>OX439407.1:13883070-15177426 GCA_949319885.1 Mecyna flavalis | reverse complement strand
ATACAATGTGCACTTAAAAAATTGATAACCACATTAAAAACAACTAACGAGCATAAAAGGTTATAAATCTCTATACCCCTTTTTTTCGCTATATCGGTGTATTTTTCAACCAGATGGCAATCAATAGACAAACGACACTTGGTTAAACCATGAATGGATGAAAGAGACCGGTCAAGAGATGACTCATAAATAAAAAATCCCGGGAATTAATTTCATATCTGCTTTTGTTAAATGTCAAAACGTTTTACTCCAATGATGTCTTAAGGACTCCAATGATGTCTTCCTCACTTGAAATATTGCAATGCACTTAAAGAAGGTTCATTCCCGCCTGACCCCACCAATTCTGCCTTCAGTGGGGGCAGTCGAAACTTTTTAGTTTTGCCTGCCCCCCCCCCACCCTAGGGGCAGACGAAACAAAAAAGACGGAACCTAAATTAGTAGTTGGTTTAAACTAAAAAGTTTCGACTGCCCCCCCTGGTACAAACTTATATTTTGCAATGCACTAAAAGAAGGTTCATCCCCCCCTGACCCCACCAATTCTGCCACCAGTGGGTTGTGAATCCCTAATTTTCCGAAAAAATATTTAAAAAAAATATATCTCATTAATGGTTCACTTTTGACCTGCACTTTAATGGGTCAATTGCAAGCTGGAGACCTCCTCTACATGCCCTTAAAAGGATCAAGACACATTACCAATAACCCTGTATACTTTTTTGTAAATAAATACATAATATTCATAGAAACGCCTAGACCGATACAAACAGACATGTTCTGCACACAAACGTTTGTACCGTGCGAACCAAAATATGATTTTTTAAATTCATGTATCCTCCTATCCGATTCTCCATTACGCTGAATATATTTTACTACACAAAAGAGTGCCCAAACACAGTGGCAGTTCCTATTCCCTCACACGGATACCTATTTTAAATCCGAATGTTTTTAGTACGAATTTCATTAAACCGAAATCGTTTTGTCACATTTTTGTTTTCCATATTATTTTCATTTTACCGAAAAAACTATTGACATAAATAGCTGATATTACAATTTTCAAATGATTTTTTTTTTAAATCTATAAGTTTTTAAATCTTACTCAACCTTTGATAAATATACATATTTTAGACGATTTAGTTTCCATAAAATCGTTTTCTATATTACAAAAGACAAATTCTAATAATTCAAGTTCAGCATGCATTGTTTCTGTCACGGCTCCGGAGCTGCGGGGCTACGCGAGCTTGAATAACACTCTAGGGGTAGGGCAGACAAGACTACGTGGAGTCGGTTTTGCAGCGTTTCGCTTCTGTCAATACATTTTGTAGCACAAAATTAAGCACCAAACCAATTGTAACCCAATGTCTTAACCTTTAAATGAAATCTTTTTTTACAGATACTTTGATATTTTAATACATCTAAAATTTAAAAATATTGTAAGCAATACAACTGTAAAAAGAAAAAAAGGGGTTATGAAAGTCGGCTATTAGTTTTTCTGGAAAATGAAACATATGTAAAATAAATTACATACACTATTATGTCAAAAAATATATCCGCGATTCAAATCTGTTATAGAGTTTTCGATTTTTTAAAATTCGAACATTAAAGTTTCGAAAATAAGGCTACGTCCCCAGTAGGCAAACTGTGAGCGGCAAACTAACAGTTTGACAGTTTGCGGCTTATCGATTTAGTACGCCTTTCCATATTTAACAAATGAACAGTTCCACAGTTTGCTAGTTTTGCGCTCACTGTACGCAGTTTGTATTGTTACGCGCGCCTACTATCTCAGTAAGCAACTGACTCCCTTCAAAACCATAGCTCGATATAGACCGACTAACTTATCTGCTCCGGTGGCGGCGTCGCTACTGTCGTTTTAGTATTGTCATTAACTTTAAGTATCGTTTTTGTATGTGTTTTCACGTAGTTCCAATTTTGGCCACCGGAACAGATAAGTTTGTTGGTCTATACGTATGACAGCTGTCACTAGTGATGAGGTGCAGTCGAATCGCGATTATACGAACACCGATTTTGGATCGTAAAAATTGTTTTTTTCCTATTGTCAATCAAATATGATTCTATAGTTTGTAAAATCTAGGATGATACCTGCAACATGTGTAACAGTAACATTTCTAGAGACGTCGATTTATACTGCAAGATTAAGTAACTTTAAGAAAGTATTCTTATTTTCGAATCGCATTCACATTTAGATTTTTTGTCCAAGGCGTTATAATTTTAATCAAATTGATTATTTTTTTATAATATGATTTTACGATTAAAGTAATAAACGAAACAATGTTTTCGAAATTTTACCCGGTAACAATCGATAAAAATTGAAAGCGAAAGATGACAGCAATGAACATCTCTAAGTTGACGGCGCCGGCAATCATGAACGCTGTTTCTCTGCATACATTTTGACAGTCAAAAATTGTAAAACATTAATGCTGTCAATACGATGACATCTGTGCGAAAATTGTTCTGAATTTGAAATTTCAGTTCGCCACAAATTTGCGGCTAACTCAGTCGGCAGCTAACAGTTTGCCTACTGGGCACGCAGCCTTAGGCTGCGTTACCCCCTCACACCAATAGCCCGGTATGACAGCAGCCTATCACGACCGAAGAAAGATCAGGCACAGGACCAACGGCTTAACGTGCCTTCCGAAACACGGGGGTGGCTTACACCGCCAATTTCAAGACTCCGGACAGTGACTGCTACAATTATAGGTACAAACAGAATAATAAAAAATACATTCAAAATCACAATGTGACATAAGTCAATATTGCATTGTATAATAATATTGTGTTGCAACAGAAAAGTTAAAGGCGCAGTGCCACATCCAACGAAGAGGCAAATACACTGGTTTTCATCCATCAAACAATTTAGAGTAGGCGCAGGTTATTTAGTCTACTAGCAATGTTATAATTTGGAATGTAAAAAATAAATCTGTATTGTATATTTTTGATGATGTATAAAAATTAAATATGTATAAAAGATAAAAAATCATTTTAGTGTTTTATTTTTTTTTTTAATTTATTTATAAATAAAAAGTTTTTTTACAAATTAATGTTAACTGATAACATCAAAAAACCACAAAGGTTCAACATAGAGCTATCAGGAGCTTACATTACACTATTACATATTTGGATACTACATATAATAATCTAATATTACAATTTTAGTTTTTTAAATGAAAAATAAAGAATGATGTACGAAAAGAACACAATATCAACATTATGTATGTACTGTAAACATAAATTAAAACAGATCAACAGGAAAAAATTGAATTCTCACTACCTAGAACAATAGAGGTTATTATTCCAAGTAATAAAACTTCAATCTTTTCTTAATATTCTTGTTCGTAATACTGGCAACTAAATCGGCAGGCAAGTTATTTATAAGCCGCGGAAGGAGGTAGGCAGTGGTGCGCTCACCGTACGCGTTGTTTGCTCGCGGTTCGCACAGCCGGTTTTTAGCCACTGCTCGAGTGCATACACTGCTATTGAGAATGTACCTGTGTTTGCGCACTCATTTTTGCACTATTATTAAGTATCCTGCTTAAATTGTTTATCTATTTATCAAACAAGTTGCAAAAAGGCTTGTAAATAAAATAAATATATTAATTTGTTCCTTCAATTTATATTCGTCAGAAAACATTAACACAGCGATACCTACATTAATTGGTCGCGTACTTGACTAATAGTGCTTTAAGACTAAAATGCATCGTGAATAATGAGAAAAGTTCCATCTGACTCTCTCTGGACGCGTTTCAACGCGAATATACAAACGGAATGGCAAATGATCACTTTGTGGACGTCTTCGTTTTGACGCCGTGAGTTAGTGAATACTCAAGCGGACCAGATGGTTTTAAAACTAGGGAATGGGTTTAAAATAAATAAATTTTCACCTGAAACTAAATAATAAGCGACATTTTTTGTATTTTAATTCAATTTAAACTTTTGATAGATGAAAATAGGTATCCAAGGCTGCAACCAGTCGTCCCAGTCGCGTGGAAAGGTGATACCAGGGGAGTTAAGTGGGTAGAGGGGCGCTTTAGTCTCAAGACCCACACACGGCCGCAGGCTTAGCTAAGTTTATCCGGGTATGGGCTGGTCAATAGCCAAAAGGCTGGAACTGACTCTTCCCAATCGGGTGTGAAGGGGAAACTGGGGGAATTTAGTGGGTAGTGGGACTTAGTATCGAGTCCCACACACGACCGCAGAACGTCGCTAGCTTGTAATCATGGCGCGTAAATGCGTTCTCCTCCGACAAAAAAAGGCTTAGCTAAGTAATGGAGTCTTAACGCATTCACCTCCGAGAAAAAAAGAGGTAGGTCTAGGTAGTGCATCCTCTACTGAAATGAGCCGCTCGTCTTGAGAAGTATTTTCTCCTTGCAGTAGAGTATGTAGTATGTTTCGTTTTGTCAGTGAGTTAGGTCTCCAGAGCTCTATTTGGGAGTGCATGGAAATAACTTTTTGCAGCGTTATATTTTTCCTTCAAATAACAGAAAGATATTAATCTAATAATAATTACTATCAATGAAAGTGTTTCTAAACCATTTAAAGACAAATTATCTAGTAAATATTTTGAAGTTAGAAACTCTTTACTATACCAATCAATAGACCTATCCTTTATCGGTTATTAACTATAGTTTGGCACAATCAGGGTATGGCAAACAGCCAAGGCACAAACATGTTGATCTAATGAACTGATCTTACATTAATTAGTCGCCTCTTGGGAGAACAACGGATTTGATGTCGGAGGCAGGAGGAGGCTTACCAACCTACGATTCACTGACGATATCGTCTTGTTCGCCCAAACAGCCCTGGAACTTGAAAGCATGCTGCAACAACTAAGCAGCGGAAGCCTTGAGGTTGAACTGAAGATGAATAAATCAAAGACAGAGTACACAGTAAAGACATAGAAGTAATAGCACTAGGCAAATGGTGAAAATGGATGGGAAGAAAATGTACTATGTCGACGAGGACACCTATTTAATTTGCGCCAGATAGTATCCTTCGAAAACAGCCATGACAAGGAAATTGATCACAGGATCGAGAACGCCTGGAAGAGCTTCTGGTTCATGAAACGGTGGATGAAAGGTGAGCTTCCACTCAGCTTGAAGCGCAAATTTGTCGACATGGTGTATCCTGACTATCCTAACCTACAGCGTGCAGACCTGGTCTTTAACCGAACATTATAAGTCCAAACTCAAGGTTTGCCAAAGAGCAATGGAAAGCAGTTTATTGGGAGTTAAGCTCGCCGATAAAATCCGAAACACCATGCTCCGATCCAAAACTCAAATTATAGATGTAGGGGCAGCGACAGCTAAGTTAAAGTGGAACTGGGCTGGCCATGTCTGCCGCATGGATCCAAACAGATGAGCGAAAATAGCCGCTGACTGGGTTCCACATGACGGACACCGAAGACGTGGCAGGCCTAGGCGAAGATGGCGGGACGACTTAAACGCCTTTATACCCGACAGGCGTCAACAGGCACAAAGGTGTGGCGGACAAAATGGGAGGCTTTTGCGCAAGAGTGGGATCAAATTAGCTAAAAAAATAATTATTACTTTTTTAGTGTTTCTCCTTACATCTGTTTACTATCAAACTGTCTATAATCTATGAAGATTAAGGCTTGTTTTAAGAATTTTAAGCAAACTGAATTTTCGGCTGTAACATTTTACACAAATTTCCGGATTAGACAAAATGTCTGGGCTTAGTGATCATCATTTCGAATTTGGCAAGCCAGAAACTATCATTGTTATAGAGCGATGACTTAATTTCCATGATGGAGACCTTAGCTCTGCAGTGGGAAATCAATTACCTGATTCTGCACTCTTTTATATTTTTATATCCTCTTTTTTTAGAGTAAAGTGTCTGGAAGTTGTGCTTTTATTCTCGAGGCTATTAAAATAATGGATGTCATGGTGAGCTTATTCATTGTAATGTATCTCAGAATAAGCCTTTATACTAAATAATATTAGTATACTTCTAACTTCCAAGCACATCAACTGTTTTATTACCTTGGTGGCAAAAAATAAGTTTATTCCATGGCCTGCTATAAATAACAATTAAAAAAGTAACCAGTATTCGGGAGTTCAAATAACGACCCCGCAACATGAAACAACGTTGATATTGGCCGTTAAAAGTAGAGTTATTAAAGGGATTCCTATTCTGTAATAGTTAAAGTTATTACATTCGGGGAGTTAAAAGTTAAGAATAATTCTTACAAATGCGTTAATAAAAAATAATGAATATTTTGACTTTAATTTATAAAAATAAATAACAGACATTTTTACTACGATAAGTACGCTAACATCAAAATATGTATACGTAATAAAAGAAACAAACGTCATATCCTGCGAGATCGCAGATGATGATCAGTTTTATTTTATTGTTTTATAATAATAAAGTAAGGTAAAAAAATAAAACTTTTTTAATTTATCCTGACGTGAAATTGAGCCTCCAGAATCCAATGGGCCGATCTCTCCAAACAAAAGAATTTGTCTCCCAGGCCGAACTCGAACATAAAAACATCTTATCAGTCGATCTAACATTCTGTCCTTTGCTTGTTTTTACTAAAACTCTTTGACTTTGTTTCCCAAACCGACATCCCTAAAATATTCCTCAGGAGAGATGACATACAATACAACTAATGAATAAGATTAGATAGGGTCCATAAAGAATGGGCACACAAATTGACTGAAAATTAAGTGTCAGCCGAGACCTTCAAGTAAAATGTTGCATAAAACAACGTCAGCGTTTTTTGAATTGATAGTGTATTAAAAAAGAGGTAGATATGCCATCCTTTAACGCACGACGATTAGAATTTGATCCGTCGAGCTAAACATTCAAACACGTTCATACGCTAAAGATATACACGTGTGTGTGTGAAATCTGAATGAGAAAGGCATACGGAACATTACGTTACACGAAAGAGATAACTAGAGTCCGCGCCACAACTCTTACCTGAAATAAAGGATTTTGGTTCTTATTGAAATTGTGTCAATTGACACAATATGAGAGGAGCATTTTTCGAGCGCTAGTGCGATATCTACCTCTTTTTAATACACTATCAATGGTTTTTTGTTTATTTTTGTTGGAAACAACTCTGAAATGTAGGGGTTAGTCTGTAATTGTAAAATAATATTAGATTTGGAAACACAACAGGCTAATTAAAGTTGAAGAAATTCATTTAGAGTATTTCTGGCTTGAATTAGAGCCTGCTAGGGTTATAGTCGAATTATCAACCATCACACCAAATTAGTCGTCAAAGTAGATACATAGATAGTGTGGACTGTAGGAAATAAAAGGGCGGTTCAGTTAAGGGATAAAAGGATATAATAGGATAATTTACAGAAATAATATATAAAAACCATAAAAACACACAAGCTCAATAGCAGGACAAGGGGAGAATAAATCTGACAGAAGTGACAGCTGACATCTAAAAAGTACATCTTTTTCCGTAGAAAAGAGGCTGCCTAACCAGTCAGTCGTCGACAGATAGATATATAATTTATTTAAATATACATGTTACAGTCAAAACCCAAAATCAGTCAATAAACCCTTTGACCGGTCAAAATTAGTTGATTTAGGGTGTCAGTTAAAGGCAACTTTTATCTTCAAAAATGGGTTCGAATCTCACGGGGTGCATCCCTTTGTGTCAGGTTAGGTTAGGTTAGAACTGCAACCACAAAACGAAGAAACGCCAGAACCGAATCCTCAGTCAATATGACATGTGATACTCAGTCAATATAATATGCGTTGGTGTAGCGCATCAGAAATGTTCGCGAAGGCACGAACTGACGGTTTTTCAGCCGTCATTCGGAACCGAGTAGCTTCCCTGCTGCACCGCGTGCGAGGTAGTACTAACGGCATTCTAAAGATCATGGCTGACAGAGTGGATTGTCCCATGTTAAGGCATTGGATACGTCTACATGTGGCATAGTTTTTTAGTGCCTTGATGTGTGACCTACTTATAGTCTTTGTTTTTTTTTTTTGTCTTTGATTTTGTTTTTACTTTATTTTTAAATTGCTAACATAATTATGTAGTTTAAGTGTATAGTTACTAACAAAATTTTTGATCCTAGTTATCTGTAATTTGAATAAATAATGCTACAGCGGATGTATTTTGTAATAACAAAGCATAATTTGAGCCCTTAAGCGCAATCTAGAGTCAGATTTAATATAATGTGGAAGTACGCTCAATTAAGCACTATTTTTGCTAAATGTTTAAAAACGGGCTCTTATTCATACCGATGCCATTTTGCTACCCGTTGTTCACAATGTTTAGGGTCTTGCTTTTTGCTGTTTCGATTGTTATCTTGGTCATGGTAAGTATTTTTTCTTTTAGTTCAATTTGATGCGCATTTGCTAATGACTATTACTCAAAAATCATCAATTACATGGTGTTGGTTTAAGGATTAATTATCAGTATACAATGTGTTACGCGTTAAATGCGCAAAACCTCATACACCTCAAAGTTTTAATTCAATTGACCTGTTTAAGAAAAAAAAAAACTGGATATTCTGATCTTTTCTTGCGTCTGCGTCGAAGCTTTAAATTAGTGCTGAAGGAGTGTAGGTTAGTTTGCGCATTGACGGCTTGACCTTTTAATAAATAGACAAGGCAACATTTTATTCAAGATTTTTTTTGATAAGTGATCCATCTTAAAAAGTGTTCAATCGATTCTGCTCGTTATTCTGATCAAACTATGTATTTTCAGGGTTTGCGCATTTAACGTTACACGTTGTATATTTTTGTACCATTATTGGATCTGAAAACTATGTATTTATATTATTATGTATTTTTCAAGTGATCAAGCTAATGTTTAAGCTTGTCTATTCTATAACAAGTAGTTTTTAAGCACTAATATTATTTAGTAAGCCGGTTTTTGGTCTTTTTAATTGTATCATCACCATAATGCTGACCCCTTTTTTTTCTTCCGGAGGAGAATGCGTTTATGCACCTTAACCGCAGGCTAGCGAGACCTGCGGCCTTGTGTGGGACTCGTGACCCAAGCGTCCCACTACCCACTAAACTCCCCCGGTTCCCCTTTCACCCGGAGAGGACGAGCCGGTGCCCGCTCTGTGTCTTAAAATAGATTGCACGAGAGTTTATCACGATAAACTTAACTTACCAAATGGGCTGAAAACGCAATAAAAAATAATTATATTTGAATTAAAACAAAAACACACGTTAGTATAAATTTTTAGTTCTATACGATTTTTGTTTTTTTGTATTGGTGGTCCTGGGTTCGAATCCCATGAGGAGTATCACTTTGAATGAGTGTATTTCGTTTTTTTAAATTTCCAGGGACTGTCTATTATTCCTGAAAGAGTAGAAATACACTACGTAAACAAAGACTACATAACGGAACTTAAAGCTTACGTGCGGAGGTATAGCAGGAATGGTGATTATCTATATACCGTAGAAATAAACAATAAGCATATCTGGGGTAAGAACGTATCGGTAAGATATACCTTATAATTTATTTCATTTAAGATACAGGCACTCTCCTCTGGTAAGCGAGCAATATTGAGAAAATGTATTAGAAAGCATACGTCTATGTTCTGCAACACTGGAGGCTGCTCTGATTTTCGAACCTTTTTTTTTTAGTGTAGGTAGGTACCCCAAGTTAATATTACCGAAACACAAACATGGCCATTTCGCCCGGGACTGTCGAGAGGCTACAGCGGGGAAATTCACCTATGGGGGTGGGGCCTTCGCCTCAAATTTCGCGGAAGCGGTGCGGGAGCGCGGAATCAGATCGAATCGTTATCGAACAAATGGGGAGCGGAAGCGAGAATGAAAGCGGGAGCGGGCCAGTACGCATGCGCAATGCGGTTACCGCTTTACAGAATTACAATTCTCGTAACTACCCGCGTTAAGCCGTGACCGCAGTGCGTTCCCGCTTCCACTCCCATCCGCTTCCGCGAAATTCGAGTCAGAGGCCTGAGAGCTATACATTCGAGTTCAGAAAAATTCCTTCCACCAACTGAACATGGCGAAAATCGAACCCACGCAATCATACTCGTAATAAATTAATCATTAGTTTCGGTATAACTCTGCCAGGGAATAGTATTTTACCGTACGTTGAGTTACTACTGAGAGGTAATAGAAACCGTTACCAGATTTAAGGTCCCTTATGGAAATTAATTGCTTCAGCACTTGTGTAATGGCCTTAAAACCTTAACAAAAGTGCTAAATAAATTTTCTTTCAGGTCAAAATCAATAAAATATGTGATGATGTTTGTAACAGTATTCTTTTAAATTACCTCCGGATATTGATTAAACATAGTTTTATTCTGAATCCCCTTTTCTTTGTAGGGTGACATGATATTCTACGAGCTACTGCATAACGAATATAGGCGGACATTTGTAGAGTTTCATTTAGATAACTTGTGTTACTCCATGACCCATAACCCATATATCGTTGAAGTTTTAGCGACAATGTTGGAAAAAGCTGCAGTGAAGTGTCCTCTTGCAAAGGTGAAATTTTTCAATGCAATTTTAATTCAAAATGGTCATATAGAAGTGAGTGGAGTAATTTATATAGTAGTTGTGACCCTGTCCTATTCACCAGGGGGGTCATAAGTTCCAGAGTGGACTTCAACTCCGAGAGCAGCTTGGACTCACTCCAATCTGACCCATTAGGACCTGGTGAGAGTTTTTTTCAGTTAGCAGACAGACACGCAGCCCACCTGATGGTAATTCTATAGGAAGACACTTCATCAGAAAGTGTCGCTCAATTTTCTACCAGAGGCTCATCTGATCTTCGAGCATAATTATAATTTCAAGGTTTAATAGGCTTTATACGATTCAAGAGGCCTGTGTCTAACTGCGATAGGCTGATGATGGGGTAAGAAGAGGGGTCGCCCCTTTTCGGGCGGTAGTTATAGGTACATGCCCTTCGGCCATATTCGACAACCGATTTGATAGTACCGATAGCAAGTTGAGTTAAATTACTACCGATCTAACCAATAAAATGGATAACCTATTAAATCATTTTGATTTTGATTGAATCGATCGACTTGACAATATATAAATAAATAAATAAATATCGCTGGACATTATTCACACAGCTCCGTCTAGCCCCAAACTAAGCATTAGCTTGTGCTATGGGTGCCAGACAACGGATAAACATTACTTATTTATGCTTTTTTTTGTAAATACATACAAATTATACATAGAAACACCCAGACACACAAATGTTGGTACCGTGCGGGGATCAAACCCGCGACCATTGGTGTAATAGCATACTTCTCGACCATTACACCAAATGGCTCGTCAAATACACACATCAACACTGTCTAGGGATATTTTGTATAAAGTTCTTTAAATCAAAAAATATTGGTCAGTTTTCAAATCTAGTGAAGAAAGCTTATTTCGTCAGCCATTTTGAACGATTCTAAATTTGAATTCGAAAAAATAAATTAAAATTAAACGATTTACGCGGAATATTGGTAGCGAAGTCCGCAGGTTTAATTTACCGACAATAAGTTTTGGCAATTTTTTTGTGCCAAATTTTAGTTTTTAACAAGTTATTGGTTAATTTTGAATTAATGTTATTGTTTGCATCATGTAGCGGCGCCATTTATAGAGAAAGGAGATTTTAAGGGTAGTAGTAATGCTCCAAGCTATGGCTGTTCAACAGAGCATTGTTGAGGAGATTGACACAAGACAAAAGGTGATATCAAGGTCATGGTCACGTTATCGTGTTACTGGTGAAGTGGTTAAAAGACACCCAGGCGGAAAGTGCATAACCACTCAACGAAAAGACTGATTTTTGCAAGTTGCCGCGAGAAGACAACCAAATGTTACGGCCATGCAATTGGTTCAGAGGCTCCAATCAGGGCACCAGTTGCTTGTGAGTGACCAAATTGTAAGAAAGAGGTTGCATGAAGCTAATCTTCATGTTCGCAGACCGTTTTGTACTCCAGCTCTACGCAGAAGAAATCGTGGACGACGACTAGAGTGGGCTCGTGAACATTTGCTCTGGGAAAATAACCACTGGTCTGTGGTGCTGTTTACCAATGAGTCTCGGTTCGGTTACCATCCTGATACACATAGAGTACGTGTTTGGCGAATTCCTGGTCGTGAGAGCCGCCCCCAACACCCTCAGGAAGTCCATCCACACGACGGCGGGACATTTATGGTTTGGGCAGGAATTCTTGTTGATGGGAGAACAGACCACGTTTGGATCAGAAACACCATGACGGGTGAAAGATGCCGTAAAGAGGTGCTAGTACCAATAATCTGCCCCCCTCGACTACAAATGGGCCAAGAATTTGCGCTCATGGACGACAACGCCCGTCCTCACACAGCGAGAGTGGTAACCAGCTCGGTGCAGGAGCATGACAAATCGGTCTTAGGCTGGCCCGCTCAATCACCTGATCTAAACCCCATAGAACACGCGTGGGACATGCTCCAAAGAAGGGCTTTGAGGAATTTCCCTGCAAACATTGCGACAGAAGAGCAACTTTTTACGCATCTTAGCCAGACCGGACAATATTCTGCAGCAAGACTTTGATAACTTAATCCAAAGCATGAAAAACCGTTGCAGGACCGTTATTAACGTCATGGGTGGTTTGACTGACTACTGATTTTTCACATTACTGTTAAAAACAGAATATTTTTTTCTTATTTTTCACTTTTCCTCGAGAAAAACATTCATTGTTAGTTTACCATTTTTTCGTTTTTTTTCTTTATTTAAAGATTTTTTTTTTGTATCCAAAGAAAACAGTTTTCTTTTATTCTAAAGTATAGTCTAATAAGTAAGCTTTATAAAAATGTACAATTATGTTGTATGTTATTTTTAAAAAAAATTTAGTTAATTGAGTTTATACAAAATATCCCTAGACAGTGTTGATGTGTGTATTCTAGAGTGGTCTACTTTATCGACAATCTTATGTACTTTAGGATTATGTGGGAAGGCATTAAAACTAATATTTTACGCTTAATAAAAACATTTTTAATTTCCAGGGATACCACATGTTCCCAAACATGTCATTTACGTCCGACAATTATCCATATGTTTGGCCATTTGAGAGGACTAAACTTGTCATAACTGTCAATACTAATAATAGACAAACCATCATCGCCAACGGAAGTCTGTACTTGCGCTTCAAACAGAAACCCAGGAGTGCGGCTAAAAAATTAATTGTATAAAATGTTTAAAAAAAGGTTAAGTTAATAAACAAATATCTCTGGACATTATTCACACAGCCCCATCTAGCCCGAAACTAAGCATAAGCTTGTGCTATGGGTGCTAGATAACTGATAAACATGACTTATATACCTCCTTTTTTTATAAATAAATACATATTATTTATAGAAACACCCAGACCGAAACAAACAGACAATATGTTCATGCACACAAACGTTTGTACCGTGCGAACCAAATGATTTTTTAAATTCATGTATCCACCTATCCGATTCTCCATTAAGCTAAATATATTTTACTACACAAAAGAGTTCCCAAACACAGTGATGTGGCAGTTCCTATTCCCTCACACCAATAGTCTGGTAGGACAGCAGCCTATCACGACCGAAGAAAGATCAGGCACAGTACCAACGGCTTAACGTGCTTTCCGAGACACAGGGGTGGCTTACACCGCCAATTTCAAGACTCCGGACAGTAACTGCTACAATATATAGGTACAAACAGAATAATAAAAAATAC
Source organism: Mecyna flavalis (assembly GCA_949319885.1). NCBI lineage: Eukaryota > Metazoa > Arthropoda > Insecta > Lepidoptera > Crambidae > Mecyna > Mecyna flavalis. The sequence continues at coordinate 15,163,754 of OX439407.1, read as the reverse complement.
ATTCAAAATCACAATGTGGCATAAGTCAATATTGCATTGTTTATTATTGTGTTGCAGCAGAAAAGTTAAAGGCGCAGTGCCACATCCAACGAAGAGGCAAATACACTAGAGTAGGCGCAGGTTATTAAGTCTACTAGCAATGTTATAATTTGGAATGTAAAAAATAAATCTGTATTGTATATTTTTGATTATGTATAAAAATTAAATATGTATATAAGATAAAAAATCATTTTAGTGTTTTATTGAGAATGCACCTGTGTTTGCGCACTCATTTTTGTACTATTATTAAGTATCCTGCTTAAATTGTTTACCTATTTATCAAACAAGTTGCAAAAAGGCTTGTAAATAAAATAAATATATTAATTTTTTCCTTCAATTTATATTCGTCAGAAAACATTAACACAGCGATACCTACATTAATTGGTCGCGTACTTGACTAATAGTGTTTTGAGACTAAAATGCATCGTGAATAATGAGAAAAGTTCCATCTGACTCTCTCTGGACGCGTTTCAACGCGAATATACAAACGGAATGGCAAATGATCACTTTGTGGATGCCTTCGTTTTGACGCCGTGAGTTAGTGGATACTCAAGCGGACCAGATGGTTTTAAAACTAGGGAATGGGTTTAAAATAAATAAATTTTCACCTGAAACTAAAGAAGCGACATTTTTTGTATTTTAATTCAATTTAAACTTTTGATAGATGAAGATAGGTAGCCACAAGGCCACCAGTCGTCCCAGTCGCGTGGAATAGGGATACCAGGGGAGTTGAGTGGGTAGTGGGGTGCTTTATTCTCAAGACCCACACACGGCCGCAGGCTTAGCTAAGTTAACCCGGGTATTGGCTGGTCAATAGCCACAAGGCTGGCAGTGGCTCGTCCCAATCGGGTGTGAAGGGGAAACAGGGGGAGTTTAGTGGGTAGTGGGACTTAGTATCGAGCCCCACACACGACCGCAGAACGTAGCCTGTGGTTATGGCGCGTAAATGCGTTCTCCTCTGACAAAAAAAAGGCTTAGCTAAGTAATGGTGTCTTAACGCATTCACTTCCGAGAAAAAAGGTAGGTAGTGCATCCTCTACTCAAATGAGCAGCTCGTCTAGAGAAGTATTTTTTTTGTCGGTGAGTTAGGTCTCCAGAGCTCGATTTGTAAGTATTTCTAAACCATTTAAAGCCAATTATCTAGTTAAAATTTTTTAATTAGAAACTCCTTACTATAACAATCAATAGACCTATTCTTCATCGGTTATTTACATACTAAATCTATGGTTATTTACTATAGTTTGGCACCATTAGGGTATGGCAAACAGCCAAGACACAAACATGTTGATCTAATAAACTGATCTTACATTAATTAGTCGCCTCTTGGGAGAACAACGGATTTGATGTCGGAGGCGGGAGGAGGCTTACCAACCTACGATTCGCTGACGATATCGTCTTGTTCGCCCAAGCAGCCCTGGAACACGAAAGCATGCTGCAACAACTAAGCAGCTTGCGGTGCTTAGTTATTGCAGCATGCTTTGCCGCAGCTTTGCAGCACCTTTGAGGTTGGACTGAAGATGAATAGATCAAAGACAGAGTACACAGTAAAGACACAGTAGTAATAGCACCAGGCAAATGGTAGAAGTGGATAGGCAGGTAATTTACTATGTCGACGAGGACACCTATTTGCGCCAGATAGTATTCTTCGAAAACAGGCATGACAAGAAAACTGATCGCAGGATGAGGAGAACGCCTGGAAGAGCTTCTGGTCTATGAAACGGTGGATGAAAGGTGAGCTTCCACTCAGCTTGAAGCGCAAATTTGTTGTCATGTGTATCCTGCCTATCCTGACCTACGACGCGCAGACCTGGTTTTTAACCAAACATTAGAAGTTCAAACTCAAGGTTTTTCAAATAGCAATGGAGCGCATTATATTAGGAGTTAAGCTCGCCGATAAAATCCGAAACACCATGCTGCGATCCAAAACTCAAATTACAGATGTAGGGGCAGCGACAGCTAAGTTAAAGTGGAACTGGGCTGGCCATTTGTCTGCCGCATGGATCCAAACAGATGGGCGAAAATAGCCACTGACTGGGTTCCACATGACGGACACCGAAGACGTGGCAGGCCTAGGCGAAGATGGCGGGACGACTTAAACGCCTTTATGCCCGACAGGCGTCAACAGGCACAAAGGTGTGGCGGACAAAAGGGGAGGCTTTTGCGCAAGAGTGGGATCAAATTAGCTAAAAAGCTTAGTGTTTCTCCTTACATCTGTTTACTATCAAACTGTCTATAATCTATAAAGATAAGGGCTTGTTTTAAGAATTTTGAGCAAACTGAATTTTCTGCTGTAACATTTTACACAAATTTCCGGATTAGACAAAATGTCTGAAACACAACAGGATAATTAAAGTTGAAGAAATTCATTTAGAGTATTTCTGGCTTGAATTAGAGCCTGCTAGCGTTATAGTCGATTCATCAACCATCACACCCAATTGGTCGTCAAAGTAGATAGATAGATAGATATATAAATTTATTTAAATATACATGTTATAGTCAAAACCCAAAACCAGTCTGTTAAGAATCGATTAGTCACATCACTAATGCGCGTGAGCAGCACGACAGCTTCCGCAATCGAACTGTCAGATGTGAAAAAACGTGGCTGTGTGTTGTAGTTTTTCCAGCCTAAAATAATTATATTTGTATTGTATCTTGGGCTATTTCGCGTGAATTTGGGGTCATCCGCGTATTTGCTTGATAACTCGATGTTTTGTGACGCGTTTTGGGACGAATCAAGGAATTTGTCTGTCGCGTGGTTTCTGATCGCTTGTGCCCCGCGTCTATGTTTTAATTGTGAACTGTAAATCATTGAAAACTATTGAACAATCACGTCACCTGGTGTATTTTGTGAATCTGCAATTGGAGACTTGAAGCCTGTTCCTGAATCCAAGACTTGACTGAGTTGACTTGACAGTACTGACTTTGAGATCAGGGACAACGGAGGGCATCCCAACAGATCATCACAGGTGAGTAATTAATTGTATGAACTAATTGTAAAATAGGAAATAGTAAGGGGAGTTCAAGTAAATCGCTTCTCAAGTTTTGTGTTTACCAGTTGGGATTGGTTTTGGCACCCTCCAGTTTGATGGCATTTAGCTATGGGCCCCTGAGTGTCATAACGTTTTTCTTTGAGGGTTCTCCCAGCTGGTATCGCAGACAATTTTGGTAGCAGAGCGTAGTTCTACATATAGTTACATAGTTGTACAGGCTAAAAGTGTGTTTTGTAACCTATTTGATATCAAGATTGAATGGTAGGTCCACTTTTAGCATTTATTTGTATTTAATTAAATATTAAATTATTTTGTTGGTTTTGAAAACTTATTTTTTATTTTTTGTTTACCTTGAGGTCATCTTGGACTTAAAATAAGGGCCTATTCATATAGTGTATGAACCCTAGTTACATAGATAATTAAGTTTTAGTTTTCTTTTGTTGTGTTTATTTTGTAATCTCATAAGTATCTTTCCAACATGACTTTGTCGGGATATCATGCTAAAATAAGCAGTGAACTGCGGTGGTTTACATCAGCACAAGGTATTTGTGCTCGCCCGGATAGACAGGAAGCATTACTGCTTCGGGCTTTGGATGTACCAGCTCGGTTGGATAAGGTGTTGGAGCTCTTAGCCTCAGCGGAGGAGAACCCTGAGGATAATGAACCCAAGCTAGTTTTGATAAGAGCCGATGTTGATCAATGTATGTCATTGGCTGATGACATCCTGCAGCGAGCAGAGGAGATCAAACGGCAGCGTAAGATGGGTCAAGATGAAGCTGTTGAGGGTCCGCACTCCCACGGGGTCGTGTCACGGTTGCCTTCCATACAGGTACCGACCTTTGAGGGAAGAATTGATGAGTGGACCAGCTTCATCAATTTGTTTGATAGCTTGGTACACTTGAGAGAGGATTTACCAAAATCCTACAAAATGGCACAACTCATGGCTGCACTTAGGGGCGAGCCAAGGGAGTTGGTGGCTCATTTAACGGTTACTGAGAGTAATTATGAAACGGCACGTCAACTATTGTTCAAGCGCTACCATAACAAGCGTAGGCTTGTAGATGCCCAACTCAAAAGGCTCTTTGACATCCCTAAGGTGACACGGATCTCTGCCATACAAGCAGATGTTTTGAATCCGTTGTTGACTGTCACCAGAGCACTACAGAACTTGGGCCTACCGGTGAGTGAGTGGTCGTATATGCTGGTATATATTGTACTCTCTCGCCTGCCAATGGATGTGCAGTCCCGTTTTGAGTCTTACCACAAGGTAAGCGCGGATGACCTGCCTACCTCTTCTCAACTGATTGAGTTTTTGGAGGAAGAGTGTCGGAGGGCAGCGACAATGGATTCATTTGCTGGGACTACTGCTGAACCGCAGAATAATGCGAGAAGGGGTTTTCAGCAGCGGAATGGAAAACCTAAAACTGCATATGGGCACCTGCACGCAGAGTCTCCGGAGGGGATTGTTTGTCCATTTTGCAAACAGGCTGGTCATATGGTGACAGCCTGCAATAAATTTAAGGACCAGAGAGTCCAGGGACGACGGCATGTCGCTAATCAGCGCGGCTGGTGTTTTTTGTGCCTAGGCCAACATATGGCTAGGGATTGTGCCCGGCCCAAAGTGTGTGCGTTTTGTGGTGGTCGCCACCATGAGCTCCTGTGCATGAATAGGTCTGGACAACAACATGAGGTTGACCAGGGCCGTATCCAGGGGCAAGGGGGACCTCGCACACAGGGTCGGACCCAGGGCCGTATTCAGGGGCAAGGGGGTCCCCTCTCACAGGGTAGTACCCAGAGCCTAGGGCAGGGGGGACAAATGGGACACGATGTTCAGGCGAACATTGCTGGATGTATCCCTACCCAACGGAAAGCCGGGAACAAAAATAGTATTGCTACGGGCGGGTGCACGGATGCACCCTTGAGTATGCAGCGGGCTCTTAGAGCACCGCCTCGGGTGTCATCGTGTTCGCCGCCGCTTGCCAGGTTTCGACGTATCTCCCCCCCAATCATGGAGCGCCCTCGACTGGACCATCGCACCCCCCCCTTTCGTGGCCGTCATCCAGTTCAGCGCCGAGATGTGAGAGGCGCATACGAGGGACCATGGAATCCCCTCGTCGGTGTTGACATGACTCGCCATTACGATGGTGAAGCATGGGGGCCCGGGGCCCCCCGCTAGGAAATTGCCGCCCAATCAAATTTTGCACCCCAACCAGAAGCTGTCGTGTTGCCCACTGCTTCTGTGTGTGTTTGGGGTCCGAATGGCAATGTAACGCACGTTCGCGCCCTGCTGGACTCGGGAGCCCAGGGCTGTATTGTATCGAACGATTTGGCAAAATGGTTGGGCTTGAATATTTACAACTACAATAAGACCATTCGCGGCGTGGGGAATGTTGCGGTAACAAATATAGTAGGTCAAGCTACACTTATGTTCTCCTCACGTTTTGACGCTTCGTGTAGAATTTCCGCTCCAGTATTGGTGATGACGGATGTGATGGGTCGACACCCTCTAGTGAGGTTGAATCCGGCTGTTCGAATCCTGACATCAGATCTGAAGCTGGCGGATCCCGAATTTGACACCCCAGGTGCGGTTGACGTTCTACTCGGTGTAGACGTCCTGGGTAGGTTTTTGTTGTCAGATCGGCGGATATTGCAAGATGATGGGCTCATTGCTGTTGAAACGAAACTTGGTTATGCAATTATGGGTCCGGTTTTGCCTATGGTTGTGCCTACCGAGTCTGATGGAATGTTGGTTGGTTCAGCATTGTCCGAAACAATGCAGAGATTTTGGGAAGTGGAAGAACCACCCGCCGCTCGACGAGTTGATCCAGACGAAGAAGAGTGCGAATTGTTTTACCAGAATAATACTGGTCGCCATCGTTCTGGCCGGTTCATCACTCGGCTCCCCTTCAGAGCGAACAGACCGCTGTTGGGTGAATCTAAAGGGACAGCTGAGACTCGATTTATGTCAATGGAACGGCGTATGACTCGAGATACGGTATTTAGGCAAAAATATGTAGAATTTATGAGGGAGTATGAATCTTTAGGACACATGTCTTTGTCGCGCGTGGATTGGAGATCAGAGGATCATTGTTTCCTTCCACATCATGCAGTCCTAAAGACCCCTACTGGGAAAATTAGAGTTGTGTTTGATGGTTCTGCGCCAACTTCGAACGGTATCTCCCTGAATCAATGCTTGCACTCGGGAGCGAAGTTGAACCAGGATATCTCAGATATCCTCACAAATTTTAGGAAACACCAGGTGGTTTTTGTCGCTGACATCAAAATGATGTTTCGACAAACGGTGATTCATAAGGATGATAGGAGGTATCAGTTGATACTATGGCGTGAGTCTCCAAATGAGCCCATCAAGGTCTACGAATTGAATACAATTACGTACGGTCTGCGTCCAAGTCCCTTTCTCGCTATTCGTACACTGCGGGAGCTGGCGAAACGAGATCGCTTGCACTACCCCAGGGCAGCTGACATCCTGGAACAGGACGTCTGGGTAGACGACATCTGTACAGGTGCAGCCAGTGTCGAGGAAGGGCTTGCCCGTCGTGACGAGCTTATACAGCTGTTAGAGCGTGGCGGTTACGAGCTACGGAAGTGGATGTCCAATTCCCCTGAGTTGATGGAGGGGCTGCCTGATGAATTTCAGCAAGATCCGCACGTCTTTGAAAATCCTGACAACCCAAACGCGTTGTCAGTGCTTGGGATACAATACCGTCCCGCTCAGGATGTGTTCACCTATCGAGTGATGCTAGATACACCTAAGTCCTGGACACGGAGGTCGGTATTGTCGACGATTGCGAGAACGTTTGACCCGAATGGTTGGATCGCCCCAGTAACATTTTTATTAAAATGTTTTATGCAGCGGTTATGGTCTACCCAGATGAACTGGGATACCCCCCTCTCAGAAGAATTGTTGAAGGATTGGACTGGAATTTACTCCACACTCGCGGAGATTAATAAGATCTCGGTGCCACGAAAATTGTTCCCTGCCGGCAACCACCGGGCTACCCTACATGGGTTTTGTGATGCCTCTGAACGGGGATATGCGGCAGCGGTTTATTTGCGCACGGTCACTCCCACAGGGGACGTTGAGGTCCGTTTGATTATGGCGAAGAGCAGGGTGGCTCCCATACGGACAAGACTGACGATTCCTAAACTGGAACTGTCCGGAGCAGCTCTTTTAACAAAACTCCTGAACCACGTGGTATGCTTGTTCCGTGGTTCAGTCGAGTTGGAGAACACGGTATATGCATGGACTGACAGCCAGATTGTATTGTGCTGGCTGAAGGCTTCAGTTCATAGCCTGGAGGTTTTTGTGGCAAACCGTGTTTCCCAAATACAGGCCTCGGAGGCTACGTTGACATGGAGACATGTACCAGGAGAATTGAACCCGTCGGATTGTGCATCCAGAGGATGCCGGGCTCCTGAGTTGGTTAACCATCCGTTATGGTGGGGTCCTCTTTGGCTGGCAAGGAAGGAATCGGATTGGCCCCTCAACAATATGAAGATATCTACGGATTGTGGTATCCAAGCGGCTGCGTATGTGACCCAAGAGGATCAGGAGACTGATGCAAGTTTCCTATTGGAACGTTATAGCTCGCTGGATAAATTGGTAAACGTGAATTGTTGGATAAGAAGATTTGTTCGGAATTGTCGTACTCCTCCCGCGCAGCGAACATTGACTCCAATTCTGTCACCGACAGAGCGAAATGAGTCGCTTCTGAATTTGGTCCGGTTGGTACAGTCTGCGAACTTTGACACAGAATTGGAGAGTCTACGGACTGGACGTAGAAAATTGAAGGGTGCTGTCGCGCATCTCGATCCGTTTATTGATTCGGCCGGGTTGCTTCGGGTAGGAGGAAGATTGCGTAATGCAAATCTGCCGTATTCGGCTCGTCACCCCCTACTGCTCCCCAAGGGAGGCAAGTTGGTGGAGTTGTTGGTGACTGATCGTCATGTTAGGAATGCGCATGCGGGATGCAACGCCTTATTGGCCATCCTCCAGAGGGAGTTTTGGATTTTGTCGGCCCGTCGTATCATACGGAGCATCGTGTTTCGGTGCATGCCTTGTTATCGACTCAAGGCTGCCACGATGCAACCTCACATGGGGGACTTGCCTCATGATCGTGTGAATGAGGTTAGGCCGTTTTCGGGAGTTGGTACGGATTTTGCGGGGCCATTCATGGTCAAAACTTCACGGCTTCGTAACGCGAAGCAGTACAAGGCGTACCTTTGTGTGTTTGTGTGTTTATCCACAAAGGCGGTACATCTAGAGCTCGTTGCTGATCTTTCTACAGAAGCCTTTGTTGCGTGCTTGGACAGATTTGTTTCCCGGAGGGGACTGCCAGCACTGATTCGTTCCGATAACGGAACCAATTTTGTAGGTGCGGAACGATACTTACGAGAAGTAATTGAGTTTTTGAATGTAAATAAAGTTGATATTGGATCAGCCCTCTCCCGTCGGGGTATACAATGGACCTTCAGTCCTCCGGGCTGCCCCCATTGGGGAGGGATATTTGAAGCTGTAGTTAAGTCAGCCAAGACGCACTTAGGGCGTATAATTGGCCAGACTGTCCTGACCTTTGAGGAACTCGCGACGTTGTTTTGTAAGATCGAAGCCGTTCTCAACTCGCGACCGTTGTGTCCGCTCAGCTCGGATCCAAATGATCTGGAGGCATTGACTCCAGGTCATTTCTTGATTGGACAGCCACTTAACGCGTTGCCCGAATACCCTTATGAAGAAGTGAAATTGTACCGGTTATCTAGGTATCAAATGATACAGCAGTTTACTCAGAATTTTTGGAAGCGCTGGTCGCTCGAGTATCTGCACATTTTGCAACAACGCCTTAAGTGGACTGACAAATCTGGTCCCCCTAGTGTTGGTGACCTCGTGCTGGTTAAGGATGCTAACTTACCTCCACTGCGTTGGCGCCGGGGGCGCATTGTTAACCTATTCCGCGGGAAGGATGGGACCCCTCGGTCCGCAGAGGTTCTAGTTGGGGACTCAGTTCTTAAACGAGCGGTAGCAACATTGTCTCGCCTACCCATAAATTAGGAACAGGTAGGGACCTGTTCGGGCGGGTGACTGTTAAGAATCGATTAGTCACATCACTAATGCGCGTGAGCAGCACTACAGCTTCCGCAATCGAACTGTCAGATGTGAAAAAACGTGGCTGTGTGTTGTAGTTTTTCCAGCCTAAAATAATTATATTTGTATTGTATCTTGGGCTATTTCGCGTGAATTTGGGGTCATCCGCGTATTTGCTTGATAACTCGATGTTTTGTGACGCGTTTTGGGACGAATCAAGGAATTTGTCTGTCGCGTGGTTTCTGATCGCTTGTGCCCCGCGTCTATGTTTTAATTGTGAACTGTAAATCATTGAAAACTATTGAACAATCACGTCACCTGGTGTATTTTGTGAATCTGCAATTGGAGACTTGAAGCCTGTTCCTGAATCCAAGACTTGACTGAGTTGACTTGACAGTACTGACTTTGAGATCAGGGACAACGGAGGGCATCCCAACAGATCATCACAGGTGAGTAATTAATTGTATGAACTAATTGTAAAATAGGAAATAGTAAGGGGAGTTCAAGTAAATCGCTTCTCAAGTTTTGTGTTTACCAGTTGGGATTGGTTTTGGCACCCTCCAGTTTGATGGCATTTAGCTATGGGCCCCTGAGTGTCATAACGTTTTTCTTTGAGGGTTCTCCCAGCTGGTATCGCAGACACAGTCAATTGACCTTTTGACCGGTCAAAATTAGTTGATTTAGGGTGTCAGTTAAAGGCAACTTTTAACTTCAAAAATGGGTTCGAATCTCACAGGGTACATCCCTTTGTGTCAGGTTAGGTTAGGTTAGAACTGCAACCACAAAACACACGAGCTGAGCGAGCGTAACGAGCGTGCCGCGGCAGCGGCCGGCGAGTGCCAGAACCGAATCCTCAGTCAATATCGATATTGACCGGTCAAAAGGCTTATTGACCGGTCAAAAGGTCTATTGATTGGTTTTGGGATTTGACTGTAACATACACAATAGATGAAAAATACCCAGGAAGCTTCCCAACAATAAACCATAAACTCACAACAGTTCCTCATGGTTTCTGTATGAGGCCATTGGGGGTAAAGGGGATAACTATTACTAATAAGGCTACAGCGGATGTATTATGTAATAACAAAGCAAAATATGAGCCTTCAAGGCAATGTAGAGTCAGATTTAATATAATGTGGAAGTACGCTCAATTAAGCACTTATTTTTTATTGTTAAATGTTTAAAAACGGGCTGTTATCCATACCGACGCCATTCTGCTACCCGTTGTTCACAATGCTTGGGGTCTTGCTTTTTGCTGTTTCGGTATTTATCTTGGTTATGGTAAGTATTAGGTATTTTTTTAGTTTAATTTGACGCATTTGCTAATGACTATACTCGAAAATCATCAATTAAATGTGTTTTACGATTAATTTCAGTATATTAATTGTACCATTATTGAATCTATTGAACTTTTATTCAAGTGATCAAGCTAATGTTTAAGCTTGTGTATTATTGCTATTATTTAGTCGAATTTTGGTCTTTTTAATTGTGTCTCCATAATGGAACTCATCGGGAGAAATGATTCAAAAAAAATTACACGAACATTTTTTATTCACGATAAACTTAGCTTTTGGCTAAAAAGCAATAAAATCATTTTATTTATGAATTTAATTATTTTTTACATTTTAACCTAGTATTACTTGTAATTGTGGCCCGAACGTTAGTATAAATTTTTAGTTCTATTCGATTTTTGTAACTTTGTATGCCCCTTTTGCCCAGGATAATATTTTTCCTAATTTCAGAAAACTATTTAAGTATTTTTATAATGAATTACTTGAAGCCGCCACATTCAGCATGCGTTTTGACCAGTATTTCCAATAACTTTTATTAAAACATTTTATTTGGTTTCCCTAGAAGGTTTACGGAGGTCAGGTAGCAATCGCTCCATTTGAAAAACCAGGTTTGTCAAATCTAGGATCATAGTCGAAGCGGATCTTAAGCTCCTTACTAAATGCAATCGGAAATACGCTGGGAAGATGATGACTTTGGGGTTATCAATGTATGTGATGCTGTCATTATTTTTTTGAAATTTCCAGGGACTGTCTATTATTCCTGAAAGAGTACAAATACACTTCGTAAACAAAGACTACATGACGGATTTCAAAGCTTCCGTGCGGAGGAATAAAAGGAATGGTGATTATGTATATAACGTAGAATGGAACAATAAGCATGCCTGGGGCGACAACGTATCGGTAAGTTATACCCATAAACGTAATATAAGATAATATTAATTCCATGGTTATACCTTATTTATATTTCATTTAAGATACAGACACGCTCCTCTGGTAAGCGAAATCTGACCTATTTTATTGAGAAAAATGTATCAGAAAGCATAGGTCTATGTTCTGCCACACTGGGGGCTCCTCTGATCTTCGAACCTTTTTTTCCCAAGTGTAGGTAGGTACCCCATGTTAATATTAACGAAACACAACCAAAGTAATTATAGCGGAGTATTTCACCTATGGAGGTTAGGCCTTTGCCTTAATTTTCACGGAAGCGGCGCGGAAGCGGGAGCGGCAGCGGGTGCGGGAGTGCCGACATGTTTTGTATGGAATCCCATAGAACCGTTGTCGAACACAGCGGGAGCGGGCCAGAACGCATGCGCAATGCGGTCACCGCTTGACAGCATTGCACTGCTCGTGACTGCCCGCGTCAAGTCGTGACCCGTTCGTTCGTCCGTGTCCCACTTCCGCGAAATTCGAGCCAGCAGAGGCCTAAGAGCTATACGTTTGGGCTCTAAAAAATTCCAACCACCAACTAAACATGGTGAAAATTGAACCCACATATTATCTGGCAGACAAATTATCACGTACTTATCTGATAGCGGTGAAAACGGACCTTTAATACTCGTAATAAATTAATTAATTATTAGTTTCTGATTAAGGATCTGCCAGGGAGTTGTATTTAATTGTACGTTGAGTACTGGTAATATAAACCGTTAACAAATTTAAGGTCCCATTGCTTCAGCACTTGTGTAATGGCCTTAAAACCTTAACAAAAGTGCTAAATAAATTAACTTTCAAGTAAATTTCAACAAAATATGTGATATTATTATTTACCATCTTTAAATAATCTCCAAATACTGGTTAAACATAGTTTTATACTTAATCTTTCATTATTTGTAGGGTGACATGGTATTCTACGAGTTACTGCATAACGAATATAGGCGGACATTTATAGAGTTTCATTTCGATAACTTATGTTACTCCGTGACCCATCACCCATTTATCGTTGAAATTTTGGCAGCAATGTTAGGAGAAGTTTCAGTAAAGTGTCCTTTTCCAAAGGTGAGTTCTTCTCAATGCAATTTCAATTCCAAATTGTCCTATAGTATAGCAATTTTATAGTAGTTGTGACCCTGTCCTATTCACCAGTGGTCATAAGTGCCAGAGCGCACTTAAACTCCGAGAGCATCTTGGACTCACTCCAAACTGACCCATTAGGACTCGGTGGGGTTTAATAGGCTTACTAGGATTCCAGAGGCCTATGCCCAACAGTGGACTGCTAAAGGCCGATGTTGGGGTTAGAAGAAAGGTGGCGACCTTTTCCAAGGCGGGAGTTATATATAGCCCATCGGCTATATTCGACAACCGGTTTGATAGTACCGATAGCAAGATGAGTTACTTTACTACCGATTGGTACTACTTTTCTACCGATCTAACCGATAACATGGAATAACCAATTAAATCATAAGACAGTATCGGCTTCTATGTATTAGGATTATAATCGATCAATCACTTGACACTATGTTTTAGAGTTGTCTATACAGTATGACAGGAAATGCGAGGGACATATTTAAACCCCAAATAGTTCATGCTTTCATATAACAAAATACCAATAAACCTATAAAAACTCTGATAAATATCTGTCGATAACCTTAGCCGAAATGAATTATGCAAAAAAATTAAGGATATATTTTTTATAGCGAATTGGACTTCTAATCGGATTCGTAACACTCTCCTTAAATATGTCCCTCGGGCACAGATTAAATAGTAACTAACCTCGGGTTACCTAATACGCTGTATAATCGATAATCCTATGTATTTTAAAATTATTATGTAGGAAGGCACTTAGGCGATTAGTGTCGTCAAAGTGGCACCGTCATTGAAAAAAAATCATATCATTTTATATTAATACAAAGATTAAGGAATCCTATGTTGTGTCTGTAAAAAAGAGAACGAATTTACGTTATCACCATACTCTTAAAATGTGTAACTTTTGTTGTAGTTTTCAAAAGTACCTTAAACGGCCGTTATTGACACTTATGGCTATCATCGAATACGAAACATTTATAGCCCTGTTTTAATAACGATTAAAATAAACAATCTTTATTCTATTTTATGCAAACGCAACATGGAATTCATTAATCTGTGTATAAATATATGTAAATATGATTTTTTATTCAATGAGGGCACCATTTTGACGGCTCGATCGCCTTAAAATTGTTATACAGTCAAGTGGTGCTTACTAAAAATATTTTAAATTTTCAGGGATATCACATGTTTGCAAATTTGTCAGTTGCGTCGCATGATTTTCCATATCTTTGGCCATTTGAGAAGGCTAAAATTATAAGTACGATCACTACTAATAATAGACAAACCGTCATCAACAACGGCAGTCTGTACTTGCGCTTCGAACAGAAACCCAGGACTGCGGCTAAAAAATTTGACCAAAGAACTCACGGCGCGGTTTTTACCCGCGCCCGCAGTGATTGCGGGTCCGCAGCCTCTGTAGAATGTTGATTTATTTGAAAAAAAGTAAGAGCAGATTTCACGACGAGATTTTCACCCGCAGAGCGCGCGGTTATTTGCTTCCCGCTTGCTGCAGCCGCAGCGGGTAGCGCCGGCCCGGGCTGAGGTACAGAAATCCAACGCCTTTTTGCACTAGTGACTTATGGCAGCGTGACGTACCAAAAAAACTTATCGAAGACGGTTTGACGCCAAGTTTGCGGGCGATAGTCGCAGTCGCGGCGGCTGTGGGACCGCGCAAATCACCGGTCTCGTGAGTTTTGAAATAAAACCGCAGGAAGCTGTAGGCCCGCAATCGCGGTGGGCACGGCTGAAAACCACGCCGTGAGCTCAGTGTTATAAAATTGTTCTTCTTTCCGAGTCTCGATTACGCTGAATATATTTTACTGCACAAAAAAAGCGCAAACACAGATGCAGTTCGTATTCCTTCACACCAATAGCCCGGCGGGAAAGCAGCCTATCACGATTGAAGAAAGATCAGGCACATGACCATTGGCTTCAACGAAGCACGAGTAAAGTAGTATTGAATGTGCCCTATTCCACAGAGGTGTAAGCTGTAGCCACTTTAAATCAAGCTGTGGGATGCACCAACTTATGTATATGTTACGCTCAAAGATCAAAAACACTTAATGAGCGGAAAAATAGCTTACAACGCGTTGTGGTTACAATAAAACATCCACAACGTACTGACACACAGAGGAGACTATATTTTGAGAGATATTAATTTAAACAAAAACAACGTCGGACTCTGACGGATATAATATGTAGGTTAGAAGGCCAAGGCGCCTTGGCCTTCGTCGTTTTTTTTTTTTAAACCTGAAAAAAAAAAACTTTCTGGCCACAATGCATTGTGAGCTATTCGTGTTCCGCTCAATGAGCGTTTTCGATCTTTGAGCGTAACATTATATACTCGTAGCAAACTGTAAACTAATTTTTTGGGAATGCAAAATATTTTTGTACTTAACAATTTTTTTTTAATAACAACTGTAACATGACACTCACGAAATGACAAGCGAATGTCATGTTAGTTCCATTTATATTCACGAGATGGCACCACTGATCCACCCTACAGTTCCAATTCACGCTAGCGTTTCGTTTTCTCGGACCTATAAGGTCTCACCATACATTTCATGTCGTTAAGGAATTAGGCCTTACTACTGAGATAACCATAAAGGAAGTTCAAGCTATTGATGCCTGGTTGGTCACTCAGTACAAAGGAATTAAATTTGTACAGCCTTGCTTCTGCTTTCCCTCAGAGGAACTCGGCTTGGCTAGCTCGTGATAGGCAGTATAAATAAGTTTGTTGCCTTTGTAAATTGTATTGGTGAATAAATACAATATTTATACCAATCTACCCGCCTAGCTCTTTTATTGGCGGCAACGTCGTCGTGAAACCTCCATCGTCGGCTCACCACTGCTACAATCTGGCGACCAACGCGGGCAAGCGCAAGCACGACCCCAAGTACGTGGTAACAAGATACGGAAGAGAGACGACGTGTCTAAAAACAAAAAAGAAAGAAATGATGTCCGAGCAACAATTCCGAGAGCTTATGTCAGCTCTTAGTAACCGGCGCAGCACATTAGCGTCATGTAAAGCTTCCTACAATGGAATTAAAAACGCGGAAGTTGTTGAAGCATTTTTAGCCGCAGTCCGTGTATATAAAAAAGTGGAATCAATTGATGACACCGACGTGTTAGATGGTATCCCACTTTTACTGCAAGGAGAAGCTGCAGTATGGTGGCAAGGAGTCAGAGACAGCGTGACTACCTGGAAAGAGTTTGAAAACCGTTTAAGAAATAACTTTGCTCCTAAGAAAGCGAATCATATAATTTTTCAAGAAATTATTTTTGAAAAGCAGGAAGAGCAAGATACTGCATCTTTTATTGCCAGGAAGCGTATGTTATTTTCTCAATTGTCACAAGAAGGTCGACTCAGGGAAACTCAACAAATGGATTTGATATATAGTCTGCTTAACTTAAAGATAAGAGATAAGGTACCTCGTGAAACTATCGAAAGCTTTGAAGATTTACTTCGCAATGCGCACGCAGTGGAACAAGTTCTAAAGGAGAAAGGAGAGGGAGAACCCGTTGCAACTACGTCAACACATCGAAATCCTACTTCAAGACCACGATGCAACTACTGCAAGCGCATAGGCCATCTCTTCGAGCAATGTCGGAAAAAGAAAAATGATAACTTTCAGAGGAAACAACCAGATGCTATCAATCAAGAATCTTCGGTACCAAGTAAGCTTAGCTGCTATGGATGTGGAGCGCCAGGAGTATACCGTAGTAATTGTCCTACGTGTCGTGGAAAATCGACTACACAGAAGATCAGCTTCTGCTCAGTTAATGTACAGATAGATACACATGCTAGACCAAGTGTGTACATTAAAGTGGATGGCATGAACGGTACAGCATTTATAGATACTTGTGCCAAAACTAATGTAGCGTCGTTCCAGTTATATAAGGAATTGTGTAAACGAGGATATAAGTTTACTGAACAAAAAGTTTATGTTACACTAGCCGATGGGATTTCCCGGTATGAGAATGTTCTAACCAGTAACATATTTGTGGAACTGTGTGGACGAAAGGTGTTAAGTAATTTCATAGTTATGCCGAAGTCAACCAACAATCGGACTTTGTTGGGTGTTGGCTTTCTCAAAGAAGCTGGAATGGTTCTAAATTTGGCTCAATTTACATGGCACTTTGTCGATAACCCAGGGCAGGAGTATGAACTATACAGTGAAGATTTCATCAACTTTCAAGAAACTAAAGTAGAGTCCCCACCGAAGATAGTTGACATAGCCACCTTCTCACCATCAACATCAGGTAGAGGAAAAATGAAATCAGCCGTTACATTGAGGACACCCAGCGTCGCAGCACCACGTAACAGAGTCATAATTGATGATACATTGCCTTGTGAGATGCAAGCAAAATTACCCACTGAAGCAGCGTCTGTACCATATAAGCTTATACCTATCGACTTACCTGATACCCCACCACAACAGAAGCGATTCAAGACCACAATCTTCGATGGTTACTCCCCTCGTTTGCAGTATATGATGGAAGATGCTATTAGGAATATAAACAATGAGGAGAATAACTTGTCCCCATCTTCGAATGACTTATTTCCTCATGTTGGTATTAATTCTGTAAGTGTAGAAACAATGTTAAACAAGTTTGAGGCTTGTAAATTAGATAATTTGATGGAAGAGTATAAAGACATTTTTATTTTTAATAATAAACCTACCACTATCACTGAACATTGTATTAAAACGATAGAACATCCTCCTATATCTATGCCACCGTATAGATTATCACCACCGCGTAAAGAAATACTTAAAGATGAGATAAATGCAATGTTAAGTGATGGAATAATTGAGCCTTGTACTTCACCTTGGGCAGCTCCGGTGGTCATGATTCCGAAACCAAACGGAAAAATCAGAGTTTGCATTGATTATAGGAGGTTAAACCAAATAACTATACCTGACCAATATCCAATGCCAAGAATTGATGACTTATTACATGATGCTAAGCCCTCTCCGTATATGAGTGCTTTAGATTTAAAAGCTGGTTACTGGCAGGTGAAGGTGCATGACGATGACCAAGAGAAGACAGCCTTCATAACTCCGTTCGGAATCTATAAATTCATACGAATGCCCTTTGGGTTACGAAATGCGCCAGCTACATTTCAGAGGCTGATTGATAGATTCCGTGTAAGCCTAGAACACGTTAAAATACTGGCTTATTTAGATGATCTGGTCATCCTCTCATCAAGTTTCGATCAACATTTATCAGATCTTAGAGCAATCTTCTCAAAAATGAGAGAAGTTAATTTAACCGCAAACAAAGAAAAATGTCGCTTTTGCTGCTCTTCTTTAAAGTATTTGGGACATCTAATTACCCCAAAAGGATTACAAATGGATCCAGAGAAAATATCTGCCATTGCGGATCTGCCTGTGCCTAAAAATCTCAAACACTTAGTCACTTTCCTACAAACGTGCTCCTGGTATCGTCGCTTTATTGAGAATTTTGCACATATCGCAGAACCTCTGACTCGCCTTACGAAGAAGAAAGCGCAATGGGTGTGGACAGAAGAACAAAATGCAGCTTATAAAAAGCTAAAAGAGTTATTGACTACAGTCGCAGTACTTAAACAAGCCGACTCCACAAAACCATATATTTTGAAAACAGACGCGAGCAACTATGCTCTCGGAGCAGTTTTGGTGCAGGGGGAGGGAGCAGAGGAGCATCCAGTAGAGTACGCTAGCCGACTCCTATCGCCAGCAGAGCGAAATTATAGTACAACGGAGAAGGAAGCCCTTGCTGTCGTGTGGGCTATAAATAAGTTCGCTGGATATATTGATGGATTACCCACAACCGTTATCACTGATCATCAGGCATTAAGATGGTTAATGTCCCTAAAATCTCCAACAGGCAGATTAGCTCGTTGGGCTCTACAGCTCCAGGCTTATGACATAACAATCAAATACTTACCTGGAAAAGCAAATGTAGTCGCAGATACACTCTCCCGTCCACCTTGCAATGATGAAAACACCGAAGAATGTAGTATATGCAGTATAACAGTTGACATGCCCGTCAGAAGTACGAGTGATGTGAGAAGTGAACAAATGAAAGATACTAAGATTGCTAAAATAATAGAGGCCCTTGAGGATAACAAAAACACTGAGAACGCATATTATTGGAGTAACAAAGGCTATTTTCTCAATAATGGACTTTTATATAGAAACAGTCCTGGTGTGGAGAACGATGATGCACAATTACTGGTGCCGGAACATGAATGGGCCAATGTATTGGAAACTTATCACGATAGTCCATTAGCAGGTCATTATGGAAGTGAAAAAACCTATCAAGCGATTGCAAGACGTTATCATTGGGCTGGTATGAGGAAATACATAGAGGCTTATGTAAAAAATTGTGAGGAATGTCAACGTTACAAAATAAACAACCAGAAACCTGCGGGTTTATTACAAACTACAACCATAAACCAGCGTTTTGAAGTAATAGCTTTCGATTTATTCGGTCCCTTGCCTGAAACACATGACGGAATGACTTGGGTGTTTATAGTTGAGGATGTATCCTCCAGATGGGTAGAACTTTTCCCATTGGCCGCAGCGACTGCTGAAAACTGTGCTGAGACATTGATTAATGAAGTTTTCTTACGATATGGATTCCCCAGGCGAATGATTAGTGATAATGGGAGTCAGTTTGTGAGCGCGTTAATGCAAAAGATTGCGTACTGTTTAAAAATCAAGCATTCCTTCACCCCAGTATACCACCCGGAGACAAACCCTGTCGAAAGGAAGAACCGAGATCTAAAAACGCAATTAGCTATAATTCTGGGAAATAACCACAGACACTGGTCGGAGAAGCTACCGTCTATTCGATTTGCCATGAACACTGCACAATGCAGTTCAACCAATCATACTCCGGCTTATTTAACTTTCGGTAGAGAGCTGAAAACCTTAGATGACACATGGCATAATTTCAGAGAAATAGTGATATCAGAGAACTTCATACCTGAAATCACCCCTAAGTTGCTACAAATGGCTGATACTATGGACAAAGTCCGAGAGGTTCACGAAATAAGGGAAGAGAAAAGGAAAGATTATGTGGATCAAAATAGACGAAGTGATCCTGGATATGGTATTGGAGATTTTGTATTAGTAACATTACATCCAATTAGTAAAGCTGCAAAAGGAATAAGTGCTAAATTTACTCCGAGGCGAGATGGTCCATATGTAGTAACAAGAAAACATGGACCTTCATCCTATGAGATTGCCAACCCTCAACATCCTGATGTAACCCTTGGCGTCTATCACAGTTCTGCTTTGAAACCATATTTTGGCACCGATGTCCAAATCTCACAGCCTATTCAACCCCTAAGAAGAAGGGGAAGACCAAAGAAAACGGTTAACAATGAAAATGTCGAACTACAAAAGACACGCACACGCGGGCGTCCTAGAAAGAATAAAATATAATCCTGAGTCCTGTCTCCTCGTCGGGGCGACTACCGGATCCAGAGGGGGTGATTGTAACATGACACTCACGAAATGACAAGCGAATGTCATGTTAGTTCCATTTATATTCACGAGATGGCACCACTGATCCACCCTACAGTTCCAATTCACGCTAGCGTTTCGTTTTCTCGGACCTATAAGGTCTCACCATACATTTCATGTCGTTAAGGAATTAGGCCTTACTACTGAGATAACCATAAAGGAAGTTCAAGCTATTGATGCCTGGTTGGTCACTCAGTACAAAGGAATTAAATTTGTACAGCCTTGCTTCTGCTTTCCCTCAGAGGAACTCGGCTTGGCTAGCTCGTGATAGGCAGTATAAATAAGTTTGTTGCCTTTGTAAATTGTATTGGTGAATAAATACAATATTTATACCAATCTACCCGCCTAGCTCTTTTATTGGCGGCAACGTCGTCGTGAAACCTCCATCGTCGGCTCACCACTGCTACACAACTATATTTTGATAATTTATATTCTGGAATAAATGATTAAACATTTTATTTGAAATTATTTGTTAATTATTTATATTTTGTCAAAAGAATTTTAATCATCATATTTTGTGTCGAGATATTCAACACAGCTCGTATTTGTGATCCTTATCTACATTTGGTAAGCGTGGCGATGAAGTTAGTAACCAACACTTTGACGCCGTGTGTTAGTGAATACTCATGCGGACCACGTGGTTTTAAAACTAGGGAATGTGTCTAAAATAAATACATTTTCACCTTAAACTAAATCCGAATATTATTTTTTTTATATAGAGGAAGTCAGGATGACCTCACTCCACCTGTTGGCAAGCGGAAGTGAGGTCCAAATATAAGGTTGACTGGCTCAATAGATCATAGTACCCATTGAGCCAGTCACCCTCACCCTGAAGGCCAAGAAATAATATAAAATTGAAACGAAGTTTGTAGTATTTTAATTCAATTTAATAACTTTTGGGAGATGAAGAATGGTATAGCCATAATGCTGCAACCAGCTCGTCCCAATGAGGTAGAAAGGGGATACCAAGGGAGTTGAGTGGTTAATTGGGGTGCTTTAGTCAAGACCCACACACGGCCGCAGGATTAGCTAAGTAATGGTGTCTTAACCCATTCACCTCCGAGAAAAAAATTCAGGTAGTGGATCCTCTCCTCAAATAAGCCACTTGTCGGCGAAAAACTTTCTCCTTACAGAAGACTAATAATTTACCAAGAAGTTTTGTTTTGTCGGCGAGTTAGGTCTCCAGAGCGCAATTTGGAAGGGCATGGTATAAACAATGGGAACAATTTTTTGCAGTGTTATTTTATCACTTCAAATTACAGAAGCATATTAATCTAATAATAAACTTACTATCGATAAAAGTGTTTCTAAACTTTAATAAACACAAATTATCTAGTAAATACTTTAAAGTTAGAAACTCCTTACTATATCAATCAATAGACATATCGATACCAGAAATATGAATTAACGTAAGGGACAAAACACTGTTTTAACATTGGAAATGTTTTTTCGATCGCGTTGGTAGGGGGCCAATTTCAGCGAAAGTGCGACATCGCTCTGGTGTCGCCAATTCTGGGGTTACGTGGGTAAACAAGGTGTCAAAAGACGCGTCTTGACAAGGTCTATAAGATGGTGAATTTTTTTTTTTAAAAATTCAAAAACTTTTTCGAAAAAGTGCAAAAATGTCGAAAAATGTTGTGATTTTTTACGGTTTTCTCAACTTGAATCAACGATTTCTCAAAAACGAAAAAAGATAGAGACAAAATAAAAATAAGGTATCGGGATAATTAGTTGGGCTACAGTTTACAAAAAACGAGACCTCGCTATCTATAACCGCTTAGGTGGTAGTAGCGCCCTTTCTATCGGAGTTGTCCGGCGCGTGGACTGATAAGTCACGTAAAGTGTTGATAACGGTTGGAAGATTAATATTAATGACTATTATGTGTATAAGTTTGATTTTTTTAATAGGAATAAGGCAAAATGAAGTTAATATTATTAATAAAATATTCGTTATATTTTTTCAGTTGTGATCACCAATAACGTAACGTTGTGAAAATAACTCAATAGTAGGTCACCAAATGAAGCACATGTGCTAGTAAAATGTGTGTAAGGGACGACGTTTGCCTGGCTACGTCTTGGCGGAGGATAATATTATGATCACCGGTTGCGCTAATATTCATCAGCGCACGAGTAGGTTGCAGAAATTGCACAAGATGGAGAATACGGCTACCGGCTATCTTCCGAGGCGTCAATGTCTCGGATTGGTCACGCAGAACTCGGACACCTGCGATCGCATCGTTAATGGCAGTATCGGCATAAAACACATCGAGACGACCTTGTATTCAAACATACTATGTTTAAAATTTGTACTTCAGGGAAATTTTCATCGTCATAACAAATTGCTTAGACTTGCTAAACAAAATCTTTAAAATTACATATAAAATTGGGTTTGAATTTGGGCAGCCGAGCGTGGCTTGGGTAATGCTGATAATTCCACATCTGGCGGACGAAAGCGTGTGTGCAAAAGGCGAAAAAAACTTAGCATTGTTAAAGGGCGTCCGCTTATAAAAAATAACGTTACTCGACGGTACCTGCTACTAACCCTTGTGTATCTCTTGCGCAAAGAGTTGTTTTCATTATAGTTTGCCCTATCTATGTGTTTATAATGTCTGTTAATTACTGTGTCTATATTTTGGTCAATAAATGTTATTCTATTCTATTCTATTCTATTCTATTCTATTCTATTCTATTCTATTCTATTCTATTCTATTCTATTCTATTCTATTCTATTCTATTCTATTCTATTCTATTCTATTCTATTCTATTCTATTCTATTCTATTCTATTCTATTCTATTCTATTCTATTCTATTCTATTCTATTCTATTCTATTCTATTCTATTCTATTCTATTCTATTCTATTCTATTCTATTCTATTCTATTCTATTCTATTCTATTCTATTCTATTCTATTCTATTCTATTCTATTCTATTCTATTCTATTCTATTCTATTCTATTCTATTCTATTCTATTCTATTCTATTCTATTCTATTCTATTCTATTCTATTCTATTCTATTCTATTCTATTCTATTCTATTCTATTCTATTCTATTCTATTCTATTCTATTCTATTCTATTCTATTCTATTCTATTCTATTCTATTCTATTCTATCTAAGTGCATTTCCAATGTACCAGAAGGTCGTGAAAGGCACGAGATCTGTGAATTTTTCAGGAGAGCCAAAAAACGATAAAAAAAAATTAAATCTCTCTATAACTTTTTACTGTCTGCTTCAATTTTAATTGTGTCTAAAGCAAAGTTTCTTAGAATTTTCTCTTCTTTCATGCTATAAATGAATAATTTAGAAATACCCAGTGGTATAAGAAATAGCATGTCCCTTACATTAAAAAAATACGTTTTGTTGTACCTTACGTTGCTAATATTTTATTTGTAAACCGTCAAGCATAACGTAAGCAGCAAGAGAAATAGAAAATTATACGAAATTCTATTGTAAAGGACTTTACAGTGTTGCAATTTGATGTAACTATAGATTATAATATACTAAATTTAGATTATTATAATACCATGCAAATAGGTTATTTGCATGATAAAATGTTAGTGTCAGCCTAGCTATCGCAGATTTAAATGAAATTTAGGGAGACAAAACGATTTATTATTAAGATTTTTTTTATGTTCGACTTTTATGTCTGCGTAATTATTATAAATTCAACACACTAATCAGTCAATTAAACTTTTTGTTGAGTTTAAATAAATGTTCTAAAAGTAACAATGTTCAAATAAATGTCCTAAATTATTAGCAGTTTTAGACACCTTTACTTATCAATTAAAAATAATAATTTGACATTATGATCTCTTTTAATTAAGAGTCCTATAACAAACTCTGTAGTTTTAATAATTACGTATCATTGGCTTTAAAATCAGAAATTAAATTTAAAAAAAAAATCTCAGGCTTAATCAAACAGTATTTTTATTAAGTAACTGAATGAATGTACTGAAAACGAAAGACAGATGAAAAATATTATTTGTCTGAAAGATGAATGAATAAAAAAATATAAGTGATATTCATATTAATATTAGAAATATATATTACTAGGGTCGCCCTCGCGGTTTCACCCGCGCGTATTTTTTTCAATTATCCCCCCCTTTCCCCCATCAAAGAATCCTATGTCCGTATCCTGGTTCGAAGCTACCTCTTCACCAATTTTCAGCCAAATCGGTTCATCCGTTCTTGAGTTATAAATAGTGTAACTAACACCACTTTCTTTTATATACATAGATTACAAGATTAAATAATTAGGAATGGGCAGACAGATTATGATGATAATATAACTATTGATAAAGATAAATTAAACTTTTTAATGGTGAAATGAAGTGGTTAGAGTATGTAACTTTTTCTATTTAGTATTTTATCTAGTTATCATTATCAGCTGTCATCACCATCTTCACCGTTCGTCGGTGTCATTTAGGGTATCTTTAACTGGGGTTAAATTAAATTCTTAAAAAACTCCAATCACGAATTAAAGTAAGGGACAAGGTAAGGGTGTAAATTATTTAACACCATTGACTTACTTTATTTTTCAGAGAAAAAAAAATGTAAACGTCTGTTACATCATTTTTTTTTGGCATAAAACGTTTTACGCAGGCCAAAAAATCTTACTGTAAGGGACATTTTTTTAACGATAGAACTTTTTTAATAACACCAATCGATAGAGCAGAAAATTCTGAATCCAATGATATATATAACTCATTTTCGCCAAAATGTCCCTTACGTTAATTCATATTTCTGGTATCGATATTCTTTATCGGTAACGTCAGGGCAACAGCCAAGACACAAACATGTTGATCTAATAAACTGGCCTTACATCTTAATTAGTGCTTACTCAGAAGTCCTTAGTGTTTTTCTGTACATCGGTTTACTACAATCTGTTTATAATTTATAAATATTAGGGCTTGTTTTAAGAATTTTGAGCAAACTGAATTTTCTGCTGTAACACTTTAAACACGTTTCCGACTTACTTAAGCAAAATTTGTGGGCTTGGTGATCGGTCAGTAACTATCATTGTTATAGAGTGGTAACTAAAGGAGAAGACCGATTTTGGGCCCAACGATACAGACATGAAACATATACTAAAAAAATCTATATTTTTTTTTAGATCAGCCTATTTGCGTTTTACCATCAATTTCAATGGCCAACAGCAAAAAAATGGATTTTTATGATTTCATTATATTCAACTTGCTTTATAAACGCGAATTTCATTAGACTTATTTTCGACTATCTTTCTAAATGCTCTGATAACAATAAAAAAAACGAGTGAGACAGTTTTAATCGATTTAATCTTAATCGATACTTAAATATATTTTATACGGTGGCTTTTTCTTGGCATAATACTAAATATTTTTTTTCTTATAAGTAAAAACAGTTACTTGATAAATATAATTAGACATTTGCAAATGAGTTTTACTTCTTTAAACGTTGTTACAAAAAAGCGAGTCGAAAATCGATTTATACCAGTTGTGTTTTTAATCGGTTATATACGGCACTATTTATTGTCTGTATTGTCAATGTCAGTAATGTCAGTGTCAGCTATATTTAATCAGTTATTTTGGATTTTGATTTTATTTCGTTTTTCGTACTCATGCGTTAGTAATAAATGTGTTCCTTTGTATTGCTCCTGATTTTTGAAAGACCTCTGCTTACTTACGGACTCTAAAACCGATCAATTATATTTATTATAAAATCCTTGGAGATCGTTTTCTGCAACCCATGAATACCTTTGAGTGAACATCGGATAACCTAAATGCCTATTGACGACTACAGCGTGATTTATGGGTATAAACACATGTTTGCAAGCACATGCTTGTGCTGTGGAATTGTATCGTGGAATAGCAACGGGTCGTTTCAGCACAACACAATACGAAGACGCATTGGAAGAAGGATGGGCTCGACACCAAGAAAATACAACATCCCTGCCCAGTTTTTGAATACCTACTATGTATATTAATATTTTGTACTGATGATAAAGAATAAAATATAATTAAAACTTTATGTTTTTTATACCCATTAATTTAAGAATAATATTCAGATCCTTTGCATTATTAAAATGTGAGGTAGGTATGCCTATTTGGGTGGTTGTCAATTATTCATAGTCATAGTTTAATGTTGGTTGTACTGCAGACTGCCTTGCTACCATCCTAAAAAAAGACCTAAGAATGTAATAAATCAAAACGCATGAAAATCGGTTCATCCGCTTAGGAGCTATGTCGTTGCCACAGGCAAACATATAGGGCACTATTATTCCTCTTTTTGTGTCGGGAGTTAATAAAAGTTCAAAAACTAGCACTTTTCTTACTAAAAATTATCATGGGTTACAAATAACCTCTAATATTTTCAATAGATTATTTTACTGACTTGGCCATTGAAATTCGCAGTGAAAATTGGCCTCGTAGGAAGTTTTTAAATGAACAAAAAGTAGTATAATATTGGGCAAGCTATCCCACCCTTCGTTCGTCGACGGCGAACTGCGTTCGCCTCTCCTCACTTCGGGTGGATATCTTGCCCAATATTATACACAGATTCGATAATCGTTAATTCCGTTCTATTTAGAGCGCAAGATGTGTGTGAAATATAAAAGACTCACCTGAATCTCAGCAGCAAATATTTTACATCACACAAATTTATTTTACATACTTTACATAACAGCTCGTTACTATCATCAATGCAATTCAAAAGTTCACCTCTTAAGTCATATTCGTAGGCCAATTGACGCATGCCCTTATACAGCGTTAGCACTATGGGTAAACCTTAACAATACGCAGGTGAGCAGATTGCCTCGAGGACACACAGCTTGCTGTACCAGGTTGGCTCGTGTCTCTCCACCTTTGTAGTTCTAAATGTTTAACCCATAGCAGCTTACTGTTAGGTTACATCCACGAATATAAACTATAAAATAGAACATAATGAATTTTTATGAACTTTCATTTCATTTTACTTCCAAAGTCGTATTCACAGGTCATTTGACGCATGCCCATAAACAGCGGTAGCACTTTAGGTAAACCTTAAAAATACGCAGGTGAGCAGATTGCCTCGAGGACACACAGCTTGCTGTACCAGGTTGGCTCGTGTCTCTCCACCTTTGTAGTTCTAAATGTTTAACCCATAGCAGCTTACTGTTAGGTTACATCCATGAATACAAACTCCAAAATAGCAAATTAAAATGAGAGCTATCCCTACACCACACTTGACTCCCGATCACTGTCTTCATGTCTTGGTTGTAATGAAACTAATGAATACGTTTGATATTGGACTATAGGGGAGAGTGGGGTAATTGCGGCCTCCTAAGGGACAGCTGAAATAAAACTAATTTATTATTATAATAAATAATAAATAAATAAATATTTCTGGACATTATTCACACAGCGCCATCTAGCCCCAAACTAAGCATTAGCTTGTGCTATGGGTGCCAGACAACGGATAAACATTACTTATATACTTTTTTTGTAAATACATACATATTATACATACAAACACCCAGACCGATACAAACAGACATGTTCATGCACACAAATGTTTGTACCGTGCGGGGATCGAACCCGCGACCTCTGGTGTAATAGCTGACTTCTCGACCATTACACCAAATGGCTCGTCAAAGTTTACTTGAATCAATAAAACTCAAGATCTCACAGTCAACATGGTTGAATTTTAAATAAACAATCAAATATTCATAAATAAACAAAACCTTGGTGTCCGGAATTAGCCCACAACACGTTAGGTAATAACTAATAGTGTAAAATCTATCATTATTTACATCACTACAAAACCGAGGTTTTCGAGGGCTCCATTAGATTACATTTGTAACATTTTATTCAATCGTCATTGGAAGGATCTTCACGAAAAACATGAAGATCATCCCATGTTTTTCGTCACAATATCATTTTACTCAAAAATTACGTAAAAATATTGAAAAATAATGAAGTCGACAAATAATGTACGTTGAGTGGGTTGTCACGTTACTACTAAAGAGTAGTAAAGTACAACAAACGTAAGGCTTTGCATTTGGGATCGACTTTCGATTTCATCATTGACAATATGTTTCTTTCCCTTCTAGCATAGCCAAACATAGGTGTCCGCGATTACCCAGCGTCCGTGTTTACCCCACTATCCCCTACGTAAAGACTGAGTTGTTGCAATATTCGATGAATATAGTTCAGGAGACAGGCATTCAATCAAATTAGCTTATCGCTATTAATTATTTTTCATTTAATTCGATGATTGAATTTATTTAATCTTACAATACTTTACTATTAAACATTTTAAAAGATTAAGGGTTTTAATAAAGTTAATAGAAAATACAATTTGATTATTATCAATATAATACATTAATTTGTTTTCGTATGTTAATGCAAATTTATGTGTACTTTTAGCCCGATATACTTAAAATTTTAATCTACTTGATAACTTTATGTGTTAATACGTGTTTTGGTACAATAAGTATTTTTAATAATAAAGAACATTCGTATTTTACATGACGTGTAGGCGCATAGCTCTTGTACTACATGCTTAGTTTTGGTTTACAAAATAATTTGCTGCGTCGAGAAATGTATTGCAATATTGCAACTATGGCACATCAACATAAAGGTTGTGTTGTTTATCAGCTTTAATATAATTAGCTAACGTAAGTCTTATATGGAAACGACATACATGTTTTATGATTTTATATCATAGCATGCACTGGACTACAGAATTAGGTGTTAGTAATTTCCGGTTGACGAAAACAACTGAAAATTGATATTTTAGCAAGTAAATATTCATGCCTGGCTTTGCTTGTACATTTCTAATTTTAAAAAGTAATTTATTTTTTATCGTGATGGATATGGTATGACCAATGGTAAGGTAGTGGTAATCACCTCACACGAGTCTTACGTTGAAGATTACAAAAGTAACCTATAGATTGTAATTATTATTTTTTTCGTAGAAAATCCTGAACTACCAATTGTTCTACCAGTTTGAATACCGGACTGTGTTTGGGATAGGGGTCTAGGTTCAATTCCCGTCGAAAAGTATATTTAGCTCGGGTGTGTGATCACTAATCCGAATTTGGCAAGCATATTGTTTAATTTAAGTACCGGACCGTGAACTCAAACAAATCGGGAGTCCTGGGTTCAATTTTTGTGTTAAGCAATTCGTATGTTGTTTGAACATAGCTTGGGTTTGACAAACATGATGATCAAGTTCATTAGCCCATTATTGTAACGTTGACTTAATTTCAATAATAATAAATAAATAAATAGAGACAGCATCACATACATTATTCTGGTCTCAAACTAAGGTTTTCCTTGTATTATGGTAACCAGAAACAATGAAAGTACAAACACCCAGAGCCTACCCAAATACCCGTCCCATTAATAAGTATTTGTGTCTATGCGGGAATCAAACCCGCGATCTATACGTCATCTCAACCAGGGCTCTAAGCCACTGCGCTAAACGGGTTGGCAATGATGGAGGCTAGTGACTTGTCGTGGATCAATAAATAAGCTGTTAGTTTACTATATTAACCTAATATATAATTATTTTTTACTTATTTTTTCAACACAGGATATCAAATCCTTTCGTACGACATCAATTATTTACATATCATGCAAATTATTTCCTCTGGAACGGTTAAGGTATTTACTATAAATTCACGTAAACGAAGTCACGGGCGGTTGTTAGTTAATATAAAATAAACCAGTCGGGATATCATATGAACTCTAACATTCAAGCAATAAGGTTTATATCGTTTTTACTTAGTTTGATGAAACGTCTTGTAAGCAATCTCAATAAATTATTATAACCAGTTTAGATATGCATGTGAATCATAATGTTTATGCAATAAGGTTTATATTTAATAAGATCGAAGTAATCGCTTACACCTTTTTAAAACAAAATCGTGCAAGTTACAAGGTTTACTTTCCTAATCAACTTTTAAGTGGTGACTTACACCTTTTTAAAATAAAGTCATAAATGACTTGTAAGCATTATTTTTTCAATAAAACCTCGAATTTTTGGTTCGATTTTCACTGATCGACTCTGTGCTTCCAAGTGCCTACATACCTGCAGTTCGTTTGTCGCGTGTCGTCATCAAGACTACCCCGCACCTCTGCCGCCTTCTTCTGCTGTGCCAAACAGTGATTTTTTTACAAAGTCTTTGACTTGGAAAAAATAATGTAAGTGAGTATTTTATCATCAATCAATCAATCAAATCATTTATTTCATTATACATATATGTTTTAATTTTCATATTTTTTATTTTAATTTATTTTATTTCATTCTTAAGTCTTCATTAGCAACGTGATAAATGTTTACCTAATTAATTTGTATTTATGTTATCAGATTCATTGCCTTATCAAAAATTAAATTTATTTATTAGATATAAAATATAAAAGTATTTTCGTTTAAGTCGTAATGACTACGTATCTAAGTCTTTTAATTGGTGGTATTAGAGATATAATTGTTAACATCATAATATTACTCGATTTTAGACAGTGTGATTAATTTTTTACTTCTTTTTTTCAGGTCTGACTCTGAGTGCGAATCCATTGCTGTCCCGGTCACCAAGACCGTGAAAAAATCCACATCGTCGTCAGTGGCAAATAAACGCAAAACCTCACACAGCAGGAACTCCTTGCTAAGGTACAGAAATACAATGTTTATTCATTCGTATTATTTAAATATTTGTTAGTTTTGTGGTAATATTAAATCATTTGAGAAGCATTGATCATACGTTAGCTTAGACATTTTAAATTATTCATTCTATACCTCTATATATGTGTGGTACGTATTATAGCATGTATTGATCATTACCTTAATTGTTGCAGGACCTCAAACAAGAAACTGAAGACTTCAGACATCTTTGGACTAGCTAGAGAAGACCTTTACGAACCGGAGGTTAAGACATCATCTTTGTCATCATACGTAGTTACCAGAGTCGCTAACGGCACTCAGCGCCGGGCCGCGCCTACTACAGGCGACTTCTACGTCGAGCTGAAGGTATCCCACCGCGACGACGTCGAGGCATGCGCGCCAGAAGACCGTTGGAAGAAGGCTTTGCTCCGCCTGAACTGTCTCGTCGAGAACGGGTCGTCGCAGTGGAAATATTTACAACGCTTTGTTACAGAAGCGAACGAATTATTTGAAGGTAGCAGCCCTACATTTTTCCCTGACAAATCGTAGCTTTTTTAACTTTTAACATTAAATTTAATTCACATGTTTAATTTTATATTTTGCGTAAAGTTTTACTTTTTAATTTAAAGATAACCAAGTATAATCATAAATAGTTGCTCTAATATTTTTAATAATATATACTTAAATTTACATCACGTAGAGCTAAAATTACCTAGAACAATGCCGTTTTGTTCATCTTGTAGTATGACCATAGAAAAAAGGCGGTGGATAGGTCACTTGCGAAGTAATTATCATAAGAACAACAGCAGCTCGGCTTATTGTGAAGGAGTTCAATTAGTTAAGTCGGCTTTCCGCCAACGCATTGCAACTTACAGAATAATGGCCCTTGAAAGTGATGACCTTTATTCCATTAGTAATTTTTTTAACAATATACGAGACCGAGTAAAATCTCTTTTAGATAAATCGTTAAAAACGCATACGAGTATTAAAGTCAACTTTGAACTTTATTCATTATTTCTTTTAGTGAAGGATGATAGACAGGAAATGAAATCATTTGCAACTAAAAATTTTTCGGTTCATTTAAATTATAACTTTGATAATAATCTTTACTTACAAATCGAAAATTCTATGAAAAAACGCACAGAGGAATTTCAAGACAGAGACAGTGGCTGGTCTTTCCTACATAATTCTCATTTTGAAATTAATATCAATAAGTTTCAACCGCTTGGTGGATCGAGTTTTATAGACTTGCCTAAATACATAAAAAATAAAAAAGCATGCCTTAATATTCGCAATAACGATAGACACTGTCTTTTATGGAGTGTCATAGCGGCGCTTTATCCGACAAATAAACATCCAGAACGCGTGTTGTCTTATCCGCATTACAAAGATGTATTTAACACTAATGGTATATCATTTCCGATGACATTTTCGGATATAACCACATTTGAGAAAAATAATCCTAGTGTAAGTATCAATGTCTATGGTTTAAAACATGACAAGTTCGTTACAGGGCCGTTATATAAATCGGAAAATAATAACAAAAATGGTAAGCGCATCCATCTTTTACTTTTAGAAAAGAAAGAGCTATCACATTATTGTTTAATAAAAAACCTAGGTCGTCTCGTAAGAAACCAGATAACTAAACATCATGGCTCCATATTTTTTTGCGACACATGCTTATTATTTTTTCCCTCGGCGAATAACCTCGAGAAACATGTGTGCGGAGGTGTTGTTACAGTTTTACCTAATCGAGGTACTATTTTACAATTTAAAAATTTTGATCGTAAACAAGACATACCTTATGTAATTTATGCGGACTTTGAGACTTTGTTACGGCCTGTATTGGGTTGTGAACCCGACCCGAACCTGGCAGGTACCATGGATTTACAGCGACATGTACCGGTGGCTTTTGCGTTTAATATTGTTTGTTCCTTTGATGCGTCGCAGAACGAATTTATTTCTTATCGCGGAAAAGATTGTGTTTCGAAGTTTGTTAAGCTTATTCATGAAAAGGCTAGAAAAATTCATGACCAATTAAGCTATACTAAGTCAATGTTTTTTACTGAGTTAGACGTAGAAAACTTTAAGAATGCCACAATGTGTCATATTTGTGGGCACCCGCTCTGGTGTGACAAAGTGCGCGATCACTGTCATCTGTCAGGTCGATACCGCGGTGCGGCTCATCAGTTTTGTAATTTACGTTATAAAACACCCCAATTTATTCCAGTTTTTTTTCATAACCTGTCAGGTTATGACTGTCATCTTTTCATAAAGGAATTGGGAGAAATGCCTGGTAGAGTAAAAGTTATACCAAAAACAAAAGAAAACTACATTTCGTTTACAAAGTTTTTACCTACGGATAACGGAGAGTTCATTCAATTACGTTTCACAGATTCGTTTAAATTTTTGGGTACTAGTTTAGATAAATTAGCTAAAACAATGAAGGCGGACCATTTTCACACATTACGCGCACATTTCTCTGATGATGTTGAATTCAATTTATTAACGAGAAAGGGTGTTTACCCCTACGATTATATGAAAAGTTGGAAATGTTACTCAGAGGATACATTGCCGCCTAAATGTAGTTTTTTTAACTCTCTTGTAAATGAAGTTATATCCGATAGCGACTATGAACACGCACAAAAAGTTTGGTTACAGTTTCAAATAAAAAATTTAGGTGAATATACCGACTTATATCTAAAAACAGATGTTCTTTTACTGACAGACATATTTGAAAACTTTCGGAAAACATGTAAACATCATTACCAACTTGATCCCGCCTTTTATGTCACTTCACCGAGTTTATCATTCGATGCAATGCTTTTGAAAACAGGTATTCAACTTCAACTACTTGACGATTTGTCAATGATACGTATGATTCAAAATGGAATAAGGGGGGGAGTATGTATGTGTTCCCATTGACACGCGAAAGCGAATAACAAATATATGCCGAACTACGACTCTTCCAAGGACGACACTTTTATAGTTTACTTGGATTGTAATAACTTATATGGATTTAGTATGAGTCAGGCTCTACCCTATTCCGACTTTAGGTTTTTAAACAAACATGAAATAGAAGCGCTAAATATTCTAAAAGTAAAAGATGATGCGGAGTATGGTTTCATACTTGAAGTCGATTTGCTTTATCCTAGAAACTTACATCGGGAACATAATGATTTACCATTTTGTCCTGAAAAATGTGTTCCACCAGGCGGTAAAAATAAAAAACTGATACCCAATTTATATAACAAATTTAACTATGTTATTCATTATGTACACTTGAAAAAGTGTTTAGAGCATGGCCTTGTGCTCACCAAAATACATTGCGCAATAACGTTTCGTCAAAGTGCATATTTAAAAAAATACATTGAGTTAAATACAAGTCTGCGTCAAAAAGCTGAATCTGAGTTTGAACAAGATTTTTTTAAACTTTTAAATAACTCCGTTTTTGGAAAAACACTTGAGAATAATGAAGCCAGAGTGAACGTACATTTAGTGAATCAATGGGCTGACACCAACAATAGAACCAAAAAAAGATTAAGTGCAAGTAAGCTTATTTCCAACCCCTTTTTTCATAGTGTATCAATATTTACTGATAATTTGGTTGCTATTCAAATGAAACCTGAGCAGATTGTTTTAGACAAACCCATCTATATAGGTTTTTCTGTCCTTGAATTATCTAAAGCACATATGTATGACTTTCACTACAATACTATCAAACCCTTTTATGACGACAGAGTACAACTATGTTATACCGACACCGATAGTTTTATATATATTATAAAAACTAAAGATTTTTATCGAGACTTGAAACATGAGTTTTTACATTTCTTCGACACAAGCAATTACCATCAAAAAAACCGATTTGGTTTACCACTTATCAACAAAAAGGTCCCAGGATTATTTAAAGATGAAATGGGAGGTCAATTGATATCAGATTTTGTTGGTTTAAGATCAAAGCTCTATTGTGTCAAGACCTTAGACAAAGTCATAAAAAAAGCAAAAGGTGTAAAATCCTATGTAATTCGCGACTTGAGCATTAAGGATTATGAATCTGTTCTAATTAAAAATAATGTAATACGGAAAAAGAACAAATTGTTTAAATCTGTTAAACATGAAATATTTACTAGAGGAATAAATAAAATTGCACTATCCAGTAATGATGACAAAAGATTAATCTTGCCAGATAAAATATCTACGATTGCTTGGGGTAGTTCTTACATAGGTCTGTAGTGATTGAGATAACATTATGATTATACTTGGTTTATTTAAATTGTTTTAATTTATATGTATAGATTTTATATTAAAATAAATATTATATCTTATTATAGTCTCTTATTTTTTACACTTTCCTGTCAAGTTTATTTAAGATATTATTTACTAAAAATGCTTACCATACAATAACAAGTACGGACATGTATTTCTGTTATTCAAGTAAGTGCAAGTAGGTTACGTATATAACACATATGTCGGAAATACTGATTTCGAAATAGCAAAAAATGCTTATGCATTAGAACTCGTATTTGGAACTTATCGAAATCACCAAATTTGGTAATCGGCTACAAATAATTAGTTACAAAATACTTATGCAATAATTTTTAATGAAACTAAAATGCACAGAAAGTCGCAAACGGTAGGCGTATCATATTACATTACACACGACACGCCATCGTCTGCCCTCATTAATGGAAATGCAAACTATGCAATACATAATAGTATTAATACCTTGAATGAAATAGAATTTCATTCATAAATCATCGTTGCACTGATCAGACCAGTGACATCTATCTGTCTATCTATTCAGCCCGCGGACCTGTGACATACCAACTTAAAATTTTGTAAGTATTTCAAATATTGAAATATTTTGTACATGTATTTTTAACTACGTTTCGATTACTAATATTTACCATTGCTTTTCAGAAGATGCAGAACTCCGATGATAGCAGTATCATGCTGTCTCAGTACACTTATGATCCCTGGGAGGGATTAACACAAGCCTGTCAAGATATCATGGACAACAGCAAAAGTGGAGAGCTTAAGACCTCCCGGGACAAACGAGCTCGGCGTTGTACTGGTGCAAAAATTAAGGCACGGAGAACAGCAAAGTCGTACGTGATGCATGGAGAACGAACTAAAGGCTTACGGCTTATACAAATAAAAGTTTTGGACTTAGCCAGTGAGCCTGTCGTTCAGCAGTGTTCAGCAACGACACGTGCATCGCAAGAGCATGATGAGGACAATATTCTTTTAAGCGCGCAATATGTGGTGACAGAATCGGTGGATGAGATAATGGACATGACTGATACAGTGATTAGAAAAATATCTAAAAAACTGTGTAGTGATAATTTGTAGTACTTTAATTTTTCTAGAATAAGTTGTAAATATAGTTGTAAATAATATGAAATAAAAATATTAAGTGGTGTTATATTTGGTTGTTTGATTTTTTACGTACTTCCTGTTTATTTTTGAAATTGAGGCTAGGGTTCAAGTAAAACAAATTATTTCAGAACATTATTTATTTTAAAAACTATAGATTTACTTTGTTATCTACACACCATTTTCGTATACATAAAACATTTTTTAATGCACAAATTTTCTTATGAGTAAAACAATTATAAACTAACATATTATTTTTACAATAATTATTACAAAGAGAAATTAAATTAGGAACACCTAAATAACTTATATCGGTAATATTATTGTGATCACATAAATCTTGAATCCATTTTATCTTTTCCTCACCCTTTACTATAATTTTTCTGTTATTTAAATAAGGTTTAATAATTCTTCGAAATTCTCTGTAATCAATATATCCTTCACTCCAACGATAGCCTCTATTCTTTTCAACCCAAAACACTCCTTTCCTTTCTTCTTCAGTTAGTGCATTAAACGGGAAGGAAGGTTTAATTAAAAATACATGAGTATGTTCTTCGGTAGCTATAGCTAGTTCTTTTACAATAAAATCATTTTTTAATCTTTAAATCCTTGAATATCTACGAATATTGTTTGGCTGTTCATGATAGCTTCTTTACAATATTACTCAAGGGTTTGTACTCAAATATACAATCGTTTAAAATCAGACAATAAGCAGCTGTTTGGTCTGGTATTTCTTGGTCTGTTTCGATTTCAACTCTCACGTCGATCGAACCTTTTAAAGTTTCGTGTTGTCGCGAACAGTCGATAACAAATAAAGGAGCTATGTCTCTGAATTCCTTCAAACTCATTAACGACTCTGATCGACGTCCGTGATACGACTGTTGAAATCTCACATATTGTACGTATAATAAAGTAAATTTGTCATCTGCAAAACTAACATTTAATCCTTCGTATGGATAATATGACGAATTTAAAAATACCCGAACATCACGAACATGACAATGATCAAACTCAGCCATAGACAACTGACTATTATGTTTTCGATTTGTTTGTAATGCAACCACAACAAATCGTGGTTTCTCTATTTGAGATGATGTTTTAATAGCCCAAGAATGCTTTCTTGTTTTCGGTAGTAATGGATATTCATAGAGGTCCCAACTACGAAACGCAAATGGAATGGATCTATCTTTCTCTAGGAATTTTAATAAATTTATTCTTTCACGATCGGACACGTTGACGTGAGGCACTCTCCAAATAATTTTAGTAATTTTAATATCATCCAGAACTTCTCCCGTGTTTAATTTAATTGCATTCAGATTAGTATTGCTTCTTAAAAGTACTAACTCGTGTTTACAATTAATTATAATTTTTTCGTAATCTTCTGCAAATCCTAATATCTTGTTTAACGGAATGGAGACAGAAAATGCTCCACCTACATTTTTTATGCCTTCAGTTGACCATCCCCAAACTCGGGCATATTTTGATTCGTTTTCATTTAGGGATAGATAAGACTTAATTGTTGTAGTTACACCTGCATTTTTAATTTTATCTATTTCTATCCCATTCAATTCGTATCGAATATCTTGAAATAGGAATAATGCTGGATTATTAGTGAAATGTACATTCGATACTTTTTCTTTAGTGGTGCTATTATACACATTTACTTCTCCTTCGATATATAAACTGCTGTGTGATGGGAGCACGTATAGATCTTGTTGATTGATAGGAATTCTTATTTCATCATTTTTGTTGAAACTTGTTACGTATGGTTTGTACGAGTGATACTCAAAACTTTCGATGCTGTTATCGTACGATGTTTGTTGAGATACATTTAAGATATTCATTTTATCAAACCAATTAGCTTCAGGAAATCCTTGTTAGTTTTAGTAAGCTTCTTTTTTAGCTGAAGTGGTGTGCTCTTGCGAGATGTTCTTACAGAAATGATTTGAGAACACGATGTGGTCGAGTTTTTATTGAAGTTTATCATTTTTGCTTAAAATGTAAATAAAGTTGCACTTCTTCACCTCGTATATTTATTTCTTTATTATCAGCATCTAACAGTCTAATGTTAATGGCGTTAATAGAATTTTGATTAACCGGAAAATAAATCAGATTTTTAGGAATTTCAATTATTCTATAACCAGGTGGTACATTTGGCACAAATTCATAAATTATGTGGCTTGATTTTCCGTTAACAAACGAACCACTAACTACATCGCATTCGATCCGCACAATGGTAGTTGAGAGAATGCTTACAGGGTACTCTGAATCAGTACTTATATTAGCATTTATTGTTTTCGATCCAAAACCTAAAATTTTACCCAATGACCCACCTTTGTTGAAATGAACATCTTTGGAACAAAAAATACTTGTTTTCAATGTATTGTTATTGCAAGTAAGTTTAAGTGCAGTGTTTTTGATGTTGCTTTTTAAATAATCACAAATATCTTGAAGCTCATAAGAACCTTCAGGTATTTCGATGACTTCATTTTCACCATAATAAAATTTATTGTTTCGTTCATCTATATTAGGAATTGAGTTAAACGTTGAAAAATATAAAAGACCGCATTCATAGTCTCCTCGAAGTTCTAAAGTTGGGGAATAGTTTGTTGTCAAGGAAGCTCCGCTCCCAGTTATGGACACAGTGAAAGACATTTTTATACTAACATATTTATTTATTCTCTTCATTATATAAATACATTTTCCAATAATTTCTTAAAAATTTCAGACATAAATGACCACAGTTTTGGGTACCAAAGGCTTGATGTCTCACATAATTATAGTTTATAAGTAAAGGATACATATATTTGACAAATTCTAACGGTGGTTTTAAATTACCAAAACTATCATAATATTCTACGTAATCGTTTTGCTTCACAAAGGCTACCCAATGCGTGCCAAGATTTTTGTTGCTATCCAAATTTAATATTCCGCATTCGTTTTTTTTTGGTTTGGATGGTAACGTATCTCTCATGTAAACACCCCGGAAATGAGGAATATCACTAGCATGTTCTAAAATGTCTAGATTAGTAAGCGCACGTCTAGGTAGCCTTTTAGTTAGTTTTTTGATGAATTAAGATATAAACCTGTCCCTTTTTTATGAGGTTTAATATATAATCCTTTTCCAAGAGCTACCGCTTCCATCATTCTGTTATGTCTTTCAGATTCCTGAAGATTCTTTTGTGCTGCCTTAGAATCATTAACGGCTTTAGCTATACCCGCTGCACCACCAGCAAGCGACCCTAATGCCGACAATCCCGCAAATATGGGAATGAGTGGTAAAAGTCCACCACATTTAGGAAGAGGAATAAAACGCGGTATACGGATTCCTTTCTTGTTATTGAATAGTTTCTTTGCCGCTGCATAAGCATACTTTATTGCAGAGGTATGGTCTTTAGATTTTAGTTTTTTAAGTTGAGACTGTATTTTTTTAATTCCCTTCCTAAATGATTGAACACCACTCCCTGCTCGAAGTTTTGCCTTCATCATATTTTTTACTATCCAAGATGCAAGTTTTTCTCCCTTGCTCGCATCTTTTGATGACAATCTTCTTTTGGCCATATTTAAAAGTTCTAAATCTGCTTTACGTCGAGTTTCTGAGTCTTTATTTATATAAGCAATATCGTGGTGCATGCAAGCTTTGTCCAATTGATTTATTCCACGTTCACCTCTAAGTATCCGTTTTCGAAGTTTTGTACCGGGCCCACAAAATTGATACCCAGGTAAATGTAACTCGAAAGGCAAACGATCTATTAAATTATTTATTATACCACTGCCTTCTTTCATTGATAATAATAAAGTGTGATAAACCAGTGATTATACGTTATTTATATAATAATCTAAATTAATTTACTTTTGTTTATCCAACTGTTTTCTTTATCACTTAATCCTAACCATTTGACAAACAATTTGTTTCCTTTTCTTCTGATTACTTTTTCAATTAAGTATAGGTCTGGAAAATTAGTTTTCAATAGTTCATACCCATAAAAAGACCCGAGAATATTTTGATTTTGTTTATCTGCTATTTGGTACGTTAAGGGATTGGTTGGTTTAATTTTAACGATACGAAAAATTTCTGTAGACCAATTAGGGGTATAGCCTTTATAGAAATCCCCTTTGTATTTACTTATACGCACAAAGTCGCCAACTCTAAATTTAGATTTTTGACTAATTATTTTTGATTTTTGAGTTTTGATAATATTAGATCGTACTAAAATCTCATTCGAATGATTTACATTGATCGGCTTAAATTTTGTAATTCGATGTACAGTACTGTTATAATTATTAACTACAGAATCTAAATTGATTCCAAACCATTGATATTTTCCGTGAAGACTAAACAGTTTGTAGAGATGAGACTTTATGGTTCTTATAACTCTTTCTACTATAGATGCTTTTTTGATAGAGAAGGTAGAATAATGATTTATTTTGTTACTTTTCATTAACTGATTGAAAGAGTTGTTATAAAACTCTTTACCTAAATCTGTTTGTAAATTTTTAGGTGTTCGTTTTGATTCAGATAATACACTTTGCATTGCATCGGCAACACATGATTTAGATTTTGACTTCAAAGGTCTAACCCAAACGTATTTTGATAACGCATCAATTACAACGAGGATGTAGTTAAATCCTTTATTTAATTTCGAATATTTTTGTAAATCCATAAGATCGGCCTGCCACAAGTCATCTATGCCTTTTATAATAGTACATTGGCGAGGAAAATTTCTCCTCGCTGGTTTATGAAGTTCATTGACAATATCTTGTTTACTCATTTTTGTTAGAATTTACTTCGATCAGACGGTTCACTTCGATCAGTCGGTTCACTTCTTCTTTAGTATAATGAAACTTAGTCAATCTCTCAGATGTTGCTTTTTCTAGGCTTTGCAAATACTTCTTAACGTTAGCGTGGACTTTGTTTACTTCTATTTTTATTTCTTGCATCAAATTATCGACGTATGCTTTATTTACAGCTTCATCATCTTTTTCAGGAAGTGGTAAACCTTTCAATCTTGATGCTTTTAAGTCGAAGTCTCCTGTTTTTGATTTGCTTAATGTGTCTGTAAGGGTATCAACTATTTCATCTAATCGCAAGCGTTTATGAACGTGATGTTCAAATTTATCTATGTTCATTGTTATGATGTTGAGTTGTTGTTGACAACTGATCACTTTATACAAAAATACGTTCTTTTTATTTCGTTTTCTTAATGATGCCTGCTTCATACAATTCTTCGATTATGGCGGTGATTTCGTTTTCTAATCCAGTGTTACCAGCGTCTCGGGATGCATAAAGCAATTTCAAGCGATTTACCAACTCATTCGGATCATCCCAATAAACGTAATCAGTATTATCTTTAACCTTTTTCATAAGATCAATTCCTTTTCCAACTGGAAGACTCTCAACGCTATCAGTAATGTTTTTAGAGAATAAAGGTTTAATAATTTGCATATATTTGAAACCTTTATTGCTATTTATTTGTTTTGATGAATCATAGTTTCGTCTATGTGCATTGGTATCAATAAGTAGTAATTTATAGGTTTGTAAATCTTCATCTGTGAGTAAATCTAAGTTAGGTGTTTTTTTATACAGCAATTCCTTTATTCCTGCAGTTTTTTTCAAACTTCGATTCCCAACTTTTATAATACGTCCATTATCATAAACACGAGTTTGACCGAGCATAAGTTTTCCTCGTTCATTTCTAATTCCAAAAGGAACATCTTCCATTACTTCTGATGATGTAGACCAAGACAGAGATTGGTTTCTAATATTTGGCGATGACTGAAGAGACTTGAACGAGCCTTCACTCACATTAGGGTCATCTGGTGTTTGTATGAGGGTTTTGTCAGATGTTTCGTATTCTTCTTTTCTAAAGTCTTGTTCTTCTCCACTTTCTTGTTCATCAAAGTCGTCTTGCGATGAATAAGAAGCTTCGCTACCATACTTTTTAAATTTTTTAGGTGTGTGTTCATTTTCCTTCTCATCTTCATAGATTTCATATTTATTATTATTGTTTGCCATTATTTTAAGTGGCTCAGATATTGGTTTAAATATCGTTTCCAAAGCCATAGCATTAGCATTTTTTACACCTTTTAACATTTCAACTTTCCTTTTTACTGCTGCTGCAGACTTAACGATTTCATTTTTCAGATCTTTTTCCATTTTGAAGAGAATTCCTACCAGTTCTAGATCAGAAATGAAAGTGAAGCTTTATGTTGAAGCAATCACTTATTAATATTAATCAACCACTATAAATGTGTCAAATGCTTTTCTGTAGCATCCGTGGTTCCGATCGCAGTCCTTGTTGATTACTACATATGAAAAAGGTTCACTCCAAACTTTTGAACACATTTGTCTGAATTGAGCCCAGGACATATCAGACCCAACATGTTCGTCATATACATGTTTTAAATTTATATCATCCTGCTTGAATAATATTATAAGATTAGAATTGTCTCGTACGAGTTGTTTTGGAATTTTTGTATAAGTTTGGTTCAAATAAAAAGAATCTATAAATTTATGTCTCCCCATAGCAAAATAATCGCGCACGTTTGTTTGATTTTCACATGCAACGTCATCGAAAATTATAACTGAAAAAGGTTTAGCGTCATGTGGGCTAAGAATAAGTTCATTGTCTTGATATTTAGCAAATGAAACATCTGACACTAAGTTAAGAACTTCCTCTAAGAACGTATACTTTGGTTGATAGAGAGTTTTAGAGTAGAGGTATACATTTTTAAAACGTAATCCATTTTCATGAAGTAAAAGGCTGACCATTAAGTTTGTTTTTCCACAGTTTGATGGTCCACAAATTATACATCTGATTGAATTAGGAAGCAAGTCTCCATGTCGGTTCGCCACTGGCTCACTGTCTCGACAAATCACATTAAGTTGTAATGTCTGCGATTGTTTTATAAATTTCATGGCAGAAAAAATGATAAGAGTATTGCCGATGTCCAAGCTGTAGCAAAAATGATGCAATAAATACAACATTAGGCTTTTATAGTAACCTATATTGTGAACTTAGCTCATGACCATATTGCTTTTAGTTTCTTTCGCAGACATTAACGACTATCGAATCTGTGTATAATATTGGGCAAGATATCCACCCGAAGTGAGGAGAGGCGAACGCAGTTCGCCGTCGACGAACGAAGGGTGGGATAGCTTGCCCAATATTATACTACTACAAAATATAGGCCAAGTTACAGCCCTGTATCGCCAGGCCCAAGATTGTATGGGGATCGGTCTTCTCCTTTTCTTGATGGAGGCCTTAGCTCTGCAGTAGGAAATTCATTAGCTGATTCTACACTTTTTTATATTTTTATATCCTCTATTGAAGTGAAGTGTCTGCAAGTTGACGTTGCTTTCATTCTCGTGGCTAATAAAATAATTAATGTTATGGGTTAGCTTATTCATTGTCATATAATATCTCAGAATAAGCCAATATCAAAAAGTTTATTGCGATGGATGACATGTTTGCGCTACATGACCGCGGACCTTATAACTTCCAAGCATGTCATCAGTTTTATTACCTGCGAGATCGCAGATGATGATCACTTTAATTTTGTTATTTTATAGTAATAAACTAAAATAATAAAATATAAGTTTTTTTTTTTATCATGACGTAAAATTGAGCCTTCAGAATCTAATGGGCCGATCTCTCCAAAAAAACAAAAGAATTGGTCTCCCAGGCCGAACTCAAACATAAGAACATCTTATCAGTCGATCTAAGAATCTGTCCTTTGCTTGTTTTTACCAAAACTCTTCAACTTTGTTGTCCATAACGACATCCTTAAAATATTCCTCAGGAGAGATGACATACAATACAACTAATGAATAAGATTAGAAAGGGTCTATATAGAATGAGCACACAAATTGACTGAAAATGAAATGTCAGCCGAGACCATAAACGTAATATAACTAACTAGACTGTGCTCTCGTGGCTAAAAAACGAGCCGAGCGAAACAGTCAGACAGAGCAGCTTGTCCCTTTCCAACAGGGTGACAATAAG
Source organism: Mecyna flavalis (assembly GCA_949319885.1). Lineage (NCBI taxonomy): Eukaryota > Metazoa > Arthropoda > Insecta > Lepidoptera > Crambidae > Mecyna > Mecyna flavalis. The sequence continues at coordinate 15,119,791 of OX439407.1, read as the reverse complement.
TTTCGGTTAAGTGAGACAAATTCAAACATGCAATCTGCGGATCTGCCTAATAATAGTATTTTGAATTCATGTTAAAATATTTCAACAGTCGGTTGTGTCGGCACGCAGCAAAACTTCATATTCAACCGTTGATATAAGTTTATAGAGAGCTGTGTTGTTTAAGACGATGTTATAAAATGATGTAGACAGTGCAAAAAATGTGATAGAAAGGCTCCTGGTCTTATTCATCACATAATGCTTTACGGGGTAACTACCTAAGGAAAAAAAAAAAGACAATTTATAACATATACGCTTTTTCAAATTTAAGAATACATTGAACGAAAAATAAGTAAATATACCATTGTACATTAATACATATAAGAATAACATTAAAATACAAGCGTTAAATTAAGTTTTTGGTCAGGCAAAATTGTTGCCCAAAAACATTTCTTATACTGACAATAATCAATATGAAAGAACGAGAATCGAGACCGTCCTTGCCATAGACCTAGTATTCATGGTCACTCTAACTATGAATGAACTGTCATTGCGTGCTGGCAATGTGAAAGAACGAGACAAGCTACTCCCGTCTTGATATCTTTCTCGTCTCGGATTTGCCTCGCGTCAGGCGCAAGCAAATATAAACTTTAATGCGTTGAGATAGTGTTCATTTTCAAAAATGCATTTTTTTTAAGATATCATTCCGGTTACATAGACAATATTATTTCCATGGCCGAGACCTTCAAGTAAAATGTTGCTATAACAACGTAAGCGTTTTTGATTTGTTTTTGTGAGAAATTGAGGGCATTGGGGGGCAAAAAATGGAAAATAATTGGGTCGACTGGCTGGCTGTCAAAATAGAAGTTTATACATTTTCAGCACTTATACTCCTTAAAACGTAACATGATTAGAATGACAGCTGTCAAAGTATTGTGGCTCTCTCGCTCGCTCTCAATAAACCTCTATCAATGTGTCTCACTCTACAAAAAAAAAAAAAAACTTAGAGATGAGACACATCGATAGAGGTTTATTGAGAGCGAGCGAGAGAGCCACAACACTTTAAAGGCTGTCATTCTAATCATGTTACGTTTTATGGAGTATAGTGTATTATTTGTTACACATAGAACCATAGTTTCAAGGATATTTTAATCAATTTTACATAATTTGACTTCTGTAACTGCCAAATTTGTATTTTGGCCACATAAAGCTGCTGAACAAGCCACAATGCCAGGATATTTAAGTCCAGGTTACAGCGATACAGGAGTTTTTATTGACTGTAATGAATTTAGGATTGAAGGAACACATTATAAAAAGGGATTTTCTGCAAAAGTTATTGTAGGAATTACGCCTGGAGGTGTTACATGTTTCAAATCTAAAATAGCTGGTGGAAGACAAATCGACTCACAGATTACTGGTAGAATCTGAACTGTTTGATTTTTTGGAAGCTGGAGATGTATTTTTGGCTGATAAAGGTTTTCCAGAAATAAAGAAAAGAAACTTATTTATTCGGCTTTACCTTGTCATTATTTGACGTTCCCCTAAAGTTGCCAAAACGCTACGCATCGCCTCCGTCGTGCACGCTCCCAATACTCGTAGGTGATAACTAATACTAATATAATAAGGCTACAGCGGATGTATTTTATGATAACAAAGCAAAATTTGAGTTTTAAGGACAATCTAAAGTCAGATTTAATATAATGTGGAAGTACGCTAAATTAAGCACTTATTTTTTAAATGTTTAAAAATATAACGTGTTCCCAAACATGTCATTACCTACGTCATACAATTTTCCATATCCTTTGGGTTCATTTGGCGTATAAACCAAAACCTGACTTTTCAGGAGAGCCGGAAAACTTTTTTTTTTTAAATAAAAAATCATAACTTTTTTGTTTTTGAAGTTATAAAGAAATGACCTATAGGTAAGATTCTTAGAATTAGAGAATGTAGAAGGCTAAATTATCACAACATACCTATCTTCTTTGGTTTAGAAGTTAGCCTTGGATATACGTCAAAAACAATTTTTTTTTTTGTTTATACAACCCACGAATATTGTAATAAAATTTACTATGTACATCGTATATCCAACTTTGGTAAATTTAAAACTACAATTACTGACGTAAAAACCCATAGACGAAGATTTTTTTGTATTAAAAGCCAGTTATAATCATAGAACAATTGAAATCTGACTATTGAAAACAATCCTATTACTCCCGAAATATGTAGGACCTTAATAATGATTGTAAGCCTCATGCCTAAACTATATTCGATTTAAATAAAATAAAGCTACCCTAATACGAAATCAATATGCATTTATTCTTATTATGGCATACTGACTGTTAAACAGTTAAAAAAAACATCTAAATTAAAATTAAATAAAAAAACAACATTGTCACGTAAACCGAAACCGAAACAAAAATCATAATATGACACTTAATAATTCAAACTTCTACTTAATAATAGTAATAAGGCATAACTCAACTTATGAGCATTCTAGGCCGTCAGTGTGCAGCATTCTAGGCTTCATTCTCTGGTACTTCTTTTTCTTGCGATGATTTAAACATCCATTTTTCTACTTCCTCTTCTTTAGATCATACCAGAAAACTTCTTACTGTCTCTGAGATTACTTCCCTGCCCCCTCTTCAGATAGATTCCTTTACTCTTTCTAGTGTCTCTTCGGATCAAATTCTAAAAATTATAGTCTTCCTTAAATCCAAAGCCACTGGTTATGACGAGATGAGTCGTACTATTATGGTGTTGGTTCTACTCGATCACATACTCCTAGTCATTACTCATATTATTTATTTCTCCCTTACCTGTGGCGTTTTCTAAGCAATTTGGCGCAAAGCACACTTATTCCTCTCCCTAAGATATCGAATCCCGTTAATCTCAACAACTTTAGGCCCATCTCCATATTACCTTTCCTCTCCAAGATTCTGGAAGCAGTAGTGCACTCCCAACTTTTCAACTATATTTTTAACCGACTTCAAAAAAGGAGGAGGTTCTATGTTCGACTGTATGTATTTTTTTTTTTTTTTTTTTATGTATGTCCGTCGATTTCTCCGTCAATTGTGGACCGATTTAAATAATTCTTTTTTTATTTGAAAGAGCATAGTTCCGAGGTGGTCCCATTGTCACCATGTCAGGATCTGATGATGGGATCCCGGGAAAATCAAGGGCAAACCTCAAATTTTATAGGCGCACACTACGCGTTACTTGTTTTTTCTGAAGCCATTTAAGTGTTTGCGTCCTATAGACATCACTTTATGTTGATGAGCTGATGATGGAAGGTACAACTCCTTAACGGTTAGGAGTTAGGGGATAATTCTTTCAGTATTGTAAGAATATGTGGACCGTTATTTGTATTTCATGTACTTTTGCAGCTAAGCTGATGATGGAAGGTACAACTCCTTAACGGTTAGGAGTTAGGGGATAATTATTTCAGTGTTGTAGGAATATGTGGACCGTTAGTTGTATTTCATGTACTTTTGCAGCTAAGCTGATGATGGAAGGTACAACTCCTTAACGGTTAGGAGTTAGGGGATAATTATTTCAGTGTTGTAGGAATATGTGGACCGTTAGTTGTATTTCATGTACTTTTGCAGCTAAGCTGATGATGGAAGGTACAACTATGATGATGGAAGCTAAGGGGTACGACTTCTTAATTCTTATGTCCCTCTTGCGGGCTGCATCTTTAGTTGGTCAACTGAATGGTGCTGAACACTTAATGAATACCTAATATTGTCAAATAATACAATTCTACTATTTTACTCGTATTTTCGTTATCAATATTATGAGAGAGTTTTACTCACTCCTACGTATTATTCACACTAAAAATAGAAAAATAAACAAACTTTAAAAAAAAAAAATTAAACCGACTTCAAAAAAAAAAAACAAAAAAAAAATTCCTAAAAACACTGAAAAGCAAAAAATAATTTTAATAAGACATTCATCAAATGCGCTTATTGTCTAAGCCTATTAATAACATTAAATTGTATTTACGTGCTAGGTAGGTACCTACTAATCTGTTTGAAGTCGGTGCCAAGCCAAAGGTAATGAAAAATGATACATACCTAATAATTTATGTATTAAACAGGGTTACAAATAATCCGCGGACGTAGGTACGTAGTCTGGGTACCTACTATTTGGCTTGGCACCGACTTCAAACAGATTAGTAGGTACCTACCTAGCACGTAAATACAATTTAATGTTATTAATAGGCTTAGCCAATAAGCGCATTTGATGAATGTCTTATTAAAATTATTTTTTGCTTTTCAGTGTTTTTAGGAATTTTTTTTTTGTTTTTTTTTTGAAGTCGGTTTAATTATTTTTTTTAATAACAATCTTCTTTGTCAATTTTAATCTGGGTTTCGCCCCTGTCATAGCACCAGCACAGCTCTACTTAAGGTAACAGAGTATATTAGAGACAGCATGGAGGATGACATGTTAACTGTGCTTGTCCTCATTGATTTATCCAACGCCTTTAATATTGCGATCATGATGTCCTTCTATATCAATTCAATGGTTTGCCTCTTATCTCCGTAACCGCCGGCAAGCGGTGAAGGTTAATCAGACAGTATTGTGCTGGTGTGATTTGAGCACAGGCGTCCCTCAAGGTGGTATTGACTCTGCCATAGCTGCTGTCAACAAAGATTTGTGCTCCATCGCTGGTTGGTCTGATCGGTTTGGTACCGGTACCTTCGTACCGGTCCGGCTTTGTCTCCAACTCTTTTTGTCTAACGTCTATTAGACTTTGGAATGCTCTTCCCACTCCTCCGCTTTTAAAATCCTTCTCCGAAAACATTATCTCCAAACCCTAGCATCGTCATCCACTTGTCCCAATCATTAACTGTGTCATCTCACTGTCACTGTCACTGTGTCCTATTTCACTAAGTGATATAATTATTTGTAGATCATTAGAATTAAAGGACCATGCAAAGGAGCGTCCCCACCCACCAACAGATTTCAAACGTATCTCTATTAATTTATACCTCTTGCCATACTGATCTTTTTTTTAAATGGGGATTTCACGCAAATCGAATTTGAATGTTGTATTTTTCATGTATTTTTTTGACACAGTTAATTGTGAAAATAATGTGCAGGCGATCAAGAGTAACCCCCTGGCCTAAATAAAAGTGTTCAATCAGAATATAATCTTAAAAAAATATTTTACAGTCGAGTCTACTTGAAGCTAGACACTTACAGCGCAATTCTGAATCTTAGGCGTACGGCATAAGGACGGTTTTATTGTTTTTGAATACCCCGTCATTTTTTGGATTAAAAATGGTTATTTGTTTTTATATGGAATGTCATAATAATATCGAAACTAGTGCCAAGTCTGTTGGTGGGTGGGGACAGAGCCCATACAACTTCTAGCGTTGTCCTTACGACCCAGCAACTTTTATTTGAACATGGAACAACGTTGATACTGGCCGTAAAAAGTAGACACACCGGTGGGTCTTGGCGGCGAGCCACACGCGCGCCCTCTATTACATTTAGTCTACGTCGGCATGCTGTGACGTTAGTTATTATAGAGGTTTCCTATTCTGTAATATTCGTAAAAGTTATTACATTTATGGGAATTCGTTTTTCAGGAAATAGTTTGGAATAGTTCTTACGATTGTCATAATGCAAAATAATCACTTATTTCAAAATGCCCCCCCCCCAGTACATATAGGCTTAAAAAGACGTTAATATTTTTTTTTTGTATATTTTTACTTTTCACTTTAATTTTTGAAATAAATAATTGATATTTTACTACGATATGTACGCAAACATGAAAATATACGTAATAAAAATACAAACCATTATAATTATACTGCCAGATCGCAGATGATGATCACTTTTATTTTATTATTTTATAATAATAAAGTAAGGGAAAAAATATTACTTTTTTCCTTATCCGTGAAATTAAGCCTTCAGAATCTCATGAGCTGGTCTGTCCAAAAGAATTTGTCTCCCAGGCCGAACTCAAACATATGAAAATCTTATCAGTCGATCTAAGAATCTGTGCTTTGTTTGTTTTCACCAAAACTCTTCGACTTTGTTGCCCAAAACGACATCCCTAAAATATTCCCCAGGAGAGATGACATACAACTAATGAAAAAGATTGGAAAGGGTCCTTATAGAATGGGCACAAAAATTGACTGAAACTAAAGTGTCAGCCGAGCCCATAAAGTAAAATGTTGCCTATAACAACGTAAGCGTTTTTTGATTATTTTTGTGAGAAATAACCCTGAAATGTAGGGATTAGTCTGTAATTGGTAAATATTATTAGCTGTGGAAACATTACAGGCTAATTAAAGTTAAAGAAACTCATTCAGAGTATTTCTGGCTTGAATTAGAGCCTGCTAGCGTTATAGTTGAATTATCAACCATCACACCCAATAGGTCGTCAAAGTAGATAGATAGATAATGTTTTGTACACAATAGATAAACAATACACAGTACATTTAAGAGAATCGAACATAAACAGGAACCTTCCCTCTAAACTCTCAACAGTTCCCCACGGTCGCTGTACGGGGTCATTGGGGGTATATGTAGGTGATAAGTATTTCTATTATAATAAGGCTAGAGCGGATGTATTTAGTGATAACAAAGCAAAATTTTTCAGAAAAGAAGAAAAAAAGAGTCAGTTTTAATATAATGTGGAAGTACGCTCAATTAAGCCCATTTGTTAAATGTTTAAAAACGCGCTTTTATTCATACCGACGCCAGAATTCTGATAACCGACGTTTACAATGCATGGGGTCTTGATTTTTGGTGTTTCGATTTTAATCTTGGTAATGGTAAGTATTTTTTTTATTTTTTTTTTATTTTTTTTAATTATTTATTTAAGACTACAAGGTCCATTGTGTTAGTAGACAATAAACTTAAAACCTATGTTAGTACTTAATTTTAAACAAAGATTTGGTACGGTTGGCTAGCGCCCAGACAAGCGGGCTGTCTAGCCGGTCGGCTATCGCACGCAGCATGATGTTGGGGCTGCCGCGCAGCCTGCGCAGAAGTGAGCCCGATTTTTTACGCCAAGTGGCGTCAAAACCGTCCGTGTGAGCCTCGGCGAACATTGATGACGCGCTGCAAAATCGCGGCAGCCTCAACAACGCCCTGAATGCGTTGTTGTATTGGACCCGCAGAGCATTGTAAGACCTTTGGGTATATCTGAACCACAGGGCCCCCGAGTATAACGAGGTACAGTACGCTTTGAACAGCGTTATTTTGACTGCTACCGTGCATCGAGAGAACCTGTGTATCAGCATGTTCGCCCGGACTGACAATGCTCTGCGTTCCCTCTCCATATTTACATCGTCTTTCAAGTCGTCTGTTACCAAGTGACCCAGATATTTAAAGTTGTGAACCCTGTGTATGGGCTTATTGTTCAAAAGTACCGGTGGTATACTGATAGGGCACTTGGAACCCGCCCTGAAGACCATGCACTTAGTTTTCTCAACATTATAAATTAGGCCATGAGATGCAGCATACGACTCGCACACCCCAAGCAGCTTACGGAGTGCACTAACCGAGGGGGCCAGCAGTGACGAATTTGATGTGCATATTTTGATAATGACTACTCGTATATTCGAAAATCATCAGTAAAATGTGTTGGTTCTACGATTATTTTCAGTATAGGTATTATATTTGAACCATTATTGAATCTGATAACTATTATCTGATCTATTAACTGATCAAGCTAAAGTTTAAGCTTGTCTATTATAACAAAAGTAGTTTTTTAAAAAAACTTATATTATTTAGTAATCCGATCCGATTTAAAAGCACTTATATTATTTAGTAATCCGATTTTTGGTCTTTTAATTGTATCTCCATAATGGTGACACCTTGGGAGAAATGATTAAAAAAAATACACGAGTTTATTATTCAAGATAAATTAAACTTAGCTATCATTGGCTGAAAACGCAATATAAATCATTTTATTTATGAATCTTAATATTTATTTATAATTGTGTCCTGAACGTTAGTATAAATTTTTAGTTCTATACGAATTTTGTAATTTTGTATGCCCCTTTTGTCCCTGTTGTATTTCCTACCTTATTTCAGAAAACTATTTTAGTATTTTTATATTTTAAAAATTACTTGAAGCCACCACCTTCGGCATGCGTACATATTGACCAGCATTTTTTTAAAGTAAGTTTATTTGTCAATTAGCTAAACAGCCTACATGTTGCTCATATTCCATTGGAGAAAGCTTTAACTGGAGGCATGCTTCTCTCTATTAAAGTCCCATTTCATAAATATACTGGCTTGTACATTAATATATTAAAATAAATAATCAATTTTGACTGGCCATATTATGCGCTAGGGGTCAAAAATCGTGGTTTCGAATCCCACCCAGGACATACAATTACCTATGTGATGAACATTTGTGTGTATTAAGGTGCATATTTGTGGTATAGTCGGCAGCACATCAGACTACCCTAATCTGTCATATTTCTACAACCAATTTTCAGCTTAATTTTCTTCACATAGAGTTACCTTTCAGCTACGTTTTCTCAGCCCGACCACCGCAGTGCCTCAAGACGAAACTCTTTGATACGTGTGTGTTGCCAGTGATGACTTATGGAACGGAAACGTGGCCACTTACGATGTTCCGCATAAGAATGCTGTAAATCGCGCAAAAGGCAATGGAGAGGGCTATGCTTGGGATCTACCTGCGTGATCGCATCAGAATTGATGAGATCCGCAGAAGGACCAAGGTCACCGACTTTGCCTGAAGAATTGCGGACCTTAAGTAGAAGTGGGCAGGACACATTGCAAGGAGGACTGACGGCCGTTGAGGCGGAAAGGTCCTGGAGTGGTGGCCATGTACCGGGAAACGCAGCCGTGGTAGGCCTCCCACAAGGTGGACCGATGATTTCATAAAGATACCGGATGCGAGTGGCGCAGCACCGATCGGTTTGGAGATCCTTGGGGGAGGCCTATATCCAGCAGTAGACGTCGTTTGGCTGAAATGATGATGATGAGAGTTCTCTTTCAATTGAGTATTTTTGACAGATTAGGGTAGGTTGATGAGAGATTAACTGCCTCCGTGGTACAGTGGTTAGAGCGTTCGGCACTAATACCCGGAGGTCGTGGGTCCGAATCCCACGGAGAACATCACTTTGTGTGATTGTTTCGAGTTTGGTTAGGACATTGCAGGCTTGAATCACCTGAATGTCTGAAAAGAATGATGATTCCGTGCTTCGGAAGGCACGTTAAGCAGTTGGTCCCGACTATGTTCCAAGTAGGTCTGGTTTCCCTTATAAGGGTTACGGAGGTCAGATGGCATCCGCTCCATTGTAATAACCAGGCTTGTCAAATCTAGGATCATAGTCCAAGCGGACCCTGAGCTCCATAATGGATTCAATCGGGAATAGGTACGCTAATGATGAGCGTAGGTTGATCTGATGTCGCCCATAGCTTCGTTGTTTCTGACACCCATAACACAAGTTCTTACGATACTTTGGGGTTAAATCAATGTATGTGATGTTGTCCAATTTTTTTTTCCAGGGCCTTTCTGTTATTCCTGAAAGAGTACAAATACACTTCGTAAACAAAGACTATATGACGGATCTTAAAACATACGTGCGGAGGTATGGCAGGAATGGTGATTATGTATATACCATAGAAGTAAACAATCAGCATGTTTGGGGCGACAACGTATCGGTAAAATGTACTTTATAATAATATATTTTATTTAAGATACAGGCACGCTCCTCTTGTAAGCGGGAAATTTGACCTATTCTTTTGAGGAAAATGTATCAGAAAGCTTGATAGGTCTATGTTCTGCCCACTGACCTCCATTAAACAAGTACTGAAGTCACACATTTTATTTAAATAAAAAGTTATTCCTATTTTTTGTAAGGCCCCAAATAATTATGATAAATTTTAGATAATTCTAAATGTCACTAAGGCCCGTATTTATAGACAGGTCTCAACGGATTACTCCCTACTGCCCCTACCAAATCTGCCTCCAGTGGGGGCAGTCGAAACTTTTTAGTTCCGTCTGCCACCAGTGGGGGCAGGCGAAACTAATTTAGGTTATCTTTCTCACCGGTCATTGTTAAAGAATTTTTTTTTGTTCCTGCATACAAACAAAAGAGATCACTATGTCCCTTTAATAATAAAATAAAATTATCGACTAAGAAATGACATAACATCGATATGAATTTAGACATCCCTAATGAATGTCATACAGTATAACTACGTCTATAGCCAGTCCAGCGTAGGTACTTGTATAATGGAGGTCAGTGGTTCTGCCACATTGGAGGCTCCACTGATCTTCGAACCTTTTTTAAGTGTAACACATGTTAATATTTTCGAAATACCACCAGGGTAATAGCTGCGTATTTCACCTATGGGAGTAAGGCCTTTGCCTCGCACTTCGCGGAAGCGGCGCGGGAGCGCGAAAGCGGGAGTGGCAGCGGGAGCAGGAGTGGCGAGATGTTTTGTATGGAATCCCATAGAACCATTTTAAATCGAACACACCGGGAGCGGAAGTGGAAATGGAAGCGGGAGCGGGCCAGTACGCATGCAAACCGCGGTCACCGCTTGACAGCATTACAATGCTCGCGACTGCACCAGGGACCGGAAAACCCCTTTATTTGCATAAGCCTATTTTTAGGGAAACCCTATTTAAATCTTACCCAAATGAAAAGGTAACTTATTGGTAGTGTTAGTCTATCGATTTGGAAACCCTTTTGAATAGGGTTAACTACTTTCTGATGCACTTACCCAATTATACTGGGTTAAATTTTAGCACTTACCGCATCATAGGGTTACCCTATGTTTTTCTCTTTTCACCATATGTTTATCTCTTTTTACCTTATTTTTATCTCTTTTCACCTTATGTTTATCTCTTTTCCGCACTCGTACCGTTGATTTCTCTCTACTTCTTCTTTAAGTTCATTGCGCCTTATAAAACCCATATGAATGGGTAAGCTTCAATGGGGTTTTCGAGTTCGGTTAGTGCTTCCCGAATTAACTCAATTGATTTGGTAAGCCGTTAGCTAGACTAAGTCGACGATGTAATTATCGATTTTATAGGGTTTTTGAAAACAAGTCTATGAAATACCCAATCAAATACCCCTTTAAGGGTAAGTGGTTCCGGTCCCTGGACTGCACGCGTGAAGCCGTGACCCCAGTGTTTCCGTTTACGCGAAATTCGAGGCAGAGGCCTGAGAGCTATATTATTATTATGTACATTCGGGCTCTAAAAATTACTACCACTAACTAAACATGGTGAAAATCGAACCCACTCATTAAGTTATCAGGCAGACAAATTATCACGAACTTATCTGATAGCGGTGTAACCGGACTTCAATACTAGTAATAAATTAATTATTCGTTTCGGATTGTAGGTTTGCCAGGGAGCTGTTTAACTGTACGTTGAGTTAAAAATACTGGTAATACAAACCGTCAAAAAAAATTCTTAATATTTTACTAGCGGGCGCCCGCGGTTTCACCCGCGTGGTTCCCGTTCCCGTGGGAATTGATCAAAATCCTTTCTTAGCGAATGCCTACGTTATAACATCTACCTGCATGCTAAATTTCAGCCTGATCCGTCCAGTGGTTTGGGCTGTGCGTTGATAGATATCTATGTCAGTCAGTCAGTCAGTCACCTTTGAGTTTTATATATATAGATTTTATTTATTTATAAAAACTTTATTGACCACACAAATTGGGTACAATAGGCGGACTTAACGCTAAAAGCATTCTCTGCCAGTCAACTAATATTTCAACAAATATCTTAACAGATTTCAATAAAATATGACGTGATGATGTCTGTAAAGGTATTATTTACCATCTTTAAATAATCTCCAAATATAATATTTGGAGATTATTTAAAGAAGAAGAAGAAATTATTTATTTTTGTAAATACATACATATTAACACCCAGACCGATACAAACAGACATGTTCATGCACACAAATGTTTGTACCGTGCGGGGATCGAACCCGCGACCTCTGGTGTAATAGCCGACTTCTCGACCATTACACCAAATGGCTCGTCGAATACTGAATAAACATAGTTTTATTTTTAATCTTTCATTCTTTGTAGGGTGACATGGTATTCTACGAGTTACTGCATAACGAATATAAGCGGACATTTGTTGAGCTTCATTTTGATAGCTTGTGTTACGCCGTGACCCATAACCCATTTCTCGTTAAAATTTTGGCGACAATAGTAGGAGAAGATGCAATACAGTGTCCTCTTGCAAAGGTGAGTTTTTCTCAATGCAATTTAATTTCAAATGGTCCTATAGAAGTGAGTAGTTTATAATGGTAGTGACCCTGTCCTATTCACCAGGGGTCAATGGTTCCAGAGTGCACTTGAATTCCGAGAGCAGCTTGAACTCACTCCAAACTGACCCATTAGGACTCGGTGGGGCTTAATAGGCTTACTAGAATTTGAGAAGCCTATATGTCCAACAGTGGACTGCGATAGGCCGAGGATGAGGCTTAGAAGGAAGGACGCTCTTTTTCCGGGCGGGAGTTATACGTCATGCTCCTCAGCCATATTTGACGACAACCGATTTGATAGTACCGATAGCAAGATTAGTTACTTTACTACCGATTGGTCCTACTTTTCTACCGATCTAACCGATAACATGGAATAACCTATTAAATCTTTAGTATCGGCTTCTGTTAAGATCGCAATCGATCCATCACTTGACACTATTTTTTAGATTTGTCAGTATCGATAATCTTAATGTATTTTAAGATTATGTGGAAAGGCATTAAGGCGATTAGTGTCGTCAAAGTGGCACCGTCATTGAAAAAATAATCATTATCATAAAGAATCCTATGTGGTTGTAAAAAAGAGTGTAAGGTATTTTTACGTTATCACAATAACACTTAAAATGTGTTACTTTTGTTGTAGTTTTCAAAAGTATCTTAAACGGCCGTTGTTGACACTTAGTGACCTTACACACGAGCAGCAAAGTGTCAAGCAAAGTGACGTGCTGTCGACGCGTTGGCGGCTGGCAGGATGCGACAGCTAGCCGCCTCCGCTATTTTGAAGGTCAATTATTATTAGTCCAGGAGCAAAGAACACGCACGCGCACATAATGAGTTCCGAAGAAATTGATTCGGAATTGCTAATTAGTGCAAAACAGCGTTCACTCGAAATTCTTTCAATAATGAATACTTAGTATTAATACAAACATAAAATGTCATTACACGAAAACCCGTAAAGTGACACATTTCCAAGATATCAGCAACCAAAGTTTTGCTTCTGTTTTTTCAAAACAGCTTCCAATTAAAATTCTTTCAAAAATGGATACATGATATCAATGCAAACATAAAATATTATTAGACGAAATCCCGTATAGGGTCATGTTTTTAAGCAATCCTGACCCGTGGTACAATTCGATATCCAACTGGTTGTACCACGGGGAAATAAAATTCCCCTTAGTTCAACTCTATTTTTTGACATTTATGATTACCTACCTATGCACGGGTCCTATTACAACTGTCCAACTGGTTGGACCACGGGGAACCGCAATCATTAGTGCGTCCCCGTGGTACATCTCTGGTGAGTTGTTTATCGCAAGCGATTGGTGCAATAAAGATGTTATATAATAAACATTTATTAAAAAAATCTTTTTTGAGGAATATTATATGTAATATAATTTAATAAAATTATGACGATGAATGGATAAAGATGAAATGAAATTATTTATTTATGCAATTGGATTTATAAAAAATACACGCACGTCAAGTCTTTTTTAGCCTACCAGCACTTCGACGTGAGTGGCCTGCCGAGAAGAACTCGACAGTCTGTCTCTTTTAAAATCAAACTAATATTATACAATATAAAATATACAATTTTTGGTGAGCAATCTTCTTCCATCGAACATAACTTTTCTGGATAACGTAAACTTTTTAAATAACTCCACTAAGGTCATGTTGCCCTGGTACCCTTTGCTGAGAATTGTGAATCAAGGATTAAAGGGGGACAAGAGCAAGCTTCTTTCATCGAACATAACTTTTCTGGATAGCGTAAACTTTTTAAATAACTCCACTAAGGTCATGTTGCCTTGGTACCCTTTGCTGAGAATTGTGAATCAAGGATTAAAGGGGGCAAGAGCAATATTCTTTCATCGAACATAAATTTTCTGGATAACATAAACTTTTTAAATAACTCCACTAAGGTCATGTTGCCCTGGCACCCTTTGCTGTGAATTGTGAATCAAGGATTAAAGGAGGACAACCACAACAATCATAGAACAACCAGTTGGACTAAGGAAAGAAAAATTCACTCGAGTTGAACCATTGGTAAAAATATTTCCCCATAGAACAACCAGTTGAACTAATGGGAATTTTATTTCCCCGTGGTACAACCAGTTGTACCACGGGTCAGGATCGTTTGAAAGATATTCAAGTAAAACAGAAAACAGTAAAACTTGGGAATGTGACTTTTATGTTCGTATTCATATTAGGCATCAATATTCGTAATCGACGACGACGGAGTAAAAACTCCGTCGTCGTAGTACAAGCAATAACAGTGTTTCTTCAATGGAATCCATTTTCAACTGGCTCCTGTACCTATCATGACGTAAGCCGACACGGTCATCGCAGCAAGCCCGACGTCTGCCGTCGACGTATCGGCGGCACGTGTCGGCAGCTAGCTACCGACGTGCCACCGACACTTTGCTGCTCGTGTGTAAGGACACATAAGGCTCTCTTCTCTTGCGTTACACTCTTGGCAGAGTGGTCGTGTTCGTATCTCCAGGGTTAGTGACTTGCTTCACAATTCTCCGCCACTCGTCTCGTATCGCTGCCTTTCTGGAACATTTATGGACAGGTTCACCGAGTGCGGATTTCATATCCGTCCATCTCGCGGGTGACCTGCCTCTAGGCTGTACACCCTCAACTCGCCCTTGTACCACCAGGCGCTCAATCGATGGCTCGTCGCGACGTGACACGTGCCCGAAGAAACACTTATGGCTACTACATCGAATATAGCCCTAAAAATAAAAATAAATCTTTATCTTTTATGCAAACGCAACATAGGATTAATTAATCTTTGTATTATTATTTATGTGATATGATTTTGCACCACTTTGACGACTCTAATCACCTTAAAACTGTTATACAGTGGTGCTTACTAAAAACATTTTAAATTTTCAGGGATATCACGTGTTTCCTAATATGTCATTTATGTCACAAGATTTTCCATATGTTTGGCCATTTGAGAGGGCTAAACTTGTGGGTACTATCTCTACTAATAATAGACAAACCCTCATCGCCAACGGCAGCCTGTACTTGCGCTTCGAACAGAAAACAAGGAGTGCGGCAAAAAAAATAATTGTATAAAATGTTTTTAAATAGGTTAAGTTATGACCAAAGAATTCACGGCGCGGTTTTCACTTGCGCCGGCAGTGGTTGCGGGCCCGCATCCTCTCTAGAATGTTGGTTTATATAAAACTGCCTCCGTGGTACAGTGGTTAGAGCATTGGGCTCTAATACCCGGAGGTCGTGGGTTCGAATCCCGCGGGGAGCATCACTTTGTGTGAATGTTTCCAGTTTGGTTAGGACATTGCAGGCTTGAATCACCTGCATGTCTGAAAAGAATGATGATTCCGTGCTTCGGAAGGCACGTTAAACCGTTGGTCCTGCGCCTGATCTCTCTGCGGTCGTGTCAGACTGCTGTCCCACCGTGTTATGAGAGTGAGGGAATAGTGAGTGCACCTGTGCTTGCGCACTCACTTGTGCACTATAATAATATTATATATCCTGCGTAGTTGGCTGATCGTAAAAGATCGGCCGCCGTAGCCGAACACTCGGCTAGGAGGACATTATATAAAAAAAAGTAAGAGCAGATTTCACGACGAGATTTTCACCCGCAGCGCGCGCGGTTGTTTTCGATTCCCGCTCGCAGCCGCGGCGGATAGCGCCCGCGCGCTCTGCGGTCGCTTGGCGGGCTACCGTAATTAACCGGCTCTGGCGGGAGTTACAGAAATCCAACGCCTTTTTGCACTAGTGACTTATGGCAGCGTGACGTACTATCGAGGACACCCGCGCGTGATCACCCTTAAGGCAAAAATCCTGTGCAGTATTTTCACGTTTACAAGCGCCGCTCCTAATTAGTCACGATAAAGATAAAGATACTTTATTTGTAATGACATGTGTACATAAAACAGGTGTCGAATTAATAAAGTTCAGACATGTCGGACCATTTTGGTGTACAAATTATATAAAAATTATTAAATATTTAATTTGTTCATGCATTGTCGAGTCAACATAATAATATCTAGAATTACAAAGTCATAATAAAAATTAAATATTTAAAAAAAAAACAAACGATGCGCGTGCACGGTATATTTTTCCAAAAGTGATTACGCGCGGGTGTCCTCGATGGTACCAAAAGAGAACTTATAGTGAACGGTTTGACGCCAAGTTTGCGGGCGATAATCGCAACCGTTGCGGCTGTGGGACCGCGCAAATCATCGGTCCGTGAGTTTTGAAATAAAACCGCTGGAAGCTGTGGGCCCGCAACCGCGGCGGGCACGGGTGAAAATCACGCCGTGAGTTCTTAGCGTTATATTGTCCTCCTTTCCAAGTCTCGATTACGCTGAATATTTATTTTACTGCACAAAAGAGTGCGCAAACACAGTTGCAGTTCCTATTCCTTTACACCAATAGCCCGGTGGGACAGCAGCCTATCACGACCGAAGAAAGATCAGGCACAGGACCATCGGCTTTACGTACTTTCCGAAGCACGGGTAAAGTAGTATTGAATGTGGCAGCATATTCAGTGATATTCCCTGGTGCCCTGTTCCACAGTGGTGTAAGCAATAGCCACTTTAAATCAAGCTTTGGGATGTACCAAACAAATATACTCGTAGCCAACTGTAAACTATTTTTTTGGGAATGCAAAATATTTGTACTTTACATTTTTTATATAACAACAATATTGTGTTAATTTATATTCTGGAATAAATGATTAAACATTTTATTTGAAATTATTTGGTAATTATTTAAATTTTTATCAAAAGAATTTTCATCGTCAATTTTCAAATGAGAAATAAATATGTAGGTTGATTCTTCACCCTTAAAAACTGTAATACTTTTATCCCCCTTCTTTGACACAAAAAGCTTCACAATGAAATAATAATAAAAAAAATATAACAAATTGAGTTATTGAGAAATCGACGGCTCTGGCTGCTACGGTCCCAGTCCGGTATGCCTCCGGTCGATTTGCACTCACATGGGAACATTTGTATGCACCCGGCCGCGAAGCCCCGTTTTAGGCTCGGACTACATGCATCCGGAATCACACGGACCCGAAAAAACACGGCCCCGGATACAATCCGTAGCTCAAACAAATATATGAATTTTTACTGCATCGACTACATGTGATCAGGGGCCTTCCGATCCCGATTTTCACCCTGAAGCAACCGGAACATGTACCGGACTTCTCCGAGTACCCGGTCCGTTATTTTTCGGCACGGGGGGCGGGGCCTATCAATATCGTATGAAGTTGTATGGAGCTGACCACACGAGAACGCGAGAAGCGTCCGTTCCGGTCCGGAGGAATCACGCGCCAGTCGATGACAGACGCTCAAGCGGTCGGCCGCGTCGCGTGCGCAAGCAAAATTTCAAAATGGTCGATTCCGAGCGCCTCATCATGGTGATCCAGAATTACCAAAGTATCTGGAATACGTCAATCCAAGACTACCATAATCAAAACTTAAAGGACACGTGGACACGTGTCGTGGGACAGCGTTTGAGCTGATTTAATAAAAAACAGTCAATCTTTCTTCTACTCCACTGGTTCTCCGATGACTTTTTTTTTTAGGATCCCGTCTCCCACGAGATATTTTAGCTAATCAAATGAATTCACAGACATTCTGTAGTATTCGTAGAATTTATCAGGAAAGAACCTAATTTTTGAATAAGACCTGTGGAACACACCTTCCGTCATGCGGTCTACGTGAAAAGGATGAACCCAATATTTTTTTACTTTCCTCTGTTTTCTTTTTTCAACAAAATATATAAGTAGTGTTTATCCGTTGTCTGGCACCCATATCACAAGCTAATGCTTAGTTTGGGGCTAGATGGCGCTGTGTGAATAATGTCCAGAGATATTTATTTATTTAAACGAAAAAACCTCTGAAATCTTAAAATATATGAGATCCTTAATGAAAAAAAAACAAGTTATAATATAGGGACAGTTTAACCTTAGGAAGGCAACAGGGGTGACCCGTCACCCCACTACTCGATAAAAGTGTCAATATTTAGTTGGTATTGTTTCTGTCTAATTCTAACGCTCAATCTATTCTCTAATTGGAGTGGATGCAATCAGTCGCACGAGTCAACGTGTCGCCGTAAGTGGTTGTTTTTGTTATATTAACATCACTGGGGTGACTCATCACCCCTGTTGCTATTTACGTAAGTATTTCTTTTTGTAAAACTGTAATAATTGTTTGATTTCATCAATTCTATGGTGTTTTATATTGACGCTAAACATCCGAAAACTCCTACCAATAAGTTCCGGAGCAGTTATTTGAAGAAATTAGCCTTACAATTGGCGGAAACGCACATGAGGCGTCGTTTGACTACAAATTTGCTACGAGAATTAGGAGTCACTTTACGTGATATTCTAAATATAAACCAGGAAACTCCTGAAGGGGAGCCCCCTGTAAAATTGCAAAAACAAGCAAGATGTGCACTTTGTCCAAGAAAACGGGACAAAAAAGTAAAAACTTTTTGCACAAAATGTCTTCAGCTCGCTTGCACTGAACACCGTAAGAATATTTGCTTGAACTGCATTTAAACCAAAAAAAAAAACCAAATTAAGGATGCCATAATTAATACTTTTTCGTGTTATTAGTAATTGTATAAGTAATTGATCTCATAATTAATAACTTTCGTTTTCATACAAATTGCTGTTTTATTTGAGTTTAAAAATAAGGGGGTGATGCGTAACCCCTGTTGCCATTTATGTATGTAAAAAAAGTGTTGCCTGCCGAAGGTTAAAAACGTGGAAGTCAGCCTATGCTCAGTCAGTAGAATGTACCCCTCATACGCCTGCGTTCGTCTAACTCCAACGCCGGCTGACGTAACTCTAAAATCACGCCACTATCCCCTTCCGCACTTCCTCACTTCCAGCTACACAAAGCCACGAAAAAAATTATATACCGATACAAACGAACACTGGGGTATGTCACACCCCGCCATACTTTCGCCGGGTTAAAATCCATCAAGTTCAGCATGCATTTTTTCTGTCACGGCTCCGGCGCTGCGGGGCTCTGGCGGTCCCACGCGATCTTTTCGTCGCAGATGGTTTTCGCCCACCAAAACCATCCGTCCGGTGGCCGTCAAAACCACCTGCTCCTCAGCTCGCGGGCCGCCTCGCCCCTCCGCGCCTACGCGGGCTTAAATACACTCTAGGGGTAGGGCAGACAAGACTACGTGGAGTCGGTTTTGCAGCAATTCTCTTGTGTCAATACATTTTGTAGCACAAAATTAAGCACCAAACTAATAAAAAACCCAAGGTATTAAACTTTAATTAAAACTTTTTTTTTACGTTTGTAACAATAGGAGACAGGTTATTTCAATATTTAATACCATCTAGAATGAAAAAATATTGTAAGCAATACAACTGTAAAAAGAAAAAAGAGGTTTTGAAAGTCGGCTATTAGTTTTTCTGGAAAATTAAACATTTTATCTATACTAATAATATAAAGAGGAAAGATTTGATTATTTGTTTGTTTGTATGTTTGTTTGTTTGTTTGAATCGAATAGGCTCCGAACTACTGAACCGATTTAAATAACTATATAACTATATAAAATAATATAGCCTTCCGCCCGCGGTTTCACCCGCGCGTAACTTCTTTTTTTCAAATATTTCCCCTTTCCCCTTGCATTTCCGGGATCACTAGTACCCTATGTTCACCGGGGATAGTGTAGCTATCCAACAGTGAAAGAAAACAACAACATTAAAATTTTATTACATAGTATAATATGTCAAAAAATATAATTCTGGGATTCGAATCTCTGTTCTACAGTTTTCGATTTTTTTAAATTCGAACATGAAAGTTTCGAAACTAAGATAGGTTACCGTAGCGTGGGTGTCAGCCGCCCGGGGCGGAAGACAATTCTGCCGCCCTTTTTTTTTTGCTTCTACAGTCGTCAAAGCAGCCCATCT
Organism: Mecyna flavalis; assembly: GCA_949319885.1. NCBI lineage: Eukaryota > Metazoa > Arthropoda > Insecta > Lepidoptera > Crambidae > Mecyna > Mecyna flavalis. Next base: position 15,099,664 of record OX439407.1, on the reverse strand, counting down.
GATGGTAAGTGGTCACTGCGCTGCGGCCTATTCCATTAAGGTACACTTCAACTTTATTCTGAAATTTTGCCGCCCCCTAAAAAGTGCCGCCCTGGGCGGTTATTTCCCTTCAAATTACAGTTGAATATTAATCTAATGATTATTATCAATAATAGTGTTTCTAAGCCATATAAAAACAAATTATCTAGTGAATATTTTAAAGTTAAGAACTCCTTACAATAAACCTATTCTTTATCGATTATTAACTATAATTTTGCAACATCAGGTTATGGCAAACAGCCAAGCCACAAAGCGAAATGTATTTCGAAATGGAATAGTGAACCCCAAAGATGTTGTTCTATTAAACTGGTCTCATGTTACATTAATTAGTACTTACTTAGAAGTCCTTAGTGTTTTTCTTTACGTCTGTTTACTATCAATCTGTCTTTATTATAAAAATATTAGGGCTTGTTTAAAGAATTTTGAGCAAACTGAATTTTCTGCTGCAACATTTTACATAATATGTTTTTGGATTAAGCGAAATTTCTGGGCTGGTGGTGGTGATCATCAATTCGAATTTGGCAAGTCAGTACCTAACTAGATAACATTTTTTTGATGGATGCGTTTGATCTGCAGTGGGAAATTATTTAGCTGATTCTACACTTTTTTATATTTTTATAATATGTTTTGTTTGTTTTTTTTTTTTTAATAATAATAAATATCTCTGGACATTATTCACACAGCGCCATCTATCCCCAAACTAAGCAAAGCTTGTACTATGGCTGCTAGACAACGGATAAACATTAGTTATATACTTTTTTTGTAAATACATACATATTATACAAAGAAACACCCAGACCGATACAAATAAACAATTATGTTCATGCACACAAATGTTTGTACCGTGCGGGGATCGAACCCGCGGCCCTTGGGGTAATAGCCGACTTCTCAACCATTACACATTAAAACAAACTAATATAAACCTTGCGAGATCGCAGATGATGATATATTTTATTTTGATAATTTATTATAATAAAGTAAGGGTAAAAGATATAACTTTTTTATTTATCCTGACGTAAAATTGAACCTCGAATATAATAGGCCGGTCTCTCCAAAAAAAACAAAAAAATTGTCAGGCCGAACTCAAACATAAAAACCTCTTATCAGTCGATCTAAGAATCTGTCCTTTGCTTGTTTTTACCAAAACTCTTCAACTTTGTTACCCTTAACGACATCCCTAAAATATTCCCCAGGAGAGATGACATACAACGAATGAAAAAGATTAGAAATGGTCCTTATAGAATAGACACACAAATTGACTTAAAATAAAGTGTCAGCCGAGCCCATAAAGTAAAATGTTGCGTTTAACAACGTAAGCGTTTTTTGATTATTTTTGTGAGAAATAACCCTGAAATGTAGGGATTAGTCTGTAATTGGTAAATATTATTAGCTGTGAAAACACAACAGTCTAATTAAAGTTGGAGAAATTCATTCAGAGTATTTCTGGCTTGATTTAGAGCCTGCTAGCTTTATAGTTGAATTATCAACCATCACACCCAATTGGTCGTCAAAGTAGATAGATAGATAAATAATTTGTTTAATTATACACAATAAAAATAAACAATACACAGTACATTAAAGAGAATCGAAAATAAATAGGAAAAGTTCCCCACGGTCGCTGTACGAGGTCATTGGGGGTATAGGTAAGTAACAAGTATTAATATTATAATAAGGCTAGAGCGGATGTATTTTGTGATCACAAAAACAAAATTTGAGCCTTTGAGGCCACGGTTTGGAAAATCTAGAGTCAGTTTTAATATAATGTGGAAGTACGCTCAATTAAGCCCATTTGTTAAATGTTTGAAAACGCGCTTTTATTCATACTGACGCCAGAATTCTGATACCCGACGTTCACAATGCATGGGGTCTTGATTTTTGGTGTTTCGATTTTAATCTTGGTTATGGTAAGTATTTTTTTTTTATTTTATTTGATGTGCATATTTTGGTAATGACTACTCGTATGTTCGAAAATCATCAGTTAAATGTGTTGGTTCTACGATTATTTTCAGTAGGTATAGGTAATTATATTTGAACCATTATTGAATCTGATAACTATTATCTGATCTATTAACTGATCAAGCTAAAGTTTAAGCTTGTCTATTAAAACAAAAGTACTTTTTTTAAAAGCACTTATATTATTTAGTAATCCGATTTTTGGTCTTTTAATTGTATCTTCATAATGGTGACACCTTGGGAGAAATGATTAAAATAAATACACGAGTTTATTATTCACGATAAATTAAACTTAGCTATCATTGGTTTAAAACGCAATATAAATCATTTTATTTATGAATCTTAATAATTATTTATAATTGTGTCCTGAACGTTAGTATAATTTTTTTAACCGACTTCAAAAAAGGAGGAGGTTATATGTTCGACTGTATGTATTTTTTTTTTTTTTATGTATGTCCGTCGATTTCTCCGTCAATTGTAGACAGATTTTAATAATTCTTTTTTTATTTGAAAGTGCATAGTTCCGAGGTGGTCCCATTGTCACCATGTCAGGATCTGATGATGGGATCCCGGAAAAATCAAGGTAAAACCTCAAATTTTATAGGCTGCGCCTACGCGTTACTTGTTTTTTCTGAAGCCATTCAAGTTTTTGCGTCCGATAGACATCATTTTATGTTGATGAGCTGATGATGGAAGGTACAACTCCTTAACGGTTAGGAGTTAGGGGGGGGGGGGGGGGGGGGTTAGTAATTCTTTCAGTATTGTAGGAATATGTGGACCGTTAGTTGTATTTCATGTACTTTTGCAGCTAAGGTGATGATGGAAAGTACAACTCCTTAACGGTTAGGAGTTAGGGGATAATTCTTTCAGTGTTGTAGGAATATGTGGAACGTTAGTTGTATTTTATGTACTTTTGCAGCTAAGCTGATGATTACCCGGGGATGGGCTGGTCACTAGCCAATAAGGTTAGCACCGACTCGTCCTAATCGGGTATGAAGGAGAAACCGGGGGAGTGTAGTGGGTAGCGGACGCTTCGGACTCGAGTCCCACACACGGCCGCGGGTCTAGCTAGCCTGCGGTTATGGTGCATAAACGCATTCTCCTCCTACCCATGGTGCTGAACACTTAATGAATACCTTATATTATTATCAAATAATACAATTCTACTCGTATTTTCGCTATCATTATTATGAAAGAGTTTTACTCACTACCTACGTGTTATTCACACTAAAAATAGAAAAATAAACAAACTTTTTTTAAAAAAATTAAACCGACTTCAAAAAATATAGAAACAAAAAAAACTACCTAAAAACTGAAAAGCAAAAAATAATTTATTAAGACATTCATCAAATGCGCTTATTGTCTAAGCCTATTAATTAAATTGTATTTTACGTGCTAGGTAGGTACCTACTAATCTGTTTGAAGTCGGTGCCAAGCCAAAGGTAATAAAAAATGATATATAATAATATTATGTATTATAAAGGGTTACTTATTAATCCGCGGACGTAGGTACGTAATCTGGGTACCTACTATTTGGCTTGGCACCGACTTCAAACAGATTAGTAGGTACCTACCTAGCACGTAAAATACAATTTAATTAATAGGCTTAGACAATAAGCGCATTTGATGAATGTCTTAATAAATTATTTTTTGCTTTTCAGTTTTTAGGTAGTTTTTTTTGTTTCTATATTTTTTGAAGTCGGTTTATTGTTCTATACGAATTTTGTAATTTTGTATGTCCCTCTTGTCCCTGTTGTATTTCCTACCTTATTTCAGAAAACTATTTTAGTATTTTTATATTTTAAAAATTACTTGAAGCCTTCGGCATGCGTACATATTGACCAGCATTTTTTTTAAGTAAGTTTATTTGTCAATTAGCTAAACAGCCTACATGTTGCTCCTATTCCATTGGGGAAAGCTTTAACTGGAGGCATCAATCAATGAGTTATCTTAACGAACGCTTCTCTGCATTAAAGTCCCATTTCATAATATATACTGGATTGTACATGTACATTAATGTATTAAAATAAAATATAATTAATTTTGACTGGCCATATGCGCTAGGGGTCAAAAATCGTGGTTTCGAATCCCACCAAGGACATTTGTGTGTATTCAAGTGAATATTTGTGGTACAGCGGCAGCACATCAGACTACCCTAATCTGTCAAATTTCTACAACCAATTTTCAGCTTAATTTTCTTCAGATAGAGTTAACTTTTAGCTACGTTTTCTCAGCCCGACTCGAAACTCTTTGATACGTGTGTGTTGCCATTGACTTATGGAACGGAAACGTGGCCACTTACGATGTGCCGCATAAGAAGGCTTAAAATCGCGCAAAAGGCAATGGAGAGGGCTATGCTTGGGATCTCCCTGCGTGATCGCATTAGAAATGATGAGATCCGCAGAAGGACCAAGGTCACCGACTTTGCCCGAAGAATTGCGGACCTTATGTAGAAGTGGGCAGGACACATTGCAAGGAGGACTGACGGCCGTTGAGGCGGAAAGGTCCTGGAGTGGTGGCCATGTACCGGGAAACGCAGCCGTGGTAGGCCTCCCACAAGGTGGACCGATGATTTCATAAAGATACTGGATGCGAGTGGCGCAGCACCGATCGGTTTGGAGATCCTTGGGGGAGGCCTATATCCAGCAGTAGACGTCGTTTGGCTGAAATGATGATGATGAGAGTTCTCTTTCAATTGAGTATTTTTGAAGGTTGATCTGCTGTCGCCCATAGCTTCGTTGTTTCTGATACCCATAACACAAGTACTTACGATACTTTGGGGTTAAATCAATGTATGTGATGTTGTCCAAATTTTTTTTTTATTTCCAGGGACTGTCTGTTATTCCTGAAAGAGTACAAATACACTTCGTAAACAAAGACTATATGACGGATCTTAAAACATACGTGCGAAGGTATGACAGGAATGGTGATTATGTATTCACCATAGAAGTAAACAATCAGCATGTTTGGGGCGACAACGTATCGGTAAAATGTACTTTATAATAATATATTTTATTTAAAATACAGACACACACATTTTATTTAAATAAAAAGTTATTCCTAATTTTTTTGAAGCCTTACTTCAAATAATTATGATAAATTTTAGATAATTCCAAATGTCACTAAGGCCCGTTCGTACTTATACTTACAAGCCGTCAAAAAAAAATTATTTATATATTATTTTATTTATTTATAAAAAGTTTATTGACCACACAAATTGGATACAATAGGCGGACTTAACGCTAAAAGCATTCTCTGCCGTCAACTAATATTTCAACAAAATATATCTTAACAGATTTCAATAAAATATGACGTGATGATGTCTGTAAAGGTATTATTTACCATCTTTAAATAATCTCAAAATACTGAATAAACATAGTTTTATTTTTAATCTTTCATTCTTTGTAGGGTGACGTGGTATTCTACGAGTTACTGCATAACGAATATAAGCGGACATTTGTTGAGCTTCATTTTGATAGCTTGTGTTACTCCGTGACCCATCACCCATTTATCGTTGAAATTTTGGTAACAATACTAGGAGAAGGTGCAATAAAGTGTCCTCTTGCAAAGGTGAGTTTTTTTCATTGCAATTTAATTTCAAATGGTCCTATAGAAGTGAGTAGTTTATAATGGTAGTGACCCTGTCCTATTCACCAGGGGTGAGTCAGAGTGCACTTGAACTCCGAGAGCAGCTTGAACTCAATCCAAACTGACCCATTAGGACTCGGTGGGGCTTAATAGGCTTACTAGGATTCGAGAAGCCTATATGTCCAACAGTGGACTGCGATAGGCCGAGGATGAGGCTTAGAAGGAAGGACGCTCTTTTTCCGGGCGGGAGTTATACGTCATGCTCCTCGGCTATATTTGACAACCGATTTGATAGTACCGATAGCAAGATGAGTTACTTTACTACCGATTGGTCCTACTTTTCTACCGATCTAACCGATAACATGGAATAACCTATAAAATTTTTAGTATCGGCTTCTGTTAAGATCATAATCGATCCATCACTTGACACTATTTTTTAGATTTGTCAGTATCGATAATCTTAATGTATTTTAAGATTATGTGGGAAGGCATTAAGGCGATTAGTGTCGTCAAAGTGGCACCGTCATTGAAAAAAAAAACATTATCATAAAGAATCCTATGTGGTTGTAAAAAAGAGTATAAGGTATTTTTACCGTTATCACAATAACACTTAAAATGTGTTACTTTTGTTGTAGTTTTCAAAAGTATCTTAAACGGCCGTTGTTGACACTTAGTGACCTTACACACGAGCAGCAAAGTGTCAAGCACAGTGTTGGGCAAAATGTAATTAATTACTAATTACAAATTACAATTACAAAATGTAATTGAAAACTTCAATTACAAATTACTTGTAATTGTTAAAAGTAATTCAATTAACAATTACAATTTGTAATTGTAATTGGTAATTGCAATTACTCAATTACTTTTTCGGTTCTTTTAAAGTTTAGGTAGTATTTAAATAAAATAATTAAGTAATGATTCATCAAAAGTATATTTACGGAAAACAGATCAAACCAAGGTATGTTTTCGAAAAATTAAATGTGATAATTTCTTCAAACATCTGATCAGTTGTTGATTTTGGTACATTTATTATATCGCTATAGTATACGAAAATCCACCTCAGCTTCCGAGATCGGATCTGAAAGTATTTGATTTGCTCTGCTACTTGTACATACTTGTCTGATTAAAGCAACAGCTTCATCTCCTTCGGATTCAGATCCTTCGGCAATAAAATCAGAAGATTCTTCGTCAAAACCAAATTCTTTAAAGGCTTTTTTTTATACTAGGTCAGTTGGCCGACAGGCACGCAGCCCCCCTGATGGTAAGCGGCCACTGCGGCCTATTCCGTTGAGGGACGCTTCACCTAGAAGCGTCCGTCAATGTGCTGCCAGACTGTAGGCTCATCTGATTTTCGAGTCTCTGATTTCAAGTGTACTTGGCTCCTCCTCTTCTTTTTACGCGTGTCGATGGCTAATTTATTAGCCATCGTGGTGAAAAGATTAGTAAATCTGCGTTACCGATTGTACTATATTCCGCAGATTCAAAGCCATGCCATGGTGCGCCGGGCGTATAGGGAGGGCGTATCCCATATTAATATTGCCGGAACACAGCCGGAGCTGTTATGGCGACAGATTTCACCTGTGGTGGTGGAAGTTAGCCAGTCGGACTCTGAAAAAGCCCTACCACCAACCAGACCCAAGGCGGGAATCCAACCCAAGACCTCTGTGTTTTTATACCCGAGTGGCTTAGCCACTGTTCTACGGAGGTGGTCAGAAATGTGCCATTATAAGAAACATTGGCAAAATAAATGCTCTTTTATAACAAGTTATAAGAGACATTGGAAAACTAAATGCTCTTTTATAACAAGTATAAGTGTTTAGATTGTTTGTTGTTTGTTAAAGTAATTGAGTAATTACAATTACAAATTAATGTAATTATAATTACCAATTACTTATGTAATTCAATTACAGTAATTGCAATTACATGTAATTACAATTAAAGTAATTGAATTACTTTTGGTTCAATTATTAATTAAATTACAAAAGTAATTAATTACGCCCAACACTGGTCAAGCAAAGTGACGTGCTGTCGACGCGATGGCGGCTGCCGCCGGCAGGATGCTATTTTGAAGGTCAATTATTATTAGTCCAGGAGCAAAGAACACACACGCGCACATAATGAGTTCCGAAGAAATTGATTCGGAATTGCTAATTAGTGCAAAACAGCTTTCACCCGAAATTCGTTCAATAATTAATACTTAGTATTAATACAAACATAAAATGTCATTACACGAAAACCCGTAAAGTGACACATTTCCAAGATATCAGCAACCAAAGTTTTGCTTCTCCATGTTAATTGTTTTTTCAAAACAGTTTCCAATTAAAATTCTTTCAAAAATGGATACATGATATCAATGCAAACATAAAATGGACGAAATCCCGTAAAGGGTCATGTTTTAAAGCAATCCTGACCCGTGGTATAATTCGATATCCAACTGGTTGTACCACGGGGAAATAAAATTCCCCTTAGTTCAACTCTATTTTTTGACATTTATGATTACCTATGACCCGTGGCACAACTGTCCAACTGGTTGGACCACGGGGAACCGCAATCATTAGTGCGTCCCCGTGGTACATCTCTGGTGAGTTGTTTATCGCATGCGATTGGTGCAATAAAGATGTTATATATTAAACATTTATTAAAAAAAATCTTTTTTGAGGAATATTATATGTAATATAATTTAATAAAATTATGAGGATGAATGGATAAAGATGAAATGAAATTATTTATTTATGCAATTGGATTTATAAAAAATACACGCACGTCAAGTCTTTTTTAGCCTACCAGCACTTCGACGTGAATGGCCTGCCGAGAAGAACTCGACAGTCTGTCTCTTTTAAAATTAAACTAATATTATACAATATAAAATATACAATTATTGGTGAGCAATCTTCTTCCATCGAACATAACTTTTCTGGATAACGTAAACTTTTTAAATAACTCCACTAATAGTCCAGTAAAATAAGACTTTGAAGGTTACAAAAATTCCCAGAGAGCTAAAAATTGGTATGAATGTTCAGAATACTATTATAAATGAATTGTGAAAAGTCCTCATCAATCCTCCTTGTGCATTTTTTTTTATTGACGTTGAAAGTTGGCAAAAATTGGTTTTTCGCGTTTTTCAGCTAAACGGTAAGTTTTACAGCAAAAATAATTAAGACGACATTGTAGGTCGTCCAATTCTCTACAAAAAATGTATTTACACTTTTTTTATAGGTATTGCCATTTCCGTGATATAGCGATTGAAGAATTGTAAAAAATATTTTATTCGTAATAGGCACGTTGATGTACTTTTATATACATTTTTGAACCCTTATACGAGTAAAAATATGAGTCCCTATGTCTTATACATATACAAATTATAAAATTCTAAGAATATAAATGAACGTCAAAAACTCAGCCCCTATTTTAATTTTTTTAACAAAGGTTGTGCATTTTACGGTTAAAAAAATGTCGCATTCTGCATTTTGTAGTCAACCTTTGACTGAAAGTGCAGTTGTTACTGTTGATCACGGCATGAATGAAAGCATTAATTGATGCAAGTATTGAAAGAGGTGATGAGTTTTCGGAGTACCTGAAAGACCAGACATCTGTACAAATTCATGTGCAGTGTTGAAAAAGTATACTCGAAAAAGTAGCATTGATGCCGTAAAAAGATGACGCTAAGAAGAAGAAGCTGGTTCATCAAAAATAAGTCCTCGTACTAGAGCAAGAGTATGTGAAACTACATTTTGCTTCAATCAGTGATGTTTATTTTGCGGCAATAAATTAAATGAAGAGTTGGAAAAGGAAAAAGCACTGCAGTACCGTCGTAAGATTTTTAAAGTGACTACACTTTCGTTCAAGTATCCTAACTATAGCTAAAACTCGTTGTGATAATGTAGCCAAAGCTGTTGCTGCTCGAATTGAATTTGACTATGATTTAGTTGCTGCATACTAATTGTAAATGTTCTAAATTGAAGCGTTTTTTTTTTAAAATAACCTTCACAACAACGAGTCTTAGATACTGTCTTTGAACGAAAGTGTAGTCACTTTAAAATTATTACGACGGTACTGCAGTGCTTTTTTCGGCATCAATGCTATTTTTTCGAGTATACTTTTTTCGACACTGCACATGAATTTTTACTGATGTCTGGTCTTTCAGGTACTCCGAAAACTCATCACCTCTTTCAATACTTGCATCAATTAAAGCTTTCATGCTGCGATCAACAGTTACCACTCCCCTTTCAGTCAAAGGTTGACTACAAATATAGCAAAATTGCGACATTTTAAAAAAAAAACAATAAAATGCACAATATTTGTTGAATGAAAATAGGGGCGGAATTTTTGACGTTCATTTATATTCTAAGAATTTTATAATTTGTATGTATAAGACATAGGGACTCATATTTTTACTCGTATAACGGTTATAAAAGTACATTAACGTACATATCTATATATATAAAAGAAAGTCGTGTTTGTTACAACACTTATAACTCGAGAACGGATGAACGGATTTAGATGAAATTTGGCACACGTATAGTTTATAACCGGGATTAGAACATACTTTTTATCCCGGAAAAGTGGGGGGAAGGGGGGATAGTTGAAAAAGGAAATTACGCGCGGGTGAAACCGCGAGGACGACCGCTAGTTACAAATAAAATATTTTTTTCAATTCTTTCAACCGCTATATCACGAAAATGGCAATACCTATAAAAAAAAGTGTAAATACATTTTTTGTAGAGAATTGGACGACCTACAATTTCGTCTTAATTATTTTTGCTGTAAAACTCACCGTTTAGCTGAAAAACGCGAAAAACCTATTTTTGCAAACTTTCAACATCAATAAAAAAAATTGCACAAGGAGGATTGATGAGGACTTTTCACAATTCATTTACAATAGTCTTCTGAACATTCATACCAATTTTTAGCACTCTGGGAATTTTTGTATCCTTACTTCCATTTTAAGACCTAATTTGACTGGACTATAAGGTCATGTTGCCCTGGTACCCTTTGCTGAGAATTGTGAATCAAGGATTAAAGGGGGCAAGAGCAATATTCTTTCATCGAACATAACTTTTCTGGATAACATAAACTTTTTAAATAACTCGGTCATGTTGCCCTGGTACCCTTTGCTGTGAATTGTGAATCAAGCATTAAAGGAGGACAACCACAACAATCATAGAACAACCAGTTGGACTAAGGAAAGAAAAATTCACTCGAGTTGAACCATTGGTAAAAATATTTCCCCATAGAACAACCAGTTGAACTAATGGGAATTTTATTTCCCCGTGGTACAACCAGTTGTACCACGGGTCAGGATCGTTTGAAAGATATTCAAGTAAAACAGAAAACAGTAAAACTTGGGAATGTGACTTTTATGTTCGTATTCATATTAGGCATCAATATTCGTAATCGATGACGACGAAGTAAAAATTCCGTCGTCGTAGTACAAGCAATAACAGTGTTTCTTCAATGGAATCCATTTTCAACTGGCTCCTGTACCTATCATGACGTAAGCCGACACGGTCATCGCAGCAAACCCGACGTCTGCCGTCGACGTATCGGCGGCACGTGTCGGCAGCTAGCTACCGACGTGCCGCCGACACTTTGCTGCTCGTGTGTAAGGGCACATAAGGCTCTCTTCTCTTGCGTTACACTCTTGGCAGAGTGGTCGTGTTCGTATCTCCAGGGTCAGTGACTTGCTTCACAATTCTCCGCCACTCGTCTTGTATCGCTGCCTTTCTGGAACATTTATGGACAGGTTCACCGAGTGCGGATTTCATATCCGTCCATCTCGCGGGTGACCTGCCTCTAGGCCGTACACCCTCAACTCGCCCTTGTACCACCAGGCGCTCAATCGATGGCTCGTCGCGACGTGACACGTGCCAGAAGAAACACTTATGGCTACTACATCGAATATAGCCCTAAAAATAAAAATAAATCTTTATCTTTTATGCAAACGCAACATAGGATTAATTAATCTTTGTATTATTATTTATGTGATATGATTTGGCACCACTTTGACGACTCTAATCACCTTAAAACTGTTAAACAGTGGTGCTTACTAAAAACATTTTAAATTTTCAGGGATATCACGTGTTTCCTAATATGTCATTTATGTCACAAGATTTTCCATATGTTTGGCCATTTGAGAGGGCTAAACTTGTGGGTACTATCTCTACTAATAATAGACAAACCCTCATCGCCAACGGCAGCCTGTACTTGCGCTTCGAACAGAAAACAAGGAGTGCGGCAAAAAAAATAATTGTATAAAATGTTTTAAATAGGTTAAGTTATGACCAAAGAATTCACGGCGCGGTTTTCACTTGCGCCGGCAGTGGTTGCGGGCCCGCATCAAACTGCCTCCGTGGTACAGTGGTTAGAGCATTGGGCTCTAATACCCGGAGGTCGTGGGTTCGAATCCCGCGGGGAGCATCACTTTGTGTGAATGTTTCCAGTTTGGTTAGGACATTGCAGGCTTGAATCACCTGCATGTCTGAAAAGAATGATGATTCCGTGCTTCGGAAGGCACGTTAAACCGTTGGTCCTGCGCCTGATCTCTCTGCGGTCGTGTCAGACTGCTGTCCCACCGTGTTATGAGAGTGAGGGAATAGTGAGTGCACCTGTGCTTGCGCACTCACTTGTGCACTATAATAATATAATATATCCTGCGTAGTTGGCTGATCGTAAAAGATCGGCCGCCGTAGCCGAAAACTCGGCTAGGAGGACATTATATAAAAAAAGTAAGAGCAGATTTCACGACGAGATTTTCACCCGCAGCGCGCGCGGTTGTTTTCGATTCCCGCTCGCAGCCGCGGCGGATAGCGCCCGCGCGCTCTGCGGTCGCTTGGGCGGGAGTTACAGAAATCCAACGCCTTTTTGCACTATTGACTTATGGCAGCGTGACGTACTATCGAGGACACCCGCGCGTGATCACCCTTAAGGCAAAAATCCTGTGCAGTATTTTCACGTTTACAAGCGCCGCTCCTAATTAGTCACGATAAAGATAAAGATAAAGATACTTTATTTGTAATGACATGTGTACATAAAACAGGTGTCGAATTAATAAAGTTCAGACATGTCGTACCATTTTGGTGTACAAATTATATAAAAATTATTAAATACAATTTAATTTGTTCATGCATTGTCGAGTCAACATAATAATATCTAGAATTACAAAGTCATAATAAAAATTAAATATTTAAAAAAACAACAAACGATGCGCGTGCACGGTATATTTTTACAAAAGTGATCACGCGCGGGTGTCCTCGAAGGTACCAAAAGAGAACTTATAGTGAACGGTTTGACGCCAAGTTTGCGGGCGATAATCGCAACCGTTGCGGCTGTGGGACCGCGCAAATCATCAGTCCGTGAGTTTTGAAATAAAACCGCTGGAAGCTGTGGGCCCGCAACCGCGGCGGGCACGGGTGAAAATCACGCCGTGAGTTCTTAGCGTTATATTGTCCTCTTTTCCAAGTCTCGATTACGCTGAATATTTATTTTACTGCACAAAAGAGTGCGCAAACACAGTTGCAGTTTCTATTCCTTTACACCAATAGCCCGGTGGGACAGCAGCCTATCACGACCGAAGAAAGATCAGGCACAGGACCATCGGCTTTACGTACTTTCCGAAGCACGGGTAAAAGTAAAAAAAATATTGAATGTGGCAGCATATTCAGTGATATTCCCTGGTGCCCTGTTCCACAGTGGTAAGCTATAGCCACTTTAAATCAAGCTTTGGGATGTACCAAATAAATATACTCGTAGCCAACTGTAAACTAATTTTTTGGGAATGCAAAATATTTGTACTTAACATTTTTATATAACAACAATATTTTGTTAATTTATATTCTGGAATAAATGATTAAACATTTTATTTGAAATTATTTGTTAATTATTTATTTTTTATCAAAAGAATTTTCATCGTTAGTTTTCAAATGAGAAATAAATAGGTTGATTATTCACCCTAAAAAACTGAAATTCTTTTATCCCCCTTCTTTGAAACAAAACGCTTCACAATGAAATAATGATAAAATAAAATAAAATGAGTAATTGAGAAATCAACGGCTCTGGCTGCTACGGTCCCAGTCCGGTATGCCTCCGGTCGATTTGAACTCACATGGGAACATTTGTATGCACCCGGCCGCGAAGCCCCGTTTTAAAGTAACCGTTTGGTTACAGAATCATAGTACAGGCGCATCAAATTAAAAAATAATATTTCCGTTTACCGAGTATATTGACGAGTCGTTTGTTGTAAATGGTCGAGAAGTCGGCTATTACACCAAAGGTCGCGGGTTCGATCCCCGCACGGTACAAACATTTGTGTGCATGAACATGTCTGTTTGTATCGGTCTGGGTGTTTTTTTTATGTACAATATGTATGTATTTACAAAAACAAAATATATAAGTAGTGTTTATCCGTTGTCTGGCACCCATATCACAAGCTAATGCTTAGTTTGGGGCTAGATGGCGCTGTGTGAATAATGTCCAGATATATTTATTTATTTAAACGAAAAACCTCTGAAATCTTAAAATATATGAGATCTGTAATGAAATTTAAAAAAATCAAGTTATAATATAACTCCAACGCCGGCTGACGTAACTCTAAAATCACGCCACTATCCCCTTCCACACTTCCTCACTTCCAGCTACACGAAGCCACGAAATTTATTATAAATCTTGCGAGATCGCAGATGATGAACAATTTTATTTTGATAATTTATAATAATAAAGTAAGGATAAAAGATATAACTTTATAATTTATCCTGACGTAAAATTTAGCCTCCAGAATTATAATAGGCCGGTCTCTACACAAAAACAAAAAAAATTGCCAGGCCGAACTCAAACATAAAAACATCTTATCAGTCGATCTAAGAATCTTTCCTTTGCTTGTTTTCACCAAAACTCTTCAACTTTGTTGCCCAAAACTACATTCCTCGAATATTCCTCAGGAGAGATGATATACAACTAATGAAAAAGATTAGAAAGGGTCCATAGAATGGGCACACAAATTGACTGAAAATTAAGTGTCAGCCGAGACCTTCAAGTAAAATGTTGCGTATAACAACATTAACAACGTAAGCGTTTTTTGATTATTTTTGTGAGAAATAACCCTGAAATGTAGGGATTAGTCTGTAATTGGAAAATAATGTTAGCTATGAAAACACAACAGGCTAATTATAGTTGGAGAAATTCATTCAGAGTATTTCTAGCTTGAATTAGAGCCTGCTAGCTTTATAGTTGAATTATCAACCATCACACCCAATTGGTCGTCAAAGTAGATAAATAGATAAATAATTTGTTTAATTATACACAATAGATAAACAATACACAGTACATTAAAGAGAATCGAAAATAAATAGGAAAAGTTCCCCACGGTCGCTGTACGAGGTCATTGGGGGTATAGGTAGGTAACAAGTATTACTATTATAATAAGGCTAGAGCGGATGTATTTTGTGATAACAAAAACAAAATTTGAGCCTTTGAGGCCACGGTTTGGGAAATCTAGAGTCAGTTTTAATATAATATGGAAGTACGCTCAATTAAGCCCTTATTTTGTTAAATGTTTGAAAACGCGCTTTTATTCATACCGACGCCAGAATTCTGATACCCGACGTTCACAATGCATGGGGTCTTGCTTTTTGGTGTTTCGATTTTAATCTTGGTTATGGTAAGTATTTAATTTTATTTAATTCGATGTATTTGGTATTGTTTAATTCATTTGGTAATGACTACTCGTATATTCGAAAATCATCAGTTAAATGTGTTGGTTCAACGATTATTGTCAGTATATTCCAGCCTACATGTTGCTCATTTGGGGAAAGCTTTAACTGGAGGCATCAATCAATGAGTTATCATACCGAACACTTCTTTAAATTGAAGTCCCATTTCATAAATATATACTGGCTTGTATATTAATGTATTAAAATTAATAGCCAGGGGTCAAAAATCATGGTTTCGAATCCCACCCAGTACATACAATTATGTGATGAACATTTGTATGTATTTAAGTGTATATTTGTGGTACAGTCGGCAGCACATCAGATTACCCTAATCTGTCAAAGGACACGGGCGAACATCCATAGAACGTTGGGCCTTGATTTTTTATGAATTACACTTACCGATTTACTATTATTATGTAGAAAATGAAGTAATATTCCAAATACACTACAATTTATAAATCCACTCCCTGGGAAAAAATAGTTATAGGATGATTTTGATTTCTACAAAAATAACCCCAATTGTCGAGTTCACTGGATCTGTTGTAAGAAAAGCTTAGGTCGTTTGTTTTAGCTGAAACCGTCATTTAAATGTAGCGAAAGTCGTCAAATATTAAACCAAGCATTCCAACAATAACGACAAAACAAAATAATTCACTTATGTTATAAAAAACAAACAGAAACGAATGATTGACAGACGTTGTATGACATTTGATTTTTTTTTACTTTTCTGTTGCCATAATTTTTTCAGAAAATTATCGTGCCTCTATTCTAAGCTGTCGTTTGTATGGGATCTGATCGGAAAATCAGTATTTAAGTATCTTAACTAGCAACATTATTATTATTCTACCGGACGTACTATGCACTATGCACATAACACACCGGATGCACTACAAAACCAATAGTATTTTCATTTATTAGATTATATTTTGAAAATTGATTTTAAATATTAAAAATCTTGTAACGAATATTAATTATATTTTGAATAGTGGAACGAACGCTTAAGATCGAGCCCATTTCTGCCGATGTCCTTTCTACAACCAATTTTCAGCTTAATTTTCATCACATAGAGTTATCTTTCAGCTACGCAGCGTTTTCGCAGCCCGATCACCGCAGTTCCTCAAGACGAAAGTCTTTGATACGTGTGTGTTGCCAGTGATGATGAATTATGGAACGGAAACGTGGCCACTAACGATGTGCCGCATAAGAAGGCTTAAATCGCGCAAAAGGCAATGGAGAGGGCTATATTGGGATCTCCCTGCGTGATCGCATCAGAAATGATGAAATCCGCAGAAGGACCAAGGTCACCGACTTTGCCCGAAGAATTACGAACCTTAAGTAGCAGTAGGCAGGACACATTGCAAGGTGGACTGACGGCTGTTGGGGCGGAAAGGTCCTGGAGTTGTGGCCATGACTGGGAAACGCAGCCGTGGTAGGCCTCCCACAAGGTGATCGTGGATGGATGGATGATCTCATAAAGATACTGGATGCGAGTGGCGCAGCACCGATCGGTTTGGAAATCCTTAGGAGAGGCCTATATCCAGCAGTGGACGTCGTTTGGCTGAAATGATGATGAAGAGAGTTCTGTTTCAATTGAGTATTTTTGACAGATTAGGGTAGGTTGATCTGATGTCGCCCAAAGCTTCGTTGTTTCTGACACCCATAACATAAAATAAAAATAAAATAAAGAACAATGCTCAAAAAAAACCCAGGTTGGAATCAAATGAAAAGTATCTCCAATTATTGGTAATAATAAATAATTAAATATTCCATAGGGGGCATCATCGAAATCAATGGCGGTATGTGTGAAATTGCTATTCAGATTTTTCAGGGGTCAAATAAAGTATCAGTTAAAGGGAGCAGTAAACAGATACATTTGCGGTTTAAAAGTGTATAAAATGGCAATATATAACATAATTATATTATATAATTGTGTATAATTATTATTATTTAATATAATAAAGAGAAACAGTTTTTTTTGTTTTTGGAAACGCCCTTATCTCAGGAACTACAAGACTGATTCTAAAAATTCTTTCACCAATGGGAAGCTACAACTTTACTGAATAAGTGATAAAAAAAAAATTTTTTTTATAAAAATATAAAAAAAAAATTTTTTTTTGCACGTATTATTCAGTAACTATGTAGCTGCCCATTGGTGAAAGAATTTTTAAAATCGGTCTTGTAGTTTCTGAGATTAGCGTGTTTACAAAAACAAACAAACTGGTACGCTTTATTTTATTGAATAATAATAATAATATACCATTAAATAATATAATTATGTTAGATATAGCCATTTTATACACTCTTAAACCGCAACTGTATCTCTTTACTGCTCCCTTTAACTGATACTTTATGTGACCCCTGAAAAAGTTGAATAGCAATTTCACACATACCGCCACTGATTTCGATGATGCCTCCTATGGAATATTTAATTGCATATTATTACCAATAATTGGAGATACTTTTCATTTGATTCCAACCTGGGTTTTTTTTTCATACTAGATGAGCATTGTCCTTTATTCTGCAAATAGATTTTTTTTAAAATACTTTTACACGTCAATCTTTTTTTTTCCTACCAGCATTTCGACGTCAATGGCCTATTGAGGAAAGAAGTGCCGCAAGAAACTCAACAGTTTTGCCTTTTTTCAAAAAAATATTACAAATTAAAAATTATAAAATTCAAAAATTTAACATCACAAAAATAATTTAAGTCACAATAAATAATAATGTCAATACAAAGGATCATGTCAATACAAATAACAATACAAAGGCGCAGGCAGAGGATACAAAGGCGCAGGCAGAGTACAAATGTGCTAGGAAGCATAAGTACTTACGATACTTACTTTGGGGTTAAATCAATGTATGTGATATTCAATTTTTTTATAATTTCCAGGGACTGTCTGTTATTCCTGAAAGAGTACAAATACACTTCGTGAACAAAGACTATATGACGGATATTAAAGCTTACATTCGGAGGTATAACAGAAAAAGTGCTTATTTATATACCCTAGAAATAAACAATAAGCATGCTTGGGGCAACAATGTTTCGGTAAATTGTATACTTTTATAATTTATTTTATTTAAGATACAGACACGCTCCTCTGGTTACCGAGCAATTTGACCTATTCTATTGAGAAAAAAGTTATCAGAAAGGATGATAGGTCTATGTTCTGCCACACTGAAGGCTCCTCTGATCTTCGAACCTATTTTTTTAACCACTCAACGCCGAACCGGCACTCGGGTGCCGCATAACAATAGATTTTCTATTGTGTCTAGTAATCCGGGGCTAGAAGGATTAAGTGTAACCCATGTTAATATTATCGAAACACAACCAGGATAATAGTGGCGTATTTCACCTATTGGGGTGAGGCCTTTGCCTCGAAATTCGCGGAAGCGGCGCGGGAGCCCGGAAGCGGGAGTGGCAGCGGGAGCGGGAGTGGCGAGATGTTTTGTATGAAATCCCATAGAACCGTTATCGAACACACCGGGAGCGGAAGCGAAAATGAAAGCGAGAGCGGGCCAGTACACATGCGCACTGCCAACTGTGGTTACCGCTTGACAGCATTACAATGCTCGCGACTGCCCGCGTCAAGCCGTGACCGCAGTTTCCGCTTCCGCTCCCATCGCGAAATTCGAGGCAGAGGCCTGAGAGCTATCCCTTCGGACTCAAAAAAATTCCTACCACCAACTAAACATGGTGAAAATCGAACCCACTTAATAATTTATCTGGCAGACAAATTATCACCAACTTATCTTATCTGAAACCGGACCTTTAATACTTGTAATAAATTAATTATTAGTTTCTCATTATACTAGGTCTGCCAGGGAGTTGTATTTAACTGTACGTTGAGTTAAAACACTGGTAAGAGAAACCGTCAAAAAACTTACTTGAAATTTTATTAGCGGACTCAACGCTAAAAGCATTCTCTGCCAGTTAACTAATATTTCAACAAATATCCAGATTTTAATATATTATGATAATGTATGTAAAGGTATTATTTACCATCTTTAAATAATCTCCAAATACTGAATAAACATGTTGTATTCTTAATCTTTCATTATTAATTGTAGGCTGACTTGCTATTCTACGAGTTACTGCATAACGAATATAAGCGGACGTTTGTAGAGTTTCATTTCGATAGCTTGTGTTACTCCATGACCCATCACCCATTTATCGTTGAAATTTTGGCGATAATGTTAGGAAAAGATGCAATAAAGTGTCCTCTTGCAAAGGTGAGTTTTTTCAATGCAATTTCAATTCAAAATGGTCCTATAGTAGTGAGTAGAGTAATTTATTGTAGTAGTGACCCTGTCCTATTCACCAGAGGTCATAAGTTCCAGAGTGCACTTCAACTCCAAGAGCTTGGACTCACTCCAATCTGACCCATTAGGACTCGGTGGGGTTTAATAGGTTTACTAGGGTTTGAGAGGCATATATCCAATAGTGGACTACGATAGGCCGATAATGGGGCTTAGAAGAAAGGTCGCACTTTTTCTGGGCGGGAGTTATACTGGCCATATTCGACAACCGGTTTGATAGTACCGATAGCAAGATGAGTTACTTTAGGTGCTACCGATTGGTACTACTTTTCTACCGATCTAACCGTTATCATGGAATATCCTATTAAATCAATAGTATCGGCTTCTGTAAAGATTGTAGTCGAATAATCGATTAATCACTTGACACCATTTTTTTGAGTTGTCTTTATAATCGATAATCCTATGTATTTTAGGATTATGTACGAAGGCACTAAGGCGATTAGTGTCGTCAAATTGGCACCCTCATTGAAAAAAAAATCATATTATCATTAATTTATATTAATACAAAGATTAAGGAATCCTATGTTGTGTTTGTAAAAAAGAGTATAAGGTATTTTTACGTTATCACAATAACACTTAAAAAGTATGTACCTTAAACGGCCGTTATAATTGACATTTATGGCTACTACATCGAATACGAAACATTTATAGCTCTGTTTTAATAACGATAAAAATAAAAAATCTTTATCCTCTTCTATGCAAACGTAACGTAGGATTCATTAATCTTTGTATTAATGTAATATGATTTTTTATTCAATGATGGTACCACTTTGACGACTCTAATCGCCTTTAAACTGTTATACAGTGTTGATTACTAAAAACATTTTAAATTTTCAGGGTTATCACGTGTTTCCAAATATTTCATTTACGTCAGACAATTTTTCATATGTTTGGCCATTTGAGAGGGCTAATCTTGTGACTACTATCACTACTAATAATAGACAAACCCTCATCGTCAACGGCAGTCTGTACTTGCGCTTCGAACAGAAACCAAGGAGAGCGGCTAAAAAAATAATTGTATAAAATTTTTATACCTAAATAAGTTCAGTTAAGATTCTTGTTCTGAAATAAATGAATTTTTAATTTTTTAGATTTTTTTATATCCCCTCGATGGTCTAGTGGTTTAAGTAGGTACCGGGTCAAGATTCGGGGTCCTGGGTTCAATTCCCAGGTCGAGCTTACTTTGTGTTTGTTTTTTCGAACACTGCTCGGGTTTGTGATCACCAATCCGCATTTGGCAAGCGTGGTGATTAAGCCAGTGCCCATCATTAAAACGATAACTTGATTTCAAGGATGGAGGCCTTTGCCCTGCAGTGGGACATTCATAGACTGATACTTTTAACTTTTTATAATATTATCATCCTAGCCCAGTCTCGATTACGCTAAATATATGTCGCAGTATCATAGTTAGAGCCGAATTATAGTTATAATATGCCAAGGGTTATAATTATATTATAACGTAAGATGGTTATAAGGAAGCGATCTAGAACTATCGTACGGCCACAATCTAGTAATAATATGGTTATCTGACTAAACTAATCTAGTTACATAGTTATAAATCTACTAAACAATTAAACAAAACGATTTAATGGTCTTTATTTTTGTTATTTACAACTTTTTGTAACCTACAATTAGTTACATTATTACAATACTTTTTATTAATAAAACGTGTCAGTCCGTATACGTAATTTTAAAAACCATTTCTTTCATTAATTTAGGGAATAGATGTTAAAAAAAAAATAACCACGAAGGCTAAGGCGGGAGCTCCGCTACGCTCCGCTCCCGCCTTAGCCTTCTAACCTATGCCCATCCGAGTCGATTTCCGCCTCCGGCCGTTTATACAATGTTTATTACCTCACTAATAATATTAGTCGCCAAGTTATATTTATTACCTCATCTATAATTCCATACTATAAAATATTTAGACGCCCGTTCATTTCTTAGTCGCCCCAGTCGATTTTTAACAATTGAACTAGATTAGTTTAGTCAGATACCCATATTACTAGATTGTGACCGTACGATAGTTATAAATCGCTCCTTATAACTATCTTACGTTACATAATTATAACCCTGGGATATAACTATATTACAGCTTTATCTATCTTACTGCGACATATATTATATAACTACTTAAAGGAGGGTGCAAACACAGTTTTAGTTCCTTTTCCCTCACACCAATAACCCGTTGGGACAGCAGCCTAACACGACCGAAGAAAGATCAGGCACAGGACTATCGGTTTTACGTACTTTCCGAAGCACGGGTAAAGTAGTATTGATGAATGTGGCAGCATATTCTATTCAGTGATATTTCCTGGTGCCCTGTTGCACAGTGGTGTAAGCTGTAGCCACTTTAAATCCAGCTGAGGGATGTACCAATTGTTTATGTTAACGGAAATGTATGTAATCTGTCATTGTATACAATTCCTAGGAAATGTATGTAATTCCTAAAATCGCCCGGAAATGTGTGAAATAAATTATGTAAATTACACACGGAAATGTAAAACATCTAAGGTGTCAGTGTTTTGGTAACTGAAATGAATGGCATATCGTTAATATGGGGAAAAGGTGTTAAAAAAAAAATTACCTCGAACTTCTAACCTATATCCATCCGAGTCGATTTCTGCCTCCGGTCGTTTATTCAATGTTTGTTATCTCACTAATAGTCGCCAAGTTATTATTTATTGCACCTCATCAAATACATGTTTTATTACAGAAAGCCTTCTTTTTATACATTTCCTAATACAATATTGGAATTATATACAATTCCTAGGAAATGTGTATATTTCCTAGGATATGTATGAATTAAAGAATTTTTAAAACAATATTTTATACATTTCCTAAATAGCTTAGGAATTGTATACATTTCCTAGAAAATGTACACAATTTCTAGAGTTCATACATTTCCGGTAACATAAATAATACTTGTAGCAATCTATAAATTATTTTTTTGGGAATGCACATTTTTTTTTTAATATCAACAATGTTTTGTTAATTCATATTCTAAAATAAGTGACTAAACATTTTATTTGAAATAATTTGTTAATTATTTATTTTTTATCAAAAGAATTTTCATCATCTGAAATAATAATAAATTTTAATAGCAAAATTAGTGAATTGAGAAATCGACGGCTCTGGCTGCTACGGCACACGGCACGGTAATATTAATAACTATTCTGTGGCTACGGTCCCAGTGCGGTATGCACCCGGCCGCAAACCCTTGTTTTAAAGTAATCGTTTTTAGATAAGACTTTTAAGCTATAAATAAAATAATTTATTTTAAATACAGCTGAAAACTCTTTTATTACTACTTTATACCCACTCTCTTTTATGTTTATATTTTTTTTTTTGTGAGCCATAAAGGAGACGGGCGAACATCCATAGAACGTTGGGCCCAGATTTTTTATCAATTACACTTACAGATTTACTCTTATTATGTAGAAAATGAAGTAATATTTCAAATACACTACAATATCTAAATCCCTACCATGTGAAATAAATATTTAAAGGATGATTTTGATTTCTACAAAAATATCCTCAACGATATAAGAAATAGAGCCTCCAGAATCTAATGGGCCGGTCTCACCAAAACAAAAAAAAATTATCTCCAAAGCCGACCTCAAACATAAAAACATCTTATCAGTCGATAGAATCTGTCCTTTGCTTGTTTTTACCAAAATTCTTCGACTTTGTTTCCCAAAACGACATCCCATAAATGTTCTTCAGGGGAGATGACATACAACTAATGAATAAGATTAGAAAGGGTCCATAAAGAATGGGCACACAAATTGACTGAAAATAAAGTGTCAGCCGAGACCTTGAAGTAAAATGTTGCGTATAACAACGTATGCGTTTTTCCGGCGATTATTTTTGTGAGGAATAACCCGGAAATGTAGGGATTAGTCTGTAATCGGAAAATATTAATCTTAGCTGTGGAAACACAACAGGCTAATAAAAGTTGAAGAAATTCATTCAGAGTATTCCTGGCTTGAATTAGAGCCTGCTAGCGTTATAGTCGAATTATTATCAACCATCACATCCAATAGATAAACAATACACACACTAAAGAGAATCGAACATAAACAGGAACCTTCCCCTTAAACTCCCAATAGTTCCCCATTGCATTGTTTCTGTATGAGGTCATTGGGGGTGTAGGTGATAACTATTATTAATAAGGCTACAGCGGATGTATTTTGTGATAACAAGGCTAAATATAAGCATATAAGGCAATCTAGAGTCAGATTTAATGTAATGTGGAAGTACGCTCAATTAAGCATTGTTAAATGTTTAAAAACGGGGCTGTTATTTATACCGACGCCATTTTGCTACCCGTTGTCCACAATGCTTGGGGTCTTGATTTTTGGTATTTCGATTTTTATCTTGGTTATGGTAAGTATTTTTTTTTAAGTTTAATTTGATGCGCATTTGGTTGTGACTATTCTCGAAAATCATCAATTACATGTGTTGGTTTTACGATTATTATCAGTTACTTGTTACGTTAAATGCGCAAAACCCCAGACACCCCAAATGATTTCTAATTCAATTGCCCTGTTTCTAAAAGAAAAAAATACATAGAAAAATTAAAAGGTTTTATGTGTTATTTTAGTTTTACTGGAAATTCTGATCTTTTCTTGCGTCTGCGTCGAAGCTTTGGCGTGGAAGGAGTCGGTAGGTTAGTTTGCGCATTGAAGGCTTGACCTTTTAATAAAAAGACAAGGCAACATTTTTAATAAAGATTTTTTGAAAAATGCGATCCATCTTAAAAAGTGGTTCGATCGGTTCTGCTCGTTATTCTGATCAAACTATTTTCAGGTTTTGCGCATTTAATGTAACATGTTGTATTTGTACCATTATTTAATCTGATAACCATCATTCAAGTGATCAAGCTAATATTAAAGCTTGTCTATTCTATTACAAATACTTTAAGCACTTATATTATGTATTTAGTGATACGATTATTGGTCTTTTTAATTGTATCTCCATAATGGTGACTCCTTAGGAGAAATGACTTTAAATAGATTACACGAGAGTTTATCGCGATAAACTTAACTTACCAATTGCCTAAAAACGCAATAAAAATCATTTTATTCCTAAACGTTAGTATCAATTTTTAGTTCTATACGATTTTTGTTACTTTGTTTGTCCCTCTTGTCCAACATAATGTTTTTCCTAATTTCAGAAAATTATTTAAGTATTTTGATATTTTCAAAATAAATTACTTTAAGCCGCCACCTTCGGCATGCGTATTGAACAATATTTCGAATAACTTTTATGAAGACAAGCCATTTGGTGTAATGGTCGAGAAGTCGGCTATTACACCAAAGGTCGCGGGTTCTATCCCCGCACGGTACAAAAAATTGTGTGCATGAACATGTCTGTTTGTATCGGTCTGGGTGTTTCTATGTATAAAATTATGTATGTATGTACAAAAAAAAATACATGAGTAATGTTTATCCGTTGTCTAGCGCCCATAGCACAAGCTAATGCTTAGTTTGGGGCTAGATGGCGCTGTGTGAATAATTTTCAGATATATTTAAATCACCAGAATGTCTGAATGATGATGATTCCGTGCTTAGGAAGGCACGTCAAGCCGTTGGTCCTAACTATGTTTCAAGTAGGTCTGGTTTCCCTAGTAGGTTTAAGGAGGTCTAATGGCAATCGCTCCATTGTAATAACCAGGCTTGTCAAATCTAGGATCATAGTCGAAGCGGACCTTGAGCTTCTTACTAAATGCAATCGGAAATACGCTGAGATGAATGATGATGATGACTTTGGGGTTAGATCAATGTATGTGATGCTCTCATTATTTTTTTGATATTTCCAGGGACTGTCTATTATTCCTGAAAGAGTACAAATACACTTCGTAAACAAAGACTATTTATCGGAATTTAAAGCTTACGTGCGGAGGTATAACAGGAATGGTGATTATGTATATACCATGGAAATAAACAATAAGCATGTTTGGGGCGACAACGTGTCGGTAAAATGTACTTTATAATATACTAGCGGTAGCCCTCGCGGTTTCAACCGCGCGTAATTTCCTTTTTCTACTCTCCCGCCTTCCCCAAACCTATCCCCCTTCTCCCATCCTATCCCCCCCTTCGCCCATCCTATCCCCCCCCTTCCTCTATCAAAGTTTTCTATATCCGTTTCCTAGTTCCAAACTACCTCTCCACCAATTTTCAGCCAAATCGGTTCTTGAGTTGTAATTAGTGTAACTAACACCACTTTCTTTTAAAATAAATTTTATTTAGGATACAGGCACGCTCCTCTGGCACCTCTAGTAAGCGGGAATATTGACCTATTCTAGAGAAAAGTGTATCAGAAAGCATGATAGGTCTATATTCTGCCACACTGAAGGCTCCTCTGATCTTCGAACCTATTTTTAAGTGTACTGTTAATATTACTGAAACACAACCAGGGTAATAGCGGCGAATTTCACCTATGGGGGTGAGGCCTTTACCTCGAATTTCGCAGAAGTGGCGCGGGAACGCGGAAGCGGGAGTGACAGCGGGAGCGGAAGTGGCGAGATGTTGTGTATGAAATCCCATTACATAGAACTGTTATCGAACACAAAGGAAGCGGGAATTAAAGCGGGAGCGGGCCAGTACGCATGCGCACTGCGGTTACCGCTTGACAGCATTACAATGCTCGCAGCTGCTTGCGTCGAGCCGTGACCGCAGTGCGTGTCCGCTCCCACTCCCGTCCCGCTTCCGCGAAATTCGAGGCAGAGACCTGTGAGAGCTTTATATTCGGGCTTTAAAAAATTAATTATACCAACCAAACATGACGAAAATCGAACTCACTAATTAAACTATGTATTAGTTTCCGATTACAGGTCTACCAGGGAGTTGTATTTTACTGTAAGTTCAGTTACAACTGAGAGTACTGGTAATAGAAACCTTTAACAGATTTAAGGTCCCTTGAGGAAATAAATTGCTTCAGCACTTATGTTATGGCCTTAAAACCTAAACAAAAGTGCTGAATAAATTTACTTTCAGGTCAAAATCAATTAAATATGTGATGATGTTTGTAAATACTATATTATTAAACATAGTTTTATTCTTAATCTTTTTTTCTTTGTAGGGTGACGTGCTATTCTACGAGTTACTGCATAACGAATATAAACGGACATTTGTTGAGTTTCATTTCGATAGCTGTTACTCCTTGACCCATAACTCATTTGTCGTTGAAATTATGGCGGGCATGTTAGGAGAAGGTGCATTAAAGTGTCCTCTTGCAAAGGTGAGTTTTTTTCAATGCAATTTCAATTCAAAATGATCCTATAGTAGTGAGTAAAGTAATTTCTATAAATTACTAGTGAATAGAACAGGGTCACTACTAATAGTAGAAGTGACCCTGTCCTATTCACCAGAGGTCATAAGTTCCAGAGTCCACTTCAACTCCGAGAGCAGCTTGGACTTACTCCAAACTGAACCATTAGGACTCGGCGTGGTTTAATAGGCTTACTAGGATTCGAGAGGCCTATGCCCAGCAGTGGACTGAGACAGGCCGATGATGAAGTTTAAAAGGAAGGATCCCCTTTTTTCGGGCGGGAGTTATACAATTATACATACTCCACGGCCATATTTGACAACCGATTTAATAGTACCGATAGCAAGTTGAGTTAAATTACTACCGATCTAGCGGATAGCATGGATAACCTATTAAATCAGGGTCCCCTATATGAGTGCGAAAGTGTATCAGATTCTGTTAAGATTATAATCGATCAAATGGTTCCCCTATATGAGTGCGAAAGTTGATAGTTCGATTTTCATTATATCGAACACGCTGTGTCGATAATTCAGTAGTACGATGTTTTATTACATCGATGACTTGTTAGTGCGATGTAACATACTTGACACTATATTCTAGAGTTGTCTATATTATCGATAATCCTATGTATTTTTAGATTATGTGGGAAGGCATTAAAACTATTATACAATGTGGTACGTTAAATGCGCAAAACCTGAACATAGTTTGATCAGAATAACGTGTAGAATCGATAACCACTTTTCAATAGGCCACATTTAAAAAAAAATCTGTATTACAAATAAATGTTGTCCTGTCTATTGATCACTAGGTCAAGCCTTCACGTGCGCAAACTATCCTAACGACTCCTTCCGCGACAAAGTGACCACGCAGAAGCTAGAAAAGATCAGTTTTGCCAGTAAAACTAAAATAGCACATAAAACCTTTTATTTTTTAATCATTTGGGGTGTTTAAGGTTTTGCGCGTTTAATGTTACACGTTGTATTAATAGGGGTGCTTACTAAAAACGTTTTATATTTCCAGGGATATCACGTGTTTCCAAATATGTCATTTACGTCCAACGATTTTCATTATGTTTGGCCATTTAAGAGGGCTAAACTTTTGGGTACTATCACAACTAATAAAAGACAAACCCTCATCTCCAACGGCAGTCTGTACTTGCGCTTCGAACAGAAACCCAGGAATGCAGCCAAAAAAATAATTTTATAAAATGTTTACAAATAGGATAAGTTAAGACCAAAATTTTTTTTAAACTTATATTTTTCTCCTATCCGAGTCTCAATTACGCTAAATATTTTACTGCACAAAAAAGTGCGCAAATACAGTTGCAGTTCCAATTCCCTAACACATGAGTGTGAGGCTATCAAGCCCGATGGGACAGCAGCCTTACAACGACCGAAGAAAGATCAGGCACAGGACCAACGGCTTTACGTACTTTCCTTACCTACTTTTACAGACTTCACAGTGGTGTAAGCTGTTGTAGTCACTTTAACTACAACACTTAAATAAAGCTGTGGGATGTACCAACTTATAGAAAACTTGTACTTTGTACTTTTTGTATTTTTAAATGATTACAATTATTTTTTTAATTTATATTCTGTATTAAATGATTTTATATTTTATTTTAAATTATTTGTTAATTATTTATTTTTTATCAAAAAGATTTTCATCATCAATTTTCAATTATTAAATATGCAAGCCAGAAAACAAAAGTGGACTTTTTGATGCATTTGGTCTGCCTGAGCCATTCGTATTAAGGGATCTGAGCTGTTTCTATGCTGTTTTAATTATAATGATGTCATAGACTTTCAATTCCCAGTGTTCCAGGTTCAATTCCTGAGTCAGGCAAAATTTTGTGTCGAAATATTCAACACAGCTCAGCTGGAATTTTTTGACAATTTGATTGAGGCGCTAGATAAAGGTAAGGAAACGGATGTGATTTATACTGATCTCAGTAAGGCTTTTGACAGAGCTTCCCGCCATATACTTATCTCTAAGCTAGAAATATACGGATTACGGCTCCTTTCTACATTGGATCAATTCGTATTTACAAGGAAGAAGTTTTTATGTCTGGGTAATGGGTATTTTACAATAAAATTAAAATTAAATAAAAATAAAATAAAGGTATTTTTTTTTTTATCCTGAACCTTCAGAATCTAATGGGCTGGTCTCTCCAAAAAACAAAAGAATTTGTCTTCCAGGCCGAACTCAAACATAAACATCTTATCAGACGATCTAAGAATCTGTCCTTTGCTTGTTTTTAACCGACTTCAAAAAAGGAGGAGGTTATATGTTCGACTGTATGTATTTTTTTTTTTTTTTTTTTTTTTATGTATGTCCGTCGATTTCTCCGTCAATTGTGAACCGATTTAAATAATTCTTTTTCTATTTGAAAGTGCATAGTTCCGAGGTGGTCCCATTGTCACCATGTCAGGATCTGATGATGGGATCCCGGAAAAATCAAGGGAAAACCTTAAATTTTATAGGCTGCGCCTACGCGTTACTTGTTTTTTCTGAAGCCATTCAAGTTTTTGCGTCCGATAGACATCATTTTATGTTGATGAGCTGATGATGGAAGGTACAACTCCTTAACGGTTAGGAGTTAGGGGATAATTCTTTCAGTATTGTAAGAATATGTGGACCGTTATTTGTATTTCATGTACTTTTGCAGCTAAGCTGATGATGGAAGGTACAACTCCTTAACGGTTAGGAGTTAGGGGATAATTATTTCAGTGTTGTAGGAATATGTGGACCGTTAGTTGTATTTCATGTACTTTTGCAGCTAAGCTGATGATTACCCGGGGATGGGCTGGTCACTAGCCAATAAGGTTAGCACCGGCTCGTCCTAATCGGGTGTGAAGGAGAAACCGGGGGAGTGTAGTGGGTAGCGGACGCTTCGGTCTCGAGTCCCACACACGGCCGCGGGTCTAGCTAGCCTGCGGTTATGGTGCATAAACGCATTCTCCTCCTACCCATGGTGCTGAACACTTAATGAATACCTAATATTATTATCAAATAATACAATTCTACTCGTATTTTCGCTATCATTATTATGAAAGAGTTTTACTCACTACCTACGTGTTATTCACACTAAAAATAGAAAAATAAACAAACTTTTTAAAAAAAAAATTAAACCGACTTCAAAAAAAAAAAAGAAACAAAAAAAACTACCTAAAAAACTGAAAAGCAAAAAATAATTTTAATAAGACATTCATCAAATGCGCTTATTGTCTAAGCCTATTAATTAAATTGTATTTTACGTGCTAGGTATTAGGTACCTACTAATCTGTTTGAAGTCGGTGCCAAGCCAAAGGTAATAAAAAATGATATATAATAATATATGTATTATAAAGGGTTACTTATTAATCCGCGGACGTAGGTACGTAATCTGGGTACCTACTATTTGGCTTGGCACCGACTTTAAACAGATTAGTAGGTACCTAATACCTAGCACGTAAAATACAATTTAATTAATAGGCTTAGACAATAAGCGCATTTGATGAATGTCTTATTAAAATTATTTTTTGCTTTTCAGTTTTTTAGGTAGTTTTTTTTGTTTCTTTTTTTTTGAAGTCGGTTTATTTTATTTTTTTTACCAAAACTCTTTAACTTTGTTTCCCAAAACGACATCCCTAAAATATTCTTCAGGAGATATGACATACAACCAATGAATAAGATTAGATAGGGTCCATGAAGAATGGGCACACAAATTAACTGAAAATGAAGTGTCAGCCGAGACCTTAAGTAAAATGTTGCGTATAACAACGTAAGCGTTTTTTGATTATTTTTGTGAGAAATAACCCTGAAATGTAGGGATTAGTCTGTAATTGGAAAATAATGTTAGATGTTGAAACACAACAGACTAATAAAAGCTAAAGAAACTCATTTAGAGTATTTCTGGCTTGAATTTAAGCCTGCTAGTGTTATAGTCGAAGTATCAACCATCACACCCAATTGGTCGCCAAAGTAGATAGATAAATAATATAAGGTATTTGAATATACAAAAACAATACATGTGTATACAATAGATAAACAATACACAGTGCATTAAAGAAATTCGCACATAAACAGGAAGACGCAAATGTAATTGTTGGCAACTAGTTGCTTATAAAGAAAAAAATTCTTCATTCGCAACTAGTTGCCGACAAAGAATAAAAATGTCTTTTTTGCAACCGGTTGCGAAGTTTGGTTGCCATGACGGCCGAAAGGAAATGCATTAAGTCTGTAGGCAATAATATGTTAGGTAGTGGCTTAGCAAAAAGTAAAAATAGGTACAGTAGTAAACTTCAAATAATTGAACTAGAATTTAGAAGGGCTATAAATATTAACTAACGATGGAACAGATCTTAATATACTGGCCAAAAGCTGACGATAATACTCCAGAATAAATCAAATTTGCCCAAGCAATTTGTACGCTGTCTTCTAATTTGGCTAGGATTAGGTTATCTTGCGGTCAATTAATTTTAAACTACATTCCGACGCATCCTCGTTAAATAAAAGGCTGAGATTCTGATCGATAAAATACGCTTCATGTAACTAAATAAAATAGAGGACGACAGAAGCTTTTGGTAACCATTGTATCACAGGCGCAGACAAAAACATTAGTAAAATTGAACGCAATGTAAAACAATAGTTCATTCTTATCAAGAAAGTCTTTAATAATTTGGTCTCTCTTTTCTAAACCGAAATTGAAATTGTTCTTTTTGATCTCCGTAATACGGCGTGTTTAGTTTTTGCGATAGTTGCAATGTTTTTTTTTGTAAGTGTGGAAGCAGGGGGAAGATGAAGGGCAATGAGCAAAGAAAATTAGGAGTAGAAAGTCGACTCATTACGATCAACATAATTACAGGATCTGTCTACATCACAGCTCTACCAAACTTTAAGCTGTTTATAAAATAGTTGACACAATAGTAAACGTAGAAGTTATGTATGGTCAAATACGTCAAACATATTCAACCAGTATTTAATTTTTATCTGTATTGCTTCTTCTCCGATAGAAATTTAATTTCAACCAATCGGTTAAAAATAGCTTCAAGCAAGAATGTAAAAGGGTAGCACAGGTAGAAAATTTAATTAACATTTTTGGAACGGCTTCCTACAAGGAATCAATGTACGAGTAAAAGACCTTTTAATTATAATTTTCCATATTTGGTTACCATGATTCAGTAGCATTTTCATTTCATTAGGTGGGCTGCGTATCTGTCTGCCAACTGATGTGGTATAAAAAAAATAATAGAAAGTACATGACAACATGTTAATAATATTAGGTACCTAAACTTAAGTCTAATTTTTAATTACGACACTAAATTTTTAAGCAATTTTGTACTAACCCATGAATCATGTTGTCCGAAATAAAGAAAAGAATATTTGAAAAAGTATCGGCATAGTGTCCCACTGTAGAGAAAAATTTAAGGCTGCAATGACAAGTTAATAAATCACCACGTTTACCAAAAGCGGATTGCTGGAAATATGCATATAAAAAATTATTTATAATAAATGACGTCCCGTTACAGAATACTTTTTTCTGCTTGTTGAATACTCTGTTACATTCCGGAGTCTATAAGTTGGTAGTTAATACCATAAATGTAGTATGAGAGAAAGGGAATTGAGCGTACACCTGTTATAAACTTTATATTAAATAATTATATATTTCGTATAGGTAGTCAATTGTAACGTTTTGTCACTGTAGCTCACTGTAGCTGAAATTCAGCTAAAATGATAATATTACATTTTTATTCAAAATGGATATTTTAAGTAAATGACAATCAAATCAAAGGACACGACAATCAAATTCTATGAAGTCTTTGAATTTCCTCAAATCTTTCCGCTTTTAACTCTTTTCTCTTTATCTTACAATTTCAATGGAAATTTCTCTAAAAGCCCTTAATTTTACAGCCTCTTTGAATATTTCGGTACTCCCATTTTAACTCTTACCTATCAGAGAGAAAGTTTTATTGATACCCTCATTCGCTTTTCATAACTTACTCTGTTTACAAGTGATATTGAAAAGGTAATTTGGCAAATGGAATGCTTCTTATACAGAGGTATTTATTTGTGAGTTCTACTATAAAGGATTACAGGAAAACTCGGTAGAAATTCATTGGATAATATACTAGTAGCATAATTACACTTATATTAGCTGTCTTTTTTTTTATAAATAATATCAAAAATACTAATAAAATTTCAAAATTTGTGCTGACGGAATTTCATAAGTGTAAACATCGGAGTATTTTGAAAGATGCCAAAGTAGCAAATTTAACTTATTTAGCAATAATTATTTATTTTATAGAAAAACAATTTTACCTGTCAGTAAATTTTTACACTGTTTGTTACGGTGCAGAGTCTATTCATTATTTTCTTGATGACAATGCTTGATGACATCTAAATCATTCAACCGAAAGAATCCTGAATAAAACAGAAATTTAAAAATCATCCCAGCCTGTCTGTGTTTCACAGAAAGAGGTCAGTTAAAATCCAGTTTTCGTAAAAAATATATACCCATTGCATCGAGTGTCAACCAATGCGTACCGCTCGGTCAATCTTTTGACGCCAACTTTGTGCTCACGCTTGCACAAAGCGCCCAATGCAAAATGAATGACATGTGCTTCGGTTTTCAACGTTCCAAATTGAAATTTCAAATAAAGTTCGGACTCACGTGATTGACGTTGCGTTGGAATGATCTTTTGCGGTCGATGTACTATCCGGTTCAGATGGGAAAGTAACCCTGTCTGTCTTTTATGCTCTCTTGCCAAAATATTTAGAACGATTTTGATGTAACTAGGGGCATTAGACTTAATCTCAGGAAAGGATAGGCCAGAAGGCTAGTCTATTATCAAACAAATTGTATGATAAAAACGTCACGAACCACCAGTACCAGTTGGCTCTTTAACCTTTTAAACGCCCAGCTACGAATGCACTGTCGATCGTGTCCTGTACGCCAGAGCTGGGTTATTCTTTATTGTCGAATGTAAGGAAAAAATACCAGTAATATTTCTAAACATAATATTTATTTCATATTTTTAGAGGCAGGGTTTTTTGTCAAGTATAGACGTCTTCGTTGGCGCACGACTTTGAGGTCCAAAAGGTTAATTTCGATGCGTTGGAATCCCTTTGACTTTAAATAGAATACCATTTATGTATATTTCAGACGATATCAAACAATAGACTTTAAAGTACGTAAGCATTCAGGCTTAATTAAGTTTACCTGGTAAGGCTTTTGTTTGTACCTACTATATAATAATGTTGTCATGTAAAAAGAGAGAAATCAGAAATCAGAAATCATTTATTGTGAAAGCTGTGTACCATAGGATCTTAAAATTATGTTTATAGTGTCAAAAACAGCTTACCCAAAATTGGGTGTACAATGTTCAATATGCGGAGAAAAAATGATATTAATCTTCAAAAATTATAACATAAAATATCACCTAAATAAAATTAAATAATAAAATGGGAAATTATTATACATAATACAATACAATTCGATAAAATAACATTAAATAAATTATTATGAATTAAAATATTAAAATTTAATAATATTAGAAACTATATTTACGACGGGATGCTCAAAAATAATATGGAATCTGCATTTATTCTGTCTTTATTTGTTGATATTTACCTTATTTAAAACAAAATTTTATTTTGTTAAAAATTTATTTACCAGGCACCTTTACAACAAGCTATTCACGCGGTAATTTGCATAATTTTATTTATAAATGTAATTTTTTTAAATGCTTAAAAAGCCCACCTAAGCTACGGGTGTGCTTCGTGGAATACTTTAGGTGTGCTTCCTCTAGGTGTGCTTCGTTTGGGTGTGCTTCGTGGAATACCTCTAAACTTTTATTTAAGCTACGTCTTTTGGTATTTTATTACTAAATCTGTCGAACTTAAAATTGTCTTTTTAACTTAATAAAATATTATGGTTTCCAAAACAATAATATGAATTCGGTGTAACCATTTTAGCATGAAAACAATGATCGAATGATGGCCATTATAGAAACTACAACTACGTACATTAACCATTGAACTACAATTACTAGCGTATTGTAACTCAATGACATTAACCCGTACATTTAGGCAAACAAACAATGTCTATTACTGTTTGTTAGGGTATAGTTTCATTATGTCTGATAGAACTAATGGCCCCAGTTTTGTAATTATGTATTTTAACATACTAGAATATCATATGTATTGTGTTCGTGACTGTTGTATTAACTTTGTGATTCGCCACATTTGACAGAAATTAAGTCGCGGATCTTTCGCATATAAATATTATTTGTTTATATGTGAAATTTATATTTATTCATTTAAATTTCGGCAGACGATCCGCGACTGAACACCAATGCATTGTAATTTCCGTCTATAACTCGAGTCATTTTAATAGGCCACATTTGACAGTTAATTTATGCAAAGAAAAGTGCTTCTTATGTCATCAGGAGTAAAGAATAATTTTCTAAATTAATAATTGTATTAAAAGAACTGACGTTGTTTTCTTGAGTTTTATTCCTTTAGCGTATGGAACATTTTTCTTTGCATAGATGAACTGTCAAATGTGACCTATTAAATTGACTCGACATTAGTGTGGATTATTTAATTATACATCAAGGTATCATGGCTTTGATAAGACTCATCATCATCATCAGCCTATATACGTTCCCACTGCTGGGACACAGGCCTTATCTCAATTGTGAGATAGTGTGGGCTATACTCCACCACGCTGGCCTAGTGCGGGTTGGTGGAGGGGTGCCGCCAAATGGCCTCTGACTAGGCTTGACGACTAATATTCACATTATAGTAAATATCAGCCAGGACCAACAGCTTAACGTGCCTTCCGAAGCACGGAGACGCTCGAAATTAATGTCACTAAATATGGTCAGAATGGTCACCCATCCATTAACCGACCGCGGCGTTGGTAGCTTGACTTTCGTTATCGCTAACGAACCACTGTCACAGCTGCGCCACGAGCGCCTCCTGATAAGACTGATGACACATTATTAGTCGCTGTGGCAATGACTATTTTATTTTAGAGATGTAGGGAGGCGTTTATGGGGCATTTATTTGAATTTAGGCATTAATGGTATCTGATACCCATGACACAAGTGCTTAAACTAACTTTGGAAAATGCTCAATGTACGTATTTTCAAAAAAAAAATATCTTGATGTCTTTTGGCATTGGTTTACCCTTGTTTGGCCAAAAATTTCCCAAAATTTCATATCGCAAACTATTTTACGCAAATTTTCATTTGGCAAAAAAATGTTTGTCAAAACAACGTATTGCAATTTTTTATTTAGCAAATCTCTTCTTTGGCATATTTTTTTTTAGCAAAATAATTATTGTTTGGCAATGTTTCATTTAACCAAATATTATTTGATCAAATGCTTTATTTGGCAAAACTTACTCTCCCCAAAATATTGCAAGGCATATGATTTACTAAACTAATACTTTTTATCAAAACCAAATGATTTGTTATTAATAGATTCGAACAAGCGATCACTGTTCTAACCTAACCTAACCCAGATTTTACTGATATAGTTATTATACTTTTTTAGGAAAATTCAAGCCCAGGGTTGTGCAAAAAATACGCACCGCACGTTTTACTTACCTATATTTGAAATTCCTGTATTAGCAAGAAAAATCGTTTGCATACTCTTTGATTTTACCTAAGTATGCGAAGAGATAATTTGACCAAATATTTTATTGGAATATGAAAATTTCCAAAATAAATCATTTGCTATATTAACATTTGACCAAATAAAACTTGACTAAGTAAAAGTTTGCCAAAAGATAATTTTACCAAATGAAGTATGTGCGAAATATACAGTTGCCAAAGGTCCATTTGCGAATTGAAACATAGGCGATAAGTTTTTTGCGAAGTGAAATTTGACGAAAAATAATTTGGCCAAATGAAGGGGTAGGTAAGTTAACAACTTCCCACTAAGTTGCAAGTGGTAATGGCGAGAGCAAAGGCAGTCGATATTGATGTGCCCACTAAGATAAGGGCCCGATAAGTGGGCCTCAACTTGGCAACTTGAAGTGATCGCCCGAACTTCTTTCGATACTGTGATGTTAAACGGCTCGATATTATCAGTTGACACAACAAATTTGTTGCAACTTTTGGGATTTTCTTTATTGTACGACTTTTGCGTTTTAGCTACATATTTTTATGAGAAGTACTCGTATAATAAAGGATGCACTATACCGTCCGAAGTTGAGGCGTAAAAGCAGGAAAGTGGATACCGGGCACTACAAAGGCGCAACTAGGACATCGCTTAGATGCTGATAATTTTTATGAAAAATATGAGTAATATTTAATTTTACTTACAAATTAATTTGGAAGGCAAACATTCCGAAATAAAAATAATACAAAACAATATTGTTTTTGTGATGTAGCAAGCATACCTGATGGTAAATGACTACCGCCGTCCATAGACATCTGCAACACCGATGATAGAGGTGGAGGTGGAGGGATAAATTTTGCGGCAGCGGGGCAGCAGCGGGGCGACAGCGGGGCGGCAGCGGGGCGGCAGCGGCAGCGGCGGCGCACTGTTTTGCAACTGTGCGCCGCCGCTGGCGCACTGCGGTCACCGCTTAATGCGGGCCGTCAAGAGCGGTACGATGCTGTCAAGCGGTGATCCGCAGTGCACCTGATTGCTCTGCCGCTCCCGCTCCCGCCCCGCTGTATCCAAGAACGGGTCTATGGAATTCCATAATAAAACATCTCGCCACTGCCGCTGCCGCCCCACTGCCCGCGAAATTCGAGGCCGAGGCCTAAAACGGCTGATACTTGTGACCTCAAAAGAACATTCATTGGTCTTTGGTGGTTTTAGTTTCTAGCAGAGACCTGGCTGTATTCCGGCAATATTAATGTGGGAGCCAGTACACTTGAATTCAGAGGCTCCAAGATCAGATGAGTCTGGCAGCATATTGAGGGAAGTTTCCCTCAATGGAATAGGCCGTAATGGCTGCTTACCATCAGGTGGGCTGGCCTGATATGGGCTCAATTGCCGCTTCAAATAATATTTCTGCCGGTTTTTTTTCACTCGTGTTTGTGATCACCAATCAAATGTTCATTTGGCAAGCACGAATTGTAAAGGTCACCGGGTTTTATTGTCGGTTCAAACCAACAAATTGTTATTGGGTAAACTCTATACTCTTTAAATTAAAAACAGTTAGATGTATCAATTACAGTTTATTAAATTCTGGATTTTTTAAGTTTGTTGATAAAACTTAAACTTTTTAAACTAGACACTACATACATAGGGTTGGGTTGTAAGTATAATTTACAAACTTTTTCTGAAAATATAACACATCCAATAAATAATTTATCTGATCACAGCTTCTTGTTCTATTTTTTTCATACTTTACTCTATCCTAAAGTTGACTTGAAGAGATCGCTGTTAGCGATAAGTCCACCAGTATTGTACAGTTGTATATGTTACACGTTAACTATGTTGTGGGTTATGCAAATAATAATGTCTACAAGTAGGTATGTATCTGAATTTATGCGCGGATATACATTCGGGGACGTATTTAATAATATAGTCGAGAATACTCATATAAATATATAGGTACCACCTGTCTTACGTAAAAATTATAATTAACACGCTTTTATTGGCTTCACTTGTAACTTTGTATGTAAGAAAATCTTGGAATCTTAATTTTGCACACGCTTTGAGTTCTGATGACAAATAACTAGCTTAAAAACGTCATTACAAATCCAATATGGCGGCCTCCCCAAGATGGCGGACCGGCTGTTTGAAATCCACCCCCATGATATGGGTATCAAATGAAAGGGTTTACTGACAGGAAAACGAAAAAAATTGACACGTGACTTGAATCCAATAAGGCAGACGTCCAAGATGGCGGACAGGCTATTTGAAATGCACCCCCATGATATGGGTATCAAATGAAAGGGTTTGCTATCAGGAATACGAATCATCATTCATCATCATCATTTCAGCCGAAAGACGTCCACTGCTGGACATAGGCCTCCCCCAAGGATCTCCAAGCCGATCGGTCCTGCGCCACCCGCATCCAGTGGATTCCGGCGACCTTTACAAGATCATCGGTCCCTTAAGGCTCACAATTCTTCGGGCAATGTCGGTGACCTTGGTCCTCCTGCGGATCTCATCATTTCTGATGCGATCGCGCAGGGAGACCCCAAGCATGGCCCTCTCCATTGCCCTCTGCGCGATTTTTAGCCTAGTAATGCGGCACATTATACGAATAAATATCTTTAAATACCTATGAATATTTTAAATTAGTCAGTAGTAAATTAAGTTTAAATAATAAGAAGACTAAATTTTGTAGTTTTTAGTGCGTGCTAAAAGCGTGTTTTTTAGTTTTTTTGAACTATTATTTTATCTGATCTAAAAAGTTCTTCAAACTTTTCTAGTTCTTCGTAAATTCATTTTTTTGCTGCTTCACAGATGCAAAAATATTAAAATAAAGTACAAGTTCTTCATTATAGTCCACTTTCACGATTATTTTCACGTGTTCGTAAGGCCATGTGTATTTTGAAAGAAGGGCTATGCTCTCTTTTGAAAAAAATGTGACGTTAGAATACATGTACCGTCCCTGAAAAAAAACTTAAATTACACATCTTTTTACCAATATTATATGTATATCAGTAGGCAGACAGGCACGCAGCTCATGTATAAATAAAAGCACATTCCTCTTCAAAAATATTATTTTCCTTTTAACATTGTAACACAGGTGTAATTTATTTATTTATCTACTTTTGACTTGTCTAAATTTTTCATTAACAATAAATAAAATTTATTACATTTTGCTAAACATTATTAATTTTATACGCCTTATATTGACAACATTTTATAATTAACGTCTGTGTCACCTTTGCTTACAAATTAATCAATTTAAATATTAATTAGATACGTACTTTGGGAATAGGACAATCTCTTGTTCCGAAAATCTTTTCTATTACATTAATTAATAATTGACCCACAAATGGCTTTGTTTTCATACAATTGCACATACGACCTGTGCGAATTACTACAACTGAAGGTCTCCATTCGTTGCGGTACTTCTCAAGTACTGAAATAGTCAGCTGAAAAAAAGAAACATTATTATAATCCATAGTACGGCGAGACACCAGTCTAAGTAAGGTAGGGGAGGCGTTTTTTCTAGGCACGGGGGTATTTTATTCCACCAATTTCCAGTCTTCGAGTTTTGACTGAGTAGTGACAGAATAAAAATATAACAAATATTCGGTCAGCCGCGGGATTTCAAACCTTTCGCTTTAAAGTGCACGTGAAAATAACTGCTGCTTCTTGACGGAAATAGTCTCAACCTATTATGAACTGTGCAAACTAGCCATTCGGACTCATGAGGCACTAGGTATTGACATTGACGAAAGAAGTTAGTCATCATTGCAAATAATTCGCATGCGAAAGGAAGTTATAAAAGTCAGTTTCCAGAATGAGGTCAGGTGTAAAAAATCCCACTACAAAATAAATACAAGCTTAGAATAAGGGATATTTTTGATGTACAAAAAAAATACTGAAATGTACATAAAATAACTGATTGCACACCAAAGGTTAGGTTAGGTTAGCAATTCAGTATTTTTTGATGCACAATCAGTATTTTTAATGTGCAGTTAAATACTACCCTTAGAATAATTGAACCCTTTTTCGGAGAATGCGTGGGACTCGAGACTAAAGCGTCTACTACCCACTAAACTCTCCCGGTTTCCCCTTCACACCCGATCGGGACAAGCCAGTGCCAGCCTTATGGCTGCCCAGAATAATTCAACCCTAAGACTTTTAGGTTTTAACCCGTGTGTCTTCAGAAGTTCCATGAAAATTTTGAAAAGCAATACTCACCGTTATATTATTATCAAAAGCTTTTTGTAGAGTTATTTCCCCTGTATATAAAGGCTCTGCTCCTCTTCTGTATTTTTTATAGGAATAATTTACATTACTCACGTATTTCTCGTTAATGTTGTCAACGACAATTTTTTCAACGTTGATCTGTAAGCACTGGAAGATAAACTTTTTTTAAACATTTTTATCTTTCAAAAATTTTCACAGACGCGTCCCGTTTGGAAGTAAAGGTGAAAGTTAGGAAATTTAGATAGTAATGGGATACAGATTTTTCAAGATAAAGCTTTACAATCGGTTGACTACGTAGGATATTATAATATAATACTTCACGTCTTTAAATGAAATAGCCAGCAAATCTCAGCTCCGAGAAAGGAGGAGACATAAGTGATACTCACATAACAAAAAAAGGCACAATACATAGCGCAGAGGATAAAATTGAATATAAAAAACATTGTTTCATAGAAACGAACGCGGAACTAATGTATTAATTTTAACCAAAATGATCGAATCTAAAACATAATATAGGTATCTAATAGTATATCACGTGTAATGCTTAAATAAAATCATTAATATAATTCTAATGATTAAATAACTAGTCACTGATGATATGATAGATAATTTTATATGAATACTATTTGTGATATTAATATCTATGCTATTAAAAATAAATATTATTCATTTTATGAAATCAACGTTTTAATGATAGGAACTGGTTTATTTACGTTTACTAAATGCGGATTGGTGATCACAAATCCGGGTTGCAATAGAAAATCTGAAAAAGCCCTACCACCAACCAGTCCCTAGGTGAGAATCGAACCCACGCCCTCCGGGTTAAAATATATTAGTTTTTCGTAGAATTGAATCCGTACGAACCTAAACCCACAGACCAATTTATTGGGCTTTGATTAACGCGATAACAAGTTTAAGAATGAACTCGTGGCTTGTCTATTTTTCTGCTCAAAATAACTTAAGTAAAATTTAAAAAAAACATTAATGCCATGACATTAATGTAATGGATGAATTAATCAGTAATCAATCGTAAAAGAAAAAGTGTTCATTGAAATGCTGTTGATTTGGATTGATTTAGGATTTATAAATAAATAAGCCCCTTATCAAATTCGATCGGAACTATTTATTTAAAAAATATTATGTGACGCTCTTGGTCATAACATTTATTTTATAAACACTAGAATAGAAAAAATATAACATATTGACATTTCACATTTTTTTTTAAATTACTACTGTTGTCCCTTGTTTTAACCGAAGGAATACGTTACGCACCATAAATTATCCATCGGGAAGATTTTAAGTGCTCACGATTTGATTTATATACATATAATATTCTTTATCAATAAACATACAAATTATCACGACCTAGATAGAACCTGTTATTTTTGCCAACTGGTCTAGCATAAAGAGAATTACACTTTTACACCACCTTTATCTCAACAATGAGAATTCCTTTATTTTTCGAAAAATACTAAAAACACGATATCTTACTAATATTATAAATGCGAAAGTCTGGATGTTTGGATGTTTAGATGTTTGGATTTTTGTTCCTCAATCACGCCTAAACCACTGAACGGATTTAGATGAAATTTGGCACACGTATAGTTTATAACCCGGATTAGGACATAGGCTATAAAATTCCTACGGGAAACGTCTCATTCCCGCGGGAATAACAATTTTGAAACTACTGAAC
The DNA here is from genome assembly GCA_949319885.1 of Mecyna flavalis. Taxonomy (NCBI): domain Eukaryota; kingdom Metazoa; phylum Arthropoda; class Insecta; order Lepidoptera; family Crambidae; genus Mecyna; species Mecyna flavalis. Next base: position 15,057,253 of record OX439407.1, on the reverse strand, counting down.
CGATTTGAATAATTCTTTCACTGTTGGAAAGCTACACTATCCCCGGTGAAGATAGGGTACTTTTGATCCCGGAAATGTGGGGGGAAGGGGGGGGGGATATTTGAAAAAAGATATTACGTGCGGGTGAAACCGCGGGCGGAAGGCTAGTAAAAGATAAAATGCGCTAGTTCAGCCCACCGCAAACCCGTTCTTTAATCGTAAACCACAAAGCCAAGGTCGGGGCAAACTTAATTCTAAGTTTACCCGAGCACTAGCAAAGGCATATTCTTGAGCCGATCGCTTTCCTAAACCTTTCGCGAAGTTCTTTAAGCGTTCACGCCTGTTTCGAGAGCACTTGTGCTTTAGACCGACGGTCAATTGACTTTGAAACTAGAATCCGTTCGCTCTTTTCAACTCGAAGGACACTTGATACCGTACGTTAAGGTTTTCTTGGAAAAGTTTTTGGGAATTAAGTTCTGTAGCTAGTAGTTAGGCGTGTTATTTTTGGGTGAAGGGAGTCCGTAGTTTTTAAGCCGTTTGGAGTTTGTAATTTCAAGCTTGGGCTAAGGGTCTTACTGTTTGAAAGAAAGAAATAAGCAGGTTAAATAATTCTCTTATGTGTTCATGCAGTAAACTTGCTTTTAAAGAAAAGGTTCTTAGAATACTACAAATGGTTGTTGACTCAAAATAGTTGAAATTAAATTAATATAAATATTGTGTAATCAAACTAGGACAAAAGAAAAAAAAACTTTTAAAGAAAGATAATTGGATAATAAACATACACAAATACTAACTTATATGTCGCGTCAGGGGTGGCTGAAAGCGACATAAAGGGTTAACATTATTCTGATGTCGGAGATGGTATGTCTTCGTCGTTATTATCGGCCATATTTAGGAAGCAACATTCTAGTGGGAAATGTTGGTTCAGATCATACACATTATCAGTAAGTAAATCAACTTATAATATGCAAAACGAAAGTAACGGTACGCGCCAGTTTCTGGGCGTGTTCACTGCTTGGCGGTCCGGAGAAAAGTGAGCGTTGCGCCGCGCCCCGCCACGCCGTAGACTCTGTCAACGCAAATATTTGCTTTATGCTAACATCCATCCTTATTTTAATAGTTGACTCCTTAACCAAGATGGATCAGAGTCCGAGTGGTTACCTACCACCTCTACAAGTGAAATCTGGCACCGTAACAGCTTTACCTGTGTCTCGGCAATATTCATGTACAAGCTAATACACTAAGTGTACTAGCCTTGAAGTTGAAGGCTCGAAGATCAGAATATGAGCCTACAGTCTGGCAGCACATTGTGCGACGCTTCCTGGTGAAGTGCCCCTTAATGGAGTAGGCCGCAGTGACCGCTTACTTATGTAGGCTGCAAGTCTGTCTGCCAACTGATGTTGGATAAAAAATGATAGTGTTTGATTATATTGATTATTTGAATCATTATTTTAGGACATCATCATTATTATTAGGTGTATCTATGTATACATTATATGTCGCAATACTCGCGGCGATAGCGCCACCAAGCGGCGATTATAGGCAACGCCTATGGCAACGAGACGCCAGATGAGCGCCACTAGAGGCGTTGACAGAGTCTACGGCGTGGCGGGGCGCGGCGCAACGCTCACTTTTCTCCGGACCGCCAAGCAGTGAACACGCCCAGAAACTGGCGCGTACCGTTACTTTCGTTTTGCATATTATAAGTTGATTTACTTACTGATAATGTGTATGATCTGAACCAACATTTCCCACTAGAATGTTGCTTCCTAAATATGGCCGATAATAACGACGAAGACATACCATCTCCGACATCAGAATAATGTTAACCCTTTATGTCGCTTTCGGCCACCCCTGACGCGACATATAAGTTAGTATTTGTGTATGTTTATTATCCAATTATCTTTCTTTAAAAGTTTTTTTTTTAATTCGCTCTTGCCACTCTTAGCCGCATTCAAGTATTTCGTTTCCCAAAGGTTTACTGGCAGAGAATGCTATTAACGTTAAGTCCGTCTTTTGTATCCAATTTGTGTGGTCAATAAAGATTTTCCTACTAATATTATAAATGCGAAAATCTGGATATCTGGATGTTTGGATGTTTGTTTGTTCCTCAATCACGTGTTATATTATGTATGATTCTTACAAAAATATTCAACAGTTTTCATGTTAAAAGAATACTTATGTAATATTTATAAATATTATGTTTCGATGTGAAATCGCTAAATATAAATTTTAATTGAAATTGTCGTATTACCATTTCCAGTGTTTGCAAATGTAAAATGAGAAATTCCAACTTCCGGTATCAAATAGAAATTTGTAATAATACAATCTAACTTCTAGCAACTCGATAAATATTTGATTTCCGTTTCCGAGAAATCAATAAAATTCACAATATAAGGGAAATATATTTTTTAGTTTCCGGTTACGTTGATTTAAAATATTAATTTTTGTTTGACATCCGTTTCCGTTAGTCTTTTTGAAATATAGATATTTTTAGTTTCCGGTTACGTTGCTTTAAAATATTAATTTTTATTTGGCATCCGTTTCCGTTAGTCTTATTAAATATAGATGTTCTTTAGTTTCCGGTTACGTTGCTTTAAAATATTAATATTTGTAAATTGCTTTCCGGTTTGCAAATAAAATTTGATAAATATTGGATCTTCCGGTTTTTCTGATTGGTCAATTTGAGTGACCAATCAGAGCCAAGTTAAAAGAGAGGGAAAATGGGTATAAGTAATTGGAATTTCTCATTCGAGATGAGTTTTGTTCCGGTGCTACTATCTTGAAGATAAGTATTATACGTCGTTTTAGTACTTGTTTATAAAAAGGGGAAGTTCTGGTGAATTTGTGTTGTGTATTGTGATTTAAAGTTAAGAAATGTGTGGAATCTCTGTATAAATTCTATTTCTTGTAAATTTTAGAGTAAATTATATTATCCCCGATTGATGGTCTAAAAGTTTGTTTAATTTGTTTCGCTGTTATTTTAAAGTAAAAATATTATTTTCTTCTTTGCTGGTTTCACTTTTTATAATAAATCCTTGATGAATCCTTAAAATAGCTTTTCATGGCTTAAGAAATATATTTTTGTGCTTATTAGTTTTCAATATGTAATATCTAATCTAACATCAGAAGTGGGATTACCTCGAGCTTATTGTTAATTTTTTTTTATTATTATTTCAGAATGGGTCCAGAAGATATCGCAGGACTTCTTCAGCTAACTGACTCATGTGACCAACCAAGTGGACGGAAAAAACGACATAGAAGCTGGTGTTCGCCTGCTGGCTGCGCTGGTGTTCGCCTGCTGGCTGCGCTGGTGTTCGCCTGCTGGCTGCGCTGGTGCTCGCCTGCTGGCAGCGCTGGCGAGCGACGTGGGAACGTCTACACTGTCGCAGCCCCTAATGGCGTTTTGCAGTATTCTGGCGAGTTCTTTTCATTTTGTTATTATTGTGAATAGGATAGAATAGAATAGAAATTCATTTATTTCCTAAACTGCAGAGTTCAGGTGGTAATTTAACGATGTTTCATGAGTATCGACAGTCTCGTCCATAATGATCATGTAATATAATATAAGTATAATTAAAGTTAAATAAAATGGTAGTATAATTTACAATTTCAGTATAACAATATGTTCATGCACAACAATAATATATATATAATATATATTTATACATTATACCCACAATTTTAGAAAGTTAAATGCTAAAGGTTAAAAACAAAACAAATTACAATATGTTAATGTTATCACTAGTTATATTATCTCTAAGAAATTCCTGAATTAAGTTATAACTTTCATGTATTAAAAAAAAAAAAAATATTTTGTTTTGAAGGTAGTGACGCTCTCTGATTCCAGCAATGCTTTAGGCAAATAATTATAAATAGTTGGTGCCATACCTAAGACACTCTTATGTAAAAGTGTAGTTTTATGGCTAGGTGCACAAATCTTATATTTATTACGTTCACTTGCATAAAACTTGAACATATTTAAATTACTCCGTACAAACAACGCTAATATGTGAATCTGGGTGCTCCCCTTTAAGGTTAATTTATTTTATTTTATTTTCTTTGGGTAACAAACAATTTTGAAATACACATTTAAAAAATCTACCATTACAAATAAAACATAAATCGGCAAAGTTTCCACCAATAAAAATTAACAAACATATCAATAAACATATCATATCATAACATAAAATTCAAATTAAAAAGAAAATACAAAAATGAAAACGATTACAAACTAACAGGTTAATTCACTTACAAGCTTCTTATATATAGGCAAAGTGCAATTAAAATGTCATTTAAGCTGTACTTAGCATCATATTCTCTACAAGACCTATAAAGAAAGGTATTCCCAGCATAGTTAGTTCTTTTAGAGTGTACAAACTTAACATTATCAAGTAGAAATGACGAATCTATGTGGCCATTTAAAATCTTAAAAAGAGATGTTAATCTAGGAGCGACCTGATTATTGTGAACCGCCTTATAATCGACTTTTTTATTGATTCTCTCAATTGCCTCAATATAAACGTTGTATTGAGGGTTCCAAACTGTCGAAGCATACTCCAATAGAGACCGAACATAGGAGTGGTATAACAGCACAAGTGTGGAACATAGTTGTCAATATTGTCAAGAATTCATGGCAGGTGATTTAATAACACGGTCAAAATTACTGGCATTGGTAATAGCGGTGTTATTAGTACCCTGCAGATTTTAGCCAGTGTGCAGATTGATGATATTGCTCTTGATGTTCTTTTTATGTTTTTCCATAAAAAAATACTTACGACACAATGTCATGTTCGGTTATGATATTTTATCTCAAGGCATTGACATTTTAATTTTTTTTTTTAATATGCTTCATTTTACTATCATTGACAGTTAACTTTTGTGCCACTTCTAGCCCTAGTATTATTGATTTTAATGATACAGACATGGGTGTTCCTATTGAGTCAAGCCTAAACTTATGATTTTATTTGTATCTCTACTCATTATATCTCATTCTTTATCTCCACACCACACACACCACATTTCTTTACTTCCTTAGTATATTTATACTAATACACTTTCTCTCAATATAATTGTTCTTTACTTGCCACTTCGTATCCATTCGCGAATGGCAATTAAATCATTATCTCAATAACTTAAAAATTTCTATATAATCCAAATTACTCCGTCTTTACAACTCTTGCTCTGTCTAACAGACGTACGTACTAAACGAGTTTAAGAAATATTTTTCCACAGAACCTAACCTAACCTGAACCTAACCTAACCTGAACCTTTTTTTTTTTTGCGGAGGAGAACACTTTTACGTGCCTTAGCCGCAGGCTAGCGAAGCCTGCGGCCGTGTGTGGGGCTCGGGACTAAAGACGTTCGTCCCACTACCCCCTAAACTCCTCCGGTTTCCCCTTTTCACCCGATGAGGACGAGCCGGTGCCAACCTTGTGGTTATTGACCAGCCCGTCCACGGGTACCCCGGCCTGATGCGTAGGCCGGGGTGGCGCCTAGGGAGGGCCACCCGAGAAACTAGGTGACCCCCAGACTTGGCTCGGGAGACCTGTGCAATGCGGGCGTTAGGGAGCTACCCTCGCCCGCAGGTCAACCCTCAGGCCGGAAGAGGGCGCACGTGAGCACGCCCTCTCCGGCCCGGCCGTCTACGCCGGAGGGGAGCGGAAAGAGGATCTTCCTCCCGCTCCCTCTCCTTTGCCTCCTTCTGCGAGATTACGGCCTCGCAGAAGGAGGCGGCCGCCTCCCACGCTCTCTTGCTGGTGACCATGGCTCGCACCATGGACGCCAGAGAGAGGTGACCACCGCCTAGCGCCGCGACGAGTTCGCGGCGCTCGTGTCGCCAGGCCGGGCACTCAACGAGTGTGTGCTCGGCCGTGTCGTCGGGAGCGTCGCAGTGATGACACTGCGGCGTCTCCTCCCGACAGGCGACACGGTGCAGATAGTGTCCGAAACACCCGTGGTCGGACAGAATCTGCGACAGGCGGTAGGTGAGGCAGCCGTGCCGGCGCTCCACCCACTCCCTTAACACCGGACTGATCGCTTCGATCGTCCGGTGGCCGGCACTCGGGGCCTCGAGAGCCTCCGCCCATTTGGCCAGGGCCTCCTCCCTGGCCTGGGCACGACCCAGCGCCACCTCCTCCATGCTAGGTCGCTCCCCCCGCAATCTCGCGTTGACCCGGACTCGATGCACCTGGGCCAGAACCAGGGCGTCGAGTTCCCACGGGATGGTGCCTGCAAGGACGCAGGCGGCCCCGTGGGAAACTGTGCGGTAAGCCCGCACAGCCCGGGTCGCGATGACCCTCTGCGGTTGGCGCAAGAGGGCCTTGAGCGGGGGGGAGAGACTCTCCGCCCACACAGGGGCTCCATATAGTGCCATCGACCTGATCACCATGTGATACAGGCGACGGCACTTTCCCCCGGGCCCTCCCACGTTGGGGAGGACCCGTCCGAGGGCTGCGGCGGCGGCGCACAGCCTGGGAGCGAGGAGCTTGAAGTGCTCCTCGAACTTCCACCGGGGATCCAAGGTCAGGCCGAGATACTTCAGATGCTTCTCGACCGGGACCTGGACCCCTTCGACTCGGACATGGAGCCCCTGAGGGATCCTGCGGCGTGGGGCGCGGAAATACATGGCCTTGGTTTTCTCCAAGGCCACTCGCAACCCCAGCATGCGGATGCGCCGGACGACCATGGTCGTGGCGACCGACGCGAGCTGGGCCGCATCGTCCCAGCTCTTCGCTCTCACCGCTACTAGGGTGTCGTCCGCGAAGCAGACGACATCCATTCGCTCCGAGAGCGACCCGCGCAGGACCCAGTCGTACCCCAGGTTCCACAGGAGAGGACCCAATACGGAACCCTGGGGTACGCCCGCCGCCATCGGCCACGATTGGACGCGGCCCTCCGCGTCCTCATACAGGACCACCCTGTTGAGCAGGTAGTCCTTGACGAGGGCGCGGAGATAGAGGGGCACTCGGTGGTATTTGAGTGCCTCCTCTATGCACTCGTAGGGGAGGCAGTTGAAGGCGTTCGCGATGTCAAGCGACACCACGACAACAACCTCCCCCCGTGCTGTGGCCGCCTCAGTCCACTCCTTGAGGCGGCTCACCGCGTCCATCGTTGACCGGCCGGCTCTGAAGCCGTACTGGCAGTCGGCCAGATTTGGCCCCTCGCTGCCGAGATGCTCCTGGATGCGAGAGGCGAGGATCTTTTCAAAGAACTTCCCCGCCTCGTCCAGGAGCACGACCGGCCGGTGACCTAACCTGAACCTAACCTAACCTGAACCTAACCTAACCTGAACCTAACCTAACCTGAACCTAAGCTAGTCAAGGGGCGAATACAGGTTAATGGTTTAAATTATTGTAACTTGAAAAATGGTGTAAAACATTGAGGATTATTAGTATACAAATGGTTTGTAAGGAACTCCACAAGGCAATAGCCAAGTGGAGAAATATTTTATTAATATGCTAACTAGAGTAATACTAATATTGGCCCCCCCTCCCGTTGTTGGCACTCCGGGTTTTAAACTTAAATAATAAGGTTTTCTCGATAATTAAACAATGACAAAAAGTTCAAAATTAAAGTTCAATTATTCGTTGTCATTACTGAATACCTAGTAAATTTTAAATAATAACAATTGAACACTAAAAAAAAAAAAAATTTTTTTTTTTTTTGTCATGGTCCCGAGCGTTTGTGCGTTAATTCTTAAGAAAATTCGTGAACACAGGGTACTCGTAAGTTTAACGACTTAGTGGGTTTTGCAGCAAAAACAATCATAATCTTGTTGTTGGAAATAAACTTTTAGGGGGTGTCAATAATTGTCATTTTGTTTGTATGGAGAACTAGTTCGTTAGCACCCCCTGCCAATTATTGAAATACGGTTTTGCAAAAACGATGTTAATGTTATGATTGTGTTTTAACCAATCCTAAAAAAAAAATTCTATTCATAGAATGTACTCTAGTCTTCATAACTATTGTAGTTTCAAATTTTAGCAGTGCCAATCATTGCACATTTTTTTATGCCAATATTTGTACTTTAGGGTGCCAGCAATTGTGACTTTCGGTGTTATTTCATATTTTGCGGAAATTTTCGTATTTATATCACATTTTATATCTATCAACCCGTTTAAATCTATTCTTTAATAATTAAAGAATCATACGAAATCAAATATAATTATGTCGATATTTAAATTAGCTGATTTTCTACAGGCCTTTAAAGTTGCGAAATTGCTTAAAGTGCCAATAATTATACCTCTTACCTACTATTAGCTATTTTTCAGAATGGCCAAACGCATTATGGAAAGTAATGATAAAAATAGGGGCTAAAATTTATTTCTAGTTGTTTTGTAATTTACATGATTATGTTTTAAAGTACATAATGTTTAAAAGTTGTATTTATTTATAAATATATAAGCCCCTTGGAATGTGGCTAGAGATTGTAACAAAATACCACAACGTCTTGTAGAATTACCTTTACATAAATTTTAAGTCATAATTAAAGATTACCTTATGAGGAAAGTTACTATAAAGTAGAAGATTACTTAAATGACAAGACTCTGTGGACATGATACACATTTGTTTCTCTGCACATCTATTCTTATGCTTATTTATTGTACTTATTATTTTATCATTAAGTTGACATTATATTGTTAAGTTGACATTATATTATTATTAAGTTAATATTGTACAACACAAAATGATTTATAAAAGGCTATCATAACTATTGAGTTTCTTGCGGCACTTCTTCTCAGCAGCAGGCCATTCATTCACGTCGAAGTGCTGGTAGAAAAAAAAAAAGTTTATGATGTGCAAAAGAATTTCTTGGTAAATCAAATAGCAAAATAAAATACTTTGACTCTGACTTTGACTCTGACTCTGACTTTGACTCTGACTTTGACTCTGACCTTGACTTTGAGATGTGGCTAGGGACGTGTGGCTAGGGACGTGTGGCTAGGGACGTGTGGCTAGGGACGTGTGGCTAGGGACGTGTGGCTAGGGACGTGTGGCTAGGGACGTGTGGCTAGGGACGTGTGGCTAGGGACGTGTGGCTAGGGACGTGTGGCTAGGGACGTGTGGCTAGGGACGTGTGGCTAGGGACGTGTGGCTAGGGACGTGTGGCTAGGGACGTGTGGCTAGGGACGTGTGGCTAGGGAAATGTGGCTAGGGACGTGTGGCTAGGGAATATGTGGCTAGGAAAGTTGATTTGTTATATGTAAATCTATCTACGCTACCCTAGTAGCAAATTTGTATACATATAGACCAGTAGCAGTAGTATACTATTCTTATATAATATACTACAATCTGTTTTTGCACTTCGAGGACGAAGTACTTGTCAGTATGGCCGTGTTATATTATGTATGATTCTTACAAAAATATTCAACAGTTTTCATGTTAAAAGAATACTTATGTAATATTTATAAATATTATGTTTCGATGTGAAATCGCTAAATATAAATTTTAATTGAAATTGTCGTATTACCATTTCCAGTGTTTGCAAATGTAAAATGAGAAATTCCAACTTCCGGTATCAAATAGAAATTTGTAATAATATAATCTAACTTCCTTTTAGAAAAATAAAAGCAACTCGATAAATATTTGATTTCCGTTTCCGAGAAATCAATAAAATTCACAATATAAGGGAAATATATTTTTTAGTTTCCGGTTACGTTGATTTAAAATATTAATTTTTGTTTGACATCCGTTTCCGTTAGTCTTTTTGAAATATAGATATTTTTAGTTTCCGGTTACGTTGCTTTAAAATATTAATTTTTATTTGGCATCCGTTTCCGTTAGTCTTATTAAATATAGATGTTCTTTAGTTTCCGGTTACGTTGCTTTAAAATATTAATATTTGTAAATTGCTTTCCGGTTTGCAAATAAAATTTGATAAATATTGGATCTTCCGGTTTTTCTGATTGGTCAATTTGAGTGACCAATCAGAGCCAAGTTAAAAGAGAGGGAAAATGGGTATAAGTAATTGGAATTTCTCATTCGAGATGAGTTTTGTTCCGGTGCTACTATCTTGAAGATAAGTATTATACGTCGTTTTAGTACTTGTTTATAAAAAGGGGAAGTTCTGGTGAATTTGTGTTGTGTATTGTGATTTAAAGTTAAGAAATGTGTGGAATCTCTGTATAAATTCTATTTCTTGTAAATTTTAGAGTAAATTATATTATCCCCGATTGATGGTCTAAAAGTTTGTTTAATTTGTTTCGCTGTTATTTTAAAGTAAAAATATTATTTTCTTCTTTGCTGGTTTCACTTTTTATAATAAATCCTTGATGAATCCTTAAAATAGCTTTTCATGGCTTAAGAAATATATTTTTGTGCTTATTAGTTTTCAATATGTAATATCTAATCTAACACACGCTTAAACGGCTGAACGGATTTACATAGATGAAATTTAGTACACTTATAGTTTATAACCCGGATTAGGACATAGGCTATAAAATTCCTACGGGAAACGTCTCATTCCCGCGGGAATAACAATTTTGAAACTACTGAACCGATTTGAAAAATTCTTTCACTGTTGGAAAGCTACACTAACCCCCGTAAACATTGAGTTGAGTACTTTTGATCCCGGAAATGTGGGGGGAAGGGGGGGCATATTTGAAAAAAGAGATTATGCGCGGGTGAAACAGCGGGCGGAAGGTTAGTTAAAAATAAATAAAAAATTTATACGCATTTATTCATAGTAGTGCGCAGAAATTTGAATCCTTAACCCCCACCCATGTAAAGTAACACTTGAGGCTAATACACAGCTCTGTAATAATACATAGTAATACAAACGTAGGTACCTTAATCTATTAACACGTACCGGGAAAAATAGCGCTGCCGTAATCCCGTAAGAAATATAGCCAGTTTTTCTACAATCTCTCCAATTTATTACGGACTGTTCGGGAAATAGGTATTCTCTGTGAATTCGGGTCAGCCTCATGTAGATCCCTGTACAATTACTTTTGGTAATATGTTACCTTTATATACATGACGCGAAATGGTGTTAAATGATTTTTTTCGCCACATTTTATATTATGCTCGTTAGTTTAAGGTACTTCTGACCTGGCCTGACTTACTTGTTTAAAAGGCCATATCATTCCTTCTAATTTTTTGCGAGGTATGGCGTTGAGCACTGACTTACATAAATTATCGAAATAGAATTCGAGAAACGTCTGCATTAGTTTTTAGTTTAACATTATTTTTGTAGTAACTCATAAAATACGATGTCGAACTGCAAAATGTTAATAAAGTTGTTAGTAAACAGAAAAACACAAAGTTTGGTGCTTTAACGCATTTTCTGTATTTCCAAAAGAAAAAAAACTGTAAAATATAATTACATAATATTATAAAAACTTACATAAACCATGTCAAAATTGGAACACCAAAGCATTATATAGATCAAAGATAATCAATTAAAAAAAAAAAACGACGGGTTGCACTCCGGGAGTGCCGGCAGAAGTGAAAACCTGAATATTAACGTTGTGCATTTTTGATATGTATTTTGGAATGGTTAGGGATTTAATTGATTGGTAGAGGTATAAAAGTACTATCATTTATGTGATAAAATACAATATTTATTTATTGCGCTATCGTACACAAACATGACAATTTATATTACATTAAAAAGTTTATCTCTCAAATGTAATCAGAAACTTTTTTAGACTTATCAGAAACTCCTTGCTGTGACACTGAAACGCCATGTAATAAACGATGATAAAATGATTGACAACCGTCAATGTCATACTTTTTTGATTGACAACTATTTATTTTCTAAACAACGAAAACAAAGTTTGGAATTAACAACTAATTGCATACTGGAATCTGCGGATAAACTTTTGAATTTGGAGCAATCGGCCAAGAAATGATTCCCTTTACAGAATCCGCAGACTCCCGAATCGTTAATAACACGAGTGGTGTTACAGTAATCAACATTTCGCTTTCGAGGATGTTCACTGGGAATTTGGGGTAACAAGCCAAACTGTGTGTGAAAACGAGCCTCTTGTCGCAGGCAATCGGACAGCATTTCCAACTTCATACGACCTGATGCATGCTCCGCAGCATAGCGGATCCAAAGACTGCGGAGAAGTGGTGTTAATTTCCTCAAAATACTGTTATATAATTCCGGCGAATAAAGATATTCCAAACTTTTTAAATGTTTTATTACGGCAATTAAATTTTGAATTTTGCAGGATATCAAATTAATATATAATAGGAAGCATATAGGAAGCGACCGCACTGCGGCTATAAAAGTAGAAGAGGTCACACTTGACAGTTCACTTATGCAGAAAAATATACCTTACGCTAAAGGAATAAAACTCAAGAAAACAACATCAGTTCTTATTAATACAATTATTTACTCTACTCCTGATGTACATAAGAAGCACTTTTCTTTGCATAAATGAGCTGTCAAATTGAACAAAAAACCATTATTGTCTATAGACCGACAAACTATCTGTTCCGGTGGCGGCGTCGCTACTGTCTATTTAAAACTGTCATTAAATATCGTTTTTGCATTGCATTTCACGTAGTTCCAATTTTGGCCACCGGAACAGATAAGTTTGTAGAAAACACGTGTCCGGACTTCAAATTTTATATGGATTTTCGATCAGGTCACGTGACACATAAATCCTGACGCGAGTTTAACATTTTTTCCCCATACAAAAAAAGTGCACAACGCCGCTAAAGAAGTTTTCACTTCAAAAAACATCTCTGGACATTATTCACACAGCGCCATCGAGCCCCAAACTAAGCATTAGCTTGTGCTATGGGTGCTAGACAACGGATAAACATTACATAATATACTTTCTTTTTTTAAATACATTACTTATTTTATAGAAACACCCAGACTAATACAAACAGACATGTCCATGCACACAAATGTTTGTACCGTGCGTGTATCGAACCCGCAACCTCTGGTATAATAGCCGACTTCTCGACTATTACACCAAATGGCTCGTCAAATATGATTACATAAGTAATGTAAGTGCATAATGGTGCGTACTTCCATATTAAGTTAAAAAAATAATTTAGATTGTAACCTTTGTTGAAGTAAAGTACGTCCGCTGTCACAATAGGACACATTTGGCATAATAGGTTTGACTCCGAGTCGGATCCAAATAGTGCTCCAGTATCTAGTACATTAGTAAAGATGTGATCGGTTGAGTGAAGCGATTGCTGACACATACATCATACTTTTTTAATTGTAGACTTAGGGCCGGTATTTCAATGTAACCTTATCTTATTGCTTAAGTTAATTATTACATTTAAGATAAGTATTACGTTTGACAGGTAAAAGTGTATTACTTTAGGTGCTGCTTAACTTTAATCCTATAATGAAATACACTTAAGTCATACTTATTATCAATCCCAGATTATTTCAAGGTAAGTTTATATTGAAATACCGGCCCTTAGTTATAGTATACAAATGGAGGTTGTATTTTGGTTAAAAGAAATATTGTAACCTTATAGGCGATTGAAATACACATCGATATAATATCGATAGATAAACAACATTTAGAATCCGGTTGTAGTGTCACTCTATAAAACATTAATGTCCAACGATAGGTAAAAAGGTAGGATTTTTGTGCGTATTGTTACCATTAGCTCGGTGGTGACGGCCGAGAACACAAAAACGGGAGAAATTGAATGACTGACCCGATGGCGCATTTGGTAGTGACCCTGCCTTATGCTTCAGGGGTCGAGGGTTTGAATCCCACTCAGGACAAACACTTATGTGATGAACATCTGTGTTTTTTCTGTATCTGGATGTTTATTTGTATTTAAGTATATAATTGTGGTATAGATACACACAATATCCCTCCCGTCAACTCGTCGAGCCAACTCAGGTACGCCTTTCGTAAATTGATGTATTGTAATATTAGCCTATTATCATGGTCAAAATCCGTAAGTGACTAATAAAATATCTATAAATGACGTTTTTTTACAATTAAAAATTGAACTAAAGAACATAATATTAATAACCAGGCTTGTCGAACGTAGAATATAATAACGAAGCGGACCCTGGGCTCCATACTGGATGTAATCGGGAATTCGCTAAAATGATGATGATGATACGTGCTTTGGTATCGACCCAAGAATACAAATAATACCACTTTATTTTATATAAATTTATTTGTAAGTAGATTGTTTAAATATATTAGTTTTCTTAAGATTTAAACTGATCTATGGTAGATGATGCTTTGGCTTCTGTTCGAAGCGTAAGTACAAACTACTGGTTGCAATAAAAGTTTTTCTAGTATTTGTGGAGATAATTCCTACGGCTTTTGCCCTTTCAAACGGCCAAACGTACGGAAACATGCTGACATCCATCGTTAAATTTGAAAATGCGTAATGCCCCTGAAACAAAAACATGTTAATACTCATCTGCTGTAACCCTTTATAGGGCCTTGGTAGTTGATTCAATTCAAGTGTATATACATGATTGTAATAATAATAATAACGATTTTCGCATTCAGATTAGAGAAAAATGGTATCAAAAAGCCTCTACATGTTGGCTTTGGCCCCATGCATGCTTTAAAAGACCGGGCCCCTATGGACCCGAGATCTTAAGATGTATATAATATATATAATATATTATGTATAATATATTATAATATAATATATATAATATAATATATTATAGTATAATATATTATATAATATATTATGTTACAGTCAAAGTGATCAATTAGCTATTATATAAATAATGACTGGTCATTATATATAATAACCAAATTGACTAGACAATGTAGTTCAGTCAACGAAGCTCTAACTTCGCCATTTTAGATGAAAAGCTGAAACTGGTGCCAAAACTTTCGTTAAAAACTCCGCAATAACATACTAAAAATGCAGGGTCGTGAGGCACCGGGGTCACACGAAAAAAAATGGAAAAGGGTGAAAAAATTACTTTTTCGCACTCTCGAATTTTTGCACTTTGTACTCGATTTCCTAGCAAACGGTGCGCGATACGCGTAAATTTATAATAACCTTTTTTGTAGACAAAGTAATTTTCTACGACTTTTGTCTGAAACTTTTTCTCATATTTTTGTTAGTTTTCGAGATTTTTAGGAAAAGTTCATTTTTTCAACCGTATCCATTTTTTTTTCGTATGACCTCGGTGACTCACGACCCTGCATTTTAAGTATGTTATTACGGAGTCTTTAACGAAAATTTTGACACCAGTTATAGCTTTTCATCTAAAATGGCAAAGTTAGAGCTTCGTTGACTGGACTAATGTGATAAATTGATCACTTTATCCGGATATTATTTAAAATAGCTGGTCCAAGTTAGCCAAAGTAATCAATACGTACGTTACTGACATATAAAGTGTATATTTATTTGTACAAACTATGTATATATTGTATATAAAAAACACTCATTGAGCGGAAAAATAGCTTACAACGCGTTGCGGTCACAGTAAAACATCCAACGTACTGACACACAGAGGAGACTAAATTTTGAGAGATAATAAGTTAAACAGAAACAATCTCGGAGGCGAAAATCGACTCTGATGGATATAGGTTAGAAGGCTAAGGTTGAAGCGGAGCTCCCGCCTTGGCCTTCGTGGTTATTTTATTTTAAACCTGAATAAAACTCTTGTGACCACAACGCGTTGTGAGCTATTTTTCCGCTCAATGAGCGTTTTCAATCTTTGAGCGTAACATATTATATACCATTTGATGATTAATAGTAAATAAACAAAATACTTTCTCTCTGCCCTGACCAAGTAACATGGGTAGAATTAGGTTCTGGCACTCGCCGGCCGCTGCCGCGGCCAGTCAGGCATAGTTTTATTACATTATTTAAGTCTATGAAGATATTATATAATTATAATGGCTGGTGAATGTGATCAATTCTGTGTCATTTATCACTTTAACCAAATTGAGTAGATATTATATAATTATAATGGCTAGTTATTTGTATATAATATCCAGATTGATCACTTTGACTGTAACATATTCATAATACCGGCTTTAAAGCCGAGATCTAAGTTACTTACAGAAAATAATAATACTTACAGCTGAAACAGGACAAGTCAATCCGATTTGTTTTAGCTGATTAGCAATCACCTTTCCCATGTATGGATCCTTTTGAACAAAATCACAGCCTTTATCGAAATGAAATTCGACAAACGAACGCTTGTATTCATTACCTAGAAGCTCATAGAACTCAACATCAAACTGAAACATAATTATTAAGGAGTGATTATTTTCTGACGTGAGATTAATTCTACTGAGATGATAAAAAAAAATTCGTCTCTCTTGATTATTTTATCAGTAAAACCATCAAATTGTGCGCTAGCTAGGAACTGATTACCCACAAAAAATATTCGAGGTTTAAATAATATAATTGTTCTACACTTAATATTGGTTTATTATTAACTTGAACGATTTATAATTAGTTTAGTGGCTCCACAGATTACTATTAAAAAGTAACACCAATAGATCTATCCTCACAAACTTAATCACAATATTATCGTCTCTAACAGTATTGTTAAATTTACCGAAATGTTATTTCCCCAACTATGTTTTATGGTGCCTTCAACATTGTAATAATAATCACCTCCTCTTCTATATCTCCGTACACTGGCTTTAAGTCCGTCTATATAGTTTTTGTTGATTTGAATCACCTCAACACGTTCAGGTATCAATTTCATACTCTGTAAATATTCCGGAAATTTCAATGTGGGAGCCAGTACACTTGAAATTAAAGGCTCGAAGATCCGACGAGCCTACAGTCTGGCAGTACATTAAGCGACGCTTCCTGATAAAGTGTCCCTCAATGGCATAGGCCGCTGTGACCGCTTACCATCAGGTCGGCGGCGTGTCTAACTGCCAACTAATGTGGTACAAAAAAAAAACACGCAAGCTTAACTTAAAAACCAGGCTAGTCGAATCTAGGATCATAGTCGAAGCGGAGCCTGGGTCCCATACTGGATGCAATCCGGAATATGTACGTTGAGATAATGATGATGCCACATGAGCCAGTTAGATTATGTAAAGTCTTACAACCAAGATGTTCTTATAAGAGTTGTTTTTTTTAATCTATACTAATATTATAAAAGATTTGATTGTTTGTTTCTTTCTTTTGAATCGGCTCCGAAACTACTGAACCGATTTGAATAATTCTTTCACTGTTGGAAAGCTGCTATACTAGCCGCGGTAAACACAGGGTACTTTTGATCCCGGAAATGTGGGGAAAGGGGAGGATATTTGACAAAAGAAATTACGTGCGGGTGAAACCGCGGGCGAAAGGCTAGTGTAGATACTATAATTGCATCAATGGTCTAGTGATTTAATATCTCAGGGTCGGGAAAAACTTGCTTGGGATTGTAATCACCAATCTGAACTTGGCAAGCGTGGTGATTAAACAAGTACCCATCATTGTGACGATAACTTGATTCCAATGATGGAGGCCGTTGCCGTGCAGTGAATCATTAAAGAGGTTGCTTCTTTCCTTACTCCTACTAAATCATAACACTTACTTGACACTGTATGAAAAATATGATACTAAAACGTAATATGGCATAAATGTTGCTCATGACAATGGAACCAAACTAGAACTGGAAGTACTTTTAATATAATTCTACCTAATATAGGCGAACAATAATCCAAATTGTTCCGCTCTTAAATTACAGTTTTTAGGGTTCCGTAGCCAAATGGCAAAAAATTGGAACCCTTATGGATTCGTCATGTCTGTCTGTCTGTCCGTCCTTATGTCACAGCCAAATTTTACCGAAACTATAATAACTATACTGTTGAAATTTGGGAGTTGTATTCTGTGAACCGCATACAAAAATAGAAATAAAAACAATAATTTTTTGGGGGGCTCCCCACTTAGAACTGAAACTCTTTGAAAATTTTTTTTTATCCTTACGTGGGCCGTATCTATGGATAGGTCTTTAAAAAATTAAATAATAATGTTTCTTAAATAACTTTTTTCTAAACTGAAAAGTTTGCGCGAGAGACACTTCCAAAGTGGTAAAATGTGTGTGTGTAACCCCCCCCCCTCTCCTGTAACTTCTAAAATAAGAGAATAATAAAACTACAAAAATATATGAGTAATTAGTTTTTTTTTTTAATACGTCATAAATCGTAAACCCTAATTTACCTTTCATTCAATCGACTCAAATATAAAAATAAAACATGTAATTTATATTATGTATGATGATTATGTAAGATGATACTTGCTGCTACGGGACCCTTCATGGGCGAGTGCGACTCGCACTTGGCCGCTTTTTTAAATTGCGTCTTTCGGATAAATATACCTAGGGTAACCGATACTATTGTTGACCCCCACCAGGTATTGGCACTCTGGGTTTTTAACTTAAATAATAAGCTTTTCTCGGTAATTAGGTAAATAATAACAAAAAAGTTCAACATAAAAGTTCAATTATTTATAGTCATTACTAAACAGTAATTTTTGAATAATTACAACAGAAAATACTTAGAAAAAACATTTCCATTTTACTTAAACTTTACTCTTACCTAAATTTTTTAACTTAAACTCAATTTAATAAATCTAAGTGGTTACTAGTATGATTTTTATTTGTTTCCATTCGTTTCAAATGCCGTAATTTTAATTTTTTGTTTTTTGATATAAGTTTATATTAATTTTGTACAAATAGCTGCGCTGCGCTAAAATTATGTTTTTAGTTTATATAAATTTGAAACTCATTTTAAATGAACTGTTAAGTATTTTTATGTAAGTTCTTATGAGTAAATAAATGTCTTTAAACCGAAGTGCTAAATGGTGAGTACCAGAGCATTGTCCCAGGCGCCGAGATAAAGGGGTCCCAGCTGCCGAGGCGCGATTGGTGCAACCTCAACAGACTCCGTACGGGACATGGACGCTGCGCGCAATACAGACACCGCTGCGGCTGGACGGATTCCCCCGCTTGCACCTGCGGAGCCGACGCACAGGATATCCACCACATACTCATCGAATGCCCAGAGACGCGATACACGGCTGGACCCCCCGAAGACTTGATCACCCTTACCGACGATTAGATTTATATTTATAACCGTACCATACGCCATACGAATAAATAAATAAATAAATAAATAACTATATAACTAGATTACTTTAGTCAGATAACCATATTACGAGATTGTGGCCGTAAGATAGTTATAAATCGCTTCCTTATAACCATCTTACGTTGTATAATTATAACCCTAGGAATATATTTCGCTGTTATTATTAAGTGCTCCAGTATCTAGTACATTAGTAAAGATGTGATCGGTTGAGCGAAGCGATGGCTGACACATACCTACATCATACTTTTTTTAATTTTAGACTAAGTTATAGTAAACAAATACATAGAGGTCATTGATAGTGTATTTAAAAAAGAGGTAGATATGCCATCCTTTGACGCACGGCGATTAGAATTTGATCCGTCGAGATATACTAAATCTATGTGCTTCACCAACCGTTGACATTATGCGTCTAAAATGATTTGTGTCAATTATCACAATATGAGCGGAGCATTTTTCGAGCGCTAGTGCGGTATCTACCTCTTTTTTAAATACACTATCAATGATAGAGGTTGTATTTTAAAAGAAATATTGTTACCTTACAGGAGCGTTAGTAGGCGATTGAAAAGAGTAACTAACTACATAACGAGTTTTTTGCCGGTGCTTCTCGATAGCTAAACAACATTTAGAATCCGGTTGTAGTGTCACTCTATAAAACATTAATGTCCAACAATAGGTAAAAAGGTAGGATTTCTGTGCGTATTGTTACCATTAGCTCGGTGGTGTCGGCCGACAACACAAAAACATGAAATTGAATGACTGACCCGATGGCGCATTTGGTAGTGACCCTGCCCTCTGCGCCAGGGGTCGTGGATTTGAATCCCACTCAGGACAAACACTTATGTGATGAACATCTGTGTTTTTTCTGTATCTGGATGTTTATTTGTATTTAAGTATATGTATAATTGTGGTACCTATAGATACACACACTATCCCTCCTGTCAACTCGTCGAGCCAACTCAAGTACGCCTTTCGTATTAATATTTCGTATTATAAATTAGAGGATAATAGGCTAATATTGAGGTATTGTAAATTAGCCTATTATCCTGGTCAAATCCGTAAGTGACTAATAAAATATCTATAAATGACGTTTTCTTACAAATAAAAATTGAACTAAAGAACATTATATGAATAACCAGGCATGTCGAACGTAGAATATAGTCGAAGCGGACCCTGGGCTCCATACTGGATGTAATCGGGAATACGCTATCTAAGATGATGATGATGATGAACATAACATTTTTAAATAATACGTGCTTTGATATCGAACCAAGAATACAAAAAATACCACTTTATTTTATAAAAAATTATTTGTAAGTATATTGTATAAATACATATATTAGTTTTCTTAAGATTTAAACTGATCTATGGTAGATGATGCCTTGGCTTCTGTTCGAAGCGTAAGTACAAACTAGCGTTTGCAATAAAAGTTCTTCTAGTATCTGTGGAGACAGTTCCTACGGCTTTTGCCTTTTCAAACGGCATAACGTACGGAAACACGCCTAAATCTACCGATATATTTGAAATTAAGTAATGACCCTGAAACAAAAATTTCGGTCATGTTAATAATCATCTGCTGTAACCCTTTATTAGGACAAAGGTAGTTAAATTTTTTCATTATTTAACATACAAGTAATACTCTGGTAAGTACTGTTCTGGCCCAAGTGCATCGTATCCGGGTCGCGGCAAGAATGCGGGGGGAGCGACCCAGCTTGGAGGAGGTGGCGCTGGATCATGAGGCCAGGCAAGAGGCCCTGGCCCGATGGGAGGAGGCTCTCCAAGCCCCGAGTCCCCCGGCCACCGGATGATTGAGGCCTTTCGTCTCGTGTTGAAGGAATGGGTGGGAGCGCCGGCACAGCTGCCTCACCTACCGCCTGGTGCTGGTTCGCCCGGACATAGGTGCTTCGGACACTATCTGCACCGCTTCGACCGTCGGGATGAGTCACTGTGTGTCATCACTGTGACTCTCTCGACGACACGCCCGAGCACACTTTTTTTAGTGCGCGGCTACGCGTAAACGCCTTTATGACCGCCTCCGTGGAACAATAGCTAAGCCGCTCGGGTATATAACTCGGAGGTCGTGGGTTCGATTCCCACCTTGGATCTGGTTAGTGGTAGGGCTTTTTCAGAGTCCGACTGGCTAGCTACCATCCCCACAAGTGAAATCTGCCGCCATAATAGCTTTGGCTGTGTCCCGGCAACCAAAACACTTCAAATCAAAGGCTTGAAGATCAGGTGAGCCTACAGTTTGGCAGCACATTGAGCAACGCTGGTGAAGTGTCCCTCAATGGAATAGGCCGCAGTGGCCGTTTACCATTAGGTGGGCTGCGTGTCTGTCTGCTCACTGAAGTGGTATAAAAAAACGCGTTCTCTTCCGCCAAAAAAAAGGCAGATAGTAGTGTGTGGGGCCCTAGAAAGGGATGAGTTTACCACAAACCCCAGGACTTCAAATCTCATTTTGCATTAGTACGGAATTTTGGTCGCAATGGCCTATAACCATGGGAAAATAGAAAAAATAAATTTAATAATTCTACTTACAGCCGGAACAGGACAAGTCAATCCGATTTTTTTTAGCTCATGAGCAACCGCCTTTCCGAAGTACGGATCCTTGAAAATTAAATCACAACCTTTATCGAAATGAAATTCGACAAACGTTCGCTTATATTCATTACGCAGCAGCTCATAGAACTCAATATCAAACTGAAAACAACATTTATTATGAGTGATTATTTTCAGATCATTTACGTTAAATCTACTGAAATGATTAAAAAAACTCGTTTCTTTGGATTTGTTTATCAGTAAAAACCATTAAACATATTATTTACCTATTGTGTGCTAGCGAGAAACTTTATAACTTTATAACATTATAACTTTATTTCTTTTACAAATTCAAATTCAAATTCATTTATTGCGGGCAACAAAAAGTAAAAATATTTACGTAAAATATTTATTGTTTAAATATTATAATAATTTTCCTACACTTTTAGGTTTATTTTTAGGTTACTTGAATGATTAATAATTAGTTTAGTGGCTCCACAATTTATTCTTTAAAAATAACCCCAATTGATAAAAAATGAAAATAAAAAATAAAATCATTTATTCTGCAAATAGATTTTTAAAAAATACTTTTGCACGTTAATCTTTTTTTTCCCTACCAGCACTTCGACGTCAATGGCCTGTTGAGGAAAGAAGTGCTGCAAGAAACTCAACAGTTTTGCACGCAACAGTTGATCTATCCTCAAAAACTTTATCACTTAAAATAATTATTATCTTCTAAGATAGTATTTTCAAATTTACCGAAATGTTATTTCCCCAACTATGTTTGATGGTTGCGTCAATATTGAAATAATAATCACCTCCTCTTCTATATCTCCGTACAGTGGTTTTTAGTCCTTCTATATAGTTTTCGTTGGTTTGAATCACCTCAAAACGTTCGGGTATCATTTTTAGGCTCTGTAAATAAATAAATTAATAAATATTCCTGGATTCCCACAAGCCTAACTTATTAACCAGGCTTGTCGAATCTAGGATCGAAGCGGAGCCTGGGTCCCATGCAGGATGCAATCGCGAATATGTACGATGGGAACTTATGATGACGATGGTTATTCACACGAGCCAGATATATTCAGTTAAGTCCCACAACCAAAGATGTTCTTATGAGAGTTGATTTTTTAATTGAACTTTAATCGCATCGAGTAAGCTGGGCAATAGCCAAGGCTGGCACCGGCTCGTCCCAATCGGGTGTGAAGGGGAACCGGGGCAGTTTAGTTGGTAGTGGACGCTTTAGTCTCGAGCATAGAAAAGAAAAAAAAAAATTTTTCTTGTTCTGTGGTCTCGAGTCCCACATACGGCCGCAGGTCTAGCTAGCCTGCGGTTATGGTGCATAAACGCATTCTCCTCCTAAAAAAAAGTGGTTAAATAATCCCGGGGTCGGGAAAATTTTGCTTCGGTTTGTAATCACCAATCTAAACTTGGCAAGCGTGGTGATTAACCAAGTACCCATCATTGTGACGATAACTTGATTTCAACGATGGAGTGGATGGAATCATTAAAAAGGTTGCTACTTTCCATACTCTTACTAAATTTAAACACTTACGTGGCATTGTATTGAAAATATGATACTAAAACGTAATATGGCATAAATGTTGCTCATGATAATGGAACCAAACTAGAACTGGAAATACTTTTAATATAATTCTACCTTTTATAGGCGAACAATAATCCACATTGTTCCCCTCTTAAATTACAGTTTTTTTGAATTGCATTTTCCGCATAATTATACCTAAATGATTGCTTTGCTATTAGCATTGATGACAACGGGTTTTAAACAAGTAGCTATTTATAGTTTTTCTATGATTGTTTTGATAGTTACAGGCTGTGGGGTTTGTTTTTCTAATGGCTTCAACCCAACACAGGATCTGAAAGATAAATTGCGAGCTGATTTTGTATGCGTCCTCTCCCAACATAAGTTTAATAACAAAAATAAATAAATAAATATCTCTGGACATTGTTCACACAGCGCCATCTAGCCCCAAACTAAGCATCATCTTGTGCTATGGGTGCCAGACAACGGATAAACATTACTTATATACTTTTTTTTGTAAATACATACATAATTATTATACATAGAAACACCCAGACCGATACAAACAGACATGTTCATGCACACAAATGTTTGTACCGTGCGGGGATCGAACCCGCGACCTCTGGTGTAATAGCCGACTTCTAGACCATTACGAAGGTTCCTCACTGTAGGTTCCTCTGATTTTTGGATATTGACATATCAATTATATGGATGTTTTTGTACTTAATCAGTTGGTAGACAGGCACGCAGCCCTCTTGACGGGAAGCGGCCACTGCGGCCTATTGCATTGATAGACATCAGGAAACGTCGCTCAAAGTGCCGCCACTCTGAAGGCTCCTCTGATCTTTGAACCCTCAAAATTTTATTCAATTTAAAATATCATTATATTATTATTATGTATTTAACATTTCGTGGATTGTATATATTTGTTATATTTTACCAAATGCAATATTCTCTATTTATCTCAATTCGAATCGTAAGCTAAATAAAAGTGCTTAATAACCGTGAAATTGACTTGAACTAAACATTTATTTTAAATATTTTAAATACTGTCGTTTTCGAAGATGCCAGTAAGTCCAGTAACACAGATGCATGTGTACAGACTGTTCACCATAAGTTGTCCTTAAGCCGCTATATTGGCAGCATTGCCTACGCTTTGTAAATCTGTCAAAAAACAGATTGAAAGTATTTGAAAAACAGTAGTACCAATATAGCGGCTAGAGGACTTCTTATCGTGAACGATCTTTACATGTATACAAACTTCATGACTATGGTTATCTATAGTCGAGTCATTTTAATAGGCCACATTTGACAGTTCTTTATGCATAGAAAAGTGCTACTTATGTACAAACATCAGGAGTAGAGTCTAATTTTCTAACTAAACAATTGTATTAATAAGAACTGATTTTGTTTTTTTCTTGAGTTTTATTCCTTTAGCGTAAGTGATATTTTCTTTGCATAACCATCATGAACTGTCAAATGTGGCCTATTAAAATGACTCGACTATAATATAGGTTTAATCACAAAAAATATAGCGACGCTTCCTAGTGAAGTGTCCCTCAATGGAATAGGCCACAGTGACCTCTTACACAACAGGTGGGCTGCGTGCCTGTCTGCTAACGGATGTAATAAATATAATACTCGTATACAGGATGTCCCAGAACTCAACGTCAAGCCGAAACGGGGTGGCAGGACTGATTGTAACCATCATGAGAAAAATAAGAAAAAAAATCTATCCCATGCAGTTAGGAAATTATGGGCATTTAAGAAAAACCTAGAAATTTAGTCAAAATGTAACCATTTTTCGGTTATTGTGGTTAATTTTTATTATTTTTGTTCATTTAAACTTTGGAACCGTAACCCTAAATAACATTTCTAGAACCACAGTCAAAAATAATGCCACGGCTGCCCCAAGTTTTCTAGAATTAAGACTATTTGTTAAACAATGAATTCAAAATTTTCTTAATTTGCCGACTTTGAAAGGCTCTCCTTTAAAAAAAATGTACTAAAGTGCCTTGGCAAGTGCCATCAAAAGTTTGCGCATTTAATCAGGATTGCAAAAAGGTACAATACTTGCTAGTTTTATACTAAAAAAACTCTAGTAAAAAAATAAAAACGTCGAGTAACCCGATTTTTGCTAACCCATTTTACTCAGTTCAAATGTTTTTATTCGCACAAGCTCTTGGTAGTTTCTTAATTTTACGGCAAAATGATGAGAGAGATGGATAGTGGACATGTTTGCCATGAGCGAATGAGACAGATAGTAAAGCCACTTTTTCCAAAGTCAACAAAAGTAAGTAAAATTAATAAAATAATGAAAAATCTTGACCTAGTTTAGTTTAGGTTTATTGGAATAAACGTCAGATAGGGAAATAACATTTTTTATTACAATAAATGTTCAAATTGTTTACCATCAGCCTCAATACACGTCCTACATCTTATTAAAAAAGATCTAGTTATTAGTCGGGCATATCCTCGAGAGTTGATGTTCTCAGCGGCTTGAGAAATTCGTTCATGCAGCTCGGCTACACTGTCAATAGGCTTTGAACTAACTTTTTCTTTGAGGACGCCCCAATAAAAAAAAAATTGACGGGTTGCACTCCGGAAGTGCCGGCAGAAGTGTAATAAAAAATGTTATTTCCCTATCTGACGTTTATTCCAATAAACCTAAACTAAACTAGGTCAAGATTTTTCATTATTTTATTAATTTTACTTACTTTTGTTGACTTTGGAAAAAGTGGCTTTACTATCTGTCTCGTTCGCTCATGGCAAACATGTCCAATATCCATCTCTCTCATCATTTTGCCGTAAAATTAAGAAACTACCAAGAGCTTGTGCGAATAAAAACATTTGAACTGAGTAAAATGGGTTAGCAAAAATCGGGTTACTCGACGTTTTTATTTTTTTACTAGAGTTTTTTTAGTATAAAACTAGCAAGTATTGTACCTTTTTGCAATCCTGATTAAATGCGCAAACTTTTGATGGCACTTGCCAAGGCACTTTAGTACATTTTTTTTAAAGGAGAGCCTTTCAAAGTCGGCAAATTAAGAAAATTTTAAATTCATTGTTTAACAAATAGTCTTAATTCTAGAAAACTTGGGGCAGTTGTGGCATTATTTTTGACTGTGGTTCTAGAAATGTTATTTAGGGTTACGGTTCCAAAGCTTAAATGAACAAAAATAATAAAAATTAACCACAATAACCGAAAAATGGTTACATTTTGACCAAATTTCTAGGTTTTTCTTAAATGCCCATAATTTCCTAACTGCATGGGATAGATTTTTTTTCTTATTTTTCTCATGATGGTTACAATCAGTCCTGTCACCCTGTTTCGGCTTGACGTTGAGTTCTGGGACACCCTGTATACAGTGGTGGTAACATAATTAAAGACACTTTTGATGTTGACTACGCACAACAAAATAAATGATATTTAGAGACCCAAGATAAGTATCAAATCCCTATTTATTGGTTTTTACCCGTACACTGTTATCGCATTTTTGAAATGTGGACATCAAAAAGTTATTACAGTAATATTTTAGTCTTATTTCCTTTTTCAAATGTAACACAAGCCTTGTCGATACATACAGTGGTGGTCATATAATTAAAGACACTTTGGAGATATTACGTTTTCAAGGTTTACCTACCCTATATACTTTTATTATAATACATTATTTATCTTGCAATATTAACTAAATTATTCTTAGGGTTATTGTTATATGTTTGAAGTAAAATAAAGAGATCCAAGATGTTTGTATTTTTTTTTGTTGGTTAAGTTTATTGTGTATTATATACGAACTAATACAAAGACTTGGCCAACTAATTAAAGACAGACTGATTAAGTAACCTTAAAAATATTAACTTGCTAAATTTTGAAACGAACTTTACTTTAATACATTTAAGACGTATTTTAAAAACATAAAAACACGACATTAATATTTTGTCGCATGTCCTTTAGCAGAAATAAAAGTCCAACCCCGCCTAGGAATTGATGCCTTCAAATTATTGCAGGTTTCAATCGAAATCTGCACCCATACCGTTTTATACGTAGAGTAAAGTTGATGAAAATTACTTAGTATGTTTTTTGCCACTATTTTCTTCACATTAGATTACATGTTTTCGATCGGGTTAGTGTCGGGACAGTACGGTGGCCAATCTTAAACTGTTACTTATTGGCTCCTAAGCAATTCTTTGACTCCTGCTGAAGTGTCTATGGGATCGTTATCGTGTTAAAAAGTCTATATCACCGGCAAATGTTCATTGGCGTAGGAAAACATAACTTTTTCTAAAATACTCCTTTATTAAATTTATTCCTGCTACCTTGTATTTTTTTTTATTAGGTCCCACACCGTTACCTGAAAAACATCCTCAAATTTTTGTATTACCTCCAAAACGTTTCACTGATTTCTTTGTGTACTTTGAATGCATTTTTTCTTTGGAGGACGCCTACCGTAAACTTTTCCCTTAGAGTTAACAATATTAATTAAAGTTCTTCGAAAATAAACACATTTTTCCTCAGTCTTTCTGTCCAGATGTGAATAGTTTTGGGCAAATCTTAATTTTGCTCCGATTTTTTTCTTACTTTAAAAGTAGGACTTTACGAAAAATCTTTCAAAAAAGTCTGACTTCCATAATTTCCTTCTAATCGTTCTTTTTAGATACTTCTTTAGACCCCTCTTCACCAAATACTTCAAAACGCGTGACTTTAGAGCCATTTGATGGGTCTTTTTTAACCAAATGATGCTATTTTTGAGGGGGTTGTTTTTCTTGGTCTGGATTTCGTGGACATGTGAACCGTATAAAACTTCTTAAAATGCCGGATATCGTCTATTACCATATTTAAGAGCATCGTAAGTGATCTTTTAATGTACTGTCCAACCAACCTTTAATATAATTTTTTTTTTAATTTTCTCCCTTTACAAGGGAGAATCGCAACTTTTCCCCTTTCCCATACTAATTCATTTTTATCACAATAATACTTAAAGCAAGTTTAAAAATAAGCTAGTTTTTGCTTTTCAAGAATAAAATCTGCATAATAGAAAAAGTTAAAGTGCTCCTTTTATGGTTATGATTACTTTAGAACATGAAATAAGCACTGTCTTTAATTAGCTGACCAGCGATAAATGTATCGACAAAGTTTGTATTACATTTGAAAAAGAAAAATATTATAAAATATTGCTTCAATAACTTTTTTGCTGTCCGCATTTTAAAAATACGACAACAGTGTACGAATGAAAACCAATAAATATAAAATTAATACTATCTTGGGTCTCTAAATATCATTTATTTTGTTGTACGTAGTCAACATAAAAAGTGTCTTTAATTATATGTCCACCACTGTATATCGCTGGTCAGCTAAATAAAAGATGCGTATTTCATGTTCTAATGTTAGCATTACCATAAAAAGAGCACTTTTACTTTTTCTATTATGCCGAGTTTTTTCGTGACAAGCAAAAACAAGCTTTGTTTTAAACTTGCTTTAAGTATAAAATTGTGATAAAAATGGATTTCCTAGTATGGGAAATGGTAAAAGTTGCGAATCTTCTTTTTCAAGGGAGAAAATTGCATAAGGACAATGTTATGGACAAAAATGTATGGGACCTGGTACAGTCAACTGTAAAAGTAGATGATCAAAGTCAGAAGTTCAATACTGAAAAACGTAGTTCGTGTCAGAACTGTGTGGTGTCAGAAGATGATTTTAAAGTAAGTGCTAATTATAAATTCTTTGACTTCTTAGTTCTGATGTGAGTGTCGTTGACAACTTTTGGAGTCAACATTAAATTTGATCAGGCAAAGTTAATGTTTGGTGTATTATAAAGTCTATTTATGTAATAGTTTTACATTTCATATACTTTACTTTTAGACGTTGTTGTCCCGCAGTAAAATGATTCTATCTTAGTAGTACAATAGATTAATGAAGTTCTTTTTATAGTCAAATAATTTTTTTTACGATTGTGATAGACGAAATATAATCTGTGAGTCGCGGACGGTCACCAGCCTGGATCATTGCCCTTCGCGCTTATAAAGAAGAATAATTAATTATTAACGAACATTATTTTGATTTCCATTTAAAATTCAAATTAAAAAAGTTTATAAAAAAAAATTGCATATTAACTCGATAATACTACCAAAGGTAAAGCGTTCTGCTGCGGGAAAACAAAGGCTAAAAAACACGCGGTATATTGTATTATACAATGTAATTATGGCGCTCGTGGCGCAGCTGTGACAGTGGTTCGTTAGCGATAACGAAAGTCAAGCTACCTACGCCGCGGTCGGTTAATGGATGGGTGACCATTCTGACCATATTTAGTGACATTAATTTCGAGCGTCTCCGTGCTTCGGAAGGCACGTTAAGCTGTTGGTCCCGGCTGATATTTACTATAATGTAAATATTAGTCGTCAAGCCTAGTCAGAGGCCATTTGGCGGCTTGATAACATCTGACATTAAGGTTGGTCACTTGCCTTAATCACCCCTCCACCAACCCGCACTAGGCCAGCGTGGTGGAGTATGGCCCACACTATCTCACAATTGAGATAAGGCCTGGGTCCCAGCAGTGGGAACGTTTATAGGCTGATGATGATGAATGTAATTATTTATGTATTTTATTATTTACTAGCGGGCGCCCGCGGTTTCACCCGCGTGGTTCCCGTTCCCGTGGGAATTGATCAATCAATCAATTCAATTTTTCTCGCCGTAAAAACCATCCTTGAACTCCAACGAACATTTTAAAAAAAATTTGGCCGAATATGTCCAGGCGTTGTTGAGTTATACGCTTACCAACACATTTTGCGATTCATTTTTATATTATAGACTAGTAATTTATGTAAGACTTAAAATCTTATTCCTTTATTTTGTACTCCTGTCTGGTTCATAAGCACTACCTACTATTTCTTTCTGCTTAGCTCCAGGGTTGACTGTGCATTAAATAATAA
The DNA here is from genome assembly GCA_949319885.1 of Mecyna flavalis. Classification (NCBI taxonomy): domain Eukaryota; kingdom Metazoa; phylum Arthropoda; class Insecta; order Lepidoptera; family Crambidae; genus Mecyna; species Mecyna flavalis. The sequence continues at coordinate 15,027,238 of OX439407.1, read as the reverse complement.
AAAATAAACCATACCTAAATGATTTACTATTGCTCATCTAACACAAACCCAGCGTTGTTGGAAGCTAGGAAAATAATACCTCGTTAATCTGCACTATAACTGATTTCCGCACATTAACGGTAACATATTACATTATTATTTTTAAAACTTACTTTTACTATAATTATCAAAAATTAAAAACACCAAAAACCAATTAAACTCAATTTAATAAATCTAAGTGCTTAATGTAGCGTACGAGCTTCCATATTAAAATTAATAAAGTTTAGGTTGTATGTAAAAGGAAACCTTTGTTGTTGTAAAGTACGTCCGTCCGCTGTAGTCACAATTATAATAGGACACGTTTGACTCCGAGTCGGATTCATCTACAAAGTACACCAGTATCTAGTACCTTAGCAGAGCCGTAGAGCACCATGTTAGCCTAGTGGTATAAAACTTCGCTTCACATATTATAATAATAATAATAAATCTTTATTTCCATAAAACAATAAACAAAACAACTTAAGTCTAGCGGCTCTGCACTAAGCAAGAATGCTTGTATCCCAGCAGCCATATATAACTTTACAAAAATAAACATTTATCTGAGGGCACCGCTTTTAGGGAAGCAACAGTAAATGAGAGTGAGTTACAATTCAAAAAAGTATAATTTTTGTGCGTATTTTTACCATAACCTGGATGATGATTCCAGTTGATTGTAACCAGACTAATTGGAACATGTATATCAATTGGAACAGATTCGATATACATGTTCCAATTAGTCTGGTTAAGAGTAACAGAGGTCTGATGGCAGTCTCTCCATTGTGGTATATTAACTGGACTTGCCAAATTCATACAAGTGACTTGTACAAGTGGAAATTAGTGGTGGAAAAAATAAGACACAGGAGGACGAAGACGGAGGCATTTGACGTTACAAAATATTTATTTCTCCCGTCAACTTCGTCAATCCAACTCATGTTAACCTTTAGTACAATGTATTGTAATATTAACCTATTATCCTGGTCAAATAAAAAGTGACTAATGAATCTACATTATTACTATTAAAACTTAAACCAAAGAACATAATAACCAGGCTTGTCGAACTTAGGATCTTAGTCGAAGCGGACCCTGGGCTCCATACTTGATGTGATCGGGAATACGCTGAGATGATGATGACGAACATAATTTATTTTAAATAATACATGCTTTGGTATCGATCCGAGAATACAAATAAAGCCGCTTTATTTTATAAAATCTATTTACAAATAAATAATTGTAAATATTAGTTATCTTATTATTAAAACTGATCTATGGTAGATGATGTTTTGGCTTCTGTTCGAAGCGTAAGTACATACTAGCGTTTGCAATAAACGTTCTTCTAGTATTTGTAGAGACAATTCCTACGGCTTTTGCCCTTTCGAACGGCCAAACGTACGGAAACGCACTTACATCCACCGATAAATTTGAAAATACATAATGCCCCTGAAACAAAAATTTCGATCATGTTAAATCTCATCTGCTGTAACTCTTTGTAACCCTTTATAGGGCCCAGGTAGTTGAATTTTTTCATTGGTTTTCATACAAGTGTATATAAAATTTATAATTTTAATGCACAGATATACAATTTTAATGCGGCTCGTCCCGCTCGGGTAAAAGGGGAAAGGGGTGAGTTTAGTGGGTAGTTGGACAAACGTCTTTAGTTCCGAGCCCCACACAGGATCGCACGACGTCGCTCGGCTGCGGCTACGCGTAAATACGTACCTACTCCTCAGCCAAAATAAAAAAGGCGGATAGTGCTGTGTGTGACTCCCACGCCCTAGAAAGGGTGGAGCATACCATAAAACCCATTAGTGTCTCATTTCGCATTAGTATGTAATTTTGGCCGCAAATACCCATAACCAGGCCCAAAACCATAAAAACCAAAAATAATAATAATAATTGTACTTACAGCCGAAACAGGACAAGTTACTCCGATTAGTTTTAGCTGATTAGCAACCACCTTTCCTAAGTACGGATCCTTTTGAACAAAATCACAACCTTTATCGAAATGAAATTCAACAAACGAACGCTTGTATTCATTATGTAGCTGCTCATAGAACTCAACATCAAACTGAAAACAAAAATTTATTTAGGAGTTATTATTTTCTGAGGTGAGATTAATTCTACTAAGATGATACAAAATCGAGCCTTTCGATTTTTTATCAGTAAAACCATTAAGCAAATTGTGTGCTAGCTAGGATCTGATTACCCACGAAAAATATTCATGGTGTGGATAAGTATTTTATAATTGTTCTACACTTTTTTGGTTTATTTTTAAATATTTATAAAAATAACACCAATTGATCTATCCTCACAAACTTAATCACCAATATTATCTTCTAAAACAGTTTTGTTTTTACCGAAATGTTATTTCCCCAACCGTGTTTTAAGGTGGCTTCAATATTGAAATAATATAAACCTCCTCTTCTATATCTCCGTACACTGGCTTTAAGTCCTTCTATATAGTTTTCGTTGGTTTGAACCACCTCAACACGTTCGAATATCACTTTCATACTCTGTAAATATTCCGGCAATTTTAATGTGGGAGCCAGTACACTTGAAATTAAAGGCTCGAAGATCCGATGAGCCTAAAGTCTAGCAGCACATTGAGCGACACTTCCTGATGAAGTCTCCCTCAATGGCATAGGCCGCTGTGACCGCATACCATCAGGTGGGCGGCTTGTCTAACTGCCAACTAATGTGGTACAAAAAAAAAATTCGCACAAGCTTAACTATATAACCAGGCTTGTCGAATCTAGGATCATAGTCGAAGCGGAGCCAGTTAGATTCTTCCTACAACCAAACACGTTCTTCTAAGAGTTTTTTTTATTAACTTTAATCGCATCAATGCTCTAGTAGTTTAATATCTCGGGATCGGGAAAAAGGAGATGTTTTATATCCGGCCTGCACATGGTACACATTCGTCAAAGTTAAGGAAAAATCTAATTTGACTACTAGGCAAGCGTGGGTGACGATAACTTGATTTCAACGATGGAGGCTGTTGCCGTGAATCATTGAAAAGGTTGTTATCTTACTAAATTGAAACACTTACTTGGCACTGTATGAAAAATATGATACTAAAACGTAATATGGCATAAATGTTGCTCATGATAATTGAACTAAACTAGAACTGGAAATACTTTTAATAAAATTCTACCTTATATAGGCGAACAATAATCCACATTGTTCCCCTCTTAAATTACAGTTTTTTGAATTGCATTTCCGGATAATTATACCTAATTGATTGCTTTGCTATTAGAATTGATGTCAACGGGTTTTAAACAAGTAGTTTTTATAGTTTTTCTTGTGTGTTTAAATAATTATTGTTTCGATAGTTACAGGCTGTGGGGTTTGTTTTTCTAATGGCTTCAACCCAACACAGGATCTGAGAGATAAATTGCGAGCTGATTTTGTATGGGTCCTCTCCAAACTAAAGTTTAATAACAAAAATAAATAAATATCTCTGGACATTGTTCACACAGCGCCATCTAGCCCCAAACTAAGCATCAGCTTGTGCTATGGGTGCCAGACAACGGATAAACATTACTTATATACTTTTTTTTGTAAATACGTACATATTATACATAGAAACACCCAGACCGATACAAACAGACATGTTCATGCACACAAATGTTTGTACCGTGCGGGGATCGAATCCGCGACCTCTGGTGTAATAGCCGACTTCTCGACCATTACGAAGGTTCCTCACTGTAGGTTCCTCTGATTTTTGGATATTGACATAACAATTATATGGATAATGTTTTTATACTTGATCAGTTGGTAGACAGGCACGCAGCCCTCTTGACGGGAAGCGGCCACTGCGGCCTATTGCATTGATAGACATCAGGAAACGTCGCTCAATGTGCTGCCACTCTGAAGGCTCCTCTGATCTTTGAACCCTTAAAATTTTATTCAATTTAAAATATCATTATATGTATTTTACATTTCGTGGATTGTTTATTTGTCATATTTTACCAAATGCAATATTCTCTATTTATCTCAATTCGAATCGTAGGCTAAAAGTGCTTAATAACCGTAAAATTGACTTGAACTAAACATTCATTTTATTTTAAATACTGTCGTTTTCGAAGACGCCAGTAACACAGATGTACAGGTTGTCCAGAAAGAGTATCGGGTATTTGTAAGTTCAATAAAACAAGAATTATTTTTAGGCGATAAAAAAGTTTATTATTTATTATTTGCATGTGAATTGGAGAATTATTTGGAAAAGATGATGTCATCCAAATGATGACCGTTACGTTGCTGGCACTCTTCTAAACGGGAACGAAGATTGGCGATAACACGTTGACACATAGTTTTCGTTATTGCTTTAGCAGACATAGCGGCCCAAACAACGACCTTTGGGCTGTGCAGGGGTCGTTCATGCTTTCGTCTCGGATTCTCCATTGCCCAGTACCGACAATTCTGCTTATTAACATGACCATTTAGGTGAAAATTTTGCTTCGTCGCTGAACAGATGTTGTTAAAGTCATTAAATCGCTGCATCTTCGTTCCCGTTTAGAAGAGTGCCAGCAACGTAACGGTCATCATTTGGATAACATCATCTTTTCCAAATAATTCTCCAATTCACATGCTAATAATAAATAATAAACTTTTTTATTGCTTATAAATAATTCTTGTTTTATTGAACTTACAAATACCCGATACCCTTTCTGGACACCCTGTATGTGTACATGTATAAAAACTTCATGACTATAGTCAATAAAAATATAGCGACGCTTTCTAGTGAAGTAATAATGTACAGCGGTGTCACATAATTAAAGACACTTTTGATGTTGTACGTACAACAAAATAAATGATAATTTAGAGACCCAATGTAAGTATCAATTCCCTATTTATTGGTTTTTACACGTACACTGTTTTCACATTTTTGAATGTGGACATCAAAAAGTTATTACAGTAATATTTTAGTCTTATTTCCTTTTTCAAATGTAACACAAACCTTGTCGATGCATTTGTCGCTGGTCAGCAAATTAAAGATGCGTATTTCATGTTCTAATGTTAGCATAACCATAAAAAGAGCACTTTTAACTTTTTTTATTATGCAGAGTAGGTATTTTCTTGACAAGCAAAAACTAGCTTAGTTTTAGAAAGGGTAAAAATTGCGATTCTTCTTTTACAAGGGAGAAAATTGCTTAAGGACAATGGACAAAAATGTATGGGACCTGGGTAGAGTCAACTGCAAAAGTAGATGATCAACGTCTGAAGTTCAATACTGAAAAACGTAGTTCGTGTCAGAACTGTGTGGTGTCAAGATGATTTTAAAGTAAGTGCTAAATTATTCTTTGACTTCTTAGTTCTGATGTGAGTGTCGTTGACAACTTTTGGAGTCAACATTTGATCAGGCAAAGTAAATGTTTGGTGTAATATAAAGTCTTTAAGTAATAGTTTTACATTCCGTATACTTTACTTTTAGACGTTGTTTTCCCGCAGTAAAATGGTTCTATCTTAGTAGTACAATAGATTAATGAAGTTCTTTTTTTAGTCAAATTATTAATTTTTTGATTGTGATAGACGAAAATATAATATAATCTGTGAGTCGCGGACGGTCACCAGCCGGGATCATTGCCCTTCGCGCTTTTATAAGCTTTTATATTCTTTATAGAATAATAATTAATTATTTACGTTTTACCACTTGCACACGCTGTTCAGTCGTGAAACTTTGCATTGTGATTTGGCATGGGTGGCTGAATGATGGACGAAAGATTTGACAAATGTCACCAGGACAGGATGGTCGTTTATTTCCATAAAACAATAAACAAAACAACTTAAGTCTAGCGGCTCTGAAGCAAGAATGCTTGTATCGCAGCAGCCATATACAACTTTACAAAAAATAAACGTTTATCTGAGGGCACCGCTTTTAGGGAAGCAAAAATGAGAGTGAGTTACAATTCAAAAAAGTAGGATTGTTGTGCCTATTTTTACCATAAGCTCGATGATGATTCCAGTTGATTGTAACCAGACTAATTGGAACATGTATATCAATTGGAACAGATTCGATATACATGTTCCAATTAGTCTGGTTAATAGTAACAGAGGTCTGATGGCAGTCTCTCCATTGTAGTATAATAACTGGACTTGCCAAATTCGGGATCATGCAAGCACACTACAACAGTGCAATTCACTAAGCGCAAATGTCACGCGGCTGTGTCATCGGTGAGAGTCATTTTGGTATTCTGTAAGAACTTTTTCAACGCTGTACGATACTAGCGCCGCAAGGCTTTGAACGGCGCGGTGTGATAAGGAAACACTTGACTGACATATTCTTGTATGAAAGTTAGTTCACGAAGCCGACAGATCGACGGCAAGTTATTTGAGCTTAGAGAATACCAATTTATAAAGCCGTGAAAACATCGAACGATGTTAAGGCTGATACACCCGTGATCTCAGCCGTGAGCGCATCGAACGAGTGTCGCTTAGTGAATTGCATAGCAAGAGACTTGTAGGCATATTTTGACGTAACATAATTTATATTATACCTCTCGTCAACTTCGACAATCCAACTCAGGTTAACCTTTAGTACATTAATGTATTGTAATATTATCCTATTATCCTGGTCAAATCTATGTATAAGTGACTAATGAATCTACATTATTACTATTAAAACTTTAACCAAAGAACATAATAACCAGGCTTGTCGAACTTAGGATCTTAGTCGAAGTGGACCCTGGGCTCCATACTTGATGCGATCGGGAATACGCTGAGATGATGATGACGAACATTATTTTAAAAAATACATGTCTTGGTATCGACCCGAGATTACAAATAAAGCCGCTTTATTTTATAAAATCTATTTACAAATAAATAAATTGTAAATATTAGTTCTCTTATTAATCAAACTGATCTATGGTAGATGACGTTTTGGCTTCTGTTCGAAGCGTAAGTACAAACTACCGTTGCCAATAAAAGTTCTTCTAGTATTTGTGGAGACAATTGCTACGGCTTTTGCCCTTTCAAACGGCCAAACGTACGGAAACGTGCTGGCATCCAGCGATAAATTTGAAAATGCGTAATGCCCCTGAAACAAAAATTTGAATCATGTTAATAGACATCTACAAGTGTATACGCAACTTTTACACAATAAATTATTCTTATTCATATATAGGTACAACTTATAATTTTAACCTTATGCACGGATATACAAATGTATAAATAATTCAATCAAAAAATCAAAATCAAAATCAAAATATTCTTTATTCATGTAAACTTGTATCAAGTATTTATGAATCGTCAATTACAGAGTGACTCTACCACCGGTATCGGAATGCAGTCATCTGCCGAGAAGAACCGGCAAGAAACTCGACAGTTACTCTTTTTCATCGCCATGTTTGTTTACAATTTATTTGTTACAATTCTGATTAGTTTTAGAATACCAAGCCATACAGTATAAAGTATAAGAATGAGACTATAATCGAGAAAAATCCGTGAGCCCTGGAAGACCAGTGCCCAAAGGTGGCACCTGCAGCACAAGTATGACGTATGTGCCAGCCATAATTTCACTCAACCATATTATAGGGAATGTAACCACCCGACACATAACGCCACCACCCCAAGCACATTTTAGCGAGCATGACCGCCAAGGTTACAAACTCTTCAGGATTCTTTGAATGAAAAATAAATTTAATTTTATATTGAATTATAACATTTAATGTGTTACTGTATAGCAAAGTTAACATTGTTGATACTATCGGGATTCTATACAATGCAAAGGCGCGAGTCCAAGCTTCCTTGTCGTTGAGGTATGCTTATTAATACAATACAAAATAAATTTATGTCACTGAAAATATTAATGTCAATACAAAAGATCATGTCAATTATAACAAAGGCGCAGGCAGAGGAGCGGCAACAATACTACTCACTTCTACAGACATTTATCATTTAGATAGTCTTCCACTTTATAATAACTCTTCTTGATGAGTTGGCATTTGATGTGTGACTTAAACTTGTGTATTGGTAAGTCAACAACATCTTGAGGTAATTTGTTAAATAACGTAACACTTAATCCAACAAACGAATTACCTATTTTATGAAGTCTTGTTTTCGGAATTAAATTTAATGTGTACCTAAATGTATTGTGCAGCGCGAGGAGGACCTCTTTGCTGCTCCCCTCCGGCGCAGACAGCCGGGCCAGAGAATGCGTGCTCACGTAGCGCGCCTTCTCTAGCCTGAGGGTTTACCTGGCAGGGGTAGCTCCCCAACGCCTGCATTGCACAAATCTCCCGAGTCAAGTCTGGGGTCACTTACTCACTTACTTTCTTGGTCAATCGGGTAAAAAGTGGAAACGGGGGGAGTTTAGTGGGTAGTGGGACAAACTTTTTTAGTTCCAAGCCTCACACAGGGTCGCATGACATCGCTCGCCTGCGGCTACGCGTAAATTATACGTTCTCCTTCGCCAAAATAGGCGGATAGTGGTGTGTGGGACTCCCACGCCCTAGAAAGGGTGGAGTTTACCCATTAAACCCATTAAGGCCCAAAAACATAAAAAAATAATACTTACAGCCGAAACAGGACAAGTTAATCCGATTAGTTTTAGCTGTTCAGCAATCACCTTTCCTAAGTACGGATCCGTTTGAACAAAATCACAACCTTTATCGAAATGAAATTCAACAAACGTCCGCTTGTATTCATTATGTAGCTGCTCATAGAGCTCAACATCAAACTGAAAACAAAATATTATTAAGACGTGATTATTTTCTGAGGTGAGATCAATAATTCTACTAAGATACACCTGAAATCAAAGGGTCGAAGATCAGATGAGTCTACAGTCTGGCAGCACATTGAGCGACGCTTCCTGGCCGCAGTGGCCGCTTACCATCAGGTGAGCTGCGTGTCTGTCTGCCAACGGACTTAGTTTAAAAAAAGTTGGTAAAAAAAACTCGTGTCTTTCGTTTTTTCATCAGTAAAACCATTAAGCAAATTGTGTGCTAGCCAGGAACTGATTACCCACGAAAAATATTCATGGTTTAAATAATATAATTATTGTCCTACACTTTTTTGGTTTAGTATTAAATATTTATAAAAATAACACCAATTGATATATCCTCACAAACTTAATTATAATACGAGTATATGTATATTCTAAAACACTATTGTTCAATTTACCGAAATGTTATTTCCCCAACAATGTTTTATGGTGCCTTCAACATTCAAATAATAATCACCTCCTCTTCTATATCTCCGTATACTGGCTTTAACTCCTTCTGCATAGTTTTCGTTAATTTGAATCACCTCAACACGTTCAGGTATCAATTTCAAACACTGTAAATATTCCGGTTTTATTATGGGAGCCAGTACCCTTGAAATTAAAGGCTCGAAGATCCGACGAGCCTACAGTCTGAAACACATTGAGCGACGTTTCCTGAAGTGTCCCTCAATAGCATAGGCCGCTGTGACCGCTTACCATTAAGTGGGCGGCGTGTCTAACTGCCAACTAATGTGGTACAAAAAAAATCGCACAAGCCTAACTTAATAACCATGGCTTCTCGAATCTAGGATCATAGTCGAAGCGGAGCCTGCGTCCCATACTGGATGCAATCGGGAATATGTGCGATAAGATGATGATGATTAACACGAGCCAGTTAGGTTCTGCAAAGTCCTGCAATCAAAGATGTTCTTTTAAGAGTTATTTTTTTTTATGAACTATAACCGCATCAATGGTTTAGTGATTTAATGACTCGGGTCGGCAAAATTTGCTTGGGTTTGTAATCACCAATCTGAACTTGGCAAGCGTGGTGATTAAACAATAACCCATCATTGTGACGATAACTTGATTCCAACAATGGAGGCTGTTGATTGCTACTTTCCTTACACTTACTAAAATGGAAAAACACTTACTTGGCACTGTATGAAAAATATGATGCTAAAACGTAATATGACATAAATGTTACTCATGACGATGGAACCAAACTAGAACTGGAAGTACTTTTAATATAATTCTACCTAATATAGGCAAACAATAATCCACATTGTCCCGCTCTAACAGTTTTTCGAATTGCGTTTTTCCGGATAAACATACCTAATTGATTGCTTTGCTATTATCTCCAATCATTCTCTAATAGCATCGCATCATTAGTGTGTGAGTCATCATTGTCGCGTAACGCAACTCCAAAAGTCCTATCGTAATAGCATTTGAATATAATTAATTTGAACCAGATAGTATTAGCATTGATCTCAACGGGCTTCAAACAAGTTTTTTTTTTATTATGTCACTAACTTTAGCCGCCGTAATCTATAGAGTTCTTAGTAAGAAGAGTCAGATTTTTCAAAAATTAATGAGGCTTTTTATTATTAACCTTCGGAAGGATAGGTTTTTCTTGCATTACATACACTTAAGGATAGCAGGGTGACTCATCACCCCACACGTTCAAAAAAGAATAACCAAATCTAGGACTTCAGAATTCAATCTCATTTTTTGGGTTATTTTTTTTCCGACTGGATTTCTTTTATGCACAATAACCGCAGGCTACCTAGACCTGCGGCCGTGTGTGGGGCTCGAGACTAAAGCATCCACTACCCACTAAACTACCCCGGTTTCCCCTTCAAGTCCGATTGGGACGAACCGATGCCAGCCAGAATCCAGTCTCTCTCAAGAAAAAACTACCCATCGCAGTGACCATTTCATTAAAGTCTCGTATGCATATTCGAGCCTATCGTTGCCACATCTAGTCGTCCATAGTCTTCGCAAATTCTCCAGTAATCGACATTCTGTGTTCCTCACGCATAAATATTGCATGAACCTGCAGACGATAAGATGTGGCCGGTGAAGGGATTCAGTTTTATTTCAACGCTGCTCCTAGCGGATTCCCGATAGTTACAGGCTGTGGGGATTGTTCGACTAATGGCTATTCGAGAACCGAGTGATTGAAAGAGGACAAATACTGTTTTTGTATTGGTTTTGGAATAAAGGGTATAAAGCAAATTCAGTGACATTTTTTTGGGACGTAACACGTAACAGACCAACGCAATATTTTTTTAGTTTGGCAGATTTACAAGGCTGAATATATTGAAGAATATACTGACAAATTAATATTATAGATTTTTGTGGATATTTTTTTTTTTTTGCTAAGGCTGTTTTTATATTAAAATACATTAAGAAAAAGACAAAGACTTTGTTAAACTTTATTTGGCTGACTGAAATATTGTTAGACAATGTCTGACCCACTCGATGGTAAGCTGTCTGCAGTTTTATCCCTTTGATCTTTGAACCTTTCAAAAAATCACTTCATTTGAATCATGAATATACATTACATGTATGTATTTTACATTTCGTAGTATAAACATATTATACAAAAAAAAATATCTGACTTCGCATCGTAGGGAAAATAAAAGGGCTTAATGACCGTGAAATTGACTTAAACGAAACATTTATTTGATTTTAATATGATAGATAGGTACCTACTGCCGTTTCCGATGATACATGACTCACGTACGCTGAAACCCCTCTCTATTAATTTTACAAAAAAAAAAGGGTTATACAAAAAATGTTGAATTTTCTCTTCATAATTATTTTTATCTTACTAAATATATTACATAACTATTTTTATCGTAAAATGAGTTGGAATGGAGTTATTCTCAAAAAACACTATTTGGGTGCCATTTTTCTAATATGGCGGCGCGAGCGGTAAAGATACGAGGTACAATGTGAAAAGTCCAGAAAACTTTCCAGGTAAAACAAGCAAAATATGATTGGACTAATAAACTTTATGACCATAGTCAATCCATCATGTGTTAAGACACAAAAAAATCACGACGACTTGAGTTCAATGATTTTTTTCTATGTAGGTACATATTAAATTCCGTGGATTGTAGTTTTTTAAGTAAGTGCAAGTTTAGTTCTTGTGCTAGTGAATACGAAGGAAAGCTTTTGCCTTGCAGTGTGATGTTAAATGGACTGATATTATGTACTTTACTTTGACTTAGGTTTAAGCAACCACCAAATATAATGAAATATGTATAACGCCCAAAAAATCGTAAGTAGGTACTTACCAGAATTTAATTCCCATTTTAATATGAAGTTATCACCAATAAACGTTAAGTCTGCTAACCTAAAAAAGGTAAGTATCGTCAGAATAATCACTGCTCTACCCAAAAAAGCCGGTTCTTCCGGGTGGTCGTGCACCGTAATCGCATTTTATTTAAAAATGTCATCCAAATATGTTACACAATTTTATCCTAATAGAGTAAATCAATGCGTACAAATCAATGCGTACAAAAATCATTGTTTACCCAAAAAATTAATGAAGTTTTAAAGGTTTAGCGATACTATATACCATTTGATGATTGATAGTAAATAAACAAAATACTTTCTCTCTCTGCCCCGACCAAGTAAAATGGGTAGAATTCAGTTCTGGCACTCGCCGGCCGCTGCCGCGGCACGCTCGCTCTGCGTGCTCGGCTCGTACGTTTAGTGGTCGCAGTTCTAACCTAACCTAACACAAATCTCATCAATCAATTTAATATACTTGGTTATATGCATACATTCTATGGCAAACGTAGTGATATATTTGGGTAGTAATGACACAAAACTTTACTAGTTAAAAGAATGATGGGCATTTTTGTATGGGAGCTGGGCGTAAAACCAACAGTAATAAAATGTGTTGTAATTAACTTCATTGTACTTCTAAATAACCCCTAAATACTTTTTAACATCAATATAGACCGGGTTTAACTACAAAAAAAAAAACCAAAGATTGGTTAAATAAAACACACATATTAGTTAAAATTACTATTTATTGATACTTTTTATTCAAATATCAATGGTATTCAGCAAGTTTAACGTCTAATAAATGTTCTGCGGGTGCAACGAATGTTAAAATATTACCAAAATAATAGCTTAAAACTTGTAACCCAAAACATTGTAAAATGTATGTGATCTATGGTCATGTCTATTTTTTGTCTATGTATTTAAGAAATTAAATGTAACAGTCTTGTCTTGCCGCTAACAGCTATCGTGTTTTATTAGGTTATGGGCCCAGTCCCGTATTTTTTAGCCAAAAAGTAGTAAAATCATTATCTTTTCGTGTTTCGTGCATCATGTCTTCATCAAGTTACATAGTTAACGTTCCCAAACTAAAAGGACGGGAGAACTATGATGATTGGGCGTTCGCAGTAAAAAACTTTATGGTGCTGGAAGGCATTGATCTGGACAATATTTCACCGGATTTAAGTGACAGTGAGCAAGTAAAGGCAAAAGCAAAGCTAGTTATGACGATCGATTCTTCGTTATACGTCCACATCAAAACTGAAAATACTGTTGCCGCGTTGTGGAAAAAATTGAAGCAGTTATTCGACGATACCGGATTTACTAGGAAGATCAGTTTGCTTAGAACATTAATATCCATTCGTCTCGAAAGCAGTGAATCCATGACAAGCTATGTATCTCAAGTGGTTGAAACAGCGCAGCGATTAAAGGGAACAGGATTTGAAATCAGTGAAGAGTGGGTTGCATCATTACTTTTAGCCGGGCTCCCAGAAAAGTTCGCGCCAATGATCATGGCGATCGAACATTCTGGTTTGGTGGTTAGTGCTGACGTCATAAAAACGAAACTTCTAGATAAAAGTACAAGTGGAACAGAGACAGCGTTTTGGACAAATCGTCGTTCGAAAAATGTCTATGGTGGCAGCACTGCGCATCCCAAACAAAAACAACTGTCAAAGTCAAATCAACAAATGTCATCAGAAAATAAACAAATAAAATGTTATAGATGCAAAAAGATTGGGCATTACAAAAACCAATGTCCTGAATCAAAAGTAAAGGAAGCAGGAGCCTTCAGCGTAGCTTTTCTTCAGGGAGAATTCAGTACAGAAGATTGGTATATTGATTCTGGTGCAAGTGTCCATATGACGGCGAACAAAGACTGTTTATTGCAAATACGAAAACACAAGATAAATGAAATAGTTGTGGCGAATAAAGCATCTATGCCAGTTATGTGTGCCGGCGATACACTTATAACTACGTGTGTAAACAACGATCAGTTTGATATTCGAGTGAAAGACGTGTTGTACATTCCTAATCTTACAACTAACCTCTTATCTGTTAGCCAGCTCATAGAAAGTGGAAATACAGTTTCATTTGAAAAGAATTGCTGTAATATTCGTGATAAACAGAATGAGCTGATTGGAGTAGCAAGGTTAACAAATGGAGTGTACAAACTAAACACTAAGAAGTCAGAGGTGTTCGCAGCTTCGGCAGTACACACATCAAATGCAAGACTGTGGCATAGGCGACTCGGGCATATCAACAGCAGTGACCTGGAGAAAATGAAGAATGGTGCAGTGGAGGGTGTTTACTATAAAGATAAGGCAGACATCCAGAAGACCAACTGTGAAGTTTGCTGTGAGGGAAAGCAATCGCGCTTACCTTTTTCCATCAGGCAATCATAGAAGAAATACTGTGTTAGAGGTGGTGCACGCAGACTTATGTGGGCCTATGGAGACAAAATCCATTGGGCAGGCCAAATATTTTCTTCTGTTCGTTGATGATGCAAGTCGAATGGCAATGGTATATTTTTTGAAAGAGAAAAATCAAGTGTTGCAGTTCTTCAGAGAATATAAGAAGTTGGTGGAAAATCAGACTGGAAACAAGATCAAAGTTCTCAGGACTGATAACGGAGGTGAATTTTGTTCCCAGGAGATGGAAAATTATTTGAGAACAGAAGGAATAATTCACCAGAAAACTAATCCGTATACTCCTGAGCAGAACGGCCTATGTGAGCGCTTCAACAGAACAGTAGTTGAGCGTGCTAAATGTTTGCTTTTTGAAGCAAAATTAGAAAAGCAGTTTTGGGCAGAGGCAGTTAACTCGGCAGTTTACCTAAAGAATAGGACGCCGGCCTCAGGTTTAGGAGATGTTACTCCATTTGAGATATGGACAGGTAAGAAACCTGACCTAAGCCATATCAGAGTATTTGGAAGTCCTGTGATGGTGCACGTTCCCAAGATTAAAAGACTAAAATGGGACAAGAAAGCTGTCAAGTACATCTTAGTTGGCTACCCAGATAATATAAAAGGGTACAGGTTATACAACTTAGATACAAAGCAAATTACTATGAGCAGGGATGTGACTATAATGGAAAAAGAAGACATCTCAGATAATACTCAGATAGTAGTGCAGGAAAAGACAGATTCCCAGGATTCACAGTCAGTGGAGGAAGAAACAGAAGAGGAAATGAGTGTTCTAGACTCGAATGACACTACCTATGTTCCTGAGACCTCTATTTTAAGCTCATCATCAGAAGACTCATACCATACACTGTGTGAGGAAGATTCTGACATCAGTGCAGAAGAAGTTCCTGAGCTACCAAGCAAGCGCAGAAGAAAACCAGTCGAGAGGTATGGTTTTTCAAATCTCGGCATTGCTGATGACCACGAGGTATGTGATGATAACATAACCTATGAGGAGGCCATGCAAGGGCCAGATAGAGAGATGTGGATACAGGCAATGGATCAAGAACTCAAAGCCTTTGAAGAAAACCAGGCTTGGGAAGAAGTGGACATTAAAAGTGCGGACAGAGTGGTTCAGTGCAAGTGGGTCTTTAAAAAGAAAATTGAAAGTGATAACAAAGTGAGGTTTAGAGCTCGTTTAGTTGCTAAGGGTTTCACCCAGAAACAAGGTGTGGACTATTATGAAACATATTCACCTGTTCTTAGATACTCAACCTTAAGATTGTTATTTGCATTAAGTGTAAAATTAAATTTTAAAGTTACCCATCTCGATGTAACAACTGCATTTTTAAATGGATCTCTTAAAGAGGATGTATACATGCAAATTCCACCCAATTTAAAATGTAAGAGTAATACTGTTCTTAAATTGAAACGTGCTATATATGGATTAAAGCAATCTGCCAGGGCTTGGAATCAAAAACTTAATGATTGTTTACTAGCATTGGGTTATGTAAGGTCAAAACTAGAACCATGCTTGTACAGTAAAAAGGAAAACAAGGAGCAGATTTTTGTAACTGTATTTGTCGATGATTTTTTCATTTTTTCAAGTAGTAGCACAATGACAGATAAATTAAAGAAAGATTTAATGCTAAATTTTAAGATTAAAGATTTAGGGCAAGTTAAAAACTGTTTGGGTATGAGAGTTAGGACTTATAAAGATGGCAGTATCTCATTAGATCAAGAGCAATTTGTTAATAGTATTTTAAAGAGATTTAACATGTCAAATTGTAACGGTGTAGATACTCCTATTGAAATTAACTTAAAATTAGAGAAGTCTCAAAATGTAGAAAAACAGTATCCTTATCAACAGTTGATAGGGAGTTTAATGTATTTGTCTATTTTAACTCGTCCAGATATCAGTTTTAGTATCAGTTATTTGAGTCAATTCAATAATTGTTTTACAGCAGTCCATTGGAACCATGCAAAACGTATATTAAAATATCTAAAGAAAACCAAGTCATATGGACTGGTATATAAAAAGGATGATATTAATTTAGAAGGCTATGTAGATGCTGATTGGGGGTCAAATAATATTGACAGAAAATCCTACACCGGTTTCTGTTTTAAATTGTCAGGGGCTGTCATATCTTATGAGTGCAAGAAACAACAAACTGTGGCATTGTCAAGCACAGAGAGCGAATATATGGCAATATCCGAGGCTTGTAAAGAAGCGATTTATTTAAGAAATTTATTGTCAGAGATTGTTGGATGTAACTATACAATTACTTTGTACAATGATAATCAAGGTGCTCAGAAATTGACAGAGAATCCGTTGTTCCATAGGAGAACTAAACACATTGATATAAGACATCATTTTGTTAGAGACACAGTAGCTAATAACATTGTTAAAGTTGTTTATCTGTCAACTTCTGAGATGCCAGCAGATCTTTTAACAAAAACTTTATGTAATGTTAAGCATAGTAAATTTGTTAAGCAGTTAGGCATTAAAAGCATTGTATAACTTTCTTATAATAATAATAATAATTTATAAGATGTAACTTTCTTAACTTATGTTCATGTTTTTTCAAGGTGATCATTTGGTAATGTTAGGATTATTTTGGTAAGTGGAGGTGTTAAAATATTACCAAAATAATAGCTTAAAACTTGTAACCCAAAACATTGTAAAATGTATGTGATCTATGGTCATGTCTATTTTTTGTCTATGTATTTAAGAAATTAAATGTAACAGTCTTGTCTTGCCGCTAACAGCTATCGTGTTTTATTAACGAAAGGCGCGGGTCGGGCGCGGTATTTTGTGTGCTGTACTCCCGACTCGACCCGCGCCGTCCGCACGTCCTCTGTGTGTTTTGCCCTTTCTAAGTTACCGACCGATGGATTGGTTTCTTTGGCTTTATAGCTCTGCACAACATCCTGTCGTGTTATCTCCGTTGTATTAGCGATTGTTTTGAATACTATAACAAATAAATATGTTAAATGTTAATAACGAGAAACGTATGTTTGAACATGAATATCTCTGTTCTCCGGTTGTTTAGGTGATTGCCCCCATAGAATAAAATTAAGAAATGGTATTTAGCTTTCACATAAAATATAATTTTAAAGCTGTTGGTCTTACGCCCATTTTGACCATGACCCTTTGGTGCACGCGTAGCCTTTTTGGATTACGAAAAGTTTTTGTAGTGCAGGCATGACTTAAACTGCCCGAAATAATTATTTTGATACATACAGGTCACAGAATATAAACTAAAGTACAGTTTTCATTTATTTGTACATATATTTTTTTTTTGGATGAGGCTGTTTAGGGTAACGATTGTTTTTTTTTGGTAGTCATTTAATTTGATCCCCTTTACTTTATAATCATGGTGAGTCAAATACCTTGCCGCTAGTAGGTTATTAGTTCATTGTATTATTATAAAAAAAAGGCTTTATTAAACCCAGGAAGGTAAATAAAACGCATGTTCCCCTGTTCTAATTTAAGCGTTGAATTTTCAAACATCTCGCTTCCCAAACTTTTAGATTTTCTATATAAAGCACCTCTTCGCATTGTATGATGTCTGGTATAGCAGAATAGTTATTTATGTGGCTGTTGCATAATGAGGGTCATTAAAATACGAATGTGGTTTTATGAAACGAACGAAGTGAGTTTCATAAAAGGATCACATGAGTATTTTAATGCCTAATTATGTACAGTTACATACATAACTGTATCTTCATTCATACGATAATATGTCTATTTTATAGTCAGGATCGATGAGCAAAGTTAGTACTTAGTACAAAATCATGTCATAATTTGTAGGTCAATTTGAATAAAATACATTTGTAGCTTGAAGTTCAAAAAGTTAAGGGTCAAAAAACTCATAGGTCGTTTGTTTGAATTGACTTTACATACATTTGCAGATGCACTCAACTCATCTACTACATAACATTTCATTTCCTTTTCCTTATATTTTGTTCTGTTAGTTTTCTTGAGTGTCCTTGCAAAGCTAAAAGTTGAGCAACTATGCTTTTAAACGACGTTAGCCAGATGATGCATCCTCCAGAGCTCCAGTCCAAAATGTTATGCAAACTACAAAAGCGCACTTACATTTTATCAAAGACATTATCTTACCTGGTTCAAAATTCAAAAATATTCTCAGCAAGCACAAGTTCATTGGATAAGAACAGATTGGATTTGCTAAAACTATTTACGCTACCGATTTTCATGAATAATTTGTCGATTATTCATGGAAGTCGAGAGCGCAAATAGTTGTATTAAAAAATCACTGGACATTGCGAGTCGGACTCGCCCACTGAGAGTTCCGTAGAAAATCTTAAAATCAAAGGCTTGAAGATCAGATGAGCCTACAGTCTGGCAACGACGTTAAGCGACGCGGCCTGGGAAAGTATCCTTCATTGGAATAGGCCGCAGTGGCCGCTTACTATCAGGTAGGCTGCGTGCCTGTCTGCCAACTTATTTCGTATAAAAAATGTTGGCTGCACATAGTTATCGGCGGGCTGGAGGTGAGGGAGCAACACCACCTGCATTGCACAAATCTCTGTCATAGTCAGATGGAAATGGCCTGGTACCCTCCTCCAATCCTATCGCCCCCGCAAGGGATGGTCTTAAGTTAAAGAAAACGGTAATTTAGCTCTTTAATTAAAAAAAAAACACAAAATGCCTGAACAAAATATGAAGAAAACTTTTACTCATTTCATTGGGTGCTCTCTCGCATAAAGCAAGCCGTGGTTCTAGGAAAAGTCCAGTAGAATTTAAAACACAAAGACAACTCTCGTGTGTTTGAACGTAATATTCCGTCCAGAAGTTTCACCCAACTTATGACACCCGTGTACATAATTTACATGGATATTATCCACGGAATGGTCGCCCCTAACGTCATTATCTTAGAAAACACCTGAGATAATGCAAGAATATTTTTGTAGTTTGCGTTGCAGCTTGCATCACAGAAACTGCCTTTGACTCGGTTGAAACTTTTTCATATAACACACACTACTGTTCTGAACTTGTCTCAGAGGAGGTAATGTTTCAAAAAGATATAATAAACAACACTACTAAGAAAATTTACTGCTACTTGCGCTGTTTTTGTTATCACTAAATGATCAAGGAATCACATACACGACTTCTGTTGAATCCGGAATATTCTGATATTTAACACACGAGTAAGCCAAGCTTTGCTGGAAGCCAGGAGGAGAATACAATTATCTGGCTTTACTCATGCAACTGTTTCCACAGCAAACGGCGTGTTGATGCATTTTCCCGCTAACGTTGTCAGATTGCACATAAAATGTTATGGAAGAGTACATATCTTACGACCGCCAGCACTCGTAAAAAGCGCATCTATCTATCTGGCATATAAAATTTATGCAAAGTCAAACATCTGCAGTTTTGTAACTAATTTTCTTTATTTTATTTTTAATTTAGTGTATGTTTGCATCATTGACTTACAAGTTTGTAGTTCAATGGTTTGCATTAGTTTTTTGTGGTTCACATAAGGTACTATAAACACCACCTGGCAGAAGGTTTTGTGCTACTCCTAAACCCAGAGGGCAAGTATACCCACTAAACTCCATGGTGCCTACTCCACAGCGTCCTAATAGCAGTATTACAATAACCGACATGCTCTTTGCTTCTGATGTACTGCTGACGAATTCATAACGTCCCCCTTACAGAGAACTGACAGTAGCAGTCAAGAGCACTTGGTCTATTGTGCATTATGAACAAGATCAATTGGATCCAAAAATCCAATGACGACTTGTATTGCAAGTTTCGTCGCCATGTTTCCCGATACTGCTGAGCAAGAAAAAATTTCCCAATAGAAAAAATACTTCTATAGCGATAGCTGGATTACATTGATGAACCGGTAGAACAGTTATAGGCTGATTTTCATTCGATCAGAAATAGGCCCTTCATTTTCTTTTTGACTTTGTCTTCCATCAAATCCTATGAAAACGGGGATCCAGGTAAAGTTAAAAAGAACAGCCAAGCCATATTAATTTCAGATCCTCAAAAGTTTTTGTGTGCACAGCCCATTTGCGTTGGGGCGCCCTACTTACTAAGCCAATACCAAGTTCAGTTTACGAAGTGTAACCGTTAGAGCACATAACGAACTTCTGATAGAATGGCCGGGCTGAACTATCGCATAGTGTAATGATAGCAGTGAGGCTACTAAGGTACAGGATATAAAATATTAGATAAACCACATAGTATAAGGTATGTGTTCTCTGCAAATTACAATGGCGACAACGCGCTTGTGATGCCTTTAGGTCGATCTACGCTTACGAGCCGAGTACGAGCGGAGCGCAAGCCGAGTCGCTCTGCTCGCATGACAAGTGTGGACACACAACGAGCCTACAACAATCACTCTCCTGCAAATCGCTTTGTGTTCGTCAAAAAACCGACAATAGGCGGAGCACAGTCGAACACGAGCCAAATGCTCGAAGCGCGCTCGTTCGAGGCTCGAAGTCAGTCCACACTACACGAATTTTGGGTCGGCTCGTGCTCGGCTCGTAAGCGTAGATATACCTTGGTGGTACAAGCGTTTGGGCACCGTTGCCCATGGACGCTTTTAGCTAATTGCTTACCATCAGACGAGTCGTAGGCTAGAACGTGTACGCTCGTGGTATTAAAAAAACCATTATTCTGTTCCCAAAGTAACTAGCGTAAGAACTGATAACAGTTTCAAAATCAACGAAGAAGCTATCCAAAATAAATATTCAAATATATTAAAGTTTCCAAGCACCGGTAAAACCAAATGTACATGATATTCATTTTATTTATTTCAGCTAACAAAACCACACTAAAGAACAGCTTATTTTTATATCTTAATACTTATGCTTAGTGCTAGAACTTATGTTAGAGTAGCTTAGTGTTTAATAATGCTGCCAAGGGGTTCACTATTCCATTTCGAAAATCATCTTGTCGAATTACAATTCATCGATGACAACTAGTCGATTATTTGTTTAAACGATGCGTTATTTACCCGAAAGTTGTTACGTCGATGGTTCATTTCATCGAATTTCTTTTAGTCGACGGTATAAATGATCGGAATACTGTAGGTCGACATAATGATTTCGTCGATGGTTCATTTCATCAAAAATATTTTTGTCGATGGTTTATTTCATCGAAATTCTTTTCGACGATGGTTCATTTCACCAAATGTCTTTAAGTCGACGGTTCATTTCATCGAGATCAGATGAGCCTACAGTCTGGCAGCACATTGAGCGATGCTTCCTGATGCAGTGTCCCTCAATGAAATAGGCCGCAGTGACCGCTTACCTGCGTGTCTGTCTGCCAAATTATGTGAAATAATAAAAAATAAGGCGTCGATTTATTGGCATTCGGTCAAATGAGGCATCGACTTGTTGGCTTTCGATCAAACGAGGTATCGACTTGTTGTCTTTCGATCAAATGAGGCATCGACTTATTGTCATTCGATAAAGTATTTTTCGATGAAATGTACCATCATCGGTACAAAGTATTTATATGAAGTGTTGCATCGATCAAATGTTCTTCGAAATAATGAGCAGTCGATTAATTTAACGTTCGACTTATCATACTTTCGACGAGGCGTCATCGACGAATTGTAATTCGACGAGATGATTTTCGAAATGGAATAGTGAACCCGCTGCCAAGACATGTAATAGATTACCAAAGTTCATGACTTTGGATAGAAAATTGGTCATAAATCTGTTCTGGGTGTGATTAAAGCCCACGACTCCTGTCGCTTAGCACAGGGTAACTACCAAATGCGCCATCAAGCAAGTCAGTAAGAAGATGTCTCACTGATATTATTTTCACTGTTACCTTGATCCCGGAACTTAAAAATTTTATCCATTTAAACTGAAACTTAAACTTACGTCGTGAGGATTTTGAAGTCTTTACCCGCGAGCGGTACCGGCGCTTACCCATTAGTTTTATTGTTCGATCGCTGGGAGAATAAATTACTAGTATTAGAGTTATTTAAGTTTCTAGCTTACGTTTGACGACCGATTTGGTTTTTAGAAGTCGGCTATTACATCAGAGGTTGCGGGTTCGATTCCTGCAATGTACAAACATTTGTGTGCATAAACATGTCTGTTTGTATCGATCGACATTGTTTATCTGTTCTGACGATTTGCTCAAGATCGCTGTCAGGAGCTGGATGCAAGTAGCCGAGGATCGAGCAACGTAGAACAAAAATCACAACCTAAATAATAATGCATTAGTTTTTCACTTTCCAGCATAGTAAATTTTTAGAAACGATATTTTAACTACCACACCTATTATCATCGGTTACGTTAGTATTCGGAACACGGGAGCCGGCTTCATGAGATAATGCCGTCAGTGGCGCCCTCTCTCGGCGGACGTCAGACGTGGCCAGTTAGCGTAATCGGCTCAGCGGAGGACACTCACGCTTCTGGGACTCGGTCTGTACGCACGAAGCCTTGGGCTTACGTCTGAACCTAGACAGGTCAAATATCAAAGGGTTTACTCGGAACGACTTAGGCCTCTTTGATTTACGAGTATACTGTGTGGAGTTAGATGTGAAATATTATATGTGAGTGTGTGTTTCATAGTAGTGTCTCTTATACTATATATTGATCTTCATTTGTAGTTGAACGATATCCAAATTTGCCGAAGGTCGATGATTCTGATCTCTGACCAATTTTTATGATTTAAATGGAATTCAAACGGTTTTAATTGCTTTAAAAAATAATAATAATTTGTATTGAAATAGCAATAACTATTGTAATATGAAAATATTTCTTACTCAATCGTATCAGAAACAATATAGGCAAGAGCATGAATGTGAAAGGTTAGAAAGAAGCCTTTACAAACGATATTTTCAACTACCACAGCTATTATCATCGGTTACGTATTCGGTGCACGGGAACCGGCGTCATGAGATAATGCCTTCAGTGGCGCCCTCTCTCGGCGGACGTCAGACGTGGCCGGTTAGCGTAATCGGCTCAGCGGAGGACACTCACGCTTCTGGGACTCGGCTGTACGCACAAGCCTTGGGCTTACGTCTGAACCTAGACAGGGTCAAATATCAGAGGGTTTATCTGGAATGACTTAGGCCTCTTTGATTTATACTGGGTAAAGTTAGGTATAGTTTTTAACGTTCATGTTCGTGTGTGTTATACAATTTGTTTTTATGCTATTTAGAGTTAAGTGAAATAAGTGTGTGCGTCATAGAGTTATTGTCTAACTGCTTGCTAACTGCAGCATATTTAAAGTCGCGGGCTCGACTACTTACAATTAATTTGTGTGATTTCAAACATTGCATCATATAACAGAAGACAATGTATTACTCATTTTAAACACAGGTTAATGCAGTAAAGTTAGGTGAAATGTGTAACTATGGTAACACTTAAAACATTAAAAACTTTTCTAATAATACAATTTATGTTTAGACACCAAAGTTCAACATAATAATGTTACGTTGCAGTCGGGATTGTATTAAGGTAGCCTGTCTGAATCTAGCAGACCACAACTATTGCAATTAGTCTGAGCTGCTTTGGAAAGCAGGTTATGTCATCAGACTTAACTTCTGTAGGAAGGAGGTAGTCAATTCAAGTTATGGTGTAAGTAAAAGCTTAAGAGCTAGTTTCACTGCTGACAGATAAGTTCGTGATAACTTATCTTTTAGAAAATAAAGGTAACGTCTCCTTTCATTGAAAACTAGCCTTCCGCCCGCGGTTTCACTCGCGCGTAATTTCTTTTTTCAAATATGCCCCCTTTCACCCACATTTCCGGGATCAAAAGTACCCTATGTTCACCGGGGATTAGTGTAGCTTTCCAACAGTGAAAGAATTATTCAAATCAGTTCGGTAGTTTCGGAGCCTATACAATACAAACAAACAAACAAATCTTTTGTCTTTATTATATTAGCATAGATTGACAAAAATGGTTGCATCTATGCTATCTGAAAAACAAATAATCACAATCTATGCAGCAACCCCAAGATGAGTCTTACAACATAGACGCTACTTTAGACACGCCAACTTTAGTCTATCTTGCGCCACCTTCGGCCAGTTCTCCACTAATAGAATACAGTCAAAAGCATATTTTATATCTAATCTAGTTTAACAAACATACTTTTTGATCAAATTAAATATAAAACATTGTCTAATTTAGTAACATTTTTAAGTAGATTAATGTCTAAAGTTAAAAAAAAAAATAGTTATAAGTCCCTATTAATACTTATAAATATACCGAAAGTGCACTCCAATCATTTGGCCGACCCTTATACCAGTACCAGTTGACAATTTATCGAGCTTCTTCAAGATTACCCAAGCGAATTTAGAAAGGTTCGTTTTCATAAATTGACCTAATCGGAAATCGGTCCTTTTCGGGCTCAGACCTTTAGCCCTTGCACCATCAATATTGTCAGAGAGATCTTTTAAATAGTATATACAAAGTTTACATACAAAGTATTGATGAAGTGATTTCCTATATTTACTCATTTTTATTCCTTTGATTGTTTTGTTAAGGTTTGCCCAGATGAACTCGCCCTTGCACCATCAATATTGTCAACGAGATCTTTTAAATAGTACATACAAAGTTTACATACAAAGTATTGATGAAGTGATTCCCTATATTTACCCATTTTTATTCCTTTGATTGTTTTGTTAAGGTTTGCGCAGATGAACTCTATGAATGCATTTAAATCATCATCAATCAATATAAATAAAAAATTAAGCATGAGAAAGCCTGTGTTAGAAGGAACCGCTCTTCATTAACAAAATATATTAATTTATGTGATAACTGGAGTAAGGTTTGAGTTGCAACGGGGAGGCCTGTCGTGTGTTGATATTTAGCTTTATTGTATTTTAAAGAGAAGTTATTTAAAATGCCTATCGTATTTGAAACGTTTTTTGTAATTAGTTAGCTATTAAAGTTTTTAAAATGCTCATAAGCTGCAAAGGACCGTAGACCATATTAGTTTAGTATGCGGTCTAAATAAATACCAGAAGTCGTAAGAAGGAAAGACATACACGTCACCAAAAGAGTAGAGGGAAATGGAAGCAGAGATCAAATTATTGATAGTCAGACATTTCGCATATTAACTGACTTCGAAACATCATTACAACAACGTGCGGATTGATGTTAGCGGGTACTCCGATATTGAGTTCCCAAACTTAGCCGATATCGTATGCAAACGAACTTGGGCTTCAGTTGTCTATTACTCAGCCAACGCGAACTACAATATCGTGCTTAGTTTGAGTAGGCTAATAGTGAAGTTTATTATTACAGGGTGTCCCAGAACTCAACGTCAAGCCGAAACGGGATGACAGGATTGATTGTAACCGTCAAGAGAAAAATAAGAAAAAAAATCTACCCCATGCAGTTTGGGAATTATGGGCATTTAAGAAAAGCCTAAAAATTTGGTCAAACTGTAACCATTTTCGGTTATTGTGGTTAATCTTCATTATTTTTGTTCATATTGAAACTTTGGAAAAAAATAATGAAGATTAACCACAATAACCGAAAATGGTTACAGTTTGACCAAATTTTTAGGCTTTTCTTAAATGCCCATAATTCGCAAACTGCATGGGGTAGATTTTTTTTTCTTATTTTTCTCATGATGGTTACAATCAATCCTGTCACCCCGTTTCGGCTTGACGTTGAGTTCTGGGACACCCTGTATACTTCGTTAAAGAAGAGAAGTTAAGTTACTTTAACTAAGGACCAGTTTCACTCAAACAGATTAGTCGATGATGCTCTGCAGGAAACAAAATATGTCACAGTTTGACTGATGTGTAATCACTGAGATGTCTGAACAGATAAAATCTACCGCTTTAACAAGCTTTGGCGTGTACAGGAAATATTAATGTACACTTCTAATCAAAAGCTCGAAGATCGGATGAGCCTTTAGTGGCAGCACACTTCCTTAAAAGTCCCTTAATGGAGAGATGAGCTACGTACCTGCCTGCCAACTGATTTCGTGCAAAAAAGTCGACAACACCAAATAGTGCGCATTCATGTTGCCAAAGTATGTGGGTTTATGAGTACAAACCCAAATTGTGCTTGAAAAATATAAACTTCTAACCTCAGAACCTAAGAGCACGGCTCGGTTTGACAAAGATCGGAGGGCTGCCCCAAGTAGTACGAAAAATATACCCTTTATTCTCCTTCTTCGAACGTGTCGTATTTTAAATTCGTAACAGAACATTTGTACTGATATAGGTTTGTGAAACCAGCCCAGCCTCGTATTAGCTCGTCGCCACACGTAGTCCTCTCTCGATTACATTCGGCTTAAATCCGACTTAGTAATAGTTGATTCTATTTACGTGAGCCATTGTATTATTTAGAAAGATATTTTCTCTTTAAACGGTTTAAGATCGGAATAAAATGCCCGAAAAAAAATTTATTATGATGTTTTATTAAGATTGTGTCATACTTTATAATAAATAATATTTTGACAATTCAAAAATGCTGCGTTTAATTCGCCTGTACGAATAAAGATGTTTTTGATTTTGATGTATGCTGGTAAATATTTCTTGTACTTGTACTGTTATTAAGAGTACCTAGGTAAAACAAGAGCTAGTAACTGTTGACCTAATTAACAACTAGCGCAAGTAATTCCTTAATTAGCGTTTGATTTCCAACGAAAACCGTGTCATTGATTAGGAAACAATAAGATTTGTTATGACATTTAGAATGTTTATTCTTAGATTTTTACGTAATTTACTGACTGAAATCTTAAAGTATGCTAGGACATTATTCACCCAGCTAGCACCTGCTAAATGGTTAGCAGGTGCCAGACAAAATGAAAATATTTATAATCTGTCTGCCTTTTTTTACCAACAAAACTTTTTGTAAATAAAATAAAATAAAATAAAATAAAACTTTCAGTTTTTAGCAATTAAAAAAAATCTGATTATCTAAAACCCTTCAAAAGATAATTTTAGCAACAATTATACAATTTCCCTTTCTCTCACACATAGTTATCTCACTTAAACATTTAGCGAATGCACGCTCGACCAGGAAACTATCAATGCAACGCCTACCAAAAGTAGTTAGTTCCTTAAGTCTATAAAAGCCACCTCTGATGTGGTTCATTTAAGGTTCATATTCCCTAAACATTAAGAGGTAATACTACGGGTGAGAAAATTAAAAATTGAGTTTTTGTAAAATCTATTGCTGTCGCGCAGTGCCCGAACGACCAAGCTATCAATGTGTGAGTGAGACTGTCAATGTTTGCGTGCCACGCCCCGCGCCAGCCTGCACACAGCTTAGAAGGAATAGAACAAATAAATATAAAATTGACTTCTGCATTCACGGACATTGCAAAGGAAAAAACAGTTCACTAATTACTAGTATTAAGTCATGCTGGTACAGTGGCTACGTACTGCGCATTAGCATCGATAGGTCCGTGGATCGGATCCGATGAGTACATCTTTTTGTGACCGTTACCGCTTTTTGTGAATTTATTCGCATTTTGCTGTGATGTTTTATTGTTGGAAGGTATAATGTAGGTAACTAATAAACTTTTTCTTGACAATTTTTTATGAATTATATACTAAAACGCCTCGACTAGGCCGTCGAATTTAGAAAAAAAAGGAGCTAAATTCGCAAAGCGTGATGTAGTTCTGCATTTTAAGTATATTGTATGGGTCTGTTAGAGTTATGTGATTTCAAATTTGCAACTTGTGGAAACTGTGGAAACGGAACTTTCCACGAGTAATGTTAATATGGCTTTCTCTTGTGGCAAATGTAACACTCAAGCAAAGGTAAAGGACATGGTTCAATGCTCGGTCTGTGACAAAAGATATCAGACATCTTCGTGGGGCTAGTGGTTTTGCCAGTTTTTTGCGAAATAAGTAAGTAAAACCTGAAATTTTCTATTTTCGAGAAATATACCTCGATCGTACTTTAATACAGTTTATTAGTGTAGTGTGTCGTTCACAAAAAAATCATAGTTTTGGCCCTGGAGAGCAAATAGTAAAAAAAGTCCTAAAATTTCGAAGATTTTCTCGATTTTATCAGTTTCCACAAGTTGCAAATTTGAAATCACATTACTCTAACAGACCCATACAATATACTTAAAATGCAGAACTACATCACGCTTTGCGAATTTAGCTTCTTTTTTTGTCTAAATTCGACGGCCTAGTCGAGGCGTTTTAGTATATAATTCATAAAAAAATTGTCAAGAAAAAGTTTATCAGTTATAATTATTATACCTTCCAACAATAAAACATCACAACAATCTGCTAAATGCACTTCACGCAAAATATTCTAACTGGAAATATCGATATCGATGAACAACACTAGGATATCGATATAACTATCGACTACGTCACGTCATAGAGAGTATACGTATTAGTCTGCGTCTCCCCAACCTCAAGCCTCCCCCCGCAGAGCGCGATAGAGACAACTGCAGCTTATACCGAAAATACCTATTAAAAGTACGTAAAATCAACGTTTCGTAGTCCCCTGATTTCTCTTCCAAAACTTGATCGATTTAACTATTTTTTTCATCAAAAATTAAAGAAAGGCTTAGACCGTGTTCCTATGTTTTCCTTTTTTAAATTAAATCTAGTTAAATTTGTTTTCTCGATGTTTAAACACAGCGGAAAATCTGGCCATTTTTTTAGGTTTTTGAAGGTTCATATCTCTCTTAATTATTAACTTATGAAAAAAAGGAAAACATATGGACATGCAAATAGTGGTCATAGATTTTTGGAAAAAAAAAATATTTCACTAATGGCATTATCCAGCGAGAAAACAGGGGACAGCGTTTGTATGGAAAAATGGCTCCGTTCTTTCCTCTTAAACGTATAATTTGATTGTTGTAGCTTTTATCCTAGTGAACATAAGGTTGATATTCGCGTGTGAGATGTAGACTCAAAATGCAGGTCGGTCAAGTTGTGTAAGGATTACGCGATCGCTTCCGTCTGTCCGGTATTGACATTGGACGGTGCAACTTTCTCCAATGTTATATAGTATAATTATAGGTGGACCCAATTAAGCAACGAATTGTGACACTTTGATGATAAAACTGATGCCGTAGAAGTATGACACCACAACTATATCCAAAACAGCAATTTGTGGCTTATTATCGTTTGTATTAAGTCAAATCAATTGAAAACTCAACATGTTTACTGCAGGAGTCAGATTTTTCAGATTTAGTCAGGAAAAATATTTTTATAATCCTTACACATATTTAATTTATATCAAATTATTTTCTCAAAATCAGTTCCAATTTTGAAGGACAAAAATTACCTAATACCTACTTATTTTTTGTTACCGGCATCCCGGGGTGTGTGAAACCTTACCTTTAGCACATTTTCTGCTTTCTAGGAGTACCGATCGTGTATAGTGGGACTCTGGGCTAAAAAGGAACGTCACAACCTTTTTTACACCCGAACGGACGAACCTTCGGGTGTAAAAGCATTCGGTGCCAACTTTATGGCGATTGACCAAGTGGGCACTGCCAATTGAAATAATAATAAAAAAATATTTAATTGTTAACTTAAATACTAAAGAAAATTACTAACAAGTAGCTTGTACTAATTTACCCTTATTTTTTTTTTATTTCCCGAAATGTTTTAATACACGATGTTGCATAACATCGTAAAATGCTAACAATAAACAACAGAAACGTTATTTAATAAGACTTTCTGGACGTCAAACAAATCAACACCGTCGAACTGTTTGTTTGTAATGAGTTACGAGTAATAAACTCGAAGTCAATCATAATTTATTAAACAGTACCTAAGTTATTTACCTCAAAACAAGTGTCATGTTTAATGCGAAGTGAAATTAGAATTCAGAAATAATGTTTTGAATGTTGTTATTATGGATAATCTGAGTGGATAATAGTGTAAAAAGATCTCAGAATTACAAATAGCGATATATTTACAAATAGATTTACAAAATGCAGGTCAGGCCACACATGGAATATTGCTCTCACCTATGAGGGCCGAAGCAACTCGGTACCAGCTGGGACCTTTTGACGCGGTGTAAGGACGCGCTATGAGAATGGTCGACGATCCCGTGCTCACAAACCTTATTGAGCCACTACCACAGTTACAAAAAATGGTTTGTTAAACTGTGCCACTACTAAGCCTGAGAAGGGACTTTGCCTCGCTTTGCGTGTTCTACCGTTTGTACAACGGGGAATGTTCCAGGGAATTGTTTGATATGATGCCTACAGCCACTTTTCACCATCGCACCACTCACCATCGGCGGGGACTAAAACACCTTTTTCCCTCGAAAACCACGTAAAGGTGTTCGTTCGTCTTACACTTTATCTGTCTTGAGTCTCGGTAGACCGTTTTCACAGTATGCTAAAAGGGAGTACAACAGCACTCGCGCACTCACTTATGCATTATAACATATTTTCGAAGTTGGAGGTTTTGTATGTGGTAGAGCCATGAAAGGCCGGCTCGACCGGGGAAGTACCAGTCTCACAGAAGTCCGGCGTTATAGCGATAGCCTAGCTATTGTGTTTCGTCTGATGAGTGAGATACCCGGACGCCCAAATCCCACTTAAAGGCGGGCAACGCACCTGCGACCTTACGGGAGTCTCGGGTGCTTATGGGCGGCGGTGATCACTTACCATCAGATGACCCACTTGCTCGTTTGCCCCCCTATAACATAAAAACAAACTCGTCTACCTTTAGATGAGGACATGAGTAGTGTTTTAAGTACTTGACTTCAATCTTGAAGTCCAACTTGCAAGTAATCTGATCAATAACAAGCGAATGCACGTTTTCCACTTGTCACTAATCACTAAGTGAACAGTCGCCGTGGTGGGACAAGCGTGGTCGGTCAGTGTTGTGTTTTAACCGTCGCGCGCCGGTCCACTGTGCGAGTAGTGGTAGGTCAGTTTCATTTACCTTAGTGGTTACGGTTTGTTTGTGACTTGGTTTAAGTTTTGGTGTGGTTGGTTCTGTTTTGTGTTTGTGCGTTTTTTTAGGGTTTGGTATGTGTTTAGATTGTGTGAGATAGTTAAAATCTTCAATACAAAGTTCTAAAGTTTGTATTAAAGGTTTGAGGAAATTTATTTTTTTTATACTTATAGAGCTGATGGTAAGCTGAAGTGTAGTGATGTTTTACATTTATTTCAAACAACGTAGTAGTTTAGAGGTTGAAACACAATGGTCGCGGGTTCGATCTCCGCACTGCACGGCACAAACAAAAAATTGTTATTGCGTGCGTGAACATGTTTGTTTGTATAGTTCTACTTTGGTGTGCTTATGTATAAATCAACCCTTATAGTAATGTTTATTATTTACATTATCTAGCATCCATATAACAAGCTATGCTTATTTTGGGGCTAGTTAGCACTGTGTGAATAATGTCCAAATATTCAATTACTAGCCTTCCGCCCGCGGTTTCACACGCGCGTTATTTCTTTTTTATATATTCCCCCCTTCCCCCACATTTCCGGGATCAAAAGTACCCTATGTCACCCGGGGATAGTGTAGCTTTCCAAAAGTGAAAGAATTATTTAAATCGGTTCAACAGTTTCGGAGCCTATCCAATACAAACAAACAAACAATTAAATCTTTCTTCTTTATAATATATTTTGTAGATTTTATGATATCTGTCTTAGGTCGGGTAGGTATACTTAAACTTTTTTACTGTTTCCAATAAATAATTAACGCAAACATCTATAATCGAGACAAAGAAAATGCAATTTAAGTACCTATCTCAATTCGATTATATTTTCACTTTTTTAAAGGATTATGAAAAAATAAAATAAAAATATTTATTTCCATAAACAAAGCGTGGTGGTGGTTATGTTTCTTATACTTACCAATAAATCTTCGTAGTTTAGTTTTTATCTTTATCACTGTACTAATGATGTAATACAAGTAGCCTTAACATCGTTTTGACCTTCTTCTGTATATTTTTTCTAACAATTCTTATTATACAGGGTGGAATTTTGTAATGCCACCTAAAAGGGAAGTACTCTTAATACTGTTGATAGAAAATTGTACTTAAAGAAAACATTCCTTTATTTTTAAAAACAAAGAAAACTGCATTCAAAGATTTTTAAAAATTCGCTTGCTGCATCCGGTAATCGAACCGACTAAAATATGTAAAAGTTGCACCCTGTACTTTTATTGCATCGATCGTTAGGGTCAATAATAAGGATGAAATCTCTCTAACAAACTTCATAAATTAAATGAAAGGAAAACAATGAAATCCTAAATTATTGATTCAATGGGTCAAGTTAAAAGCACTTTTTTCATTGTTTTCCTTTCATTTAATTTATGAAGTTTGTTAGAGAGATTTCATCCTTATTATTGACCCTAACGATCGATGCAATAAAAGTACAGGGTGCAACTTTTACAGATTTTAGTCGGTTCGATTACCGGGAGCGGCAAGCGAATTTTTAAAAATCTTTGAATGCAGTTATCTTTCTTTTCAAAAACAAAGGAATGTTTTCTTTGAGTAAAATTTTCTATCTACAGTATTAAGAGTACTTCCCCTTCAGGTGGTATTACAAAGCTGCGGCAAGCAAATTTTTAAAAATCTTTGAATGCAGGTTTTTTTCTTTTCAAAAATAAAGGAATGTTTTCTTTGAGTAAAACTTTCTATCTTCAGTATTAAGAGTACTTCCCCTTCAGGTGGCATTACAAAATTCCACCCTGTATATTATTCATTTGATGTAGTAGGTAAAAACACCAATTTTAGGCGATAATAATAATTCGAGTAAATAAAATAAGCATTATTTATGTAAACATCATTTATTTATCCATTTAACGTTTAAGACGTGACTTTAACTAATAGTATAGATGTACATACATACGTACATATTATTATTTAACGTTCTGAGTGAACTCTTTATAAATAAAAAAATGTGTAACTGTTTTGCTCTACTTATAAAAAGTTTGTTTAAATTATGTGTAGTTATGTATGTCATACACTTTTGGCCAACATAACCTCAGCTGCTCCCCCAAGCGGCTGGGGTATCCATAAAGGATTTCTCCACTATAAAAAAAAAAAAAAAAAAGTAAAGAAGACACAGCATTGCATTTATATTTTAAAATAGTACCGAGTTTGCGTAAACGTCATTTTATATTGATAAAGTTGAATCTTTGAACTATTATACCGTTTTATAAATTGACAACGATGAATGAATAAGCAGACAACTACATACTGAATACAATTATTTTTTTTAACTTGACCTACTTTATCATTTCGATCTATTAACATTTTTTTAACGGATAAAAGTTTTAAGAACCTTGTACAATCTTCGGAGTAAGCATTTTTTCTAATCACATCATAAACTTAACGACGTCCCACTAATTTTGTCCACAAGTGTAATTAGACTGCGTATCTAATGCACGATGTCTGACGCATTCCTCATTACATAATGCGAGATAATTCCTCTACTTAGCCAGTCAATGGTCAGTTCGATTTCCGTAGTGAAAGGATGAGTCAATAGATATAACATTCTTATTACGGATATATCGACTATTTGAATCGATATTTGATTCTTAGCAATCATTTTTGTAACAATATTATTTTTTAAGAGAACGACTTCTTGGTTAAAATTTAATCACAATTTTGCTTTGTTCCACTTGACAGCTTTACTCAATCAAGAATTAATCGTTTTTGCATGTAAAATAAAGATAAAATAATCTTATGATGCAATAGTAACAGAGTTAAGGTTTTTTTTTTATTCATGACTTTTAACAAATTCAAAACAACTCCGTAGAACAGTGGCTAAGCCGCTCGGGTATAAAACACGGAGGTCGTGGGTTCGATTCCCGCCATGGGTCTGGTTGGTGGTAGGATTTTTTCAGAGTCCGACTGGCTATCCACAGGTGAAATCTGCCGCCATAACAGCTCTGTGTTCCGGCAATATTAATGTGGAATCCAATACACTTGAAATCAGAAGCTCGAAGATCAGATGAGTCTACAGTCTGGCAGCACATTGAGGTACGTTTCCAGGTGAAGCGTCCCACAATGGAATAGGCCGCAGTGACCGCTAACCATCAAGTGGGCTGCGTGCCTGTCTGCTAACTGACCTACTATAAAAAATCGGAATCCCTAGCTGACCAAAATTGTCCGAATAATTCACTCAGTAAATCAATTAGATCCTAGTCCAGCGCCTCAAAAAAAGCTCTTAACTTCTCTTCTAAAAGAAATCTTACCCTTTCTCTTAAACACTTTTATGGGAGGCACTAAACAAACGAAATTCTAGGAAACAAATCCTGTTTTCCTAATCTACAAACTCCTAAACGGGGTAAAGTATTAAAACATCTCGCCAAGTGAATTACAAAAAGGCTCTAAAGCGGGGCAATTTCGTGCAGTAATTAATTCACCGGGCTAATTGCACTGATTAAACTTGGATTAATTTGCAAATCAAATTAATAAGTTATACTTGTAATTTGAATTATGCGTTGGTTTAATGTAGTCTGAGGGTAGAAATAGTTTTTGAGTGGGGTAGATCGGGTATATTTTTTGACGTACATTGAATACAATACGTAGTAATTGTGACTCACTGATTACAAGGGTTTTAAACATTTTATTTTTGTACTAGGTCAGTTGGCAGACAGACACGCAGCCCATCTGCTCCCACATTGATTTTAATGTGGGCAATATTAATGTGGGAGCCAGTACACTTGAAATTGAGGCTCGAAGATCAGATGATCCTACAGTCTGCACAAGCGACGCTTTCAGGCGAAGTGTTCCTTAGTGAAATAGGCCGCAGTGGCCGCTTGCTTACCATCAGGTGGGCTACGGGCCTATGACAACTGACCTAGTATATAAAAAAGTTAACAAATAAAATCAAAATTGAAAACTAGAGAGAGAAAAGTTCACTGTTTAAGATAACAAGTGAAAAAATTATATGTCAGAAAATCATACAATTATTTTATGTAAAGAAATCTCAATTTGTACTTGCAATCATGAGACGTACACAAAGTATCAGCAAAAGTAGCACATCGTTAAAGGTCAAAGATGTAAAAAGCCAACATGCGAAGTTATTAAGCAACTGAGCATACATTTATTATATTTACAGAAGACCTTTGACATGCAAGTACCTCTGTTAGCCAACTTGTTTGTTTGCTATAGACAACAAATCTCAATAGACATCGCAAAGTGCTAATTTGATTTTCCAATTTTGTTAAAAATGGACTTGACCTTGCAAAATGAATGTGATAGTTGATGCCACTCTATGTTTAGCATAAAGAATCTAAGTGCATTTTTCTCATCGTTTTAAAAACTTCAAAGTATTCAAGACGATGAGAACGTATGAGGTCAACCTCATACGTTTTTTGATTTAGTTGTTGCTTCAAGTTATATTTCAAGGAATACAGTAATTTGCAAGTTGCAAATAATAATAATTACATGATGCATTAATTCCTACACACTTTAGATGCCACTTTTAGATTTAATTTATTGTAATTTCATACAAAAATCAATTGTTTTATTATTGTAAAATGTTCATTTTAGATACCAATGACAATCTTTTTTAGCACCTATCAATCAATCACTATAGAATTAAACTATTTTCGTGCATAGTAATTAAATAAATGTAATTCAAAATGTCAACCCCTTTAAACTTGGCAGAAGGCCAAACTCGTTAAACCTAAATACTATTGGGATTAGATGTCTGTGATACTGACACATTATGTAGTATCGAAGTGCCAAAATAATATTATTGCGGAACTAAAAAATTATGTCCGCAAATCTCTTCATGAACACCTAATTCGAATTACTTAATAATAAATAAAATCACATTCAATTCTGAAACTAGATCCTTTAACCACTCAATCCCGAACCGGCACTCGGGTGCCGCGTAACAATAGATTTTCTATTGTGTCTGGTAATCCGGGGCTTGAAAGATTAAAATGATCGTTTGAATATAAAATTTGTTAAATTATAGTTGATTAAAATACAGTTAAAATTGCACGACACAAACATGTATCATTTACCTTTATTTCTAAATATTTATATTTTCAAACATTTATATTTCACGGTGCTAACTTCTAAACCGACGAAATTCCATTTAACTTTGAACCCCTCTTTTGTCCATAAAGTTGGGAATTTCTTCAAATTCCTTCTTAACTGAAAGGTTTGTAACAAATTTTCGGATACAGAAGCAAAACTCAAATATTAATCAACAACGCAGGATTTAATTATTATGACGTAATCTTTTCATGTTTACTTAACGGCAAAGCTAGGTGTGGTAGATCAAAAAGATTAAATATTTCCGGTGCCATAGCACAATATTTTAACATGCCTTCAGACCTAGGTGAAAAAAAATGTCCATTAATTTGTTATATGATAAAGATTAAAACTGGGACCTCGGATGCAGTTTCATTGCGCTTAACCTATGTGATTTTACTTTTATATAAACCACAACGTAATGGAATCTAGGGCAAATTATAAGGACTGACGGTCCTTAGGATGGAAAGGTTTTCAAGTGTCATATAGAAGAGACGCAGGCTTGGTAGGCTTCCTAGATGCTGGATCGCTGATTTAATAAAAATCGAA
This sequence comes from Mecyna flavalis, assembly GCA_949319885.1. NCBI lineage: Eukaryota > Metazoa > Arthropoda > Insecta > Lepidoptera > Crambidae > Mecyna > Mecyna flavalis. The sequence continues at coordinate 14,990,358 of OX439407.1, read as the reverse complement.
AATCTACTGGATCCAGGTGGCGCTGGACCGACCAGTTTGGAGATTCTTGGGAGAGGCCTGAGGTCAGTAATCGGCAGCCACCAAGAATTTCTTCCTTACAATTTTTTTTATGCCAGAGGCGGCAAACAAGCCAGCGGGTCGCCTGATGGTAAGCAATCACTGCCCCCCATGGACATTTGCAACACCAGAAGGATCGCTGATGCGTTGTCCCTATTTTTTGACATTTCAATGATTATAATCGAATATTATTAAAATGTCAAAAAGAATTTAAGTCAAGACTCGCGTTAAACAACGGAGACACAGAGTAAGCCAGATTACATATTTGTGCACAAATAAAGATGACTAAGGAATCTATAATCCAGGCATTCAATCTGAAAACTCCTTTGTTCATTACACGCTTTCTAATCCCAAGTTTCGCTTTACAAAATTACGAGAGTACTTTACAGAATTAACACAACTGCTCCAAACGTTTCATCTTACGCAGGCTCCTGTGAGCCCCGAAACAAATACTTGAGTTGCGAGAACGTATTTCCTTCGTAAATAAAGACAGAAACTTCGTCAAAAGCCACTCCGACAGATTGGAGAAGTTCCAATGTCGTATAAGTATTACCAAATTCCAATTAAATTAATCGCTTTTGCAGGCTCCGAATTAATCGTCTTCGATTGACTCATTTCAAATCATTCTTCTGAAACTGTGACGCTTGAATAATAATTAATTCTGTAGAGTTTTACTTTTGCGGTGGGTTTGTTGGCAATGATTAGGTTTTGTTGGATGCTGTTGTTACCAAACGTTGCCTAATGTTGGAAATAGACTTTATATAGATTATATTTAAATACGCCTAAACAGTGTGAAGTAATTGAACAAAAAATATATGAAAACTTCTTTCAGTAGAAAATGCGCAAAATTCTTAGAAAATTCTGAGTACTCAGACAGATATTTGTTAATTGAATACCTACTATATAAAAAGGAGGTTAAACCAATAACCAACCATATATAATTATAAAACAAAAAATTACTCAAAACCAAAACCAATGAATATTTCTTCATAATGTCGATATAACATTGAACTCCCCTCGTAATTACCTTTAAATGTAATAACTTTCGCGCTTCCTATAAATTATTTCATATTACCCTGCATAATTATTTATATTTCCAAGAATTCCATATTAACTTAAGTAATTAATAATCCTTTTACTTATTATTATTTCATAATTTACGAACTAAAACAAAAGTAATTCATTACTCATTTTACAGCTGATAGATGATTAATTATTGTTTTAAAGGAATTTTAGTGTCAGGTAATGGAAACATAAATCTTATTTGTCCAATACAAGGCTATCAGAAAATAAATAATTTAATCTGTGTAGCAAACCTAAATTATATTTGTATAGTCATTACACAAACAAGTCTTGAAATTGACTATTTAATAATAATGATGTATTTGGCAATCGTCCCTTTCTCGAATTTTATAAAAAAAAGAATGAAATACGATGTTGTAACAGATGCATACATGCATACGTACCTATTAATTCCAAAGTAGACTACGTTACGCGTGACCATTGAATAACTAAGACCTCCACTTAAAACTATTAAACGCGGACAAATACGACTTCATCTCTTATTACATCTACCATTGCTGTTTTTTATCAACTCACATCTGAAGCTACCGTGACAATGACACCGTTGTACATCGTCCAATACTTAGATAGCGCTTCGCCGTGGTTCGCACGGATGGAGGCTACGCCTTTCACTTTCAATGGTTCGTTGTCTCGCATGTTTTTATGTCACACTTGTAATATTGCGTGTTCGTTGGAACAATGCAGTTTTCATCAGCAGAAATCATTCAAATGTGACTGGATGGAAATTCTGTTTTCCATGCTGGTTTGAATGCTACAACTGCTTTTAAAAATGGAAACTGGAATGCGAGGGAAAAGTTTAGTAAGTGCATGTTTTGCGAACGTGTATTGATAACTTGTTTCTGATCGTACGAGTAGAATGATTTACTATCAATACTGGTAAAGGTATATGACCTTCAATAATAGACGCTTCCATACAAAATACAATATTCAATAAATGATCTCCATTGTCGCAATTTTATCGGAGTGCGCTTGGTCCATTATCAAGGTTGTGGAGATTCTAAATATTTTTACCAAGAATTCTACCTAACATCTCACTTACTCCTGTTTTGCTTAACTTTTTTTTACTGATAGAGCAGTAATTATATTTTTACCTGACTTCAGTTGGCAGACAGACAAGCAGCCACTGCAGCCTATTCCAGTCACCAGAAAGCATAGCTCAATGAGCTGCACACTAAAGGAGCAATCTTCAAGCTTTTAATTTAAACTGTACTGTCCCATGAATTTTATTTGTTTCGTGTTTTGACATCACTGGTATTTGTTCTCTTGGTATCATTATAACTTACGCTCCCGCACTTTTTGGCGACCCAAATTCTATTCAACATACATTTGATGCGTTCTGAATAAGAAACAAGACATGATAAACGAAAGAAGATTACGAAAAACTGTTCAACATTTCGGTAGAAATAAATCTATCCAACCTTCACAAGACTTCCGATTTACAATTCAGTTCCACCAGACACTTACATCCGTATAATCCTACTATTTCACAAAAAAATATATGATTGATAACCCGAGTATTGAAGGATTCTTTTGAACGGATCCCATCCCCCCACTTCAGCTCCAAGTGGTCCGTGTCATCGATTCGATGCGTGTCGGTCGTCAGTCATTGGGGCGAACGGGAGTATGGTTACCATGAAAGAAATTGTAAAGAGGACTCATAAGATTATTGACCAGTTGTGTTGTTGGTCAATTTGGTATTCTAGAGTACTACTGTTCCGTGATTTTAAGGTTCTGGGTTCCATTCAAGAATCAAGAAAATATATGTGTCAGGTTATCGAACTCAACTCGTTTTCACGAAAAATATATTAAGTTTAAATTATGGTCTTTGCCTTTTTTACTTTTTACTTATCATTCCTACGCGAGCGCTTTGTCCCGATCTATTTGGGAAACGCTTGAAACATAACGACAACCTACTTTTTTTTAAATAAAAAGGTAAAAAATATTTTATTTTACAAAACAAACAGGTCTGACACCTGATGGTAAGTAAATACTACTACTGCCCATAGCCACCTGGGACTAGAGTTACAAATGCGTTGCCCGCCTTCGATAAATTAATATGCAGGGAAGAGAAAGGGTTATGGTCCTCATAAGTATAAATTAGTGCGATTGCTGTCTGACCTTCATAACCCTAAACAGGGATATGAGGCTAATTGTATCATATTATACAACGCCTGTTCTGTCTGTGCAAGTTAATTCTATATTCTATACGAATATTATAAAGAGGAAAAATTTGATTGTTTGTTTGTTTGTTTGCATTGAATATGCTCCAAAACTACTGAACCGATTAGAATAATTATTTCACTGTTGGAAAGCTACACTATTCCCGGTGAACATAGGGTACTTTTGATCCCGGAAATGAGGGGGGAAGGAAATATTTGAAAAAAGAAATTACGTGCGGGTGAAACCGCGGACGGAAGGCTAGTTTATTAATAAACGTCTGTAATTGTCGTAAAATTTAATTTGATTTAATCTACGGAGAATAGTTTCTCTGAAAAAGTAATCTTTCAATTTAATTATCACAATAAGTTATTAGGAAAATCAAACTTTATTGTAGCTGAATCGGCCGACTGATAGATTATGAAATATTTGATCTGAATTGTTTTCTTGAAATGAATTTCAGCAGAGTACTCATGACAAGGTCGAAAATAGAGTATTAAATTCTCAAGAATCGAGAAACTCGTTAATATACCAAATTAGGCAACTCCCAAGGTCTAGTATTGAATAGTTGACCATCTCGACCCTCACTTGTATTGTTAGCAAAGAATGCTATTGAAATATTTGACTTAATATTATTCCATGAACGCATGCGTGTCATACTATATCATTATGAGAAAACAGAATATCTTACGAGAATTTTGTGTGAAGTACAAAGGTCTTTCGAATTTAATGTGTCTCTTTTTGATAAATTAAGACAGATTACAAAGATGAACCATTAGATACAAAATGTACTTGTACTTTTTGTGAATCATTAATTATTATTACCTTCATGTAGGCCTCAGAATAAAGAGTGTACATGTGGTAATATTGAATAACTTTTTGGGGGCCTAGAAAAATTGTGTCTTTTACTAGTTTGGCATCTGCAGATAGGGTGTTTTTGTATGAATTACTGAATATCTTATTTATTATGCATAGCACTTTCAAGACGAAAATAAATTTAAAAAAACTACCAATGATAGCTCTGGGATGTTTCTATGCTTTGAAATGAATCGCCAAAAAACTAGATTGTAATTTTTTTCAAATGTATTTTCTTTTTCAAAGTCTCCATAGTAATAGTATTACAAACAGTTACCCCTATTAAAGGTAACATTAAAAACTATAAGAATAAAGTAATCTAGTTACGTCAGCAAATCTATATATTTCTTATCCAAACAATGTGGAACTAGAAAGAATGCATGAATAGAACATGCAATAAAAAAAGGATTATCCGTATTTTCCAAAAAACTTGGTCACACTAGCACAAGCTTACTTGACGCTCCGTTGCCTCTTGCTAACCGTGTCATTATTTTCTTATTCGATCTATTTTTAAATTCGCAAACATTCGTACCTACGTAGCAGTAAATTATTTTAGGGGGGACATCCTTATTTAATAATTATCATGTGGAAAGGGACAGATTTGAAAACAGCTTAAGTTTTGGTGAATACGTTGATAGTTTGTTGTGGACTGTAAAAATTTTGACCTTGAAATTTAGTTTGAACCTTTTTCTTGCTTTATTATAATTTTCTAAATTGCAATTTCTTAATTGAAGCCGTTTTCTGCCTAATCTTATTCTTATCTTATAATCCTTTTGTTTTGATTACGGTGAGGTTATGATTAAGAGCTAAGGCATACATTTAGTTTATTTGTTTAAAATTCTTAATACTAGCTTTCTACCCATGGCTTTGCGTTAACCACGCTAATATTTTTTTTATGAAATCTGGAAAGGTATATATTAAAGAATTGTATAGTAATATTGATCAGATTAACTTCAAAACTGGCAAAATTTTATAAAAACTCACTGCACTCACCATTTTACACTGGTAATAATAGTTGAATTATATAACTTTTATATCTGTTATCACATTAAAAGTGACCATTTTCATTATCCTGGAAGTAGCCTACAATTTCATTTTTCAAGATCTAATCTCTATCTGAAAAAATATTTACTTAAAATAGGATAAGTAGTTTAGGTGAAAGCGTATCAGACAGACAAAATTACTTTCGCAATATTACAAATTTGGAATTATTGATTTTATATCTTGGTTAGTTGACTTTCACAGTAATAAAGTCTAAAGAAATATTTAACACAAATGCTCTACCATCCAACCCCAACTACTTTGTTAGAAAGAAACTATCCTAAAATAGTTATCCACAAAGAATTCTCCATAAATTTCTTTAGCTGTCTGAATACACCGGTGATTCAGGAATAAGGCGTTGTTACGAATACATTCATGGATGGCGATAGAATAGGTACATTCCTTTCGTCGCTACTTCCGCCCCGAGCGTCTTGTAGAAATTCTATTATATGAACTATGAACGCGGTATTGGTGGGCCAAATACGAACTAAAAAAGAGGTCACTGTAAGTTTCTTTTGGGTTGCAATTACGCTACTTAGAGGTGAGATTTAATTTCTACTATGAGTCTGATTGGAGTCAGGAATTTTCAGATTCCGACTTTCTTGACCCAGAAACTTAATGTGCTTTGTTACGACATACCCCATGCAGCCATCTTTTTGGGGTCACTTTACAGAGCTTAGCAGACTCCAAGCCCCTTTTTATTTGCTTCTTTGGCAAAGACATACCTATACTCGTACTCTGAAGTACCTTAACAAACCATGAACAATTATTCTCTTGCAAAAGTTAACATACAAACAAAAACCAAGGGATAGTGCCTCTATCTCCTCTATCGAGATAGTCAATGGAAGCAAAGGATAATATTTGAGATAAAGTATTTTATATTTTAATGGAAGGTTCTTTACACTTTCTTGTCTTGGGATACTTCGAAGAAGTATCGCTTATTGTACAGCCGTAAAGTAGTCTTCTCTGATTTTTGACCCTTTGATTTCATGTTGTACTGATTCCTACAATATTTATTCCGAAACACAGAAAGAGCTATTAAAACGACAGATTTCACTTGTGATAATAATGTGAACAGAATAGTTTATAATACAATACATAAATTACTTTGTTACATAAAACATGACAAGATGTGGGACAAAAATTGTATATTATGACAATTTTGCGTGAGGAAAATTACTCACTGGAGATCTCGTGGTCCTAATTATAAGTTATGTAGTCATTATTTTTCTTCCAACTATTTTCCCAAGATTCATAGTGTACTTTTTAATTTATCGCCTAGGAATTACAATGCCTAATGTCTGCCTTGACACCAAAATGATAGATAAGAATACATTAATTTTTCGTGTTGATGATTACGGTTGGATAGTGTACCTAGTAAGTAATTAGTACTTATTGTACAGTTAAGTTTTTGTTCCTTTACATAGAAATATTATGTACTGACGAGTAGCTCAATGTTCCTTCATTCATATATAAATGAAATAACATTATTACTATAATAGCGCATACAATTAAAGCCAGAGAAGACCTTAGTAAAAATATTTCTACGTTGTTCAATCTAACAAAATATTTTTTTCCGAAAACACTAATACATATTTTCTACGAAAAATAATACTCCACAAATCTATCGAACCGTTTCTCTATTCCATTGTTTTCCTATGGAAATCACAGGCCACCCAAACGTCTGAGCGATAAAATATGAACAGTTCTGATCATTTTTCTCTCAGCATTCATCGTTTCCTTTATTTATTTGCTATGGGATTTGGTTATTTGTATGAAAACGCTATGAATTTTCAATATGTGAAATGAAATAAAAACATGGAGTATCTAATATCTATACTTCCCATGGCCATGGCATCACATTTTCACTTTATTTTGTTTGATTGTTATTGGTAAAGTTCAGGATTGGGCATTGCCCAGTGGCCTGTTTACGGTTCTTGCACAGAAAAATACCTCTATCAATAAAAATTAAGTCACTGTTACTGGTGTAATCACCATTCTGGTGAAATGCGGATTGGTGATCACAATCCTGTTCTATGTTCTAAAAAACCGCTCAAACCGACAAAAATTGCTCAAACTAGAAAATGAACTTAGGCCCATGTATTACCATGGCCAAATATTTAAACCAACGGAAAAATACAGTGATATGTACTCGTATAAAAAGTATTGAGCAATATCATAAGTACTTCCTAGAATATCATAATGAAACAGTAATAACCATTTACCATCAGCTCTTAGTTTGGTAAAAAAACATTTTATGGGCTTAATGTATTAAGTTACTTCCATTTGCTATATTATAATGCCTTTATGATTTTTATTCTTTAAGATTGTTAAGTTTTTTTAAACTGTTATGTGAGTTCTGTACATACGAGTAACGAAACAGGGTCTAGTCTAGGTGATTTTCTAGTTTATTTTAAGTACGTGGCCGTGATTTCACGGTTCTGAGTTCATTTCCCAGATCGGGCAATATAATAGAGAGTTAAAAAAATCCAAGAGATAAACTTTAAAAGTCCAAGAAGGTACTCATTCACTTTTCCGCATACATGCCGCGTACTATGTTAACATTTCACTAACTTATTTTTTGCTTGCTAACACACACTTGTACACTTTGTGGCACAATTTCATTCTGATACAAAAAGTGTTCCAAAACTGAAGTTCATTATAAAAAATAAAATTTTTAATGCCATCTGATTTTATTCCGTCCGTCGTACCCTAAAACCCACTTCCTACATGGTTAAAAATCTCAAATCTCAGAATGATTTTATCTCAAGCCTAACATTAGCATAAGTGGTACAATTTGAACATGGAAGACCTTGTTGCATCACATGTGGCGGCCATCAGAATATTAATGCGTGTCTGCCAACTGACGTAGAAAGTGCTCGCACAGTTAAAACATACCAGTGAGGTTTCTGGGAACTTAAGGGCTATATTTGACTTTACACTAAAAGTTATTTTACAGCCAAAATAATAGTTTCGCTATTATGACATTTCCCAGTTTTTTTGGAAATATTTCCTTAATTTGGTTTTACCTATCTATGGCAGCTGTTAAGCCCGACAGATAAAATTTATTTCTAATGACACAGTGCTGTCAAAAAAGAACGATTAGATTGCGACGACTATAGTTTCCACACAAAATATAAATGCGTGGCTTCTTCTTAAGGGTTGGTGCCGACCATTTAAATTGTGTTTGTCTATTATTAAAATCGTCATTTATTTTACTACGCCCTGAATTGATCTTTGATAAAATAAAGGTGAAGCCCTTTTTTGAATAAGTCTTAACCAGTACGTCTTTACCAGTCTTTAAGTCCAACCAGTATTATAATATAAACCGGTTATTTACCGGCCCGTTTACTGTTAACGATTTCTACTGTATGTGTTTATTACACTGTGGAGGTAGTCACGTCCTAAACACAGTCACGTGCAAAAATCCGAATATGAACCTTGCTGCACTAATATTAGCGGTAGAATATATATTATAAAGATTTTTATTTCTTGTACTGCGTAATAGGCCAATTATGTAGGTCTTTCTGTATGTGGATATAAAGGCTAAAATAAACGTCGTGTGCATGTAATTTCGAATGTACATTTTACCTGTAATTCTAGAATGGTTGCTATTCCAAATTCGGGCTTCACGTGGGTTCAACTACAAATTTAATTTTGTTGGAAAGTTATAATTAGGAACAATATTAGAATTTACTGCATGACTTGAACAAATGCAATTACACCAGGCCTTGGGTCTGGACGGTAAAATATGTATAATATATTTTTTGGTAGCTATGTGTGTTTCATTTGACATATTATTATTACAACGTTTATGTTAATAATGAGGAATAAAAAAAAAGAAGGATATACTAAGGCACTATTAAAAAGACACTAGATAATTTTTTTATTTTCATTTTACTTAATTACATTTTACTTTAACATAATGAATCTTATTACATATTACAAAGTAAAATATAGCAATATAATAATATAGATAATCTGCACAAAGCATTATTTTATAAATATTCAGACTTTTAATTTAGCTCTAAGTATTAAGACCTTAATCATATAAATCCTTAATATTTAAAACAAAAGCAATGATGAAGTAGAAAACTCTTGTAATATTAATGGACGTCGTTTCTAAGAATTTTTCTTGAAACTGGCTAATGAACGTATTTTCTTATTTTTCAGACAATGGAGCTGCTTTGGTGCTGCGTGATTGCAGCATTAGTGTCAACAGCCTCCGCGGCAGTTGATGTTGAAAAAACTGTCCAACAAGTCCAAAACATTCTCAAAGAAAACACCGGCCTGCCCAGACTCTCCAGAGAAGAAATAATACAGCTACTAAACGATATCAGAGCGGAAGATTCGAAAAGCAAATCGTCGTCAACAGAAGATTCTAAAGAAGCCAAAGTTACGTCTATACCTTTCAGAATAGAAGACAACGAAATCAGTCCAGTAACGCAAGTTCCAATCGTAAGGAAAAATATAGGTTCTCGTGGAAAAGACGTTCCTCGTCCAACCACTACATTTGCAACTACTACACAAAAGCCTCGAAGTACTACTAAGAAGGGTGAACCATCAGTCGTAGTCGTCCTTCCATACACACCTAGAGACGGATCTTCCTTACAAGAGCTTTATACGCGGCCACCTCGTGTAGAACGAGTACCTTTATCTCAAGTTACTACTCCTAGCCCCTTATTGAATACTCTGGAAAAACTACACAAGGCGCTAGATAACAACAAATCAGGAAAAGTGAGTGATCCTAAGGACGATTTCCCAGCTGAATTGCAGGCGTTCCTAAACGCGCATGGTTTGAAGGGGAAGCCAGGACAAGATCACTTCCTCCTACCATTAGAAGGATTTAAACCTTTACCTCCAGCAAAGGTTGTTGATGGAACAGTACAGCTTCCCGAAAATATTCTTCTTACTTACGATCTGATATCATCTGACTCTGACCAAAAACCAGTGGCACATGACCAAGTGCCACCAGCAAACTTTTTATACGAGCCTCTGCGCCCTGAATACCCATTCGAGTTAGAAACTTCAGCGTCTGAATTAAAAAAGACAGTTCTTCCTTTAGATTTACCCGTCCGGAAAACCAAATCGACTTCCAATGCTCCAAAGCCTAATTACGAACCAATAGATTACGATGCAGTTAAAGTAATACCATTGAGACAAGGTTTGAGTCCAGTTGACGATGTCAAATCAATCCTAAATAGCGAACAAAATAAAAGACAGGCTGACAATGCGACGACAGAAATTCCTAAAAATGATGCAAGTTCAGAACCAAGTACGAGTGACACTTCCAAATCAGATGACACCCCCGCAGCTGCATCGGGAACAGATACGGGTGCTTCTATAGCAGACTTAGAAGATTCGTTTGGTGGAGCAGCACCTGAACAGCCAGGAGATTCAGAACTCCCTCCTCCTCGAAAGAACGGTTTTTACTGGATGCTTGATTGGAATAGTTTCTTAGAAGTTGGGGATGGTGACACTAAAGTCAATATTCGGTTTGAGCCTAAATTAGGTGACCCACAGATGTTTGTACCTGTAAATGTACCGTGATTTATTTTAATAGTTATGGATGTAATTTATTGTTCTAGTCTTAGTCTACGAATTCCTTTTTCATTGCCCAAAATTGTTAATAACTGGTTGTTGGATATTTGAAATAATTTGAATCAAAATTGTTTATTGAGCTGAAGTTTTTGTATGGTTTGAATAATTTCTATCGTTATATTTTATTTGCAAACTGATTGTAATATAATAAGTCATTTTAAATTAAATTTAAAGTATATAAAATTGGGCTAACTTTATAATATTTTTGCAAATTACATAACTAACCATAAGTTGTATACAAGTTTCTCGTAGCTAAATGGAATGATGCAGAATGATTAGACGCGCAACACAATTGGCAAGGTATGAATGCGAAAAATTGAGGATAAAGCATGCGATTATAGTATAGTTCTTTATCCAGAAATGGATTGCAAAAGGCTAATGATGATGATGAAGTCTTTTACGTAACCATTGTTGAAATGTGTTCGTCATAATAAACTATTTGGAATGAAATATGCCAATTGATGATTGACAATATCGGTACTAATCATTGCCCAAGTGCGGGCGCACATTGTTTCGGAAACCCCATTACACTCAATCAAGCCGTAATGACTACTTCATTATGTCGACAACTGGTGCAAAACATTTTCTAATCGAGTTATGGCTTTAATTGCCACGTGATTCTACAGAACCACTTACAAAACTATCTTGGAGTGTATCGTTGAGATGTTTGTCGACAAATGAGTCGTGATGGTTGTCATAATTATTCCTTTATATTTTTTTGTCATTTGACTTTTTTTTTAATATCATTATACTTCGAGCTTTGTCCTTCAAGATTAGAATATAACACTTGTAGTTTCACGTACGGTGATGCCAGATGAGCACTTTAGTTGAGGGTAGAAACCCCCAATTTATTTTATTTTTATTATAAAAGAAAAATATTTTTGTGGGTAGGTCTATATTACTTGCCCATCGCCAGTTCATTCTATCGTCATTCACAGTTCAGTGCTCTGCCAGTGCGCACCTCCTTTAAAAAGTCTACGAAATTTTGTGAAATTTACGTCAACATGCCTAAAAGGAAAAAGTGTAGTGATGAGTACGAGTGTTTATTGGAAAAAGTTAAAAAACGAACGCCAAATAGTGCGCGGACGTCGCCTTAGGAGCGAGTCTTCGTCTGATTCGATTGATGACAACGAGCCGTCGTCACACCCACAAGGTATTTACAATGATGTTGCATTTCCTAATTACCTACTAGCGTCTGAGGGTTTGCGGTGTTAGCACCTGTGCGTTAACATCTACCCAATTACACAGACAATCAAAAGAGTACTTTCGAGTGTTCGACGTCCTCGTTCCATTATTTATTATGGACAAAAATATAATTAAATTAGTGTTGCGGGCATACCATACCGGGTTGTCACTCACTTAAGAGGGATTGCGGTATTATCGACTATGTGATAACACCTTCCCGTACTTAAATAATAATAAATCTACCTATTGGGTATGCGGTACAACGCCTCGAGTTGTTACCTACCCGTTTTACAGTTACGCAAGCAGTCGCAACGATTGTTTAATTACTGTATTGGTGTTAAGGGGCATTCTGGACTAGCAGACACGTATTTTTTCTGTAAATTCAGAAGACGAAATTGTAAAAATCGATCCTTACATGTATGAAGAACGATAAATATTATTTCTACCCAATGCCTTCGACGAGTACTGCAGCTGATGCCGCGGATGCCGCGCTTGCCGCCGCGTACGCAGCCGCATCGACCGCCGCGCCGGCCCGACGGCGCCCGCCTCCGGCTCTGCCTCCGCCGCAACTACTGAGTCCACCGCTGCTGATAATGCCGCCTCCGCCTTAGGTACCGATATTCAACACCAGCTGATAGCAGATGCACATAATAACATGCAATCTGAACAGAGTCCATCACTGGACAAAGAGATCCTAGCAATACTTGGTGATGATCCATCAGTCCCTAAAACCTATGGCAAAAATATTCATAAAGATTTAACGGCGACTTGAACACGTTGCCACTTCCGGCCTCACAAAAGAAGCACGCAAAGAGCTTTAAACGAAATATTTGCCGCCAGCAAATTGCGTTCTTATCAATGCACCTACTTTAACGCGGAAATCAAAGCCGCTGTGTCAGACACAGTCGCGAAAAGAGATAAAGGCATTTGAAATAAAACAAAAACAAATAGCTAATGCCATATCATGTGTAGGACAAGCTATTACATATTTGTTATTTTTGGAAGGGAAAGATCCTACCCTCATTAAGCTTATCGAATCCTTTGCGACTGCCAATAATTTGACTCTTTTTTCTGGCCACTCTTAAGAAAAACATGAAGGATCAATTACAAACGTCAAAAATTGATAATTTTCCTTTCGGAAAAGCTTTTGCTGAAACCCTAAATATCGCGAAGGCTATATCCAAATCTAGCTCCAAATTAAAGTCTAGCCTGAATGTTCGGTCGGTCGTCAAGAAGACAAAGCCTCTTTCGAGTAAGAGACTTTAAACTGGAAGGCGCCTCCCCCGAGCCGCAGGCCGCCGGGGACCCAGAGGAACCCACAGCCTGCCTCTCAGAAGAATCTGCGCGCGCCATCTTTGAGGACGTCACACAGCAGCCGCCAGTGCAGACCCGCAACTACCGTTAGACTCGGTAAAGTATGCTGGTAGACTTTTACCACAAATGTTACCGTATAACACTTGACCCTAGTGTATTAAAATGCATAGATGGCTATGAGATACCTATTTTACAGCCACTTTGTCAAAATACACCACCAATAACTCGAGTATTTACTCTGACACGGAAAAATCCCAATTGCAAAAATCTGTTCATAATCTTTTAAAAATAGTACTTTATCTAAATGCGAGCCCTGTATTGGTCAGTTTTTGTCTCCATATTTTATTATTGCAAAACCAAATGGTAACTTCAGATTCATAATAAACCTAAAAAATTTAAATAAATTTTTACCACAAACCATTTTTAATTAGAATACCTCCGCATTGCTATTAAGTTAATTACTAGAAACTCCTATCATATTTATGTTTTTATTTTGATGGAGTAAACTACGAATTAAATGTGTTACCTACCTCCATACGTTTTTACAAAGATTATGAAGCCAGTTGACAGGTTGTTGCGATGTATGGGATATTGTTCAACAATATAAATCTTGACGATTTATACCTAATCTCAGATTCCTTTGTTTCCTGCTCAGAAATGGAATGGATGAATTTAATGGACACCCTAAAATTATTAACTTTTTTAGGGTTTCTTATCAATTATCAAAAAAGGTGCCTTTTCCCAGATTAAAGTGCAAATACTTGGGTTTTATATACACGGAGTTGTTTCAAGTCAGCAATAGCAAAGTCAAAAATTAAAAGTTTGATTTATATAAAATATATAAATATTAAAAGATGCAAAATAAGAGATTTTGCTCAACTTGTCGGCTTACTCACTTCAGCTTGCCCAGGAATATATTATGGTTGGCTGTACACAAAGGGATTTAAACGAATTAAATAATATTTAAATTTAAAACTATGCCATGATAATTACGAGCATTACATGACTATTCCTAACGAGCTGCAGTCTGATTTTGAATGGTGGCTGCAGTCGATCGACAATCTGTTAATAAGATAAAATCTGACCATTTCTGCATTGAAAATATACTCCGATGCCTCAACTACGGGGTGGGGGGCAGCATGCGGGGAGGAAACTGCAAGCGGCCCATGGTGGAGTCTCGAACGGGAAAAACATATTAATTACCTGGAGATTCTTGCTGCATTTTGTGGTCTCAAAATATTTGCTAAAATCTATTGCAATTGTCATTTTTTTTTAAGAATTGACAATGCCACAGCGATATCCTATATTAATCGCATGGGCGGGGTGCAGTTTTCCCACCTAACGCAAGTCACCAAGGAATTATGGCAATGGTGCGAGGCAAGGCAAATTATTGTGTTTGCGTCATACATTTAAAGCTCTTCAGACAACCGTGTCGCAGGTGCATAGTCTAGGCGCATGCATCCCGACAGAGAATGGGAACTGTTAGATGCCGCGTTTCAACGTATCTTATCACAATTTGGTACTTCAGATATTGACCTTCAGACCTTTTTTGCCAGTCGTATTCATACGAAATGCCAAAAATACATAATATCATGAAATAGAGACCCAGATGCATACGCAATAAATGCCTTCACTGTATCATGGTCCGGCTTAATAGTTAATATACTGCCATGCCAGAGGTATACTTGTTGTACCCCTATGGCCTAGTCAACCGTGGTTCCCCCTATTCAAAAAGCTTAGTTAGTATCGAAATGTTTGGTATTTCATCCCTCTGACCAATTGATAATTTCCCATTCCAGCGACCGCAACCTGCACCACTAGATTACCCTGGTTGCAGGAATATTATCCAAGAACGTTCCGCCTTCATCCACAGATGTAATGTTGTCCTTTTTGTCAGACAACAGCATTAAACAATACGACTCATGTTTAAGAAAATGTTATCAATATTGCCATACTAATAATATAGTTACATTTATTTGAGGCATCAATACCACAGGTCATGTGATTTTTAACCGAAAACTAAATATCTCTGGTTCGCCGTACGGAACTTTAAATAGCTGCAGGTCTGCCTTATCTCTCATATTAGGTCAAACACACAGACTAATAAGAGATACTAGTCAAACAATTGGAGATGATGATCGGGTTAAACGGCTTTTAAAAGGACTTTATAGACTAAGGCCTCCGTTGCCAAAGTACAATATGACATGGGACACGTCACAAGTCTTAGACTTTATGTTCAATTGGTTCCCAAATGAAAACCTGTCATTAGAATCCTTATCTAAAAAATCTGTTACCCTGCTAGCATTGGTCGCGGCTCACGGGGTTCAGACCTTTTCTAAAATTAATATTAAAAATTAAAACTAATGATAAAAACATTAAAATCCCTGATTTAATTAAGACGTCCCGCCCGGGTGCATTACAGCCAATTCTTGTACTGCCATTCTTTACAGAAAAACCACTTTGTCCCGCTAAAACTTTGTTTACAATGTTTAGATACCACCCAGAACATACGAAATAATATTATGTCTCTTTTTATTAGTTTCAAAAAACCTCACAAGGCAGTAACTTCCCAAACTCTCAGCAGATGGATCAAGTCCACCCTTCAGGCGAGTGGTATTAATACCTCAATTCTTTCGACTCATAGTACATGCGTCTAATTCAAGAGCCTACAAGTTAGGTATTAGTCTAGACCTAATAAGAAAAACTGCCGGATGGAGCGGCAACTCCTACACCTTTGGAAAATTCTATAATAGGACAATATTGCCCTGATTTTGCTGTATTATTCTGATCAATATTATAGCTAAAAGTTAGTGCTACTTATAAAATTAATTAAGTTCATTATTAATAAATAATGTTAACTCGTAATTATATTTTGAAAGTGTGTGATCAGGATAATGTAGTCCTGAAGATTTAATCCTAATCTAACAAAATTAGATTATAATAACATATTAAATAAATGATTTCATATTTATAAATATACATAGATTATCGTATGCGTATGTATTACGCATTTTTAAATCTTACAAATAAACCTGGTTTTAGTGAAATAGCTTACCTAAAGAAAAAATACATTTCATAATATATAACATGACTTTGGCTCTCAAAATCTACAAGTGTTATATTCTAATCTTGAAGGACAAAGCTCGAAGTATAATTAATGATTAAACGAACTTACCTAAGTGAAGTTCTCTCATAATTATACGAGAGCTTTGTCCGAAAGATTAGACTCCCTCCCTCCCTACTGTTAAGTACCCCTATTATGAGTGTAATATTATGAAACTATTTTTTCTTTTCTTCCTTGGCTCTAAACTAAATGACGATAGAATGAACTGGCGATGGGCAAGTAATATAGACCTACCCACAAAAATATTTTTCTTTTATAATAAAAATAAAATAAATTGGGGGTTTCTACCCTCAACTAAAGTGCTCATCTGGCATCACCGTACGTGAAACTACAAGTGTTATATTCTAATCTTTCGGACAAAGCTCTCGTATAATTATGAGAGAACTTCACTTAGGTAAGTTCGTTTAATCATTAATTATGTGTTGTCTGGAGACAAAAATAAAGACGTTATAAGTATTTAGTATTTTATGAGGCTCAAACATTTTTCCTATTATATGGTATCCTGCTTCACCAAGCAAATTTTTGACGAATACTTCAATGGTCAGCAAAATTGATTGACATTCTTGCGCACGAAAATTAGAAAAGTTTGACATGGAAAAGAATTTCGCCGTGAATGGAATGGCCAGATTTTAACTTATAAAGTAACTTTTATCCATGCCATTTTCCTTTATTTTAATATGGTTTTAATACACATTTTATAGTATAATAATAACAATGATAACTTTTGTTGCTTTCGTAATGTTACAAATACTTCTGATTCTTACATGTTATGGAATCAATTCAAGTAAGATTTGAAATCACTACATAGTATAAAACAAAGTCGCTTTTTCTGTCCCTATGTCCCTTTGTATGCTTAAATCTTTGAAACTACGCAACGGATTTTGATGCGGTTTTTTTCATTAGATAGACTGATTCAAGAGGAAGGTTTATATGTATAATACATGCATAATATAGTAGAGAAACACTGATAAAATTAGAGGTTTTTAATTTAAGGTCGTAAATAATCGCATTTTTTTGCGCTTACATTGCAAACGCTGGCTGAACCCTACGAGATAGATCAAAATAATGTACTACACTATTGTACACCTTAAAAAGTTTTACAAAAAAGTCCGCGATGGTATATGTCTATCTCTTAGGGATAACCCACAATAACCATTTTCCTTTACTTATTACGATAAAATAATGGCTTATTTACGAAAAAGTGATTTTAAGCAATACAGTATTAATCCTTATCCAATAAAGTACCATAAATAAATTGTGCATGTAATATAGATCAATATGGGCTTTACATCATGTAATTTAAATGAATAGTTTCGAAGATATTACAGATTTAAAATGCAGGGACATAGCGGTTGCGGCGGTACCGGCCGGGGAGCGGATGGATGAACTTTTGTTATTCTTTCACGTAAAAACTACTGAATTGATTTTAATGAAACTTTACAATAATATAGCTTATACATAAGGATAACACATAGGCTACAATTTACAAGATATTCCCGCGGGATAAAGTCCTATAGTTCACGCGGGCGAAGCCGCGGGCGGAAGGCTAGTATTAAATAAAATAATGTTCTGATATGGTAGATTTAAATTATTGAATATCGAACGATTTGTAATACAATAATAGTTTATTATGTATTTTAAATTATAAGTCTTGGTTTTATGCAGCAGAACATTATATTATGTCATGACTACACATACAAATGTCTCGGTCAGTGCTTGAGTTGTTGGACCAAAACGATCGATTGAAAGTGAGCTTGGTGAAATCGTCGCGTGTTGCGTTACAATTAATAATTAGTTAAGTAAGAAGCCATCTTTGTACATAAATAATTACATATAATTGTCAAAATCAATTTGTTTTATTTACTTCGTAAAATTCAATTATGCGACGGAGGTGCTTAAATTAGAAAAAATATGAGTTCAATAAACAAATATTATTCAAAATCTCAATAAGCATTGCTCTTTTCCAATGATACATTTGGTAAAGACGCTGCCTTATGCACCAGGGGTCGATTCCCACCCAAGACAAACATAATACGCTGATATTTAAGTAATTTAGTAAAATTACACCTCTCCACGAACCCGCACTGGGCCCGCGTGGTGGACTATGGCCCATACTATGTATTAGGCCTGTGTCCCAGCAGTGGGAACGTATAATAGGCTGATGATAATGAGTAAAACTTGCAATAGTGAGACAAAAGCAAAGACCTTATTATATTGGTCGAACGAAACGTAATCGATGAGGAACTAATTTAATCATTGATAGTGTATTTAGTAAATACACTATCAATGAATTTAATACAATCATCGTCACCTGACGAACATTCGCAACAAGTCAAACTCCGTCAGCTAACGTAGGCTTATGCAAAATCAGTACGCAACGTGTTCATTGCGATTGTTCGTTGTGAATTATGCGCTGCTTAACACACAGCTGTTCCGAAACTTAGTGCCTACATCCATGTTATTTCCAAGTGTACTTTGCAACTATGTGCTATAGTTCGGGGCCCTGAGATCATTATTCTAAATTGTTACACTCAGTTCTGAGAGATCGTTATTAAATTAGAGTTGTTTGTTGCTAGGCGTGAAATAATAATATGAACATAAAATTTAACATACCTAAACCTATGCATTCTCTCTATCACAGTTTGATTGAGGGACTTTTTATATATTGCCGTCCTTTTTAGGGTTCCGTAGCCAAATGGCAAAAAACGGAACCCTTATGGATTCGTCATGTCTGTCTGTCTGTCTGTCTGTCTGTCTGTCCGTCCGTATGTCACAGCCACTTTTTACCGAAACTATAAGAGCTATACTGTTGAAAATTAGTAAGTAGATGTATTCTGTGAACCGCATTAAGATTTTCATACAAAAATAGAAAAATAATAATAAATTTTGGGGGCTCTCCATACTTAGAACTGAAACTCAAAAAAAATTTTTTCATCCAATCCTTACGTGTGGGGTATCTATGGATAGGTCTTTTAAAATGATAATAAGGTTTCTTATATCATTTTTTTCTAAACTGAATAGTTTGCGCGAGAGACAATTCCAAAGTGGTAAAATGTTGGTCCCCCCCCCTGTAACTTCTAAAATAAGAGAACCATAAATCTAAAAAAAATATATGATGTACATTATTATGCAAACTTTCATTGAAAATTGGTTTGAATGAGATCAAGTAATTAGTTTATAAATTTTTTGGGCTTCCCATACTTAGAACTGAAACTCAAAAAAAAATTTTTCTTCAAGCCCTTACGTGTGGGGTATCTATAGATAGGTCTTTAAAAATGATAATAAGGTTTCTTTTATCATTTTTTTCTAAACGGAATAGTTTGCGCGAGAGACACTTCCAAAGTGGTAAAATGTTGGTCACCCCCCTCTAACTTCTAAAATAAGAGAACGATAAAACTAAAAAATATATATGATGTACACTACCATGCAAACTTCCATTGAAAATTGGTTTGAACGAGATCAAGTAATTAGTTTTTTTTTAAATGTCATAAATCGTAAACCGCAATTTTCCTCTCATTCAATCAACTCAAATATAAAAACGTCGTCGATCAAACTTACAAAGAACTACAAGAACTTTTATATTATGATGATACTTGCTGCTACGGAACCCTTCATGGGCGAGTCCGACTCGCACTTGGCCGGTTTTTATTAACTCACATCATGATAAGTATCTAATGGTGCGTCTATGCTTACGAAGCGAACACGAGCGGCGCACGAGCGGAGCACGAGCCGATCCAAAATTCGTGTACTGTGGACGGACTTGGAGCCTCGAACGAGCGCGCTTCGAGCATTCGTTTCGTGCTCGACTGTGCTCCGCCCGTAGACAGAGAAAACTATAGAAAAATTGCATACAAATTGATAGTATCTATCGCATTCACACAAGAAAAAGAGGGCGATACAGATAGACCACGTAAAAGAAAGAGATAGAACTACACAATTTTTTGTCTCGCACCGCGTGCCGGTTTTTCGATATTTAGGCTGAAACTATGTTCGAGGAGAGATCGTCGTAGGCTCGTGGCAGGCTCGTAAGTGCGTCCACACTTGTCACGCGAGCAGAACGGTTCGACTCGTGCGCCGCTCGTGCTCGCTTCGTAAGCATAGACGCACCATAATAAAGATATAAATCGGTAACTTGTCTGTCCATTGACCTTTCCTAATGAGGATATCCTGAGTCCCGTCTCAGGGTCGCGACTTGTTGCAATATTGGACGATTTCGTCTCAATAATTCCAGAGTAGGGACCCCGGTTTGTGTCAGGCTTTCCAAGTAACTGACCACCATAGCCTATACCGTTGACAGGCGTTTAACAGTGAAAATATAGAGTTTAATGTACAGCCATATTGTAGGCTTTTTAGCTAGTTACTTATGTATTGAATTGTAACTTTGTCGTCTATATTATTACGATACGCAGCCAGAGTAAAATCTCTAAAACGATACATTCTTAATTGAATATTGGAGATATCATATTTTTTTACCGTAGCTGAATACGATAGCTCTATTACCCTAGTGACGTGTAATTCTAAAGAGGTTGGAATAAAGGAAAATAAATTCCTCAGAGCACTTATCATGACAAACACATTTCCTTTTTTTGAATTAAATAGTATAGAAAACTATGTGCAAGCCAAGGTTCATTAATTGTACCGTCGAAGTCATTTAGATAAGTAATTATCACCACAAAACTAATTCACTCCGACCTAATCCCACCTAAATAGAGTTTTAAAAACGCCAACAGTCAGGGTCAGTGTAAAGGAATTCCATCCATTGTCGAAGTTATTAAGGGTAAGGCAGTGATGTGCGGTAAATACGGATCAGATAGGGCAATGTCTATCAATATCCGCCCTTTAGGGCTAACAAGCTCGTGACGCAACAGGATTACAGGGTCACGGAAAGGACGAATGTCCGCTAGAGATGGGTTCAAACTCGATATTAAAATTCGTCGCGTCAATATTTTAGAGTCAAACAAAAAAAAAACCGGGCGGACATGGCTGGTCCCTTTCATGTGTGTGGGAGCCAGTACACTTGAAATTGAAGGCTCAAAGATCAGAGAAGTCTACAGTCCGGCAGCTCATTGAGCGACGCTTCCTGATGAAGTGGCTGCTTACTAGTGGGCTGCGAGTCTGTCTGCCAAATGGCGTGGTCTAAAAAAAAAACTAGGAAAGTTAAGTCGAGTCCCGGCTGCAATACTCGCCAAACTGCGCGTAAGATGCTTAGATGCATTCTCAACCGAAAAGAAAATTGTAAGTTTGTAGGGAGGGGGAATTAACTACTCTTACCCTTTTTAAATGTAAATATTTTTTTATATCTGAAACACCTTTACCATTTTGACTCGAAGTGGGTTTTCGTTGGTGTTCATGGATTTAGGGGTTCATTGCCATTACTGAGTTTCATTTAACTGTTCCACGGAGTTGGTGAACCTATATGACAATGGACACACTCCCATTAACAGATTATAATTTAGGAGTCAATTGGACCGCAAGATTAACTGATCCACGCTACAGATTATCATTCCATCATTATATTACTCAAAACCAAGCTGTAGTTTGATTTATAATATGCAGCTTCTGCTTCGACAGTTAAGCAACAAACCAAAATATTATATAGGATTAATTTAAAATATTAAACTAATTGCTTTTTGCTTGAGGCTAGATGCCGCTGTATGAATAACGTGACTTAGTCGTCAACTCGCGGGCGTGAAACTCGCGGGAATCCGCGAGTTGGCACTTTTCGATTTTACCTACTTTTTTATTTCGAATAATATCATAAAAATTTTGACCGCCTCCGTGGAACAGTGGCTAAGCCGCTCGGGTATAAAACCCGGAGGTCGTGGGTTCGATTCCCACCTAGGCAGCTAGGGTCTGGTTGGTGGTAGGGCTTTTTCAGAGTCCGACTGGCTAGCTACCACCCCCACAGGTGAAATCTGCCGCCATAATAGCTCTGGCTGTGTTCCGGCAGTATTAACGTGGGAGCCAGTACACTTGAAATCAAAGGCTCGAAGATCAGATGAGCCTACAGTCTGGCAGCACATTGAGCGACGCTTCCTGGTGAAGTGTCCCTCAATGGAATAGGCCGCAGTGGCCGCTTACCATCAGGTGGGCTGCGTGTCTGTCTGCCAACTGACTTAGTATAAATAAAAAAAAAAAACGCTCGACTTAATCGCTAATATTATTGTGCATACTTTACACTAAATACATTCATAAAAGTTCCCCTTCACTTGTAAATTATACGTAACCGAATATATCTTTGTATTTAATGACTATTCAAGGCCTGCGGCTTTGCTTCCTTAGATGATGGTATTGAAATTTTAATTATGTTATTATAGGACCAGTGCAAACTTTCGCACCCTATTTCACCCCCTTATGTAGAGTATTCCCTAACGGAGCGTGATAACCCAAGTCAAATTTAATGTATTCAATGGTTTATATTGGTTGATAATCAATTAATTAAAAATACAAACAAAAACAAAATTTTACTGTTCTACGTCACGAGTTTTGTGAAAATTATAGTTTAGATTTTAAGAAAAATATATTACTGATTCTTGCATTGTTTTTGATGACCTAAACATAAAGGTAGCGAAACAAATTTAGTAGGCGATCATAATGTTTCGTACGTCTGTCCCAAATGCATAATTTAGGGCGTCAAAATTAAGTACGTACCCTATTTTAAAATTTTGCATGACCAAAATTGTCGACTGTATTGTTCTGTTCCCATCCCTAATGTTTATCTTATAAATAACGGATGGCAAATATCATATGGCTCACTGATACTTTATGGACACAATATGAGCTCGGTGCTGATATATTTGCAAAGTATAATTTAGGGAAAATTGTTTAGGATTACGTAGCGGAATTAAGAAAGTGTTTTAATGCAAAGTAGTCCTGAGCCTTTTGACCTTTCTAAGTCATTTGTAGGAAATGTTCCTAAGAGTCGGTAAGCTGTGAAACTTCGTGAAACAAGTTCGGGCAATTTTCGAACAAAGCAAAATATGAATGTCGAAGAATGTTTTGTTCGAGTTTTCTTGCGAAAAAGTTTCACCCGTTTGCGAGGTCCAGTCTTTCTGATCGCTTTTATGTTCCAAATGACGTATAAAGGTAAATATAGAATATCGACCAAGTTCCCTCCCCCAATGGAATAGGCCGCAGTGGCCGCTTACCATGAGGTGGGCTGCGTGCCTGTCTGCTAACTGACCTTGTATAAAAAAAAAATGTTTAAAAGACGGTTGACTTTTTTGATGGTGTATTGGAGGTGACTTTACCCTAATGCCAGAAGTCGTGGATTGAAATTCTACTGAGGGCAAACACTTTGAAGATGAATGTTATGGATGTCCTGTGACTTGTTTTCACATTATTAGTAGATATTTAGCTATATTTTGTACCTTCGAGATGCATTGGCTTAAAACGATGGCTTTGCCAATCTGGGTTAAAATACTCAGGGACTCAGAACAGAGACGCAGAAA
This sequence comes from Mecyna flavalis, assembly GCA_949319885.1. Classification (NCBI taxonomy): domain Eukaryota; kingdom Metazoa; phylum Arthropoda; class Insecta; order Lepidoptera; family Crambidae; genus Mecyna; species Mecyna flavalis. Next base: position 14,966,490 of record OX439407.1, on the reverse strand, counting down.
TTTTTCCAGTGTTCTCTTGTATTCAATACAGAATGGTTCTACCACAAAACCACGCCAAACCATGATTCTAGGTAATAGTTATGATATTTCATTATATATCCCATAAAACCACTTTATCCTTTATACCCCAGACCCGAATGTCAGACTGTAACTCCTATCAGAATACCCCCTACTTTATCTTAGCGTCAAAGGGCAAAGTTACATTAGTAAAACTAAGACGGACTTAGATGGGTCTCAACGTTAAATATTTAGCAAGTTCGGTACGCTCCGTCCCAAGACATCCATGGATGGTGTTAGCGATTCCTTAAGTACCTACAATGTTATCAAATGAGATTCCGGGGTACGAATAAATTCTTTATGGAAGTCGCCGAATAAATACGTGAAAATAAATAATTTAAAACAATAATTATGCTTAATTATATATCTTCACTAATCAAAAAAAAATAGAAAAAAGCGTGGTGAATAAACCAGTACCCATTATTGTAACGATAATTTGATTTTAAGGATGGAGGCCTTTGCCCTGCAGTGGGACATAAATAGGCTGATACTTAACTTTTTATTCTTGACTTTAATCAAATGGAATCATAATTTAAAAGTTTATGATTTTATTTGCACAGTGACATCAACACTCCGCCCCGTCATGTTTGTACCGTACGAGGATCATACCCGATTCTGGTGTAATTGCTTACTTATTAACCCTTACAAAGAAAGATATTTTGTATTAAAAATCAAAACATGATTGTGTAGACGATCAACTCGTACAACAATGTAATAAAAAGTAATATAATATTTGTAAAAACTAACTTATGCTTATAATTTAGCTCAGCTTACGTTAATATTTCAATTTACCTTATAGAGGTAGGTACGATTTAAGTTCATTTGATTATTTATTCATAGTCAGATTAATTTCAGAAGCACTCAGGTATATAAATTTTACCAAGAGTTCAATTCAAGTCGTGAATGCATTAATTTAATCTAAGTTATGTTCTTGAATCAGAAGTCTAGGTGAAGACGCAATTAACTCCTGCATATTCCAAACTAGTAATGTTCGTTGCCAAGCCCTTACTTGGAGTCATAGTTCACAAGTTAATCCAACATGGCGACACATCTTGTGCCGGCATCTATTTACTAACATAACTTAAGAGTTCAAAACAATTATGGATATATTAAACATGATCCTTTATGCTATGAAATCGTCATCTTGTACTAATTGAGGAGAGACATATAAATCGATATAAGCTGCCTGACTCATGAGATAATTAAATGTCATTAATATAGCATATTATTAAGTATTATTATAAAGGACCCGGACCGAAACAAAAAGATATGTATTATGCACACAATTATTGTTTGTTCCTTGTGGAAAGCAAACCCGCGATCTCTGGAGTAATAGCCGACTTCTAAACCATTACACTAAATTATTGCAATGTTTGATAATTTCTATTACATTTATTTTGCTCCAGATCTTATAGCTTCCAAAATTACCATGATGTTCTGCGAGATACATTTATTAGACATCTTCAAGTAAATTGGTGTTTCATGACTGTAATCAAGCTTTCGCCATTTATAGAATTTAGGTATTATACAGTTATAGAATTGAAGAGCACATTCTAGCCATCTCTTGTACATCGATCATTTGATAGTAACTTCTAGTTGGCAAGGGTGTGGTGTCACGGTTCACAAGCTAATCCGACACGGGCGGCACGCGGGAATCTATCGCAAGTTGCGCGTCACTGTAATCAAAGTTTGCGGAGCGCTGTCGCCGTGACGCGCGCGGCTGAAGGGATCGCTCTGGGATTAACACTAGCTTATGTATCAACTAACGAGATTTATTAGTTTTATTACATAACAAACCTACCTACACTGGTTAAGGTAGCTATTACGATTATTTTTATAGAAGTTTTCATCAGTAATCGTTACTACACATAGTGTCAGTCAGTATTAATTAATCGGCATAATAATAAATATCTCCTAATCGACTTATTGAATATTTAATAAGCACTGCGATATTGCGAAACATTATTAATAATTAACTAAAAATAGTGGACAATATTCTGCCTTTTCAAAAATTACTTACTAATTTCAATAACATTAACTTTGTGACTAGAGATTAAGACAGTACCAAGTCTGTCTTGTAAGTAATCACACATCAAAATTTTGTCAGACCTTAACAACAATTTATATAGGAAAAAACCTATGAAAACCACCTAAAACACATTCCAGTTGTTAGCTATAGATCATTTGATAGTAACTTCGAGTTGGCAAGGGCGTGGTGTCACGGTTCACAAGCTAATCCGACACGGGCGGCACGCGGGAATCTATCGCAAGTTGCGCGTCACTGTAATCAAAGTTTGCGGAGCGCTGTCGCCGTGACGCGCGCGACTGAAGGGCTCGCTCTGGGATTAACACTAGCTTATGTATCAACTAACGAGATTTATTAGTTTTATTACAAACCTACCTACACTTGTTAAGGTAGCTATTACGATTATTTTTATAGATGTTTTCATCATCAGTAGTCGTTACTACACATAGTGTAAGTCTGTATTAATTAATCGGCATAATGAGATGTCTCTTAATCGACTTACTTATTGAATATTTAATAAGCACTGCGATATTGCGAAACATTATTAATAATTAACTAAAAATAGTGGACAATATTCTGCCTTTTCAAAAATTACTTACTAATTTCAATAACATAACTTTGTGACTAGAGATTAAGACAGTACCAAGTCTGTCTTGTAATGTAATCACACATCAAAATTTTGTCAGACCATAACAACAAATTGTCTAGGAAAAAACCTATGAAAACCACCTAAAACACATTCCAGTTGTTAGCTATAGATGATTTGATAGTAACTTCTAGTTGTCAAGGGCGTGGTGTCACGGTTCACAAGCTAATCCGACCGGCACGCGGGAATCTATCGCAAGTTGCGCGTCACTGTAATCAAAGTTTGCGGAGCGCTGTCGCCGTGACGCGCGCGGCTGAAGGGCTCGCTCTGGGATTAACACTAGCTTATGTATCAACTAACGAGTTTAATTTCAAATCTACGTAATTGCTACTGTGGATATATTTCTCTGAATTTAAGAGTCTCATCAGTTTCTCGGCATTAGTAACTATTTATTAATCTGTGGCATTAGTCCCTAAGTTGATATCGGCTGTGATGTTGCGAGACATGATTATTGATTAATAGAGACGGAGACTATTTTTCCCTTTCACTAAATAAGTCACCACGAATAAAAAAGTTACCAACCTAATAAAAAATAATAAAAAGTATAAAAAAGAAGATCTCAAAGAAACAAAGATGAAAGGTAGGATAGTAAATTGCTTGTGTTATGGAAGCAAAGTGAACGCCCATTTACTTTGCCATGCGTGTACTTAAGGCACTTTACATATTTACCATTTTAAACCTAGCTTTTCGCTTGTGCTATTGATGCCAGACAACGTCTTGTACTAAATATTAAATTATTATTATATTTTCATTTTTATTGTCTTGAATTTTTCAAGGTAAATGAATTGAATTTTTGACTTTAAAAAAAGCTTTTGAACCCACAGCAAGTGAGGTAGGTATTGTAAATATTATTGGATCATAATTACGATGGCTTGGATAAAAAAATAATAATTTAATAATTTGAGTCAAATGTTTCGTGAATGGTCTAATTATTGCTGGCAGCATTTCCCTCTATTTCACCAAGCTTATGCTTGCTAGCTGCCAGAATATTGGTTAAGCAAAACCTCAAACAGGAGAGTGGGCAATTACTGGTCAATGTTCACGAGTAATGTAACTATGGAAAGGTACTTAAATTCGGTACAGATATTAATCAAACTAAATTTTATCCTTTAACAAGTTCCTTATGCAAAAACAATTTAAATTGTTAGTAGACGGCAATTTTGCGAACTTGACTGCATTTAATTTTTAGGCAAACTACAATTAATACCAAACTTATTTACCGCAATTCTGTAGTGACGATCTCTCTGACATATTATTTATTTGAGTCTAAAAACACGCCATTGTCTTCAATACAGGTTTACACTAGAAAATATGGCCCAATATGTGACACTGAACGGTGGTCACATTGCATAGAACGACCAATTTTCAGCAGTAGACAACATTATTATATCTTATATATTAACGAAATAATTCATGAGCTTATCAAAATTAAATAGTAGATATCACGAATTACAGATTGATGCGACGCCACGTATAAAGTATCAGCCTATTAATGTCCCACTGCAGGGCAAAGGCCTCCATCCTTGAAATCAAGATCGCTAAAATGATGGGCATTGGCTTAATCACCACGCTTGCCAAATGCGGATTGGTGATCACAAACCCGAGCTGTGTCCGAAAAAGCCGACACAAAGACGCGACGACCCGGGAATTGAACCCAGGACCCCGAGATCTCGGCCCAATACTTAAACCACTAGACCATCGAGGCGTTGACGCCACGTATGCGTCTTCCTTTAAAGCCTGTGGTCGCCGTTTGTTTCACGCTATCATTTACAAACACGTCAACAAACAGAAGAATATTGCAATACTACTAAAAAAGATAAACTTAAAAAGTGAAAAATGCATAAAGAAACACGTGGTAAGGTAAGCGATTCATTGCCGTCACAATCCGGCCGGCGCCGTTAATTATCCCATTCAGGTTTTCAATGCGAAACAAAAACCGAACGACAAAAGCAACAATGATTGCAGAAATGTAAATAGGTCGATGGGACAATCGAAATGAGGAATGAATGGGAGCCTTTACACGGTGCGGTGTTTTGTTTTTACCCATAGGGGAAATTTTCCCATAGGTAATCTCGCTCCATAATCAAAGATTTGGCAAGTCTAGTTTTAATAATAATGATAATAATAAAAATCATTTATTTCTATCACAACAGCCACATTTAAACATTAAACATACAGGATGATACAAAATTTATGATACAAAATTTATGTAGCCATCGTGAGTTGTAATTACATTGAGGCGATTGCCATTCAACTGTGCTGTATTGCGATGATTTTCGTCACCGCCGATTGCCAGTGGTTAATACGCACATCGAAAAACCCATGCGCCCTGAGCTTGAAAACATCCACCTCGCATTTGAAGTAAAGCGAAGTAAGGAATATATGAAATCTTCCGACATAATAGATACGGCTGCGTTCGGCAATACTAAAGTAAATTAAAGGATCAAAATCAAAAAAGCCAAAGTTACTTTCTTTTGTGCGGGAACAAGGTTGTTTACTCTTCTGCATAGTTTATTAAAAAGTGTCGGCTTATCATTAGCTTATGTACCTTCCTATCAAACAAACAAGTTACAATTGAGTTCAGGTCATTTTTACTCTGATATTCACTTTTTGATCGTTTTTAACAACTAAACACTATAAGTTGTGTCTGTAATAGTGTATGAAACGATATCAATTCTAAGCTATTGACACTAATCGCTTTTCGATAGTCAAATAAAGCTTTTGTGTGACGCAGAGTATCTACATTACGGGTACAATAGCTCCGCTTAATACCTAATGTAAGACGCTTTACTGAAAGAAGATCATGTTGATGGCTTTCTAAGAATAAAACTAATCAGAATTAAATATCGGACCAAATACTGGCTGTATTTATCTGAAAGATTAGTTCGTAATAATGTTGTAGCAGATTATTTAGATGCTGACTATTTTGATAGTGATACGTTCCCACTGCTGGGACACGCTGCCCCAGTGCGGGTTGGTGAAGGGGTGCGTAAAGCCAGCGACTAACCTTAATGTCAGATGTAATCAAGCCGCCAATTGGCCTCTGACTAGGCTTGACGAAAAAAACTACATTATATTAAATATCAACTGGGACCAACAGCTTAACGTGCCTTCCGAAGCACGGAGACGCTCGAAATAAATGTCACTAAATGCCTTACGAAAATTACATAAATAAAATTAATACTTTACTCCTTTTTACTACTACCTCATGAAAACATAGTGTAGTGTAAAACCCACAAATGAAGTGCGAAAATGAATACAAAAGTCTTCTGTGACAATTCGCTGTGTTAATTACTTTATACGTGACTGGGGCTTTGTGTTCGAAATTGTACATTTACAAAAGACACGTACGTTCATTGCGCGGTTTAAAACAGTTCAGCATTATAAAACTGGTTTATGGATTGTTAGTGTCACACAAAGACGTTTAATTATTATAATGTCACTTCAGTAAGCATACAGGCACACACAGTGCACCTGATGGAAAGCCACTGTGGTCTATTCTACTGAAATCAATCAAAGAAAAATGTCTTAATGTCACACGCCACACGCCACATAATAAAATGAGGTCAATTCTTTGGGTAATATGTAGAAGATTATACAATAAAGTTGTTCTAAAAATAATTTTGTCGGATTTTTCTAAAACTGCTCAACTTTTTGATCACCAATCCGCATGGCAAGCGTTGTGATGTAGCCAGTACCTATCATTGTGATGACTTGATTTGAATGGAGGTAAAGACTACCTTGGGACATTAAAAGGCCTCATACTTACTTCATCATCGGCCTGTCTCAGTCCACTGCTAGACATAAGCCTCTCCCAATGCTCGCCACTTAGTTCGATTACATAGAAGTAGGAATAATACAGAAGGAGTGACGCGCGCTAAACCTGGGGCAGTGAAAACTCTACATTTTCGTAGAGTTTCGCTCAGTCGCCGTCAGTCGCGGTTTGTGACATTTCGATCGTGACGTATTGCACGTGTGCGAAAAAAAAATAAACATGCCGTCCTGCGTTGTTCCCACCTGCCGAAACAGTCCTAATCTGACAAAAAAAGAACACGGGATCACGTTTCACACGTAAGTAACCGATATTACAGCACCTTCATTTTATTATTTAATATTTAACCTCTTCTAATTTATCACGGAAAAATCTTCACTCATTCTTACAGTGTTGCCAGTAAATGAAAAAATAGTACCCCAAATTTTTTACCATTAATATATTGTAGTAACTGATATTGCAAAAAAAAAAAGGAATGTTATGAACTGTGTTGTTAAAATAAAATGGAAAACTATTTAAACGATAAAAGTCTGTAGATGCGAATAGTTGGCGCTGGCTGATTATAAATATTGTATTGACATTATCCTTCGTATTGTATTGATATCATAATTTATTATTTCGACATTACTATTGTGTTGTTAAAATGTTTGTGATATGTACTTTATTATTTGTAAAAAAGGCCAAGTGTTGAGTTTCTTGCTGGTAGGAAAAAAAGATCGACGTGCAAAAGTATTTTTTTTAAATTCTATTTGCTGAATAAATTATTTCATTTCATTAAACTATTTCATTGACATTATTCTTTTGATTCCTTGTATTGATATCATTATGTATGACATTATTAATTATATCGACATAAAATTATTATTGTGTTGTTAAAATGTTTTTGATTTTTAATTACATATTTATTATTATTCTTTTATAAAAAGCAAAGTGTGAGTTTCTTGCGGCACTTCTTCTTCACAGGTAATTGACGTCGAAGTGCTGAAAGGGTAAAAAAGATTGACGAGTAAAACTTGCTTAATAAGTTATTTTATTAAAATTTTATTTTTATAATATTAAAAATATTTATATTTAACAACTGGACTATTTTTTATTTATTAACAACTACTTATTATCGTAATGCCACAGTATCCATTTACCCCAAAAAGTTTACCCCATAAAATTGGGAAACGGCTTGCCCGAGTTTTGACCTGGCAATAAAACGCGGGGCCTGTGAGGTGGAAGTGAGGTAGGTGCGGGGGGCACGCAGCGTTTCTGGACACACCTTGGCGTTTGATTTGACAACCGAACGTTCTATCTATATTTTATTTCTTTAATCTATGTTCGATTATTAGCTAGGTACTCTATATCTTGAACTCATCACCATCATCGTTTTCTTGACTTACTAATTATGAAAATAATTGATGAAATACGAGTTATAATAAGGCATTTTCCAAATTAGTGATCACAATTACTGTAAAGCAATCGAAAAGTCGGGTTTTAAATAATAATAATAATAGAACCAGTCCAGCAATTACCCTTCCATAGAAACGTATTAGTTTCCCTTCTGTCTGTAATAGTCCTTGCACATAGCTGGTGCTGTCTTTGGCTGTATCTTTTCGATGGTACAGGCAGAGACAGTATCAGCTAGGTGTACGTATCTCACTATAGATTATTGTGTCTCAAAGGGGCCACTTCGTGTTGGATCTGTATCCCCACGCCTGTACGCCTTCCAAACGGACCGGCCTGTGTGCCGTGATATCCCTTACGAGAGATACAATTATAATAATATATTATTTATTTAACAACAAAAAGTTGGGTTTAAGTGTAGTTATAATTATGTAAGTAGATTTAATAAACCACAAAATAATCGTGTTTAAGTTTGTCATATTCAACGAGTAAATATAAGAGACCATTAGAAATGAGAAATTCACTAAATTCCGTATTTAACTCGAACACCGAGCTCATTTGAAATGAAGATCTTAAACGAACTAATACTTTATGTAGCTTCATGATAACTCGAGCAGTCGTCAGGTACAACTTTGAAGCATGAAATCGAATAACGTCTGCCGAACGAGTAGAGATGTATGCAATGTGATATCAAGTGATATTGTTATTTATCTACTCGTATTCAAAAAGATGCCGTATATTTTTCAAAGAACGTGTTTTGTGTATCTTCAAATGGCAATTTAGAAAAGATTTCATTGCATAACTTTGTGCTTTGTAAAATATGTGTTTTGATAGGTACTCAGAAAAATTACATTTTGAAAGCGTGTTTTTTCACTCATTGGACTAGTAGAAGACTACAAATAGAAAATGATTGAGCGTTTTGATCACCATTTCAATTTAGTTAAATTGAAGTTGTAGTTGTTTACAGACTAAATTGTTACGTTGGTAAAGCAAATGATTAAATAAACTCCCTTTGAGGAGTTAAATAGGTAATTACCTATTATTAAAGTGCTATAGATGTCAAACATTTTTCGAGTTCCAACGATACAAGTTTTCTCACACCATAAACATTATAGGTACATCAATCTTTTAAAAAAAATTGAAACAATTATTATTTAATTTAATTTAACACAATATTCCACATACCATGATAATAACAGTGATCGCGTGACGCTCGTCTCATCACTACGCACATCCAAGTGAAAAGTGAAGAACCAGGTGGAAAGTGAATCAACACGCAAGAAAGCAAAGGTTAATTAAAGTTTAACAGGCAGAGTTCCTCCAACTTGCCAGTTAATTGTTCCCCTCCGCAAGTATTTTGCATTCCTTTGCCAAATTCCAACTAGAATGTAGGCTACGACTGCCATACGTCCCGAGATAGCGGGACTCGTCCCAATTTGAAACGTAAAGCTTCAATTTGGGACTAACTGGGCAGTTAAAAGGTCAAAGACGTGGCGCTTGTACGAGATGCTATTTTCAGTGCTTTGCGTAATTGTTGGTTTCAGGCGTTTTTGCTTTCTGATTTTTCTTTATTCTACTTCAGTTGGTAATCAGGTGAACTACTGTGCATCAGCTGGTAAGTGGCGACTTTGTTAAACTTATTGAGAGAGGAATATAGAAAGATTTAACTAATTATAACCACTAAAACCTGGTTTAGTATTTAGAATTTAATGTAAATTGAGAAACAAATAAACTGTAACTAATAATTTAAAAAAAGTTTGAGTGCGAATACTTTACACTTTATTTATTATCTCTTTTTAAAGATTACGTATGTGTGTGCACCTCTTAGCAATTTGACTATCTGTTTACGTCAATATAATTCCAGGCCGCTCAAAGGGGTTGTGCCTGAATTTCAGCGCTACTGTGCCGTTAGTTTTGTGTCACAGCATGTTATGATGAGGCGAACAGCTGGCTTGTTTGCCACCTCTGACATAAAAAAACCGGAATTCATAGACCCCAAATCACAACTCGGTACTAAGGCCACTAGACCATCGAGGTGTTTTTGAAAAATATTTATGTCCCATAAAATTTCCTCAGTTATGGCAGACCCAATGCAGAGTCCGCTTAATTCACACTCCACCGATTTAGTGGCAAGAGTTCTTTCGACGGCACTTCGTTAGTTGCGTCAACAGTTTGATCTTGTACATTGACTGTTCGATAATGCAGTGCAATGCAATAATTTTATCTATACTAATATTATAAAGAGGAAAGATTTGATTGTTTGTTTGTTTGTATTGAATAGGCTCCAAAACTACTGAACCGACTTAAATAATTATTTCACTGTTAGAAAGCTACATTATCCCCGAGTGACATAGGGCACTTTTGATCCTAGAAATGAGGGGGGAAGGGGGGATATTTGAAAAAAGAAATTACGGCAGAAGGCTAGTAATAGATAATTGTCAATAATTGGTTTTCGAGTAACCAAATTGAACGCCGGATCTCAAACTACTAGATACTTTTCGAGTTAAATAAACTTTAACTTGGGAAACTTTACCTATCCAATTAATTTAACTTTTAATCCCATGGAATTTATTTTAACCTCCTTTTTTATTCCATTGCAAATGTTGATTTATTTGTTTGCTTTGATTTAATCAGAACATTATCATTCAATAACCTCTTGAAATAAAGTGAGCATATTAAATAAAAAACAAAAATACATATCCTCATTTAAATAGTCATACAAAAGCCCTTTTATTAGTAAAACTCTTTTTAATGCCAATGTTAAAAGGAATACATAAATATACAAATACTCCTACTCTCTGATTGCTAAGAATCTTCTCGGGAACCCTAAAACTTCTGTGCGCAAAATGTCATCTAAATCTATCCACTTACTTTAAATTAGCTTTTACTTAGGAACTTATTTAGAAAACTCTTCCAGGCTTCTGTATAAGTAAGATCATTAGATCTTCTCTCTCTCTCTCTCTGTTTCTCTCTCTTTCTCTCTGTTGTATTTAAAAAATAATAAGACCTCATAATTTTTATCTGACACACTTACACAATGAGACTTATTTACTAGTAATTGAACACTACAAGAATTTTAAAAGGTTTCATATCAAATGATTTGTCAACTTTTGCTTTCAATGCAAGAGAGGCACGTCTTTAAGTTCTCAAAACGTTTTTCAGTATAAATCTAGCAGTTATCGGAACGGACGTAGCTTACGTCTGATTGGGAGGCTAATGGTCGCACTGAGTTCTCACTTTAAGACCACAGAGCTTGGAAATGTGAGAAATTCATTCATTTCATTTAAATTGTATGTACGATCGAGGTCTCCCGCGGGTGATCACTTTTGGAAAAATATACCGTGCACGCGCATCGTGACTTCTTAGGAGCGGTGCTTGTAAACGTGAAAATACTGCACAGGATTTTAGCCTTAAGGGTGATCACGCGCGGGTGACCTCGATAGTACTTAGAAAAGAAAGAAAAATACTATTACTAATAAGAAAAATATTTTTACTGTCAATGAAACATTTTATCTCGCACCGGTGCGGGGGCGTGTGAGCAAGTCGGCCAATAATTCGACAGAGACAGTTATACAGGGTCATCGTACGAAATTCTTCCTGCTTCGCGACCGTGCTTTACACCTCGATAATCCTAATGTTAAAGGACTGCGAAGTGCTGTCAGGGTCATGGGTTCGATTTGCGGACTTAGCAAGTATCTGTTTTTTCAAACATAGCTTGGGTTTGGTAGCCAATTAGCATTTGGCAAGCGCGGTAATTAACCCATAATTATAACAAAAATTAGATTTCAATGATGAACGGCTTTGCCCTGGAGTGGATTAGAAATTAGGCTGATACTTTCCACATTTTGACTTAGCATTACACGCAATTTCACAAAAGAAATATACTCGTAATGTTGTTAAATATTATTTCATCACAGTACCTAAAACCCATTCAAATATACAACCAATTTCGCATGTAATACTTGTACTTTACTTGTAATTCAATATTTTATTTGAAATATTGTATTGGATGTTTTGACGTAAAACTTTCAATATATTGTCTGTATTCTATATTAATTATTTTATAAATATTTCACTGTCAGAAAGAGATTTGTGAAATACGATGATTGATAAAATGTTGGAACGAGAATTGTGTTTAGAATTTGAAACAACAGGCCTTAGGGCTCACCGTTTTCAATATAAAACGTGCATAACAATTTTATTCTTTATATTTATTTAATTATTTTCGCTTGTAGATATAAAATCAGTACAATCGATTATTGTTTTATATGAAGTACATCGAAGAAAACATTTTTACATTGGTTTTGATATAAAAATCTACAGCACAAACAATAGTGTTATCATTTATTGATAATATAACGACTATAATTGTAAAGAATACTTTATTTTTGGATACATAATAATAACGGTGTCAGTTCAGTGTCAGTTTGTAGCATCAGCCTATTAATATTTATTCTACTGCAGGGAAAATGCCTTAATCATTTGTATGTAATCAAGTCATCACTGTTTGACGAGCCATTTGGTATAATGGTCTAGAATTCGGCTATTGCACCAGAAGTCGCGGGTTCGATCCCTGCACGGTACAAACATTTGTTCGCATGAACATGTCTGTTTGTATCGGTCAGTTGTAAGTAATGTTTATCGGTACCCATAACACAAGCTAATGCTTAGTTTAGGGCTAGATGGCGTTGTGTGAAGAATGTTCAGAGATATTATATTTTATTTATGTAGTATAATGATTGGAACTGGTTTTTTTACCACGCTTGTCAAACGTGGATAAGTGATCCGACAACACCGAGGCTGCGTCCTAAAAAACCAAACACAAATGACCGGGGAATCGATCTCAAGACCCCGAGATCACGGCCAGGTTATTAAACCACTAGGAAAATGAAGCTTTATGATTATCCATATAATCATTATCATCATCATTAGCCTAATACGTTCCCACTGCTGGGACACAGGCCTTATCTCAATTGTGAGATAGTGTGGGCCATACTCCACCACGCTGGCCTAGTGCGGGTTGGTGGAGGAGTGCGTAGGGCAAGTGACCAAACCTAATGTCAGATGTTATCAAGCCGCCAAATGGCCTCTGACTAGGCTTGACGACTTATATCTACATTGTAGTAAATATCAGCCGGGAGAAGCATGGAGACGAGAAATAAATGTCACTAAATGTGGTCAGAATAGTCACCCATCCATTAACTGACCACGGCGTGGGAAGCTTGACTTTTGTTATTGCTAACGAACCACTGTCACAGCTGCGCCACGAGCGCCTCCAAATAATATCAAGAGAATACTTTCATTCATACATTCTCTATTTAAAAGCTATCCTCTTGTCGGTGGAGCAACTTCCACTTTGATCTGGACTCTGCCAGCACCTTTAGCTCCTTATACTAATAATGTCATTACATTTTATTTTTATATTAACTGCAGCACGTACTTAATCTTGCTCTGAGACAATGTTGCGTTGCATCTGTCATCTCTAGGTATTGCCAAGTCTGTGGCAATGCACCGGACATTTTCATCGATCTTTCTGTTATCGGCACATTTTCAACTATACGTGATATTTCAAACGCATACTTCCCCGTTAGCCAAGGAGCAAACTCGATTATTTATGTTGGAAACTAAATCCTGCCTTCCATTTGTGTAAAAATAACAGTGTTATGGAACTACTTGGGTCTTAAAACCCAGAGGTCGTAGGTTCGATTCCCGTTTTGGGTCTAGTTGGTCGGACTTTTTAAGTGTCTGACAGGTTATCTGCCGCCTAGAAAAAATTGTCCCACCAATTAATACCAAGGCGGTAAACTAGCCCACGACCTCCGGATTTTATAACAAAGTGGCTTAGCCACTGTTCCACGAAAGTAAAGTAAGCACTTCGTTTAACAAAATAAGGTCAAACTATACATTTTATACATTCAATACGATAAGCCATATAACAGTTTATTTATTAAGCCTCATAAAGGTTTTCAATAGGTTGTTTTTCAGTGAATGCTTTATCATGAAACGGGTTTTCAAAATTAATTTTACATCACGTTTCCCGCACATACTCCCTCACATTATGTTCGTAATTTATTATGATATAGACCATTACAAGAAAAATATGAGTGCACAGTATGAGTGCTTATAATTATGTCATTGATTTTCATATTGGCAAATGTTCAAATGGTGCGCTATTACTAGTGTTATCACGCTTAAACATGTTTCCATTAACTGTGTTTGTAACTCTAGGTAACATTAGATGATGGGTCGAAGCACCCGTTTACCATATTGAATAAAATTATAATTCATTCAATATTATAATTATGCTACCTACCTTTTTGAAAAATAAGTCAATAAAATTGCTCTGAGGTAAATTCAGCAAACTAATTTCATATGGCTTGAACTTTGATTTTTTATAGATGTTGACAGACATAGATGCACCCCGCCCACTGATTTCCATACGCTGAGCGTATTATCATAGAGCTCAATGACCCCGCCCCATCAGCGTCTGGAAGCCTTTAAAAACCTCGGCGGGAAGAACATTCCACAGTGTAACCGTACGTAGAAGAAATTTTCTCTAAATCCGTACGATCATATTGATGGTTGGCAGTCCACAATGTGCGCATTTTACACAATTTTCTGCCACGTCTTGTCCAATCACTACGTCCTGAACTAGACATTTTACTTAATTTGCTGGCACACACGACCAAAATATGAAATTTATTGTGATCAGTGGTATTTTAAAACCGATAAGACTAGCAAATCTTCAAGTAAACAGCGCATTCCTTTCTTTAAGACCAGCAACGCATTAGATTCCTCCCGTGTTGTAAATGGCGGCGGTAGTCACTGACCAAAAAAAAAATCGCGACCTCTTTGGTTCTATAATGTGAGGATGAACTTCCAGTCGAAGCGATCTTTCAGAAAAATTCCATTCGCAGCTCAATTGAACAGAAACTATTACTGTACAGTAGAAAAAGAAATGAAACTCAGTTCGGAACGTGACAAAACCCGAATAGTAGGAAACCGTTGGACTCGAGTTACCAATGTAGGTCAAAGAATTAGCAAGTTAAAGTGGCAATGGGCAAGTCGTATAGCTCTCACTAGTAATAATCGACCGAAAAACTTTTTCCATAGGAACTTCGAACTCGGATTGGGTGGAACAGTTTATTGCGGACTATTCGATAATGCAAGATACGGTTCTGTTTTGGTGCGGAGGAAAAAATCGTCAAAGGGTTTTTCCTGTATTTTGCTGATTATATGACAGAGTTTCTAATTTAACTTAAGAAAGAAATTATGATATTTTTATAAACAAATATAAGACAGCCAGGAAATAAGAACCCCTAATTCAAGGCCAAGTAAAAAATACGGGTTTTGGGTTCGGATTTTTTCGGACACAGCTCGGGTAGTGGTCACCAAATCGCATTTGGCTAGTATCGATGACTTGGTTTCAATCATGGAGGCCTTTGCCTTACAGACAAAAAAGACATTAAAGGCCTGATACTTTAAATTTACTTTAAAAATGCAGACTCAGCTCGTATAGAAGCAGCTTTATTTGTACTACCGTTCATTATTTGTACTAACAAATAACGAATCAGTTACATGTTAACTATCAGGTTCCATATAAATGTAATATCAATCGAGAGCTCGATCATTACGGCTGTCACCAATGTGGGCATCGACCTGTTAATTACTTCGAGCAATCCACTGTTATGTAACTAGATGTAGGGATGCAAACAGGTGAATATTCCTATATCGATGAATAAGCTGGTATAGGAAGATTACACCAGTGTACGCCAGCTTAATTTACATATTTTTGGGATGCAACTGAAAAAAAAAAACATTAAACAACCGATTGACGATCATTTTGGTGTTTTGGTTCATAAGTCAGTTATTAATTCGGGTTCAATCGATGATCTATATATTATATGAAACCGTACACGAACAGAACAGTAACTTATGTTTTTATAAATAATATAAAAATAATACCAGGACCATGACCAGGACATACAAAATACTACAATAACAAAATCGAAAAACGACTCTTTTAAGTTCTAAATTGTAAGAATAAAGTAAACAAAGCAATATAATATAACTGTTCTTGCTCACACCTAGCTATTTAAGACAAGACGAAATGTGTGATAGGAACAATACCTGCCGATAAAAAAAAGTAAAAAATATCGATAAAAGTTTTTTTACCTCTACATCAATTACACCTCTAACTCGAATGTGGTGTGAGTGTTTGATGCAAACATTCAATTCATTACTTATGTAGGTGCAATCTCTGAATATTGGAAAAGGCCTGAAAATGAGTATTCCTCTTATTCCAAGTCTGTAAATATTTTACTGTACTAATTAAAAGGATACACGTGTTACTAATTTAATGGCATAGAGGCTAATTTATAATTGATCTAGATTTTCATTTTCCTTGTTATCTTTTAAGTGACACGAGCTAGATACAGATAGGCTACTTTTTTTGGAGGAGAATAAAAAATTCGTTGACTGATGCATCTTAACCGCAGGTTGACCGGCCACAAAGCTAATTTTTCTTTGTAAGACCGGCAGCCGTGTTCGCTTGAGACCAAAGCGTCTCACTGCCTATTTAACCCTGGCTATTTTCCCTGGCCTCCTCATCACACTTAAAAAAGGAAAGAGCTGGAGTGTTTTGCCTGTGGTCCAAAATATTGTTTTTTGTAAAATCTTAAACATTGTATATCCCAAATTTTTTATCAGGTTGACATCGATCTGCTGATAGGAAAAAAGGCTGAACTTTGAAAGTATTTTTATGAATCTATTTACAGAATAAATTATTAATTTTATTTCAATATGAATATATTTTTAAATAGGGTTCAGGACATTCTTGATACGTATGCCTTTTAGCATACTATAGAGTAATTGTTGACTTCCTGTGTGACTAGAACCCATTCTGCAGTGTCTGCACAAAATGACAAAGAACAACGACATACCAACAACTTCTTCATTCTTATTCAATAACATCGCAATTCTTAGGCGCAGAACCCTAAACAGGAACCGTGTCTATAAAACTGGATACTTGAAACAAATTCCGAAATAGCAAAACTAAAGTTTCATTCAGCATCAGCGAGGAAGTTTAGCAATTATTGGTTTGAATTTGCATCGTTCAACTAGCATCGTAGTGCGCAGTCGGCGAGTTAAATTTTTGCATCGACTTCTCGATTGGAACGATTAGGACTCTCTTATTTAATCATTAAGATAGAAATCTATTTAGTGCTCAGGAAATTTCATCTACTTTAGTTAGATTTTAACTCTTTCGTGACTGCATTCTAGTTCTGCCATTATAGTATCAGCTTTTCCGATGGAATATCACTTGATTCAAACTTATTTCAGAAAAAAGGATGGCCATTGGCCTTACTCGTCAAGGTTTGTAAATATTGGTCTGTTGTCTGTAGTATTTGTCAATGTATTTTTGACAGTGACAAAATCATTATTGGGCTCTTGTAAATCATCAAGTTTCCAAAGTTCTACGTGTTTTTTAGTATAAAAATTACAAAATTATATAGTAGAAATTTATAATGTAGTGTTTTTATCAAACCAGGTTAAATATTGATTGCTACAGAGAAAGCTACTTCAATAAATCATAAAACGATGCTTTACGAATATATAAAATAAGTTTCAGTGCTTGTTATATGCTTTTAACTGTCCGATGTCTTAAATTGTAAGAGAGTGAAAAAACCAAAAAAAGATAAGGTTCTTTTAATATCAGACTCTTGAAGGCGAATTATACACACAACTGTTGTAAAACTTGTGGGAAAACTTTACTAACTATCAAAGCAAAGACGAGAAAGATAACCCTGTCTCACTTGGCAAAAACGAGGTGTAAAATATTTTATGTGATGAAGGGAAACTCTCAAACGAAAGTCCAAAATGAGGAAACAACATCAAGGGTACCATCTCAAACTAATGAGACACCTCCTTCGCCTAAATCAGTAGACAGACAAATGTTAATTGTCGCTTATAGATCTCAAGGTCCAGAAGCACCTAATGAAGAAGTTATAGAAATTTCCAAAAAAATATTAAGAAAAGGTATCTTCTTTTTATGTTTCCACAACATAGTAAGTATTGCAAATGGTTTTCGTTTATTTCAATTCATAGTTAATTTACGTTAATATACTAATAAGATACTTTCAAAACAATTCAATTTGATCAAAAACAATGTTTACCATCTTAATCATCTGATCAAAAGTCAATAATGAGTTACTTTTTAACATAGTTTTCTATTTAGCTGAGCTCTTTGACCTCATTTATAAAAGCCTAATTAGGAACTATAATTTGGTCATATGCAATTTCTCTCTTTTCTATCCTTCCTTCGAAAACCATACTATTATTATTATAGATTCGAATATTGTACGTTATGAATAAGAGCTATTTGTTTTAAGACTGAAAAGTATAGAACAGAATACTATTTTTCACAGAATGACAAAATCATAAGTTTTGTTCACGTTTTATTTCCATTATT
Organism: Mecyna flavalis; assembly: GCA_949319885.1. NCBI lineage: Eukaryota > Metazoa > Arthropoda > Insecta > Lepidoptera > Crambidae > Mecyna > Mecyna flavalis. The sequence goes on along the minus strand of OX439407.1, from coordinate 14,948,129 downwards.
TTATTTTCAGATCAAAATTATTTTACCTGTGGTTATTTATGTCTTCGTTTACACATCAAACCTGCCTGAAAAGTTAAATCTCCTCATAAGAGTTGGCATAATAATCGGAATTGTAGTAAAAGCATTATTTGTTGTAATTTTATTTTTTGGGGCATTTAAGGTGAGTAATTAATTTCAAATTAAATATTTTTGGAAGTAAGAAATCAAATTTTGATTGTAGATATAAAAAAGTTTACACTTTTTTTTTAATTTCAAACAAATTTTTCGAAATTTTTGAGCATACAGATAATTAAGCCAATTTTATCAAGTTTTATCAACTGCTGAACATAGGTCTCCCTAATGGATCTCACAGCCTTGCCACAGTTTAACAAACCATACAGTTGCGCAACGAATGTACTTACGCAGAGCAACAGCGGGGCACTCGAGGGGAGTCGGGCGGCGCGGTCTGCTGCGGGCAAACTCGCTGAGTTTGCCCGCCCGAGCTTTGAGGGCAGTCGCGCACACGTTTTGAATAATTTTTAAACACATTTGCGTTCACATTTTAAATTTAGGTACGAAAATCGACCTAACAGTGACATGTCGCTTATTATGACCCATTTTATAAATTGTCCGGTTATATTTATAATGACCGACATGATTCGTAATGTTCGTTGATTCCCAACAACGTTTGGCACGCGGCTCATTTTTAGGGTTCCGTAGCCAAATGGCAAAAAACGGAACCCTTATGGATTCCTCATGTCTGTCTGTCTGTCCGTCCGTATGTCACAGCCACTTTTTACCGAAACTATAAGAGCTATACTGTTGAAAATTAGTAAGTAGATGTATTCTGTGAACCGCATTAAAATTTTCATACAAAAATAGAAAAATAATAATAAATTTTGGGGGCTCTCCATACTTAGAACTGAAACCCAATAATTTTTCTTTCATCCAACCCTTACGTGTGGGGTATCTAAGGATAGGTCTTTAAAAATGATAATAAGGTTTCTTATATCATTTTTTTCTAAACTGAATAGTTTGCGCGAGAGACACTTCCAAAGTGGTAAAATGTTGGTCCCCCCCCCCTGTAACTTCTAAAATAAGAGAACGATAAATCTAAAAAAAATATATGATGTACATTATTATGCAAACTTCATTTGAAAATTGTTTTGAACGAGATCAAGTAATTAGTTTTTTTTAAAACGTCATAAATCGTAAACCGCAATTTTCCTCTCATTTAACTCAAATATAAAAACGTCGATCAAACTTACAAAGAACTACAAGAACTTTTATATTATGATGATACTTGCTGCTACGGAACCCTTCATGGGCGAGTCCGACTCGCACTTGGCCGGTTTTTTGTTTTGAATCTCAGTAAGTAATTGTCACTTGAAGGTCATGCATTGTTTTAATGATATCCTGTGAAAAAATTTCATCTCAACGCTGTAAAGCATTTACGATTGAGGGTAAAGATGCAAGATTCTATTCTATTCTAATTAATATATAAGTTCTTACGTATTATTTATCTTTAATAAATGATTCTGTTATAATTATAACATACAGTCTTTTTTTATTTTCTGACAACCCTAGCGTATTTGCGTATTACAGCAGTCATACCTACACTCTGTTTCACATAAGTTGTCCTTTAGCCGCTATATTGGCAGCATTGCCTACGCTTTGTAAATCTGTCAAAAAACAGATTGAAAGTATTGAAAAACAGTAGTACCAATATAGCGGCTAGAGGACTTCTTATGTGGAACAGAGTGTACACGGGCGGCGCGGCGGCATCGCACAACATCCCAGGCGTTGCGCTACTGTAGGGTTTTTGTAATACTGTGGCCTTGCTCTGCCTTCATGCAGTTGATTCGTACGGTCTTTAAAAGATCATAATATTTACATCTTGTAAAAAGCCTACATGGCCAAATTAAATATCCATTCAAAGTATTTTGCAATTTGATTAACATCTTAATAACGGAAGCCATAATGCGTTTTTGACTTTATCTACTAGTTATATATTTTTTTACAGAAAAATCCAACATTATTGTACTGTGCTGGATTATTGAGTTGGTTAATGTTCGTGACCCAAGAAATCTTGGGAGTTACGGGATTTGTATTTTTTTTAAGAATCGTCATGCTGACAATAAATTTTTTTATTGCATCCTATTTCGCTTCTATATTATGTTGTGAATCTGGTAAGTGTCGTTACGATATGTTGCTTTGTGTGGTTTAATTTTCATCATGATTGTTCACGCAACATTGCAATGAAAACAAGATGAAGTATCTTTAGTATTCTTTAAATCGGCTTGGTACCCGTGATAAGAGGTCATAATGACAGTCACTTAAATGTAATAAACTGAACTTGCTAAACCATCGATCATGGTGCTACCAAACCCTGACGATCAAGATAAGATCGAGAAAAAATGCTGGAGAAGGAGTGTATAATTTTTTTTTCACCTCCAGTTTAAATAGGTACTGTTTTTATTTAAAAGAAGTGTTCGATCAGTCAACGCGCCGTGGTTATACTTATACGGTTATTTTCATTATTGCTGTAACTTATTCAGGCTTAACCCTCCCCGTTCTATCGGCTTGCATCGTTAATATTAAAAAGGTAGTAGTGGCGTGCGGTTTTATCCGTTTACCTTAAGAATTACTCGACTCCAGGGAACTGTTTCAGCGTGATTGAATAACAAATTTTGGTGCGTGTTGGTTTGAAGCTTTTAAAATAAGAATAAATATTAAATTAAGAATTAATTGAGATGGATTAAAAATAATCCCTCTCTTTCTTAAGCGATATTTAGAAGCCTTTTTATAATGTACTTTTTAATTTATTGTGTCTTTGTTATTGTATTTATGTTTAGAAACTGCAGTATGTTTCTCAATCTTTTTAGTACATGACAAATAATTATAAAAAAAAATTGTCTTTAAAACACGGTTAGTAATTTAACTATAGTCTTTTTATTGTAATGTTTTTTGTTTTCAGTAAACTTTTGCAAAAACGGTCTTATTATTACAACTTATAGAAACCTTCTGCTTGGTCGGGAAATAGATGAAAATATTTTGATATCAGCTTTATGCTGCAGCAGTTGTAACGTACCAGACATACAAACCAGTCGATTTAGAAATAGAACACAAGTAATTTGACTTTTGTGTAAGGAAAATGTACCCAGTAAACTTTGGTTCTAAAGTTACAGTTTTGGATTTTTGTAACTTGTGGTAATTTATATTACTGTATCAAAACAAAAAGCAATAAAACGAATTCATAATTTCTTTTGAAATTATGAAGATTGTTGCAATTAAAAATAATATCTATGGTTTACGCTCATAATGGAATTACCTTCACCTTATTCTTGATTTGTCATCTTTGAAATTTTTGGACATTGACAAAGTGTGACAGAATCACGTCAATATCAAAAATGTTTATTTCATTACAAAATGTAATTTGTATTGTGTTTTTATATTACTGCAATGTTACCATATACGATAGAGAAGGAACCAATTGAATTAGTTTACCTAAGATAAGACCATCAAAGAGATTGTTAAATAATATTTTATAATCTAAGACAAAATTCAATGTCCAACAAAACATTCCATACATTGGACGATAAAAGTGATTTTGATGAAGCTGAAAGTTCTCATACAATCTCCAAACCTGCCACATGTGATGATGACAAAACAGCAGCTACAGATCAGACTACAGAACTCTCTAATTGTTTGGAACCTACAAAAGCAATGGAAACATTACACATTAATTCATTTGAAAAGGAAAAAGCTAAAGATATACCGCAAAGTTTACAAGTTGCAAACGAAATGCTTGATATAGACAATACAAGTATAAATAATGAACAAGTTTCAGTATCTACCTTTACTATTGGCAGTATTAGTACACTTATTGTGATGGTACAAACTTTAAATAATGATGATGAAAAAAATCCTGAAATTCTCCTGCAAAACACTGAAGAAGTAAAAGAGACTGAGGATGAAAATATACCAATAGAGAAAACTTTGAATTTTGATGATAAAAATAATCCAATGGCTAATGAAGATGTCAGTGGGTCCAAGAAACAAACGAATAAGAAAGAATCCAGTGATTTGGTATCTTCGGATAAACATAAATTAAGAAAAAGTATGTATTGCACTGCTCTTTCCCAATTTGTAAGTATTTCATAACGTTTGCCTTTTTTCCTATTGCTAAGTGAGTTATTATGCTATACATTATGACCAGGTTTTATAAATTAAATGAATGTAGGTATATTATGTCGTAAGTAAATTATGTATTGTCTATTTTCTTTGGCAGTTTTGTGTATTTAATGTAATCAAATTTAGTAGTGACGCTGCCCTATGTGCCTTCCCGGCCAGCCATACATTCATGTGATGAACATTTTTGTGTCTGCCTATATCAGGATACCTTCGTTGACTCTTAAACTCATAATACAAATGCTTACGCTCTTTGTTTTGGGGCAGATTAATGTATTTGATGGTGTCCAATAGTTATTCATTTATGTGGATTCCTGGAAGGTAATATTTCCTCATAACTCATAAATATGTGTTGCTTTTCACACCAAAAAAGATATTTCAAAAGAGCTACTGCATGTAAACGACGCGATTGAAAACTCTCAGCCACTATCCTTTGGTTTTCTACTATAATTATTTTGTAATATTTCATTTGTTTCAGTTATTTATTTTGTCTTTTGGCGTGATATATTATTTGAGCCATTTCAAGTCGACAATCATGGCAGAAAGTCCGTCTATGGAAGTGATATTATACATATTGATAGCAGTTTGCCAAGTGGCAAGAGGATACTATGCGTATATATTGTACATTGGAGCCAAAAAAGTAAGTATTAAATATTATATCTAGGTACTGTTAATACAATTAATAATGTTCTTTTTCTCTATATCTTAAAAGCGTATTAATTCTTAAGCGCACCTAATGAAGCGCACCTTTGGGTGCGCAAACGAAATTAGAAAAATAATAAATAGCTTTGTTCTTTGAAGTGCACCCGTGGTTTAAATAGTAAAAAAATACTGTGAATGGTATTGATAAAATTTTAAAAACTGCAGATTTTATTAATTATTTATATAATAAGATTAAATTAATAATAATTGCTTATTAAAACTGAGAAAGAGAAATGTTGTAATACATTATGGTACGGAAAGCACAAAATAATATTGTGGTTGCCGAAACTATTGTATAAAAAAAATTACCTTCTTTAATCTTTTTCTCAAAATGTGTTTTTCCTGATATTGGCAAGTGACTCCTACGCTTGATATTATATCCTAAATCCTGCATCGTGGGTGTCGTTACTATTACTTTAGGGGAACGTTCGATTGAAAATAAATGTATAGCTCATATTATCTTTGTCCAAAGCTTTTTTAAAAGGCCGTATTGATCTAGTTAAATGTCTCGATTGACTAATGCAATCAATGCCCGCTTATGATTTTGTGGTTTTCAGTTTAATTCCAGACTTTAAAAAAATTGTTATGAATTTTGCGTAATGTTAAAAATAGAAATAAATATTATAATACATACAAAATGTTTATTACATGCTATTGAAACCCTTGGCTCTTGACGCATATAACAGGGTCACTATCAAATGGGCCGGTCAATTACCACAAAGTGGGCAGCAACTCATCCCTTCCGGGTGTCTGAGGGGAGTTTATTGGGTAGTGAAACGAACGTCTTTAGTCCCAAGTCCTACAAACGGTCACATGTCTCACTTACTAGTACAGACTATATACCCTTTTTAAAAAGGGTTACTACCAAATGAGACATCGTGCCTTTCAAAATGTTGAAGTGTAGTGAGTGAAAAAGATTATTTAAAGTAATAAATTGAATCAAGACTTCAATACGCACTCCTACATACGCTTCCGGATGATGACTCTCACTTTATAGACAGCAACATATCCCGAGGGTTGAAAAGAACTTTCAAAGTAAAGCATGCACATGTTTTCCTTTGTGAAGATCCGCCTCGAGGTAGGATCTTGTTAAGACAATCCGTCGACAATCGCTACTCTAAACGTGGTTCATGCCAGAAAAATTGTAACTTTAAATCTTTATATTTTATTCAAAAGGTGGAATTTTCAAGTATTTCACTGAAGTGCATGGAACGTTTGCGTTGTTTTAGTAGTTGGGACGTACAAATACCTACATTATATTCTTTGAAATATTCTTCGAATGCTATCACATTCATAGACAATCAGCCGTCCGTAAAAGTTTTAAATTAATTCTCTTCATAAGTACCTTGTACAAACTATAATTCTGACTCTTTTCTTTTAGGAAAGTGTGTCGACAGTAACCTTTGCTGCAAATTATTGTCCCTGGATGTGGCTATACCACGCCTGCGTTTGTATTTGGGCTTTCATTAACTTTATACTACTTAAATCAACAGTTTGGAACATCATGATCTGTGTATATTTAGGTGTACAGCTTATCAGTTCGTGTGGTGAGTTTGATTTTCTTCCTTAATGGTTGACGACTTGCTGTCGAGCGTTCGCGGTACGGACGCCATACTGTTGCCGCACCGCGTGTTTTGTATGAAAACTTACGACCGCCCGGGCGCGGTGCGGCAATCGCGCGTGCTACCGTACCGCAGCCGGCTGACACAAAACGTCTAATTTGAGAGACCTCACTTTTTGATAACACAAACTATAGGTAAGGACGCTGGGAGATTGCCAGCTTTACAGATGTCAAACTTCCGAAATTTTACTTTACTCTAAAGAAATAATAATATACATTTCTGCCTCTTTATATACCTTTCATGATATGTGTGAATGAAAACTAGGCCAGCTCACTAGATTGTAAAATGGTTTTCTGTAATAATAGTCTGTCATGTCTTAGATGTGCCTCTTTCATCAATAAAGTGTGTTATTTTATGTCTGACACACAAATGTACACTCGTATTATGTGAGAAAAAAACATATTTTTCCTATGTAATAGTTTGGTCCGGCACATGACTTTAGGTGTCCACTTTTTACATACTTTTACGTTGGTTTGCAATGGTCTGTGCAACGCCTAAAACAATAGATACGTAATTTTACGTCCTTAGTTACTTGTGCCAAACTCTGCGGCGAGCTTTAAACCAACATACATTAATAATAATATATAAGAAATTGACAAATGTCAATGATAAAAAAAAATCCAAAAAATATAAGCTCATTAAAATAAAACAACTTTAAACGGATGAAAACTCGCGTATATTCTACATTTTGAAATTTAAACCCGACGTTTCGACTACTTTTCAGTAGCCGTGATCACGGTATGACTCAGGTGTTATGCGTCAAACAGTTATTTAAATTGCTATTTCTACCTTCACTTTTATAATTATTTTAGAATAATCAGCAACCGTCGTCTTCACTATCATTCAATACGTTCCTATCCACGCAGTAGGAGCTGATGGTGTCTTGAAGCTGCACAGTATTGTGATGTCCATTGGAACCCGTTAGATGTAATACTGGGTCCCAAGTAGGTGGTACATTCCAACCATCTTCCCTATTGAAATTAGGATGTTTTTTAATTTCAATGGCCTCGCGTAGCATCCTGGGTATATAGCGATTTTCTCTGGCAAGGACCTGGGGTTTATCAAAGCGAATGTAATGGTTGGGCTTATCCAGTACATGTTCACACACTGCTGACTTCGTTGACCTCCGGTGTTTCATATCCGCGATATGTTCTTTTATTCGCGTACTGATACTCCTTTTGGTTTGTCCAATGTAATGTAAATATAAGCTTCCAAAATGCAAAATTAAGTGATTTGTTAATATGATCCAATACTCAAACCGTAGGTATTGATTTTAATTTATTTATGTTTTCAGCTTTTTTTGTACGTGAAGAAACAATAATTGACAGTTACAAAGATGTTTTAATAAAACGTTTATTCAGAACTTTCACTCGAAATAAAAGTCAATCTACAGATTTTTGATGTGTATTGTGTGTCTTTTTGTTGACGAATTGACATAGGTCAACTTTGATGGAGATGGTAAGGCTTTTTTTATGTATAAGCGTGAATAAATTGTGAATAACAGCAAGTATAAACAACTAAACCTATAAATAAATACATACATATTATTATACATGAAACACCCAGACCGAACGAACAGACATGTTCATGTACACAAATATTTGTACCGTGCGGGGATCGAACCCGCGACCTCTGGCCTAATTGCCGACTTCTCTCGACTATTACACCAAATGGCTTGTCAAACAACAAGTATAATTTTCGAGAAAGTAACAACTTGTTTCAATATTTTATTTATAAGGTTATTTTGTTTTCTTCAATAGGAAAACCTTGTCAATTGGAGACGTGACACGCTCTAGCAAAATAGGTCATCTAGAAAGGTGTATTTTTTCTTTTGTAATAAAATAAAAAGGACTTCAATATAAACGAAGTTTGATATATGAGATGTGGATCAAAGCTGGCATTAAGAATTTTTTGTTGATTGAAAAAGGGCATGTGTTAAAAGGGAATGGATAGTGATTCCTTTCTAGAAATTGTAGAGTGGAAAAAACATCCTAAAAATAACTTAGACGAACATTTCAAAGGAAATATTAAACTACTAGAGGCCGCCTCCGCAGCCCGCGCGTAATTTCTTTTTTCAAATTTCGCCCCCTCCCCCAACATTTCCAGCATCAAAAGTATTTCACCCGAGGATAGTGTAGCTTTCTAATAGTGAACGAATTTATTCAAATCGGTTTAGTAGTTTCGGAGCCTCTTTCATACAAACAAACAATCAAATCATTCCTCTTTAATAGATTAATAAGAGTATAGCTTTTAAGATAAAGAATAGCTAATCTATTTGGCAAACAACTTTACTAGTAAGTAAAGTGTGTTCAGGTGGTGGTTAAGTAGTAACTTAACTTGGTACTTTAGAGGCTATACTAACTATTTTCTTCATAGTACCAAAGAGTATAGTAATATTATGGGAAAGAGTGGCAACTCTATGGCAAAAACGTTTCTATGGAAGGTGCTACCACCTGAACACCGGTGGAAGAACTAAAATTGACGTAACGCACACATGCCCAAAAGTACGTACGTATGTACGTATGGGTGTGTGTGTTGCCTATGCTTATAGGTATCGATATCTTTAATTAATACAGTAGTGCAGGATAAATTAATAACACAATGATTAGGTGACATCTTTTATTAAAATGAGAATGAATTCACAAATATGTAGCACATAATAACACACTTCTTTGCATCATAATGCGAATGAGTTACATAGATTTTCTAACTATAATCGGCAAAACAAAACCAAACAAACAACTTTAAAGCGAAACAAAACTTAACAATAACTATAACAACTAAAAACAGTAACAGATAACAACGATTATAACAGCAATTAACAACAAAAACAGAGAAATTAATCCTAAAACGTATCAACAAATGAAATTGACAATGACGTAAACTTCAATTTGAATTTGACAATCTAAACAAGATGGCTCGTAATTTAATTCTTCCACCAAAAACCAGAGGCGCTGTCGGCTTCGAAATTTATCAATGTTCTAAGAGTGCCCCCCCCCCCCTGATAGTACCTTAAAAAATTGGTACTAAAAATAGGGTAAAAGGTACCTAACTTTGTTCTAATTTTTCAGGATTGCACAGAGCAAACGAACGTCAGTGAGCTGGAAAATATTTAATTTCATAGTTATGTTCAGTGTGAGTGAGATGTGACCAATTTATTATTTTGTAGATTATATTATAAAAGGATAATGTTTATTGTGTACTTTACTGTTAATGTTTAGTTTCATAAAATATTTATTTGCTACTTTCATCGTTTTATTCGTCATGAACCAATGATTTTTGGTTTAAAAATGGGTTAAAACAAGCTTTTGGTTTCGTAATAATTAGTCTGTCCAATAACGATATACTGTTATTTTTATTTTAAAACAGGCTGACCTGGTGAACTTCGCATCACTTACCTTATATATAATATAAACCATAATAATTTAAACCCTATTTGTTCCATATTTTCTCATCGTTCAAGCCTTCCCTAGACTTCCAGGAATATTTTAAGACTAAAATTAGTCAAATCGCTTTAGTCGTTCTCGAGTTTTAGCGAGACTAACGAGCAGCAATTCATTTTTATTTATATAGACTATCCTTTGTTAGTTTTCAAATACAGCATCTAAGTTATCTGATGGATAAGTTACTATGACCTTCTCTGTCAGGGGTGAAACTCCGCCTGACCATCCGTGGAACAGTAGCTAAGCCGCTCGGGTATAAAACCCGGAGGTCGTGGGTTCGATTCCCGCCTTGGGTCTGGTTGGTGGTAGGACTCTTACAGAGTCCGACTGGCTAGCTACCACAGGTGAAATCTGCCGCCATAACAGCTCTGGCTGTGTTCCGGCTTTGGTATTTAATTTTATTCGTAGCTGATAGATATTCATAACCTCAGCCCCTTATACAGGACAAAATCGACTATTTGATTTGCTACGAGCGTTCATTTCAAAGTGCATTGACTTGTGGAAATATGCTAAACTTGATTTAAAATAAATCCCCTACTCGATTTAATATTTAAACCCAATTTCAAATTGGCTGCAGACAGATTGCTGACTAATGATTAGATGTGCATAATTTAAAATAGCTATATTGAATTTGTCTACCCTCCATTTCAAATGGGATATAAATTTTCAATTTGCACCAATGTATCTGCGAATTATTAGGGTACAGACTCGTGCATTGAAATTTCCATGCCAAAATGAACCGTAGTACAGTTAAAAGAACGTCAGACTATACACTTTGGACTTTGTACACTCTTATGTCGAGGTCATAAGTGCTATTATCGAACTGCAAGTGTTTACCGTGATGTGCTGTTGACCGTACAGTCAAAAGCACGTCAGACGTAACACTTTGGACTTTGTACCACTCTTATGTCGGGGGCATAAGTGCTATTATCGAACTGCAAGTGTTTACCGTGATGTGCCGTTGACCGTACATTGGTAAAGACCAAAATTATATGGATAGAAGAACCACAACACGGTGATACCACATTGTTTTCTTTTATAACACGTGTCTGTACATCATCTGTGTAAATATTCATTTCTCAACTATTACACCAAATCACTAAGTCTTTGGTGAAGAAATGAATATTCTATTTATACTAATTTGATTGTTTGTTTGTATTAAATATTAGGCTCCGAAACTACTGAACCGATTTGAAAAAATCTTTCACTGTTGGAAAGCTACTCTATCCCCGGGTGACATAGGGTACTTTTGATCCCGGAAATCTGGGGGGAAAGGGGGATATTTGACAAAAGAAATTGTCGGTTGAAACCGCGGGGGCGACTGCTATTTATTAAGAAAATAAGAAGATATCATAGCACGCGACCAAATTTATTTATATACGTCATATTATTTGTTGAGTAAAATATTTTGTTTTCCGTTATTTGGTAAACGCCTAAAGCGAAACGTCTGGTTCGTGTATTCTTTCATCTCCCAGTCGTACATACGAGTATACGAGTAACAGTCTACTCAGCTTTGTAAGCCATTATAATTCAATAAGAAAATGGAACGAAGGAACTGTAGTGCTAATGTAATATTTACTGCCACAGATGTCTTCTCTTGGGAGGTTTTTGTTTTATTTTTTTCTAAGCCATATTGTATGTACAGTGAACAGCAAAAGTAGATGATCAAAATCAGAATGTCAATACTAATGAACGTAGTCCGTGTCAGAACTATGTGACGTCATGATGATTTTAAAATTATATTATTAAGCCGCTAGCTGGAGCAAGTGCTCCATTAAAATATTTCAATCTCGTCGCTTTCCCAGGATCACTTTCAAAGCCGAAACAGATTTTCCGATCCCCTAAAAACTCCTTTGTTTAAATTACGTTAACACTGCAAAGAGCCAGAGGCAGTATAAAACTGCTTTCATCTCATAGCTAAAGCGATTAATGGAGTACAACAAAAAAACTATCAACCTAAGTGCTATTAAATCCCCACCTCACCGTAGACTGGGTCCTATATATATAAAAATACGTAAATCTCCACGCTGAAGAGAACTTTGCTCAAGCGACTCGGGTGGAATGGTGCAGTGGGAAACTTTTATTAAGGCAGCATATTCCGTACAAATGTAATTAATAGTGTTTGTGTGAATCAATATTCGTGCTATACTAATGTTATAAAATATTTTATCTACATCCATACCATAATATGTCTATTTTATATTCAGGAGCGATGAGCAAACGCCCTACATTTAAATATAAGTATCTGTGGCTGCATTGAAATGTTTACATTTTAGTGTCGGTAACCGATACTTAATTTCGTTCAAATTTCGAACGTCTTCTTTAAAAGTAAAAATTAATAGGTTTTTTCGATTATCGAATTAGTCGATTAGTAATTTTATGTTCCATTCCTATACATTTAATTCGATGCTGAAATTATAACAATCGATTTGAGAATCGAAATCGACTCGAGTCTAGATTGTTTATGGATTTTAAAAACTACAAACGTCAGTCATTATGTCAGTACTAACTTTTACATACAGATTAAGTTGGTAACTAGGGCGTTTGCTCATCAATCCTGACTATAAAATAGACATATTATCGTATGAATGAAGATAAAGTTATGTATGTGACTGTACATAATTAGTCATTAAAATACTCATGTGATTCTTTTTTCGTATTTTAATGACCCTCATTATGCAGCAGTCACATAAATAACTATTTATATTAATTACTTTTGACTGCGGCTGTCCGTGTCATAAAACGCTAAGGATTTAGGTGCATTTCCCATCTTATTAGCTCTGGTTAGTGTAAGAGTTAATTACTAAGTAGCTATCCCTGCTTTTTAAAAATCTATACACATAGCTAGTAAGGCTGTATCTTGTAAATAATATTTTGGGGGTAATGCACTTGAAATTATCACAGAATCCTACACTATGGCAGCACATTGAGCTTCCAGGTCGCATCTCCCTCAATGAAATAGGCCGTGTTGTGTGGCCGCTTCCAATCAAGTAAGCTACGTTCCCCAAGCGCAATCAGTCAACATCTGAGAAAGATCTTCTATCTTCACAGGAGCTTCGATCTCAGATCTCTTTAAGATGGAACTCTGTATCCCTAAAAAACAATACAGTTTTCCAATTTGAGCAAGGATCCCGGAAAGCAAATAAAAAGTATATTAGGTGGCGAGATCGTGCGACGGAATGAAAGCACCATTACAAGGCAGGGAGCGCGGCATTCTTCATACCATAACGCAATCTTGCGAGCCGCCTACGTGATAAACAAATTTATTGTGGTACGGTCAACAACGAAAATTGAAAAAAATATGGTAACACCTTTTTTTTCAAAAACAAATAATTAAAACCCGGTTAACATTTGATTTGCTGTGGTCTGTATCTAGACGTGTAGTGCAATATATAAAAACCGGCCAAGTGCGAGTCGGACTCGCCCATGAAGGGTTCCGTAGCAGCAAGTATCATCATAATATAAAAGTTCTTGTAGTTCTTTGTAAGTTTGATCGACGTTTTTATATTTGAGTTGATTGAATGAGACGAAAATTGCGGTTTACGATTTATGACGTTTTAAAAAAAAACTTATTACTTAATCTCGTTCAAACCAATTTTCAATGGAAGTTTGCATGGTAATCTACATCATATATATTTTTTAGTTTTATTGTTCTCTTATTTTAGAAGTTAGAGGGGGGGTGACCAACATTTTACCACTTTGGAAGTGTCTCTCGCGCAAACTATTCCGTTTAGAAAAAAATGATATAAGAAACCTTATTATCATTTTTAAAGACCTATCTATAGATACCCCACACGTAAGGGTTTGAAGAAAATTTTTTTTTTTAATTTCAGTTCGAAGTATGGGAAGCCCCAAAAATTTATAAACTGATTACTTGATCTCGTTCAAACCAATTTTCAATGGAAGTTTGCATAATAATGTACATCATATATTTTTTATAGATTTATCGTTCTCTTATTTTAGAAGTTACAGGGGGGGGGACCAACATTTTACCACTTTGGAAGTGTCTCTCGCGCAAACTATTCAGTTTAGAAAAAAATGATATAAGAAACCTTATTATCATTTTAAAAGACCTATCCATAGATACCCCACACGTAAGGATTAGATGAAAAAAAAATTTTTGAGTTTCAGTTCTAAGTATGGAGAGCCCCCAAAATTTATTATTATTTTTCTATTTTTGTATGAAAATCTTAATGCGGTTCACAGAATACATCTACTTACTAATTTTCAACAGTATAGCTCTTATAGTTTCGGTAAAAAGTGGCTGTGACATACGGACGGACAGACAGACAGACAGACAGACAGACAGACAGACAGACAGACAGACAGACAGACATGACGAATCCATAAGGGTTCCGTTTTTTGCCATTTGGCTACGGAACCCTAAAAATGGTATGTTTGTTGACTCTGATAACTGCAACATTAGTTCTAAAAAACTAATCGTGCGTACTCTGGGCGGCTCAATAGCCAGAGCTCCAAAAAAAATCTACTTTGAGGAAAGATATGTGTGATGTCCAATTAGATTTATTTGGCTTAGCGCTGTGTAAAAATTATCTTAGGGTAAAAAATAAAATAAAATTCTGATGTGAGTGACGTAAAATTTGAGATGTCCTATAACGTGTCAGTTTTGGGAGGTATGTAAAATTGATATCTGGGTTGGAGATATAGCTCGACCTATGATGGCCAACACGGATTTGCCAAATTCGGCGATTAAGCCAGTCCTTAATAAATTATACCGAAGATTTCAATATTTTTGTATAATACCTTTTTATGCAGACTGTACCAATTTGCCGCGATCTTTCCTATGCGCCATTTGGCATACATACTTCCTTTTTGAGACCAATTACACTTGTACACAATGAAGACATTTCAAAGCAACATAAACAAAAAGAAATTTATAATATTAAATTTATGGATAGGACAGAATAAACATTAATGTTTAGCAATTTTTTTAATCTATCAGTAGCAATGGGATATTCATACATAATACCTGTCCTTTTACTCCGAACAACTAAACTGACCAACTGAAACGGATCAACTATTTTTCATTCTCAACGATACATTTTTTTAGTTGGTCCGATAGGAATATTTATTATTTCAAAGTTCCCATCTACACAACTTAGTATCCTACATATCCCAGCTCTGCCCCCGCCGGTGGACAGGTGCCACTGTCCATCAAAGTATCCTAGAGAATTAGACCAAATTCGTTTCTTTATATTATATATTGTTTTTATCACATACTTGTTTTCACTAGTTGAACCCGACTTCAGGGTGAAATTTTGAATCCTCTAGGCCAACGAGACATAGATTTATAGTCCAAGATTAAAATCCAAATAATTACATTATGACACCTAGAAGCATAGAATCACTATCAAATTCCCCAGCGGGTAGATTATTTGGGGCGTCCCGTCCTTTACAAGGCTAACCTTCCCATCTAATAAAGGGGACCCGAAAGTTATTTAAAACGCACCCATAACATGTCGACACAATAAAGAGTGTAACAGTATCTGATCTCACCAATCATACCAAATTTGATTGTCATTTCATTTGGTGCGACGAACGGGAATTCTTATTTTCACTTCCCGTTCGTCCCACTGAACTTGTTGGTGGGACGAACGGGAAGTGAAAATAAGAAATGCCGTTCGTCCCACTGGTGGGACAAACTTGGTGGGACGAACGGGAATGAACCGATCTAATCCCAAGGTACTTGGTTTAGTTTTTTTCTTATGTCAGATACGGCAAACGGGTCACCTGATGGTAAGCAATCACCGCCTTCCATGGACATCTGCAACACCAAAAGGGATCGCTGATGCGTTGCCGGCCTATGGGGGTATGGGAGATGTGGGCCTCTGGCAATCTCACAAACCAGATGAATCACTCTTATTTCACACTGGTGTTATGTGAGAGGGTGGTACTTCCCCGGACGAACCGGCCCATTCGTGCTGTAAAATAGCATGGCTCTACCACTACTAATGAATATATGCATAATATACACTATATAAATCTCTGAATCATAGAAGTCTGAAACATGAAATATACTACAAATATATGCAATTTCATTAGGCAGATATGCACATACTCTGCATAAAATTAAGTCTTCAATAACAGGCATGGCTCGTGGTCCACCTGCTTAGTTCACCTGGGTGGACCACGGGCACTATTTCTTGCCCGTGGTCCACCCAGGGGTCACCGGGCCAGATGGGATACACTCGAATGTTTGTACCCAAATCTCATGACTATAGTTACACCCAATTAGTCGTCATAGAATGCATTGCCGATTGCAGAAAACAAACAAAGCAACAATAGGAGATCTATCTCTTGGTCCCGTGCCAACAAGTCTTACCGTAATTTACTTCACTGGCCCTTAACCCGCCGTTGTCCGGTGCCGGGCGGCAACACTTTTAATTTGCATAAAAACATTAATTTGCCGAAACCTATCAACTGTTGGCCGGCGGCCCGGAAAGTTAGTTGTTCGGCGTGAATGGTTAGTGTGAGCTATTTTTTATTACCGTTCATTATGCTAACTCTGAGGAACAGTGGTGACCACTCGAGTCTGGAAACTCGGAAATCGTGGGTTTAACTATTTTTTATACTAAGTCAGTTAGCAGACAGACACGCTACCCACATGGTAAGCGGCCACTGCGGCCTATTCCATTGAGGGATACTTCACCAGGAAGCGTCGCTCAAAGTGCTGCCAGACTGTAGGCTCATCTGATCTTCGAGCCTTTGTTTTTAAGTGTACTGGCTCCCACATTAATACTGCCGGAACACAGCCAGAGCTGTTATGGCGGCAGATGTTACCTCCCACCAAACTGACACTAGGCAGGAATCGAACCCACGACCTTCGGGATTTATACCCAAACGGCTTAGACACTGTTCCACGGAGGCGGTGGGTTCTGTAACATATTCCCAGGATAAAAAAAATTACTATTATCCCACTACGCTACAAGTATAATAGTAAAGGCATATGCGTGCGCCTATCCTTGCCCCTCGTCCTAGATAATTAGACAATCGGTGAAATTGTATAATTGTCTGTTAGCATTTCACGCCTGAGTAAACATATAATCACGTTATAAATGATGATGGTGGCGCCTCCTCGCCGCTTTTCGCATTAAGGAGCAAAGTATTACCATTGGACGATCACTTAATTTGCATGGACATTAATTTTCCCATACCTATCAAATTTTGGCCATCAGCCCAAAAAGTTACTTAGCCGTTCAGCGTGAATGATTATCGGTAGATAAGTTTTATATCGGCAATCAAGTCGTATTAATGGGGTTTGTGGCATGGAATCATTTGTGGTTAGACAGGAAGAAGCCATGAAGAATTTTTAATTTAAAGTAAAACTTTTCTTGCCTTAATTTTTGTCGGCGATTTACGCAGAAAAATTCCAAAATATACTTTTTTTCCTTGGTCGATTTTACTCAGTCGGATAGCATTAATGCTTTACTTTCATCTCCTCAATTTTAAGGTTGTTTGTTTATATTCTTCTAATTGGAATTTATAATCACAAATAAACATATTTTTTTTTGGAGATAATATGCCAGGCTTTCCTCTTGGGGTCCTGGGACCAACTAACTTTTTGACGGGCTTTTGGAACAAAGCTTGGGTTGTGAACACCAATCCACATTTTGTCAAACGTGGTGATTTAGCCAGTACCCATAATTATGATTACACATTGACCTGATTTCAATGGTGTCCTGTGACCCAATTTAACAAAACATGAAACTTTCCTACGGAAATACTGCTAAAAAGTCATTCGAAAAACGTCTTTAAAATAATTAATTCCCGTACCAAATTACGCGTATTCAGTACGAGGAAACGTTGATAAAATTACACAATTGTGAATTTATCATGGACGGCCCACATTCCGGCCGGCAAAGAATTTAAGAGATTGTATTTCTCGGGGGATCCTTGACGACTGTATTTATCTTTAACATGATTTGAGTATTTACGAGGAAGCTGATTCGCCATTTATTGTTATTAAAAGGAAATTCGTTACAAGCGGACTAAGGTTTTGGAAAAGTCGTCGTATTTTACCGTCTGTTTTGATTTTATTTCTCTATTTGACAAAGAGAACGTTCAAAAGGTGGTAGTTTATTTGAGGGCTTTATGTATCAAACTTAAGATAAATATTTACATAGGTGTGTTTTATCCATCCATTATTAGAATCCATAATAAAAGCTTTACGATATTAATATTTTAACCCCATATTATTGTGGAAAAAAGGTAAGTCTTCTAGAACCAGTTTTAGTACATTATACTTATTCAAGTAATAAAATCATTAGAGCAAACAATCATTTGATATGTGACGAGTATTTTTTATAATAACGTCATTTCAAAGTTGGTAAAATTGTTTAAAATTTGGTTTCCAGTAAAAAAAAAACGTATTAAATCTTTTAAAGAACTTACTTGTTGACATAAAATCCTTATTCTGGACAGGGTACAGCTCAGTTCACTGAACTGTAAAATCAGGGATAGAGGGATAAAAATGGCGGCAGGGCCCTTTGTGCAAAAGTCCAAATCCCGGGCCCCAAGTCAGGATTGTCTGTCCCTGGAAACCTAACAAGAGCAAGCAGTCCCATTCCATTATTTGATTTGATGAATAGATCTCTGCTCTGACGTGGAACATTTATCAGATTTTAACGTGTTTCTGGCACTGGTCATATTTTATGGCTAAAAATTAAAAATCTAAGACGTTTGGTGAATTTGTTAGGTCAAATGAGAGATATTATATTTACAGAAACTTTGAATAAATACATA
Organism: Mecyna flavalis; assembly: GCA_949319885.1. NCBI lineage: Eukaryota > Metazoa > Arthropoda > Insecta > Lepidoptera > Crambidae > Mecyna > Mecyna flavalis. The sequence continues at coordinate 14,929,429 of OX439407.1, read as the reverse complement.
TTATGTTTACTGATTTTATTGTTATTTGGTGGTTTAGTACTATGCTTGCTAATTTCGATACTTTTATTTACACAAGTCAAATCAATTATGTTATTGCCTTCAAAAGTAACATTGTTTTTCTGGGTATGTATAATGTATTCAAGTGCTTATAACCATTATATTACGTAAGGAAGCGTAACGTATTTTCATATAAGTAACTCGTACTGCACTGTTTTAGCATTAACACAAAATAAATTAAATAAACGATTTATTAAACCAAAAATTACTTAACACCTCTTAAATATCACGACATTCTATAGCTATTAACAACAATCAAAATATAAAACCACAAAGCCGTATACACAACAGTTGTTATCAAACTCACTAGCACCATCAGAAAACCAGAACCTTCGAAACATTCATGATTGCCAAAGATACAGTAGAAGCATATTGATATTTCAAGAAGCCACGTCAAAATAATGTGGACGGTGATGGTCCAAATGAAAAAGAATAAGGGAAAGTCGACTTTATCGAACACTCCCCACAAGAGAAGTATGCTGGCGACGAAGATTTTAACGAGGAAGGCAAAATAGATGATGAGGTAGACTAACAGTTCCTTCTTATGCTTATACACTGCTACGTAGTCGGAGTAATGCACAACCATTGAGAAGAAGAAGAAAACACCGACGAAGCCGTAGAGGGTTCCAACGATACTGATGATTCCTGCTCCAATCTTGAGAGGGAAACATTGAACAAAAGTCTCCACAGTGATGCAATCATCCCAACGGTTATTCAACTCAGCGCAATTCAATCTACAGCATTCCATAGCATAAGTTGCTTCACTTCTTACGTTCTAGATGTTAGAACTTCATCTTCAGTATTTGCTTCGGCCATTTTCATATTGTTGTTTTTTTTAATTCATCTATTTAACTTTATACAATATTATTCTAGCTTGTTTTGATACTAGGATCACTTCCGAATTTGTCAAACTGAAGTTGTCATGCCTATGGCAGGCAACTTTTTTTATATAGCAAAAAGTGTCATTGTTGGTTTGGTTATGGTACCCATGGAATTATTATTATGATGGTACCATCTATCCATCTACAATAAAGCAAACACGCAAAAGTGAAATAAATAAATATTTTTTTTACACTTTATTTCTATCTAACTCAAAAAGAAAACAAGGATGATTAAAATATACATTAATATGTATTGTCAAAGGAAGCAATGTCGCTTAGTAGTGTATATAGTGTAACAGATTGTGGAAGATTAACGAGAAACGCAATCTAGTTCCAACTGGTAATAAATAAATATTTTAACTTTGATTTATTTTATTGGCTTCATCCAAAATGTGTTCCTAACATAGATTTAGTATATTTTTTAGTTCCTAAACATTGGCAGAATTGCGATTGTTTCGCTTCCCGAATTCGCTTCGGCTCGAATGTCACCATATCGTAATTTTTTTTTGTATTCTCGTGACAATGATAATATTGTTTTGATGTTTGCTTACAAATAAACTCATAAATGTTATCTCAACCTTCTTACAATTTAGTATAAGTGGCTACATTAAGGTTTTTTTTGCAATAATAAAACTTTCTCTGTGTTTGCTATGTATAAAATTAATTTTCCTCTTCAAAAAATTACTATGTATACATATATAGGTTTTTGGTTGTAAAATTATATATTTTTTATTCATTATGTATACATTCGAATTCTTAATTATTTCTCATATTTCTTGTCCCTTATTAGTGAAAGGTTGGTCTTGGCTAAGTAGCTTAGGGAAGCCGGCTTGTCACGAAAAATTCATATATATTCACAATAAATAATATCCAACCTTAAAACATTATTATGTAACAGAAAATTAACCTTTTATGAATACGGTCACTAAAAAGTAAATAGCAAAGCAAGAAAAATATAAACAGCATTTAAAAGACATTTAAAAATTGCAGCTCATTTAATACTCGCATTGTTAACTTCCAAAACACCTGCCATATCAGAAACTTCTACGTGATGAATCCCTCAACTTTTACTGCCGAATTCAAATAAAATTTATTACGAGAGGAACTCCTCCCGAAGTTACTAATTCCGAAAAGTTTTATGTGAAACGAATAGAACTTCTTTACTTAAAAATGTTCAATGCCAATAAAATTGTAATGGGAGCTAAGATACTATTAAAAAGGCTATAAAACTAAACTAGCGTTAGAGACTTTTACAGTTATTTTACTTTTAGAAGGTATACTTAACTTTTTTGAAAGTATTTGCATTAATTGCTATGCGTAATCTAGTCAGCTTGATTTCTTTATGAGTAGGTCCTACTAATACACTAATACATTTCTTATACGTAAGTTTAGCATGAATAAGTATGGAGACTATCCTTCTATATGTTATTATTCTAAGTGCATGACATATTTTTCTATGAAGCAAACTATTAAATTAAATCATAGTATGAACCTAAAAGTAACAAATTTTTGTGAATAATTAGAACTATAATGCGGTGAGAGTCAGAACCGCGGGACCACATACTAATATGAATATTGGACCGCTTTGGACGTTAATACACAATTAGTACTATTTGGTACTTTCATATTACAATTGGTTCTCCTAATCTTTCGCAATATGTATCAATGAAAGGAAATAAACAAATAAAATTCTATGCGTAAGAATGCTAAAAAAGTTACCTAAATTCAAATAATGAAAAAACCATTACTTTAATTCCGTTTGTTCTTAGCTCTTTAACTCTGACGGAACCTATTGTGATACAAAACTACAACTCACGTAGGCTACACTCTAAGGCTAGTTTTAGAGTCACGCTGACAAGTAAGCGGTCAGGGCGCGTATCAGCAAGTATCGCTGTTCTTGTAAGATAGCGAAGATTTAAACTGCAAAGAAAACCGGCAGTGTACTACAACGCTACGAACGCACGTCAACGTATCTCTAAAACCAGCCTAAACCGCAATCAGAGCAATATAATTCGTGCTTCTATTAGAATAGTTAATGATTCGTTGCAGCGCTGCTCGTCAAAGGCCGCTAAGCGCCTGCACACATTTTAAGCTTAAAATTGAAATGCTACAATGTCCCTGCGAATTTCAAATCTGTTATCTCGCGCTGTCTAATTCAAAATTCGACGAGATTGTCAACAATTTCATGTGTTGTACGAGATGAGCTAATCCTTAGGCTTATAGCAGATATATAACATAAATACATTCATTGAACTGATTCTATAGTTAATAAATAACGTTAGCGTCATTTTTTTTTGGAATCAATTAAAATTTTAGAGTACACAAAAACAATATTCTTAAAAATTTATGTAGGGTGAATTTAGAATATACTACAAAGAGACGCTCAATGTTCTGCTATACTGCTAAATTCTTTGATGTTGTTATATTCCCAGTGTTTTGAGGAATATAAGCAACTAGCCTACCGCCTGCAATTTCACTCGCGCGTTATGTCTTTTTTCAAATATTCCCCCTCATTTCCGGGATCAAAAGTACCCTAAGTCTTCCGGGAATAATGTAGTTTTCCAACAGTGAAAGAATTATTTAAATCGGTTTAGTAGTTTCGGAGCCTATTCAATACAAACAAACAAACAATCAAATTATTCTTTCCTCTTTATAAGTAATATAAGTGTAGATGTCACACTAAGCAGTTCCAAGCAAACATGCAATCAGCGCACAGAAAGAGACATTCATTGATCACACGAAGGACGTTCGTTGCAAATGAAACTAATTCCCGCGCGATTATTCCCGTTGGCCACCACCTGTTTGTCCACCACTGGTGGACAGCGAAACAACTTTTATAAATTGTTCCCGTTGTCCACCACTGGTGGACAGCGGCACAACTTTCTAAGTAATTCCCGTTAGCCACCACTGGTGGACAACAGCACAACTTTCTAAGTAGTTCCCGTCAGCCACCACTGGTGGACAGCAGCACAACTTTCTATGTAATTCTCCTTAGCCACCACTGGTGGACAGCAGCACGGTTTTTTAAACATTCCCTATGGCCACCAAATAAACGACCTCAGAGGCGGATTAAACGTTGAGAGCGCCATAGGCAAGGATCTCATCGGCGCCCCTATATTAAAAATAACTCGTACATACTATAGTTTGACCGAATCCGATGTACCTTAAGAGAAAACGCGGTGAGATAGAGGCCGAGGAAAAAACAGCATGAGTTTACATGAGATCGATATTGTCGGACAGATTTTACGAATTCGATTTACAATATTTTAAAGCTTTAAGGTTCGTACCTTAAAGTAACCTGGCAAACCCGAAACTTAAGAACAAGATAAAAATTTAATTAAATCAGTGTTTCAAATATTTCATTTATATAATTAACTAACTTTAAATCTTTAATATTATTATAGTTACTTAATTGAGTGTTAGTTAATTACTTAGTAGTTACTGATTTTTACATTGTGTTATTTAAGCCTAGGAATAGTCATAATATCTCTGTCGTAACATTTATTAAAAGTTTATTGGATAATAATATATTACTTTTTTTTGAAATACCATTATCAAAAAACCCCATACCCGTAAATATTAAGATTTAGCCCACACTAACAGACAAGTTAAAAAATAGCTTGTAAATAGACACTCCAGGTGGTGGCCATAGGGAATGTTTAAAAAACCGTGCTGCTGTCCACCAGTGGTGGCTAAGGAGAATTACATAGAAAGTTGTGCTGCTGTCCACCAGTGGTGGCTAACGGGAACTACTTAGAAAGTTGTGCTGTTGTCCACCAGTGGTGGCTAACGGGAATTACTTAGAAAGTTGTGCCGCTGTCCACCAGTGGTGGACAACGGGAACAATTTATAAAAGTTGTTTCGCTGTCCACCAGTGGTGGACAAACAGGTGGTGGCCAACGGGAATAATCGATTCCCGCGTAATTTCGTCAGTTCCACCATTCTGATACATGCGCGCTAACTAAATAATAATGGGGTTTTATTGTAACTGTTTAGTTCAGTAACTGAATTAACTAGCTTCAAATAAAGATGATTCATACCTTTTGGAAATCGAAAGGAGAATGATAAAATTATGATATTCTAAGTTCATGAAAATGTAAGAAATTATAAATGTTTCCAAAGCCGTAAAAAGGTATCCTTAGTTGAAACAAGACACAAAAACAATTACTTTCTTAGTTCGCAATCCCGTTTGAATTATTTATTTGCTGTCTCAGTGACGTGAGGTGAGTGAGTGAAGGCGATGTTCATAATGTGCTATTGTATGTTTATCTGACTTACAATTTTTATTAATTGTCATGAACATGTCTTTTTGTATCGGTCTGGGTGTTTCTATGTATAATATGTATGTATTTACAAAAAAAACGTATATAAGTAATGTTTATCCGTTGTCTAGCACTCATACCACAAGCTAATGCTTAGTTTGGGGCTAGATGGCGCTGTGCGAATAATGTCCAGAGGTATTTATTTGCCTAGGTACCCGAAGTGCACATTCTATTACACTAACTGTCTAACGGTGGTGCCACACTGGCGTTGCGGCTGCGCTGCGTTAGCTACGTTAGCGCTGCGTCAACTGAGCGGTGACGTTCGATTCCTTCGTTTTACATAAAAATCTGAACGACATGCCACGCGATGCGTAGAAATGATGGCGACGCAACGCACGCGCAACGCAAAGGAGAGGAGAGAGAGAGACGAGGTGGGAAGGGAGCTGCGTTGAAACGACGACGGAGCGGCAGCGCAGTTTTTAATAGCATAATAGCTGCGTTGACGCAGCGCCGAAGCAGCGCTCATGTGGCATTCATTGCAGTTATTTCAACGCAGTACTCTACATCTAGTAGTCAAGTCATGAGCAAACACAAACCTGTTCTTATTAAAATTTGCAGTATAGAAGAACTTTATTCGTCACGACAATCACAAAGATCACGCCCCACAGCTCGTTGAATTAGTGCCACGTAATTTCACTGATACACGCACTAAAATTGCAATAAGGCTAATTAGCCTCGCGTCGCGTTCGATCCCGGTCAGTGCATTAATTGATATTAATTAATCCGGATGGATTGGACGCGCTAGTTCTAACTTCTGCTGATATCACTCGATATCAAAAGTGCCTGATTTTGGATTTGAAATCGAATATAGGTACCTTTACTGTCATGCTTAAAGCCATGAATCTCTTAGGGCCTGAGAGTTTGTTCCTGACATCATAAGATTGTTTTACTTGCTACTAGTTTTACTACTCTTAAGAAAAGAAGCTCTATACATACTTAAGACCACTATAAAATATAGAAGCAACTTTTAAACTGGCTTTAATATAATATAAACTCGCACTTTCATAGCTTCCGCCCGCGGTTTTGTCCGCGAGGTATGTAAATAAATTAGATTCTTGGTTTTGGCTATATGGCGAACGCAAAGGTAACTTAAGTGTTATATCCTTAATATACCTTTGCGTTCCTTAGGTCTTCCTCAAAATCACAGCTATTTTTGTAGTTTCATTTTTATGTTAACGTTATTATTATGTTTCTCTAGAAATAGGCATCAATGGAAACATAAAGCTTCAAAAACTTCGCAAACACTCCACCAAAGTTAGAGCGAGAACGCACAAAAACAAAGGCAGGAAAAACCGCCTCGTTCATTGTTCTATTCAGCGTTGGCCAGTTTCGTAACAACTGGCAATTGGTGCGCCGTTTCAATTCAGTGTGGTTGGTAGAACGCAATACGAACTGGAATGCCTTAGAACAAATGGACGACAGTGAGAAAGTCTAGATAATAGGCGCAAGGTTCGAACTAGACTCCACAATAGGCTGTATGCGCCTTGGGCTGGTCAATAGCAAGGCTGGCACCGGCTCGTCCCAATCGGGTGTGAAGGGGAAACCGGGGGAGTTTAGTGGGTAGTGGACGCTTTAGTCTCGAGAGTGCCACACACGGCCGCGGGTCTAGCTAGCCTGCGGTTATGGTGCATAAACGCATTCTCCTCCGAAAAAATAGGCTGTATACGCCTTGGACGGCGTGAAACAGGCATCGATTCTATTTTTGTGAAACTTTCAGCTACGCGCTTGTATCTTACTATGTTAATCGTATTACGTAAGTTACGTTTAAAAAAATCCAAAAGAAACTTGGTCAGATCAATTACACGTATCGGTGACCAAACAAGACGCTTTAACCACTAAACAAACGAGGCGTTTGAAAAAGGTTTTAAAGAGTACAAAAAACTTCGCAGACACTCCACCGAAGTTAGCACGCACAAAAAAAAGACAGGAAAAAGTTGCCTTGTTCATTGCTTCTATTCAGTTGCCGTAACAACTAACAATTGGTGTTCCGTTTCAGTTCTATGTACGCGGTACAACGCAATACGAACGGAAATCGAGGCCTTAGTGTAGAAGGATAGCAGCATTGAATCCTTTTAGTAAAACTAGTACAGCAATAGCTAGCGTTGCCAGGCGGCCGGATAAAGCTGGACATAGGCAGGCTTTTTGATTGCGTGTCTTCTATTGTTGTACTTGATTTTTACACACAGAGAACCTTGTAGTTACTTTAAAAACGCACAAGTTCTTTTTGTCTTTCCAACTTAAATGAAAACAACAACTAATATTAGCGTTCCCTTGATATTTGACTAAGACAATTGAGAAGAACGCCTTCTAAATTATATCTAAGTACATTTTGCGTGCCAATAAAATTTTACACACGTTATATAGAATGGCATCAAACGGTTTGGTATTTTATTAAGAACTGAGCTCAACATCTTGGCTTGTTATTGTTATTACACAAAATACAGTTTTTTTTTCTCGTTGTTCTCTTTGATATATAAAATATCAAACATATACGGGTCAAAATTAAGCAAATCATAATTTGCTCAGTGTTAGTTAATGTGACCTGCATTGTGTTATTATTTTGCATATACTACTTGTTTACGATAAGTCCATAATGCTCGTCACCCGTGTCTTTTGTTTGTCTACGCAGCAACTACCTCAATTAAAAAGCACCCTTATATTGTTTATGTTATGGTTGATATTACTGGCACGAAAATCTTACCTTGCCGTAGCACAGTCTCGACTAGTACGGGAGGTAAACATTGTCATATTTTAGTATACCGCCAATTTGTTAACAATTTATTTGTATTGTGTAGTGCTACTTTACGAGTGAAATTGCATTGTATATTTAACTTAATAGTAACATAACATTATTTATTAGCATACATTTATGAATTAAGTTTGTGTACTAAAATCTTTTGATATGAAATAAAGTTCTATTCTATTCTATTCTATTCTATTACGAATTAGACAGAAAAGATAATATAAGATATTTTAACATGAATGGATATCACACCCATTTGGGAGCTAATAGGATTAATTAATATTGCTGACAATATGACTTTTAAGCTGAGCAATAATACTTTTACTACGTCATCAAACAATGACCATACTTCTAAGTACAAGTAAAGGGGGTCCTTCATCAAAATTTAAATAAATATTATTTATCAATTTCTTAAAGTTGCAATGCAATTCCTAAGCATCATTTTTTTTTCATATTAGACAACATCACATACATTGATCTTTCCCCAAAGTAAGTAGCGTAAGCACTTGTGTTATGGGTGTCAGAAACAACGAAGGCACCACAAATATATAAAATACAAACACCACAAATTGTATAAAATACAAATAAACATGCAGACACAGAACAAACATAATTAATGTTCATCACATCAATGTATGTCCTGGGTGGGATTCGAACCCACGACCTCTGGCGCATGGGGCAAAGTCTTTACCAAATACGCCATCGGGCCAGCCTATAAATTCCTAAGCATTGGTTTGCAATATGAAGTAAAGACCTACCATCGTGCCTACCTATTATTGTGCCATTCAACTCAAATCTACCATTGCGACTTAAGATTTACTCATCATACCGTGTCTCTGTATATCCTAACAAGAACTTAAATCTCTAAGTCGCTGAATAGCTATATTATTAATTTAATAAAATACGGTCCTAAACCCAATTTTTATTGCCACCGATTCAGCAGAAACTTTCTTCATAACGGCGACTTAGTACGCCGAACTTGACCCTTCAAAAGAAACCTCAATACACGTCTTAAGCGTATCCTCAGACATGAAATTAGAATTTGAGGTTATTTTTACCCTTTTTTCCCTCAGAAAAACCCGTTTGACCCGGATCAGGCAATCGATTTAGCCGAAGCATGAGCGTTCAAATTTCGCGACCCACGTCACGTATAGCCGACATAATAAGCGGTTTCAGTCCTGAGATTTTCATTACTGCCTTCTCCCGGAGTGTTGAAATAACTAATGTCATAATTCTGAATGGTAGAGATTTGTGCTTTTGTGAAATTGAGTCGGGTCTCCGTAATGCGTGCCTATTCAAACATTAGCTACACCTGTTTTGTGGTACTTGAGTGATTTCACTGCCTTTCTTGTAAGTAAGATTTATGTAAAGGGATAACAATTTTTGATTATTTTTCTATTGGAAACTTCTTAGTTAATAAACACGTAAAGCGATTGTCCTAGCGTTTTGAGAATGACGGAATAGGCAGTGTAAGTGATAAATTAAGTCTTCATTTATGAATTTCTTATTCACGATGCTTGCCAAATCTAGTTAAGTCATCACAAGTTGAGCAATACATACTCGAAATACATGCTCAAAATACCAATTTATTAAAATGACGCAATCAGTTTACTTGACGCTTTATTTCTTACTAGCTGACCCGGTGAACTTCGTATCACTTTCCTCTTAATGTAAAAAACATATTAATTTAAACCCTAATCCTTAAAATACCAAACCGACGGGGCGAACATCAAACGTTTGATAGTTTATATGGGAAAACAAAATTTTCCTCGCTATTTTTCCATATTTTTCTTCCTTGGACTTCCACGAATATTTCAAGACTAAAATTAGTCAAATCGATTCAGCCGTTCTCGAGTTTTAGCGAATCGAGACTAACGAATATCAATTCATTTTTTATTTTTATAGAAATAGATTGTTAACAAGATGATCCACCCTACAATCACTTATTCGGGTCGAAAAGCTGCATGTTATGTTAATGCTATGGACTCCTACCCACGCCCATCCCGTTAAATAGGGCAAAGCGACACTTCTCGACTGATACAAATAGCGGCTTAATCCAACGATTGAGCGTGAACTATGGGAGTCGTTATGTGGATTCAGGGACGTAATAGTCCTTCTTTGTCGCTAATGTTCCATAAAAGGACGCTCCCTGGCTGTCGAACGTTTGGATCAACAATTGCGCCTTTTTCGAAGAACAATGGGGTGGCAAACCATTTGTGGGATGTGAATTTTTAATGGATCCGGGGATGCGGGTTACGTAGTAACTGACTGTTAATGTTATTCTGTGGAAAAAGACAAGCTGTAACCGAATTGGGTTTTGAAAACGGGCTTTGTGTGAAATATCAAATAGATTGCTTGATCTAAATTTTAAGTAAAGGAATCAGAATGAATGCGCTCGTGCCACAGCTGTGACAGTATTTCGTTAGAGATAACGAAAATCAAGCTACATAAGCCGCGGTCGGTTAATGAATGGGTGACCATTCTGACCACATTTTAGTGACATTTATTTCGAGCGTCTCCGTGCTTCGGAAGACACGTTAAGCTGTTGGTCCCGGCTGATATTTACTATATTACAAATAGATTATTTTGTGACTGAAATTCTAATAATAACCGTTAATAGATAAAATCAACATGAAATACCTGAAATACATTTAATTTTATAACGAACATACTTTGACCTATTTAACACAATACTTTATGTAACGAAGTACCTTCGCATTCGTTAACACTGTCGACAATAAACTTCTACAATTAGTATTTCAGCCAAATACATGCATTACTAATTAACGGTGTTGTATCAACAAACTAAACTGTTAAATGAAATTAATTTAATTGTGTAACCAGACATTGTAAATTGCGGTTGGTTTATAATGTAACACCTTTTGTTACAAATTTTAAACGTACTGGGCAGGGTAGGAGTAATCGAAATGACGAGCCATTTGGTGTAATGGTCGAGAAGTCGGTTATTACACCAGAGGTCGCGGGTTCGATCCCCGCACGGTACAAACATTTGTGTGCATGAACATGTCTGTTTGTATCGGTCTGGGTGTTTCTATGTATAATATGTATGTATTTACAAAAAAAAAGTATATAAGTAATGTTTATCCGTTGTCTGGCACCCATAGCACAAGCTAATGCTTAGTTTGGGGCTAGATGGCGCTGTGTGAATAATGTCCGGAGATTTAATCAATGATGTGGTAGTTGGATGGGAGTGATCAAGGGATGGTAAGTGATCAATGATCAAACATGAACGCCTGTGACTAGAGTTTCAGATGCGTTGATCAACGGTTATGGAAAATGATGATGAGGAGGAGAGAAGGTTTCAAACACTCTCACTCACCGAATAAGTTTAATAGCAAAGCTTCTACTCATTCATAAAACTTCTGTAAGAGGATGACACTTCCCCGGTCGAGCAGGTCCATCTCGACTATCCCAGAGGTGAAGGGAAACTTGGGGACTTAAGTATGTACATAGGTAGTGGGACGAAGTAATCCCAAAACTAGCATACATGTAGATGTATGCTAGTTTTGGGACTACTTAAGCTGTAGAGCTTGGAATTTAGTATCTCATGAAAAACAAGAAACAGGTCTCATATTTGGTATTACCTAGATCAATTAGATAAACCCTCATGCTTAGAAAAACAAAATCAAAACATTAAAATGCAGTAAATAAATGTAATTCAACAATCAGCGAATGTAAAACACAAAGCTTTTGGGATGTAACACCGTTCGTCGGTGAATTTTAAACGTAGCACTCCGCCCGCGCCATTTGCCCAAAAAAAGGGGAGAAGTATTGCAACATACAACCGTGTATCCGTTTCGGGTGCATAAATTTGGCGTTGAAAGCCTTCGGTGAACTCAAATCAGACATATTTTAGGAAAAACCGTGCCTTTTCAGGTTCATTTGATTCGTTTTGAAATATTACGTCGTGTGAATGGGGTGAACCGAATCGAGGAGTTATTTGATACACAATTATTGACGTGTTTTGCATGACTTTTTGGGGATAAAGGGTTTGGAAAAAAATTATTTACATTTCAGATTCAGTATGTGCTACATATGGGGTGTAAGGGGTTCCATACAACATCTAACGGGACCCAAGCCAACCTCACCTGCACGTGGTACACCCTGCTGTATAACAGACGAGGCCCTGGCGGTCCCCCACCAAGCCAGCGAGGTGGGTGTAGGCCCAAATCCCCCCCTATGTATTCACAAAACACTGTACCGGAGGCCGTGTGCCTACGACGACGCAGCCGTAGTAGGCCTCCCACAAGGTGAACCAATGATCTCATAAATCTTTATGAGATTTATGAGATCATTGCCGGAATCCAAACAAGAAAAAATACATAAGCCACGGCAGTAAACTATAATTCAGTTGAAAGCCCATTCCATGGAATTGATCAACTGAAAAAAGAACTCAAATAATGTAAAACAAAATAATTATTATTTATCTCGTTAATGCAACGAAAGTAACATTACTCAGCGAAGTCTAAAACCTAATGGAATCAACTCTTCCGCATTCAAATTCCACGAGTGAACCACCTCCTCCATTCTCTGATTAAAACCTCGCATTTATTTCAATTAGGTTGAAAGGTGAAACCTGAAATTAGGATCGTTTTGTTTAATTAATGCCCCGCGTAAGGTCGGGAGGTTTTCAAAACGTCCCCGACGAGAAGAAAGAAGATTTTTCATATGGAATCATTAGGATCTCAGGTTCAATACAATATTTTTTATTAATACCTTGTTGGGCATGACTCCAGGACAAATTCATTACTGATATACAGTATGACAGAAAATGCGAGGAACATATTTAAACCCCAAATAGTTCATGCTTTCGTATAACGAAATAAGTATAAACCAATAAAAACTCTGGTAAATATCTGTCAATAACCTTAGTCGAAATTTTCCTGAAAATCCGCGTAACGTGCGGGTACTCTTCCTCTCGTTCAGGGGCAGACCTATTGTACTCGCGTACAATTTGAGTTTGGGGCATGACCGGCCGGCCGGCACACGGGATTTTTAGGTAGTTCATGCATATTAGGATAAAAATGCAAAAAATTAAGTATATGTTTTTTATAGCTAATTGGACTCCTAATCGGATTCTGAACACTCTCCTTAAATATGTCCCTCGGGTTACCTAACACGCTGTGTAAATTATGGACATTGTTCACACAGCGCCATCTAGCCCTAAACTAAGCATAGCTTGTGCTATGGGTGCCAGACAACGGATAAACATTATAGAAATACCCAGACCGATTCACCCAGACATGTTCATGCACACAAATGTTTGTACCATGCGGGGATCAAATCCGCGACCTCTGGTGCAACAGCCGACTTCTCGACCATTACACCAAATGGCTCGTCAACGCTTTTTTGATCATAGGTTCGATTTTCAGATCGAGCAAACTGTTACAATTCTTTTTCGCTTTTGATTTACAATTTTTATTAAGTTAACAACCATTAATGCAATAATCACTATGGTATTTTGCCTAATTTAATTCTGATACATAAATAAAATCTTACGCAGGAAAACAAAAAAGAGGATGGAATACCAAAGCATTACAATGTATTTTATTTTCCCCTTTAGCAGTATTTGCAACTGATATCCCATTTCCCCGGCTGTAGCCCGAATTTCCAATCCACATCCAGTAAAATGCTCGTAAAGTATTTATTTGCCAGTAAAAATATCATAATAAAAAAACAACACTCTAGTCGCGTACATTCGGTGTGATGAAATTTCTCCCTTATACTAGAGATGCACCACGTTATCGATAAAAAAAACTTGTGCTCGGAACATGTATTCACGATTTAGCCTCTTTTACATAAACATGATAATGCTTTTACAGTAAGATAAATACAGAACTGTCATACCTACATAAGCTTATTCATCTATAATATAAAAATGAATCGCAAAATGTGATGGTAAGCGCATAACTCAACAACGCCTGGACCAATTCGGCCAAATTTTTTTTTAAATTTTCGTTGGAGTTCAAGGATGGTTTTTACGGCGAGAAAAATTGAATTGATTGATTGATCAATTCCCACGGGAACGGGAACCACGCGGGTGAAACCGCGGGCGCCCGCTAGTACTATAATAGAACTTAATTTCTCTACTGTTGTAGAGAAATTAAGTTCTAGATTATAAATAAATGTATATTATTAGTACTGCGAGTATGTTTCCATTGGCAAAAATGACTTGTTATTTTTGACTATGTTTCGAGTTATAGAGTCGGGGGTGGGCTGGTCAATAACCACAAGGCTGGCACCGGCTCGTCCTAATCCGGTGTGAAAGGGAAACCAGAGGAGTTTAGTGGGTAGTGGACGCTTCATTCAGTCTCGAGTTCCACATACGACCGCAGGTTTAGCTAGCCTGCGCTTACGGTGCATAAACGCATTCTCCTCCGAAAAAAAAATGGTTCAAGTTATAGTGTCAAAATTTCTTCATTCACCCACTAAAACTACCTACACAAAAAACAAGTCTATCCATTATCGATATCTTAGGCAAACTTTCCTTAGTACAACACTATGTAAGGTTAGTCGTGCATCAAATTGAATATATTCATAAAAAGTCTTCATAGTGTGGTGTTTTTGAGATCCAGTGTTTCCGAGATCATGATAATATTTAGGCGTTGCTAGGTTATTGTAATAAAATGGCGCTGAATTTTTCTTTTATAGTTCGTTATTAAACAGAAGTATAAGTAAAACAATTTGTCTGATGTATTGTAACTAGCTTTATGAACTAATAGACGCTATCTAGCAGGAATGTGTTACTTTTCGGGAATATAAAGAAGACTTACATGTCACTTTTTAGCTCCCAAACTAGCTTCTATAGAAAAATCACGTCGTTTCGTTACAACCAAACAAAGACACTTCTATTTCTGTTATCCCATAGAAAATAATCATTATCCAGGTAGAAAGAGTAGTCTACACACTTTCCCTTTTAGTTTAAGTCTGCACCAAATCTTGTCAATGGGTGATCTAGTTACTTACTAATTTATTTATAATAATAACTAGCCTTCCGCCCGCGGTTTTACCCGCGCGTTTTTTTCTTTTTTAAATATCCCCTCCCCCCCGTCCCCCTACATTTTCTGGGATCAAAAGTACCCTATGTTCACCGAGGATAGTGTGTTCCAACAGCGAAAGAATTATTCAAATCAGTTTACGAGAGTAGTTTCTGAGCCTATTCAATACAAAGAAACAAACAATCAAATCTTTCCTCTTTATAATATTAGTTAATCATCGAATTAACCTTTGTTTCTTCTGCATATCAATGACATGTTATCACTAGGTAATATTCATTGCTATGCGGATGATAGCACTGTCCACGCACGTTATTTCGGAAGACCTGCGGCTAAACAGACCGAAACCGAGGAAAAGAGGAATCTTCTTGTCGCCGAGCTTGACGAGGTCCTGGACTGCATTGCCAAATGGGGTGCCAGCAATCTCGTCGAGTTCAATGCCAAGAAAACACAGGTGTGTGTGTTTTCTGCGAAAGCTTCTCCTTTCCTTTCCCATCCCACTCTTCAGAGCACGCCCTTACCAATACAGGATAACCTAAGCATCCTTGGCATCGATGTTCGTAGCAACTTGAACCAACGGGAATATATTGAGAGCGTCATCAGAACAGCTTCCCGTAAACTCGGAATCCTGAACAGAGTGAGACGATTTTTCACTCCGGTGCAGCTTTGTCTCTTATACAAGGCACAGGTTCGCCCGTGTGTGGAATATTGCTCTCATCTCTGGGATGGTTCCGCAAAGTACTTATTGGAGGCTCTCGACAGGTTGCAGCGACGTGTTATCCGTATTATCGGTGATCAAGAGGTGACTAAGACCCTAGAACCTCTTCAGTTACGTAGAGACGTTGCCAGTCTTAGTGTTCTCTACCGTCTCTATAATGAATCTCTGAAAGAATGCTCTGAAGAGTTATTCCAACTCATCCCTTCCTCCCCTTTCCACTCCCGAACAACACGCGCCGGACTGCGTTGCCATCCCCATACCATCCAGACACTGGTGGCCCGTACCAAGAGGTATAGTTCCTCTTTTTTGCCCCGTGCCATTAGGGCATGGAATGCCCTTCCGGCTCACGTGTTTCCTTCCTCCTATAATCCTGGGCTTTTCAGGCGGGGCGTGAAGCGGCATCTATGCAGGCCTTCGGGGTGAGGGTGACTGGCTCAATTGGTATGATCTATTGAGCCAGTCAACCTTACATTTGGACCTCACTTCCGCTTACCATCAGGTGGAGTGAGGTCATCCTGACTGCCTCTTTATAAAAAAAAAAAAAAAAAACCTCTATCGTTTTTATTACCGTGTATTATAATGTCTTTTATTATAATACACATGGGTAAAATGCAGAAGGTTCTTATTACATGAATAGAACAGTAATTACTTATCAGTTTGAAAAATAAGAGCAGAAGTCAAAGCAATAAAACGACTTAACTAACTCTTAAACTAAGTTTATTTCCCAGTTCCACAATAGAACATCATCGAATCCATACAAAATAAACCTTTGGTAAGTAATTTCTTTCGCCACTTCTTCAAATGGAACCGAAGTGTTCCCACAGGAGGTTCGGGACTAACAATGAAATTAATTTCGTTACAGCAACAAAAGTTTCTGATGGACCGAATGAAAAGTGCTTTGCTCGCGAAATGGGTCGCAGTTTTTTTTCCACTCTCGAAAGTGCGGGAATAATTGTAACGAGGGTAGTTTCTCGTATTATTTTATCAAGGCTTGTTTTAAAAATAATTTGTAGTCGTTTTACGAACTTTAAGAATTTGAGATATCGTCAATGTAAATCATCCCGTTTTCTTTATCTTAACGTTTAATTAATGCCTTAAAAAAAAGAAGGGTATTTTATATTATGTTTATCCAAAAAATAATGTGACAGTAAATAACTTTACAATAACTAATTTTTACCTACTAAACTACCCTGTTAATGTGGGAGCCGGAAAATACCACGTTCAATACCACGTTCGCTACACATATGTCACGTCTTTCGACATAGGAATTTAGGCAATTATGTTTAGGATAAATAGTTTATTTAAATGGTATACTCCAACAGGCCTATTCTGTAAAAAACTCTGTAATCTTCCGTTTTGTACTCCTATAATAACAAGAGTACCTAAAGTACAGAACATTGTTTGAAAACATATTATCATATTTCTTATCCAAATAAAGCGTCGTCACTTCCCAAAAACTCACTTTCCATAAAACAACACACCCGTAATTTACGGAAAACAGAGCAAAATTTATAAACAAAATTCACACCTGAGATCCGACGAAATTCACATTAAATCTTCCCGAGCTCGCGCCGGAGGCGTTTTAAAAAACCGCCGACCTTACGCGCGGCATTAATTAAACGAAACGAGCCTAATTTCAGGTTTCACCTTTCAAGCTAATTGAAATAAATGCCGAGTTTTAATCAGAGAACGAAGATGACTCACTCGCTGAATCAGGATGCGGAAGAGTTAGCGAAAGTTTGGAAGCCACAATCTTGTTTTTAATTAAACATTTCTTTTAATTTAATAAACAAACTGATTGTTTTTTTTTTATAAAAGAGGTAGGTAGAGCTGCAGTTTGACATGTGATGGTACAAGTAATTACTAAAAAATTGTTTGACGTACAAAAAATTTTGCTAACAAAAGGTTCCTTTCTGTAAGTTTATTAAACAAACTGCGTTTTTATAATATAAGGAGGTAAGTAGAGCTGTAGCGTGACTTGTGATGGTAAGTACTCATTAAAAAGTGTTTGACGTACAAACAATTTAGTTGCAAATAAGGATGAGCTGGTTTAACCACAAGGCTATAACCAGCTCATCTCAATCAGATGGAAAAGAGAAACCGGGGGTTTTAGTTGGTATTGGGACGCTTTAGTCTCGAGTCCCACACACGGCCGCAGTTCTGTCTATAGCATACATCTCCGATGTTTTTTTTCATAAACTTTTAAGCTTTAGAGATAAACCTATTCAACTAACTGAAAGCTAAGGTAGCCGACGAACCTTATGAAGTTCGTCGGCAAAAAATAAGCATTATTTCTTAAAACTAATTTATCCAGAATTTGAATAAGAAATAAGTCTTAATAAAAACAGCAAAGCAAACAATTCAGATAACGCGAACCCTTTAAACCGTTGCATTTGTTAGAAGCAAACGATTCTATTTTCTATATCGCGGACTCGATATCTTCATTGTGTGAACCAAACAATGGAAGTAATGAAAGTGGAACCGAAATCTCGGGACACGTCTGTAAAGAAAAAACCATCTAAATGTTTGGAAACATTTGAATTTCGAAACTGTATAAATGACGATATTTATCTTGATTGGATATTGTATTAAATCAATTTAGGTTCTTTTATGATTCAGTTGATATGACGCAGTAAGATAAATAAAGCCGTAACATAGTTATATCCCTAGGAATATAATTATATTACGGCTTTATCTATCATACTGTGACAGATACCCGCAATGGTAAGCGGCCACTGCGGCCATGTCCCCCTTTTTTTTATAGTGGAGAAATCCTTTATGGATACCCCAACCGCTTGGGGGAGCAGCTGAGGTTATGTCAGAGTCCACTGTGGCCTTCTCAAGCACAGGCTGGGGGGCCGGGTCGCTGTATGCAGAGATTCACACAATTGCCCCCACCAGCTGAGCTCTGCTGCTTTAGTGCAGCGCTCCTCAGGGGAAGCGAGCATAGCCTCCCCCGTTTCCTCATAGCGCTTGGCAGTGCGAGGCCACCCTCACTGCCAACATACTCAGGGATGCTCTAAAGGTACGAAGGTGCGGCCATGTCCCCTCCGGGGATCGCACCCACGACCGCCTGATGTAATAGCCGACTTCTCAATCATTACACCAACTCGGACATTGTAATTTTATTTAATATTTTTCATTCGGTGTTTTTATTACATACTTACCGAGTAATTTCAATCCGCCTCTCATAAATTGAAGGAAGCAAACAATGTGTTTTGAAAGATGTGATCTTTGCAAAGGTGTTTGTGCGGTTCGATCGCTGAAAGCGTGAATAGCAATGGGGTTCCGATGGGATTTCCAAGTGTTTAATTTTTCTAGGACGGTCCTGTATTGCTAATGTTCGCTGAAACACGGGAATTTTGCTTACATATACGAGTAACTTTTAAATTGATTGCCATGGCAACGTATTTGTAGTGCGTCGTATGGTCGTGAATCAGGTTCCAAGTTTTCAAACCATACAAGTCTGCCCAAAAATATACTTTATTCGTTACAATCGAGAGTCGGGCGGTTTGAATAACAAATACATTACTAAAACTATACTCATAAATAACAATTACACTCTCAGTATAACAGTGTATGTTTGAACCCATACTAAATTGTACGGTATGGTACGGTACGTGTACGGATAGCTTGTTTGAGTACGAGTACCACATATTTAATGAGATATTTAATTTAAACAAGCTTCGCTCGATCGGGTTTAGTTGAAAATATGAAAATTGTCTAGTGTCCAAGATGTTAAATTTTGCCAAAAGTTAAGGCAACAAACTTACCATTGTTTTCAAGTTAGCTGTCCCAAAAAGACTGTGCTTCCATTGCGACCCTAAACACGGAAGGGATTTATGGCGCGAGCGTAAATGGGGATTCCGGGAACGATCGCCGGAGGAAGGATCAATACGCTGATCAAATTGCCTTGTAAAGGACAGGTGTGGTTATATTAGCAAATATAGCTGCCGAGCGAGAAATGTAACAAAAAAAGATTAAATGCCTATTTAGGATCAATAAATACTGAAGCATATTAAAACAAAAAAAGGAGAAATAAAAATTAATATGAAAATTAAAGGTTTCAAAATGGTTTCAGCTAAAATGGACGCATGTGATGGACAAGAAGAACGCCAAGACCATTGGCTGGTTAAACCAACTTGGTAATTATTTATTTTGTAATAAAATAAAAAAAAAATATTTAAATAATTCATTTTATTTTATTTTCATTGCGAAAACTAGTTGACATCTTCGGACAGTACACACATTTTTTCGATTTGTATACAACAGGACGTATGTATTTGAAGATGCACCAGGGAGGTACATGAACATACAATCATTAGTTTTTGTGTTTGTTCAAAATATTTCTGCCATTTGTGTGGCTTAATATTTTTAGTAATTTCGTCGTCGCGCATCTAGGGGAAGATAAGACATAGCTAGACCAACGCTACGTAGTTTTCGCTTTGTGAGTTTTACTCAGCAAAAGCCGAGATAACTTAATAAATATTTTCTGGAATAAATAAATAAATATTCCCTGGACATTATTCACACAGCGCACATTCATTCTAACCTAAAAGCATAGCTTGTACAGTCAACAGCACATCACGGTATACACTTGCAGTTCGATAATAGCGCTTATGCCCCCGACATAAGAGCGGTACAAAGTCCAAAGTGTTACGTCTGACGTGCTTTTGACTGTTCATACAATAGGTTCCAGACAACGGATAAACATTACAAATATTTTTAATAACCCGTTATTTAAAAACCCATACCGATACCTCTCTAGCAGCGTTGCCAGACGTCCCGATTTTGGCGGGACGTCCCGATTTTTAAATCAAATTTAAATGTCCCGCGCGGGACAGGCTCAGTCCCGCTTTTCGGGAAGAACTCGATCGTACCTACGTGCAGAGTGCTGAGAAATATAGGCGCGTAATGAAGATAAGAACGTGGGAGGGAGAGGCTACTTGAGATGGCTACTTTTGCTATCTATTGTCACGTAAACGTAATCTTAAGACAAATAAAAAGATAAATATTTGAAAACTTAAGTTCAAAACCTTTGATTTACTAGGTATGTCCCGCTTTTGACGGAAGAATCCCGCTATTTTCACTCAAAAAGTACCGAAGTCCCGACTTGGCAAAAATAAAAACTGGTAACGCTGCTCTCTAGTGTAACCAACTTCTCAATCATGGTAGTCGTTCGTTCAATGAACAAAACATAATTTTTACTAATGTTGAAATAAAGTAAGAGCTTGTGTGGAAATATTGTCATTATTCGATACGCTCATTGTGCTAGCTTGTATGTTTTATATCTAATGTTAATTGTAATTTTGCAGATAACACTAGTGTAGTCTGGATACATTAGCCCTCGTATGTTTGGCACTCACATTAGATTTATCACAACCTAGCTTCGATCGCCTGAAGCGTAGCATAATATGCTTTCCACGTATTAATACAATCTGACATAGAAACACCGCACTGCGTGTGTTATGCTACTGTGATTAGAGCTGACTCTAATAATACAACTGGACTACATTATTCAGCATCAACTAGCATATTATATTACATTTTTGCCGATATAATTATTTATTGTCTACCAGCTGACGACTTCGATTCGACCTCTTAATCAACTCGCCGCAAATAGTTTTTAAACTGATGATAGATGGCGCTCAGAGAAGGCATCGATAATCCATGGAATCCTGCATCGTGCAAGTATTATTTGTCGCTTTCTAGGACTATATACATTACACAAACGGTTCGTATAAATCTAGTAATGTCTAGATTTTAGCTACGTCAATGTAGATGTTCATATTGATTTACTGTGCTTGCGCACTCACTTGTGCGCTATATATCATTCGTAATCGGTTGATCGTGAGGATTGTAAAATGAGACTAAATGTATGAGACTGTTTGTATTTTTACAAAGAAAACACTTACCAATCATACCCTAAATCGTTTAATTTTTTTTATATCAGAGGCGCAAACGGGCCAGCGTCCCGCTGGCTCGATTGGTAAGCAAGAGCCTGATGGTAAGCAATCACCGCCGCCCATGGACTTCTGCAACACCAGAGGGATCGCTGATGCGTTGCCTGCCTGTGGGGGTATGGGGGGTGTGGGCCTTGGTGGTAGGTATTGGTGGTAGGTATTGGTGAAATTATGCTATAATAAGAGCTCTGTCTCATTATGACGCTATGGCGAGGTTGCAGGCTACGTATTCAGATAGTTAATGGCTTATTGTTTAGTTGCCAAACCGTCGCCAAAATGCTTGGAAACGGAGCCAGCCACGTCGCCATGGCGCTTTAATAAGGCAGAGCTAATTTCAATTTTCGATATTAATCAGTCGTTTCTATCCCACCAACCAGGGTATCCCAGTAGAATGAAAGTTAACACATAACTTCTGATCATCCTTTCAGTGAGTCGACCACACAACGAGCTTAGAACGGATTATTCCAAGTTCACCTTCATTTCTGACATTAATCTTTGAGCAAGTGGCTTCTAATTAAATACGTTAGGTATCTCCAGTTGTACAACTTGCGTACTCCCGAGTAACGAACTTACGCATTCGCAAAGTAATGTAATTTGTACGGAAACTGAGTTAATTTTGGAGTTTGGTGGAAGTTTAGTATGTTTATAAGTATACAAGATATATTATTTTGTAGGTTGATATAAGAAGCGGATAGGTACACAATGGTGATAATCATTAAATTATTTCCGACGCACAATTTTTAGTGAATTTAGAATTTATAGCCAAAATAACTAAGTATTAACCTTTAAAAAAAGTATTGGTACTCCCAAACTATTTCCATGGCAAAATAAATTAGTGTCGATTATCCATTGCTCGATTGCAACGTGTAAGAAGGACAATTAAAAATGGGAAATATTTAAGTTTAGGTATATCCAAAAAAGGCTGAAACGTGCACCAAAATAAACCAAAGGTTAGCTTAGTTTAGTAATTCAATTTTTTTGGTGCACATTTTAGCCTCTTTTGGTTTACGTTCCATTAAAAATACTTCTTTCTTTATCATACTGTTGGAACAGAGCATTCGCCTGAGTTGAAAGAGCCGATATCCTTTTTTGAAGTCTAGTCTAAGCCCGTACCATATTTTACCAAAATGATACCGTAACAAACATAGAAACAGAGTACACATAAAATAATTTTGTATTGATTGCCGTAAAGTAATCGAATAATCTGATTTAATAATGTAAATTGAACCATTGAACCGCAATTCATACGCCTGAGTGTGTTTTATTTTTGTAATGAAAAAATGATTGCAGCTTTATTTTAATATTTGTTTTTTTACATGTCGAGCGTTTTATTGCAATTTCGAGATCGGGATAAAACGCTTTTTAATAAATTTTAATTTATTTCAATCCACATTGTGTAAATCGATAATCAAAAAGTTACATCATAAAAACTACACGCTGTTGTGCTAAAATACTCTTACCTGGGGAGCTTAATAAATTAATCACCAAATTATGTTTGGGATGTTTTTTATTTATAAATTCACATAGGTATATATTATCCATGAGAATGCTAAAAGCACTATAACTATAGACACAGCAGTATAACTTTTATTAAACAGTATTTTTGTGAATTATCTTTAAAAGATACGTAAACCTTGTATAATAGAGGTCAGTGTACGTAAACGATACGAACGAACGAACGATAGATAGTATTACAAAATAAACTGTGGTAAGTATTACGTTCCATACGCTTCCTTTTCTGGTCTCACGTGATTCACAAAACACGGAAAGGCAGCTCTACTTTTCTCCGAGTTAATTAACCGGCCCATCACCGACCTTAATTATCTAAAATAATTAATTGAAATAATTTCTTTTAAAACCTTAAAAAAATAAATAAATAAAATACTGATTTATAATTCAATAAATCTAAACATGTTGTGGTGAGACAGCTGCAGAAATACTTTAAACAACACTTATTTGGTAAATTCCCATTTTCAACGAGACATGAAAGCCGGAAAGTACATTTTAACATCGGATTTATTCAAGAAGAACACAAACAAAGCGAAATTCTGGGGATCTTGCATAAACGTTGCATTCATTTTAATTAAATCTCCAACGAATAGAGTATTTTGTGTTGTTTCGTTGTACATGGGAAATCGTGTCGTGTTATTTTATTGTATTGTACCTATACCTAATTCGAATGTTTGCCTTCAGCCAAAGCCTTCAGCTTTACAAGATAATGGTAAAATACTTGTTACTTAAATTTAACTTTACGTACAAGAATTACTGGCCTAAAACTGCAATCTTAAAACTTACTTAAGGTACAAATTAAATTAAGCTTCTACAAAGTTCCAAAATTAAACAACCATTTTCGCATATTATGAATGTGTAATGTCATTTTAGATCCCATGGAAGCGAAATATAGTATATTCATTGAATGTCATAATGATAGGATCCAAGAGGCGAAAAAAAATATTTTTGGATCCCATGGGATCCAAGCATGGGAGCCAAGTGGACGGAGGCCATCTAGCCACATATTAGGGAAAGTTTGTACTACGAGTGCTAGACAACGGATAAGTACATAATATTTTAATTATTTTTTGTAAATTAATACTACACATAGAACTGCCAGACCAATACAAATATAATACTAATAATATTTACGCACACATTTTTACAAGGAGAGATTGCATCCTGTTGCTCAACTATAGACCGACAAACTGTCATGAAATATCGTTTTTGCATTGCATTTCATGTAGTTCCAATTTTGGCCACCGGAACGGATAAGTTGGTCGGTCTATACATATTACATCAAATCGATTGTCAAAAACGGAAATCATACTATGGTTTAAAAGAGAACCGCCAAATTTTGAAGAACACACAACAAGTTTGCGCAGTGAACTATTCTTGAGGCCCCGTGTGAACTTACTTCATAGTTTACCAAATGGGACTAAATGCATGAAAAACGTATGAAGTAAATAAAATGTGTACCAAACGCAACTTTTGAGTAGGCACAGATTGAGGTTTACCAAATAGGAAGTTTACCAAATGGGAAGTAGCCCATTCATTCAACGCGCATTCCTTTCTCTAGCGTCAACTTGCATCTTGAGCGACTTTACTGGGTTTTAGTGTGAATACTCAAAATTCATTCTATTTCGTCTCAAGTGAGGGAATTTAATTTTGGAATGTTGTAACTATTTCAGTAAAAGTTAAAGGGTTTGATGACCAGTAGCTCTTAATTTAATTTATTTTTAGAGTAATTAGCAATTTAATCAGTACTAAACATTGAGATACAAGAACTAGTAATTGTAAATTTTAAAATGTAGAATATACGCGAGTTTTCATTCGTTTAAAGTTGTTTTATTTTAATAGTAATTGTAGTTCAATGGTACTAAATTACGAAAAAGCTAAGTAAACTTAAATAATGACTGGCCCCTTTTTGACTCCGCCCTATATGGCCTAAAGGTAAGCCCTAGGGGTTCGAATTCCACCCAGGACAAACTTTTATTTATGTCATATCAGTTAGCAGACAGGCACGCAGCTCACCTCTTAAAATTTTGTGGTAGTCCACGGACAAAAATAACAACCATGCTAAACTAACACGGAGGTCGTGGGTTTGATTCCCACCTTAAGTCTGGTTAGTGGTGGGGCTTTTTCAGAGTTGGACTACCACCTAGACTCTCTACCACCCCACTGGTGAAATCGGCCGCCATAACAGCTCTGGCTGTGTTCCGGCAAAATTATTGTGAAATCAGAGGCTCGAAGATCAGATGAGCCTACAGTCTGGCAGCACATTGAGCGACGCTTCCAGGTGAAGCGTCTCTCAATGGAAGAGGCCGCAGTAGCCGCTTAAGCTTACCATCATTTCTTTTTTCAAGTGGTAAACTCGCCCATTCCTCGGCCCACTTTTCCACTACTCATTTCAAACAGTGTAAACTGGGCCGCGGCCCACGGGCGAGTTGCCCCCCAAGCCGCTTACGATCAGGTGGGCTGCGTGCCTGTCTGCCAACTGACCTAGTATAAAAAAAAACTTTTATTTTACGTATATAATATAGGCCTGCGACTGTCTTTATTGCGATTAACTGATGACAATTTAAAATAATAAAATACAGACAACAATCTAGCACCTTGTGATATAAACAAATATGACAGTATTGCAAGTGTTCTATAAATTATAATTTCCTTGGTTCAAAATTACAAAGAACGAAAACAATCGTGGAAAATGTATGCAAATGACATCGTCGTTTTTATTGCAACAAATTACATACTAACACGTTGGCTACTATTCAAAGCAGAATGTACAGTGGACCTAACAAACTGCTTTCTATGTAATGGTTAGAACAGAACAAGCTAAAAATGTAGCGTTGCTTTAAGTACTTAAATTGATAAGTAAAAGTAGAGTATCAAATACATTCATATTGTATCTCTGGACATCATTCACACAGCGCCATCTAGCCCCAAACTAAGCATTAGCTTGTGCTATGGGTGCGAGAAAACGGGAAAACATTACATAAATACTTTTATCTACATCCATACCATAATATGTCTATTTTATATTCAGGAGCGATGAGCAAACGCCCTACATTTAGATATAAGTATCTGTGGCTGCATTGAAATGTTTACATTTTAGTGTCGGTAACCGACACTTTAATTACGTTCAAATTTCGAACGTCTTCTTTAAAAGTAAAAATTAATAGGTTTTTTCGATTATCGAATTAGTCGATTAGTAATTTTATGTTCCATTCCTATACATTTAATTCGATGCTGAAATTATAACAATCGATTTGAGAATCGAAATCAACTCGAGTCTAGATTGTTTATGGATTTTAAAAACTACAAACGTCATTTATTCAAATTGACCTACAAATTATGACATGATTTTGTACTAATTTGCTCATCGATCCTGACTATAAAATAGACATATTATCGTATGAATGAAGATAAAGTTATGTATGTGACTGTACATAATTAGTCATTAAAATACTCATGTGATTCTTTTATGAAACTCACTTCGTTCGTTTCATAAAACCACATTCGTATTTTAATGACCCTCATTATGCAGCAGTCACATAAATAACTATTAACATTGGAAATGTTTTTTCGATCGCGTTGGTAGGGGGCCAATTTCAGCGAAAGTGCGACATCGCTCTGGTGTCGTCAATTTTAGGGTAACGTAGGTAAACAAGGCGTCAAAAGACGCGTCTTGACGAGGTCTATAAGACGGTGAAATTTTTTTTTGAAAAAGTCAAAAACTTTTTCGAAAAAGTGCAAAAATGACGAAAAATGTTGTGATTTATTACGGTCTTCTCAACTTGAATCAACGATTTCTCAAAAACGAAAAACGATAGAGACAAAATTAAAAAAAGGTATCGGGGTAATTAGTTGGGCTACAGTTTACAAAAAACCAGACCTCGCTATCTATAACCGTTTAGGTGGTAGTAGCGCCCTTTTTATCGGAGTTGTCCGGCGCGTGGACTGGTGAGTCACGTAAAGTATTGATAACGGTTGGCCTAACTAGCACCGTAGCGTTAAAAAGACTCTCACATGAGTTGTATATAGGTGTTCGTTGAGAACTAAATACTTCAGATTACCTGTAAAAGAGGCGTTACAGAGTCCTCTAACACCCTTATAACCGCGAAAAAGGCGACTTTGAGAGTAAAAGCTTTAGTTAAGCGTATAAAGTGGTGTCATCGAAGTGCTTAAGTTATAGAAAGCCTATATAGCGGTGTCATTGTTAGTTTGACGTGTTTTTGTACAAGCACTTTTTTTTTGGAAATTGCATCTTCACAGTGCAGCAGATGTAAACCATGAGAACTTATTTGTTTTATTTTCCATTCCAAATATCATTATCGATTGCGTGATGTACTGATGAAGCAAATATATTTTTTTAACCGACTTCAAAAAAGGAGGAGGTTATATGTTCGACTGTATGTATTTTTTTTTTTTTTATGTATGTCCGTCGATTTCTCCGTCAATTGTGGACCGATTTAAATAATTCTTTTTTTATTTGAAAGTGCATAGTTCCGAGGTGGTCCCATTGTCACCATGTCAGGATCTGATGATGGGATCCCGGAAAAATCAAGGGAAAACCTCAAATTTTATAGGTTGCGCCTACGCGTTACTTGTTTTTTCTGAAGCCATTCAAGTTTTTGCGTCCGATAGACATCATTTTATGTTGATGAGCTGATGATGGAAGGTACAACTCCTTAACGGTTAGGAGTTAGGGGATAATTCTTTCAGTGTTGTAGGAATATGTGGAACGTTAGTTGTATTTCATGTACTTTTGCAGCTAAGCTGATGATTACCCGGGGATGGGCTGGTCACTAGCCAATAAGGTTAGCACCGGCTCGTCCTAATCGGGTGTGAAGGAGAAACCGGGAGAGTGTAGTGGGTAGCGGACGCTTTGGTCTCGAGTCCCACACACGGCCGCGGGTCTAGCTAGCCTGCGGTTATGGTGCATAAACGCATTCTCCTCCTACCCATGGTGCTGAACACTTAATGAATACCTAATATTATTATCAAATAATACAATTCTACTCGTATTTTCGCTATCATTATTATGAAAGAGTTTTACTCACTACCTACGTGTTATTCACACTAAAAATAGAAAAATAAACTAACTTTTAAAAAAAAAAATAAACCGACTTCAAAAAAAAAAGAAACAAAAAAAAACTACCTAAAAAACTGAAAAGCAAAAAATAATTTTAATAAGACATTCATCAAATGCGCTTATTGTCTAAGCCTATTAATTAAATTGTATTTTACGTGCTAGGTAGGTACCTACTAATCTGTTTGAAGTCGGTGCCAAGCCAAAGGTAATAAAAAATGATATATAATAATATTATGTATTATAAAGGGTTACTTATTAATCCGCGGACGTAGGTACGTAATCTGGGTACCTACTATTTGGCTTGGCACCGACTTCAAACAGATTAGTAGGTACCTACCTAGCACGTAAAATACAATTTAATTAATAGGCTTAGACAATAAGCGCATTTGATGAATGTCTTATTAAAATTATTTTTTGCTTTTCAGTTTTTTAGGTAGTTTTTTTTTGTCTTATACGGAGAATGAAAACTTACCTATAGGCTGTTTTTTTCATTTGTTACAAGATAAATTGTTTGACACATAAAGTAGAAAGTTCCTTCAAGTAAAAGACTATGTTCATTTTTTACATAGTTCGTCTTCTCGAACGTAAGAATAGCGTGGCTTGGGTAATGCAGCTGATGATTCCACATCTGGCGGACGAAAGCGTGTGTGCAAAAGGCTAAAAAAAACAGCGTAGTCCGCTTATAAAAAATAACGTTACTCGACGCGGCGACGGTACCTGCTACTATTATAACCCTTGCGCAAAGAGATGTTTTCATTATAGTTTGCCCTATCTAAGTACATTTCCAATGTACCAGAAGGTCGTGAAAGGCACGAGATCTGTGAATTTTTTTTTGTAAATACATAATATTATACATTCAAACACCCTGACCGATACAAACAGACATGTTCGTGCACACAAATGTTTGTACCGTGCGGGGATCGAACCCGCGACCTCTGGTCTAATAGCCGACTCCTCGACCATTACACCAAATGGCTTATTAATTTTCTACTATAGAGCAAATTCCTCCATTATTGAAATCAAGTCATTGCTACAATGATAGGAACTGGCTTAATCACCTCCCTTGCTAACTGCGGACTGGTGATCACAAGCCCGACCTGTGTGACCTGAGAATTAAACCCAGGCCGGGGATAGTATAGCTTTCCAACAGTGAAAGAATTATTCAAATCGGTTCAGTAGTTTCAAAATTGTTATTCCCGCGGGAATGAGACGTTTCCCGTAGGAATTATATAGCCTTTGTCCTAATCCCGGTTATAAACTACACGTGTGCCAAATTTCATCTAAATCCGTTCAGCCGTTTAGGCGTGATTGAGGAACAAACATCCAAACATCTAAACATCCAAACATCCAGACTTTCGCATTTATAATATTAGTAGGATTTATTTTGATTGAATGATAAACATATTAATATCGCTATAAATATACCTAAGCAAACTGTCAAAATCTTGGTATACCATTCAAAAATTAAGTGGTTTCATTTACACCATACGATGCCTTTCCTACACCAACAACTTTGATGTATGGGTAAAGGGTTAACCACTCAACGCCGAACCGGCACTCGGGTGCCGCATAACAATAGATTTTCTATTGTGTCTAGTAATCCGGGGCTAGAAGGATTAATTTACTTCATTTGCATTGAGGAAACGGTAATGTCTACCATTCGAGTTTATAATAGATTCGAGAAACTTACTAAGGCAATTTGAGTGTTAACCAGATTTGATACAGCAGATATTTGATATAGGGTAACACGAATTATTGCAAAGTTAAATCAAAATAGGTAGATATCAATAACAAGATTTTGTTGCCTTCCTGAAATGGTAGAGTGAAATGATGGCTGACACATACGTCATACTTGAGTGTGTGTGCCGTATTTGGGGACAAAAGGTTGGGACGTCTTTT
Organism: Mecyna flavalis; assembly: GCA_949319885.1. Lineage (NCBI taxonomy): Eukaryota > Metazoa > Arthropoda > Insecta > Lepidoptera > Crambidae > Mecyna > Mecyna flavalis. The sequence continues at coordinate 14,899,241 of OX439407.1, read as the reverse complement.
TCTAGCACCTTTTATTATGCACAATACTGTAAATACACTTAACAGTTTTTATTGGTCGACTGTACGTACTTAAAAATGTTCTTTGAAGTGATATGTTTATAAGTCGGCAAGCACCTCAATTGGGTCTAATAAAAGTATCTCTTCCTTTTCGATTTCCAGATTCTTATAAAATTTGGTAATACACGTAAGTAGTTTATATTTTTTAACAAAACAATTTTTTTATATATTTTTTTTTAATAGCAACTTAAATCTTTGCTTAACCTCCTGTTAGACCAAATTAAGTCTTCATTAAGTTTTAATGAAAAGTAGCTAAGACTTAAAAGGTTTGGTAAATAACGACTGCCTTCCACCTAATTAGCTCCCAAAAAGCAAGAGCTGAGAGAAATATTTTACAGTATTCAGGATTTTGTTTAAAAATTGTACACTAGTGTTTTATTTAATTTAAAATGGAGGCAAACGAGTAATTTTGACACCTGATGGTAAGTTTGCACTTTCGTCCATGGACACCTGCGATTAAGATTTCTCACTCACTAAACGAAGCACTAGCTAGTCTTATATAAATGGTTCGTGCCGACCCATTTTGACTGACAGGCAGAAATTGTCAGCAGTTTGCCTCTACTACACATATTATAGTTTCCGAAAGCCAATAACAATCCTTTTAAAAAAATATATTATTCAACCTTACGCCATATTATTAACAAGGTTAAAATCAGAGGACTCTACTTTATAGAAGAAAATTGTACTTGATTACTGGTTAACATCCTTATCTCAAATCTCTCAATGCCTTATTACTAGTTGGTGTAATATTCGACAACTATCTTCTGTTTTTTATTCACAGAATAGCAAACTATGGATGGCTTTGAAAATTGCCACAAAGAATTCCTCCGGCCTCTTATGGCGAGTTTCGATTTGCTGAAAAGAGATAACGTTTTCTTGTATGAAAGAAAAAGATCTTTCATAAGTTACTGGCGTTCATTCTACATGATAACGGTGGTGATCTTGCAATACATAGGTCTATCGGTGTTTATTGTGAAGTTGTTTACGAAGGGAGGCGATTTATTTGGGAAAGCTGATATGATTCCCTATTGGCTTGTTTTAACAGAAAGTAAGTAAAACAATAATAATTTAATGGTAATAGTCACAGAAGATCACAGTGAAGTGTTACTCCACTCCTCTCCATTGTTCTTCTTATTATCTAAAAGGCCTTTCCCAAATGTTTTATTGTTATTGCTTAACATAGTATAATAGATGACAGAAAAATATAAACGAATCCAAATAAACGACGTAAAGATAATTTATCAGCCGCATACCTCTCCGATTTATAGTATTTCAGTTGTATAACGCAGTTTCGCCATGAGGCAATAGATGGCGCTAATTGATAGAGAACGGGTGACAGATCTAACTCGCGCTAGCGTTGCGATCCGCCGACCGTACATTTAAGCTAGCAATTAGGCTTATGTTTAAATAATAAATCACCAAGACACAAGTGGTGTCAGTTGGAAATAAATCCGAAATCGCGCTTCGGTCAAGACGTGTGGTGTTTTATTTACGGCATTTTCCGAAAGCTTCCTTGGACAGTGCTAGGGTTGTACAACAGTCTTGTACCAATCTTGAAATACAATCTAATGGTCATAATTATACATATATTATTATGACCATTAGATTGTATTTCAGTGAACCAATGTCATTAAGAAAATCTTATTTGTTTCAGACATGATTAAATACGTACTATTTATGAACAAAAAGACTGAAATGAAGAAAGTGATTGACTATGTCGCTTCCATGTGGAGGACCGAAGAACTAACTGAGAAACAGTTGAAGATAAAGAATGATGCATTGAAAACATTGCACTACGGACAGTTTGGTAGAAATATAGATAGATTGATAGATATGGATATTATTATATATTGCACAAAATAATAAGACAAATAAACAAGATACATAATTGAGTAGTACAATATAGGCGGACCTTCCAGACAACCTTAAGATAGAGGAACAGTCTTTATAAAAGAAATATAGATTTTCCTTTTTATTTATTTGTTTATTTTTGAGTTTTCACAAAACAATTGAAATGTTACAATTAGCCAAATAGTTTTCACGACAAATCAATTCACGATATTTATTTTTTATTTTATTTTTTATTTAGTTAACTCCACCTTTTGTTGGATTTCTACGGCCCAACGGAGGTTAACGTGTTTCCTGGGTTCCTGGGCATTGTGAGACAATAATGAATTATTTTGTTGAAATGCGGCCTTAAAATATTATCGTTCGGGGCCACTTTCTCAGTTTCGGGTGTTTATATTACACGTTGGTATGTAACCACTACCGATAGACATCTGTGATTAACATCTTCAATGATATGCCTGTGAGAAAAGACTATGGAGAAAGGGGGAGAGCGAAAAGCTAATAGAGATGAAAAGAAAGGAGAAGGAGAGTTGTTTGGTTGCCCTTTCCCTTCCTAGCTTTATCTTTTTTAATAATAATCTCTTCTTCTAGTATTCGTCAAGGCAGGACTGGTTATAACCTGGCAGTACATTCTAATGCCACTCTATGAGACGATCATTCGCAGACTAATACTTAACCAGGACGTGGAGTTGCAGTTGCCGTTTGGCTGCGCTTACCCCTTCGAAATAAATAACTGGTTCATTTATATAGCAGTGTATATCGTTCAAGTTTATAGCTGTAAGTAGACTAATTGTTATAAAAATAATCTATTACGTTCTTTGTAATTAAAAATACGTACGTGTTACGGTCTCCGACACCGTCTTCTGATTTACTTGATAAGGCCCGTTTCTGTAGAAACGCGGTGGTTTATCATCTAAACTCCAGAATGGTTTTTATTACTTGATTTTGGTGTTGTAGGAGACTGGAGTGAATTTGTGGTAAATTACCAACAAAAATGGTAGAGCAAACACGGCTACGTTTTGCTGACCTTTCTTGACTGCAGTTATATCTTTATAAAATAATGCTTTTTACCTAATAACACGTATTTTGTAGGTTTCCGCGCAGCATATATCTACCTAGCTTTTGGGTGGTTACTGGTAGTACTGATTTCTCATCTGAATGTACTATTTTTACTTCTCCAAGAAGACCTTATGAACATAAAGCCAACAAGAGCTCATTATAGAAGAAATGATTCCTATTACCAAAGTATGGACGAAATCACTGAATATTGGGAAAGACCGCAGCTGCGAATAGAAGATTTCGTGAGGCGCCATCAAGACACTATATTGTGAGTTTCTTGCTGTTTTCTATTGAAATCGACCTACATTTTACGTTGCAAATTATTCTAGGCAAACAGACCAAACTTCTTAAATTAATACATAATTATTATAAATACCTTCCACACTTTTCACACAGCAGTCTCACACCAAGCTAAGTACACGAGTGTATAGAACTGATAAATATTACTTTTTTTTGTCAATACATACATTTCGACTAGAAATACCCAGCCCGATACAAACATGTTAATGCACACAAAGGTTTGTACCGTGCGGTGTTCGAACCCGCCCGCGGCTTCTAGTCTATTTAGCTGCTGTGGTGCCTCCCCGCAAACAACCCATCTGCTTTCTTGTCCCGCGTGCCCTGACACAGTCATGTGTTCAGGAAGACTTGCTGCGCGCCAACAGTAATGCTGTTCGGGTGGCGTAGTACTGGTCTGGTAAAATTTTGCCATCGACTTACTAAAAAGAAGAAGCTGCTAAATCTGTTAAAATCTTGGTATTGTCTATCGTCAATATCTTGATAATATTCATATTGAATTTTTAGAAGACATTTTTTTTTCTCGCCATGTTATTTTATTTTTAGGTCAATTGACAAACTGAATGCCTCCTGTAACACACTGACGTTTACAACATTGCTTTTCGCTACTCTTCTTATTTGCTTCTTCGCAGTCGCTGCCAAAGTAAGTACTCATTTAAGATTAACCAATAATTTGGGAACACAGAAACATTTCAAAGTAAAAATAAGGACGGGATATCAAAACCTTAGCCTGATCTTTGAAATTTTCATTTCAATTATTTAAAGGTAAAGAAAAGTAAATTAACTATAAATTGCAAAAAAAAAAAGTTTTTGAAAAAGTTCTTAATAATTATATCGATACATTGGAAGTACATAGATGTACGCCTACTTTTGGATCGTACGAGTAAACATTTTATTGAGACTTGACTATCGTTTCGAATCTAAATATTTTAATATGTAACCTAACACCGCTGAAAAACCCACTACAAAAGGAAAGGAAAATAATAAAAATATTCATCATTATGAAAATCTTTACAGGTATCCACTGGAACTGCTTATGCAATAAACAACTACTGCGCCATCCTGGTCATCATGTCAAACATATTTATACTCTGCTACTGCAGTCAACTCCTTAGTTCCTCGGTACTTAATTTTTTTCGTTCAATAATGGTAGAAGGAGTTTCGAAAATACTATGACTTCAACTAGACAACAGTTACAAGAACAACTGCATGAAAATCCTATAAATGTGAAAGTTAAGACTGATTTAGACCACTTTTAGAACATTGTTGACGTCACTTAGGCACTAAACTGGTAGTTGGGTTCAATATAAACCTTTGGTTTTCTCGGTGGTAGATTTTTTTAAATCCTAACATCTATGGAGCTCTCCAAATACAAAACTATAATTTAAAAAAGAAGGCCATACATTTGGAAACCTTTAAACTTGTAATAACAATATTTAAATTAATTTAATCAAACTCTTTTAACTAAAAAGCTTAAAAATCAAAGATCATTGAATATAGCTGTACGTACGTAGAATGTACATTGAACAGTAAAAGCGTTTTCTAATGAAATATTTCTTCATTACCATCAGTTGCGCCACTTGTTTTTGTACCATAATTATGAATTTAATATGTATTCGTACATGAACAAAGACTTATTCCAATTATTTGCGTAAATATTCTCCATTCTATGTTTATCAGTGTTCAAAGATAGCACAAGCAGATTAGTTTATTAAATTTCCAGAGATTGCACGCCGGTACACAGCACTCCACTTACAATGAGAGTGCACAAATCTGTTCGTGCCATCTACGTGGAGACTCGTGATTTGTATTCAAATTTCAACGGATTCAATAGATCACTATTATGCAGTCAATTTCTATTACTATCTTCCGTCGTATCAGCGGTCCGCTGGCACTTGATTTCCTGTTCTAAAATAGTAATAAAATGTTTTTATCAGGATTCAATGAAATTCTTTATCAATCATAAATGATCGGTGGACAGGAAATGTCTGCAATATGTTTCCACTAAACATAAGATAGATCTCTGCGTCGTGAATGTTTACCACATTTGTTACGCAGAAAGTGAAGTGGTACTTCCATAATTATTGTATTTTATAAAGAATATTACTAATATTAAATGTACAAGCAGTTTAAATGGGGTCCCGTACGTAGTGGGGGCCTCTTCTTCTACGGCGCAATCAAAAGTATTAGTTTTACCTGCATAAGCTTTGTAGGCGACGCACTACACATTATTTAATATTATAATAATTATAGTTTTATATATTATAGTTTGTACGTTGTTTGTATAACTTTAAATGTTTTCCTTCCAATAAATTCGGTTACCGATCGATGGGCGGGTCGCGAATTCAAATACATAAAAAGGAACGCACAAGTGACGTCACAGTCACGCCACCGCGGCCATTACCAGTCTTACGCAACCCTTTGCCGTTCCTCGAACGCACGCGCCGGTCTAACAAAAAACTGTGGTTTAATTCCATCCCCTACAAGCTTGATATACTTGATCTCTAGTTTGTATCTTTTCAGAGTAGTGGAATAGCGCTGGCAGCAGCTAAAAATATTTGGTTCAAAGGAAGTTTACGTCATCAGACCAATATTCGTTTCATCATTATGAGGTAATGAAATGATTAAAATAAAACAACTTTGAACGGATGAAAACTCGCGTATAGGTATTCTACATTTTACAATGTAGAATATACGCGAGTTTTCATCCGTTTAAAGTTGTTTTATTTTAATGAGTAGTAACCGTGTAAATATTAGAAATCATTATGTAATGAAATGATTTTAAATATTAATTTTGTTATTGAATTAAATATGATAAATAAAATTGTTATAAATGTATTTATTACATAATTAGAGCATTATTTGTAAAAATATTTTTTTCTAGATCCCAGAAACCATGTTCTTTAAAATCATTAGCTTCTACACCAATTGGTTTGGATACATTTAATAAGGTATGTAGCAGCACATTAACCTTTTATTATACCCTCTATGTTTTAATAATATTTTCTTTTTATTATTTCAGGTTCTAAAAACAACATGGTCGTATTTTTCGCTAGCAAGTCAGCTTTACGATGAGAGGGATTAGAAGAAAAAACATAGTATTATATTTTTTTGAAAACATTTTGAATTCGAAAGCTCTGCTTGTTTACTTACTAAGGTTATAATTAATAATAATATTTCACATATAAGCTTATCTAGGGAGCAGACTATTCCATTGTAATTAGTAGACTAGACGAATACATTGTAGGCAAATGAGACACTGTATATCGGTGTATATTTAATTATATCTATATGTATTAACACTATCCTATAAGTTACTACTGCGTGTCTCTAAGAATAAATTGGATACCTTTACGTACAGGTTTGGTATCTGATTGCGAATCGTACGTGATGTTTACATGTATCTATCATACCTTAGAACATTTAGGGCCGGTATTTCAATATATACTTATCTTGATCTTAATCCGGGATTGATAATAAGTATGACTTAAGTGTATTTCATTATAGGATTAAAGTTAAGCGGCACCTAAAGTAATACAGTTTTACCTTTCAAAAGTAATACTTATCTTAAATGTTATACTCAACTTAAGCAATAAGATAAGGTTACATTGAAATACCGGCCCATAATATCTTTTTATTTAATACCTTAGATCGTTCCGAAACAGCTTATAAGAGAAAGAAACAGACGGCTTTGTACGTTTAGAAACAGCGTGCGGTTGTTTCCACTACAACCGCTTGTCGTGTACGTGCTGCGGTCGGAAATAACCGGTTTGCACCGGTTGCCACCGGTCAAGTGAAGCTCAGGATTACACGTGTTGCTTGTCCTAGATCTTTTTGTAGTGTACACAGTCATGACAAATGCAACAAAAGTAATAAAATAAAAGGTTTTGGTTTATCCTTTGTTTTTTTTAACTTATGTATTTTACTGCTGACTATGCCTATGAAAGTTCTTTCTCCATTTTTAAGGTTATCGTTACTGGCGTTATTAGTTAGGATTATGAGTTAGAAAGTAAAGAAAATAAAAATAAATTTTCAAAAACACATTTTATTGAAAATTATGCGGCTAGTTTAGCTACACAAAAGCTACAACAATGGGCAAACAACGTGTTCTTATGCGTGCTTTCTGCATAATATCAAAATAGACTTGATAATTAACCGAAACAATATGTTTTGATTTTATAAATATCATCGATTGAAGATGACAGAAACCAAACTTCAAAATGTTTTTTCCATGTTATCAAAGAAATCTTACTCTACTCAAAACGTATTTTCTACTGGTTAGGCCGTTCAAGTTAGTGTAAACTTTCACGGATTTGACCCGAGCGAAATCGCGTTCGGATCCGCCAGAGGCCGAATACCGAATAGAATACGCACTGCCCGTGGTCCAACGTAACCACGTGCTTTGTGTGGTCAGCATTCGTCGTGACGAGTCTGCCCGGGAGCGGTCACTTGCTTTGGTTGGGCCTTTGGCTTTATAACTACGCACGGGTTTGTGTTTCAATCTACTAACCTGTCCAACTGGTAAACGTAGGCTTTCCTGCTATTATTTCAGGCGTTTGCACACATACCCACAATTTTAAATATAAATCATCGTATTTACTACTTTTTAACACTTTTTTTTCGATTTGAAGGAGGGGCAAAGCACCTTGGTTTTACCTCAAAACATCTGAATACCCACAACACTGATAACACAAGTGCAATTAAGTGCATAATTAAACATTGTGTTATGGGTATCAAAAACGACAAAGGCCCCACAAATACATATCCATTTAAACACAAAATAATCAACTTTAAACGGATGAAAATTCGCGTATATTCTACATTTTTAAATTTAAACCCGACAAAATAATCATCCTGGCACAAGAGATAAATGTCCATCACGATGAACGTTTGCCCTGGACAGGGTCACTTCCAAAGGACATGACGTGTCAAAAATGTCGTTTTCCGAAAAATCAAAGTTGCGGTTTACGCCAATTTTACTATACAAGCTGCAATTAAAACATATATTTCCAACTAGTGGAAACAACACGTAGTTACAAGGAAATAGATGACCGTGCTATAGTCACCACAAGTCCACATTTTACAGTGCTGCTGCATTCCACACTCGCAATAGTGTGCTTTAGAAGTAATACAAGTCCTTGCAATTACACAAGCGTTGAAAATTACATGGATATGTCCCACTGAATGATGAATGATATAAGAAATTTTTACACCATCTATATGAGGTGGGTACCCGAATTTTTTAATGTATTTTTTTTTTTATGAATTTTAATTTAACCAGATCGAGTATAAGAAAATAAAATTCCAATATTTGGTAGACTTTTTTAAATTAAATAACAAATTATATTTTATTTACTTTCAAAAATCAAATATCAAGTTGAATAAAATTGATATTTGAATTAATTGGTGTAAACGAGGTCATTACTGTATTAATTATTACACCTTGCTAGTGTTTAATTAGCGGAATTAGAGTTAGGTTAGTAACTGAATAAAAAATCTTCATCTAACAGTAAGATACCGACTAATCTGATATTAAGCAAATACCTTTAATGTTAACGAAAATAATTTCACACTAACATTAACCTGGGCTTAAAAGTGACTTTTGTCCTTTTTTAAGATCTAGTAGGTATATGCTATACCCTACACATAGACATAGGTCTGTAAAAAAATCATCAAAATCGATATAGTGGTTTAAACGTGAAAGAGTAACAGACAGACAGACCGACAAAGTTCACGTTTTCCAAAAATAGTATTGATAGGGCCTTTTATAAGCTCAGAGACATCTTTCCGCAATTATTCCATCATGAAACGAACTGCAGTATGAAAATAAAGTGATTGATAACTAGACGAGAAAACAACCGATTGATGTTCTATCGACCAAGAACATCCGTTAAATACTTTTGTTATCTCCACCTTTATTAAGACTAATATCGTCGTTAAATTACTCATCACCATCAGTCTATCGGACTAACATGGAATCCTTAAGTGTGCCCTAACATTCAATAGTTCGACAGAGCGAACACCAAAGCCAAAATTCCATTCCACTACATTACAAGCCTCCGCAGGTGTGTTCGGAACAAGGCAGGTGTGTAGATTACGCACATAACAAGAGAGAATGTACTACACACATTCAATTTGATTGAAAGCGGCTCAGCACTTAGGATTCATTGTGGAATAACGGCGGGTAAACCAAATAATTGTGAAGGAACAATTGTATTGTTTTGTGGTGTTTGAGAAACTGACTGGGTATTAGAAACAGCGGTCTTCTTTTTTCTTCTGTCTCCGATAAATTTGTACTGAGCTAGACAGGTAAGGAAATGAACGCTTGCGGCATGATCCAGAATCTGGTAAGGTTAGTTTGACCACTAGCGACTGCCATCTCACTTCTATAACTACTAGTGAAATAACTGGGTATATGAGACCTAATAACTGTCGTGTCTTAAGGCGGGCAACGCGCCTGCGACCCCAAGGGGGTCTCGGATGCTTATGGGCGGCGGTGATCACTTATCATCAGGTGACCCACTTGCTCGTTTGCCCCCCTATAAAATATATAAAAAAATAACCCTTAAAAGGGGAACCAGATTAACTGGATCATAGCTACATCGCCATTCAACAATGCAGGGCTCTATCTACTTCTCTTCTTATCTTTTTCACCAGGTGGTAGGTTCCTGTACTGGGCCGTCTAGGTGGGTACTACCGCAGTGCCAGATATTTTCCGTGAAATAGAAGTGTGTCAAGTGTGAAAAAGGGCACTGAAGCTAGTAAAATTACTGGGTATATGAGACCTAATAACTGTCGTCTCGGTGTAGCGGGCGCAGTGCGGTGCCAGAAAGTAACTGCTTAGTTACTGTTTGGCACTGAACTGTCCAAGGGCAGACGTGGCGCTTTCCATCAGGTGTACGATCTGCTCGTCTTGTTACACATTGCAATAAAAAAAAACTTGTACTCGTAAAGTGAAAATATTGTACACTTTTCTAAATTGAAGTCACTAGGCTGAGAATCTATACAGGTAAAAGCGCAATCTTTTTAAACAGAACACTAATCCTTTCCAAAACCATTTGAGACCCAGATTAACCCTTTCCGCCCGAGAGCACGTAACACGTTCCCCGAGTAAGTTTACAAGTTCCGTAGAAGCTGCTAAAGATCTTGTAAATACATTGAACTGAGTAGGAAAGGTGATTCCATAACACGTAGCCCGGCCTCTGTCGGGTTTAGAGCGAAGCGGCGGTTTGATTACGGTCTACGCGCACAACAGACATCGACGCTCAACTGGAGTAATAATGGAAAATATTAATGATTAATAATAATTAATGGTAACAATATAATAGATATATAATAAAACATATCTTTTAAACGTGCCCGAGGGATGGTAACTAAATCACGCAAGACTGAAAATCCCAAGGTTGTGGATTTGATTCCCGCCTTGGGCGTGGAGAGAGAGAGTTTCAGAGTTTGACTGACTAGTTACCACACCCAAAGGTTAAAATTTGCCGCCATTTAGCTTTGGCCAATGTGGGAGCCAGTGCACATGAAATGAAAGGCTCAAAGATCACAGGCGCCTACTGTGTGAGCCTATTACACGTAGCTTAGCTTTTGTCGGGTTTAGAGCGAGCGGAACAAAGCGTGGTTTGATTACGCGCACAACAGAGTCTGTTGTTTGAGCTCGGCCTCAGCCGTTATACATCGATACGTGCTCAACTTGAGCAATTACTAGTGTAATTTCATCAAAGAGTTAAATGATGATAATAATTTTATAAAGATACATTATAAAATGTACCGTTTGACCATCTCTGTAGAAGTATGGCCACTCCCAAAGATGAAAAAAAAGTTTAAATAATGTTAGAGCCAAAGCACATAAAGGCTCGAAGATCAGTAGAGTCTTCTGTGTGTCAGTAGGTATGCTTCGTGGTTAAGTACCCCGTAAATTCTTTCTCGCGGAATATACCTACTAAGGTGGCCGCATACCATCAGCTGCCATAGGTGTCTGTCCGCCAAGTGACCATCGGTAGTCAGGAGATCTTTTCAAATTTATTTTTAGATCAGATTCTTCGCCTCGATATCTACATAATCAGCAAGCCACAAATCGTTCTGTCCTATTCCAATATAAACAAGAAAACAAGACATCATGATATTTGGCAGCCATTTTCTTGGCATGTTCGGACTATCGTTAATTCATCGTGAGTTGCGGCCGGTGTTAAATCAGTTTGAGTGTAAATCGATGCCGCCAAACAGAGCCAAAGGCCCAATAACAAGCCCGCTGGTTGTATGCGTAATCTAACCGATCGGTCTGTTCAAATGGTACGAATTCTGCCTTTGTCCTATGTTTAAGCTGTAAGCTTGTAGATTAGACTCGTACATAACATTTCCTTTTTAACTTTTTTACAAGCAACATATTTGTTTACTTAAATCTTATGGCGTCACACTTTCTATTATAAACAAAAATGGTTTTACTAAAGCGACTAAATGCTTACAGGCCACCGTCGAACATGATTTAAAATGCACTGTAGTGGACCTTAGATGATGCTCTATCTCTTTTAATTTTCCGTTGATAAAGACTGCTTTGTCAATGTCTTGTCTTTTAGTTCAAGTGACAAGTTTTAACCTGGTCCTGGGTTCAAATCCCAGTTCGATCAAAATTTTATATTTGATCAAACATGAAATATGACTTTCATTCGTACAATATCTAGTCCATTTTCTGTAATTTTAGTACATTTGACCAGCAGGCACCCAGCGCACCTAAGCGGTCACTGTGACATATTTCATTGAGGGATTTCCACGAAGAATGATACATTATGTATATATTGTGATCCTTTGATGTCAAATTTACTAGCTACATGTTAAAAAACATTACCGTGCTACATTGACATTGGCGGAAACACGAAGCAACGCCGATTTAGATTTCAAATAGCTTACGAATTAATGTTACAGTTAGTAGATTCTGGAACCTGATTAATCCCATATGTAAAATCTGCAGCTATACTCGTAGTAGCTGTGGATGGGCAGTTAATCAAATATTTTGTTTCCTTTCTTAAATATATTATGTATTTGATGATAGTATAGTCGACTTTAAAAAGGAGCAGGAACTTTTCTGATTTATGTATTCATTTTAAAGTTTTTTTTTATGTGAACACAACAAATTAAATTAAAATTTTAGCAAAAAATGGGAGCCTCATCAACATATAAACCAACTAAATGTACATTTTAAAGGTTAACTCAAACAATACTTTTATGTTCTAATTCAAATTCAAATAGAACCACTTAGGGAGCCAACCTTTCCAACAAAAATAATAAATATCATGTTGCCCAGTTAAAAGTTATGACACACTTAAGAAAAAAAACATACCTACTTACATCCGAATAAATAGCTTATTATTTAAAGTTAATCAATTTTTAAGAGGAATGGATAAAAATTCTCTTAAGGAAAATCTTATCCGTATATCCGTACCTAAGGATCAAGAACCGAATTTGTTTTTTTGTGTCTCCAATTTTTACTCAAATAAACTTAAAATAAAAAAAATCACATCAAAATAAAAAATAGAAAACCGATCACACATGTTGCTATCGTTAGTCTAATTGGTCCTGTGTTTGTAAAACTATACAGCAGGTCAAGGTTTTTGGAACTGTTTAGAGCTGATGCGAAAAATTCAACGTTTCCTTGTTTTTAATGAGCATCACCTGCTGGCCGCGCCGATTGACGCCGGAACTCATTGCGCCGGCTGTATGAAACGGGAAACAATCGAGGCTGCCTGATGGCCGGTATTAACATCGGTGTTACTCGTTCTCATTCGTGATTGAAATTTATGTATAGGTACTTATTATTCATTTATGTACATATTTTTTTTTATGGAAACTATGTCAATGTGTAAATTAACTGTTTCAGTGACACAAAGTAACGAACTAATCAAATAAAAATCTTGTCTTGAAAAACAAAATTTTTTAAGAATTAGATTAGAAAAATCGCCAAGTTTAAAATTCAAATGTTCGGTTTCAACTTTTCTGATTCTGTAATAGGTAGTTCAAAATATTTGTTTTTTTTTTGCTTTACGAATTGCCAATTTGAGCTTTACGAATCTCTCCTACATCATGTTATGCGTAATAACAGGAGCTCATTGAGCCAGAGCTCATTGAGCTGGAGCTCATTGCCCCAGAGCTCATTGCGCCGCAGCTCATTGCGCCGCCTGTATGAAACGAGAAACAATCGAGGAGCGAGGTAGTATTAACACCACCATTAGGAGTAATGTCGCAGAACTGCGTTTGAAGTCTATGTACCTACACATAGACTTGCAAGTTGAATGAAAGATGCTGTATGGGTTTGGAAGAAAACCAATGCGTGTAGTCGTTAAACCTGCAATTTACTTTACTGACAGAATGACGAAATTTCTCTGGGTTTCACGTTTACAAATCTATTTTTACTCGAAAGCTTGAATAACAATTGTGCGAAGTTAAGAAGACATCATGTAGAATTAAATGCATCAAAAACATAACATCATGGCTGAATTTAGGTAGAACATTCCCATTCCGTATTCCCATATTTACAATTTGAAGGAATGCTTGGTTATATCTGTCATCAGATTCCAAATTGCAATAAATCCAGTCTAATCCTGAATATGGGCTTGGAAATTCCCGAATCAATACGATGCACACACGGCATTCTTGCTAATGGACCTCAATAGCTTGTTTGGTCGCATCGATCGACACTCACGCACATTCGCGCTTGCTCTAAAATGAGATGTAGGTATGTCGTTAATCCTGCCAATGTAGTTGGATTTTATTGTCACGGGTAACCGTGAAGATTAATCATTTCCTGATATTAACAAACACTACAAAAAAGAATTATCCCATCTGGCGCAGTCGTCTGTAGCGTTATGTGTACATACATTTAGGTGATTCATTTTTATTTTAAAGAATTCTCTTTTTTGCACAGCACAGATACACAAACAGCTAAGAAGTATACAGATTTAATGGTATAGATAAAATAACACATCCTTTTTATACAAATAACCTAGTCCACCATTTATTTACCTTTGGCGTAACTATAAGCATACTTACTTACTTACTACGCTGGCTCAGCGATCCGAAGTGGGTCTTGGCCTCCGACGTCAACGCTCGCCATTTCTTCCGGTCCTGTGCCAATTCTTCGTCCCTCCAGCGATATCTCGGACGACCCACAGGACGCCGTCCTGTGGGTCGTCCCAAATAAGCTCATTTGGCAGCTCGATCCTCTCCCATTCTTTCCACGTGTCCGAGCCAGCGTAGTCGGGATGATGTTATATTCGGCTCGGCTATCAGGTCTTCAATCTCCTGGTTGAACCTGGGCCTCCAACACCCATCTTCTCCTTTGGTTGGTCCCAGAATCTTGCAGAATATCTTCCGTTCCGCCACCAGAAGTTTGCTTTCCTCCTTCAGTGTCAGTGTCCACGTTTCACACCCGTACATTAAGATCGGCCTAATGACTGTCTTGTAGACGCGAATCTTTGTGGCTCTGGTAACTATAAGCATAAAATCTGAATTGTATTGTACCCAAGTTGTACTACTTAAGCTTTTCCAGAAATAGCTCAAAGCCTCCACAGCTGGCGCGCAACCATAGATAAGACTTGTCGCCTAATCTATTTTAAATGATCCTACAGGTAATCTAGGTCCCGTACCGCAAGCTTGATTTAGATTTAAAATGGTAAATGTAAGAATTCTTAAGTATAATGGATGGTGAATTATTAAGGTATGAGAGAAACTTGAGACTTGATGAGACTTCGTGTTCTTAACTATAATAAGGCTTCTGAGAAATAATGAAAATTAATGCGTTGTGGAAAAGCCTGTAGGTATTTAAAAAAATATAAAGATTTATATTTTTTTATTATGAAATTTACTAGTAAAATGTTGTTACGAAGAAGTGGAAGTTAGTATGTGTGCAGTATTGTCAAATACAACCAATCAAATTTTACATACAACAATAATCATTTTATGTTGCAGTGTCATGCATGTAGCAAAAGCCGGTATATAATTTTTGACCTAGCTTCAAACATCGTTTTTGCACAACGTGACGAATAGGCAACCTATATTACGAGATATCCTGATAAAATATCTTATTTAGATGATTATTAAAAAGCAGAAGATAGATATAGGTACAAGAGAATTCTCGTTTCCTTATTTCATTCTGTATTAATTAAGGTCGTCTCATCATCATCATCATGACATCATCATCAGCCTGTGACAGTCCACTGCTGGACATAGGCCTCTCCAAATGCTCGCCACGCTGATCGGTCCTCGGCCACTCGCATGCAGCTCCTGCCAGCCATCTTGCGCAGATCATCGCTCCACCTGGCCTGAGGACGTCCTACACTACGTTTACCGAGACGCGGTCTCCACTCTAGAACCCGTTTACCCCAACGGCTATCGGTTCTACGGCTGATATGGCCAGCCCACTGCCACTCAGCTGGCTAATCCGGCGAGCTATGTCGGTGACTTTGGTTCTCTCCCGAATCACGTCATCATTTCGGATGCGATCCCGCAGAGAGACGCCGTCGTCTAAAGTTATTAAACTCTGGTCCCATAGCAGCAAAACCTGAGTCTTATAATTAAGGAAATATTTTGTTACCAATAATAATTCTCATTAACAGCATTGGAATGCTGTTAATGAGAATTATTATTGGTTCTTGATGGATCAAGAACATACATAAAACACATATTTGTAAGCGATGTTTTGATATTTAATTTCATACCAATTTGAGAGCTCATTCTAGCGTGTAGTATGAATTGTTCATAAGTAGCGTCTGATCAAAATGAAATGCGTCACTGCTCTTTAGTAATTGATAACGAACGTACATATTATTATTATCTTGATATTTATTTTCCTTCTATATTAAAAATAAAACAGCCGTCGGAAAACAGTAATTATGAGTCTGAAAATGTACGTTGCGAAGATTTATTAACAGAGATTATTTTGTTTATTTAAGCTTTATTGTGCAAAAAGCGGATTTAACGCTTTGCGGCATTTATCCTCCGATAATGCCCTGGAATCATTTGGGAACGACGCATTGTGTTCTTGTTAACATTTTGACTTTCGTCCGAGGGGATCGGACTTTTTTTTTGGATTGTTTTTTTTTATCCAACATAATTTTGCAGTAACATAAGTAACAATAACAAGACAAAAGGCCAGCGACTTATAACATCTACTAAACAACATTTCTGTCGATATTTTCTAACACAGCTCAATTTTGCGATCACCAATCCGCATTTGGCTATTAAATAATTTTTTTAAATAAAAAAATTGGAAGTCAGGCACGCAGCCCACCTGATGGTAAGCGGCCCCTGCGGCCTATTCCATTAAGGGACGCTTCACTTAGCAGTGTCCGTCAAAGTGCTGCCAGACTGTAGAATCATTTTGATCTTCAAGGCTGTGATTTCAAGTGTACTGGCTCCCACATTAATATTGCCGGCACACAGCCAGAGCTGTTATGGCAGCATATTTCACCTATGGGGGTGGTAGCTAGCCAGTCGGACTCTGAAAAAGCCCTTCCACCAACCAGACCCAAAGCAGGAATCGAACCCACGACCTCCGTGTTTGTTATACCCGAGCGGCTTAGCCACTGTCCCACGGAGGCGGTCAAAATCTAGTATCTAACATTGTAAAGTTTTCTTGATTTCACAGCTAGAGGCCTTTTCCTATAGTAAGGTATAAAAGGCTGATAATTATAATTATTTAACTTAGTTTAAGCATCTTTAATTAAAAGCCTTTTTCGAGTTGCCTTTATCTGTTTCCAGAAAGGACAAAGAATAAGTATAAATAGAAGTACGACTTTAGCAAATCTAGCCCTAAATCCTATCTCAAATTTAGGGACACGTTTCCACGGGCTAGTTGTTCAAGATACCGTTATTTAGTGTCTATTAGATAACAACTTTTCCTTCATCAATTACGAGGAAACCCCGTATCGATTTAGAAGTTGTGACGTAGAACAACTTGGTACAGAACGGACGTTTTATACTGATTACAAAAGATTATGAACAGCCAGATGGTTGTAATACAAAACTCGTAATTATTCCCTCGATTACGAGCAAACAGAAGCGCTAATCCTCAGAAGATAACGCACGCAAATAAGCACTCTCAAATACTCTTACATAATACGTCACTGACAAGCACAACATACATACACGTACACACACTTACATGCAAAAATGCAGAAGCCCTTTTTTATTTAACAATTGTTACTGGTTTTCCAAGATACAACAAAGCTTGTTGGGGTGTTCCTGGAAACACCGAGATACCTCTTTTAAAACTTGTTTTTAAACTAGGTAATTTTTAAACCTGTTTTTTTGCATTTTCATGTTATACAGAATGCTAAATATTTTCCAAGTTTAAACCAGCGAATTAAAACAAAACGCTATGTGCAATTGTGCATCGATCAATAATCGTGGCCAAAGATATGCCATAAGGGACATATTGTGTGTCCTCTTGGGAAATACACGCAACAGAAGCTGTCCATAAATCTAAGACTAAGCCACTCTGTGTCGTCGTAGTATATGGCAGAACTGCCTATTCGAAATCTGATCTGGGTAAAGCAGCAACTGCGAGCAAACAAAATGACTATGATATAATATAGTCGTAATAGAGGAGATACAAATGTGTGTGGGAGAGTCATGTTGCTGGACAAACATCGTTAGTGAATGAGGCACTTTGCGGTAAAATAAACAGGATACTGCAAAATGAGCAAATATTGAATACGAAGTGCTCTTATACTATATTTTTGATATTTGCAAATTGTTAAGTAAATCCTCGCTTCACAACTCAAATTATTTATTCCACGTTACAAACTGGCGCCCAACGTGGGGCTAAAATAAATAGCATTTTAATGCAACTAAAATTTTAACTACAATAATTATGAAAATCTGTCTTTCATCCAGCTAAAGTAAAGTAATGATAATTATCATAAGCTCAAGAAACAAATTTTCAAGACAACGCACTTAAAACCCTGTAAAGCACTCCGCCGGGTACATGAATGATATAAAAATAATATGTATACAATTTTATTTTAATCTTCTTTGTTGTAGAATTTATAAATATTTACTTTTGTGCAGCTTTAAAGTTGAACGTTCCCTGAGCGCCGATTCGAAAACTTGGTACACATAAAACGAATCCTTACAAATGTCCCTTGTCCCCGTTCTAAGCTAAGCCATTCACAACTGCTCAAGTTTCCAATCGAAACTAAAATAAAATTTTACAACAAATAAGAATTTCCTCCTAACACCTAATAAAACATTTATAGGCCGAATAAAAAAGAAGTTAAACAAAAAAGAACAGACAAAAGTGGCCCCGAGTTGTATCAACTCTTTAGGAGATTGTTCCGCTTAAGTCCGCTCAGATTAAATCCTCGACAAAAGCTGTCAGCATCTCGGTATCATTTGTCAATGTTGTTCAAGCCATTGTCGGCTTTATTGCACGAATATAATACCGGCTATTATAGCATAAAAACTTCCCGGAGAATGCACGACGATGAAAACAATTGAAGGAGCAATAAACACACATTGTTTTTCATCTTAAAATGTAAATCGTGACGGTTTTTCTCATTTGGTGTTTTATTACGTATTATAGCTTTGACCCAGTTCTGTTGATGGAAAATTTTCCACCGTTACATTGTCTTTTAGAGTTTTTCGAGATGACTGCATTGTTTTCGAAGTTTTCCGCTAGTCATTTTAAGCGCTGAATGAACGGGAAGTCCGTACTTGCTAAAATATAATATGCTTGCAGCATTTTTGGCAATGCACTAAGGTTCAATATTGAATGAAGTAGAGTAAGCTTTAATAAACGCTTATTGACACTGTGTTCGTTTCGACATATTTTAAACATGATATACACTTTCGGACAATAGAAGTGGATCGCTCAGATTTATCATGTTTCTATAAAATATTACAATACAATTATACTTTCAGGTTTTAGTTTAGCCTGTATTTTAACTAAAGTATTTTTAAATTCTTGATAAATGCTTCAAAATCCATCAATTGGCAAAACAAAAAACCGACTTCAAAAAAAAAAACAAAAAAAAATAGGTACCTAAAAACACTGAAAAGCAAAAAATAATTTTAAAAAGACATTCATCAAATGCGCATTGTCTAAGCCTATTAACCAAATTAAATTGTATTTTACGTGCTAGGTAGGTACCTACTAATCTGTTTGAAGTCGGTGCCAAGCCAAATAGTAGGTACCCAGACTACGTACCGTCCGCGGATTAATTAGTTACCCTGTAAAATACATTAATTATATTATTATGTATCATTTTTTATTTTCTTTGGATTGGCACCGACTTCAAACAGATTAGTATGTAACAAATCAACCTCATTGGAACAAATGATTCAATCGTTATAATTTAATTTAATCGTACTTGATTACGATGTGATAATAGACGAGACAAAAAGATAGGGCACGGAGACTAGTTAAGATTGTTGCGATTACCTTTGAGTTGTCCATATTCCTTGTAGATATCCTTGGGAAATTGGTAGTACATCCTAATGCCTTCGAATCATTGGTTTTCACTTCAAACAAATTTATTTTCAAAGAAAGTTGTTGTTGTAATTATAATAGAATACCTTTCAAAGTGTCACATTGACATTTGACTTTATTTTTTTATAATTTTGGAGCATCGTATGAAGCAAAGACTAACAATCGGTGATGCCATAGATAAAATAATAGTGTTACCAAGATCACTTGTAAATAAATTAATTTTATTCATAAAAAAGTCCTGAATAATTTAGTAAAATAATGTATTTGATAAAATAAACACTTAAGAGGTATAGGCGGGGAGGATCCATAGACAATTATAGAGTAATTTTGTTATTGGTATCTCTCGACTTAGCACAAAAAAATCTAAAATTAGTGTACATACATGTCATTGGTTATAAATATGAAAATACATTACCTATGATGTCAAATAGACTGAGAACTTAGAATAAAGGATTACTTTCATAATAAGGGTACTACGAAAGACCAGTGCGTTCATCAAAAAATCAATACCTAAATATTATGTTAACTTGTCATAGATAGAATATCATTGGGATTAAATTAAATTCCTAGACAAAAGGGAACGGACTTGATGTGGTTTATGTATCTCTATGAAGTTTGCTAGGTAGGTTATTTTCATCACTATACAGAGTTGCCAAATAACAATAAAAATAATAACCGGCTAATTTTCAAGTAACATAAATTTAAGAAACTAATGACCATAATAATAAATATATTACAGGCTAACATACATACAGATAGATAAATATACGAAGACAAAGGGCCTATTTTGTTTACAAACAAGTAAAAAAATGGTTTTATTGTTCATCACAGATATTCGCATTTACTAAAAAAATAAAGGAGATTCTTAAATCTTTCATAAATAGATAAATAGTTCTAATGTTTATCATCCGACTGCCTACTAGTGTTGCCGTAAAATTGATTGTGCATCGATTATTAATCGATGGTACAAATGGAACTTAAATATTGACAACCGTTATGATAATCGAGAGTGTAAAACGACGCCGATGTAATCCTACTTTATCCAATATAATTGATTATAATCGAATTAATCGATAGTATTCTATTTAAATAGAAATAAATGTTATTATTATTGTTATTATTATTATTAAGATAAAACGCATCATAGTGACGAGCAAATCGATCGAATTTAGTATTCTTTAATACACTATAGGTAGGTGTAAGTACTTATCAATAGAATTGTCTTGTATCCATAAGATTTCAGAATATAGGAAGGAATATGAAAGAACCTTGAAATTGTAGACTCTCCACGATTTTTCATAAATCTCTATCACAGCCTTATAGAACTTGAGTTACTACTACGTCAAATAACAACGTAGGTTATAGACGAGTATTTATTGGCCTAACAAGAATAAAAATCAGAGTAGGTAGGCGTTCGTTACAAGTAGGTACCTACCTAGCACGTAAAATACAATTTAATTTAGTTAATAGGCTTAGACAATAAGCGCATTTGATGAATGTCTTTTTAAAATTATTTTTTGCTTTTCAGTGTTTTTAGGTACCTATTTTTTTTTTGTTTTTTTTTTGAAGTCGGTTTAATTTTTTTTTTTTAATGTTTGTTTATTTTTCTATTTTTAGTGTGAATAACACGTAGTGAGTAAAACTCTTTCATAATAATGATAGCGAAAATACGAGTAAAATAGTAGAATTGTATTATTTGACAATATTAGGTATTCTTCATTAAGTGTTCAGCACCATGGGTACACCAACTAAAGACGCAGCCCGCAAGAGGGACATAAGAATTAAGAAGTCGTACCCTGTAGCTTCCATCATCATAGTTGTACCTTCCATCATCAGCTTAGCTGCAAAAGTACATGAAATAAAACTAACGGTCCTCATATTCCTACAACACTGAAAGAATTATCCCCCAACTCCTAACCATTAAGGAGTTGTACCTTCCATCATCAGCTTAGCTGCAAAAGTTCATGAAATACAACTAACGGTCCACATATTCCTACAATACTGAAAGAATTATCCCCTAACTCCTAACCGTTAAGGAGTTGTACCTTCCATCATCAGCTTAGCTGCAAAAGTACATGAAATACAACTAACGGTCCACATATTCCTACAATACTGAAAGAATTATCCCCTAACTCCTAACCGTTAAGGAGTTGTACTTTCCATCATCAGCTCATCAACATAAAATTATGTCTATCGGACGCAAAAACTTGAATGGCTTCAGAAAAAACAAGTAACGCGTAGTGTGCGCCTATAAAATTTGAGGTTTGCCCTTGATTTTCCCGGGATCCCATCATCAGATCCTGACATGGTGACAATGGGACCACCTCGGAACTATGCACTTTCAAATAAAAAAAGAATTATTTAAATCGGTCCACAATTGACGGAGAAATCGACGGACATACATAAAAAAAAAAAAAATACATACAGTCGAACATATAACCTCCTCCTTTTTTGAAGTCGGTTAAAAAGCATAGCAAGCTTTTATTGTATCACAATCTAAAACATATTATGTGATGTTGTTCAGTATTTTCACAAATTCAATTCCTTTTAAAAACTGAAATAACTAATATTAAAAACGAATACAATTAATATAATAAAGGCATTTACAGAATTAATAGCGATTCTCATTTCATTTTTAGACATGAAAGACAGCTGACAGTTTTGCCAGCGAATTTATTTCAAACAAATGAGCAAAATATTAAGTCGAATAAATCCACTAAATAGTTTTTTTTATAAAATTGTTATTGAAAGGAAAAAGGTGTGGGTTTATCCTTTGCATAACTTTGTTTGAGAGCCATGGCTTCCAAAAGTTGGATATTTATAGAAACCCTTTTCAGACAAATTAGTTTTGAGCCAGTTTTCTCGAGTATTTATTTGAAATGTTAATTACGCACGGATATTTTTTTTTTTATATTTATGGGGCCTTTTATTTATTTCACCGACCTTTGAACTAAAGAATGTGGTTTAAATGACTTGACTATCAAAACTCGAAAGAAAAAAATTTTTTTCTACAAAATATTTTTAACATTACGTCTTGAACAAACGAACATCAAGTTGCTACAATAATTGTGACAGACAGCGCTGTGTGAATAGTGTCCAGGGATATACCAGGGATATTTATATACATAGGTAATACATGTATTTTTTTAATGTTTTTAGCATGTATTATTTACTCTGACGTTACTTATTTATTACTCATAGACGGTGTAACGCAACTACTTTGTACTCCACATTATTTTGTGTGATGTATTTCTTAGAAATGTGTATGTGGTAGAGCCACGTTGGGGACAGTTTGCCTAAAACATGAATGGGCCGGCTCGACCGGGAAGTACCAGTCTCACAAAAGTCCGGCGTTATTAATAGCGATAGCCTAGCTATTGTGTTTCGTCTGGTGAGTGAGATAGCTGGGGGCTCAAATCCCTTTTAAAGGCGGGCAACGCGCCTGCGACCCCATGGAAGTCTCGGGTGCTTATAGGCGGCGGTGATCACTTTCCATCAGGTGACCCACTTGCTCGTTTGCCCCCCTATAACATAAAAAAAGTCATTGAGGCCGTTCCCAGACCAAACGTTAAAAAAGTCTTGTTTTTAACGACTATTATTCCTTTCTTAATGCATATACGAGTATTTAAAAAACACGTTAATAATTTTTGTAGTTTTATCTTTAAATTCCTCGTTTAAAATTTGTGTTTATAGTTATTTATAACAACGATAACTGACTTTGAAAATACGTCTAAAATAATAGATTTCATGCATCTCCTTCTAAAGTATTTATTCTTTTTTAATTTGGCTTTCGCCAATCGATAGACAATGAAAAAAACTATAAATTGGCCGCAAAAAATTTGTCAATTAACCTTTTATTGATTAGTAAGGATTATTATTCATAATTTCGATCAAAGTTCGGACCGCCATTGCCCTTGCTGTTTGTATGGTCAAGGTCATTTGCTCGGGGAATAGCCTTAACCTGCTTACACTATTTTATACTTAGACTAAACATAAAATAGTAGATTATTCACAAATAAAAATATTTTATAAGTAAACGCAATCGATATACCTGATAAAGTTAGCTTTGCTCACGCTAAGCTTCTAGAAATTACTAAACATTTTGCAATGCTGATACTAAAACACAGTTGTTTTGAACTCACACTCAGTTCCAAAGTGGTCGTGTTTACCAACGATGCTTCTTCTGAGTAACGTCGTACTGCATTTGCACTGGCTTAAAGGTGGATTTATATCTGTCCGACAGATCGTGTAGCAACGTATCGGAATGGACGGTGTCAGACAGTATTGGTACCGGCAAACTTTTTGACCATCGGTCCACGACGGAGAGGGGGAAAGTCCGCGAATGTGCACTTGCGCGTGACCAATAGCACGCGCGAATCTTCTGAATGCCCGCACTGACAAATAGCTGCAGGCGTGGCAAAATTTGTGTTCTGCGCAATCCCCAACCATATATTCAAGAAGTTTTCCGGGACCTGTACCAAGGGTAGAGTTTGCTCGTATTGGCAAAGTAGGAATTGTAAGATGTGACTTGATACTTGGTTGAGTACACTACACGCTTCTTCCACCCCGGAGTATTCCTTTCTTAAGAGAAGCAACGCATACGCGACGCCTTTGGTGTGCCAAATGTTTATGGGTGACGGTAAGCACTTGCTCTCAGGTGATCCATTCAATTGTTTGTCTTCTACATATATAAATTAATTGGTAATTTTAAAAGTGACCATTTAATTTTCATTTGGAAGTTAGATGTGCAAAATCTGTGCTTGTAACGTTGGTACAGTCAGCGTCAAAATGATCTCAGCGTTCAAAAGCAACTAAAATATCTGAACATTTTTGACAAAAATCAACCTTACCTTAAGATGCACGCCCACCGTAAAGGTGCATTTTCATTTGTTGTTTAAAAACAAATGACAACAAACGATATTTACACCTAAAAGTGAGTGTCCTATGAGTGATTTTTGTCAAATGTTCAGATATTTTTGGTATGTTTTAACGCTCAGATCATTTTGGCGCTGACTGTACGCACAAATGAAAACGTACAGTAAAACTATAAAACGAATACCTCTTCGATTGCCATGAAACGAAATTTAAATCCACCTTTAAGCATTATCACGATATCCGAGATATATTACTCGCATTCCTCTCTGATTAAAACAGTCGACAGTTGCTACGTAGAAATTATCAAGAAAATGTATCCAACATTTTCCATTTGAATATTAAACGGAATATTTGCTTTAAAGTCAGAACTTTTCCTTTTGAACATCAATATCAAAGAGACGAATGTGAAAAATCTGAAGGAATTTGCGACGCACGCATGAGTGAGTCCGTTGCGCCGGCTTTGCATAATCACACTCAGTTAACGTAGTTGATGCGGTATACATTATGTTTTCTTTATTCTTTATTGAAATTTTCTGTGTCATCGTTGCGGGGGAGGAATATTTGATTATACTCATACTACCGGTGGAATTGCGATGAAAAATGGGATTACAGTCATGTTAGAAAGATTTTTTTTGTGGTTGACTGCTATTATTTATGTATATATTTTAATCGTGCATAATTGACTATTAGATAGGTTAAAAAGTAGAAAGCGTTCGCCATAATCGAAATTTATCATAAGTGAAATGCATATTTAGTGGATCTACAGATAAAAAGATATTATATAACTTGGTGCAATAGTTGATTAGTTTGAAAGCCAAGGGTTCGATATAAAATATATAAAATAAATGTTAGAAAATATGGCTTTGAAGGTCAGAGAAGCTTACGTATAGCATAAATTGAGCGATGTTTTTACCGTTTCGTAATGGATTAGGTCTACCTACAGTCTGCTTACAGGCGATATATTTGAAAGATACATCATAACAACCAGAATAATATCTACCAGAAATAATATCGGGAGAAAGAAATGTGAATTACGCTTTCTATGTAATTAGATTAAGAACCAACTTATGAAAGAAACATTATTTTACTTTTAGGTTTTTTCTACGTAAGGTTAAAAGCACTTTTTCAAAAAGATATAACATTTATCCACATTATACATTAATGTTCTTATTAATTTATTTGATTATAACATATGCTATGTAATTCGCAATGTTTATTTTTAGTAAATAAAACGGCGCGTATATTTTCACGGGGTGGCTGGATCAAATTAAAAATAAAAAGTAAGCAATCAATGAAAAACATTAAAGTATTTTGTCTGCTTCATAAGAAGGGTACAGTAGAATATTACACAATTTAAAGTAAAAGAGAGAAATTACATAATTTACAAAAGTCGAGATACAAATAAAACGACATTCAAGTTCCAACGAATTCTTTCGCAAAACCAGATTCCCCCCGCTCGGTCTAAATATTTGCAAAATATTCAAATAAACATAACATAAAGTTTGCACGGAGCAAATCCCGAGACACAAAGTGGTACTAACCGCTATTCTAGATGTCTCAAAGAAGGGATTTAACGAACCGACGGCTTCCGATTGAAACACAAGTTTGTTTTCCATTCGGGACCAGATTAAGCAAAAACCCGGGCGACATAACACTTGTTTCGTACAAAAACAGCCATCAGACTAGCTTTTGCTGCGAGAATTAGGATTTCTTGTCGAGCTGAATTTGTTTTTGTTGTTCATTTGTTTAGATTTTTTGCCGCTTTTGTTTTAACGGTTCTCGTTCTTGAACTTATTCTATGATGTCTTTACTCCGCAAAGTGACATACTTAATGTACCTATATTTTCTGACTCAGGTATTTATACTCAGACTCCAGCGAGAGGCTAGATGCTAACATTACAGGCTTATGCTACTTTGGAATCAGATGTACGAGTATGTTATATTATCCAATAAATATTTTTTTTAGGTGAACACAATACAAAATGTCCGCCATTTTGTTATCCGCCGCCATTACATGTTCACGGCTAGCTTATTCATCCCTTGTCAAATACGTACGAATAAATTCAAATTATCAATAGCATTACTTGAAAGTAAACCAGGCGTGTATTTCCACATAAAAGGAAACCTCGACTTACATTACAAAACTTGTCTTAAATGCTAATAAAAGAGATCGCGGGGTGCCACGAGCCTTCGGCAATGAATATTTCATGATGGACTATTGACCAGATTGGGAGACCTCTGGGAGTTCCGCTGCCATTCAGAATCATCGGGTAAGCTTCACGCTGCATACATAAACGGAGTTCAGGATAAATTGGTTCCCAGTGTATACCATCCGCAGATGCTGTGCGTTTATTTTCTCATTAATTTTTCATCACTCGGTCCGATTCTTTAACTGTCGTTTGATCGAGCATTACTGTTTTATTTAATTTCTGAGGCTAAGTTATCTTGCGATCTGATTTTGTTTATAATATTTGAAACGTTTCATTTTAACGAAACACGAATTGTTGCTCGTCAAATATACCTGTAAAATTAAGTATAGACTTAATTAAGAGCTAGTTTTACCAGGCCAAATAAGTTGAAAAATGACACTATCTTTTTTAACGGACAAAAGCATCATCTTGCTAATCTAACAGAGACATTATTACTTACCTGTTAGTGGTAAAACTGGTCCTTAATGGTTAATCAGACATCAATAACATTACTTTCCAATCGTATGATAACACGGCCCCGAACAATTTTGCCATCATTGATTTCCCGAGCGCTTTGTACTGGTATAATCCGGATACGCTCCAACCGTGATTCAAGATTTGGCAATTCCAGTTATTACATTAAAGCGAGTAATGTTAGACGCCTGGTACTGATAATGCGATTAAAACTGCTAAGTGGCACCTGAAGTGAAAAAGATATCGTTCGACTAGTGGTTTAAGTACCTGGCCGTGATCTTGGAGACCTGGACTCAATTCCCGGTTCGAGCAAAATTCGTTTGGTTTGTTTAGGCTCGAGTATTATTAGAACTCGACTAGAGTCGATTACCAATCCACATTTGGCAAGCGTGATGATAAGGCCAGTATCCATCACTGTGGCGATGACTTGTTTACAAAGAAAGCAAAATAAAGAAAGAAAAAGAAAGAAAGAAAAAGAAAAAGAAAGAAAGAAAAAGAAATAAAGAAAAAGAAAGAAAGAAAAAGAAAGAAAGAAAAAGAAAGAAAGAAAAAGAAAGAAAGAAAAAGAAAGAAAGAAAAAGAAAGAAAGAAAGAAAAAGAAAGAAAGAAAGAAATAGAAAGAAAGAAAAAGAAAGAAAGAAAAACTTTACTTTTGAATATATTTATTTACAATGGTATGCGTGACCGGGTTTCACAGAATCACCATCAAATAGAAAACTAATTTGCCCTTACAATCTGGCTATAAAATGCACGATTGAATAAGAGAAAAATATAAATATAGGTCAAATAGGTGTACAGATTTATCTCAATTTAGTTGACTTTAATTAAAGACGCCTTTGTTCAATTACACATAAATTATTTCATTGCTTACTCGTTGCATATTCATTTAAAAAGCCATCTTATATAGGTTTGGACGCTATAAATCATGACAAGCCTTTTTTTAATATTGTATTATTGTAAAGAGGCAAGCGAGCGTTGCAACAACAAGTCTGCGAACTCCAAATGCAAAGCATATGCCTTGCATACGAGCTTTTCTTGCAGATCCATAACCAAGTGGTGTTGAAAAATTCTCAGGGTCTGACGCGATGTCAGTAGTTAAATTCAGCAGCAGAAATAAACTCAAAGAACACAATATTTGTTTTGTTACCTACTTTAAAACTCGATTCCATTGAAAATTAATTTTTAGCTAAAGTTAATGCCTTGATTAATTCATTTTAGATTTTAAATAAATAAGTTTTTTAAGGAAATGTCTGTAACAAATAAATAATGGAATTGCAATAATGGGCATTGTTGACGAAAGCAATTACACGTAAATAATCAAATTGGAAGATCTTTTGTTCACAATATTCGATAAAAGGGTTTCCATTACACCGAGCCATTTCTAGCCTAGCGATACGATAACAGCCTATTACTATTTGTGAGCTAGACGTCTAGTTCATTCCAATAAAACTCACATAGTGCCCTTTACGCTACAGCTCTTAGATAAGGCGTGAGACACACTGAACTAAATAGTTTCTTAATAGAAGTCTTGTAAAGACCGTCGACCGACTCGATGTGGATTTTTGGAAATTATATTTTTGTTAGCAGACAGCCCATTTACTGGTAAGAGGCCACTGCGGCCTTTGAGACGCTTTAAAAAAGCGTCATTTAATGTGCAGCCACCGCTTATTTGATCTTCAAGTAATTTCATGTGAACCACGACATCGGTCCAGCCATTTACATGCTCCCACGCAAGGCGCTGAAAGCTGTTTCTGTCGAGAAGTATCCGGCAAGAAACTCGACAGTTTCCCTTTTGTCTTTATCTGTGTCTGTTTATGGAAAAACTCATCTGGCAAGCCGGGATTCAGGGGAAAACTCAGCCCCGTCCAGGGCGTGAAAACTCCACATACCACCCCGATGGGGAAGCCGGTACCTAGCGCAACGCATTGTCCAAGTAAAATGAAAGGTATGCTCCGAGCCTAACTGGTCTAAAATCGATCTAGACAGACATATTTTATTGTAGGTCGTGTCAATAGCTTCAGCCATTACAATGGGTTCAGAATACGAATCATTATTGTTTCAGTCGGAGTGGGTCAATAATGGGTCAAAGAATAAACAAGAGGGACATTGCGATTGAAATATCTAGGACATGTCAGAACAATACAGTTTTTTTTATATAGAAAAATGGCAGCGTTCCAGCCTAAGGCCGGTAAGAGGTTACTGTCGCCTTAGTGCTTGTTCACGTTGAACGCGCGGGCGTGGTGGCGTGCGCGGGCGCGAAATATCAAACATAATAATTATTATGGCGTAGTATCGGAGTGTTCACGTACAAACGCGCGCGCGGGCTATGTAGCGAGCACCGCGCCCGCGCCCGCTACCGCGCCCGCGCGTTCAACGTGAACAAGCGCTTAGACGCAAAACCAAAGCATTACTCGCGTATCGCAGACCGCATTGATAGTTATATTAATCTTTTTTAATACACTATCAATGGCAGACCGTATTTTATTATTAGTTTAACATCATTTATTTTCTGCGAGCAAATCGAACATTTTAATTTTGTGTATCTGTTATGAAAGCAAATATCGAACAACGTCTATTTGATAAGTACTATGAAATACGTTTACTAATACGGAATATTTTGTAGATTAATATTAAATTTCTAGAAGGCAAGAAATCGATTCCACGTGTTTTGTGTGCTAAAACAGTCTCTCTTTTTTATTTTCCTACTAGCTTAGTGATGATTTTGATGGTGTCAGGTAATAGTACTTACTAACGTAAGTTCTGTCTTCAAAGGATGGACATTAAGCAATGGACTTTATATTGGTTTTAAATGTTGAACTAGTGTTTGTGAAAAGCTCTTCTTTTCTTTAAGTCAAAATAAAAGTTACCTAACCACTCAAGATGTCCTCGACTGAAAAGCCATTAATTAGCTCCAAATTATACAGTATTCAAATTTTTATCTCGCCCTTAAACCGAATAAACCGTGTCGGCCAACAAGCTCGTAACATAAAATTAAACACAAATCTTGCAAATCCCGTTGGTCCCTATTGATCCAGGCTTGTCGGCAGCGGGAGTCATTATTGGGTATTATTTATTAGCAAGCCACGCTTTGAGCTGTCTTCGTTGTCTCGACGGGATATCAGATGGATTTGCTGGAGTTAGTCTTGTTCTAACTAACAAGGTCTTTGGGCTAGTGGAAGGGAATATAATATATAGCCTGCTTTGAAAAAAGAGAGATGTGCTGGTTTTGTTTAGTGAAGAATTTAGTTGTTGCATTACTAGCCTGTTATGAAGTAGAAAATAGTGGTCCAATGTAAAAAAAAAATGTTTCTAAAGCTAACAGTGGCAAGTGGTGCAGAATAGTATGTATTTAAATAATAAGCAGAAATATTCTTATGCATATAATATCACGACGATGACTCATCAAAGACGATTTGGTTTTGACTTATCGGTCCTTCTTCAAACATTTCCAGTGGTCCACCCCACTCATGGTAATAATTATGTAGTATGATAGTTGTTTTACCCTCCAAAATGTTATGTTATTACATATTTTTTCTTTACTTATACTGCTAACTGTGTGTGATGGGTAAGAAAATTATTTTTGAAAGAAAGAAAAATTGTTTAATATTGCCTTTTTGAACAATTACAATACATACATAATTATCCTCTTACTAATAATAATGTTAAAAACACAGTAAAGGCAAAAGGCATATTATTTAATCGCCTGTATGGCACACAAGAATTCATAAATACATACATACATAAATACCGTCACGCCTTTTTCCCGTAGGGGTAAATAATGAACTTTAAAGTACCTCCACGTAACCCTACAGGTTCTACGTCGCTTTATACCGTCTCCTTTAGTTTTCTCTACAAACTATCTACTTAGTTTGGCTATCTGAGCTGTACAACATAATTGGAGCAAACATTCAAGTACAAGTTACCTGAAAGAAGCTAATGAAAAGCCGATCTAACGGCGGGACGTAGGTGTAAGTACTAATTGAGATAGTAAGGAAACTCGAGATAGTTTATATCGAGTAGCGGGAATTCGGTAACACGAACTACGAATTCTGTAATAAGTCTGTGAAGTGAGCACTCGATTATTAAGTTATTTTATTTTATACATTAAGTTTGTAGCGGCAAATAGGTCGCACTTGCGATACGGCTGCTTCAGGTTGGGTTATTCCGTATTCAACTTTCCTGGGGGGCAAATGCGCCGATAAATAAGGCTTTAACTGCAATCCAACTGTAGCCAATCAATTATTATTTGTACGTTTTCGTGCTTACGTTTTGACGGCAAGTTGAGACGAATCAATAGCGTTCAAATCAAATTAAATCAACTAAGTACAGTCAGCGTCATATAGTTCGTGATACTCAGGGTACTCTAAAAAATAGGCGCAACCAAAAAGTCGATAATATCGGTACAAACAAAGTTGTCTTATTGTTGTGAACAATTTTGTCGCTCAAAAGGTCGACACACTTAAAATGTCATATAATTCGGTTCAGTCAAACTGCCATAAATATGGTTACAGTCATCCCGCCAATGGTATCCAAACATTCTAAGTGTTCAAAAACATGGAACACATTAGAAAAATAAGCTAGCATGAAACCTCATTACACAATCTTGTGTTTGAATGTAATTCTATTATCTGTCAATGCATGTCATGTCAAATAACCATCAGCATCAGTCGTATTGATTTGTCATTTTCTTTCCTATTATTATGCGACTAGTCTTCCGCCCGCGATTTCACTTGCGCGTATTTTATTTTTTCAAATATCTCCCCCTTCCTCCCACATTTCTGGGATCAAAAGTACCCTATGTTCACCGGGGATAGTGTAGCTATCCAACAGTGACAGGATTATTTAAATCGGTTTAGTAGTTTCGGAGCCTATTCAATTCAAACAAACAAACAAACAATCAAATCTTTCCTCTTTATAATATTAGTGTAGATTTGCTTTTTATGAAGGGTCAGTCTTTATGTACGTTCGAACGTAACTTTATCAGAACTGCTCAGTTTATCGTTAATACGGAATGTGTTCATTTCAGTTACGTACCCAAGTAAAATTAAATACGAAATATACCTAATAACTCATATTGGTAACCTATCTTATTTTCGAAACTTTAATGTTCGAATTTTAAAAAATCGAAAACTCTATAACACAGGTTTGAATCGCAGATATATTTTTTGACTTAATATTGTATGTAATAAAGGAGAAGACCGATTCCCATACAATCTCGGGCCTGGCGATACAGGGCTGTAACTTGGCCTATATTTTGTTCATTTAAAAACTTCCTACGAGGCCAATTTTCACTGCGAATTTCAATGGCCAAGTCAGTAAAATAATCTACTGAAAATATTAGAGGTTATGTAACCCACGATCATTTTTAGTAAGAAAAGTGCTAGTTTTTGAACTTTTATTAACTCCCGACACAAAAAGAGGAATAATAGTGCCCTGTATGTTTGCCTGTGGCAACGACGTAGCTCCTAAGCGGATGAACCGATTTTCATGCGTTTTGATTTATTACATTCTTAGGCCTTTTGTTAGGTAGCAAGGCAGTCTGCAGTACAACCAACATTAAACTGTGACTATGAATAATTGACAACATACCTATTATGCATACCTACCTCACATGTTAATAATGCATAGGATCTGAATATTATTCTTAAATAAATGGGTATAAAAAAACATAAAGTTTTAATTATATTTTATTATTTATCATCAGTACAAAATATTAATATATAGGAGTAGGTATCCAAAAACTGGGCAGTGATGTTGTATTTTCTTGGTGTCGGGCTTGTGTCGGGCCCATCCTTCTTCTTCCAATGCGTCTTCGTATTGTGTTGTGCTGAAACGACCCGTTGCTATTCCACGATACAATTCCACAGCACAAGCACATGTTTATACCCATAAATCATGCTGTAGTCGTCAATAGGCATCAGGTTATCCGATGTTCACTCAAAGGTATTCATGGGTTGCAGAAAACGATGTCCAAGGATTTTTTAATAAATATAATTGATCGGTTTCAGAGTCCGTAAGTAAGCAGAGGTCTTTCCAAAATCAGGAGCAATACAAAGGAACACATTTACTAACGCATGAGTCCGAAAAACGAAATAAAATCAAAATCCAAAATAACTGATTAAATATAGCTGACACTGACATTACTGACATTGACAATACAGACAATAAATAGTGCCGTATATATCCGATTAAAACACAACTGGCATAAATCGATTTTGGACTCGCTTTTTTGTAACAACGTATAAAGAAGTAAAACTCATTTGCAAATGTCTAATCATATTTATCAAGTAACTGTTTTAACTTATAAGAAAAAAATTATTCAGTATTATGCCAAAAAAAGCCACCCTATAAAATATATTTAAGTATCGATTAAGATTAAATCGATTAAAACTGTCTCACTCGTTCTTTTTATTGTTATCAGAGCATTTAGAAAGATAGTCTAAAATAAAAGTCTAATGAAATTCGCGTTTATAAAGCAAGTTGAATATAATGAAATCATAAAAATCCATTTTTTTTGCTGTTGGCCATTGAAATTGATGGTAAAACGCAAATAGGCTGATCTAAAAAAAAATATAGATTTTTTTAGTATATGTTTCATGTCTGTATCGTTGGGCCCAAAATCGGTCTTCTCCTTTATTTTATATATGTTTCATTTTCCAGAAAAACTAATAGCCGACTTTCAAAACCCCTTTTTTTCTTTTTACAGTTGTATTGCTTACAATATTTTTTTATTCTAGATGTATTAAAATATCGAAGTATCTGTAAAAAAAGATTTTATTTAAAGTTTAAGACATTGGGTTACTTATTGGTTTGGTGCTTAATTTTGTGCTACAAAATGTATTGACAGAAGCGAAACGCTGCAAAACCGACTCCACGTAGTCTTGTCTGCCCTACCCCTAGAGTGTAATTCAAGCTCGCGTAGGCGCGGAGGGGCGAGGCGGCCCGCGAGCTGAGGAGCAGGTGGTTTTGACGGCCACCGCCGCGGCTGAGGCTGGCCGGCCGAGCCGGCCAGCAAGCCGAAGCCGAAAAGCTCGCGTGGGACAGCCGGAGCCCCGCAGCGCCGGAGCCGTGACAGAAACAATGCATGCTGAACTTGAATTATTAGAATTTGTCTTTTTTTAATATAGAAAATTTTATGGAAAAACGATTTTATGGAAACCAAATCGTCTAAAATATGTATATTTATGAAAGGTTGAGTAAGATTTAAAAACTTATAGATATTAAAAAAATGTTCATTTGAAAATTGGATTATCTGCTATATGACAATAGTTTTTTCGGTAAAATGAAAATATGGAAAACAAAAATGTGACAAAACGATTTCGGTTTAATGAAATTCGTACTAAAAACATTCGGATTTAAAATAGGTAACCCTTGAGACATATCATCCGTACTGAAATACTGAAAATTCAAGCTTCTAGTTTTGTCTAAAACGAAGCTATAGGGGATCGAGAATGGCCTGCAAAGAATG
This sequence comes from Mecyna flavalis, assembly GCA_949319885.1. Classification (NCBI taxonomy): domain Eukaryota; kingdom Metazoa; phylum Arthropoda; class Insecta; order Lepidoptera; family Crambidae; genus Mecyna; species Mecyna flavalis. Next base: position 14,864,485 of record OX439407.1, on the reverse strand, counting down.
GTACGGCCGTGCCGGCTTTTTTGCTCGACTTGGTCCTCACCACGGCCGTGCCCCCAAATATCGTAAATGGCTATGCAAGAAATTCAGAAATTCTATCCAAAACAAAAGAGAAGTCTATGACGTCGTGCTTAAAATGAAAAGGACAGCAGTAGTTTTTATCGCTTTCACTTTGTGTTTAATTTTTTAGATACTTATTGATGAGAAAAATAATATTTTAAATATTATAGCCGTAAGGTTTATTTTTCTAATGTGTTCCATATTTTTGAACACTTAGAATGTTTGGATACCATTGGCGGGATGACTGTAACCATATTTATGGCAGTTTGACTGAACCGATTTATGTGACATTTTAAATGTATCGCCCTTTTGAGCGACAAAACTGTTTACAACAATAAGACAACTTTGTTTGTACCGATATTATCGACATTTGGTTGCGTCTATTTATTAGAGTACCCTGCGTATCACGAACTATATGACGCTGACTGTACATTCCCTTTTCTCAAGAGAAGAACTTGTTGAAGAGCTAATTCCAGGCAAACTAAAGGTGAAAATCAAATCCACAACTTGCTATAAATAGTGTTCCATCCACGAAGATGAACAGAAGGTCAGTACCGAGACATTTTAATTTTACTAGCTTTATGTATGGATAATAATCCTTGTCTTGGTAACAAACAAACATGTCCTTCTGAAGCTCTGCGCACACGTACATCCGCTTCCGTCAAACAGTGGCTAAGCCGCTCGGGTATAAAAACACGGAGTTCGTGAGTTCGATTCCGCCTTGGGTCTGGTTGGTGGTAGGGCTTTTTCAGAGTCAGACTGGCTAGCTACCACCCCCACAGGTGAAATCTGCCGCCATAACAGCTCTGGATTTGTTTCGGCAATATTAATGTGGGAGCCAGTACACTTGAAATCTGAGGCTCGAAGATCGGATGAGTCTACAGTCTGGCAGCACATTGAGGGACGCTGGAGAAGTGTCTTTCAATGGCGTAGGCCGCAGTGACCGCTTACTATCAAGTGGACTGCGTGCCTGTCTGCCAACTGACCTAGTATAAAAAAAAAACATTTCGGCGATAAATTTTTATTATGTTATCTACTTGTTAATGACACTCTGGCAAACTATACTCTAATTTTTACCTAAGAATAACTGCATAAAGTCATAGTTAAATTGGTTCCAATAGCCTGCTGCACAATATCGCGAGCTAGCTAGCGCTCCGCAGCCTCTTGACACGTGCCGCTCAAACATCACCCATCGTGCTCAAGTACAGCGCTGTTTGTAAATTAACTGAGTAATATCAGCTACGGGAGATTAGCTTACAATGTGTGCTACTTCTTACTACAACTACTGTTGATGGAACTGATGGATTTAGGGCAGGAAAGCAACACCAGACTGAGATAAAGTTTGATTTACTCACAAACTGCTCACAAACGACATCGAGCACAATCACAATATATGAGCCGGAAGAGGTAAGTGCCCATAAGTGACAGATAGGTGACTTATTAGAGATAATACTTTAAAAAACATTAATTACAGAGCATGTTCTATAGCGGCATTGTGATTGACCTGGATTGACCCAATTTCTTTATTATTGACTTTGCATTGTGTTTATAAAGCCAGTTCCAATAGGAACATCCCAATAATACATTTCTCTCGCTCCACGCTTTCCCACCGTAGGGCACGAACGCGTTGCATCCAAATATATATTTTGACGGTGTCACACCAGGTCACGCTACAGTGTACTGTGTGTATTTACAGTAATACTGCTCTATTGTAGCTTACTATTTACTCGCGTTTGGCAACTAATGCGCCGTTTTGTTGAACATTCAGGCAGCTCAATACAAATCCAACGCAAGAACTGTCTACATACCTCGTACTGGCATGACATCTACCTGATATTAAGCGTCTGCTATTGCCTAAATACTTCAATCGGAATCCCACACATTCACTACACTATCTCACACGGTTTCAGAATAATAGTACCTTACTTACCCCTGTAAGTAAGGTACTATTATTCTGAAACACCATAGGTCTTATAGTATTCTGGATCTAAGGTCCCTACCTTAGATCCAGAATACTATAAGATTTTAAGTTTGTAGTTATTCTACATTTGGTGAAGCTGTTTATCATTTAACACAATCCTATGTGAGATATAAATAATCATTTTGGTTCCAATATTTTGGCTCTATCTATATTTGTGTATCAACATTCGCAGACTGGCAAGCAGCCTGATATTTACTGATATTATACAAATATATTATGTGACATCACCTAAATTCGTGCCTAATGTGCTGTCACAACGTAGGATCTTCTAATTTAAAGCGTACCTACTGGCTTCCACTTTAACATTACTTTGGATCACAGCCAAAATTGTGACAGATTTAGCCATGTAAGGAAATATGCACTTTGGAGTTAGCTCTTATCTTCTTCTTCTAAATTCTATATCTATAAATCTATATATATAAAAGAAAGTTGGTGTTAGTTACACTATTTATAACTCAAGAACGGATAAACCGATTTGGCTGAGAATTGGTAGAGAGGTAGCTTAGAACCAGGAGACATAAGACATAAGACAGGAGGATAAGGGGGGATAATTGAAAAAGGAAATTACGCGCGGGTGAAACCGCTAGGGCGACCGCTTAAGTATTAAATAAGTTCAAGATCAGTATTTATGGTTATCAAATAAAAACTTACTGATTTTATGAATAAAAAAAGGATTTCTTGATTTTTTGTACTAGAAACAATTCAGGGAGAAATTTTATGGATAGGACACGTCAGCTAAGATTGGATTTTATGACAGGGACAGAGCCGGGTATAAGAAAGTCTAAAAGCTGTCACAGCATAGGTTAACGTCCTTACATTTTTATTAAACAAATTCACTAACAAACGGTCTTTATACATTACTAGCCTTCCGCCCGCGGTTTCACCCGCGCGTAATTTATTTATTCAAATGTACCCCCTTTCGACCCACATTTCCGGGATCAAAGTACCCTATGTTCACCAGGGATGGTGTAGCTATCCAACAGTGAAAGAATTATTCAAATCGGTCCAGTATTTTCAGAGCCTATTCAATTCAAACAAACAAACATATAAACAAACAATCAAATCTTTCCTCTTTATATGTTATGTTGTCATAACGGTATATCGAATAATGTTTAATGAAATATCCTTAAATAGGATAGTCTCAAAGGAAACTTACTTTCAAGTAAACTGCTTGTCTGTTTGCTAACTGAAGTAACATAGACAGAAAGTCTAGCTGCCCGCTATTTGAAGCCAGGACGGCTTCAAATAAAGGTGAAATAATTATAGGTTCAGTCTTTCTAAAATTATGCGTGCAGGAGTAATTTACGCGAGCTGTTATGGAGACAGATTGAGAGCAGTGGGACTGAAAGCTAGCCAGTCGGACTCCAAAGTTCTACCACCCACCCACGACCGGGTTTATACCCGAGCGGCTTAACCAGTTCCACGGAGGCAGTACTTACATTTAATCGCCAACATTTTTCAACAATACCTCAAATCGATGGCCAAATTTAAAGCGGATTGGACGCCGCCTCGATCATTACATCGACCGGATCGAATTTGCATAAAATTCATAAACCACCAATATCCCTTGGCCGCTGTTTCGCTTAATTTTCCTTCATTCAATACCGAACGATAATGCCCTTAAAGATTTTTCATTACTAGACGCCTGCTGGTGTAGTCGATATTTTTTAATTTGATTTTATCATGGCATTATACTTAAGCGGATGTGCTTGATTGCTTTCTATGTATTTATATTCTATATCATGTTGTTAAGTTTAGTTAGCTGGAATGATATCATGTTCCACATGTTAAAGTCCGTTTACATTTGGTCACAGAATATAATAATAGTACTAGAACGAGTATAATAATTAATAACATAAAAGAATGAAGAAAGTGCAATACGAGTTTCTGTCCAATTGCAGTAATACCTACACATTTTATTAAATATTATTGGGGTATGTACATTATAACACATTACACACACAAGCATGAACGTACTTAGCCATAACTACTCAATTGTTTTTTTTTTCATTTCTTTTGATTAACCTCTTTTTTCTTTTGCAATCAATTTGTGACCACCAAAGCTATATTTTGTAGTCACCAGTTAGTTAACCCTTGGCATGCCTGGTGGTAAAAAGTTACGAGTTATGCCTGGTGGGTCTCTCAGACCCGGATTTACAATTCGTTTTTTTTTTAACTTTTTCTATATATTTTAGTTTGTTTGGCATCCTAATGCCTTCTAAGGGGATTGAAAATATTAAATAATGCTAAAGACGAATTCACTTGAATAATATTTATTGAAATAATTGTAATTCAACTACAGCCATTTTATTTTAACAAAAAATAGTCACTTATTCTTTGATATCATATTATTGTTATCAAACTTAATAAAATCTCAAATCAGATTTTATTTCTCATAAGGCACTACCATATGCTTATACAAAACTATAAAATTTTTAGTCTCCTTCATCTGGATCAACATTTTCTTGGGATTTGAAAGATTTCAGGAAATATATGAGTGTAGCTTTTGCATGCATAAGAATATCTTACAATATACTGTGTATTGCGGTCTTTATTGACTTGACAAACATGACATCTTCGTTTTGTTTCAGGAAAAATATAATATTGTCCTCCTGGTTGCAGCAGTTTCGATCCCACGTTGAATCTAGAAAATCTTCAATAAATTATCAACATATCGTCAATATGTAACATTTTGCTCAAAACTATCAATTATTATAGGAAACTAAATAAAATTTACTTACGTGATTAAGTTTTACGTAAAAATATACATTAAAAAATAACTTTTATCACACAAATATCAATAATCCCACAAAAAAAAAAATATAAAATACTTACATATTAAAGTCACGCCGCATGCCTATACCCTCCTTTTTCTACCTTGAAAAGTTGCTGCAGACTAAGGAAAATGGTGGAGAATGTACAGAAGTTCATAATAACCAGCTACTGAGAGCGGTAGCGCACGAAATTCAAATTTAAGTGCACTACAATGATTTTCATGTCACCCCGGGTCTGACAGACCCATCCAGGCATGCCGAGGGTTAAAGTGATACATGCCTACGACCCGAGTGCGCTGTAGCTAAATTATATACGCTATGATTTAGGCTAGGTACTAAATTTGTGAAACATCAATTTCAGTTTGACCTGCCACTCGACTTCACCCGGGCGCAGGGCGAAACAGACGAGGGGTAAAATTATAAATTAGCACCCCACAGAAAAGGTTTATTTTTTTACAATTCAAATAAGAAACCGTGTTACTCCGTTCCATTCCAGAAATACTTCCACTTCACATTTAACCCCAGCGCTGCGAGTATTCTTGCCAAAGTGACACTACAAAAAAGCAAGAATATATTCCTTTTATTCATTAGAGCTGCGAATAAAGCTGGTTCCGCATTCGGAACGGTTGTACGGAATATTACGCTTCAATTTTTGCTTCACTCGACACCTGTGGCCTCGTAAATTTCTTTAGCCTTTATAACAAGGTATTAAAGCCGAAAATCGCTCGATTGGAACGTCGAACATTTCTCACTAGCTGTCACGGGTATTGAAATAATGGAATTCAGAGGAATATTATATATGTAGGTGAGACTGTTTGTGTTGTAAATACAGGTAAATACAGGTATCAAGGGAGCATGTTTGGTTTGGACTAAATAGTTTCGGTCAGATTGGAGTAAGGTCTCGTCGTAATTGGATGGGTAATGCCCAGTAGCACGTTGGGGATAAGTCGACAAACAAAATTAGCATTAGTTTAACTAATAAGTGGGCTACCATAAACGGCAATTTTCGGCTAGTAATAAAGTTTAAAGATTTGTGGTGGGACAAAATTGCTATAATATCAATTAGGTTGTTTGTTTACTTTAGGACCGTCTTTTCTAAATAAGCAGACATACATACTGTCTATTTTAATATGGATGTATTGATAGTTTAAACCCAAAACGCGAAAAAAATATAGCGAATTCGGTTGCTTTAACTCTACTAAAAAGTAAAACCAGTCAAGTTTATACCTTTTTTGGCTCTGAACAAATTTTGCCACAAACTAATATGTACGTATCTATTGCTTCAAAATCATTTTTACCTACAATCTATCAATATAAATAAAAATGAATTGCTGTTCGTTAGTCTCGCTAAAACTCGAGAACGACTGAACCGATTTGACTAATTTTCGTGAAAGTCTAGGGAAGGTTTAAACAATGAGAAAATATGTAAAAGTTGCAAAGAAAATACTAAAAACGACAATTTTATTTTCCCTATAAACTGTTCTTACCTGTCAAACGAAGTGATACGAACAAGAAACTAATAAGAATAAAAAGTATCATTAGTTCCGCCGGAACTTTTTTGACTGGAACTAGTGAGAATAATCCAGAATTCACCGGGTCAGCTAGTTTTGAATAAAAATTAAACTCAAAAACTTTTCAATTTCACTATCTCTTCCTATTCCGAATATACCTACACTTGAAAGGTAAATGGAACGTCCGTATGTACAGAAAAGAAAATGTAAGCTAATTTTTCTCTAGCTCGAATTGCACAGTGCATGCAGACTGTAAAAGGCAATTATTTCCAGATCCCCCAAGGGGATGCGAAACTTAGCGGAAATTTTATTACAATATTGGTATCGGGAAATCATAGCATTACATTAAAAGCTTTTCACATTATTGGTCCTTGGAATATTACCATTGTAACAGAAAAAGGGTTGTTAATTGGCTGATGCGGTTGTTACTTGTATTACTAGCGATTATTCTTGATCGCATTAAATATACAACTACATAAATAGATTCCAGTCGCGGTTCAATAAAACACGTTTAATTTGCTTTACAGAAATCGTGATGTTTTCCATGACTTACGTGAGCTTAAGACAAAGGTCAACGAATTTTTAAGGGATTGCGGTCTGGCTCACTTTGGTATTTTTCTGCGATTAATGCTTGAATTTGTTTGTGTTATTGCATCTAATCACTTCCTCGATTTAAATAGTCATCTATATGAGAAATTGTGCAATACTAGTAATTTAGCTTCATTCCCGTTCGTCCCACTGAACTTGCTGGTGGGACGAACGGGAATAAAAATTAATATTTTATTTAATTCCCGTTCGTCCCACTGGTGGTACGAACGGGAATGAACCGTTATTTAGCACTGGTAAGAAGAAACAGTTTTATGATGTGTTTAATTTAGTTTACAGTAAAAATAATAAAACATAGGTTTTTATAGTACAGCAGAATACCAGTTTTAGATTGGTTTTTCTACAACAATTCCGAACGCCTAAGCATGCGACTCTATACACATTCCAAGTTAGTAACCTAATATTAAAAAATAAATAAAATTCTTGGTGTATTTTGTTACATATTTATTTATTTGTCAACTCTAAATATAATCTCTCGTAACATATCTTACATCTAAAATTAGCAATAAATGGTATTGCAAACATCAACAATTGATAACAGTTTTATTATAACTCTTGGGGTATTTAATGTTAACAAATTATCTTTGGTAGAGAGCTAATATCTAAGAAAAATGCGAAAGAAACTACTAAATCCATAATCAATTGATAAAATATACAAATTAAAGAAACATAAAAACAAAAAGGAATAAGTAATTACAAAATAATTCGTAACGTTTTCTTCATAAGCTGTACTTTCAAATGTATTTTTCTAAATGTGAAAATGATATTAAATAAATCCCTGCATTTCAAAAATTCTGCTTGAAATAATATATTAGATATTTAGGAAACCCAAAGCCGTTTAAATAATAAACAACGCGTTATCTTCACCAAAAATATTTCAAATTGTTTGGATGTGAAAATCAACATTGTCTCTTTAAATTGGTGTCTTCCATAAAGTAAAGTCAGGGTACCAAAATGATCTGAGCGTTCAAACCTACCAAAAATATCTGAACATTTGACAAAAAACACTCTTAGCACAATACTTTTAGGTGTAAATATCGTTTGTTGTCATTTGTTCTCAAACAACAAATGAAAATGCACCTTTACGTCATAAGATAGGGTTGATTTTGTCAAATGTTCAGATATTTTTGGTGGGTTTGAACGCTCAGATCATTTTGACGCTGACTGTATAAGAATTATTTCTTTACCAACCGTACTCGCGAAATTCTTATTATTCTCGCACTCGGTAAAAAGTATAAATAAAGAAAATTATAATATCTAACTTTACGTGCTGTAAAAACTGTTGCCATTGACTAAGCGACGTACAAAGTTCCCATAGCACACAATTCGAAACGCTCAAATTTCTCTCCCGGGTATTCCGAGGGTTTAGCGACTAAAATCGCCTTCATTTTGAGTAAATTGTGTTAAATTTCAGTTGAAAATAAGGGCCCAATTGTAAGAAACTCGATTAAGGCAATTCCCAGTTAACTTCGTCGTCGTATTTTTCATTCTCCTTAAGGGCATTGAAGATGGGCAGCCTACACAGAAGACCTGTAAGCAAGAAGGGTTAAATCAATAAGTTAAATAAGTACCGGACATGGATAAAGAACAGTGTAAAAATAAAAGAAGCGCAGATTTATTTGCTTTCCTTTTCGACCGCCTTCGTGGAACAGTGGCTTAGCTAGGGTAGGTAGTAGGGTATAAAGAGGTCGTGGGTTCGATTCCCGCCTTGGGTCTGGTTGGTGATAGGGCTTTTTCAGAGTCCGACTGGCTAGCTACCTCCCCTACAGGTGAAATCTGCCGCCATAACAGCTCTGGCTGTGTTCCGGCAATATTTTTGTGGGAGCCAGTTCATTTGAAATCAGAGGCTCGAAGATCAGATGAGCCTACAGTCTGGCAGCACATTAAGCGACGCTTACAGGCGATGTTTCCCTGACCTACAATAAAAAAATTGTAGCAAATGCATTACACGTACCCTCGGTTTAGTGGTGCGTTAAGCACCTAGCGAGGATTACTTGCCACTCTCCTGCTCAGAAAGCAGGCTTACCTACTAAACCCTACTATACCCCCAAGGCGTTTTAGTGGCAGTACCTCAGGGACAGACTATGGCTTTTGTTTCTGTGACACTACCAACGAATGCATCACGTCCTCCTTGCTGGCAGCAGCAGTTAAGAGTATTTGACTGCTATCGTTCAGCACGGGAGGCCCGGGCACCCAGCACTCTTCGCCTCAGCATATTAAAATGTTTTTTTTGGGGAAAATGAAATAACATCGCCAATTTCTAAACTTTGAACTGTACAATGTATAGGCGAAAAAATATTTGAGTTTACAGAAAACTGACTTCAGTTTTCTGTAAACTCAAATATTTTACTTCGTCGGTCGATACCTATCGAACGACGAAGTAAAATATTTGAGAACTGGATCATCATCGCCAATCATCGCACGTGATTCAAATGTTCAAAATGTCCTTAAGAGTTCAAAAGCAGGTTCACTGCCAAACACACCACCCGGCTCTACTTTCTATATAAGTGTTCTTATTAATCTCGTTTCGGTTAAATCAAAGCTTGAGACGGATGGGTAGTATTATCGTGTCATCGCGAAGTTTCTCAGAGATTAGCTGAACTCGATCTGCGCTAAACAATGATAAATGACTGCAGCGGAACTATTCGTCTAATGGCCGGAGGACCGCAGTCTGACGTACTCTGAATAATGTCGACGGCGGACTGAGATGAACGTTATAAAAAGTTATTACTATTATAGATTTAGAAACTGTTGTGGTGGCTTTTCAGAAGCCCTAGCTTCTACAACAGTTTCTGACCTAAACAAGCGGCACTTATGAGGGTCGTTATCGCTCAATTTGCGATAGCCAATGTCAAAAGTTCAAAACTATATATACATATATATTAAGAAAATAAGGACATATTTACGAAAAAGCGATTTTGAGCAATACAATATTAATCCTTATCCAATTAAGTACCTTAAATAAATTGTGCATGTAATATAAATCAATATGGCCCTTTACAGCATGCAATTTAAATGAATATTTTTGAAGATATTACAGATTTAAAATGCAGGGACATAGCGGTTGCGGCGGTACCGACCGGCCGGGGGGCGCATGGATGATGGATGAACGTTTGTTACTTTTTCACGTAAAAACTACTGAATTGATTTTAATGAAACTTTACAATAATATAGCTTATACATCAGAATAACTCATAGGCTACAATTTACAAGATATTCCCGCGGGATAACGTCCTATAGTTCACGCGGGCGAAGCCGCGGGCGGAAGGCTAGTGTTGTAGTTTATACTATGTAGTGAAGTATAAAACAAAGTCGCTTTCTCTGTCCCTATGTCCCTTTGTATGCTTAAATCTTTGAAACTACGCAACGGATTTTGATGCGGTTTTTTTATTAGATAGACTGATTCAAGAGGAAGGTTTATATGTATAATACATGCATAATATAGTAGAGAAACACTGATAATTTTAGAGGTTTTTAATTTAAGGTCGTAAATAATCACATTTTTTTGCGCTTACATTGCAAACGCTGGCTGAATCCTACGAGATAGATCAAAATAATGTACTACAATATTGTTCACCTTAAAAATTTTTACAAAAAAGTCCGCGATGGTATATGTCTAACTCTTAGGGATAACCCACAATAACCATTTTCCTTTACTTATTACGATAAAATAATGGCTTATTTACGAAAAAGTCGTTTTAAGCAAAACAGTATTAATCATTATCCAATAAAGTACCATAAATAAATTGTGCATGTAATATAGATTAATATGGCTCTTTACATCATGTAATTTAAATGAATAGTTTCGAAGATATTACAGATTTAAAATGCAGGGACATAGCGGTTGCGGCGGTACCGGCCGGGGAGAGGATGGATGAACGTTTGTTATTCTTTCACGTAAAAACTACTGAATTGATTTTAATGAAACTTTACAATAATATAGCTTATACATCAGAATAACACATAGGCTACAATTTACAAGATATTCCCGCGGGATAACGTCCTATAGTTCACGCGGGCGAAGCCGCGGGCGGAAGGCTAGGCGAGTGCGCTGTAGCTAAATTATATACGCTATGATTTAGGCTAGGTACTAAATTTGTGAAACATCAATTTCAGTTTGACCTGCCACTCGACTTCACCCGGGCGCAGGGCGAAACAGACGAGGGGTAAAATTATAAATTAGCACCCCACAGAAAAGGTTTATTTTTTTACAATTCAAATAAGAAACCGTGTTACTCCGTTCCATTCCAGAAATACTTCCACTTCACATTTAACCCCAGCGCTGCGAGTATTCTTGCCAAAGTGACACTACAAAAAAGCAAGAATATATTCCTTTTATTCATTAGAGCTGCGAATAAAGCTGGTTCCGCATTCGGAACGGTTGTACGGAATATTACGCTTCAATTTTTGCTTCACTCGACACCTGTGGCCTCGTAAATTTCTTTAGCCTTTATAACAAGGTATTAAAGCCGAAAATCGCTCGATTGGAACGTCGAACATTTCTCACTAGCTGTCACGGGTATTGAAATAATGGAATTCAGAGGAATATTATATATGTAGGTGAGACTGTTTGTGTTGTAAATACAGGTAAATACAGGTATCAAGGGAGCATGTTTGGTTTGGACTAAATAGTTTCGGTCAGATTGGAGTAAGGTCTCGTCGTAATTGGATGGGTAATGCCCAGTAGCACGTTGGGGATAAGTCGACAAACAAAATTAGCATTAGTTTAACTAATAAGTGGGCTACCATAAACGGCAATTTTCGGCTAGTAATAAAGTTTAAAGATTTGTGGTGGGACAAAATTGCTATAATATCAATTAGGTTGTTTGTTTACTTTAGGACCGTCTTTTCTAAATAAGCAGACATACATACTGTCTATTTTAATATGGATGTATTGATAGTTTAAACCCAAAACGCGAAAAAAATATAGCGAATTCGGTTGCTTTAACTCTACTAAAAAGTAAAACCAGTCAAGTTTATACCTTTTTTGGCTCTGAACAAATTTTGCCACAAACTAATATGTACGTATCTATTGCTTCAAAATCATTTTTACCTACAATCTATCAATATAAATAAAAATGAATTGCTGTTCGTTAGTCTCGCTAAAACTCGAGAACGACTGAACCGATTTGACTAATTTTCGTGAAAGTCTAGGGAAGGTTTAAACAATGAGAAAATATGTAAAAGTTGCAAAGAAAATACTAAAAACGACAATTTTATTTTCCCTATAAACTGTTCTTACCTGTCAAACGAAGTGATACGAACAAGAAACTAATAAGAATAAAAAGTATCATTAGTTCCGCCGGAACTTTTTTGACTGGAACTAGTGAGAATAATCCAGAATTCACCGGGTCAGCTAGTTTTGAATAAAAATTAAACTCAAAAACTTTTCAATTTCACTATCTCTTCCTATTCCGAATATACCTACACTTGAAAGGTAAATGGAACGTCCGTATGTACAGAAAAGAAAATGTAAGCTAATTTTTCTCTAGCTCGAATTGCACAGTGCATGCAGACTGTAAAAGGCAATTATTTCCAGATCCCCCAAGGGGATGCGAAACTTAGCGGAAATTTTATTACAATATTGGTATCGGGAAATCATAGCATTACATTAAAAGCTTTTCACATTATTGGTCCTTGGAATATTACCATTGTAACAGAAAAAGGGTTGTTAATTGGCTGATGCGGTTGTTACTTGTATTACTAGCGATTATTCTTGATCGCATTAAATATACAACTACATAAATAGATTCCAGTCGCGGTTCAATAAAACACGTTTAATTTGCTTTACAGAAATCGTGATGTTTTCCATGACTTACGTGAGCTTAAGACAAAGGTCAACGAATTTTTAAGGGATTGCGGTCTGGCTCACTTTGGTATTTTTCTGCGATTAATGCTTGAATTTGTTTGTGTTATTGCATCTAATCACTTCCTCGATTTAAATAGTCATCTATATGAGAAATTGTGCAATACTAGTAATTTAGCTTCATTCCCGTTCGTCCCACTGAACTTGCTGGTGGGACGAACGGGAATAAAAATTAATATTTTATTTAATTCCCGTTCGTCCCACTGGTGGTACGAACGGGAATGAACCGTTATTTAGCACTGGTAAGAAGAAACAGTTTTATGATGTGTTTAATTTAGTTTACAGTAAAAATAATAAAACATAGGTTTTTATAGTACAGCAGAATACCAGTTTTAGATTGGTTTTTCTACAACAATTCCGAACGCCTAAGCATGCGACTCTATACACATTCCAAGTTAGTAACCTAATATTAAAAAATAAATAAAATTCTTGGTGTATTTTGTTACATATTTATTTATTTGTCAACTCTAAATATAATCTCTCGTAACATATCTTACATCTAAAATTAGCAATAAATGGTATTGCAAACATCAACAATTGATAACAGTTTTATTATAACTCTTGGGGTATTTAATGTTAACAAATTATCTTTGGTAGAGAGCTAATATCTAAGAAAAATGCGAAAGAAACTACTAAATCCATAATCAATTGATAAAATATACAAATTAAAGAAACATAAAAACAAAAAGGAATAAGTAATTACAAAATAATTCGTAACGTTTTCTTCATAAGCTGTACTTTCAAATGTATTTTTCTAAATGTGAAAATGATATTAAATAAATCCCTGCATTTCAAAAATTCTGCTTGAAATAATATATTAGATATTTAGGAAACCCAAAGCCGTTTAAATAATAAACAACGCGTTATCTTCACCAAAAATATTTCAAATTGTTTGGATGTGAAAATCAACATTGTCTCTTTAAATTGGTGTCTTCCATAAAGTAAAGTCAGGGTACCAAAATGATCTGAGCGTTCAAACCTACCAAAAATATCTGAACATTTGACAAAAAACACTCTTAGCACAATACTTTTAGGTGTAAATATCGTTTGTTGTCATTTGTTCTCAAACAACAAATGAAAATGCACCTTTACGTCATAAGATAGGGTTGATTTTGTCAAATGTTCAGATATTTTTGGTGGGTTTGAACGCTCAGATCATTTTGACGCTGACTGTATAAGAATTATTTCTTTACCAACCGTACTCGCGAAATTCTTATTATTCTCGCACTCGGTAAAAAGTATAAATAAAGAAAATTATAATATCTAACTTTACGTGCTGTAAAAACTGTTGCCATTGACTAAGCGACGTACAAAGTTCCCATAGCACACAATTCGAAACGCTCAAATTTCTCTCCCGGGTATTCCGAGGGTTTAGCGACTAAAATCGCCTTCATTTTGAGTAAATTGTGTTAAATTTCAGTTGAAAATAAGGGCCCAATTGTAAGAAACTCGATTAAGGCAATTCCCAGTTAACTTCGTCGTCGTATTTTTCATTCTCCTTAAGGGCATTGAAGATGGGCAGCCTACACAGAAGACCTGTAAGCAAGAAGGGTTAAATCAATAAGTTAAATAAGTACCGGACATGGATAAAGAACAGTGTAAAAATAAAAGAAGCGCAGATTTATTTGCTTTCCTTTTCGACCGCCTTCGTGGAACAGTGGCTTAGCTAGGGTAGGTAGTAGGGTATAAAGAGGTCGTGGGTTCGATTCCCGCCTTGGGTCTGGTTGGTGATAGGGCTTTTTCAGAGTCCGACTGGCTAGCTACCTCCCCTACAGGTGAAATCTGCCGCCATAACAGCTCTGGCTGTGTTCCGGCAATATTTTTGTGGGAGCCAGTTCATTTGAAATCAGAGGCTCGAAGATCAGATGAGCCTACAGTCTGGCAGCACATTAAGCGACGCTTACAGGCGATGTTTCCCTGACCTACAATAAAAAAATTGTAGCAAATGCATTACACGTACCCTCGGTTTAGTGGTGCGTTAAGCACCTAGCGAGGATTACTTGCCACTCTCCTGCTCAGAAAGCAGGCTTACCTACTAAACCCTACTATACCCCCAAGGCGTTTTAGTGGCAGTACCTCAGGGACAGACTATGGCTTTTGTTTCTGTGACACTACCAACGAATGCATCACGTCCTCCTTGCTGGCAGCAGCAGTTAAGAGTATTTGACTGCTATCGTTCAGCACGGGAGGCCCGGGCACCCAGCACTCTTCGCCTCAGCATATTAAAATGTTTTTTTTGGGGAAAATGAAATAACATCGCCAATTTCTAAACTTTGAACTGTACAATGTATAGGCGAAAAAATATTTGAGTTTACAGAAAACTGACTTCAGTTTTCTGTAAACTCAAATATTTTACTTCGTCGGTCGATACCTATCGAACGACGAAGTAAAATATTTGAGAACTGGATCATCATCGCCAATCATCGCACGTGATTCAAATGTTCAAAATGTCCTTAAGAGTTCAAAAGCAGGTTCACTGCCAAACACACCACCCGGCTCTACTTTCTATATAAGTGTTCTTATTAATCTCGTTTCGGTTAAATCAAAGCTTGAGACGGATGGGTAGTATTATCGTGTCATCGCGAAGTTTCTCAGAGATTAGCTGAACTCGATCTGCGCTAAACAATGATAAATGACTGCAGCGGAACTATTCGTCTAATGGCCGGAGGACCGCAGTCTGACGTACTCTGAATAATGTCGACGGCGGACTGAGATGAACGTTATAAAAAGTTATTACTATTATAGATTTAGAAACTGTTGTGGTGGCTTTTCAGAAGCCCTAGCTTCTACAACAGTTTCTGACCTAAACAAGCGGCACTTATGAGGGTCGTTATCGCTCAATTTGCGATAGCCAATGTCAAAAGTTCAAAACTATATATACATATATATTAAGAAAATAAGGACATATTTACGAAAAAGCGATTTTGAGCAATACAATATTAATCCTTATCCAATTAAGTACCTTAAATAAATTGTGCATGTAATATAAATCAATATGGCCCTTTACAGCATGCAATTTAAATGAATATTTTTGAAGATATTACAGATTTAAAATGCAGGGACATAGCGGTTGCGGCGGTACCGACCGGCCGGGGGGCGCATGGATGATGGATGAACGTTTGTTACTTTTTCACGTAAAAACTACTGAATTGATTTTAATGAAACTTTACAATAATATAGCTTATACATCAGAATAACTCATAGGCTACAATTTACAAGATATTCCCGCGGGATAACGTCCTATAGTTCACGCGGGCGAAGCCGCGGGCGGAAGGCTAGTGTTGTAGTTTATACTATGTAGTGAAGTATAAAACAAAGTCGCTTTCTCTGTCCCTATGTCCCTTTGTATGCTTAAATCTTTGAAACTACGCAACGGATTTTGATGCGGTTTTTTTATTAGATAGACTGATTCAAGAGGAAGGTTTATATGTATAATACATGCATAATATAGTAGAGAAACACTGATAATTTTAGAGGTTTTTAATTTAAGGTCGTAAATAATCACATTTTTTTGCGCTTACATTGCAAACGCTGGCTGAATCCTACGAGATAGATCAAAATAATGTACTACAATATTGTTCACCTTAAAAATTTTTACAAAAAAGTCCGCGATGGTATATGTCTAACTCTTAGGGATAACCCACAATAACCATTTTCCTTTACTTATTACGATAAAATAATGGCTTATTTACGAAAAAGTCGTTTTAAGCAAAACAGTATTAATCATTATCCAATAAAGTACCATAAATAAATTGTGCATGTAATATAGATTAATATGGCTCTTTACATCATGTAATTTAAATGAATAGTTTCGAAGATATTACAGATTTAAAATGCAGGGACATAGCGGTTGCGGCGGTACCGGCCGGGGAGAGGATGGATGAACGTTTGTTATTCTTTCACGTAAAAACTACTGAATTGATTTTAATGAAACTTTACAATAATATAGCTTATACATCAGAATAACACATAGGCTACAATTTACAAGATATTCCCGCGGGATAACGTCCTATAGTTCACGCGGGCGAAGCCGCGGGCGGAAGGCTAGGCGAGTGCGCTGTAGCTAAATTATATACGCTATGATTTAGGCTAGGTACTAAATTTGTGAAACATCAATTTCAGTTTGACCTGCCACTCGACTTCACCCGGGCGCAGGGCGAAACAGACGAGGGGTAAAATTATAAATTAGCACCCCACAGAAAAGGTTTATTTTTTTACAATTCAAATAAGAAACCGTGTTACTCCGTTCCATTCCAGAAATACTTCCACTTCACATTTAACCCCAGCGCTGCGAGTATTCTTGCCAAAGTGACACTACAAAAAAGCAAGAATATATTCCTTTTATTCATTAGAGCTGCGAATAAAGCTGGTTCCGCATTCGGAACGGTTGTACGGAATATTACGCTTCAATTTTTGCTTCACTCGACACCTGTGGCCTCGTAAATTTCTTTAGCCTTTATAACAAGGTATTAAAGCCGAAAATCGCTCGATTGGAACGTCGAACATTTCTCACTAGCTGTCACGGGTATTGAAATAATGGAATTCAGAGGAATATTATATATGTAGGTGAGACTGTTTGTGTTGTAAATACAGGTAAATACAGGTATCAAGGGAGCATGTTTGGTTTGGACTAAATAGTTTCGGTCAGATTGGAGTAAGGTCTCGTCGTAATTGGATGGGTAATGCCCAGTAGCACGTTGGGGATAAGTCGACAAACAAAATTAGCATTAGTTTAACTAATAAGTGGGCTACCATAAACGGCAATTTTCGGCTAGTAATAAAGTTTAAAGATTTGTGGTGGGACAAAATTGCTATAATATCAATTAGGTTGTTTGTTTACTTTAGGACCGTCTTTTCTAAATAAGCAGACATACATACTGTCTATTTTAATATGGATGTATTGATAGTTTAAACCCAAAACGCGAAAAAAATATAGCGAATTCGGTTGCTTTAACTCTACTAAAAAGTAAAACCAGTCAAGTTTATACCTTTTTTGGCTCTGAACAAATTTTGCCACAAACTAATATGTACGTATCTATTGCTTCAAAATCATTTTTACCTACAATCTATCAATATAAATAAAAATGAATTGCTGTTCGTTAGTCTCGCTAAAACTCGAGAACGACTGAACCGATTTGACTAATTTTCGTGAAAGTCTAGGGAAGGTTTAAACAATGAGAAAATATGTAAAAGTTGCAAAGAAAATACTAAAAACGACAATTTTATTTTCCCTATAAACTGTTCTTACCTGTCAAACGAAGTGATACGAACAAGAAACTAATAAGAATAAAAAGTATCATTAGTTCCGCCGGAACTTTTTTGACTGGAACTAGTGAGAATAATCCAGAATTCACCGGGTCAGCTAGTTTTGAATAAAAATTAAACTCAAAAACTTTTCAATTTCACTATCTCTTCCTATTCCGAATATACCTACACTTGAAAGGTAAATGGAACGTCCGTATGTACAGAAAAGAAAATGTAAGCTAATTTTTCTCTAGCTCGAATTGCACAGTGCATGCAGACTGTAAAAGGCAATTATTTCCAGATCCCCCAAGGGGATGCGAAACTTAGCGGAAATTTTATTACAATATTGGTATCGGGAAATCATAGCATTACATTAAAAGCTTTTCACATTATTGGTCCTTGGAATATTACCATTGTAACAGAAAAAGGGTTGTTAATTGGCTGATGCGGTTGTTACTTGTATTACTAGCGATTATTCTTGATCGCATTAAATATACAACTACATAAATAGATTCCAGTCGCGGTTCAATAAAACACGTTTAATTTGCTTTACAGAAATCGTGATGTTTTCCATGACTTACGTGAGCTTAAGACAAAGGTCAACGAATTTTTAAGGGATTGCGGTCTGGCTCACTTTGGTATTTTTCTGCGATTAATGCTTGAATTTGTTTGTGTTATTGCATCTAATCACTTCCTCGATTTAAATAGTCATCTATATGAGAAATTGTGCAATACTAGTAATTTAGCTTCATTCCCGTTCGTCCCACTGAACTTGCTGGTGGGACGAACGGGAATAAAAATTAATATTTTATTTAATTCCCGTTCGTCCCACTGGTGGTACGAACGGGAATGAACCGTTATTTAGCACTGGTAAGAAGAAACAGTTTTATGATGTGTTTAATTTAGTTTACAGTAAAAATAATAAAACATAGGTTTTTATAGTACAGCAGAATACCAGTTTTAGATTGGTTTTTCTACAACAATTCCGAACGCCTAAGCATGCGACTCTATACACATTCCAAGTTAGTAACCTAATATTAAAAAATAAATAAAATTCTTGGTGTATTTTGTTACATATTTATTTATTTGTCAACTCTAAATATAATCTCTCGTAACATATCTTACATCTAAAATTAGCAATAAATGGTATTGCAAACATCAACAATTGATAACAGTTTTATTATAACTCTTGGGGTATTTAATGTTAACAAATTATCTTTGGTAGAGAGCTAATATCTAAGAAAAATGCGAAAGAAACTACTAAATCCATAATCAATTGATAAAATATACAAATTAAAGAAACATAAAAACAAAAAGGAATAAGTAATTACAAAATAATTCGTAACGTTTTCTTCATAAGCTGTACTTTCAAATGTATTTTTCTAAATGTGAAAATAATATTAAATAAATCCCTGCATTTCAAAAATTCTGCTTGAAATAATATATTAGATATTTAGGAAACCCAAAGCCGTTTAAATAATAAACAACGCGTTATCTTCACCAAAAATATTTCAAATTGTTTGGATGTGAAAATCAACATTGTCTCTTTAAATTGGTGTCTTCCATAAAGTAAAGTCAGGGTACCAAAATGATCTGAGCGTTCAAACCTACCAAAAATATCTGAACATTTGACAAAAAACACTCTTAGCACAATACTTTTAGGTGTAAATATCGTTTGTTGTCATTTGTTCTCAAACAACAAATGAAAATGCACCTTTACGTCATAAGATAGGGTTGATTTTGTCAAATGTTCAGATATTTTTGGTGGGTTTGAACGCTCAGATCATTTTGACGCTGACTGTATTAGAATTATTTCTTTACCAACCGTACTCGCGAAATTCTTATTATTCTCGCACTCGGTAAAAAGTATAAATAAAGAAAATTATAATATCTAACTTTACGTGCTGTAAAAACTGTTGCCATTGACTAAGCGACGTACAAAGTTCCCATAGCACACAATTCGAAACGCTCAAATTTCTCTCCCGGGTATTCCGAGGGTTTAGCGACTAAAATCGCCTTCATTTTGAGTAAATTGTGTTAAATTTCAGTTGAAAATAAGGGCCCAATTGTAAGAAACTCGATTAAGGCAATTCCCAGTTAACTTCGTCGTCGTATTTTTCATTCTCCTTAAGGGCATTGAAGATGGGCAGCCTACACAGAAGACCTGTAAGCAAGAAGGGTTAAATCAATAAGTTAAATAAGTACCGGACATGGATAAAGAACAGTGTAAAAATAAAAGAAGCGCAGATTTATTTGCTTTCCTTTTCGACCGCCTTCGTGGAACAGTGGCTTAGCTAGGGTAGGTAGTAGGGTATAAAGAGGTCGTGGGTTCGATTCCCGCCTTGGGTCTGGTTGGTGATAGGGCTTTTTCAGAGTCCGACTGGCTAGCTACCTCCCCTACAGGTGAAATCTGCCGCCATAACAGCTCTGGCTGTGTTCCGGCAATATTTTTGTGGGAGCCAGTTCATTTGAAATCAGAGGCTCGAAGATCAGATGAGCCTACAGTCTGGCAGCACATTAAGCGACGCTTACAGGCGATGTTTCCCTGACCTACAATAAAAAAATTGTAGCAAATGCATTACACGTACCCTCGGTTTAGTGGTGCGTTAAGCACCTAGCGAGGATTACTTGCCACTCTCCTGCTCAGAAAGCAGGCTTACCTACTAAACCCTACTATACCCCCAAGGCGTTTTAGTGGCAGTACCTCAGGGACAGACTATGGCTTTTGTTTCTGTGACACTACCAACGAATGCATCACGTCCTCCTTGCTGGCAGCAGCAGTTAAGAGTATTTGACTGCTATCGTTCAGCACGGGAGGCCCGGGCACCCAGCACTCTTCGCCTCAGCATATTAAAATGTTTTTTTTGGGGAAAATGAAATAACATCGCCAATTTCTAAACTTTGAACTGTACAATGTATAGGCGAAAAAATATTTGAGTTTACAGAAAACTGACTTCAGTTTTCTGTAAACTCAAATATTTTACTTCGTCGGTCGATACCTATCGAACGACGAAGTAAAATATTTGAGAACTGGATCATCATCGCCAATCATCGCACGTGATTCAAATGTTCAAAATGTCCTTAAGAGTTCAAAAGCAGGTTCACTGCCAAACACACCACCCGGCTCTACTTTCTATATAAGTGTTCTTATTAATCTCGTTTCGGTTAAATCAAAGCTTGAGACGGATGGGTAGTATTATCGTGTCATCGCGAAGTTTCTCAGAGATTAGCTGAACTCGATCTGCGCTAAACAATGATAAATGACTGCAGCGGAACTATTCGTCTAATGGCCGGAGGACCGCAGTCTGACGTACTCTGAATAATGTCGACGGCGGACTGAGATGAACGTTATAAAAAGTTATTACTATTATAGATTTAGAAACTGTTGTGGTGGCTTTTCAGAAGCCCTAGCTTCTACAACAGTTTCTGACCTAAACAAGCGGCACTTTGAGGGTCGTTATCGCTCAATTTGCGATAGCCAATGTCAAAACTCTTACTTTAAATATCGACTGACCACGTGACTTTTCTATGACACCTGTCGAACCCATACAATTTGAAGTTTGTGAAATTCGCTATCGCTATCAAAATGTTACTTTATCTAGGCCCCCTGGTAAATTAGATAAAGTTTAATTTTAATAAACGTGCTTAAAGCGACTAAGTTACGCCCTTATTAATAAAGTATCAAGAATTCTTTTATTCAATGAGGAAGCATAAATCTCTAATGGATGTGGTAACTAAAACTGTCAATAACTGTTTGTATACTAAAATAATATTGATATTTTAAACGCGAACGGGTGGCGTTAGACAACTGTTAAAAATACTCAAAAACCTTGTTAGTGAAACACAACCCAAACAAATGGAATATGCACAAAGGTTTGTACAGTATGCTAGCCAACTTCCCAAATATTATACCGCCTCGATAAAATCATTCGTACACGTGTCAATTATATTAATTATTTACAAGAATTTTACAGCATCTAAAAGGCTAATATACCTACTTGTATTTAATTTTAATATCAAAATTCGTTTTCAACAAGATACAATTAATGTTATCACTGATATTGGATACGGGTGTTTGCTACCGTTATTATAGCTGGCTTCCAAGTAAAATGTTTTCCAAGAACTGAAGGCTGGCTTTTATATTCGCTTGAAATGAATCATTTATACCTAAACTGTTTTTTTTTTGTTTTATGGACTTTATTGTCTATGTCCGGGATTTCACTCGGCACAGGGCACCATAAATTGACTGGCCCAATAGAGCATTTGGTGTAGCCCTCCCTACCCTATGCGCCAGGGGTCGTGGGTTCGAGACTCAGGACACACGTTTGTGGTTTTCCTGTGTCTGGATTTTTATTACCATCGTTGATTTTGATACTCATACTCACACAACTATTACTATGTGGTCAGGTCAATGTATGTGATGTTGTCAAATATTTATTTAATACTAGCTGGCCCGGTGAACTTCGTATCACTTCGTTTGACAGATAAGAATAGTTTGTATGGGAAAATAAAATTGTCGTTTTAAGTATTTTCCTCGCATTTTTTTCCATATTTTCTTTTCGTTCAAACCTTCCCTGGACTTCCACGAATATTTCAAGACTAAAATTAGTCACATCGGTTAAGCCGTTTTCGAGTTTTAGCGAGATTAACGAACAGGAATTCATTTTTATTTATAAAGATAAGACTTTAAAGAAGAGATATATTATCACGAATTTCTCAGCGGTGAAACCGCCTGTTAAAATATACTAATACAGGAATTACATTCACTGTACCATGATACTGTGAATCTCTTAACCACCCCGATAAAATTAATTCCTTGAGCCAAATGTTCCGATTAACAGTCAAAAATAACCCAATTCCAACGAAGTGGCTGTGTTAGATGTTAATTGGAGCGCGGAATAATTAGCCGGTAATGAGCTTCTAATGACAACCACGCCGCCGCAGCATTAATTCTTATTAAAGGGTCCAAAGTTCAAATGATATTGGCTACTATCTTCACCTGTCAGGAATTTACAGACTTTTACCTTCTCCTTGGGTGAAAAGGGGAAACCAGAGAAATTTAGTGGGACAAACGCTTTGGCCTCGAGTCCCACTCTCAGCCCTAGGTCTTGCTAGTCTAGTTATGGAGATAAAAATCATTTTACTCCGTAAAAATTGAGTTAACTGACTCTATCATGTGGTGTTTTGTAGAGCCCATTGTATGGATGCAATATGCTTTTTCCATGTGGCTATCTACCATTCGCACAAGTGAAATATAACGCCATAATAACTCTGGTTGTCGTCAACAGCCGAAGGACGTCTACAGCTAGCCATAGAACTACTCCAATGATCTCTAAATTGATCGGTCCAGCGCCTATTGATAAACTATTGTTTCCATAACTTTCAAAAGCTCGATTAATGGTTGCTACATCTGAAACAGATGTTACCCAACCCGGGAAAAGAACTCGTAACCTGAGAGCACGTCTAAGTGTTGAAAGCAATAAGCCAACAAGGAGTTCTGCATGTACTCGTATATAAACTCCTTAAACTGGGCACTGGTATTAAACGCACGCGGCGAATGCCCGCTGCATAGCGCGCCCGCTCCGGCGCCGCTCGCCACGCATTCCGCGCGGCGGCCATGTCGCAGGGATATGATAAAAACAGGGATTTGGTCAATTCCCTAAGGGATTTGATCAAATCACGGAGGATGTTAAAATAACAACACGATTTTATCATTCCCCTAAACAAATCTAGTGATTTGAACAAATCCCAAAATAACTAGTTCTTACTAAGGGGGAAATCGACTCGGATGGATATAGGTTAGAAGCAAGCCTTAGCCTTCGTGTTTATTTTTTTAAACCCTGAAAACCTTTTTTGTTTTTACCTATATTTTTGTCATTTTACTGAACCAATTTTGGGAATTGTTCAAATCACTAGATTTGTTTAGGGAAATGATAAAATCGTGTTGTTATTTTAACATCCTCCCTGATTTGATCAAATCCCTTAGGGAATTAACCAAATCCCTGTTTTTATCATATCCCTGCGACAGCCATATTGCTCGGCCGGACGCTCCCGGCGTCTTACTCTAGAGCAGCGAACTTAAATGACATGGAAGTACCCTGTTCATACTAAATGCCAGAAAATATCGACACCGACTCAAACAAATGCTCAAATAAACTATCCGCACGTAAAATGCAACGTTATTGTTGCCAAGTCTAAGTTGAAAATATATGAGACGTCAGTTACGGCATTTCGTTCATGGAATGATACACGCGCTGCGATTTGCCACGATTTGCCGGCCGCCTCTCGTGACGCGCGAGACAAAATACAGATGAAAGAAAGAGAAGCCTGTGCTTACATCTGAGTACTGAAACATATATGGAGATGGCATACCTACGAAAAAAACGTGTATGCCTAAACTTGATTTGGAACGAAAAATGGCACCCGTCCGTACTCCGTAGTGCAACCATATTGCGTATAGATATTTTAATTATCGATACAATGATACAAGTTTACGTGACGATATTTTATAACAGCATTAACAGAATGCTATTTTAATGAGAAGAAATGAAGTAAAAACTAAAAACTTATTACGCGAGCTTTGTAACAGGACCGGCACTTAAATATAGTCAAAATATCAATAGATAAGTACTTATAAAAGTAAAGTAAAGTATCGGCCTATTAATGTCCTCCTCCTCCTCGAGTCGATTCCCCAGTGCTGGGGGTCGTGATCTCTTTACTGATGCTGGAGCGGGATAATTTTCTCTCTAATAATAGATCTCCATTTGTGGCGATCTTCCGCGACATGTAGGGCGCGTCGGCTAGATTGGAGTTGAGGGTGGTGCGGATCTGGTCGGACCATCGAATCGGGCTCCTGCCTCTAGGTCTTCTGCCGTCTACCTTCCCAGTCACTATCATCAGCCTGTTCAAGTTGTTAGTGGATTTGCGTGCGATGTGACCGAAGAGTTCGAGGATTCGGCTATTAATGTCCTACTGCAGGGCAAAGGCCTCCATCCTTGAAATCAAGTTATCGCTACAATGATGATGGGAGGCTATAGTAAGCGGTAACCTTTAAAACATATTTTGATGACATTTTAATATTATAAATTCTATGCAGCTGTTGTTGTCACCAAAAAAAAAACTGCAGAAAAAAACACCATTGCAGAATATAACTATGTATCTAAAACGTATCGATACGTCAAAACATAGTATCCCATCACTAGATATCCAAAAATTGGAACAAAACAGCGACGCCGCGGCGGCACGCGACAAAAGTTTGTAACGTCACTAAAAAGTGTTTCTAAAATGCTTTGTACCCATACCCACCCATAATTTATATCTGTCAATTTTTTTTTTCATACGCAACAATCACTTAGTTGAAAAGAGATAAGTGTATACCTATTTGTAATGACAGTGTCATGTCGATTCGATGTATATTTATATATTTAAGTAATTTTTGGAAAAGATCAGAAGGGCGCCTCCATATGTTTCAGTACTCAGAGGTGCCTATCCAAAATTAAGTGAAAAATGGCCGTAATTACAGTTGAAACCTAAGTCCAGTAGACTTGGTGTGGTCCGTATGACTTTTTCACCACTTCACAACACATGAAGGCATTAATTCCTTCCAAAATCTATTTTTTTCAATGTGACATTTGACAGCGCTCTCCGCGGTGCCGTAAACCGACTGGTTCACTCACAGGTGCAGTTTTTAAGCTACGCCTACCGCGGTGCAGTTTACGTTACGCTATTTTGAAGCGGCAAGAATTCTTCCATGTCATTTAAGTTCGCTGCTCTAGAGACATTCTTCTACAGTAATCAACACTTGGGGATAGCTTAAGATGTTTATTGGCAGCTCCAATTCTTAATCTATTCTATTGACGATGAACAATTCTTCGAGACAATAAGGATATATTTTTTTATTTTCCAATATGTCCCAACATTAACTCACCGAGGCTTAACAAAAGATTGCTTTGTAAATATACGAAATATTATTTCCTAGCTTCCCGCCCGCGGATTTACCCGCGTGGAGTTATCCATAAGCGTAATTTAGTTCACTTTACAGCTTTTTACTTACTACATACAATGACGTCGACCTGTTATTACATAAAATTATTTAATCGTTTAGTGGTTAAAGTAACAGACAGACATACAGATTTAGTTTCGCATTTATAATATTTAGTATGAATTCAATGTATTTCAGGGTCTCAACAAAGTCATTAAAACCGATGTTTAACAAAACTGAATTAGGTTCGCCGCCCACGCAAAGTTCCGTTACAATTAATAATAACTCTTTGGAATAACCCCGTTTCTAGGAAGACATGTTATCAGTTTCTATCACTTTGTCTCGATCTAATTGTACTCTTAAAACTATGAAGTTTAGTCGACCCAGTTATAACAAAAGCCCCCTTCCCATAACAAAACCTATCCTGTTTCTCCTCTCTCCGAAGCAAAGCATAAGCTCTTTCTGAATATGAGCATTGATAAATGCAGCAACTACTGTGCTATTTTTGCCGAAACTATTTTCAATCAAATTATATGATTTCTGCAATGGATATTTTCTTTTTTTATACTGGCAGACAGGCACGCAGCCCACCTGATAGTAAGCGGATACTGCGGCCTATTCCATTGAGGGACGCTTCACCTGGAAACGTCACTCAATGTGCTGCCAGACTGTAGGCTCATCTGATCTTCGAGCCTCTGATTTCAAGTGCACTGGCTTCCACATTAATATTTCCGGAACACAGCCAGAGCTATTATGGCGGCAGATTTCATCTGTGGGAGTGGTAGCTAGCCAGTCGGACTCTGAAAAAACCCCAACCAAACTCAACTTTTTTTTGTAACTTACCAGTAATATATCCCGGGATTAATGACAGTCCCAAAGTTACAAGCAAAGCGAATAACTGGTGCAATGCCTGGCCTCCTGCAGTTCGTCCCTGTGAAACAATAAATAATTAGTATAACTATTTTGGACACAACGATTTATTTAATAAATCTACTGCAACAAAATCAAACTTATATTCAGGCTTAAATCCCCTGGTTGAACCTTTTGGGTTTTTTTTACGTACCTCTCCCATTGCGCTAAAGACTCCCACCAGCCCCTGCGATCCATAGGTTTCTTCCGTGGCCAGGCCCGCAAACAGAACGGACAGCAGGCCGGCGTAGAGGCCCGGCATCCCGTGGAGGTTGTTCACGCCACATGTGTCGTGGATGCCGATTTTTTCTAGTTTCGGCTGTCAATACAAAGATACTTAAAAAAGAAGTATGAACATCAAATTTTATCAATGCACCTGATATTAAGTCTTGAAAAGTCACTGATTGATTGGTCATATTCGCAAATGGTAGGTATTCTACATTCAAGATTACATTAGATCAACATTACCCAACTAGCACACAAGCTCTATAACAAGCCGTATACTGGTCGGTTAGAAGTTACTAATAAAGGCATGGGTTCCTTAAGTAAGATCTACAGTATATGTACAAGCGCTTAAAGCACCGCTGTACCCCCAAAAGGGCCCATTTTGTACGGCTATAGGGTCTACAGTGGCGTATGCGAGCGATAGTATACGCTTAAGTATCTAAAATAAGTTGTAATAGCACGACTGTAGCGCTCGCACCTTATTATAGCACGACTGTAGCGCTCGCACCTTATTATACCGCGTCTGTATCTCCGATTTAAAGTTTACGGTTCTTTATTGAATATACAGTGGCGATACAGAGGAATTTATAAAACCTAACCTATAATTTTAATAAGATTAGTCATTTGGAAAGTTTATGACAGTGAATTGCAGTAAGTAAATTAAAAATAATAAACAGGTAAGTCAAGTGTTGTTTTTTCCTTTTATTCGTATGAAATACAAGTGCGAGTAACAGTTTATTGTAAATATATACATATGTTTTAGCTAATATTTTCACGCGCCCTCTATATATGCAGTTTTTTGATAAAAAATACATTTAATTATAGATTGTGAAATCTGAATTTAGCTTGTAAAAGATATTTAGGCTTTGTTTGTAGTTTTTGTAGTGTCATGGATGAAAAATAGTTACGTGAGTTCGGTTTTTTGAACATATTAATGATTTAAAAATTATAAATTAGTATTCTGAAAATTAATTTTATAAAAGCTAAATGGCGTCTCAGCTACAACAGCCTTCAGAGTTTACTAGAACCTTTCTACCGATTCATGGCGCTTGTATTTGCCGTTCTAGACCTTTAGGTTCTACAATTGTGGTATTAACGTGCTATTATACGTTATGAGGTGTACAGCAGCAATTAATACTTCTTTTAAGAACCCAAGACTGTACAATGGATAATTGATACCCTATTATAGAGGTCGTTTTATTTAGGAGTCCGTGGTCAGAATCTTAAAACCCTTCTACACTTGACTTATTATCTGGAGACTTTTGCATCAAATTCGTGTTTTTCAGGTCCTACAAGAAAACTGTGGAAATATTTCAACAGCTGCAATGGGCTACGGGAAAGCATCTGAACCTACGTATATAATACTTTCAGACAACGCCGGAGCTCAAGTGACGACAGAATCGGAACCAAATTCAGAACTGCAAAATATATGAAACATCTTTTAATTATATTAAATGTTTTATTTAGTCCCCCTCTCTAGTCCGGCTTCAGCCGTTTTAATGGCCATAGTAGTGGAATTTATACACTTTTACCTGTATAAGGAGTGTTTGCCATGCCTTATCCAGCTATTTGCAATAAAGTTGCTGTACAATTCTTAATTGTAGCGACTTAGGCGCTACTATAGAGTATTATGTATCTGCTGTAGATACAGCATTACAAAGGATGTCATTAACTGTACTCAACAGCTTAAGCCTATACAAGTATACAATATACAACTTAAGGCGTTTCAAAAGAAG
This sequence comes from Mecyna flavalis, assembly GCA_949319885.1. Taxonomy (NCBI): domain Eukaryota; kingdom Metazoa; phylum Arthropoda; class Insecta; order Lepidoptera; family Crambidae; genus Mecyna; species Mecyna flavalis. Next base: position 14,835,595 of record OX439407.1, on the reverse strand, counting down.
TTAATAACTCTGTTCTAACGCCTTTAACTACAAAAACATTCTACAAGATCTCAGAGCGCTACAAAAGTTACTTATACCTCCTCTTTACATCTAATGCCTGTACAATAACTCTATAATATGACTTTGTATCTCCTTTGGGGATTATTTTACCGCTCTACGAACATTGTACCGCACGTCTGTTAAAGCGCTTTTAAATACGCTACTGTACAACTTAAGAAGTATAATAAACCCTTTGAACGGCTGTTATACAACCTTCAGGTGGTACAGAAGCAATTTAAGCAGCTTGCGTGTTTGTTGGGTATAATGGCTATCTCTTGCATGATAGCTCGTTCGATATGTGTGTAGTTTAAAGCTCGAAAACGATTTCTACTTAAATTGATATTGACAAAATAAATGGTTTGTTTAACTTAACACTGATTTACATTTGCCTCTCTCTTTTGCATAAAAACAAATGTTTTTCCTGTTACGTACCGTCAAAAACCTGTACCCCAAAACGCTAATGATCCCAGCACCAATACCAACGGCGATGGCACCTCCAGGCCCGATATGCATGTTGCAGACGGATCCGACCGCGACTCCTCCGGCTAGGGTCGAGTTCTGGACGTGAACCATGTCGAACCGTCCATGGTGCTTGCTCACTATTGAAGAGAAGACGAATGTGGTGACCTGGAAACAAAGGAGCCCTCAGATAATAGGCATGATGACTGTGAATATAAAACCCTAAATCTATACAACCATTTATAAGGAAACGTAAATAAAAGAACAACCAAAAAGATTAGCAAGAACCAATAGACATCAATCCGCCCTGATAACTTAATTTTTTAATGGACCGGAAATTAGATGTGCATTAAAATTTGACAACTGTATTTTAAATAATAGTCACAACTTAAACCCCCTTCTTCCTCCCTATCCTGCAAATGCTTTTCTTTTCCCCCTTCATCAATATTCTGGTCTTAAAGGTGGGCAGCAATGTGAGGCCTTAGACGCGCAAGTGTCCATGGGTAGTGATCACTTACCATCCGATGTTAATTCCTCCCTTTGTCAAAAATAACGTGCAAAACAAGAAATATAATACCATTAAGTTTCTATAAAACAGAGTTCGTATCTTTTAATTGACTGAACTCTCATCTTTGCCATTATAAGCAACTTTCGAGAAAATGGTTATTCGTTAGCGTGTAAATTGATCTACTCATATACGACTACAAAACAAAATAACGAGATGAAAGGAGTTGAATCTGCCACATTAAATTACAATATAACATTGTTGACTGATATTAGCTTTCAAAAAGTGCTTGTTCACCGTCTGAAAAGACTCGAGCTGTGTATTAGGCCGCTTTTACATTAGATCGTTAGCAGCGGAACAGTGGCTAAGGCGCGGGTATAAAACCCGGAGGTCGTGGGTTCGATTCCCGCCTTGGGTCTGGTTAGTGGTAGGACTTTTTCAGAGTCCAACTGGCTAGCTAGCACCCCCACAGGTGAAATCTGCCGCCATAACAGCTCCGGCAGTGTTCCCGCAATATTAATGTGGCAGCCAGTACACTTGAAATCAAAGGCTCGAAGACCAGAAGAGCCTGTAGACTGTAGTCTGGCAGCACATTGAGCAACGCTTCCAGATGAAGATTCCTCAATGGAATAGGCCGCAGTAGCTGCTTACCATCAGGTGGGCTGCGTAAAATGATCTATGTAGAACTAATACAGTCCGCTATAACAATCACGCGTCGCGCAGCTGTCGCACTGTTCTTTTAGTATGGAAGTCTACCGGCTGTGAACAGTGCGTATGTTGTGCGACCGTCGCGCTGCTATATTCGCCTATTGTGAAAACGCTATTGTGAGGCCTAAGCCTCAGCCACGAATTTTGCGGCAGCGGGTCGGGTGCGGGAGCGGCATCGCACGCAGAGCGCACTGGCAGTCACCGCTTGACGCGGGCCGTCACAAGAGTTACGATGCTGTCAAGCGGTAAACCGCAGTGCGCCTCGCGCTGCCGCTGCCGCTCCAGCCCCGCTGTGTTCAAGTTCAGGATTCTACTCGTATACAAAACATCTCGCCGCTACCGCTCCCGCCCCACTGCCACGAAATTCGAGGCCGAGGCCTTAAGCTTATAAAGGCTCTCTCGGAAGTTCCACTCTTTGCGTTCGTGCATAACGAATGACGAGGCGAAGTTTCTCATGCGTGAGATAAAATGTTCAGAGGCTTCAACTTGGAACATTATTTTTTAAAATTAAGTCGGCGAAGTATGAAGGTTTTTCAATTTCAAGGTCAATGGAGCATTTTAGAAGTGAGCTTGACTTGTTGCGAAAGGCTATAAAAAGGCAAAGTTATAAAATCCAAAAGTAAGAAAACGGTGTCTGCCTAGTCTCTATTTGGTAAGGGTTTCAGAATCTGACTGGCTTTCTGCCATCTTCACTGGTTGTTTTATTTAATGAGTAGTAATCACGGAACATACTCGTAGATGCAATGGAGTGAGAATCTATACTGTTTTTACGGTATCGTCAGCTCTTAGTTTATGCTTTTCTAAATGGAAATATTACGAAACGTCTTTAAATAAATTAAAGTCATTCGGTGCATTTGGCAAGATTTGGCATCGACTGGAAGTTGTAAAACTCTCATCTCTTTTAAGGCTCTATCCAATTCCGCTAAGTGATTTTCTTTGGAATGATCTTATACCACAAATTTTTAAGACTTTAATAGACTGATGACTTGTAAATAAATTAATAAAGTGAATTCGGACCGCGACTTTTTATTTTACGAATAGAAAAAGTCAATCACTTTTAGCCCAGGATCTCTGGCACGCCAGTTGCTTTAAAGTGGGACCTACTATCCCACTGCATCATAAAAGCAGTCAGTATAAATGAAAAGAATCAATTAAATAGTCGTCTGATCCATCTAATGCCTTGACGGTCTAGTGGTTTAAGTACCGGGCGGCGAGATCTCGGGGTCCTGGGTTCAGTTCCCGGGTCGAGCTAACTTTGTGTCAGTTTTTTCGGATGACTTCAAGGATGGAGACCTTTTCCCTGCAGTAGGACAGTAAATAGGCTGAAAATAGGCTGATACTGATCCATGGCCCCCAAGTATAGTCGATCTAGCTTAGAGGAGCACATTTTTAGTGGAAGACTATATTTCACACTGTTATTATAAGAAAAGCTCATACGAAAAGAAACAGACGTAACATAAAAACTTACAGTTGCAGCTGCCAACGATAGGTAGGAATTGACTACTGCTCTCAAATACTCCTCGTCACTTTTTGTCAAAGCAGAGTTGAACGATGGCCAATATATCCACAAGAATATTGAGCCTGAAAGAAGATGATAATAAATATACAAGTATATCCTAATGTCACAAAGAGTTTCCTATGGTGCCTATCGGTTTGGAGATCCTTGGGATGGCCTTCGTAATATCCAGCAGTGGACGTTTTTCGTCTGATGATCGTGTTTTTTTACAGTAGTATAGTCAAGACCTTTTTAATATAACATTAATATTAGGAACAAGATGATTTTATAGAATTGATAAAGTTCTGAAGCTTTAGTAACAGTTAAGAATAAATAAAACCATTGTTACATCCCTATTTCCCTCTTTATCTCTCTTACACACACTCACTCACTGACTCTGGAACTTGACGGCTCAAACTAGCTACCAATTTACATTCTCAAGTTACTCGACTCCAGTACCTATCATAGCCGTAACATCAGAGATATACGTAGGTCCGTTCAGGTCAACAGCGGCCGGTGCGTTGCCGGTGGCTTCGGCCGACCGAGCCTTGCTTCTAAACGCCAGACTTGCTCCCAAGCCAAAGTACGCGCCGAAACTGTGTATAGCCATCGATCCTCCGACGTCTGCTGCCTGGAAAGTAAACCCTGTTTTAATATTTATTCAATTAACCAATTTGGCTCAGTATAAAATATAGAGTTTATATATTTTGTGGAATAATTTATTTTATCACAAACTATAATCGTTCTTGAAATAATTTAAGTGCAAGGAACCCGTGTCCCAGAAGAGGCCACTTTTCGTCAACAAACTCTTATTTCTATTATAGACAAATTAAAAAACATAAAGTAGTAGACGGTATGTTTAAATGTATATTTATGAGAGTCGTTGGAAATTTTTTGCAAAATTTTATAGCCGTATTTTGCCTCTTACTGCCGGCTTATTCCCACTCGTCACCACCTGGCTACGTTCCCACTGGCGACAAACAAGAAAAAAAATCCTACCAACAACATCAAAAGTGGCGGATAGACTTTCGAACAGAACAAACAATAGATTCTGTTGTCTTTTAGTACTTATAAAGTTAGTATGCTAAACTTGTGTCTCGTTCTCGCAGTGCAAGTTTTTGGCTTCCATAATAGTTGGTAGCCAAAGCGTGCAAGATATAAATAAGCAAAAGTCACGTCAAAGTCATCTTAGAGATTTGCCGTAACAAATATGTATGTATATAGAACGACGTACACAAAACTATAGCTGCATAGTACGCAATTATTTTTTAATTTATATTTTTTTATTTATGTTGATATATTATACTAACCTTCAAAACATCGCTAACTAAATATATGTTGACGCAGCCAAAAACAGTCTCAACAATGGCAATGAAAAGCAACTGTAGGCCGCTTGCGACGCCCAATAGCGCTCCAAATGTGATCAGTACCGTAGCTGACATAATATCAGCCTCTGTGGAAGGAATAAGTGTAATAACTAATAAGCAAACTAAACTTTCACAAAGCGACAACGTAGTTTGAAATTTTTCAATAGATGGCGCTGGGAGTCTTTTCAATCGCGGTAGTCTGAGTTGTGGTATGACTTAAGCGTTACTTCCTTTTGAAGTGTCTCTCAATAATTGAATAAGCTTTGGTAAAAGTTTGCCATCAGATTGGATACGTATAAAATCAGATAGCGATATTGTACGTAAAAACATATGTAATATTGTAACAGAATCACGTATTTCAGAATTACTTAAATACGTGATAGTTTTAGTAGTTTTGGACCCTATTCAATACAAACAAACAATCAAATCCTTCCTCTTTATAATATAATAAATAATAAGTGTAAGAGTGTACACATATCTGCCTGCCAACTGGCATAGCATAAAGAAAGATTTCCCGTTGAAATCCTTTCAAAATATAAAACCGCAGAAGAAAATAAACACGACCACAAAAATGTTTAAATAAAGCCAATCTTAACGGCAATATACACGGAAATCCCCAAAACTCCCAAAGGATCAAGAAAATTTAGAATAACACGAAAAACACCGCAGGAAGCGGCTACTTATTTAATAAACTGAGTGCACCACTCTGGACTGGGGCAATCTAGCCTCTGTAAGCCTAAACAAAATTACGCTGTTTAAAGTGATTTAGGAAGAACATGGGCGTTAAAAATTGTTCCCCTTGATAAAGAAGCGCCGCGGCCCGATAAGTTTTGGATACGCTGCGAGTTATATCTTCCGTTAAGTTTAGGCGATGTTATCTTTGTAGTGTTTTCTTTGGTACTTAAGTTACCGTTAATGTGAAGAAATCCGTTAGAGTGCAGATTACCTAGGTAATCTGTAGATTACCGGGCAGAATCAGTTAAAGTGGAGAAAATTTATTTATTTATTGGCTATTACACCAGAGGTCGCGGGTTCGATCCCCGCACGGTACAAACATTTGTGTGCATGAACATGTCTGTTTGTATCGGTCTGGGTGTTTCTATGTATAATATGTATGTATTTACAAAAAAAAAGTATATAAGTAATGTTTATCCGTTGTCTGGCACCCATAGCACAAGCTAATGCTTAGTTTGGGGCTAGATGGCGCTGTGTGAATAATGTCCAGAGATATTTATTATTGAGTTCTATCAAAAACAAGATAACCTGTCGACTTCCCAGGTAATCTGGAGACCGACGAACAGGCATAGAGTAAATTCCATAAAACAAGTTCATGTTTGATTAAGAAGGAGAAGAAAAGAAGAAGAAATCGACTCGGATGGATATAGGTTAGAAGGCTAAGGCGGGAACTTTGCCCTTTGCCTTCGTGGTTATATTTTTACACCCATTTCCCAAATTAACGATTTACCATTAGATACTTTGCTAACTAATTAAGTAAAGTGTAATAATAAACTTTTTTATACTTTCACGGATCGTTTCCGGTATTGCGGAGATTACCTAGTTAATCTGCACTTTAACGGATTCCGCACTTTAACGGTAACACAATATACAAAAGACACACATAAACATACACATATAAAAAACTTTACTGGCCCGATGGCACATTTGTTAGTGACTCTTCCCTATGCGTCGTGGTTTCGAAGCAAAAATACGAGTATCATAAGTTACATTTTCTCCAATTTTTTTACGTATCTAAGAGTTTAGAACCTTTTAGAGATGCTTGATGCGTAATACCATCATTATTGATCAAACCTAGCTTTTTGCTCAATGCATAAACAAACATAAAAAAAACATGACTAACCTTTATCCGCATAATTTATTTTAAACACACTTCCCTAATGTACCAAACCTCTACCCTCTTAATACCATAGTGTCAGATATAATTCATTTACAGTAAAACCCTTGCAAATTTAATCCCGAGAAAAATATGAGGGTGAGAGATTTACCTGTAGAAAAGTATAGCAATAACATAAATATGTGTTACCGGTACACAAATGTTGCGTTGTACTGAAAGATGATATATGATTATTGCGGCCGTGTCTGAGAAAGTTTTAACGCAAACTACATTCGCATGTGTAGAGCGCGCTGTTTTGAAATTACCTCGTGGAAAAGTTGAAATTCGTAGGGTGGAGTAACGCAATGCTGTTTAAATTTTTTTCTAAAAACATTATTTTTGTTTCTGTCATTCCACTATCATTAACCTTTTTTTTTCAGAGGAGAATGCGTTTATGCACCATAACCGCAGGCTGGCTAGACCTGCGGCCGTGAGTGGGACTCGAGACTAAAGCGTCCACTACCCACTAAACGCCTCCGGTTCCCCTTCTCACCCGATTGGGACGAGCCAGTGCCAGCCTTGTGGCTATTGACCAGCCCATCCCCGGGTACCCCGACTTGAGAGGCCTCAAGTCAGGGTGGCGCCTACATAGAGAGGGCCACCCGAGAAACTAGTTGACCCTCAGACTTGGCTTGGGCAATGCGGTCCACTATCAATAACCTACGATAATCTACAATTCAAATGACTTCAGATGGGAATCATAGCATACATGTGACAATCAAACTATAACTAGAAGATGTAACCATCTTTATCATGGTGCATATTAGATCTGGACTGAGTGACTAGATTGACAACACTAAATAAAGAGAACCCTATTGGTTCTCTTTATTTAGTTGCGTTAAGCCCGCGTGACGGTAAGCAGTTACCGTCGCCCAGACTAACCAAATCCATGGTTAAGTTTAAACCTTATAAATCTACACATAGATCTCATAAAATTAAGACTCACCAAGTATGACATGCTTGGTGACCTTGATCACGCCGTCCTTCATGTGAAAGAAGTTCTGGCAGAGCAGGGCCCACTGGATGACCAGCGCAGCGAGGAACCAGTTGAACCCAAGCGCGCTGTAGCAGTACTTCTTGAGGAACGTCATGAGGAAGCCGAAGCCGACGAAGATCATCACGTGTGTGTCTTCGAAACCTGGAAAAAAGAGTAAATTTTACAAATCTTCAAAACCTTGAAAGCAGAATATATTTTACAGATATAGTGTTTTAAGTAAATCTAAGTACCGTTATTGATTAACATTACTGAATTCTAGAACTGACTTTCAATTTTTCACAGAACATTCATAATTTTACGGTACAGCCTTATTATAAGTACAGTGATTGAACCAGTTATTTAACATTGTCATATTACGTATGAAACTGAAAAACTCGTTTTGTAGTGATGTCAAATTTGCATTGCAAATAACCTGTAAAAATCGTTAAATGCTGGATTCTATGTATGCAGTGAATACGCGTGACCGAACTTGACACCCACTCCATACAAAAATATCCCAAATAATATGTACTCGGAGGAATTGAATATTCAACAAGGGACTATTTGACCCTTCCGTGGAACAATGTAAGAGCTTCGGTTTAGAAACCTGTGGTGATGGTTAGATTCCTGCTTTAGGTTTGGTTCACCCCAATCTGTAAAATTAAGTATGTGTTTAATTCTCTACAGTGACGTAAGATTTTTTTATCATCGAAAAATGTCACATTTCTTCGGGAACGTCGTATAGTCCGCCCGGGAGAAGTCGTGGGCGGACAGATTTGACTTTTAAGACTAAGACTAAAATACTAAAGATTTGTGGCCGAAAAATCCCAGGCTTTTACTTTAAAAATCATCTAAGGAATAAACAAAATGCGATCTATCAATTATTTACCCAATGTTATACCTACTTTTCCGTCGGCAATTAAGTTGGCTAACAGTTTTTCGGGCGGAGTGATTGATCTCATACCGACGATGTTTTTCCACGAACACGATAAAAACGAGGGAAAAAGATTACATCTTAACGCTAATACATTTTAATCATTATTTTAGTGTTATATGGTTAATCGTTTTGGTATTGGAACTTAGATGCCTCGGTGGAAATGACAGAGATCGAAAAACGCGGCGGGGTTTCCGGATTCGATACAAAGTCTACCCAAAAGTATTATTATTATCCTCAATTTTCCATACATTTTTTGTTTTTATGTGAAAGATCTGATCAAAAAAATAATAATTACGTATTTGATGTATCGATAAATATAGAAATCAGCCGAAATTCGGCTTCTGATAACATTATGTGGCTTCTTCGATCTTGAGCTATTTGACATTGAGCATAACACACTTAAAGCATCACGATTCGAAAGGTCAACGAATGAATCCTTCTCAGAAATATTAATTTATTAAGTATTAAACTTCAAATATTATCGACTCGAATATACGAGGCTCAGTTTCAGATGAAATTTACCAAATGTAAATGAACAAACAAGTATATCGAGAGAAAAGTGAAAATTCAAAAGGCAGAAAGTAAAACAACATAATTGCGATACCTCCAGTTGTTTAATTACTTTAAAACTTTCTAGACATCATTTTTCTTAGTAAATTCAACTATGCACTAATGACTTTCAATTATTTAATGCTAACGAGAGTTAGCTGACCTAACATTTTTGATTGAATAGATTTAGTTAGTTAAGATTTTAAGTTGAGTGAATACTGTGATTACGAGTAGGTAAATACTCGAGAATAATAATTGAGAAGATCATTAATATAACTATTTAGTTATAATAATGATCTTCTCATTTATTATTCTCGCCTCCATTGAGTACTGTTAATACCACTCGATAAAAAAATGGTGGGTTCGATTTCCAACTTAGGTCTAGTTGGTTATGCAAGTTTATCAGAGTCTGACTGGCTAACTACCTACCCGACTGGTGAAATCTGCCGCCATTAGAGCTCTGGCTGTGTGGCCTACCACCAATCAGACCCACGTCGGGAATCGAACCCACGACCTCCGGGTTTTATACCCGAGCGGCTTAGTCACTGTTCCACGGAGGCGGTCAAAACTCTGCACTACAGACTAATCAATTACGTAGCATGTATTTGCTAATCATCCAGACCAAATTTGCTAATAGGCCAGTCATTAAATCAACAGCCAGTCCCGAGTTGCGAGACATTGATTGAGTCAAGCATTCGAATCCGATGACGTTGGACGGGCGTTAAGAGGAAACACTAAGAGCGAGAAAATTGAAAAATAGGTATTTGTAAAATACACCTGATAGAGACACCTGCAGCTTGGACCGAAAATACCTATTAAAATACTTAAAATCAACGTTTCGTAATCCCCTGATTTCTTCTCCAAAACTTGACCGATTTAACTACTTTTTCATAAAAAATCAAAGAAAGACTTTGGCCGTGTTCCTATGTTTTCCTTTTTTATTTAATATAGTTAAATTTGTTTTCTGGATGTTTGAACACTGCTGTGTAGCAGAAAATCTGGTAATTTTTTAGGTTTTTGAAGGTTCACAACTCTTTTAAATTATTAATTTATGAAAAAAAGGAAAACATAGGGACATGCAAATAGTAGTCATAGATAATTGGAAAAAAATTATTTCTCTACTGGCATTATCCAGGGAGGAAACAGGGGAATACATTTGTATGGAAAAACCGCCCTAGTGTTTCCTCTTAAACCAATGTAAACTGATGTTTTGATCCGGTTTAGCTCTCTGTATACTACTCTGTTGTCATGGTAGCGGAATTGAGTTAATACTCAAAGTTAATACTCGGGCTAATGTCCGGTCAAAATAGCCCTAAAAATAGAAGTAAGTGATTTCAACTTTTGGGTATTCTAGTAACCTTAAGGGCCTGTTTATCCATTGTCAGATAAGTCCATGATAATTAAAAGGACAGCTAAACAATAATGCTGCTTTTTTTTAAATTGAAAAAACATTTCTATTTCTGTTATCCCATGAGAACAAGCATTAGCATTAGTCGTGAAAGCGTAGCGTAATAGACAGACAGAATTATTTCGCATTTATAAATAGTATGGATTATTTTTTCCTTTAAAACAAATACTTCCTTTCTTAAAGGCCGGCAGCGTTTTTGTGATTCCACCTGATTTGCAGATGTCAATGGGCGGCGGTAGTCACTTTCCATCAGGTATACCACATGCTCGTCTGCCCACTATACCATAAAAGATCGACTATAGCGGCGACAAATATTATATCTGCAGCTATCGAACAAAAAGGTCCCATCCCTTATTACAAATATAATAAACGGGAAGTCTGATAAACTCAACCGAATCAATCAATTCCATACCCAGCATTTCCCCTTTGATTAAGATTATTCGTAATGCAACGTCCCGATTAATACAATTGTACAAGGATCGCGGTATCCTGCTATCCGATCATTTATTTCTTTCTAGTCTTGTGTAGTACATGTACGATAAAGGAACGGTACCCGACACTGTACTAAGGGAAACATTACTGAACGAAATGAGTTAGCACTCCTATTCGGACATTTCGGACTTTTAGTACACCGGTCTACCTACACAGATAACTGATGTGCTAAATGGCACAGTGTTCCGACAGTAGAAAAGCGTGATAAAGCTAATGCAGCAGTAAGTAAGACAGTTTGATAATTTTTAAATACGCAAGGAAATAGACATTAGGATAGAATTTGGCTTAGGGGTGCCTATTTATATTTAAGCAACAAGGAAAATCAATTACGTATGTGAATAAAGCACTAATTTTTGCACCATTCACCCCTTAAAGACTGCTGAACCAATAAGAACTAAGGTGTACTAGTACATTATTCCGATTGTACTATAACGGCCCGAAATTTGTCCGAATAAGCGCATGACTATTTCTTTCCTTTAATAACGTCTGGATGGATGAAATTACTTTGTACGATCAAAAGAGATATATCAGTGTAATGTAATAATGGCCGATTGTTCTGGTAAGCCGGACCGGCCAGTCACAATGACTGGATATGTTTGCCGCCCAGTTTCACAATCACCTTTGTTTTAGAAACGACTGCTATTCGGTGCACTTTGTACCGCGCTGTTTGAATACACTAACTTGCATTTTTCGTTGAAGCTACGGTGGATTGGATTATTTCTATGGGATGGCAAAAACGTTTTTGTGAGATATTCGCTTAGAGTAAAATGTGCCTTAGAAATTAACCAATGAAATTCGCTCATTTTAATGTTCTTTCATTACTTTAGTTGGCAGACAGACACCATCGTCATTCATTCATCATTAAAATCAAGTTATTTTCACAATGATAAGTTGTGGTTTAATTACCACGCTTGCCAATACTGCGGATTGGTGATCTCAAACCCAAACTGTGTTCAAAAAATCCGATACACATTTTGGCCGGCCCGAGCATTGAACCCTGGCCCCCGACATTATGCCCGTTACTTGAACCATTAGATATCGAGGCTTTTTGAGTTATGACACTTTTAATGTACGGACGGCAGCAGATCAACCTACCCCAATCTGTTAAAACCTCAATTGAAAAAGAACTCTATGTGAAGTGAGTGAATAAAGCTGAAAATTGGTTGTAGAAATTTGACAGGTTGTAGTAGTCTGATGTGCCGGCGACTGTACATCAGTGTGTGGGAGTCAACATAAACACGAGACTTTGTAATTTATCCTAACAACATTTACTTGTTATACGAAACTTCAACATGGTAATACATGCGCGTCCCAGGAGGAACCGCTCGCAGCCTTTTATCCTGAAGGACGAAGTTATTTGACTAACACAGATTTATGCTTCGGGCCGAATTAATGATTTAAATCCCAATACCTTTTTGTGAGGGATTAACTTTGTCAGTTAATCTGGATGTGAGAGACTTGTTGTAATATCTATATATATAAAACTCAAAGGTGACTGACTGACTGACTGACTGACATAGATAGATATCAACGCACAGCCCAAACCACTGGACGAAACGGGCTGAAATTTGGCATGCAGGTAGATGTTATAAAGTAGGCATCCGCTAAGAAAGGATTTCGATCAATTCCCACGGGAATGGGTACCACGCGGGTGAAACCGCGGGCGCCCGCTTGTTCATCTATATAAATGAAAAAAATAAATGGCTCAAATGTGTTTTTTTTTTATTTAACTTAGCAGATACACGTAGCCCCTTAAAGTAAACGTCCACTGCGGTCTATTTCCATTAAGGAACACTAAACTTGACCAGGAGGAACATGAAATGTACTGCCACACTCTCATTTCTAATGTACCTACTAGTTGAAAGATGTAGGTAAGTAGAATGTAGATATACCTACCTATTAGATTATAATGTAATGGACATTAAAATTACCGGAACAAAGCCAAAGTTATTAGGGCAGCTGATTACAGTAAATTATTTAGGAATTTGTTTTATTCGGTCCCCTTTTTGCCGATGACATTTGGTGTGATGGTCGAGAAGTCAGCTATTACACCAGAGGTCACGGGTTCGATCCCCACCCGGTATAAACATTTGTGTGCATGAACATGTCTTTTTGTATCGGTCTGGGTGTTTATATGTACAATATAATGTATTTACAAAAAAAAAGTATTCGTTGTCAGGCACCCATAGCACAAGCTAATGCTTAGTTTGGGGCTAGATGGCGCTGTGTGAATAAAAGCCAGAAATATTTATTATTTATTTTAATTTTTTTCAAACAAAATAATTCGACAATCTGAAAATACTAAGTACTATTATCTAAAAGAAAAAACCCACATTAACAAAAAAAACAATAGCATTTCACTTTACGAAATGCCACAACGAAAATAAAATATTGCAAAAAAATCCTTGCACATTCACAGATCTTTGAAATTACATGATAGAATTAGCCCATTTCGCTCTCAAACTGGTTCACAGCTTGCTTTGACAATTAGTTCGCCTAGTTTGCGCCATTACTCTGAATGGAGTCAAAAGAAAACCTAACATCATAACTCGTTTGTTGAGGTCAAATTCTTTGACTTTTTTTTTTTTTCTATTTATTCTGGCACGAAACAGTCATAACAATGTTTATTACTAAAATATGCTTATTGTACTAATATTAAGACAATGAGTGCCCAAAAACTTTACAAAAAAAATAATACAAGAATATTAATAAGCTTGTTACAGTTGATAACGAACCTGTGTAAAAAAAAAAAGTCCTAATTTTAAAATAAAACTAAAAAAGTGAATAACAAGATACAAAAAAAAAATTATAACAATTAATATACATTATTTTTTATAATTTTTAAGCATATTGCCTGCTTAATGGCGATATTAATACCAATATAAAAAATAATGTAAAAAAAAAAAAAAAAAAAAAAAAAAAAAAAAAAAAAAAAAATCTCTTCTCAAAGATTGGTAAATACTTGTAAAAGTATTCCATTCGGATGTTGTAAGTAGTAATTACTGCAACGTTGAAGAGATGGCGCTGCCGTAGCGTAAATCAATACTAGAAGAAATTCAACGGGTCCACTAAGGTCTCGGTAGCATAGTTGGTAGTGCACTCGCCCGGATAGCGAGGGACGTGGGTTCGAGTCCCGCCTGATACCTGGACAAATTGAATTTTTTCTAATATATTTGTATTAATATCGCCATTAAGCAGGCAATATGCTTAAAAATTATAAAAAATAATGTAAAAATAATCTCTTCTCAAAGATTGGTAAATACTTGTAAAAGTATTCCATTCGGATGTTGTAAGTAGTAATTACTGCAACGTTGAAGAGATGGCGCTGCCGTAGCGTAAATCAATACTAGAAGAAATTCAACGGGTCCACTAAGGTCTCGGTAGCATAGTTGGTAGTGCACTCGCCCGGATAGCGAGGGACGTGGGTTCGAGTCCCGCCTGATACCTGGACAAATTGAATTTTTTCTAATATATTTGTATTAATATCGCCATTAAGCAGGCAATATGCTTAAAAATTATAAAAAATAAAATAAAAAATAATGTAAAAATAATCTCTTCTCAAAGATTGGTAAATACTTGTAAAAGTATTCCATTCGGATGTTGTAAGTAGTAATTACTGCAACGTTGAAGAGATGGCGCTGCCGTAGCGTAAATCAATACTAGAAGAAATTCAACGGGTCCACTAAGGTCTCGGTAGCATAGTTGGTAGTGCACTCGCCCGGATAGCGAGGGACGTGGGTTCGAGTCCCGCCTGATACCTGGACAAATTGAATTTTTTCTAATATATTTGTATTAATATCGCCATTAAGCAGGCAATATGCTTAAAAATTATAAAAAATAATGTAAAAATAATCTCTTCTCAAAGATTGGTAAATACTTGTAAAAGTATTCCATTCGGATGTTGTAAGTAGTAATTACTGCAACGTTGAAGAGATGGCGCTGCCGTAGCGTAAATCAATACTAGAAGAAATTCAACGGGTCCACTAAGGTCTCGGTAGCATAGTTGGTAGTGCACTCGCCCGGATAGCGAGGGACGTGGGTTCGAGTCCCGCCTGATACCTGGACAAATTGAATTTTTTCTAATATATTTGTAATTAATATACATGCTTAATGTCAAGTCATTCCGAACAGGCCACACCCGACACCCCCCCGATGGGCCATCACCTTGTCGCGGTGGGGGGGCTTAGTAGCCGGGTGGGCTCCGGTGAACTAAGAGTGGCCAAGTGGGCGGACCGTCGAAACAGACAGGTCTGCCTGCGACACGAGGGGAGCGGACAGTAGTCATTACTGTCTGCTCAGCGCGCCCTCGGGCGCGTGGTGGGGAGGTGGGGGCCGCGGTGCGCAACCGGTTGGAGGGGGCCGGTGTTACGTTGCCGTTCCCCCCTGCGCATCGGCGGCCCAAGCGGGGCCACACCGCAGGTTGTGGCATGGCGGTAGTACAGGGGGCCAGCAGGCCCCCCGTGTCGGGCGGTAGCGGCCAAGTGCTGCTCCCCACCCTCCAAAGCGGAGGGTGCGAGGGATCCGCTGGTAGTGTCACAGATGCAAGGCTATGCCGATTCCTGTGACACTACCATTAAAGCGTCTGTTGGGAAGGAAAAAAAAAAAAAAAAGGCCACACCCGACAGCCAATCTATGCAAAGAAAAGTGCTACTTATGTACCTACATCTAATTCTAATTTTCTAAATAAATAAATGTATTAATATGAACTGATGTTGTTTTCTTGAGTTTTATTCCTTTAGCGTAAGGAATACCTTTCCTTGCACAAACAAACCGCCAAAAGTGACCCATCAAAATGACATACTTATGTAAGTGCAAATTACTTAAAACAACCCTGTCAGTTTTTTTGTCAATTTTGACTTAAGACTAACAAGGGAGTATCTAATTTTGTAATCAAAAACTATGTAAATAAATAATGATCTACATAATACACAAGACGGTTGTCTGAATAACGTTTGGAGGAAACGTTACGGTTAAACATTTCGTATGAACATTTTGGGCTTTTTTGTTTCTTGAAATAGAAGGTATATTATAATTTAATATTATTCAAAATAGATACTCTCAGACCGATGTAACTAGGTAAGTCCATAAATTACATAAATAAATAAATAAATATCTCTATGGGATCGTATAATTAGGCTGATGATGATGATGGGTGCTAGACAACGGATAAACATTACTTTTAAACTTTTTTTTGTAAAAACATAATTATACATAGAAACACCCAGACCGATACAAATAGACATGTTCATGCACACAAATGTTTGTACCGTGCGGGGATCGAACCCGCGACCTCTGGTGTATTTAGCCGACTTCTCGACTATTACACCAAATGTCTTGTCGTACAGAATACAATAAACAAATGGTTGATGTTGTGAACAAATGTTGCTGACTGCACCTACAACCTCTCTGGTAGGATTGCTAACATCTTAACAATTTTATCGATTGTCAAAATGTGTAAGGTTATTTATAAGTTAATGTTCCAGTTTGCTGAGTTTCCCACCGTTCTTAAGGCAGAGGGTTATAAAAGAACAATAGCAACACGTCATAGAGGGTATATACACCATTCCATTCTTAGAAGCCGGCTTATTAATTCAACCTAATTAGCAACAACTCGAGAGGTTTCAGAGCCATCATTTACTTCGAAGAAAATTCTATATGAAACTTTTACCAAAATAGTCTTTTGTATAATACGATATGCAGTTCTTTCTTTCGTAGGAGGAGAATGCTTTATGCATCATATGTGTGGGTCTCGGGATTTAATACCTTTGTCCCACCCAATAAACTACTGGCAACAAAAATATCTAAACTTATACGTCAGAGGCAAAAATTACCCTTAGAATTAAATATTTGTCATTTTGTGCTTGCTCATAATAATAAAGTATTCCATTAAATCCGTGTTTATCTATTTATTATAAAAAAGAAGGAGACACTCCATTTAATAATTTTTAATATTTCAAGTTAAATCGCCAGAAATGATCTGGTTCAGTTAAAAATAATGAAATGGATACATTAAATTTGTATGTTATTTTCCAAGAACTTTTATTAACGTTGGATTTTGCTTGGTTTTACTGGAGGGAAAAATCGTTTTTCCCCTGAAAACTGATTTATTGACGTAGTAGAATAAAACTAACTAATGGGGACTTAAAAAATTCTTTTTTTTTAATATATAATAGGGGGGCAAACGAGCAAGTGGGTCACCTGATGATAAGTGATCACCGCCGCCCATAAGCACCCGGGACCCCCTTGGGGTCTCAGGCGCGTTGCCCGCCTTAAGAGACGACAGTTATTAGGTCTCATATACCCAGTAATTTCACTATTTTATGTTATGGGAACCGATCAGTTCCAGGATGAAAGTAGACTATGTCCTTTCCCAAGGCCTAGACTATGTCTGTGTCATGGCAATGTTTTAGGCGTGAAATATAAAAAAACAGACATAATATAGATTTCGAGTGTTAGGCGAATAATTGGTTCACTCGATTAACACATCACTATGGTCACCGCGTACGGTGCCCCGCACTAGTCGGGGAGATTGACAGATAGATTTTACCGCGCTTGCAATGTTTAATGCCGAATAATGTAAAAGCTTAATATATTGTAATTATCAAGAGAAAGGTGTTTACATCTAAAACGAGTTATACATTTGTTGCCGCATTTGCACTGTATTATTCCTCTGTCGCAGTTTATAATTATTACAGAAAATTATGAATATCGAAAGAATGGAAAATGTTAAATTTTCCCCTGATTATAAAAGACAAGACACGAGCAAAATTCGTGTAGGGTTTCATGTTTTTCTATTCATTTATAATTATACAACACTTCCTCATTAAAAGTTGCGATGTTCATAACTCGAGAAAACACACAATGGTTAATTAATCTATATTCAGTTACAAGCAAGACTTCATTGATTAACAACACACACGTGATCACACAAAATTAAGTATGATATTTATTTCAGGTTTATTAACCGCCTCAGGTATTTTAACTGCCTCCGTGGTACAGTGGTTAGAGCGTTGGGCTCTAAAACCCGGAGGTCGTGGGTTCGAATCCCGCGGGGAACATCACTTTGTGTGATTGTTTCCAGTTTGGTTAGGACATTGCAGGCTTGAATCACCTGAATGTCTGAAAAGAGTGATGATTCCGTGCTTCGGAAGGCACGTTAAGCCGTTGGTCCCGACTATGTTCCAAGTATGTCTGGTTTCCCTTGTAGGGTTACGGAGGTCAGATGGCAATCGCTCCATTGTAATAACCAGGCTTGTCAAATCTAGGATCATAGTTGAAGCGGACCCTGAGCATCCATACTGGATGCAATCGGGAATACGCTGGGATGATGATGATTTATTTCAGGTTTAAGAATTTTGTTTTCGTTTTCTCAGGAACATAACGTAGTACTTAAACATACAAATAAATAACAATCGAAAAATAACACAAACATTGATCTGATGCAATGAGTTATAACCTGCCAAGTTTTTTATATGCAATCGGGCACGTGCCACACCTAGGGTTGCCAGGTGTCCGGCTTTTTAGCCGGACATGTTTGGCTTTTTTGGGTCGTGTCCGGCTAAATATTAGCGTGTCCGGCCTGTCCGGCTTTTGTTAGGCTTTTGTTTAGCGATGAACCATGATAACTTGCGCCTGTAGAACAAACGCAACGCGCGGGGAATTAGAAAAAACGGACGACCAGTGGCGCCCAGCTAAAAAAGAAAAAGGGTCGCTATTGTCGCTAAGCGGGCGGCCCACCCCTGTCCGGCTTTTAGAGCAAAATGTCCGGCTTTTTCAAGAGCAGAGTCCGGCTTTTTTGTTTTAGGAGCTGGCAAGCCTTTTTTTTTTTTTTTAAACCCAACAGGCGCCTTAATGGTAGTGTCACAGGAATCGGCATAGCCTTGCATCTGTGACACTACCAGCGGATCCCTCGCACCCTCCGCTTTGGAGGGTGGGGAGCAGCACTTGGCAGCTACCGCCCGACACGGGGTCCTACTGGCCCCCTGTACCTCCGCCATGCCACAACCTGCGGTGTGGCCCCGCTTAGGCCGCCGATGCGCAGGGGGGAACGGCAACGTAACACCGGCCCCCTCCAACCGGTTGCGCACCGCGGCCCCCACCTCGCGCCCGAGGGCGCGCTGAGCAGACAGTAATGGATACTGTCCGCTCCCCTCATGTCGCAGGCAGACCTGTCGGTCCGCCCACTTGGCCACTCTTAGTTCACCGGAGCCCACCCGGCTACTAAGCCCCCCCACCGCGACAAGGTGATGGCCCATCGGGGGGGGAGCTGGCAAGCCTACCACAACCGATGGTAAGTGATCACCCTTAGACACCTGCGAGTACTAAGGTCTCAGAAGCATTACACGCCTTTAAGAAAATAGTTAAAGGGAGGTAAAGGGAGAAGGAGACCTCCCAAGGCAACCGATAAATTATTATGATAGAGATCTGGGGTATCCTGACCAATCGTTTCTTGGAGAAGGCTTATGTCCAGCAGTGGACATCTTTGGCTGAAATGATGAGTATGAAAAAATATTTAAGCACAGAAGAAACAACATATTTTTAAGTTCAGCGTATCAATGTTCGATCTGGTATTTAAACATCTGCTACATAGGGCCACTTTTAATTGCGCCATCGGGCCACTTAAATAAAAAAATTGAACAAACAATTCCAAACAATAACCACAAAACTAAGTTAACAAAGAGCTCAAATCACAAATACTCCGGCAGAATTAATTTGTAATGGTTGTTTTTATCCAATTCTGTCTGATGATTGATAGATTTGTTTACACAACTGAAAGCATCTTGTTTATTGATTTCAAAACTTAATACTTGATATTCGGTTTACACTCCAACAAATTCAGATCCTGTAACTTTTCAGTGTTGATACAACAAATATTATTGTGAGACATTCTTGTTCTATGGCGGATTGCGTGAAATGGACAAAAAAAATCATTTACAGTCCTGCCGTGGTACTAACAAAACAAAAAAAAATGTTAAACAGAACAAAAGGCTAAAAATATTTTTCCGACGGACACAAATGTGCGTAGTGCGTTTATTTTATAGTAGCATATTATGTATAATAAGGCACAATATTACGACATTTAGTCGTTAATTGAGATAGGTAAATATTTTTCTTAGTTGAATTTTCACTTCCTCATTTATACAAAGAAGAAAATCCCTCACGAGGAAAAGCTACGGGCGGCCTCTAGTCTCTAAAATATCCCTAATTGTTTTCCTCCTCAGAATGACCTTTTAACGGTAATCTTAAAAGACGGTTTTAACAGAGATGAAAGTACCCATTAATAAAGAAAACTTTTATTATGGCACCAACTTTTAAAGTGCTAAAAGATACCGGCTTAACTCAAACCTTTCCGAGAGGGTGGCTTCAGACATCTCTCATTACTATTTAATGAACTCTTCGATATCGGTAGGGTTATACTTTTAATTACCCAATCGCTTAAAAAGGAGGGCCATGTTTTTGGAGTAAGAAATCCCATCAATTTGTGACACTTCCTACTAAATTATTAAAACAAAATTTTATGAAAATGGTAGGATATTTGCACCAACTTGCTTTTTTCATTCATAGCATGAAGATGTTTTGCTTTAGAAAAGGCCTAAAATAAATCAGTCACTGTCATACACGCACACAAACACCGTGCCGGAGTCAGCCGAACTGAAACGACGTTAGACGAGTGCTAGGTTTTTTCGTCACAAAGATTTTCGTTACGGAATTTCTTGATTCGGTCGCCGCGCTCAAAGCCCGCGATAAAAGTTATGCAATAGCTTCATATATATAATATAGTCTGGTTAAGCCATGCTGAAGACAGTTTCATACCACTCTGAACACTCCTCCCACAGCTCTAAAAAATCTCACACAAGGAAAAGCAACCCGTGAACACTAGTCTATTTTTGTGCGAACAGTAAGCTGTGTTATTTACCCATTTAACATCGACATTTCAAACATATACGACAAGAACTAATGCCTGAAATACACACTATCGCTACATCTCGTTCTGTTAAACTAACATTTGTCGATGGTAATCAAGCTACAGCCGTCGCAATGGCCTCTGGCTCCGAACAGACAAACAGATCGACTTCGGCTGTTTAGATTAGCAAACACACTTGTTAATTCAACTACCCATTGACATAAATTTGTTAAATGTAGAGGAATGTGCGCGCAAATCAACGCAAAACATCCGTTTCCTTTGTCGTCACATTCAGCTCGCTAGTTAAATGTTTATCAACACAGCAATACTCCCTAAGTGTTTAGCGTTTCTGATGTAGTAATGTTTAGAGAGATCGTGGGAAAAGTATGGATTTTACATAAAAGTTCATGAATAAGTTTTAAAAAGTAGTTACAGAAATATAAACATAAACACAATTTGTACTTCACACAGAAAAATATAGAGTAAAAAAGTTTTTTAGTGAATGAGAAATGGCACAAACATACAAAATCTTTGTACGGGATGTTTCTAAATAAATATAATGTCACAAAGTTTTATTGATTTTCCTTTGCATTTTACATGGACAATTCAAAACTGCCCTATGAAGTAAGGTATTAAATATAATATTCATTTAATAACACAAATTGTGGTTATATTAAAATGCTTTCCTGCATATTTACATGCTCATAGACATAACTACCTATTGTAGTTTATATCAAAAAAGCAGATTGTCGAGTTTGTTTTGAAACTTCTTTTTGACCGACCATTTACTTCGGAGTGTTGTTAAGTTAAAAAAGACTTGTGAAAACGTATAAATTTTATAAATCCCATTGCAGAAATAAACCATTCATTCATTTGATTTCATTTCGAATCTACGAGTATATAAACGTGAAAGGTTGACGGCTCGAGGCTGACTAATGTCCCCCACATCGAGTCCGGTGTCATTCCATGTCCCACGGCTAATCAAGACGAGGGGACTATCAATACCCCGTTATTCTATATTGAGCAAGCTCTGTGATTTTCTGGGAGAAATCCCTACTAACATTATACGAGTAAATGCAAAATTGGCTGGCAGGAGCTAAATGCGAGTGGCCGAGGATCGACCAAAGTGAGGAGCGTTTGGGGAGGCCTATGTCTAATGATAGGCTGATGATGAAATTCTAAAGTAAAATTCTGTACGTCGACAACGCTTTTATTCCTAAACCACAGAATCAAGAATGATAAAAGGAAAAGAGATCCGTAACGTCGGAAAGGATTTTTATTATGGCTACTTTTCATTATCTTGTAATAATCAGTACCCATGGGATAGCAGAAAAAGATGTCTTAACAAATAATAATGAATAATCTAGAAATAATATAATTTATTTGGAGAGGAACAAGTGACAGGTTTTTCACTCAGGAGAGTTCCAATGCTTTCAAATGCATATAAGGTCGAGGCAACTAGGTACCTATCTTCGATTTCAGGTGTACTGATCCCCACCGCTATTCGCTCGGTACAAAGACACAGTCTAAATATCAGCTGACAGCGTGGGTGATTAGTCCGTCACGTTTAGATTACTCTTGAGAGATAAACCCAAGTCACGCTAAGCCAATGTTGACAGTAATCAACATAGGTAATTATTCTGTTATATTTTATACCGTACTATGAGATTACTTGGGTTGTATTGTTCTTTTTCTGACATACGTAACTAATTCAGTTTTTAGACTTTGAGTACATATAACTTCTAATGAAAGTCTAGTTTGGTCGTGTCAGTACAGTCAGAAGGGCTGACACAAACAACATTTCATTATTTATTCTAAATGTTGGTTGTTAAACTTTGAAGCTTACAAAAACTCAATAGAAGACGTTTCATCGTCTATTTTTATTTATTTATTTATTTATTTATTTAGGTTCACCAGCGTAATTTACACTAACAAAAACATGAATTTTACAAATAAGGGAACTTAACTAAGTGCAACTACTTTTAAAGGTAAACACCACATGCAAACTGAAGGACATTCATCTTTACAAAATAAACATATATACAAAATTAAAAATAAGAACTTATCTGAAATCATTTTTATGCCTTAAGCCAAACATCACATAAGGCTTTTCTGAGTTTGGAGAATGAGTCTGCGTGCAAATCTACTAAGTTACTATGCTCATTGAGCAACTTACAAAGTCTTGGGATGGGAGAATTGGCGCCTAAAACGGTTTTGCGGAACGGCGGAGAAAGTGGATTGATAGGCTTTCTGGGATTACGAAAAGGAACGCGGAGCTTAAACTTTTCTAGTAGTTGGGGACAGTAAATCTTTTGATTAAAAACTTTAAATAGAAATGATATTTTGAGGCATAGAATCGTTAACTCTTTTGTTTATTATTTACACCCACGCTCAATTATTACACAAAGTTGTAAGTCAATGTCACTTTGTGGAAAAGCCGAAATTGTAAAATTTTAGTTTATCGGTTTTAACGTGGGAAATACTTTGAGCATTCTTGTAAGTTGAAAACCACGAAAACCAATGGATAATGAAATGCTAAAGCAAAGTTAATAATAAATCAACTTGTTTATGCCCTAAATAATCCCTAGCATCAAATTCCATCCGCGGCGCTTAGATTACGCGAGTGACGTCACGTCAATGCGGGCGCGCTTTACCCGCTAAGAGCCCGCTCCTCTCGTCACAGCGACTGCTCCCAACCGGTCGTGTTGATTGGCTCGTCGCGTTTAGATTAGCCGTGGGAGACGGGTGACGTCACCGCAGGCCGCCACGTTTGGGACTCGTCAGGAACTTTCTTCATTAAACTCGATTACTCGCGACCTAGTGTTTCGGGCATTAGTTGCTACGGCCCGCAAATCTTCCCGGGATGAGAATGGATGTCTCTGACGCCGTAATCTTTACCTCATTTGCATGAATCAACTGATGTTAGATAACTTTGTCGGGGCTTAACCGTCGTTTATATGTATTAAATTGTTTTGACGTTTTGTTTGTGTTGTTAAGAATATGTTAACGATACCTATGTTATGTTTGTAAGTAAGTAATATAAAATCCTTCATATCTTTATAACGATATTATTCTCATTTTTCCTAGAATAGCGTAGGCGACGTACCTATCGAAAGAATCCTGATTGCTATTCAATGCACAACCTAAAGCTTACTTTAGGGGATTATTCAAGAATTGTATTGTACAACATTCATATTATAATGTTTTATAGAGAGATTCTATAAGAAAAATTTCAACGTGTGTTTACACGTTTAATAGAAACAAAATAGATAAAAAATATCCAATTCAAACTTAAAGAAACATCGATGTAGATAACTAGAAACAAGATAAGACGTGTGTAACATGAGCATACTTCTTTACTCATATTTAGAATCAATACAAAAAAACGTCGACTTCTTTCGAAGTAAAGGTTAACAAGCAAATAAAACAATACAAGTAAACATACGTAGTAGCTAACACAATATACTTGAGAAATACTGCCATGATATTCCTAACCTTATTAAAATATCTCCAATTCAACAAGCCACGTAGTCAGGGATATTGTACCTACAAGCTAGACTAACAAGCAATCTTATTAAGACCTGTTGAATAAACTATATTATAAAGAAATAAAAATACGTAAAATGTGAAGTAGATTTGTGAAAATATACTAGTTGATTAATATACGAGTAGGAAAGATTTGATTGTTTGTTTGTATTGAATAGGCTATATATAATTATTGAAGGCTATATATTAATACAAAGATTGAGAAATCCTATGTTGCATTTGTATAAAAGAGGATAAAGATTTCTCACGTTATTAAAACGGAGCTCAAAATGATTCGTAGGTATTCGCTGTAGTAGCCATAATTGTCAAAAACGGCCGATTTAGGTAGTTTTGAAAACTACAACACAAGTAACACATTTTAAGTGTTATTTTTAAACACTCACAGACAAATCTATATAGCTGCACGTCGAGATTCAAAGTACTCCTAATGTCAGTTTCAATCGCATACTTCAACGAGGGAACCCGCAAGTTCAGTTAGCAATTCATAAAGTCTTCTAAGACCCAAGGAGATTTTTGTTACTATTTATGAATAGACATCAACATACTTGTCTAGAACCAACTAATCTGTCCTTGTCGCGCTTCTCACAGGATTAATGAAGAATTTCAAGTAAATTAATTTCAATTTGCTACAAAGCTCTCGAGCAGACATTTTATTAATTGATATGGCTCTAATGATTGCAATTGTCCTAGTCGTAACTTGATCCTGGCATTAATTTCACTTGTTTTTAAACTCGGCCAATTTGAATAGACGAAATATTAATTTGAATATCAGTTACAGTAGTTCAAAGATATTTGAATTATAAGTTTATTGGTGAATGACTTCGTCTGAGTCAAGTTCAGAATTTCAATCATTAACCAGCAGGATTAAACTTTAACATATTTTTGGTAATCTATTTTATACTTAAGGCGTTTAGAATTAGAACAGCTAAGCAAAGTTGCCAGAATGATACTTTTGGCATATTTTCCATTACTTTTGATTTTCACGTTACACGACTTAAACGTGACTTTTACGTTACGTTATTGCCCGAGAAAGCACGTACCGGGAAACGCAGCCGTGGTAGGCCTCCCACAAGGTGGACCGATGATCTCATAAAGATCGCCGGAATCCACTGGATGCGGGTGGCGCAGGACCGATCGGTTTGGAGATCGTTGGGGGAGGCCTGTCTATGTCCAGCAGTGGACGTCATTTGGCTGAAATGATTGCCCGAGAATTGCAAACTTGAAGTGACTTTGGGGCGGACAGATCCTAGAGTGGTGGACATGTGCCTAACTAAGCAGCCGTACTAGGCTTGCCACTAGACTGATGAACTCATAAAGATCACAAGAATCCAGTAGATGTTTAGAGAAACTATGCGCATCAGTGGACGTCTAATAGCTAAAATGATGATGGATGGACAACATTTCATTCAGAAGTACTTTCATGCATTAAGAAAAAAGGTCTAGAGTGAGCCAGCCCCATTCCCAATCACAAGTGCCGTAAAAGCCAACTGCGGGCGATTGTCCGGTGCATAAGAGTGATTTAGGGCACCCGAACGACACCTAACAGGTGAGTTAGAATCAGGAGGCCAACTGAAAAATCGGAAGCAAAAACTAGTGCCGTTTGTTCACCAACATAAAATAAGTAAAGCTGGGAGTAGCGCATAAAGCATACATTGCTGGGATTTTTTGCTGTTTAGATAGTCGATATCTTGCAAAAACAGCGATGTTTGCTGACAGCTTGCTCATTAACCTTATTCTAAAACCAGCCCAAGTACCTACTCCTGAAATGGTTATATGAGAAACTGTTATTATAATATAATATAAGTAATATAATATAATATAATATAATATAATATATAATTATATACTTCAGTCTATACAGGAATATATCTTTCCAATCATGACAAATATAACAAACAATACTCATTTAATCGTATTGAGGTTATTCAGGTTAAAAATCAAAACCAGCAACATAAAGCAATTCTGAGCATTTTACATAATTATTTCCCGCTAGAATAAATACATTTTATTGCTCAAATATATTAATATTAATCAGATTGATGTTCAATAAAGGATGTCATTTAAGGTAAAGAGAAAAGGAATATTCAGTACCTAAAAAAAACCGGACAAGTGCGAGTCGGACTCGCCCATGAAGGGTTCCGTAGCAGCAAGTATCATCATAATATAAAAGTTCTTGTAGTTCTTTGTAAGTTTGATCGATGTTTTTATATTTGAGTTGATTGAATAAGAGGAAAATTGCGGTTTACGATTTATGACGTTTTAAAAAAAACTTATTACTTGATCTCGTTCAAACCAATTTTCAATGAAAGTTTGCATGGTAATATACATTATATATATTTTTTAGTTTTATCGTCCTCTTATTTTAGAAGTTACAGGGGGGGGGGGGACCAACATTTTACCACTTTGGAAGTGTCTCTCACGCAAACTATTCCGTTTAGGTAAAAATGATATAAGAAACCTTATTATCATTTTTAAAGACCTATCCATAGATACCCCACACGTAAGGGTTTGATGAAAAATTTTTTTTTGAGTTTCAGTTCTAAGTATGGAAGGCCCCCAAAAATTTATAAACTAATTACTTAATCTCGTTCAAACCAATTTTCAATGAAAGTTTGCATAATAATGTACATCATATATTTTTTTTAGATTTATCGTTCTCTTATTTTAGAAGTTACAGGGGGGGGGAACCAACATTTTACCACTTTCGAAGTGTCTCTCGCGCAAACTATTCAGTTTAGAAATAATGATATAAGAAACCTTATTATCATTTTTAAAGACCTATCCATAGATACCCCACACGTAAGGGTTTGACGAAAATTTTTTTTTTTGAGTTTCAGTTCTAAGTATGGGGAGCCCCCAAAATTTATTATTATTTTTCTATTTTTGTATGAAAATCTTAATGCGGTTCACAGAATACATCTACTTACTAATTTTCAACAGTATAGCTCTTATAGTTTCGGTAAAAAGTGGCTGTGACATACGGACGGACAGACAGACAGACAGACATGACGAATCCATAAGGGTTCCGTTTTTTGCCATTTGGCTACGGAACCCTAAAAAGAGGTCTTTGCTGCAATTTAAACCATTAAACAGTACATAAATATATTTAGACTAACCTGTAAATTTCCAAAAAGTTCTATGATATCTCTTCAATCTTCATCCCATAAAGACGAATCATAATAATACATGTTTCTATGTTGTGTGTAGTGCAATAAAGTATATCTATCTATCTACCAAATGTGAGGAATATAATGCGTGTTGTGTTCAATAAAACATGGCGAAAGGAATGTAGCAATCACGAATAGTGTAACGACATCACACAATGCTTCTCGTGTCAATGTTGTCTATCAAACGACGGAAATAATTTTCCTTTTCTTAGCAACTGTACGCGTACGTGGTACAATATTATTTTATCCAACCTAGTGACATGCGACAGGACAGGGTACATTAAATCTAATTCAGGGACCAACCTCTCACAAAATTATGGCTTAGTTTTATTTATACCTAAAACAACTTTAAGTGACTTTTGTAAGAGAAAATAAAATCATATCTGTTGTTACTTTTACTTGAAGGCCTACACCCTCACCTTATAAAATATTCAAAATAATAAAGTGACTTTTGAAAGTAGTAACAACATAATAATATCCTTGAATAGTATACCGCGTGTTTTTTTAGTCATTGTTTTCCCGCAGCAGAACGCTTCAGATTTAGTAGAACCGATTTGTGCAATATTCTTTTTTTGTTTTTTTTTTATTTTTTTAAAGTATGTAGGAAAAAGCGGTCAAGTGCGAGTCGGACTCGCCCATGAAGGGTTCCGTAGCAGCAAGTATCATCATAATAAAGTTCTTGTAGTTCTTTGTAAGTTTGATTGATGTTTTTATAATTGAGTTAATTGAATGATAAACTAAAAAAATATATGATGATGTACATCAAACTTCCAGCGAAAATTGGTTTGAACGAGATCAAGTAACTAATTATTTTTTTTAATACGTCATGAATCATAAACCGCAATTTTATGATGATACTTGCTGGCAACCCTTCATGGGCGAGTTGGACTCGCACTTGGCCGCTTTTTTTTCAGTAATATAGAGACAATTCAGTCTTCCAACCATTTGATGGTTCGCTTTGTCAGCTGCAGTCGATTTTGTATACGCTTCGCAAACGTTGACGCTTTTGATGTTGGCAGTAGTTTTGAGCGAAACGAAGTTGGAAAAAATAGCCCGAGTAAATGGTACCTTTTAACACTTTTAATGGTTCCCTATGCAGCATTCGAATTATTTGAAAACTTTTCTGCCGAAAAACTTTTGTCATAATAACAATGGTTTTTCACCAACTTCTGAATATGGGTAAACAGAGGTACACTGGGAATATAAATTAGGAAACCTAACCGTAACAAAAAATTAAAAAGGTACCTTCTAAGAAACCTTAAATTATAATGTATGTTTGTAAAGCTCATAACATATTTTATACCTACTTCATGCCTCTGTCTACCATATAAAAGCCTTTATGGCTACCATAATAAAAGTAAGTTTGTTATATTCCCGAAAACAAACAATAGTGCTTCTAATAAATTTATCTTTGTATTAAAAGGTCACTTTGAAAATTCACTTTGGATAACGAAATTGCCTGAACTTCTGAGAATAGAAATAAAAGAATTTCCATTACAAAGTTATGATGCCTGAACTAATAAGACTATCTATAATTTCGAAACTGCTTCAAAGAGTATTGGTTTTGGTATTATAACATAGATCTACTTATGTAAGAAAAATTGTTGATTTGTGTACGCGTCATCTTAAACTTAAGTAAAATATATATTATGGTGGAACTAATATAAAAAACATCGAGCAATGATAAAACGGTTTTAGAACTTACCTCTCAATATTTTCGACCAGAAGAAATCACTAAATCACTAAATGCCATAAATGCTTTACTAATTACTAATTTATTTTAATTTATAGTACATGCATATTTAAAAGTTATTATTTCAAATTGAAAAATATTATAAATTGTACAATTACATTATATGTATGAATAATATATATATATATATATCTCCCGACCGTATTCGGCCACGGCGACTTGGATCTACTTTAGTTCAAGCTTTGATGGTGCGCTCTCAGGTGACTAATGTATCCAATTTTGGCTGTGAACGTGCGACCACATTCAGCGCAAGTAAGCACCCCTCCGACAAAATTATAGTGATAAGACGCAGGCTGTCGGGCTTTAAGCTCATCTCGTTTTGTATCAAGCTCATCTCTGCGTCTCCTCTCGTACTCAAAAACCTTTGTGTTCACAGTATGCCTCCATACTGACCGGTTCGCAGCCATTGCCTCCCATTGAGATGGATTAATATCACACCGCTTCATATGGCGCTTAAGCAAATCCTTGTAACGCAGCAATTGTCCACCGTGTTTCCGTTTCCCATCCTGCATTTCCGAATAAAAGATGCGCTTCGCCACTCTGTGGTCAGACATTCGGCAGATATGACCGCACCACCGTAGTTGCCGTCGTATTAGATAGGCCTCAATTCCACCGACATTGGCTCGCCGCAGAACCTCCGTATTACGAATACGGTCCGACCAATGGATATTCAAAATGTCGCGGAGGCATTTAAGATGGAATCTATCTAGCACACGGATGTGTTTGCGGTATACTGTCCACGTTTCAGATGCATACAAAAGGTTCGGCAGAACGACGGCCATGTAGACAGAAATCTTTGTGGAGAGCCTTATGTCATGGGAACGAAATACCTTGAGACGAAGTCTACCAAAGGCTGCAGCAGCCGCCCCAATTCTGCTATTGACTTCATCATCAAGTAGGCACCTCGACGTTACGGTGCTGCCCAAATATTTAAACTTTTCCACTAGCTTTAAGGGTTCAACACCGAGCTTAATTTCAGGCTGAGTACTTTCCGGTGAAACATTAGTCATTACCTCAGTTTTCTTTATATTGATCTTTAGCCCAAATCTACAACAAGACTCATTGAGACTAGTCATGAGCCTTTGCAAGCTCTGTGCCGAATCCGCCACAAAGCATAGATCGTCTGCATACATCATCTCCGTTATGGTTGCAAGAGACACTTTAGTTTCAGCCTTTAATCTAGCTAAATTGAAGATTCCGCCGCCATTAGTTCGAAAACGAACACGGATGCCCTCAGACAAAGTTTGCACTGCTTCACGTACAACTACAGAAAAGTACAAAGCGAAGTGAGTTGGAGCAAGCACACAGCCCTGTTTTACGCCGCAGCTCACTTTAAAGAACTCTGAATCCTCGCCCTGCACATTGACACAGCACTGCATATTGTCATGTAGTAAACGGATCTTTCTTACAAACTTCTCTGTGCATCCCAGTTTCGTTAGGACAACCCAAAGAGCTTCTCGAGGCACACTGTCAAAAGCCTTTTCTAAATCAACAAAGCACAGAAACAGTGGCTGACTCTGTTCATGACTTTTCTCTAGCAGCTGGCGAATGGAGAAAATGGCTTCACATGTGCCTCGATTAGGCCGGAAGCCAAATTGGGTCTCGGGCAACACATCTTCAGATAAAGACATTAGGCGGTTAAGTAATATACGAGCAAAAACTTTACCTGGAGAAGTTAGCAGTGAAATTCCCCTGTAACTGTTGCAGTCAGCTCTGTCACCCTTGTTCTTGTATAACGCGCAGATACGTGAAGCTATAAAATCATCTGGTACTCTCTCTTCGTCCCATAACCGCGAATACAGTTCCCAAATGGTGCGATGCAACTCTGAGCTCCCATACTTCAATAACTCTCCAGGTATGTTATCAATGCCAACCGCTCTCTTATTCTGCTGTTGCTGAATAGCGACTATGACTTCACGCAGAGACAGCTCATTATCCAACTCATGTACTGTAGGGAAAGATGGCAGCGAATTGATGTGCTGAAGATCAGCAGATCGATCAAGATTGAGCAAGTTTTTGAAATGCTCTTCCCAACGATTGAGTACTTCTTGCCTATTGGTAAGCAAATTGATGCCATAATGAGACCGTACAGGTACTCTAGTACATTTTGCTGTGCCAACAAGTTTTCGAATCTCATCGTAATACGCACTCATCTGGTTGTTATCTGCGAGACACTGCATACGCGAAGCCTTGTCCTTCCACCACTTGTCCTTTATTTCTCGTACATGTTTTCGCAGTTCGGCACCACTACGCCTCACTTGCTCTACCTGATGGTCTTGATATCTTTTTAAAAGCGATCGGTGTTTCTGTAGAGCTTTCATTAAAATCTCTTCATTGTCATCGAACCAATCCTCACGACTTCTAGACTTAGCACCCAGAGCCTCTGATGCTGCACCAACCAAGCTAGATGCGAGAATTTTCCAGTTTGCGACAGAATCACCGCCAACAAGGTCCAAAGAACGGATTGAACTGTCTACTGCCTGTACATATACCTCCCGTTTCTCTGGATTCTTCAATGCTTCCACGTCTAGACGCTTGATCTTTGCTCCTTGAGACCTACGAGGAGGGTGTAGACGAAGTTTCAATTTGCTGACGACAAGTCTGTGATCTGTGAACCGCAGTGCGCCTGCATGCGCTGCCGCTCCCGCTTCCGCCCCACTGTTTTCAAGAACGGGCCTAAGGGATTCCATACAAAACATCTCGCCGCTACTGCTTCTGTTGCCGATGCCGCCCCGCTCAAAGCAAATGGCATTAGCATCACGCATAACGCGTGTGATTTGTACTTGGGAAACATCTCGCTGTCGAACAATCACATAGTCAATCAAATGCCAATGTTTTGACCTCGGATGCATCCACGTGGTTTTATATTTTGCCGGTAGCCTGAACATGGTGTTAGTGATAGCAAGCTCGAATTCAGAACAAAGACATAGTAACAATTGCCCGTTGGCATTCATGTTTCCAACACCATGTCTTCCTAATACTTTAGGCCAAGCTTCGAAGTCACGGCCCACTCGAGCGTTAAAGTCACCCATCAACAGAATCTGTTCTCTGGAGGGAATCTTAGAAAGAGCAAGCCTAACCTCTTCATAAAACTTGGCCTTTACATCTTCATCTTTGTCTAGGGTTGGCGCATATACACTGATGACGTTGAGATAATTGTTGTTTTCCAGATGCAAACGCAGTGTGGTGACGCGATCCGAAATGTGAACTGGACATTCTTCCATTTTTAGAGCGATACAATTTTTTATTGCAAAACCTACACCTGATCTCCTAGGTTCTGTAGCTATGGTACCTTTCCAAAAGAAAGTGTACCCACCCAGGTGCTCTATCCTTTCACCCTCATCAGCAAGGTGAGTCTCACTAAGAGCAGCGATGTCAACATTATATCGGCGGAGTTCACGGGACACTATGGCAGTTCTACGAGGAGGACCTAAATTGGAGTCGCGATCAAGGAGGGTGCGCACATTCCAAGCCGCAAAAGACATGTTGCTAATTTTTAAGGATTTTCTGTTACTGTTACTTATTTGATTCTTTCGACCACGTGGTAAGTGATGCAGAGACAGCCGTGGTTACTACCTCTGAGTGGGGTTGAGCTAAGCCTTTTTTAGGACACCTTTTCTAGTCCCTTCCCCGTATTGGGGAAAGCAGGGCCTCTCTGAATAGAGCTGCTTTATCACTTAAGGTGCTGCCGAATCCCACTGTTAGCCCATGCAGTGAAGAAGCGACCACTCTCCCTAAGCCACCTGCGTGCAGACACCAGACAAAGCTCGGTAGCATCACAACCTGACCTCTCTACCTTTGCCCATCGCCGCAGGACTTTCTTTTACATCGGAGTCCCTTATTAGATGCCAAGTCATTTGCGCAGGATATATTATAGTGCACGAAACACTCGGTGTCAGTGTACGCGCAAACACAGGTGCACTCTTACCCCTACTTCCCTGTACCCAATGGAACAGAGGACCGCTACAATCGAAGTTTGAAGAGGTGTCTATTATATGTATGAATAATAGACACCTCTTCAAACACCACCTCACATTATTCTCGACCTCATTTAAAGTTACCCAAAATAGCCAATTTTCTAAAAGAGAGGGATAACCAAACCCTCATTCCGTAACAAAAATGTTGTTATTACGGTAAGTATATTTAATACTCCCGTGCACGGACCAGCCTCAAGGAGGTCGCATTGGAGCAGGTACTCAACATGCAAATTGACTCATTGTGCGGAACACTCCGGGTGATCTGGTTTTATTTTGGTAGCTATTTTTTTACCTTTTAAAAGATATTTTTGACCGCCTCTGTGGAACAGTGGCAAAGCTCGAGTATAAAAACCCGAAGGGTCGTGGGTTCGATTCCCGCCTTGGGTCTGGTTGGTGGTAGGACTTTTTTAGAGTCCGACTGGCTAGCTACCCCCACAGGTGAAATCTGCCGCCATAACTGCTCTGGCTGTGTTCCGGCAATATTAATGTGGGAGCCTTTAATTCCAAGTATACTGGCACACTTGGAATTAAAGGCTCGAAAATCAGAAGTCTACAGTCTGGCAGCACATTGAGCGACGCTTCCTGATAAAGTGTCCCTCAGTGTAATAGCTTTAAGTCTAGAGTAAATAGGCATCTTCTGGGCAAGCTCGCTTCATCGTAGATCCTATCTCTGTTCTAGAGCAAGATTGGGGTCAAGAGCAAGCCCATTCAGAATAAAAAAAAAATAGGCCGCAGTGACCGCTTACCATCAGGTGGGCTGCGAGTCAGTCTGCCAACTGATGTGGTATAAAAAAAGGAGATCTTAGTTTTGACAATAAAGTTACAGCTATTCAATTAGATTTACAGTAAAAGAATGTACCCTATTACATGAGTATAAAAACGATGCTTTCTGATGAAGTGTTCCTCGTTGAAATTGCCTGGGGTGGCTAGTTATAATCAGTAGGTATATAATTTTTTTTTTTGGTCATCTTTTTAACATCATCAGGAAAAATGCTTACATTAAAAAAAATGAAAGCAAAATTACAGTACCAGCAGTAAATAAAAAAATAGTGGTCCGATCGATCGGACAAGCCGGTCGGACCACGTGGCCTAAGGGGCAGTGTCTATTTGAACAGTCATTGTTAAGAGATAAACTGCATGCAATGAACTTACTCTTACGTGTAATAGTGCACATTATATTACACTTGAATGCTCACTTTTGTAATTGCTTAATGAAAGGGACGATAGCAAATATTCATAAATGATGAACGTTTGTCTTTGTCCTGTCTGGATGTTTACAAATATGGATTTAGGATGTACATATGTGGTAAGTACCAAGTTTCATCAAAATCTATTGAGTGGTTTACATGTGAAACCGTAGCAGAGACTTTTATATCTGTTTTTATTGCATCAGGCGTAATCGAACCAGGAACCCTTACTTTTTGGATGAGTGTACTTCTACCATGTAGGTTAGGTTAGGGGATGAGGGGATACCTCGGGGATGGGCTGGTCAATAGCCACAATGCTGGCGCCGGCTCGTCCCATTCGGGTGTGAAGGAGAAATCGGGGGAGTTTAGTGGGTAGTGGACGCTTTGGTCTCGAGTCCAACACACACCCGCAGGTGTAGCTAGCCTGCGGTCATGGTGCATAAACGCATTCTCCTCCGAAATAAAAACAAGACCTGCGGCCATGTGAAGGAATCAGGAAAAAAGACGTTCATCACACTACCCACTAAACTTCGCCAGATACCCCTTTACACCCGAAAAGGGACGACCCAGAACTCACCTGCCCACACCCGAAAAATCCTAATATTATAGCCCTCAATGCGACATACAATCGGACGCCACTGCATGATGATAAAATATGTTTCTTGTACGGACGGCAGCAGTTTAACATACCCTAATCTGTGAAAAATTCTCAATTGAAAGAGAACTCTATGTGAAGTCAACAAAGCTGAAAATTGGTTGTAAAAATTTGACAGATTAGGGTAGTATGATGTGCTGTCGTACATTGCATCTGAACATTTTTCTTCTATTTAATTGTTCTGTCCGCTTTTTCTTTTTCTTTTCTTTTTTTCTCTTATGTTTTATGTGACGGTCAATAAATGTTTTTCTTTCTTTCTCAATAAAGGAAATACTCTTACCTTTAAGCCCGACGTCTTTTCCGTCAGCATACCTGACGAACACGAAGTACAGAGCCATCAGCACGAGCTGGAATACCAGCAAAGGTACGTACTTCAGCGTCACGTTTTTTAGCACCATTGTGATTGGTGCAAGTCAATCTGAAAAAAAACCAACAGTTAATGATTTGGATTTTCCATATAAGCGTCTTTTTCGAGTGACTTTCAAATATTATAGTTAGTATTGACAATGGCTTCGATAATGATGTAGGATGTTTAAGTTACACAGCACAGTCACAGTCTTAATACTGTGGCACAGTTGAATGGCAGTGTGTAGCCATGATCAATGATTGCTCTGATTCCCCTCAACAGTAGTGATATATATCACGTTATTACCCACCGAACTTTAAGCTGTTTTTAGTACTTTACTCTTTTCCGAGCGTTTTGTCCTGAACTATTGCACCATGATCTCAGATTTGGCAAGTCTAGTTATACATTGGAGCGACTGCCATCTGGCCTCAATGACCCAATTGGTCTGGTTCCCATGTTAAAAGGACCTATTTAATAGCACAAAAATATTTAGAAAACTTTATTCGGTTATCAGAAGGTTGAAATTGTTTAACCCTCTTTTAATCCACGAAAACAACTCCTTAGTTTGCTGAATACCTCGGTAACTGCTATCTTACAGTTATAAAAAATGATAACAGTTTAAAACCATTTCATGAGATTTACCAAATCACTTAATTCATTATTTACATTATAACACTACTTAGTATTATTCTAAGTAACACTAAAATACCAAATATCGCTGGCTCCGGGCAATAAAGCGGTTATATCAAAAATCGAATTGTTCAGGAGAAGCAATTGAAGCTAATTTAATTCTATTTTAGTGTACAGTCATTCGAAATAAGCGTTTAATATCTTAATCAAAAGGTATTTTTTTTATCTATTAATCCCTCTAAAAAATATAATATATTTATAAATAAAGGAAGAGATAATCATAAAAATGTATAATACAAATTATTTACGTTGCCGGTCTAACTGTAACACCATTAACTGCTTTATAGATAGATATTCCAGTAATAGCCCGGGACGTAAGTAAATAATACAACGCAATTTCCATTTATAATCATGAGCGTATCAGCCTATTACCTCCTTTTTCAGGGAATTTTTTTAATACGGTCCTAGAAGTAATAACCACTAAACGCTATTTTAAAATCTTATAATGAATTATATTTTTATGTAACTATCATTACAAACTGACCACAATGTTAAATATATTATTATTTTTTCTTATTTTAGGCAGTTTTTATAATAATAATAATTATTTTTATAATATTACGACTAATAAATGATTTTATAATTAGGTACTAGTTTTGGAAGCATGATTTGGATCAAATAATTATGTTGATTGGTAAAAATTCCCTTGAAACTGGGAAAAGCCAATAACATTTATAATTGTCTTTAAATACTACCAATTTAATTTCACATATTTAAAATCTTATAAAGTGAAAGTTCTTGCCTGAAATATCAGCCTATTCAATAACTAAAATTATTATTATTTATAATTAAAACGCTTTTAAAATTACAATCATAATCCTTATTAATTATTAAACTTTTTTTATTAAATAAAGGAACCCGTGTGTGGAAGGGGAAAATACTCTAGTTGTACTTCTTTATGGTTCAACAAAGAAAGGAATCATCGAACTTTTTTGTACGTGATGGAATACTTCCAACGGTGGAGCGATGACAACCCTGACTAGAGCGAGTGGTTCTAAGCTGAAACGGAGAGGGAGGAATAAGGGAAAAGAGTTCCTCAGGCGGTAGAAAACACTTAGCGAACCAACGTCTCTTTTCTTAATTGAAGAGGTTAAAGGGTTTTGTTGCCTCCTCGGGCTCTTAGAATAATCGCCGGGATACCATCAGGTCCACAAGCTTTCCGAACATCGAGTGACTGTAGCTCAAAGCACACATCGCACTGCCCATTGCGAGTTATCGTTATCGTTGGTGGAGGCGCGCTACACTCATCGATTCGGGAGTTAGCCGCAAAGAGCTTAGCCAAAAGGTCGGCTTTCTCTAGCGGCTGATGAGCAATTGAGCCGTCAGGGTATCTCAACGGAGGCTGCAAGGGCTTACAGAAGTTAGCTTCCACGGGTTTGGCCAAATGCCAGAAACTACGTGACCCAGTAGGGTGTGACACTAACTCCATGCCTACTTGTGCAACGCGCTGGGCGTCCGCTCTTACATACGCCCTTTTGCAGGCCCTTGTGGCAGCGTTATACGCAGTTTTCAGCGAGACGATATAAGGATCTCTACAGGCGCGACCCCTGATCCAAGCACGATATGCAGCCTTTTTATTACTAATAGCATCAGCACATTCGCGATTAAACCAAGGGCGTCCACGGCTTCTGCTAACAACATCGGAGTAGGGAACATTATATTCCATACCAAGACCAATCTCATCAGGAACAGCCGCGGCTCTCGCCGTTAGACCCTTCCCGCTGTAACAACGCTTACCCCAAGGAACGGATGCAGAGTAATCAGGCATCCCATCCCAATCTGATGACTAGTAATGCCAAACCCGGCTTTTGATCACCTCAGGCTGCGGGGGTACTGCGCCTAGCACTAAGCTAGACACTAGGCAGTGGTCCAAGGAGCCTAAAGGCGCCTGGACTGGACCTCAAACCGGTAGCCAGTTGGGTGTGTCGTCAGCAAAAGGTCCAGCAAAGAAGGCGTTTGACCAGCTATGTCAGGATTGTCAGGTATCCTGTTGGGCTGGTTAACCAGTTGTTTCAGGGAATGGGTAAGAGCAAACGCGTGAGCAGTCCTTTCGGCATGGTTAGTAATGGAGGAACCCAACCAGGAATCGTGGTGGGAATTAAAGTCCCCCAGAAAAGGGGTTATAATAATTTTTGCGTAGGAGTGAAAGAGATGGTGTTCTGCGTAATGTGGCTTTTGCGTAGGAGTGAAAGAGATGGTGTTCTGCGTAATGTGGCTTACATCGCTAGAGCTACAACAAATTTCCGAGAAAAAAGGCGTAATAGACTTTTACAAAATAAATGATTGAATGATTACTTCGTATTAAGTGTTTACATATCCATGTTTATAAATATTTATTTTGGGAAAAGCAGTTAACTGTTTTATTGTAATTTTGTTTAAAAGAAAATAGAGTAAGGATGTTCGCCGATTTTTCATTTTATGTTTCAGGAAGAAAGACAACATCACATACCTTAATCGTTTAATAATTTCCATACAATAAAGCTGTTAATGTCATTTATTATATTTAAATATTGACAAAAAAATCTAAATAAAATAAGAGATATAGATTGAGGGACAGGGAAGCCAAAAATGAAATAACATTAAAAAGGGTGTAACCGCCGATAACCGCTTTATTGCCCGGAGCCAGCGATATATTTAAAAGCTTTTAGCCTTTCGGCACCGAAAATAGTAACTTAGGTACTAGCTTATAAAATCTTAGGTAGACAAATACCTATAATAGTAAACTTTTGCAAATAATAATGATTATCCTAAGTTATCATACATTGAAGTCTCTTGATATTACTCGAATAATTGTAAATTCATT
Source organism: Mecyna flavalis (assembly GCA_949319885.1). NCBI lineage: Eukaryota > Metazoa > Arthropoda > Insecta > Lepidoptera > Crambidae > Mecyna > Mecyna flavalis. The sequence continues at coordinate 14,796,741 of OX439407.1, read as the reverse complement.
CCAATTTCACAATGCTGAACAATATGTAAACCATGTAAACATATTTTTACAAAACATAACAATTTACTTTATTTGGCATTTTTTGTGTCAAATAACAATGTCACTCATATTTAAAAAAGTTTAATGCACAGATAATAAAATAATTCAGTTGATTAAAAGGTTATAATTATTATACGGTAAAATATTGAGATGCTAAACATCGATATTATGCTAAAGTATTTGTTATGAATTTATTTCTGAAAAATATTATTTCACTTCATGTCATATAACATACAGAAGCAGTGCAGTTTATTTGATCGCAAAGTTTTCCAAGCATTCAGACATGTTGCATTCTTAAAGGAAATTAAGTCAGTCAGTTTGAATTTCACCATAATTCTGTAATAGCATTCGAACTTATAAGGTTGTCTGAAAGTGAATTGGAAAGTAATATCTAATGGATGTTGGTATGAAAGCAAAAGTTAGAGTCCCATTGCTGTGTCTAGAAGACAATTATACCGCAGGAAATTTCCCTATAAAATATTAAGCGAAGTTTAAGCACTTATTTTTAGTTAAGATTAGCCTATCACAGTTCGATGCTAAGCATTAGGAGGATTTGGGAATAGTCGCCACGCTGGGCAAGTGGGTTGGCGATCGTAAGACGTATCTTGCTCGCCCTGTATATTAATTTGAAATCGTGTTAGTATTTACAAACTAAATTCAGCAGCTATCACAGTTACAAAAACCACTTTTTGCTGACTGCAGCTAACTTTAACGCTATTCCTAAAAGAACACCATATTTCATCCATAATGAACGTACGTATAAAATTTCGATTCGTATCTCAAATGCAAACTTTCATAGAGTCGCACGCAGCCAATTGCATAATGACTCCGGTCGGGTTCAAATCGCCGGGCCCGCATTAAACCCGACTATCTGATCTCCGGGCAATTTCTCCCAAACTATCCAGAGGGAACTTCATGGATGATATTTGAATTTTAATCTGTGCTCAATATTAGAACTAAAAATGTTCTGCTTCTGCTATTGATACTGGAGGAAACTTTTGAGTTTTTACTGGAAATGGATTGCAATGTTATTACTGTTGACAATGATATTTATGTTAAGTATCTTAAGGACGTTTTTTTATGTCAGAGGCAGCAAACGAGCCAGCGCGCAGCGGCTCGCCTTATGGTAAGCAATCACCGCCGCCTATGGACATCTGCAACACCAGAGGGATCGCTGATGCGTTGCCAGCCTTTTAAAGGGGGGGTGTGGGCCTCCTGTCCAGCACTCTCACACACACACATCCGCAAGTCTGTCTAGTTGCGATTATGGCGCAAAAACGCATTATACTCCAAAAAAAATATACTGATTCAGTGTATCGGATAACAAGTGACTACAGCACCAGAGGTCGCGGGTTCGATCCCCGCACTGCACTAGAAGTTTTCGAAGTATAAATAAATCAATAAATTTTGGACATCTTCACATACATTTACTACCTATCTGACTCCAAAGTAAGTATATGTTTCAGAACAAAAACGTTCTCAAATATCCTTAAATACAAATAAGCAACGAGGCATAGTCTAAACACAATTGTTCATCACATAAATGTTTGTCTTGGGTGGGATTCGAACTTACGACTCCTGGCGCGTAGGGCAGGGTAAGTAACCGTATAGGTATACGCCACAGAGCCAAACTGTAACACGTAGTAACAATATTAATATCAATATAATCAGGTACCTAACCTATATTACATTTGCGTAAAAAAGAATGTTCAACTTAAGAGTTAAAAAACCCAAATAAACTTGAAATACCTACCTATTAGCCCTAGACTAATAGTAATAACTAGACCGAATTCGTTACGAAAATTTCCAATCTCAAAGTTTACACCGATTTGAAATCACCTCAGCCCAAGGAGCTTATAAACTACCTGAAAGCCGAACGTCGTACAGTAAATTGAAGACAAGACTCGTGATCGAAAGTTATTTGAAAGATTGAAAGTTTTAGATACCGTCTCTTTCTAACCCTCCCTACAACCACAAGTATACATATTATTTAAAAAATTAAACTTTACATTGCCACAGTTTTGCCACCATAAACTCAATCACCTGCCTCAACAGAGTTTCTTGATGTTTTGCTAGAAAATAATAATTATCCTAAATCCCCGGAGGTTTTTTTTTATTTTACTACTCTGTTATAAAGAGTGTTGTGATACTGATAAATTAAAGGTAACATTTTTGGTCTTCAGTTTTTTATTAAAAGCGCGGCCTCTAAGTAGATTAAAAGTTCCTTGCCTTAGCCTGTTATTTGCTGGCACGTAAATAAAAAATATACTAAATCTATGCACGTGAACGAGTTTTCTTTTATTGTAAGACCATAAGATTAAGTTATATGTATTTTCTATGGCTTTAGGTGTCTGGCTCAAGTTACAATATTTAATTTGTGCTAATGGTTTACATTCCATTACAAATATCTGGAATTATTTTGAAAGTCTAAACGTTTAATTTTATTAAGCTGTAAAAATATTTTACGTAGATCAAATATTTATTTTTATTAGACAGGATTTTTACTTAATTTCGAAATATTTGTAATAATTCATTGTTGTAACGAGTTGATTCAAATTCCATACAAACAGTACCATCATCTAAGCGTTATTTTTTTCTATAAAAAATGGAACTTTATATCCAAAAAAAAATTACTGGTATAGATTTATCGTTCGCAGAATTTATTTCATTCCACTAATCATCTCGTGAAATCTATCGTAACAGAATTTTAATTAAAACCCGATAACAGCTAGTCGTTGAATAGCATGCAAAATCCAAGTAACCGTCAAAAACAGACGTAAGCAAACTAAACATAAGTATTTATTTAAATAATATTTAATAAACAGTCTATTAAAAAGCTGCATATCACTAAATATAGCAAATAATTTTTATAAATATTCTGTAAACTTTTAAAGCAGAAAGTTGATTACAAGAAAGTAGATTCTCCTAAAATACATATTTTTTCGTGGTCTGAACGAAACTTAAAATGTCACCAATATTTACCTAAATAACATACGACGCTAGACTCAAAACAAAATCAACAACATTCTGCAAAACGAGATATGGTGAATCGTAAAAAAAACTACCAAATATTTTCGACACATTCTCGCTTGCCGAACGTAAAGTTAAAAAAACAAGGGACAATCAGAGTTGTCGGTACCTACTGGATTTTTAAATTTTTGTTCCAAAAAAAGAACAGAATAAAGTGGTAGCATGAAACCCAGCTGAGCTGCGAACTGACACTATGTTACTAACTGACGGGACTTTCCAACAAATAACATTACTGCCCTTTGAGAATTTCAAGATCAATGGTCTAGGAACACAGAAATGGCAAAAGGTAAGAAGGTAAGTAATTTAACCTCTCAAACAAACCTTCAGATAATCTATATAAATAAAAGAAAGTTGGTGTTAGTTACACTATTTATAACTCAAGAACGGATGAACGGATTTGGATGAAATTTGGCACACGTATAGTTTATAACCGGGGTTAGAACAAAGGCTACTTTTTATCCCGAAAATATGGGGGAAGGGGGGGATAGTTGAAAAAGGAAATTACGCGCGGGTGAAACATGGAGGGCGACCACAAGTAAAAGATAAAAGGTAAAAAATGAGCTAGTAGTAAGTAAACAAAATAAAAAATGTAGCCATCGACTCGCTAAGAGGAAGAAGAAAACAAATATCAAATACTTGTATTTAACCGAATCTTATCCGAATCTTTAACCTATCTCATGACAGAAAAAAGTATGCAAATCTTATTGTAAGTTTAAACATTATCCAATCTTTTCTACTAAATCGATCGAGAGCCAAAACCTTCCGCATTAGGCTAAGTATAAGGTATAACCTGCGACATCAAATTCGAAATCTCACAATCATGTTCACTTAAATATACTCCGACCCCAAAAGTTTTTTCATAACAACAGACTGATGAAACCAAAACAACCAGAAAACTGCCAAAATCCCGACAGCATTTCCACGCCTCGAACGCAAAAAACAAAAGACAATCGAAGTTGTCGATCCTAGATTTTTGAATTCGTGTTCGAAAATAGGAAATAATAAACGAACCTCGGTAGCGTGAAACCCAGCAGAGCTGCGCTGACACTATGTCACTGACTGACGAGCCCCCGACTATCACACAATCACAAACATTATTACTGCCGCTGTCATGTCACCCGATCTGACGTTACGCGTAATGACTAAAGATGATATTACCTTACGCGTTTATCTTTATGGACGCTGTTGAATGTGATTTATTCTTTCTTATATTTAACCCGTCGTCAAGTGTACAAGTGATACTAATCTGTCTTTGGTAATTAACGAGCAGAGCGTATCGTTAAGAGAAACAATTATATCACACACACATACTTCGATGTTATCTCAAAGTCAGTTGCTTGTATTGTGTTATGGATTAAAGTAGTTTTGGTAGGAAAACAAGGCACCACATTATTAACAGATAAATAGACATTCACGAGTTTCACGACCAATATATTTTATTTAAAAAAATAAATAAGCTACACACAAAAAAATTCTGCTCTACGTTTTCTGGTGCTCATTGCTTAATTTCTAGAATGCAACATAAAATCACATTCTCAACAAAATAATATTGTCCTTGGTGCGATTAAGACTCAATGCCATCCCACTGTATTTGCTTTAAGACTAGTCAAAAAAGCATTTATCGAATGATCATACAAACGAAAACCCGTTACAGATAGAAAATTGAAATCAGCTTTTTTTTCTCTTGTATTTTAAATCATATCTATACTAATCTATACTAATATTATAAAGAGAAAGAGAGAGTTGGAAAGCTACACTATCCCCAGGTGACATAGGGTACTTTTGATCTCTTGAATGTGGGGAGAAGTGGGGGACAATTGACAAAAGAAATTACGCGGATGGATAGTTTTAAATAAACATCTTCATATTTTATATTAAAGTAATTTTGCATGCCACTCTATGTTGAACGTCCAGATGTTTGGGTCGTGCAAAGGATAATTAAACACTTCAACATAAATAAATTAAAATGCTCACACGCTATTCTATTAGCCCGGTCAACTTAATAACAGCTGTAGTCGTCTAATTGACCGGAAAAGTCAAATCAGCCACTTTTATTTAATGTCAAAAGCGATGGCTTTTACCTCAGCTTTTACAGGTTTGTAAAAGAAACTACTTGAAGTAAGCTTCAGGCATTTTTATACATTACTAGCTGACCTGGTGAACTTCGTATCACTTAACTCTTGATGTAAAGCATATATTTAATGAAACCCTTATGAACATCAAATGTTTGACAGGTAAGACCAGTTTGTATGGGAGAGAAAACTTGTCGTATTTAGTATTTTCTCATCGTTGAAACCTTTCCTGGACTTCCACAAATATTTCAAGACTAAAATGAGTCAAATCGGTTTAGCGGTTCTCAAGTTTTAGTGAGACTAACGAACAGGTATTCATTTTTATTTATATAGATAATAGATAAAACAGCGGCGCTGAGGACATTCAAGAAATAATGTCCTATGCCATTAAAGGAACGATGGCTTATTTCAATGAAGGTGGCTATTCCCTCACAGTGGAATATTATTACACTCATGTTAGTACTAATACAATCATCGGGTTGATTAAGAGACCGAAATGATGTGAATTGAAAGCATTTATTCTACGACGTCTGTCGATAGCCTGTTCAGAAGAAGTTCCGCAAGAAACACAATAGTCCTTTTCCCTAAAACAGTCCTTTATTTTATATTATAAAGCGTAGTACCGTCTATAATAATAATTCTACAAATGTATTTTTTTTTAATTTACAATATTTGCCACAGACTCTTGGGTTCGTGCCTTTGTTGGGTTGAAATTTTTGGGTTAGTGTTAGTTAATTGCTCCGCGCTCTACAAATGTATATAAGAATGTGCAAACATCAAAAGACACTAGAAATAATTTTGTAGGTGAAATCAGAGAGCTCTCAAATTCATTGGAAATTAAGTTAAATTAAGTATCAAGAAAATTAAAGTAAGGTTCAAGGTCTGTCAGAATTAACAAATTAGCAGCCAACTCATAATGAGTAATATGTGTATAAGATTAATATCTTATTTTAATTTCATTAATGCTTAATTTCCAATTTACGTTAGAATAGACATATTGTTCGCCTCGATGGTCTAGTGGTTTAAGTATCGGGCCGAGGTCTCGGGGTCCTGGGTTCAATTCCCGGGTCGAGCTAACTTTATGTCGGTTTTTTCGGCCACAGCTCGGGTTTGTGATCACCAATCCGCATTTGGCAAGCGTGGTGATTAAGCCAATACCCATCATTGTAGCGATAACTTGATTTCAAGGATGGATGCCTTTGCCCTGCAGTGGGACATTAATAGGCTGATACTTTAGACATATTGTTAGTGAGATAGACTATCTCACAATTGAGATAAGGCCTGTGTTCCAGCAGTGGGAACGTATATAGGCTGATGATTATGGACATATTGTTAAAATATCTTTGACATTTCGAAAGAAAAGATTTATAGGACAGTTATCAAGTTTTTATGCTTCATACTAACAAGTTTTTATTAGAGTTGAGATTGATATAAAAAGGGATTTATGTGACTTTTCTTATGTGTTTTACATGGTCGAAGTGTTAGAAATATGTTATGTGAACTACAGTCGAAAATCAGAATGATGGAACACTACTAATCTGTCTACCAACTAATTACCAACTAATTATATTTAAAATAAAGTACGAGGATAATTATTTTGGCTCTTGGATGACATTCGCAAGGGCGTGTTTACAAAGCAAACTTCTCTGGTTTCCCCTCCAGCCGATGCCTGCCTTGTAGCATTTAACCGTAGGTTTCGCTAGCCTTCATTGATTTTTTTTGAAAGAGATTGCGTTTTTGCTCCATAACTGCAGGCGAGCTACACAAGGCAAAGGTGACTGACTGACTGACTGACTGACTGAACTAGATAGATATCAACGCACAGCCCAAACCACTGGACGGGTCGGGCTGAAATTTGGCATGCAGGTAGATGTTATGACGTAGGCATCCGCTAAGAAAGGATTTTGATCAATTCCCACGGGAACGGGAACCACGCGGGTGAAACCGCGGGCGGCCGCTAGTACAATAATAAAGTAAAAAAAGGAACTAAACATACTCATAAATAAAAGATTTGACCGAGATCTCCGTCCATGGGAAAAGTATCTAAGACACATGCAACGTTTCCGCGCTGGATGGCCAGGCTGATACGTTTCCCTAAGTGAGATGACTTCAGCAAACGCTTGGATATCTCACGATACAGCCTGTGAGCGCTTGGACCCCAGGGCCCCAGCGTTTCCACCCCAAAAGGCTCAAATAAATAGGCATCACTGATAAAGTGATAACAGAATATTTGCGCCTTTTGAGGTCTTCAGCCGAACCAGCAGAATAAGGAAGATGAGACAGCGCCAAAGTATCAACACAAGTCGCGTAACGTTATATTACCTGAAGTCAATGATTATGAATTTGTGTCACAAGTCATAATTCCTACACTAACCGTCACATCGTAGTTTTCAGTCAACATGTACGTCACAACACAGGGGGACTGCCACTTATCGTCCAGTTAGCGTATCGAGCGCCCTTGCACTTAGAATTAACATTTTTTATTCAGAACCGCTCATTGGCAAAATGATTATCTCATATCCTCAGCTTTTACGAGTTACATTGTTTTTCTTCTTCATTTATTAGACGAGCCATTTGGTGTGATGCTCGAGAAGTCGGCTATTACACCAGAGGTCGCGGGTTCGATCCCCGCACGGTACAAACATTTTGTGTGCATGAACATGTCTGTTTGTATCGGTCTGGGTGTTTCTATGTAAAATATGTATGTATTTACAAAAAAAAAGTATATAAGTAATGTTTATCCATTGTCTGGTTCCCATAGCACAAGCTAATGCTTAGTTTGGGGCTAGACGGCGCTGTGTGAATAATGTCCAGAGATATTTATTATTTATTTATTAATGCTGAGTGCTGTTACTTTAGTATATGTTCTGTGGTGCTGTGTTAAACCATTTAGATCCCGCTAGCCTGTTGTTTTGGTTATTAAAGATAACGTAATAATAATGTCCACCTAGCTGAATCGATAACGGTAGCAATATTTTTTGATCAAATATCTACGCAAAATATATCACAGTGCACCAACACAGATGCACTCCCTATTTCCTAACTCACAAATACGACCAATGAGACCTGACTCTAGACTCTGGACCTGCCAACTTTAAACAGTTTACGAGTATTTTCCGAACAGAAAACCGAAACAACAGCATAACATACCATGTGAAAGATACCGAATAGTATTACGTATAAATAAAATTTTATTTAGGAAGATGTAATTATATTTTTACTTTCTAGTGACTTTTTGTTTGAAGTCAGTTTTCTATTTTGTGAAAACTTTTATTTTATCTGGGTGTTTTTAAAATTTTATAAACAAAAGAAATCAATTTTGTTGTACTCGTATAAACATTTAAATTCCGTGTCAAACTATAACCAGCAATTTTTTTTAACTTTAAACGAACACTTATTAAACCATGCTTACCTATAGCCCGCACGATGCAGCGAACTCGAAACCTCAAGATCACACAGCACGTAAATCACTTCGATGTTTACACAACACTGCATCTCAGACCAATGTGTAAGATTTGTAAAAACAATGTGCTGTTTATTGACAATTGACAGTTACAATATTGTTTGCATTCATTGATTGTTTGGTCCGAACAATATTTATGGTACTTGATAATGTCGATTGACTTCCACTGAAATAGACACTCAATTGAGATGACGACAATTCGAATGTATTAAAAATTGTACTACGCATTTCTCGTCAAAAACCAGTATGATTTTATAATGACCCTACACAGTAACTTTTTTTTTTTTCGGATGAGAATGCTTTTAAGCACCATAACTCTAGGCTAGCTAGACCTGTGGCCGTGTGTGGGACTCGAGACTAAAGCATCCACTACCCACTAAACTCCCCCGGTTTCCCCTTCACACCCGTTTGGAACTAGCCGGTGCCAGCCTTGTGGCTATTGACCAGCCACCCTACACTGTAACTGATTATTTTAAAACAGAAAAACTTCAATCCCTTTATTGAACATTTTCATATAATGTCAGAGGCGGCCAACGAGGGGGGTCGCCTGATGGTAAGCAATCAACACTGCCCTTTTTTTTTCGAAAGAGAATGCGTTTATGCACCATAACCGCAGGCTAGCTAGACCCGCGGCCGTGTGTGGAACTCAAGACTGAAACGTCCACTACCCACTAAACTCCCCCGGTTTCTCCTTCACACCCGATTAGGACGAGCAGGTGCTAGCCTTAGGACATCTTCAACACCAGAGGGATCGAGTAAGGTGGTGGTTTAGATCCTCGAAGTTTACAAATGTTAGTGTACATGGACATGTCTTTTTGTATTGATCTGGTTATTTTCTATTTACCTACATTTACGGATTTGTGTGGATTTACAACAACAAAAAAAATATCTCTGGACATTATTCACACAGCGCCATCTAGCCCCAAACTAAGCATTAGCTTATGCTATGGGTGCCAGACAACGGATAAACATTGCTTAAATACTTTTTTTGTAAATACATACATATCATACATAGAAACACCCAAACCGATACAAACAGACATGTTCATGCACAAAAATGTTTGTACCGTGCGGGGATCGAACCCGCGACCTCTGGTGTAATAGCCGACTTCTCGACCATAACACCCAATGGCTCGTCCAATGTATTGAAAGATTGTTTATCTATTACCTGACAGTCGTGCTTAGTTTCGAGCTAAATGGCGCGAGGATATATGTATGTATGTACTTTTGTGATAATTTAAGTAGAATTATTATCTCGTTCTAGGGGCTTAAGGAAACTCATGCAAAAAATGCTGAATCATCAATCAATGACATAAAACGTAGTCTGTTAGTTCTGATGTAACCAGACACACCTCTAACACTATCAAGTACACACCTTCGTGACATTTCGTTTATCTGACACTTATGTACTAAACAGATTATTTACTGTTGACATGTCGGTAGTTCTAATTAGCACCTGTTATTTGTTATTGCTAATGACAAATTCACGTAGTCCTACAAAAATAGTGCAAAAATAACTTCTACGTAAATGCGTACTTTAATGCCCTTCACTCATATTATCATATTATAGACTATGCAGCAAATTACATTTTTTGTCGCTATGGTTAGGAAAAAGGTAACCCTAGTTACTTCACTGGTCCAATGACGCATTTTGGTAGTGGCATTGATTGACCAATGTACTAGGTATCGTGGATTCAAATTCCACCCAGGACTTATGTGATTACCAATTGGATTTGTCTTGTATCCTATGGTGTGTATAGTCCCCGGTAATGTGCGAAAATCCGTTAGAGTGCAGATAACGTAGGTAATCTGCAGATTACCGGTCTCTGTTAAAGTAGAGAATATTTTTAAGTTTATACAAAAACTGGATAATCTGTCAACTTCCTAGGCAATCTGCAGACTGACGATCAGGCATACGGTAAATTTCATAAAATAGGTTCTTAAAAACAAGAACGACGGGAGGTGGAAATCGACTCGCAACAAGGCGGGAGCTTAGCGTGCTTACTTTTTTTAACACCCAATCCCCAACTTAACGATTTACCATTCGTTACTGTGCAGACTTATTAAGTAAAGTGAAATAATGAGCATTTTTAATTAAAATTTTAATTCCCAGGAATTCCGCAGATCACATTATTCCGCACTCTAATGGTAACATATTTAATATGTTTACCCGAGAACTTCACTACTACACAAAGGCTGCATACAGCGAACAGGTATTGATCCTGATCAATCTGCATTTTGGAAATTCCAAAACACTAGAAATTAAATTCAGATCAAAGAAGCTGTCTTTTGTCCAATACTTTGTTTTGTCCCCAAACTCCAACCCATATGTCACGGGCCGACATCCTCTAAACGGGCTTAATTCCCGGCGCCAGACAGCTAGGCCTCGAGCAAACGGCCCGGAGCATAGACTTAGAGTTGAACAAAATGTTCTGTGAAACTTCCGCCACTTCTTTTGAGGATTCGAGTTAGTGGGACTATAGGAAGTGGCGTATCCTTTTTATCTTAGATATATTTTTCTATCATCTTTGATAACCGATTTGATGATAGTAATTAATGAAAAAGTGGTAGCTAGCCATTCAGGCTGAAAAGGTCTTACCACCAACCGGTCCCAATTTGGAATCGAACCCACCATTTCCAAATTTTTGTCCCGAGAATATCGCTACTACTCAAAGACTGCGTGATTTATCATTACCTACAGAAAGTGCATAGCGAGCGTGATTTTTAAGCTATACCACACATTATTTTTCCATAATGGAGTTATTTGCCCTGCAACATAATGTAGATAGAACATTAAATAAGCTGATACTACTACTTCTTCTTCTTCGTCTTCTGCTAGTGCTTTATCATTCCTAAGGTTCGAGGTTCAATTACCGGGTCGTGGAAACTATGTTTCACATTAAATGGATCGTTGAGCCCCTATGTCCCTTGCCGTCGTAACAAGGCCAAAACCCCTGGTATAATTTTCCCCTCAATATCACCTCGGGGCCTTTTTTGAAATAGAACGAATAGGAACATTTAGAGACTTTAAAAAAAGCATTCTGTAATGGAACGAATAGTATGTATTACAGAATTATATTATGATTACCCTCTGTTAATTGGCATCTTGGTAAAAACAAGAATTATTCGACACCTAACACAGGTTCATTATTGTACACAAAGAATTCTATTTTTCATAATATCTCTCGGCGGAATAAGATTACTTATATAATAATAAATGTTTTTGTAAATACATACTTTTATTAGAAACACCCAGACAACACAAACAGACATGTTCATGCACACGAATGTTTGTATCGTAGAACCCACGACCTCTGGTGTAATTCCGACGTCTCAACCATTACACCAAATGGCTCGTCTAATCCAATCCAAAGTTTTTAGAATAAAGTTCTTTAGTTTCATTAACTCCTAAAACGTGACGAGTGAAAACGAAACTAAACAAATACCTAAATTCTTGAAAGCTGCTCCTATCAGTTCCCGAAGTCATTAAAGCTAGGTTTTTCTTTACGACACGAGGAATGCTACAGTTTCCAGAATCTTGAGCAAACTTTACTCTGCTATTGAAATTCTGTGTTTAAACACAGTGAAAGAAACCTTCTAAAGGTTTATTTCTCTTGCTCCTTTGAATGCTGAATCACCTAAGTTCATTTAACTCGGATGTTGGCTCTGCGCTCGTGTTGATGGTTGTGAGAAATGTACTAGATTTTTAAGCGCTACGAAAATAAGTACACGGCCTAAGTCTTTTTTTTACAAAACATTATGATATGAACATTTAATATTGGTTAGTGCACGGAATAGAAAAGTGTCATTACCAAATGCATCATCAAATTCGTCAAAAAGAACCAAATGGATTTTGACAACAGACATCAAAGATGACATCGGCTTTTTCCTTCTGGTGTAAAAGGGGAACCCGGAGAAGTTTAGTGGGTTGTGTGATAAACACTATTGTGAATTCAAAACGCCTTATTTTAGTTTTTTTTTTATTTCTGTTGTATTTTCCTTGTTTGTTTTATACTTTTTGCATACACTATTTTAGAAACATCTGAAGTATTTGAAATCAATTTTATTTATCTCTTCTTTATGTATCTTTTTATTCTATCAACATAGAATTTCGGGATCGATACTAGGACCCCAAGATTACTCACACGCATTTAAGTCACTAGACCAACAAAAGGCTTTAATGTACAGAATTAGGCGCTCTTTGCCTTGTTTACTGAGCTCCTCTGTTAGACGGGAATGAAATATCGTCCCAATTAATTACATTCGTGCTTCATGTTTCGGAACATGCAGGCATGTGTCGGCGGGTCGCTGACGCTATCCGTCTTGTTTATGGCTGTGACGTCATCTATCGCGTGAAACCACGCGGAAGAGTTGATGTTTGGAGATTAGCAGTTCTTTATTTTTAATCAAATAACTGGCAGACACTTCATGGTGACTATCGCCGCCCAAACACGTCTCCACAACACCGGACGAATCACAAATGCCTACCATTATTTACTACATCATTTTTACCACTGTTAGTAACAAGATGTCCAGAATTCGAAGGCTGACCATGATCTTGGGATTCTGGGATCAATTCCCGGGTTAAACAAATTTTTTTTTTTCGGACTTTTCAAACATAGCATGATGTGTGATGCTGTTCACTTTTAATTTGTGCCCTGCAGTGAGACATGAATAGGCTGATACTTTACTGTAGATAGTAATTTCTTTTACCTAAAATGAGTTTATGTCCTTTGTAATTTCCCATTGTTGCAATTTTTTCTTTGTTTCTGTTTTATTAAATTATTGATATTTCATCTAGAAAATATCACAAAATAAAGATACTCAAAATCTAATATGTTATGGTCTCTAAAAGATTCACAATAATTCAAATAAACAAGTTTCAAAGTACTCCTATATTGCAACACATGCGAACAAATAAGCTGGCTTAGGCGACTTAGTTCAGCAGTTAAACTGAACTGAACACAACAAATAAACAGCATTGGCAGTAAGTGCTCACTCCACTTTATCACTGCGAAATATTCGCCGGAGAAAGTCTTATCTGTGTATTCGATAGTTGAAAATTATCCAAGCGTATAGAGACTGAGTAATGAGATAAGTTATGCGAAGTTATTGGCGTGTTACCCGATAAAAGCGTTTATGTGATAGAAGCTTACGGAGCGTTGATGGGAGCGATTTTGTGTTGCTTTTAAGAATGTTTCAGAATTTCTTGAGTGAAAAGCTGGATAAATGAAGATCAGACATTCGAATTTTACACAAGTTGTTATTTTAAATTATAAGTCTAAGACAATGACGTTCAATTCAAAAACTAGACTCCCAATCACGCTCAAATATTGTCCGAACCAAAAGTCTGCCCACACGACTATTGGGCAGAGTTTTCGTTTAGTTGTACACAATTGACATTAAATACTAACTGCCACGAGATAAGGTGTTAATTTGAACGAATGTGTTAATATGTCATCTGTGTCAAAGCCGCTCGGACGTTTTTTGAGGATTTTTTCTTAGAGATTGGGTGTCTAGTTTTATATTGAACGGCATTGGTCGAAGACTGTTAATTTTAAAATGTCTAAAATGTGTAATGATTATCAATGCCTCGTTGGTTGTTCTAGTGGTTTTATTAGGTACCATGGTCTCGGGGTCTTGATTTTAATTTCCAGTTAAGACTCGAAATTTTTGGTTTTCGCAAGATCTCTACTTAAGTCTTTGACAAATAAAAACTTACGTAAATACAAAAATTAATCCAAATAAAATCCATAAGGAAATCAAGTCGTCAATGTCTATTCAATACGAACACTCAGGACCATGCCCCATGGGTACAAAAAATGTTTTTATAATTCAAATAACTTTCTGAACGTAAAGATACTCTACTAGGTACTGCCTCCACGAAAAGGTGAATAATCCTATTCCCACTATAATTTTACTCTTATTAAACATTCAAATGCGCTAATAGTGTAAACGTTAGCTTGTAAAATCTTTGATACACACACACCATGCGTCTAAACGCCCATTACGCTAAATTCCTCCTATCTCGCTTTCGCAGTCACTGCAAATCGCACATCCCCTCACGTTTCATACCACGCATTGCTATAAAAACGCCATCGCTTAAACTTATGATCCGTTCAACTTTCATTATTATTAAATTCATTATTATTTTGATATCCTTTGTACTCTTGGTTATCTGAACATGGTAAAGATTGTAGTTTGAATCCTGCTTAGACACCTGACTTTGGGCATTTAATGTCTCAAGAACCCTGCCATTTCATCATGCTTACAACTTTTGCAAGGAATGTTCTTGGATATTTTTCATAAAGCCCCGTTTAGCCCCTTCGGTACTCTTTTTCACCAAACGAAGCTGCAACTAACTACGCTACTACTTTTACGACTTCCAATACTTCTTCGGATTTTCTTTTACTTGGGGAATACGTTACTTACCGTCACCTTACTTCGGGGGCAAAGGGGGGGTTTATTGGGACACCCACGCCCTAAAACGGGCTGAGTTTATCCACTAAACCCCGTGCTCCTCCTTGCCTGATGGTAGTGTCCTGGGAATGGAATAGACGAACCTTCACATCCACAACACCACCTGCAAACTTCTCCGGACTAGCCATCCAATTTCAACTGTCAGACATAATTTATCTTATGACAATATAAACAGCATAGTCATGCAAAAAAACTATATAATATTGTTAGATGAATATTTGGTTCACTCGATTAACACATCACTATGGTCACCGCGTACGGTGCCCCGCGCTAGTCGGGGGATGGACAGATAGATTTACCGCGCTTGCAATGTATAATGCCGAATATTGTAAAAGCATATTAAATTATAATTATCAAGAGGAATGTATTTCATAGCTAACAATATGTACCTAAATTCATGTACATATAATTTTGAACTGTCCGAAAATTTAAACCGCGATCCCTAGATTAGGTCGACTCCATTGCACCAAATCGTTTGCCATATAATAATAATACTTTGCTTTGCTCTGCTCCACATTGCGTAGCGGCCTACTAGGTACTTAGTATTCAGCTTGAATCGCGGACGAACACATTCTATCATTATTCAGGACAATGCTTTGGTTGCACCCGGGCTTTAATTTTTTACTTTGCTCTGCAATAGGGCTGTCATAAACACTGTGTGCTTGGGCATGTTAGTTGATTGCCATTTTCTTTTTTATCGCACTATAAACGCAGGCTAGTGAGAGAGTGGTTGTGATTTGTGGTGGTAACTCGGGACTCAACATGTCCTACTACACATTGAACTGCCATGGTTTTCCCTACACACGAGAGAAACGAGCCAGTGCCTACCATTATGTTAATTGACATCCTGATAATAGTCGGAATCAGGTACCTACATAAAGAGATTCGTTGTACCCTAAACGGGACTAAAGACAGACACAGACTCGTCCTCGTCTCTGGTGAAAAGGGGAAACGGGGGAAGTTTGTGGTTCGTGGGGCGAACGCCTTAAGACCCGAGTCCCATATAGGACCGTAGCTTTCGTAAGCCTGAGGTTATGATGATTAAAAATTATTCTCCTCCGCTTAAAAATGCGATGAACATTTGTTTTTTTTTATGTAATAGGGGGGCAAACGAGCAAGTGGGTCACCTGATGATAAGTGATCACCACCGCCCATAAGCACCCGAGACCCCCTTAGGGTCACAGGCGCGTTGCCCGCCTTTAAGGGTGGAATATGCTCGCTTCTTGAAGGTATTTATGTCGTATTGGCTTGGAAACACCGCTGCGGGAAGCTGGTTCCATAAAACAGTCGTGCGCGGCAGAAAATGTCTGCAGAAACGTACGGTAGTTGATCGCCACTCGTCCAGGTGGTTTGGATGAAACTGCATTTTGTGGCGGGTTGTACGGTGGTGGAATTTAGCAGCAGGAATCAAACCAAATAATTCCTCGGAACACTCCCCATGATATAGGCGGTAGAAGATGCACAGGGACGCAATGTCTCTACGCAATGCCAGAGGATCTAAGCAACCGACAAGACTCTCGGCCGACAATCCGGGTTGCTCGACGTTGGATACGGTCAAAAGGAAGAAGTTGGTACTGTGGTGCTCCGGCCCAGAGATGGCAGCAGTACTCCATGTGAGGCCGAACTTCGGCTTTATAGAGTTGGAGGCGATGAGTCGGAGTAAAATACCACATTGCTTTACCTAGGACACCTAATTTCTTTTAGTAATTGGATCCTTATTTGTATTGCTTAAACTACTTGCTTAGATCAAAGTATGTGATGTTGTTCAATGAATTTATTTACAAGGCAACCCTAACTTCCGGAACGCGTTAAGTCTATAGACCTTTGTTTCAACTCTTTGTGAGTAGGCACAGGTTTGACTTTGTTTAATTCAGGACACATTGTTCTGTTTTGGATGTTCCCCACTAATGACGCCGATTACATCGTCATTATACTGCCGTCTCCACCAACCCGCACTGGGCCCGCGTGGTGGATTATGGCCCACACTTTCTCACAATTGAGATAAGGCCTGTATCCCAGCATTGGGAACGTATAGGCTGATGATGATACTGGCCGTATCGTTAGAATAGAACAGTATGTAGTAGTCGCTTTGTTTTCTTTTCGTTGACATCAGGAGTAAAATAAAAAATAACCTTATAATAAACAACAATAATATCCCTAATGTTAACAGAGCATTTTTAATGGGGTTAAAGCCTATGTTCCTTACAATAGCTTAAGAAGTCTGTTTCATCAAAATCGGTTCAATGATTAAAGGAATTCTCACTAGTTCCAGTCAAAAAAGTTCCGGTGGAACTAGTGATACTTTTTATTCTCATTAGTTCCTTCCTTGTCACTTTGACACTTAGTCCCGGCGGAACTAGTGATACTGTTTATGATTAAAGCGTGAAAGCGTAAGAGACGGAAAAACAAAGCTACTTTCGCATTCATAATAAGACTAGAATTAATACAGTACTTAGTTTAAAGAGAGAAAAACGCTTGCTTCATTTTTTTCTCTTGTATCAATAAGGAATCACCTCTATGAGAATCACAAGTCAATTACAGGTGAACGTGTCACAATTCAAAGCTATCAGACGTTATCTCTTTTATGTCCAAAAGCGTAACAACAGTCATTGCAACTGAACAACTGCAGTGTACAATGGACGAGGCTTTGAAAGTAAACCCAAACTGCTTGGAATCTGTTGTCAGCCAAAAAATGATTGAAAGTATTGAAAAACAGTTCAATATAGCGGCTAGGGGACTTTTGATCGTGAACGTAGCGGAAAAAATGTCATCACCACGAACTGAAATGTACATAATATAATTAGAAATATACGCCATCTGTTTTTCTAAAGAGTAAACCAAATGACAGTTTTGTAAAATGAATAGTGTTACCATAGTGTTACACACTACAACATCCTCACGAAAATAAAGTCAGTAATAAAAAACCATAGGGGTATATTAAGAAGCAAACAGGTTGTTTACTCTCTGTATTTTTAGCATTATTCAAACTCCACGAGGCGGGCTACAGGCAACAAGGGATCACTTGTATTTCACCCGGGCATATAAATGACTTGCCTGAACAAAGGGAAATGTAAAGGCACCTCCATTAAGTTTGTCACTGTTTGTTCTCATCCCATTCTCAAGATAGATTGAGATACAACTGATAGAAATACGAACAAGATTTATGAAGATTTCATGAATAAACTGTTTGTTTCGTGAATTAAACTAAATTAAAGAGGATTCAGGCGACTGGGACCATATGAAACTGGGACCGCGGTCCCAGTTACCTGTTAACATTTTTGAATCGGTCGACTGGGCCCATAACTTTGTTTTATTAATGACACCTTTTGTGCTAACTGTACTAAATCTTGTATTTCAACAATGGATATGTGATTAAAATTACGGGTGGTCCCACTCGCCTGACGAAATAAATAAATAAAAACTAATCAGGCAACTGGGACCGCGGTCCCAGCTATGTAGTGGTCCCAGTCACCTGAATCCTCTAAATGTATAAGCTTGAGGTTTAATTAAGATGTACATAAACTAAACTTGAGGTCTTTTAAAATCAACTCTACGAATTTTAATTGTAGCAACTAAATGCTGGCACATTGAATTGTGTAAAAGCAAACTTTATAAAAATATACTCTATATTTTTTGTAAAAGTGTTTTTGTTATTACTCTTCAATTCTGTAAATAAAAAATCATTCGATGTCTTGCCACTTTGGCTACTAAAATGTTGCTGACAGCTGAGATACCCAACTTCAAAGTATGTTGAAGTTATTTTTTACCTTAAAACCAATTTATTTAGAAAATCACAGAAAACCAGTAAGTTGTTGTCGAGGTTGTTATCTTAAATTAAATTTAAAATACATCACTTGCAAAACATTACTTAAAAAATGTAAACTGTTTGAAGCAAATACAATTAGCGTAGCCAATACCTGTGACAATACATTGTAAACGTAAGTAAATAAAATTGAAAAATGAAAAATCATCAAGTCCATATTATTAATTAAATATAAGTCCACAGTTCAGTTCGTTCAACTCATTTTGAATAACTTCACAGAATATTTAAGCAATATATTTATACTACATTCATCAAACTAAGAAATTCAATTTACAAACGCAATTTCAAATTAAATCTATAAAGTTTTGAACCCTCTCTTTACTTAAGAAATGGTTCGTCCAACAATTCGGATTCGAATAAATGTAGTTTGTTTATTAATTGTTTCAGACTGACAAGATTTTAAGGTTATGCGCTGCGTGAAACAGAACCCGCGCGCGGTTAGTTATCCATTGCTGGCATGTAAAACTTTCTGTCGGGCACGCCCTGTACTAAACCCGCAATGTCTTATAATCAGTGCGCGGCTCCCACCCGACACGCCTAATGTAGACAAGATAAGAATAAGATTGGTTTCCATAAAACATTTCATAATTAGGCACCGCACAGACGACGTAGACATTTATGTATCTCGTGTTGTGTCGGATACGCACCCCTAATAGTCTAAGATCCCACTGCTCGATTCTGCAGGTATCTGTTTTTTTAATACAACTAATTGCGGGATCTGCGGGATCTCATACTATAAGGCTCTGCCAGAATTTGGAAAATTCGACACACATTTTGCCCTACCCGAGAATGAAACCCAAGAGTCATTATGGCTCAGTACTTAAACAACAAGAACATCGAAGCGTTGACCAAAAAAGAACCCCAATAAATAAGCTATTGACAAAAACAAAAGAAAGTATTAGGAAATCATATATTTAGTCGTGTTCATAAACAAAATTATGGGCACTTTACAAAAGTGTATAATTTGCTTTTAGCTACCTACACTTGTAGATTATAATTTTCTTTTTGCTTCTGAAAATATTGAATTTAACGAAGTAGTACTTACAGCTAAAACAAATAAGTAGGTGTGCGACTAATATCTAACATTATAGACCACTGTTTGGGGGCAGTAGAACGAAAAACAAAAAACTGTATTGACAGTTTTGTTAAACTCACAGATAATATAATACTAAGACTAGAAAAATATTGTTTTAATGATAAGACAAAAAATTACTTTACACGCAAGAATATTTTTTTTATTTATAATAAAATAGAACGAGTTCAAAATTAAACATACATAATACATAACTCTACATTTTTTCAAAGCTGTCATTACGTGGGTTTCATGTTTTATGTTCTTATTGGTTTTCGTAGTAAACGCCTGAGATAAATATTTAAGTACATTTCTGAGAAATTCAGTAAGGCAAAGGTTTTTTGGGGTCATCGCTTTACGTAATAATTCAAGTTATTCCCCGGGCCCTTGCCAAAGAGATCAAAAAGATTGATAATATTCCATTACTGAATTTTTACAAAAAAAAAATATTAAAAACAAATAACTGTACAAAGATGGTTTCAGCTATGAATAGCTATATTTAATTAAATATGTATATCTTCACTAAAATAAGGACTACTAAATGATAAGCGTTTTAAATTAGTAGGTTCTAGCCAAAGATCTTAATTATAACATTACTATTTGAAAAAAGATCAATGCCTGATTAGTCTCTTTTGTCTAATAATTGATTAGCTAGAGAAAAATACGACCACGTAGTTTTTACAACCTGAAAAGACAATGTAAAATTAGTATTTAATTTATTCCAATCGTGATTTTTTACTAATTGAACGCAGAATTCCTAATCTGAAATGAAATATTATGATGAAGTTTCTTTCTTTGGAGCATTTATAGATAAAATTCATGTCATTCGAAGTGTTGTATTTAGTGTGTCAGTAGATGGCACTGTATTGTGTTATTTCGTGGTGATGAGATGAGAGTCTTCACCGGAGTTCACCGGCCGCATATTACATGTATGTATCGGGCCGGTGACAAATTAAATTGACTAACTCAAGAACAAGAAGTTTTATTTATACTCGTACCAAGGGGATTTAGGAAAACGTTCAACACTCTGTGTAAGAACATATGAATGATTTTATGGTGTGTGTAGAGCCCAAAAAGATATTAGTATTTATTCATATTTTTTTTGTATTAATTAACTTACCTTGTTAAATGTTTCTAGACCAATAGGCGAGAAGTCTAATGATGTCAAACTACATGGCTTCTGAGACCTGAAAATAAGAAAAAAAATATAATAGTCAAGCATCAGCCCATTAATGTCCCACTGCGGAGTAAAGCCAAGACATAGGAGTATTAATTAATTTATTTATTTAATGTCCATGGAAACCCTTTAGCTAATGCACTAACTGACACTGAAGTGAGACAAGAAAACCAGCATTGAACTAAATTTAATTAAATGATACCCTTCGGCGGTTATGGAAACCGGAGTTTGGAAACCATGCCACTTATCAAGATGTACAAATGAAACACAAAGAAAGTAACAACAAATAATTTAATTATAGCCAATGATAGTTTTAATCTAAGTGGCTGATTGTAAATAGAAAAAATTATATGTTTATTCAACCTTATTGATTCTGATACCAATAAACAGGTCTTTTAAGCTACTTAATTTGTATCAGATCAAAAGTATGTTTTTCGGAAACTTATATAAATTTTATTCATTAAATAAAAGTATTATGTTTTTCCAACCGCTTATTCTCTCAGTTCAGCCTAAAAATTACTTTAAGCTTAAGCCGTCTTTTGTACATTGGTCTGTTTACACTGAATGCGAAATAAATAAAATTATTTTAAGTATTTTAAAGCTACATTACAAACCTTTTGCAGTATTTAACATTTGAACTTTCGTATTTTATAAATGCTCTCACCTCATTATTATAATTTTAATGCTGCTCTGGTATCGTAGATCACCTTTGTACCATAAGTTATTTGCTGCTGCCATAGCTATGCCGCTACTCTGAAAGATATCATCTATTTTAATAGGAATATTTGAAACAATATAATTTTAATTAAATCTTTCTCAACCTTTTTTTTCGGAGGAAAATGCCTTTATGCACCATAACCATAGGCTAGCTAGACCCGCGGCCGTGTGTGGGACTCGAGACTAAAGCGTCCACTACCCACGAAACTCCCCCGGTTTCCCCTTCACACCCAATCGGGTGTGAAGGGGAAAGGGCGGAGTGAGAGGGCGGGCTCTCCCGGCGCCGGGCCGGGCGAGCCGGTGCCAGCCTTGTGGCTATTGACCAGAAAAATTACTCAACCAGTGATTTTCTATGCAATATCAGTTGGTAGTCACAGGCACACAGGCCACATACGCATCGGGTTTCATAATTTGCTCGGTCAATTACTACAAGGCAGGCACCGGATCTTAAAATCTTTGGTGTAACGGAATACTGGGTTTTAGTAGTTAGTGGGACGAACGTTCCTCCCCCCTAGACAAGCGGCATTTATGACGTTCGTCATAGCTCAATTTGCGATAGCGAATGTCAAATCCCATACTTTCAACACGTGACTTTTCTATTGCATCTGTCAAATCCATACAAATTGGACTTAGCGAAATTCGCCAACTATGAAGCGATGTCATCTTGTCTAAGCCCCAGCCTCACACACGGCTAAATGTTTCGCTAGCTTGCGGTTATGGCGTGTACTGCGAAAAATGAAGCCATAGGCACTTACCTTCATGGAATGCATATTGGTTGCATGATGGTAAGCGGCCACTTTTAGGTGGGCTGCGTGAATGTCTGCTAACTGATCAAGCGTAAAAACAGACGAATTTATAAGTCAAAACATTATTTACGTACGGACGAACTAAGAAGTTGACTGCAGTAACATAGTATAAATATGTTTATCATTATCACAATGATAGCTCCATAGTTGTTGACTGCGTAAGCCGCTCCAGTAGACGCCTGCAGAAATATAATATACTTATTAGCATTAATTATTTCGTTGCTCCATAATAAAACTAGTAACTTTGATTTTTTTATGTTTGTAAAGTAAGCGCAACGCGTCGCTACGCGCCTTCTGCTGTAACATGGGGAAGGCACGTTGCTTGCAGGGTCCTCAACCACATTAATTGTGTACTTTCTTGGTGGAAAAATAATGAAAATTACTTACGTTGTATTTTTAATCATGCTCGCTAACGTAACACTACTTTTCCGCCAACTACCGAGTTACAAATATTTAATTTTATCGAGTAAGGGATTTTAATTTCCGTTTTTATTCTCAGATTATACTACAAAATTATACTTACTTTAGCTGCAACTGCAAAGAAGCAAATGATAAGTGTAGCAAACAACAAAATTGTGAACGTCAGTTTGTTGCAGGCTGCATTCAATTTGTCAGCCAATCTGAAAAACAACATGAGTAGGTATTGAAGGCATACTCGTACAAAGTATAAAAGGTGCAACATAAACAATTCTGTACCGATTTCAAAAAATAACATCTGACGGTAAAATAATTATAGTGATGGGTAGCCGCTTATTTCTTTTACTCACCAATCAGAGCGCAATACGCTTCCACTACGTTGTAGGTACTTCAGTGAGAAGGTGCTACTGTGGTGGTATTTCGCCGGTGGAGCCGACCCATTTCGCCTTACAAAAACTATCAGCAGCGTATCTTTACCACGCACTGAATAATAGAAATATAAACTCACAATATCGCATTTTGATGACGACGTACGAACTCCGGCAATCGTATTGCCAAAAAATCTTCATGGTCAGCTTTCAAACCCAAATCATCTGGATAATTCAATTGTTGATCTGATACTTCTGGCTTTATATGAATCAGATCTTCTTGGAGAAGCAAGAAATTAACGTGCAGGCATTGAGTCAAAACTATTAGCAACCAACCAACGCCTTGGTAAACAAATATGGTGCGAAAGACTGAAACAAAAGATTTATTTGTTAAAATCACAGAAATCTAAAGACTGAAACAAAAGATTTATTTGTTAAAATCACAGAAATCTAAATAATTTAGATTTCTGTGGTTAAAATTTATATTTAAGGCGCTTTATACTACAAATACAGAATAGACTATCATCTAAAACCTCGAAGGATCAATACTAAATGTGCCTTAATGAACATGGTCACATTGTATGTTTTCTTCTTATATTTTAAAGGTAACGTAAGTACAGCACGTCAGACGTAACACTTTGGACTTTGTAGCACTCTTATTTCGGGGGCATAAATGCTATTATCGAACTGCAAGTGTTAACCGTGATGTGCTGTTGAACGTACTATTTTTTTATTAAAAAAGTTAACTCACCGCAATAAAATTGAAAAGCATACATAGCTATATAAACAGGCCACTCCTTGATTTCGAAGGGGTAAACGCAGGCGAATGGCAACTGCAATTCCACATCCTGTTTGAGGATCAGCCTGCGGACCACCGTCTCACACATAGGCACCAAAAGATATTGCCAGGACACCGCTTGACTCACTTTATTGAACACTGTGGAAAATTAATATAAAAGGTAGTGATCAAAATGGTTTTCAGTCGAATTCTGATACACCAAAGAAGAATATTGTACGCTTACAATATAAGTATGGGCTATATATCTTACGATCCTGGTTATTTATACTACATAAACTGTGTGTGTGTGCAGTTACTGAGTATATGAGACCTAATAATAACTGTCGTCTCGGTGTAGCAGGCGCAGGGCAGTGCCAGACAGTAACTGCTTAGTTACTGTTTGGCAATGAACTGAACTGAACTGTCTAAGGGCAGACGTGGCGCTTACCATCAGGTATACAATCTGCTCGTCTTGTTACACATTCCAATAAAAAAAAGTGTATTAACACAAAATATTTTTTTACCGATGCCTCCATAGTAAAGTCGTTTCAGCACTGCTTTCTTCATCTTCAACTGTTCCTTATTAAGCCCAGTAGCTCTCCACATCGTGCCTAAGCTAACAATAACGTCCCTAATTTCATCTCGTTTTATGATCAGTATTATGGTTTCTATCCAAACTGAAACAATAATGCATTTTTGTATTGGTTTTGCAAAGGAAAGTGCCCAAACTTTGGCACAACTGAGCCAAGTTTTAAAGTACATACTACCGGGGTCGAAGAAATATTTTTTCCCACCGAACCTGTTACCTGCGACAACGGGGTCGTTTGTAGTATCGACAAAGTTTCTTTACAACAAGGTGAAATATAAAAAATATAAATACTCACATTGATTGGTAGCTAGCCACAGAGGAAGCAGGTCAGCCTGTTTAAAAGGATCGATTCCTTCCGTAAATATCTTATAAATATAAGCCGTCAAACTTATATAGTGGCACATAACCAAAGGAATCATGTAGAATAGCCGCCATGTTTGTTTAAAAAACGACACCTCTGGTCCGGCAAACATTATGTTAGCCCTTTGCAACAAATCCAAACTTATAAATAGAGGTTTTACGAATTCATCGTGATATATTTCAAACCCGTACATTTTACTTTGGTTTCCTGCAAGCAAAATTGTTTGTTATATAAATTATAACATTTAACAGAAATCCAGAAATTGGTCAAGTCCGTAATTACAAAAAAAACGTAATTTAACCCTTGATGTCACACATAAAACAAAAAAGTTTCTCTTTTTAAATCAAGAGAATTTGGTGTTTTTTGATCATACCAATAAGAACATTAATAAGCCACCTCAACTCAGACATTACTTAATTTATTGCCGACTCAATTCAAATAACATAGTACCGGTACGAAGTTTTACAAAGCATTGTACTATAATACACGTACTGTGGTACCAGCCACCTATAATTTGATAAAATGTTTAAGTTGCTACGTTTACGCGATATCTTTAGACCTTTTATACATTAACCATGATTATTTTCTTTCGGGCTACTTAAAAATGCAATTATGTGACATAATCAACAATTATATGAATGAGTGAAAAATGTTGTTGTTGTGTATGTAGTGACGTTTCTATAGGTACATAAGACATCACTGAGGTCCATTCATATTTGATAACTACAACTGTACCAATTGGAAGGTACTTCACAATGGCTCACACAGAATATAAAGATTACTCTGAGACCAGTTACTGAAAATTATCCAAGTAAGTGCTTAATAGCATAACATTTTCTTAAAAACTTACTAAACAGAAATAAAAAAATGAAAATCGCAAGCAACCTTAGAATCTTCCAACGTGAGTATACAAGTTTGAGGATATTTAGACCCTCGCTCGTTGATAAGCGAGGTGCATTTGACAGCTATCCGGCTACGGGCATAAATAAGACGACCAGTGAACGTTCCAGAAAGCAAAACCAGTAAAGAATCTCCTCCGTGGATAAAAGTTTATGCTTTTATAAATAACTAGCCTTCCGCCCGCGGTTTTACCCGCGCGTTTTCTTTTTTCAAATATCCCCCCCTTCCCCACATATTTCCGGGAACATAGGTTACTTTTGACCTATGTTCACCGGGGATAGTGTAGCTTTCCAAAAGTGAAAGAATAATTGATATCGGTTTAGTAGTTTCGGAGCCTATTCAATACAAACAAACAATCAAATCTTTCCTCCTTATAATATTAAGTATATATTCCTCAGAAACTTAAAGAAAAAGTAAAAATCAGCGTATCAATAAAACGTTAATGTATAATACATGCTTCTGAAATGCTGGCTTATGATTCAGAATACCTCAGAAGAAAGGGACGATGCGTTAGGAAAAAAGGGACTAACGTTGTTTCTGAGTAATATCATTTCGGATCTGTCCCACTTGGTTTAAATATACTGCATTTTCTAGTCTCTAATTTAGCTAGAACTAGAAGTCTGGACGCCCTCGGATAGTAGGTTTTAAATTAAAGTTGTAAATAACTCAGGCTTATTTAGGAGTTTTAACTTTCTAACTGCAGAGTATAGTGTGTTGTTTTGATTAAATTTTGTCCTTTCCAGACCAAACGTTGTACACACAACAGCTGATAGACTAACAGAATAGTCTAATTTATGCAATCAATATTATAAATGCATTATAAAGATAACATAAGTCAACATTTATGAAGTGTTATTTTAAATTATATAATATGATGCTCTTTGCATTCAAAACTACACTACTACAATTTTGAAAGTCTTTATTATAAACAATCCAGCAGTCGTAAACAATTGTGATGTAATAATATAATATACC
This sequence comes from Mecyna flavalis, assembly GCA_949319885.1. NCBI lineage: Eukaryota > Metazoa > Arthropoda > Insecta > Lepidoptera > Crambidae > Mecyna > Mecyna flavalis. The sequence goes on along the minus strand of OX439407.1, from coordinate 14,769,674 downwards.
AAAGCAATTTTGTTTATTATGCCTCATATTTTGTAATAACTATTAACTTTGATTATTCCCTAAAATTCATGGATTTTGCTACCAGTTAAGTAGTTGTCCTACTTGTCCTTATACCAAAAATCTGTTGCCTGTTGTTGTTTGTTGTCAATATGTATCTGAAACCAGATTTTCTGATACTACTGCAATCTCCACCTCAAGCATCCTGATATTCAGATTTTGAACAACATTACCTGTAATGAAACATTCCCAGTGTTAACACTGGAACCGGGTGAACAAAGTAATGCAATGCAATGGATGCAAGTTGAAGTTACAGAATGGAATGCACAATTGAACGGGTCGTGCCACCCGCGGCCGCGAATACTTGCCAACTCGGCAACTTCGGGTCGGGTCTGGGAGTTCTTTAATTTTCTGGCTCACTTCTCACGAGACCGGCTGTCTTTTCCCTTTTGCTTATAACAGAAAGTTTTGTTATAAAATTATAAATACGCTGCTCGTTTTGCATGTTTGTTTGTTTCTTCTGTTAGCTTGTTTTCATTTCTTAGTCCTAGTTTTTTTCTAATTCTGTATTAAAAGAAGGGTCCAATGATAAACTAGCAAGGAAAAGTACTTCAACTTTTAATAAACGTTACCGGAAAGTATTAATATCGGATGGAACCTCTACCTTACTTCACTTTATTTTTGTGTAGGAGGTTGCTTCTAAGCACCATTAATGCTTCAAGCGATCGAAGAGACGAACTATAGATTTTTTTAGGTTCTTCTTGATAACAAACTTCTGAAGCCGGTAGTAGTGTGTAGTAACTTTAAAAATTGACATAAGTGCATCACTACTGCCTACATCATTAAAAAATATTTTGCCAAAAGTCACAACAGAATTTTGCTTAGATACGAGTACAATTGCCATTTCCACACTTCCTTTTTTCAGCATACATTAGAATTCATACAAGTAAGTCCTGTAGATGTTTAAATAAAAAGAGGAACATCTTTTGCAAATTCTAAAGCATCGTCTGCACGTGACGTCGTTGCATGGCTGGTTCCATTCTTTAAAGATTCTTATGCACAGTGGGACAATCAACGCGAACAAAGAGTGCAGAAGTCTGACAACCGTGTACGTAATATAACTTTCGTACTTAGTTATGCTGTTGCGTTGCGACATCCCGTTTCAAAAGAATGTATCTATTAAACAAGAGAAAAATGAAAGGTTATGAAGGACAAAGTTATTTTGATGGGAGTATTCGTAAATCCCTTAATAGTTATAATATTTGCAACACCAGGGATTTTGCTACGGTTACATATGAAACGGGCTTCTAAATCTGCGTTAGGTTTTTTATATTGGTGGGGCTGTTTTTTTCTTTGGTGGATTTTGGTAATTGTTCTTTCATTTTTTGTTTTACTACCTTTCAGTTTTTGAGGATGAATATTGGATGGATGTTTATTATTTACCACGTACCTCATACCAATTTGGATAATATTTAGAACACAATATAAAACTTGTTAATGAAAAACTCATTGTCTATTTCACCACTGATAGATGAGATCTCTCTGACAAGAATGCTGTTATCTTCTTTTTTATAATGTACAAAAGAGACAGTATTTAAATTATATGACACATAAATTATCACAAAATTGTTTCACAAGTAAAATTGCCCCAAAATAAACTAAAAGGACACTTTTACTCCTGCAAATGACCCAATTTTAAATCATAACAAAGCACGGCAAGAAACAACGAGATTCTTCAAGAGCTACTTGTAATGTAGATCAGATATTCTTTGAAGCTTTTAATTTTTGCTATCAACAAATTGAAGCCAGCACGAGAATAAAACAGCAGAGAGTGTTCCCTTTGGTAGCGATTTAATTAAATGAATGCAAAAATTATGCAAAAGATTCCGGAATGCAGCCGCTTTGTTTGTGTTCTCGTTGAATTAATCCAATGTTAAATGTTCTTAATTACGTCTTTCATGCGTTTCATTACGTATACGGACATTTTTTAAAGAGAAAATATTGGTTAATGGAATTTTACAATTACATTTAATATATACGGCGATGAAAGGCTTGTACTGGAAGCTATTTTATTTTCACATTTTCGTGCCATATCACTTTTTTTTTTATTTACTTTTATTATGTTTTATCAATATGTAGCGTGTTTGGTGCAGCCATGCTGCAAACAGGTCCTGTGTGTAAGATGAAATGGGCCAGGTCGACCGTGGAAGTACCAGCCTCTTACAGAAGAACGACGTCGACGTTTGAAGAGTAGAATGCCCAAGAACTAAATTCACTTCAATTATTTTCGTTTTACTCTTTTCTAACCGGCCAATATTTTTTAAGAAACCGCTACGGCCTTAAATTAATGTATGAATACTGCTGCAAATTAAAATATAACAGTTGTACTTATAATAGTTTTTACTAGATTTTTTTATTATATTTCTTTAAATTCGATATCAATGTCTATTGCAAATAATTGCGGCATCTTCTTTACAGGCAACCTATCGCTATTAGTCCGTTGTATACCTTCTTCAACACTCATTTATTTATTTCATCAAAAGAATAGATGCCTGTATAATCGAGCAGTGGAATTATCGAAAGTTACTAAGATCTCTCTGAATTTCTCACAATTTTACTTACCAAGCTAAAACAATCTGCAAGTCCGTCCGAATACGTCGCCTACAAGCGACAACTACTGCATTAGATAGCGTCGCAGCCCCAGACACCTGTCATTAGCACAACTCAACATTACACGTAACGGCTGTGTTTACTATAATGCTGCTCTGGATTACTTGGCAAATTATAGACGCGAGCTTAAGCCAGTGTTTATAGGGTGTTATGTTGAACCAATTTTATTTTGAGACGTTATCAAACCAGATTGTACGTGCAATAAAAAAATCTTTATTTGAAATTAAATCGATCGAGAGGGGGATTTGAAGTCTAAGACACGGACCCTTATGCGAACTTTGCAAATTTTAAAGGCATATTTAAAATGTTTCAGTAAATATTATTAAAACTTCGATCACTCCAGAAATATAACGTCCTACTAAAAGTAAAAGATTTTTCTCTGAACTCACTTGACTTACGGATGATAATTATTATGATTGGTGTTATAAAATATCTTTTTCACATCAGATACATTGATTAAACTCGTAGCTTGAAGCTTGACTTTGGAATTCGTGGAATGCATTGGTTTTTTCTGCAGGTCAATAGATTTATACATACGAGTATATACCACAGCACGTAAATATTTTGGACCCACAAACAATTCGACGTCAAATACAACTTGAGAAAAGTGCCACAAGAAACTCTAGTATTTTTTTTATTGTTCATCGTTAAAGTAGAATTTAGCCAACCGTCCTCCCGTCCCTCCACGATATAATTTAAATATCTTCACATGCAGTTCCTGACTCCCTCGACGTACGGTCCAATTATGTTTACACAGTATCTCTGCGTACCGGAATGAACGTATTCTGAAATAGGTCATCTCGTCCCACACCGTGTGAGGAATATTCTCAATCTAGATTGATCTCAGTTCAGCACGCCTCGCCAGATCCAAGAGCAAATATGTGTCAACGTTGCGATACAAATGGTGTGCTCTGAATCCCGTTTCATAGTTTCCAGTTCTTTTGTATGACATGCTTCGCTCCTGCGTGTCGTATAAAATGAATGAGTATTTCGAATTTCAGTTGTTACTGTTGGAACTATTGTAGAAAGTTTAAAACAGCGGGATTTATCACTATACGTACTATATTCTTCATCTGATAGAAATGTGTATTGTGTTTGTAGATCAGTCAACTTGCAAGGCTTGTTTTAAAAAATGAAAGCACGTGTTAGCTAGCACCACCACTTTCAAGACGTCTTTTAGTCAAAGTTGATGAACTTTAACTTTAACTAAGAAGTTCTTGATAGAAGAACCCTTGTAAGTACCTAATTGCAGTCAAATGACACTGGACCCGGGTGTTTCCAACGTTAAGCGCTACACCTAGATTCGAAAAGGGCTAATACCTAAATAAAGTCTTTGTAAACAAAAAGGTAAGCACATACCTTAATATTAACTGTTTACTTGCACTACATACTGGTATGACTGTCTTACTGACATATAATCTATCAACGCACAGCCCAAACTACTAGATGGATCGGGCTGAAATTTGGCATGCAGGTAGATGTTGTGACGTAGGCATCCGCTAAGAAAGGATTTTAATTAATTCCCACGGGAACGGAAATCACGCGGGTGAAACCGCGGGCGGCCGCTAGTACTGGTATAAAAATTAAAAAAAACAATCGCTATTTTTGTAACATGAATTGAAAGATGTGATATTGACAGCCTTTGAATGTAAAATACTCCAACTCAATAATGAAAGGCTTACAGTGTGATTATTGAATAGGGTACCCCTGCAATAAAAAAGATGCAACCTATACTTTGGTGTAAAGTAAAATAAAAATGGAATATATGAAAGATTATCCCCTAGTTTTTTGAAATTGCATGGCTCTGAAATGAGCCTTTTTCTCATTTTTGTAAGCCTGCATCAAAGGTATTAGACAATATTAATTTTAGACATAAGCATTATTGCAGACTGGTAAAATATATATTTGAAAATATTATATTTTTGGTATTTAGCTAAATAGTTTTTAGTGAAATTACTGGGTATATGAGACCTAATAACTGACGTCTCGGTGTAGCAGGCGCAGGGCGGTGCAAGGCAGTAACTGCTTAGTTACTGTTTGGCACCTGAACTGTCTAAGGGCAAAAGTGGCGCTTACCATCAGGTGTACCTACGATCTGCTCGTCTTGTTTACACATAGCAATAAAAAAAGCTAAAGTAGGACTAAGTAAATAAATGAAATTCCGGTTTTGACAATGTCTTATGTTCTAAAATAAATAATCATTGACACTGCAGCTTCTTCAATTAGATATTACTCATACAATTGTACATTTTATGCATATACTGTAACTTTATCACGGTTGTTCCAAAATCCTCCATCTTGTTCCAAACATTCGGTGAGTTGGAGCAAACTCGTAAGTTATTAATGGCACTTGTTAAGAACAAAAGAAACAATCTGGACCACTTATTGGTTTAAACTTGGAGAATTAATGCGATTGCGGCCCATAAGGAATCCGATGGTTTAATTCGGCATGACCGTTGAGAACTTCCAAGATGTAATTTTTGAAGAGACCTATCGAGTTTGGAGATAACTTTTTATTTGTTTATTTTGACGATGGCTCTTTTCAAAGTTCCGGGTCGTTTGAAAGGAATAAGATTTAAAAGGAATAAGCGTTTATTTATTAGATCCAGCTCATACAGCCATGCAAAATACAATTTTACGAGTGAAATCTTAAACACTGCTTGATATCTGATAGGTAAATTACAAGGAACTTATCTAAATGCATTGAAACTGGACCTTATTCTTACTAAATGGGCATACATAGATAAAGATAGGCTATATTATGTAGAAATTTATATGAAAAAGTAAAAAAACATTATACGATGAGACATGAAAGTTCAAGAATTATCATGAATATAAAAACGATGGACGGATACTATAATGTAGTTTCATTTTAAAACTTTCTTTAACTACTGAGTTTCTTCCTTGCTTCTTCTCAGTGGAATCAACTTTCTTTAACAACGCTTGTATCAGATTCTACTTATAATTATATTTCCTTCGGTGATACTAGATTTTCGTTACTACTAGAAGTTCATAATGTTCTTACTATGTGCATAATTCAATGAAAACCTCAAACAATTTTTGTGCTTTGCAGGAGAACGATTGTAACTCCCCCAGTTTTCTCATCATACCCTAAAGGGAAATTGACGTCCGGTCTACTTCAATTGACAAAATAGTGTTTACCTCACAGAGTTGAATGGATTACCCTTTCAAAATTATTTTTTCTTGTAACAGAAGTACGGCAGCACATTATGCAATGCTTCCTGGTTAAGTGTCTCTCAATGGAATATGCCGCATAAGTTATTAGGAGGGCTGCGTACGGAAACTTTCGACGAATTACTACATTATGTCACATTTTGGCTCCTAGCTCGGAACAGGTGAAATCAAACAGCCATCGTGTCGGTCTATAGCGAAAAGCAATGTTTATTAAATGATTAACAACTTATATACTACTTATTGCTAATACACACGTACGTGATAATATGATCGTCAGCAGGTGACTGATCTGTGCGTGTGCTCCAGATACAAAGTCCAAGCTAACGTTACATCATTATTTTCAAAGTACTAATGTATGTAGAGTAATTTAAATGTGAATAAATAAAAATAATTTCCTGTTCGTTAGTCTCGCTAACTCGAGAACGGCTGAACCGATTTGACTAATTTTAGTCTTGAAATATTCATGGAAGTCCAGGGAAGGTTTAAACGATGAAAAAATATGGAAAATTGCGAGGAAAATACTTAAGTAAATCATACGAAGTTCACCGGGTCAGCTAGTATTGATATAAAGATCTATAATCACCCATCCACAAATACTTCCTTAGCTTTAATCGTCGCAGTAGACCGACCTACTTATTTAACAACAATTCGGTAGTTTTTGAACCTTACTCGGAATTTTACGTTGTTTCCTTGTAGTAATGTGGGTTTGGAAGTGTTATTGCCTTACATTTAGCCGAAATTTTCGGGTTTTCTCTTCACGACTGGAACTTTTAAGTCTTGGACCATTTGGCTTGTAGCGACACCTGCATGTAATTCGTACCGGGTTTCTCATCGACATAACACTATAGCACTCGACCCGGATTCGCTAGAGTGGAATTTAGTAATGAAGGTCATGACAAAATATGAGAGATTTTCACGTAAAAATATAAGTAATTTTTTTTCGTGCAACTTTTGTTGAAATAATAATGAAATGCACCTGATGTGGAAATTTTGAGTATGCTGCTTTGAGATGACTTCTCATTTGAAGTGAATTTCTTGTGGATCCTTAATTATTTAAGTTTTTTTCCCTCCATTTATGAGGAATATTCTTTGAATATAATATCAAGTACCCCGAACATTCATTTCATTTTATCCGTGTTCATCAAATAAGAGGTTTTCTTTTCAGTCGCTGGCTAAAGTAGCGGCACGAACACACCTATTTACTTACCATGTCAATAATAACATAACTTTTTTTTTTTGAATAAAATGATACTCAATTCAAATACTGTGAAAGTAAAGCCTGTACTGTGTTTTCATGTAGCCTTCGAGCATTCAACCAAAAAAATGCTCTAAGATCAAAGCGCTTAAACTTCTGACATAAAACCAAACATTTCCTACATACGCGATATGAACCCATAACCGGATATTAGCCGACCATTTTCTTTAATATAATAAATTGAAAATTGAATTAAAAGCTCCCCGGATCGCGGTAACGCCCTGTCTGATCGTGTTTGGGGGAATATTCGAAGATTAAGTGAATTTGACGAATAAAGTGTAGGAAATTGAATAAACTTCATAGGGATTAGACGGAGACGGCAAAGGAGATGACGTCTTGCAGGCGTGTTGGGAATGCCATAGAGTTGTTAATTTTTTCAATGCCTGCCAATGACTTCTTATTAAAGGCTTTAGCTTATAAAGAGAGCTTTAAAAGATTTCATTGTTTGTTTGTATTGAATAGGCTCCGATTTGAAAAATTCTTCTTCACTGTTGGAAAGCTACACTATCCCCAGGTGACACGGGGTACTTTTTATTCCAAAAATGCGGGGGGAAGGGGGGATATTTGAAAAAAGAAATTACGCGCGATTGAAACCGCGGAGGCGGCCCCTATTATTTATACAGCGTGGAATTTTAGTCGTTGTTTTCCCGCAGTAAAATGATTCTATCTTAGTAGTAAAATAAATTAATAAAGTTCTTTTTTTAGTTAAATCAAAAGTTTTACGATTATGATAGACGAAACTCGAACCAATAGTACTAGCTGCGTCACGGACGGTCACCGGCCGGGGTCATTGCCCTTCGCGTTTATCAAAAAAATGATTATTTACTATTTACTCACATTTAGTTTCCATTTTCCCATTATAATTTAAGAAAAAATGTCAAAAAAAGTTTAAAAAAAAAATTCAAAAAAAAAATTCAAAAAAAAATTACTAGCATAAATCGATAGTACTACTGAAGGTAAAGCATTCCGCTGCGGGAAAACAACGACTAAAAAAACACGCAGTATAAAACACCCAAATCAGAACAAAAATACATGAACAATGAACATGCACACAAATATTTACATGTGGGGATTGAACCCACAACCTCTGGTGTAAACGCGCCCCAACGTATAGCCCACAGAACAAGAAAAATTTTTTTTGGTTATACTCTAATGATATTTGTTAAACAGGTTCACTGCAGACATAACGCGTGTGTGCGGCACTCTCTCTCTCTCACCGAATAAAGCGCAATATTATAGGTCTATCTTGTGTGTGTGACTTCGCCAGTTGAATCGGCCCATTTTAACTGACAGACTAGAGCTATCTGCAGCAGTACTCTCCTATATGTATATATTTACCTTTCATCTCGTATTTTATCCCATGGACTTAAGATCCCATAGAGACTATGGAGGAAAACTAATAAACTAAGACTGCATAAAAATATTATTTCCCATCGATACGTTATGCTAATAGTGCAGTCATTGAAGCATTATAGCTCCGAATTTTTTTACTGTGAACCGAATTGCATACAATTTTGGAATTAGGTTCATCTTACCCTTAACTTCAAAAGTGAAAATGATTTGAACTCCGCAACCACCATGGGGGTGGTTGCCACCCCTTCTCGGGGGTGAATTATTTTTTTATCAAAATAACCTCGGATATCGATAGAAGGCCTAATTTTAAGCAAAAAATCATCCATACAGTTTTTCAAAAAATTCAATACTTTTCAAGTTATTGGCAATTGAAAATTCGCAATTTTTTCACGTATTTCATCGGTTTTTTGCAAATATCTCCAAAAATATACGTTTTATCGAAAATTTTATAAAGACCAAAATTGTAGCAGGTAAAACAATGAACAATTTGAATTTTTATAAAGTATTCTAAGTGCAATATTAAGCTAGATATTAAAGATCAAAGCCGTTTTTATTCTGTCTGAAATTTAATCGATGTGGTCAATGCCATCTAGCGGCGAGCAGATGCATTTTATGCATTCTAATACAAAAGGGTTTTGTAGTGCTTGAAATAAGCTTTAAAATGAGCACTACTAAAAGTCTTTTGCGCGTAAAATAAGTGAGCTGTATTGCAAATAAGGGGAGCATCTAATGTTTTTTCTATAAAATCAATGGGTTTCATAAGTGCCATTTCCACCAAAATTAAAATTAATCGTATTCCGCCTAGAAATAACTTTATTATGAAGAGTTTGATAGATAGTATCAGTTTGGCTGCTTCAGGACACATGTTTTTCAAAAAAGTCAAGATTAAATAAAAAATCAAAACTTCAAATTTTTAAAAAACCCACTTTCTCAAAAATGACGACAGATACGTATAAAAGTGTACGGATTAAAAATTTAGGTATTTTTCTGACGAACAATTTGGTTTTTTTGTTTTTTCTGTCAAACAAAAATTGACGGAGATATGATTATTTAAAGAGCGCGTGGCAGCGCAATCACAGCCTCTCTTAAGCCCTTTAACCCTTCACCGTTTTAGAAAAAGGTTTTTTACTATATATTGCAATATAGGATGTTGTAGCTCTCTTAATTACCTTTACAATGGTTTTTTATAAATTGTGATAGCATGAAAATTGAAGTAGTTATGGTCCAAAAACTTATCATATTTTGTTCTACTTAGTAACTAAGGGGTAGTTTTAAGGGTAGAAAAGCTAAAGAATATGATAATCATTTTCGAGAGTGTGGAATAATATTGAAATCCTTTTCATTTTATCAAAAAAAAAATTTTTTTTTTTTTATCAAGGGGTATTTTTCAAGGGTTGGAAGGGGTTAACCACCTAATATTTGATAATTATTATAGAGAATATAAAATATTACTTACTCTATACTTACATCTTTTTATGTCATACCAAAGTATTTTTTTGTGATTTTTTCAATTTAGGGGTTGTTTGCAAAGGATGTAAGATTTTCAAGGGGTTGAAAATTATTTTAATATGAGGTAATTATGTTAGAAAATACTTTACAATTTCACCACTTACGATTAGACATGTTTTCTAGCGATAAAATGGCTCAATGTAAATTTTTCCATTAAGGGTTGATTACACCCCTTAAAAATAATAGGCGGAGTTCAGATCATTTTCACTTTTGAAGTTAAGGGTAAGATGAGCCTAATTCCAAAATTTCATGCAAATCGGTTCACAGTAAAAAAAATCGGAGGTAAGACCATTGATAGTGTATTTAAAAAAGAGGTAGATATGCCATCCTTTGACGCACGGCGATTATGAAGAATTTGATCCGTCGAGCTACACATTCAAACACGTCCATACGCTAAAGATATACACGTGTGTGTGCAAATTCTGAATGAGAAAGGCTTACGGAACATAACGTTACACGAAAGAGATAGCTAGAGTCCGCGCCACAACTCTTAACTGAAATAAAGGATTTTGGTTCTTATTGAAAAGAGCATAAAAATCTTACCATTGGCAATCAGTGGTAGCGTAAGCGGACGATGACATGACGAAAGATTAGGAGTTACGCTTATAGAAGGGACATTTTGTTAAAGTTAAAATAAACACACCCTTGACTTCATTCATGATTTTATTGCGTGAATAATATACATCAATTACATACACCTTGTTACAACATAGAATTTTTTTTAATTCTTTAGAGAAGGCCGGCCTTCACCTTCACCTGAGGAGGGGTTCTTGCAAATGCCATAATTATTCGTCTTAAGAATTGAAAAAAAAAATTAAATTGTGAAACCTAGCATAAGTTTATTATACTTTTTTACTTTTATACTAATGTAACCAACCTACTTGCAAGAAATAAAAGGCTTTTTATTTTATTTTATTTACTATTTATTTATTAAAAAGAAAGTCAAACAACAAAATCAAAGCATCTTGGATTATTATTATAAATAAAGAAACATGTAAATTAAAGCCGTACGAAAGCGACTATTACAATAAAATTCTTAAATCTGTTATAGAAGTCGCTAATGCCTTTGAAACCTTTTTCTCAAATATACCTAGTATAACACCTAGTCAACTAAATTTTAGCTCACACCAAGCTCAAATTTGATTCGCTTTAAGTGAAGCTGAATGTCAGATTCCATTTAACTTTAATATTTCTTTTGATTTATTTATATATTCTTTATTTTTATTTAATTGCCCTCGAATAAATTCAGTTTTTTTAGGCGCACGTATCCTTTTTCAGTATTATATATATCTTCCTTTTTAAAATGTGCTAAACATATTCGACTATATTTTGTAGGCAGCCAGTCATGTTCACTTTTTTCGGTCTGAACTATTTTCATTCACTTATTTATATTTAATAAGCTCATCACTCGGAAATCTAGAAAAATACAAAATTAATTTCAGATAAATCTTTACATAATTATAAAAAAAATTCGTGTCACAAACCAACCATGAACAGATTAAAAGTTACATACTTCCAATATTTGCCATTCTGTACTGATTAATCTATGACGCGCTTACACTATCTATCCCTATCGCACTGCAGTGCGAACATATTCGCTATCCTCTTTTTGCGACGGTTTATAAATTTGAGCTATTAATATTTAGTAATTTTGTAAAAATATGAAATTATTAATGTACTAACGTGTGATAAGATACTCCTTCGTCCTTTTTCACTTTCGAAGCGTAGTTTTTACACATTCGAAACACACAATTCGGCATTTTTACATTTTTATTTCTTTTAGTACGCAATGCTTCACATGTGCTTCACCAACCGTTGACATTATGCGTCTAAAATGATTTGTGTCAATTAACACAATATGAGCGGAGCATTTTTCGAGCGCTAGTGCGGTATCTACCTCTTTTTTAATACACTATCAATGGGTAAGACCGTATTTTTCGCTTCAATGACTGCACTATAACGAAGTAATAGTTCCAAGCCAAAGTTATTATAAACGTGGTAATGATTTGTTGTATCGCGTATCGTTTACAACTTCACCCCAACTCCGAACAAACTCGGTCCCCGCACAAATTGTATTACTTTGCGAATGCGTAAGTTTGTTACCAGCATCGTAACTTGTTCAGCTGGATATATCTAATGTATCTAATTAGAAGCCACTTGGGCAAAGATTAATGTCGGCAACTAAGGTGAACTCGAACTAATCCGCTTTCGGCTCGGGACGGCCTGATCCGGATTCGAACCGTGTTTGAATGTTAATTATAATAACAGATTTGCCGAGGCCGCAGTTCGTTAGTTATGGTTAGTTATTCCAAATAGTCTTAGGCGCTGCGCAGACGTAAAAACTTTTGTGCCTATGTCGGTTTCTTTAGTCGTTTAATCCCAGTAAAAGCCTCCCCTTCTGTAACACATCACACAATCCCTACATTGTGCCAGTTGCTGCCACTTAGGCATAAAGGCATTTAAGTCTTCCCACCACCTTCGCCTGGGCCTGCCACGTCTTTGGTGTACGTCACGTGGAACTCAAAGAGCAATCGTCGCCATCGTCAGCCCGTCGCATGCGACTGCTGGAAATAGGTCTCTTCCAATGTTCTCCGCCTAGATCTATACTCAGCCACAGAGCTCAGCATCTTGGAAGCTAAACTCGTCAATAAATTCCGTAATTCAACTCAAAAACTTTCTTCTCACAAAACAAAAGACACAAAATCTACCTCCTGGTTGTCTGTAGCTCTCATCAGGAACAGCATCCCAGCGTCGTTGAGATTTACACTGGGTGAAATGGTCCCCTTCCTATTGTGCGAGCTGTATTTCGTGTACGACTTGACCGAGTGGATATCTATCCTATTCCCGTCTTGCCATGCTATGTGAGATATTCATCACATTATTTTGATTGAAAGCACCCTACTTACTGCGCATCCTTGCTTGCTCGTCTCCGTCATTTACTTAGGTTTTTAAGTTACTCTGTGTCTGGTCTGAAAACCAACGCTGCAGCGGATCTTGCTCTGTTGCAGCACATGCTGAGACCAGGTCCACTTGACCATAGACAGTCTTTCTTTTCTTTTTCTTATTAATTTAATTTATTATTTTGGCAATGAAACTAGGCGAGCCTAGCCACGTCCGCATGAATCCTAACAAATGGGTGAAAGTAGCCACTGATTGGGTGTAGGATAAAAACAAAAAAGACCAGTACAGTCAGCTCTATATAATTGGCAAGGTACGTCGACAGCAGGAGACATGGAGGAGTGGCCGTGGCTGTCTGCAATCATCACGATTGGCAAAACCGACGCATCCGCCACAAATCAACTACCATGATTGCGATAAATAAATTCCTCTATTACGATTAGAAGATAATAAAACGTCTCTTTGGTGTAGAGGTTAAGTATGACTGTAATTGAAGGGTCCACTGCAATAATGATCAATGACCAAAAATTTTTAAATTCAAATGACCAACGTCATTTGGTCAATATTGGTATACAGTTAATAATCTCATTTACAACCTTAGCAATATCGCTTATGGTTCCGAGATAATTTAGTCTTTAATATTTGGCTACACGGCTAGAACGCTCAACGTCACAGGTTTTCGTTCGTAAGTCTGACTTTTTTTCACTGTTTATAAACTTAAACCCCAAATATCTCAGAACAATAATCAAGGGAAGTTCATCATTATTGCAGTGGGCTTTTCAATTGTTATCCTGAGATCCTGGTTTAGGCTTAATTGGTTTCGGAATTTTGAGCATTGCTAGGTTATCCAATTTCGCTTTGACTATATCGCCTTTTTGTTGACTGAAAAAAATATCTTTGAATTCACCTGTGCCTCGGAGAAGAAAAATTGTAGTCATCTTAGATCATAAAATCAGAAATCATCGGAATGGATTCAAGTGAACAGAAAGAAGAGACAGAATAGTTAAAAAAAAATCCAAACATAAAACCTTGCACTGATATTTATAAGCTCAAACGCTCTGTTTCATGGTAAAAGTATCAACGAGCACATAATATTTACATACCAAACATTGAAATGAAAATTAAATTCGTTGTGAATTTCTAAAAACAATCACGTAAATCATTCGGAAATGCCGCATAAATCCCAGTGCAGATCCAGATTTGCACTGCCTGTTTGTGCATTGAAATATTTCCATGCACGATTTGAGTGTAGTTGTTTGCAGATAAACTATTTATAAACACATTAAACATAATAATTTGTCCCGATTTAGGCTATGTCGCCGATTTTATTCCAGATACAAACATTTGCGTCTGCTTGTAGCCGTCTATCAGGTGATTATGTGTATAAATGTACATAATATGTATTTACAAATAATAAAAAATAAGTATATAAGACTAGACACCGTGTAGTAGACGGCACTTTATAAATAATATCCAGAGGTTTATTTTTATCAATCACTGCAATAAGGCCCCTTGAATATAAATGTATTGTTTCCAGGTTAGAGCCTCCGCTGTGATGAAAAGTATTTGGAATTACGGTATTTTCATTAATTATTCATTCCTGTATTCATAATATTGTAACCTGTGATTGTAACGCACATTTGGGACTCAAGACCAAACGCGACCTCCTTTTGGCTGCTTTCTTCCTTTACAATATTAATAATTTATTATTCCTTCTAGTCAATTTTGTTCTCTTCATACTCAATGTAATCGTCAAATCCTTTCGTCAAAAGTAGAATAAAAACATTCGCAATCACAAAAAGGACACAATATCTCAAACAGATAAAGTGATCAAGATTCGATTTCATAGAATTATTTGAAGTGGGCGGTTGGAGCTTCCTAATCGATTTCAGGTAAAAACCGCTGAGGTGGAAAATTCCGACCAAGACTATTTAATAGCGCTTACATCTTTGAATTTGAGATGTCAAGAGGAAAATTGGGACGGAACAGACATTTTGATATAGCCTTACCAGAAATGTAATGAGAGTTTTCCGAGGCCGTTTTGCGTGAAAGGCTTTTTAAGGACAGAAATAATATTTATATTCCGTTGGTGTACGATTGATTCGTGTTGGCTTAGCCTTTCCTGGAAGCCCTTTTATTATACGCTTAGACTACCTTCGTGGAAAGGTGGAACCGATATTCAGGTTTAGCTATGTCGTAAGTTTGATTCTCTGCTTTGATCTTTGGTTCGTGTCCGCCCGGTGAGATTCGAGTACCTACTGTAATGGACTATGAGTAGGAGTAGCAGTGTAACTTTTCTTATAAAGGCTTGAAGATCAGAGGAATTAGCAATTGGTTTATCATACATACATGCATACCGTCATGCCTTTTTCCCGTAGGGGTAGGCAGAGACTAACTCCTTCCACTTGCTACGATCCTGGCTCACAACTATTGCTTCCTCCACATCCATAAGTCTTTTCATGCATGCCCGTCGGTTTATGGTACTCCTGACTCGACCTTTCCTCAGGACATCACCTATCTGGTCCTGGAATGTCCTTCTAGGCCTTCCCCTTCCAACGGTTCCCTTCTCACTTCCCTTATATATTTCTTTCGTTAGCCAACTTTCAATCATCCTCTCTATATATGACCAAACTATCCACTTTGGTTAATCGGCACTTTGATGATTAAGGTACGGTAGCCAAATTGCTTTGACTTAGGGGATTAAGCCGTAAGGCGGGCACCAGCTCTTCCCTTTTTCGTGCAAAATAAATCAGGAACTTATCTGACAGTGCAGTGGTAAAAGAGCCACTTAATGGGTTTAGGGACTCCTTTCCATTAAGTTACATTTTACACGACTTTGCATTGCTATAAACTAAGTTGAACTAGGTCACGAAGGTGTTCTATCGAACTCTCTACTGTTGCTTGATTTAAACTATACCGCTCTAGTCTATCTCGCCTGAACCAAGATCTCCAATCAAACTTGTACTATTCTGTTGACATTTTACATCTGACACAGACGAGGCCCGAATCGTGTTTAGAACTTGTTATTACTAATGAAATCGTAACAACTACTTCGGCTGTTCAGTCCTCTTCAGATCTCATTACAACTTCGCACAGTTTGTTTAATTGGCTAGCCACCAGTCGCGGTACGACGCTCCGAAAACCAGATTGAGAAGGTCTCCTCCGCTTCCCAGAATCCTCCAAAATGTGGACAATTCGGGGGATCTCTTGTAAATGTAAGGGTCTCTGAGTTTGGTCGTGCTTAAATGCAACAGTGTCGTGATAGCTTTATAACTAGAATTGTTGTTGCAACGCTGCGCTGCTCGCGTGAAATTGCTGCATGAATGTCTGTTCCGTTGAATTATGGCTAATGGCGATCCACGGTTTCGCAGTTTCACACGTGGGATTTACATTTTAACTTGGGCAAGTTTCCCTGTCTGCATTCATTAGGAGATATGTTTAATCTAGCCTAGCATCTGAGGCTCTGGGTGAATTGAGTGGTTGTTGGATAGGTTTAGTGCTACACATGCTCGTATGAACTAATACTGGAGCATTAGTAGGGTTTGCATCTTAAAGATTTTATAGTAATGAGAATTTCTGTTGCAATTTCTTCTTTCTTCGAAAGATTTTGCTTGATATGGGTACGCTTGTAACATGATCTAGGTTTTGTTAAGACCAGGGTTAGGTATTACATTGGGACGACTGCCATCTGACCTCCGTAACCCTTAACAGAGAAACTAAACCAGTCATGGCTACACACCATGCTATTCAACTGTGCAGCCATGATCGTGCTGTGTTCCGCTTCCGACCTAGTGGTACCTATTAACGGGTCATGTAATAGGTTTAAGTAATATCTCGTTCGTTTGTACCGGGGCGTTTTTCGGGGTTCCAGGTTAAATACCTTGTTTTTTTAAACACAATATATCGTATTGTGATCATCAAACCGTATTTGGCAGGCGTGATGTTTAAGCCGCCGTCGTCGATATTATCGTTGCGATGGCTTGATTTTTTTACCATTATAACACTAAAAAGTTCTAGTAGAGTCCATCTATGCTAACATGATCTTTCTCCAAATCTTCAAGATTTTTTATTTTACCTATAAACCTTTTTTCGGTTGTCCATCCGTTCATTGTATAAGCCACAGAACAAGAAAATTTTAAGCAGATCAAACATTTGTCACTCTCCTGAATGTTTATAAAATACTCCTTATCTTGAACTTCTTGAAAACAATAATATTAAAAAATTTGGCATCCCTAGCAAACGATGGGTATAATCATAGAAAAATTTTACTCTATAATTCTCTGCTGCTGAATTATGTACATGTGCTATTACAAACATAATATATATTACACTCGTTATGAATGAATTAGTATTAGTACCTACAGCTAATAATATACATATAATATTATACACTGTAGAAAAGATTTTCGTGAGTGATCAATGGTAGGACTTCTTCGCCGACTGATGACCGACTCATTTATGTATAGGTGATCTCTGTCGCGAATATATTTATGTAAATGACTATTTATTTATTCTTTGTCAATATTTTTCCTAGCGTTCCGTCCTCGGCTTACGAGTAGTTTGCTTGGAAAGCGTTGTCCCGCAGAAATGTAATATTTTCCTGGAATTAGAAGAAAGTATTTCTATAGCAAAAATAAAGTAAAATTTAATCTATACAAAGTTTGAAGTAGTTAGTCACAATTATAGTTTTGAGGAGCTATTGATTTTAAATAATAAAAATACAAATAAAGAACACCACGGGCGTTACTTTCAAACAAATAAAACATAATGCGCAACATATTTGTAATAAAACTTAAGACATAACTTGTCGCCTTTAAAGCTTAAATATTATTTGAATAAATTATAAAACTTTGTCTGAATACAAACTCACCTTCGTCGATGTAACAGTAAAGCCAAACAAAATCCTCAGAGATATTACGCACCCCTCACTTCACCACTGCCCCAAATATTTCAAATAGCCAAACATCACTGGGATTAACAGAGGCGAATGCTTTTGGGTTTAATTAGTCCTCCCTAGAGAATATCTGCCGGATCCAAGATAAGCTGCGATTTCGCATTTTGTTAGATAAATGTTTCCATGTAAATCATAGTATAGTTCCTATGGTAACCGAATACTTTGTTCTGGCTGAATGAGCGCCAAACCTGAGCTCCGGAAAAACCTTTTACAGAGATAATTGCTTGTGAAGCAGATTTGTGACCAACCGTTTGGGGCCTTTGTCGAATTTGGCAAAAACGGATTTCAATTGAGTGAGCGAGTTGACTGTGTGATCGATTCGGGGCAATGGTTAAAAAATGGGCGATCGCCGATCACTTATATGTTGTTATTTCATAATAAAGGTCACAATTCACCATAACGTAACAATATTTTTTTATCTAGTTCAACTACAGTAATCGCCGAGTTTCTTTTTTCCTTAGTTCAATTATTAGATAGGGAAAAGATACAATATTAAACACCTCATTCTGAGGTGGAAATAGGAAAATAAGTTCTTTTGGTATTTCTTTATTAAAAATAAAATAATACATCTGTCTCTTTACCTTGTCTTTGATACATTTTTGCACGAATCACATTTTACTTAGACTACAACCACACACACATTTACTTACATTATTTCCACATAAACAAAATTAGTCACAAAGATGTAACAAATTAGTATTTTATTAGTTACCACATCTGCTTTAGTCATGCGCATCGCTCATCCTGTCGCCACTCACAAAATCTGACTCTAAGTCTACAGTCAGACAATAATAAATAAATAAATCTTTATTTGGTTTTCTCACTCAGAAATGATAAGGAACTTGACGAATGCGACTTCCCTATTTTGTCATAATATTCATTTGCTACTCGCCTGTCTACTAACTATATTGATCAAATCTAATATCACGAAGAGGTATTGTGTACATAAAATCCGACATCATTGCACTTGATGGCTCACTCCGATAATTATGTTCCATATGTTCTAATAGAGGCAGCTCATAAATCAAATCTCTTCTCTTCTTCCACACGCACCCAATTACTAAACTTACGGTTACAATTAAGATAGCAAATATTATACTTGCCCACCACCAGCTGAAATGCCTCACTTCAGAAGTGGTGAATACCTTGAGCTTATCACTGCAAGCGAGTCTGGACGCAAGAGTGGTAGAACAAACACGAACAAGATACTTTTTTGCTTCAACAGCTTTTACGACTACACTTGTGGTATCACTTGATTCGCACCAAACCTGCGGCAAAAGCTGAGCAGGCTCGTCATATTTTACTGACGGCAAAACAGTTATTGTGTAAGACAATATTGCTCCATTCATTACCTCAGGTGGTTCCCATTTAACAGAAATATAACCTGATTCTGCGGCGCTCACGTATTTTATAATTGGTATATCGGCCTCTTTAGAGCGAAGCGTTCGGACGACCCCCCTTGCATATCTACTGCACTGATCACTTGAACAAGCCCGTAATCTAAACCGGTAATCTCTGAAGGGCGCTAAATTTCCCACTTGGAATTGATTTCTTGGTCCACTTACGTTTAGCGATAAAGTTCGGACAAATTTTCCAAAAGAAGAGTTCTTCGGGGCGGCAGGTTCGGAAATGTCACAACCATATTTGATGCTGCTACAGACGTCGAAGTATTCCTCAACCATCGCTCCAGCTGGCACGTTTGATAGGACTCCGCACATTGACTCACATCCTCTGTCATAATCTGGAGGCGGACGCATCACTACTGCATGTCGAAAATAATCTATCTCTTCAAAACTATCTTCCATTTTTGCACAATGATCTCTTGCCTTAACGTCTTCTTGTGTGTATATATCCACTAAAGTCACGTCTAGCTCGTATCGCTTGATATGCGATCTATACATTTTGTGGTCGACCCAGCGTAACACTATCGCACTTGAAAACTTTGCGACCAATTCTGATATAAAGGGCGGCTCGGGTTTTCCAACCGGAGTAGTGAAATTGTATATGTTGCTACGAGCCAATTCTTTGCTCTCAGGGTCATATTTTTCTATACAAAGCGCATAAGAGGACGCAGGACGGAGACTTGTAAGTAGGACTTCATGTTTCATGTCCAAGTGAAATGGAATATTATAAGCATGCCATTCGGAATCACTGCATGTCTCAGGCACGAATACTTTACGAGAACCTTGTGGCAATCGAACGTAGAGAATCGAATAATGAGCATGGGGATTTTGAACATGTGTGAAGTTTACTAAAACTGACGTTTCGTTGATAACATTCACTTCTACGCCGATCGAAGCGTTAGTACAACCTCCACTGTATCCATTCGTCCCTTGAGGTAAATCAAAAGGTCCCGGTTTTAGTGGGAATTTATCCTGAATTTTGTCTATCTCACTGAGGCATAACATCGGATTGTTATAAAAATATGTTGACCCTCTTTCTACTTTTAGTGCCTTTGTTACGTTCTCAGAAAACAAACTTTGGAGACTAGTCATATCGTATACTATTAGACTGTGAGTCCCATTCCTCAAGTTTTGACCGCCGATCCTTCTCAGAGACGACAAAAAGTCTAATGAAGTGATTGTGAGAGAGCCATATACAATAATGTAATCAGATACGTCCTGAATTTGGCCTAAATATGTCTTTAATTCATCTTCAGCGTTTATAAGAGATCTAATATGAATAGATAAAAATCCGTGAACGTGCACACAGCGTCCAGCATTTTGTATATTTCTTAAAGATTGTATTACTAGGTCACCGCATGTCTGAAAAGAAATAAATATCATTGATATATTACTTATTGAACAGTATGTTTACATGCCATTTCGTGCAAATAATATTTAGGATTAGAATCGTCGATAGAGAAAAAATTGTTTACGGGGTGGAAAACCTAACCGATTGGTTTAGCCTTCACAACAACGAAACAGTGACAGATTGGAATTTATTGTCCCAGCTTTATTTATTTACGATGGGACTACCAGAAGATCTAACTCAGATTTAGAGACAGTTTTACATCTATACATACAAAGCAGGCTAGACAATGTGTTTCACTGAATTATGTCCTGCTTTCCAATATTTCGTATGAAAAGCTATATCGTGCTGGTGAAGAGATACTCATAAGTACATTTGGATAGCCACTTCCTTTAGTTAACAAAGGCTACGGCTCATGACATTTGGTAGTGTGCAACCTTCCTAAGCACCGTCTTTATCAGAACTGTTTAGACGATATCACATGTCCAGCTGATGAGACTGATGTTACCCCGACCTTTGCGCCAACAACCCTAGATCTCTCTTTTGAGAGATTGTTTCCCACGTAATAAAACATTTTCGTTTTATATAACAAATCCTTGATTTTAGCATCATTCATAAGTTAAGTGTACATGTAAGACCTCTACGGTTGCCTTCAGATGGACACACTTTGTTGGATCCAAAAAAATTTTTTGGCTAAATTCTTACCTCCTCACATTTATCACAGGGCGCACACGCAGTCCCGTTCGGTGAGGTCACCTTCTTGAAGCCAATCGCGCAGTTGAACACACAAGTACCGTTCCAGGACCATCCAGCGAGATCGACGCATTCAGCCTCCGTTATGCAATAACCATTTTCAGGCAAGATAAGGCTGTAAACAATTATTGAACATGTTTTTATAAGTTCTTGGACAACACAGTGCTAGCCGCAAGATAAAATTTGATTTATAAGTACCTAAAGTTTATTACTTAAAATTGTATTTTAATGCTAGTATTATTTATTGTTGACTAAGTTGAGTAAAGTTTGGTGCTCTTCAAAACTTAGAATTTTTTTAAATTGCAATTTTTAACTTTTTCTACTCAAAAAGATGCCTGTTGTTGCAAACCAACAAGGCAATGTTAAAATTAAGATTACAGAATTTCAAAACAGACCACACAGTCGAAAATTTTTGAATATTGTCTATGCAAATATGAAACTTGCCCTAGATAGCAACATTGTTCAAATTCAAAAATTCAAACGCGATAGCTTCACCGTAGATTGGCAAATGTGTTCCTACGATACAATAACCGTTAGAGCTGAGCGTTAGTTAGCTTGTCCGAACGAACGTGCAAATTGTGTTGGAAGCCAATTGTCAGGAACGGACGGAGATGACAAATTAAAATTGGCGTCCACTAGACATGTTGGTTCAAAAATTCGCCTGCCTTACGTACTATGTTCACCCAAGGCGCCACACGTTTGGAATATTTGATACTCGTTTCAACGGGCGATTTTCTGACAGCCCGTTTTATTAGTTCTCAATAGATGGCGCCATTCCACCTATGCACGTATCTATGGTTTTGTCTATGTCAGAATTGTTAATAAAAAACACAAAGCAAGTCATTCATTATGAAGAAGAAGAAGAATGAGTCAAGATTATGGCTCCTAGATACAAAAACAGAGGTAACAATAAATGTACATACTTCGTTCAACGCCATCTAGTGAAGCTTTTGGAAGGCTCTCTTTTTTTTAAATGGCCTGTCAGAAAATCGCCCATTGGTGAACAACTTGCTGCTTCCAGGAAAACAATTTTAACTTTGGTAAGTTTTAGCTATGACATGTCTGAATCAATGTTATTAGTTCAGCTACTTAAATAATCTACCCGTTAATTGATACCCAACTTTGTTAATCAATTTACCAATACATTTCGTCTTAGTTACAAATTAATCCCCTTCAATCCCATTTTGTTCTAGCTGAGCGACCCAGCAGGATCGAGAGATTAGGCCTGATATTTATTGCCTAGGATCGCAGTTAGATATCGCACAAACGAGCTGCTTAGTATTAATAGCTTTGTCTAACTACGTGCCTAAGTTACTGTCTGTGCTCCGCAATAGGCTTCTTGAGACATTTGACCATTCAAAACATGGTCATTCTTATTCATTTTAGGTAGTCACTTTGTGGTTTTATTTAATGCTACACAGGCTTTTCGCTTTTGACCAGACTACCTCTTTGGCTCAATAAAGGGATAACTTATTGCAAAATCACTAAGATGTTTCTTTGCTGTAAGCTACTAAATTACTTCCTACAAGTTTTGACGACAGAATGAGCGTTTTATTTTTACACAGTTAATTGAACTAGTTTTTCAGAGGTAGCAATATTATGATTAGACATAATAAAATAATATTAGATAGACTTTTAAATTTTTTTAATGATTCCAGCACGCTACAAACTCTTGTCATGTGTCCATTACCATCTGCTTGTACTTAGGAGTTTGTAACATAAAATATGTGTCCGTTGTCTGACATCCAGTACAAGCTTCGCTTATTGGCACTATACTGCGCTGTATGAAATCATTCAAAGACATTTATTTATTTATTTAAACTAGTGTAGGCCGATTGCGTGACATTTTCATCTATTCGGCAACCCCTGATTTGGATTCATCCTCACGCGCGCGCCGCACACGTTTAGCGCGTGTCCCGGAATCCGACACTCACCGTGTTGTCACAGCTCGCGGTAAAACTGTGATATTGTTATTTATTCGACCAGTGCATTCCGTGCTGGGAAATTTACGATGTCACGGCCAAAACAGGAGGTTAATTCTAAGCGAAATGTCGATGTAATGTTGAAATTAGGCAACATTGTACATTTTCATTATCGAAATGAAATTCCAAATGAATATTCCCTTTGTTTCCACGAGTGCTTCCCGCATTAAAACGGCCTCCACAGAACACAAAACATAAAATATGTGGGTAGGTAAAACCTACCTATCTATATTTCTGTTTTTTGTTGTACATACTTAGTTAAATAAATTAGTCAAAAGCAAAATATTTTTAATATTTTGACACTCAGACAGAACTTGTAATTTGCCAAAAATGGAGAGTCAGTCAAACTTATCGCAACAGCTGCGCCCAAGTTTTCAGATACAATATCCAGGCCGAAATGAAGTTATTTTCTCATAAGAAAATAATTTATAAAAATTAACGGGCTCTTCCCAAGCGCTCCATCGTAGACCGCATAGTTGTTTAGCATCAGGCAACTTTGTGGTCAAGTGCTAGCTTAGTCATTATATTTAAAAAAAATAAAAAAAAATCCATCGTTTAGCCCTACGATACGAAGCACGTAAAGCCATTGTCAGTCCCTAATCTCTGTTAGAATCCTGTCCCATCGGACCGTGAGTAGGGAATGCACTTGTGAGGCTACAGGTCAAATATTGAGCTTAGTCGCAGCTGAAGTCATTGGAATTCTGATTAGAAATGTGCCGATCAATGGGCATCGCCTGGTGCAAACTAAGCAATAAGCAAAGCTAAGAGTGCCAGAAAACCATAGTCCAAGCTAAGCTTATTTTACATAGGCCATTAAAAATATGCAGGTATTTACACATAATCCGATAAACATTCTGTAGCTGTATTTTACGCTGGTTACAATTCATTTTAACTCATTTCACCGAGGCCTTTGTTGGGTTAAATCTTTACGGCACCTGCGATACAGACGAAGTCTAGTGTGGGTGCCACAAGTAAATTGTTATCATTTAAAAATTTGAGACTGTGTATTGGTAAATAAAAATTGTTGTATTTTATATTTACTCGTAAATGTAGATACTCACGTGTCGTTTGGGCACTGAGGCACACATTCACCCAAATGCGTGTGTTCCCGGCAAACTGAGCAAATGCTTGGATTACCGTTGCGGCAGCCGAAGCATTGCTCATCGCATTTGGTGTAGCCTTCTACCCCGTCAGGATGACGTTGGCATTTACTAGAAGATAAAGGAAAGTTATTCACATATTTCATGATCCGTATTATCTTTTACATCGAAAGATAGAAAGATCATTCTTTATATTTTATATTATCTATACTAATATCATAAAGAGGAAAGATTTGATTGTTTGTATTGAATAGGCTCCGAAACTACTAAACGATTTAAAAAATACTTTTACTGTTGGAAAGCTATTCTATCCCCGGGTGACATAAGGTACTTTTGATCCCGGAAATGTGGGGGGAGGGGGGATAATTGACAAAAGAAATTACGCGTGGGTGAAACCGCCGGAGGCGACCCGCGCTTGTAGTTAATAGAGGTATTTTTTTTAATGATTGTCATTTCAGTCTTCTTAAGCAATTTGATTTTTTTTTTTGGTACCTAAATAAATAAATAAATCAATCATCATTATTTTGACCGTTACTCGGATTTGTGACCGGCTCTTGTCAATACACTGACGACTAATTTTGACGATGAATGCAATGGATGAATGACATAATATAAGTATATACCTTCTTTACTTTTCCAAAGCTCGCAGCTCGATGAGTGTTACTCAAACTTCACAAACTTACAAGATATTCCAACAGTTGTTAGCAGCTTGGTCGTCGCTGCAACTGCAGTGGGTGTTGCACTGCAAGTTGTTCTCGACCGGGTTGAGGATGTGTCTAGAGTTCGGCGCTATCCGCTGCCAGTTGATCGTGTTCACGAAGCATGCGTGAGGGACCGCCCACACTATCACCCCGCCTCTGTCGATCTTTAGGAGGCTGAATAGACCAACCTGTAAAGAAAATTGTAAAAAACC
Source organism: Mecyna flavalis (assembly GCA_949319885.1). Taxonomy (NCBI): domain Eukaryota; kingdom Metazoa; phylum Arthropoda; class Insecta; order Lepidoptera; family Crambidae; genus Mecyna; species Mecyna flavalis. The sequence continues at coordinate 14,744,344 of OX439407.1, read as the reverse complement.
TTGTATTCGAGATTGCGTAATAGACATATTTATGTTATGTTATCAACCTGCAATCTGTATCGCGATAGCATAGCACCCCTTGACCACCACTCTGTGATTGTCTTCGTCCACCTTTTTTTAATACTGTGACACTGGCAACCAACGGCGTACTCCATGGAGCGATACAGAAAAATAAAACATTGTTTAAAATTTGACGGATTAGGCGAATGCTGGAAAATAATTGAGGGATTGGTAGGTTGGACGTTGAGTTAGGAAGACATGAGAAAATATAAGTCTTGGAATATAAGGATATTTTATTTTGTTTACCACCAACCTATCGCATATGGTGGAGGCGCCGGGGATTTAGTTGGTCTCCAGCTGTTGGATGAAGTTATTACTGGTGGTGTTTGTGATTGCAGAGGAGGATTGACACAGTGACCCTGTCTCTCCCATAGGGAAGAAGGGGATGGTCGAATAGATCATCAACTGTGTTGGTGGGTTAGGCAGAGGATAGTTGGATAGGCTATCAACTCTGATGGTTAATTTAAATTTTTTTAGCTTATGCAAGGGTTGTAAAGGGAGGTGTTGATCAATCGGCCCATACTCATGACGTATCCCGTGTTGCGATGTGCCCTTTGATTTATAGAATTAATGGTTGTGTAAAGCTGAGATTAGGGATATCAGATAGGTTTAGTTAGGTAGCGTATATGCCATCGGTAGGCTTTTTGTTAGGTTTTTGCCTAACGAACCCATCGCAGAGGTGAGACTTCGTGTTGATCATTATTTGAAATTTAAGTTTTTGAATTTTATATTAATCATGGACTTTGGCTGTAGAGTTATGTTTTTTTTTGTTTGCGCTTTATTATTGACTTGCCTCTATCATGGGTGGCTTTTTAGTAAAAGGCATGGCATATAAGATATCCTAACACTGTCTTTAAAGAAAAAAAAATTGTTTTCTGATTCAAGGGCTTCAAGTGGAGAAGGTCGTTGGAAGCAGAACCACTGCGGTAGCCAGGGGACGGTCATCAATGAACTTTGATGACTGAAGTTGAACCATAGGCATCTCTCCTGAGCAGTGCCTCGACCCTCAACGGAGCGGCGGGGAGATGTGACACTGGCAACCAACGGCGTACTCCATGGAGCGATACAGAAAAATAAAACATTGTTTAAAATTTGACGGATTAGGCGAATGCTGGAAAATAATTGAGGGATTGGTAGGTTGGACGTTGAGTTAGGAAGACATGAGAAAATATAAGTCTTGGAATATAAGGATATTTTATTTTGTTTACCACCAACCTATCGCAATACTACATCAGTAGGCAGACAAGCACGCAGTCTACCTGATGGTAAACGGCCACTCCGACCTATTCCATCGAGGTACTTTTAACCTTAGGTAGATAGGTTGAAAAAGACTTGACGTGCAAAAGTACATATTTTTTTTACAAATCCAATTGCAGAAGCCAGAAATAAATCATTTCATTTCCAGGAGGAGTCGCCTTTTTCATGCCTTTATAGTAATACATACATACCTACTATGTTTTACCTTTGTGCAATTTCTTTTATATGTACCTGTATACATAACTCTGCCTGTTTTGAGTGTGATTCACAGAGCAAATACTTTAGTTTGTCACCATCGCTCCATCGCTATAGAAAGTGCCTGGGTAAAGCAATTTCCTAAAGCACTGTGTTGAAATTTTGCCTGCAAAAATTTGGTAGGCAATAAATTTTTCAGGTATAATAACTCGGTGGCGCATTTGGCGATGACACTGCCCTGCTACCACCAAAAATTGTGTTTTTTGTTCCAATTTAAGGTAAAAAAGAATACTTTGAATCTTCTACGAAACGAATTGTGCAGAGATTATCTAACTTCTGCACTAGGTACCTATATTGCATTACAGATGTCTTGTCTATATTGAACTGATTTGAATTTGATTAATTGAGATGTCTTGAAATGTTATAAAATCTTCCATTCTTCGCAAGCGAATACTGCCCGTTCGTCACAAAATATTGTAAGGTACCTACTTTTATAAATTTAGAATACCTACCTCATCCGAATTTTGAAAATGACGACGATAGTTTAATATACATACCTCTCTGAGATCAGGCATATCGTAAATGATCAGTGCGTAATTATAAAGCACTTGACTGCCTCTGATTCTAGCAAGGTTGGGAAGCAGCTGGCCGATGGATTCCAGACCTTTCACTCTATAGAACGCCACATAGCCCGTCACCTGTAGACATACACTAATTAATGTTTTATTAAGACTTTCTGGAAAAACTACTAATTGATACTGTCAAATTTATTGGACCTTAACACTTGCAATGATTGCGTGAAATCGAACCAACAATATTTTATGATCCGAGCGACTAAGCCACTGTTCTACGGGGGGATAGATATAAAATTATCATCCTATTTCACCCGCGCACATTTCCGGGGTTTAAAGTACCCTTTGTCCCCCGGGGATAGTGTAGCTTTCCAACAGTGAAAGAATTTTTCAAAACGGTTCATTCGTTTTGAAGCCTATCCAACAAAAAAACAAACAAGCAAACAATCAAATCTTTACTCTTTATAATATTAGTATAGATTTAATGTCCCACTGCAAGGCAAAGGCATTCGTTATTGAAATCAGGTCTTTGCTACAATGATAGATACTGGCTTAATCACCACGCTTGCCAACAGCGGATTGGTGATCACAAACCTAGGCTGTGTCCAAAACATCAACATTAATTTTTCTCGAATTTGGAATTGGACTCAAGACCCCTACTTCATGGCCGGGTACTTAAACCACTAGACCATCGAGGCTTTACTACGGAGGGATTATACACAATAAAAAAAACTCACTTCTCTCAACAACGGGAAGCTGACATTAACATAATCAGACCTCCGAGTCTCCTCCAGCAGGAGCACCCTCACGTTTCCGTGCACCACCACGCAGCCTTCCAGCATCTCCTGGAGACGAGACTGTCTGCAGTTGACGCAGTGCACTTCCTTGCAGATCTTGCCGGTGACGTTGGTCCGGTCCGGGTATAGACGGGCTGCTGATGATAGACCGAGGAAAAATAGGAGTATGCTGCAACAATATAAGTTTCTGGTATTGATAAAAAAAAACATAACAATCCCCACTGGTAGGAATTTGTCGGTGAGGATTTTCGGAATAAACCTTGATTAAAACCTTAAAGTTTTTAATCATAATGTCCAAAATAAATAAGTACAAGTATCTCTGGACATAATTCACACAGCACCATCTTGCCGCAAAAACATAGCTTGTACTTTGGGTGCCAGATTTTTTAAACATAATGAACATAGTTAATATAGGTATAGAAACAATGTTGTTTCTATACCTATTGGTATTTTTGTTTGGGCTATTGGTATGTACCAACAGACTCACAAATATTCATGCACACAAATGGTACTAATGGTAGTACCGTGCGGAGATCGAACTCGCGTCCTCTAGTGTCATACATTTCTCAACCATTAGGTACCTACACCTAGTCGGTCCCTAAAAAATAAATGTTTGACATGACATGTTCTTTTGCTTCTTTAATAAATATGGATAACATCACATACATAAAACCACAACATAGGCAGCAAGATCATTTGTGTTTTATGAATCTCATAATCAAGAAGGGATCACAAGTACATTCTAAAATACATAAGTAATACAAACATCTATAAATGGGAAAAACACAATTATTCATCACTTTAATATTTGTCTTATCACTATAAAATTGCGCCCTCGGGTCGGGCCAGTCAATATTCATATTAACAAAAAAAATCTGAAATATTTACCATAACATCACCATCGTCCCCGCCGCCATGACACTTTCTTCTTCCCGAACCTCTTAAAATGCGTACGAGCAATCCGCCTCCTCAGTATCAGCCGACCCACTATTCCCAGGCACCGCCGCCGCAATCCAGCGATGGGAAAACACATTGTCTACCCGAGACTCCCATGACATGTTCTTTCGCTATTTAGTTGATTATATGGCATTGTCTTCGGATCCGCTTTGGAAATAGCGCACTGTGTAGGTAGTTTTTACCAGACCGCGTGGTTTTATGGATGATTTGTTCCGTGATCAGTTATGAGTGAGTTGAGTATTTAACTCTTTGATCATGAGTTTGAATAAAGCATCCAACTGTCATTTATTTCAATTATACATAATGTGTGATTGTTTCTAAAAGTTCGTGACAATGTATTTGTTAGTTAACTTAGTTGCTGTTTTTTTTTTTTGTTAATTTAATAACAAATAAAGACAGCATTATTTTATCTGACATACAAATTATCACGAACTTATCTGTCAGTAGTGAATGAAACTGATCCTAAATAGTTGATTTTTTTTTAAATATTGTGCTTGATTTGGAATTAATTCCACCTAGCGACTAGCCCCGGCTTCGCACTGATGCGATTGTGTTTCTCTACTATATTATGCATGGATTATACATATAAACCTTCCTCTTGAATTACTCTATCTATTTAATCCTTCTAGCCCCGGAACACCAGACACAATAGAAAATCTATTGTTAAGCGGCACGCGAGTGCCGGTTCGGCGTAGAGTGGTTAAAAAAAACGCATCAAAATCCGTTGCATAGTTTTAAAGATCTAAGCATACATAGTAACAGACAGACAGCGGGAAGCGACTTTGCTTTATACTATGTAGTAATGTAGTGATTGATCGTGATTGATAAAATCAACAACAACAGCTGGCTCCATAGTGATAAGAAACGCATAGAAGATAAAACTACAACAATTAACTAATATACTCGTAGATAAGGAGCACACAGTCAGCCCAATATAAAAATAAATATAATAATGGTATTAAAATTGCTCTTGTGCACGTTATACGCGAGCCCTTAACATGCAGTCTGCAGTAACCAACCTTTGAACAAGACGGCAAAGAATGGGTTATAATAATGTCTCATTGCAAGACAAAGGTCTTTATTCAAATTATCGACACAATTATGTATACGAGTGTGCTGTCCAAATGCAAATTGGTGACCAAAAGCTTTTCTGAGTCAAAAACCCGAGCTATTTTCGTCAAATCCAACAACAACAAAGGACCTCGTGATAACGACCTGGCGCAGACCATCGAGAGGTTTGGTATAATGGCAGTTTCACCTATTGCAATAAAAATTGTATTATTAATATTCAGTGCCTATTAATCATGGCATTTAATCAGTTATACCTACAGGATACCATTACGTTAACTTACTAATTATATTTAAACTCCGAAATTCTAAATACCTATAATTTCGTGTAGATAACGATAATATTACATTAACTGTGTAACTTGAATGTACTTAATGTAAAACATTATTTCTACCAGACTTTATTATTTGGATGATATTGTTATGGCTTGTATCACGATCATCATTAAATTAAAACAATCTCTTGGTAGGGTACCTATAGAAGGTCCGTTGAAGCTGTCCAAATTGAAGAAAATTTAACTATTTTAAGGCCGATCAGTTAACATATTATATTTATGTATGTAATTGACTAATTACTAGTAAAATACATGAACAATATTGAATTATTCTTTGTTTGTCAATATCCATGTTACCGAGTGAATCTACCACCAGTTTCGGAATGTTGCTATCTATCGAGAACCACCGCTTCGATAGTTATTCAATTCAAACCTATATCGAATTCTAATTTATCAGCAGCAAGCTGATTTGACAAATAAATGGTTTGATTGATTGTTCATCGGGGCCCGTTACTATAAGAGTCATAGATTCTGATCTCTTGTTGCTGTCCATGATAATGACTAAGACCCCTTTACGACAATTGACCTATGCCTGGTCGATCGTTTAACACCTATTATTGACCTTTAATTTAGGCCAATTTATTTCTAATACTAAGAGAGTTTTAATAAATTCAGGGAAGCAACGGTAGGCTGGTCAATAGCCACAAAGCTGGCACCGGCTCGTCCCAATCGGGGGTGAAGGGGAAACCGGGGGAGTTTAGTGTGTAGTGGACGCTTTAGCCTCTAGTCCCACACACAGCCGCAGGTCTAGCTAGCCTGCGGTTACGGTGCATAAACGCATTCTCCTCCGAAAAAAGGGAAGCAACGATAAATTGATAACTCACATCTCGATGGTTTGATGCCTACGTAACGATCCATTGCCTACAATCTTGGGGTAAATCCCCATTTTTCGGGGATAAATGTTAATGAATTGTAAATTACATCGCTGGTGGGGATGAAACGGGCATCTGGCAAAAGCCTTTACCACTCACTTCACGTCTCTTTTGCCTAGCGTCACAGATTGTTATACTAGCGTTTTCTTCAGAACTAGTCAGGATACGCCTGCACCATAATTCAGATTTGGTAAGTCCAACTATAACATTGTATCTGTTTGGCCCAAAGGTTGACTGGCAGAGAATGCTAGGTCCGCCTTATGTACTCTTGATTGTGCATTAAAGTTTAGATAAACATTGGAGCGACTTACATCTGACCTCCATAACCCTTAAAAGGGGAACCAGACCAATAAATATCTCTCTCACAGAGTTGGTACATCTATCTCTGTGATCTCTCTGGACATTATTCACACAGCGCCATCTAGCCCCAAACTAAGCATTAGCTTGTGCAATGGGTGCTAGACAAGTTAGACAACGGATAAACATTACTTATATACTTTTTTTTGTAAATACATACATATTATACATAGAAACACCCAGACCGATACAAACAGACTGTTTATACACACAAATGTTTGTACCGTGCGGGGATCGAACCCGCGACCTCTGGTGTAATAGCCGACTTCTCGACCATTACACCAAATGGCTCGTCAATATAATAGAATCACGGCCTACATAATACATGTATAGATATTTAGACTGTGCAGGCACAGAATATATTTTATAATAGTATGATGCAGGTCTCTTAACGATGTTTTCCGTCACCCGACAAACTAAGTAGTGACTGATTTTCGCCATACTACGAAATAGGTGTTAAGCATTTATGCAATACATTTCATAATATGAAAAACATCTCGGAGCTAGTGGTAAAAACGCGCAAATGTGGATTTTTCTTTGCGCGTGCGCGCCGAGAATCGAACAATCGACCTCAGCATGTGAAGCAACCCTCGAATCACAACACAACTCAATTATTCCATCGTAAAGTATCAGCCTATTAAATGATCCATCCTTGAAATCAAGTTATCGTCACAAAGATGTACTGGCTTAATCACCACCAAATGCGGATTGGTCATCACAAACCCGACCTGGGTCAAACCCGGGAATTGAACCCAGGACCCCAAAATTTCGGCGCGGTACTTAATCCACTAGACTATCGAGGCGAGGCGTTAAATAATTAATAAACAAAGCATGTAAATCTGTCACCATATCATAGCTGTCTGTTCGTAATTGATACTTTCAACTCGAATGAAATTCAGTGTTGTATTTCCTTCATAAGTGGGCTTCAATTTTTGACCGTCGTTTGAAACACCAAACAAATCACAAGTCACTCTATTTTAACACATAATCCTAACCTTCTGTAAATTAACACATAATGCAATACAAAATTATTAAAAACAATACCCGTAATCAATGCTGATAGAGCGTAGGTAAATATCTAATTATAACAAAGGAAGTGAGGACCAATTAATTTAGACCCGCGAGGTGACCGGCCCGAATGGACCACGATAACATACTGCAGCTAATGGCAATGGATTTTAATTTTTAATTTTCTATTGCTGTTAATAAATATAGTTCGTGACCTCTCCATAGGTTTTGTATACAGGATGTGTGAAAATTTAATACTCGTAAAAGGTACCCTATATGACGGTTCAGCTATAAAGTCAGTAGTTATAAAGTCTCTGTGTACCAATTTTTTTTAATTCTTTTTGTGAAAATAAATAGAATCATAACTACGAACGATGGTTCCGCAACATCTATACTTGTCAAAAAAAAAACTAACACACTATTAGGTCTAGCGTCAGTAATATAATTGGCAGTGCAGTCAATCTAAAATTGATTATTATTATTACATTTCGTCGATTCATTATTATTTATATGCTTTGAGGAAAAGTTTTACAGCTGTGAACCTCTTTAACTTTAAAATTATGTACCTAGTAACCTTAAAAAATATATTTTACGTATGTAATTCAGGGATTTTATCTTTTCCGGACACAACAAAATATCATTGCTATTGTCATCTATTCACAATTGTGTCGTTAAAACACATACATACATTTTATTCAATAGGTTATCAGATAAAACATTTGACCACAATCTCGTGATGAGAGATATGACTGTACACTTGGTTTTGTAGAATAAAATGACAGATTTATACGTTAAATTAAAAAATACGAGGAGTTTGATTCGTACTAATAATATTTTAGTCAGTTCTAATATGAAACTAAGAATGTAAAGAGAGTGGTGCCACACGGGCGTTGCGGCTGCGCTGCGTCGCGGGCCGCGGTGCTGCACGGTAGGCTAAAAATCGATCTTCATAGACATAGAAACTTAAATTCTTGAGGGTTGGTTTTTTTTATGGATATGGATAGATTTTATTATTTGCTTATTATTTGCGCAGTATTTATTAGCTGCGTTGAAGCAGCGCGCTGCTTCAACGCAGCTAATAAATACTGCGCTGTGCCGCGCCATCGTTTCAACGCAGCTCCCTTCCCCATTCCCCATCGTCTCTCTCCTCTTCTTTGGGTCGCGCGCGCGTGTTGCGTTGCCGTCCGTCATTTCAAATTTCAAAGCATCGTGTGGCATGTCGATTTTATTTTGAAGAAAAACAACGGAACGTCACCGCTCAGTCAACGCAGATCGCTGCGTACTGTGTAGCCGCAACGCCCGTAAGGCAGACAGGCTCATAGCATATTCCATTAAGAGCTTACATCAAAAATCATTGCTCAATGTGCTGCCATCTCTCTGATTTTGAGCCTTTTTTTAAGTCTAGCTAGCCTAGTGCTTCCCTATTAAGTGCTCTTTAATCGAAATTAGAACCCATTCGTCCCAACGCCCACGGCGCGCGTTGGCCGTTTATTAAATGAAATATCCAAAAAAAAACCGTAACTAATTTCGGTTCGTTGCGTAATTTAGGCAATCGATTCAATAGCAAATAGCAAAGCGATTCTACGAATTCAATATTCTAACTCAAGTATATATTTTTGGATCAAGTTGATGTAAGCAAATTTATACAATCAACGGCAATTCAATCCTTAATTAATGGCCATGTTTTCTTTTCCCTTTCTCAGAATTAGGTAATAGAATGTCTCTAATGTTCCTTGTCTGTGTCTAACAAATGACGTACACATTGCTTATAAAAGAAACGAAATTATTTTCCACGCTACGTAAGCAAGAATCTGTGGATTCTCTGTTTTATTTATAGGTATACCTACTGGCTTCAGCCCTGGTACCTATTACCCGAGCGGACGTTTTTTAAATGATCTACGCAATATCCCTGGGCAAAAAGTAGTCTAGGTATGTCCTTTTCCAAAGTCAATCGCCTACATTTATTTTGTTCTTTTCTAAAATTTCGGATGTGAAGGAGAAACCTTTTTTTTTATACTGGGAGAATGCGTTTACACATTACTACCCACTCCGTTGGTGGTTGGGGTGGGGATATGTGGGACTCTCCGTCTCTCCCGCTGCCCCATCCAGCCTTAGGTTGGATGAGGCAACGGCAGGGGAACTACCCACTAAACTCCCAGTACTTCCTCACCGTCGCCACGAGATCATGGGGGGCCATGGTGTTATTCACCCCAATTGACTGGGGATTTAGTGAGAAGTAGGACTAAAATATTTAGGCGATTATTATAGGTATTGCAATGCGCTACGCAGTCCACGGGTCGACAGTGCTTTCGTGGGCAGGCACCTTAAGTGTGCCTGTTTACCGAACTGAAAAATATTAACCATCAGAATTGCACAGTATCTCCGTTCAGACAGGGAGCAATCCTATTAGTTAATATTTTATCCGTACCGGCACGCGGCACCCTCAGTTCACATTGAAGTCACCTCACCCCACCTACATGCATGAAAACGTGCCTAGGATCTCACGCTCCTACTAGGCATGTTTTCTATGCATAATGAGGTATTTGCAGATGATGTTGTGATCGTCGGCCCTGCGATACGAGACAGAGCGCGGTGTATTTTGATAGTCGCCAAAAATATTAATCATTTTTGTTAATATCAGTCTACGTCAAGTATGTAGGTACTTAAACTGATGAGACCCCATGGTAAGTTGCTTAAGCACTGCATTAGTTGTTGCTTGTGTATAATAGTCTGACGTGCTTTTGACTGTACTATGGGACCCATAGTTCCATCCGTTGTCTGGCACCCATAGTATGGGTTAGTAACATTGCGCAGGGAAAACACCCTCTGCTATAATATGGCTAATAACCCAGAGGGCCCGGCTAATAGTGCTCAATGTGCGACTACGGAGTTTCAGCAATAGGCCGCACTGGTCGACTACCAACAGATCAGGTGGGCTGCGTGCCTGTCTGCCAACTGTAATAAAAATGAATAAACAAAACTTACTTAGATCCACACATGTCATTACCCCTTTTTCCTTTTAGGGTATGTAAGAAGTATTATCGATCTCAAAGAAATCTGTTGACTCCAAGTTCTTTTAACACTATAAACCACTTTACTGTACATAACGACACCAGATTGCATACTAAAACCACAGCGCGATAAAAATAGCATTGTAGTGTAAATCAGCATAATTAAATCTTATTTTCCTTAATTGTATTTAGTTACATTTGTGTTGTTTCTTAATTTTCATCCATATATCGCTACTACCAAATGCCATCGCAACATTATATTGATGGCGCGGTTGGCTGTGTGACCCCAGAATGCATCACACAGTACTTACCGCATATTAGATGCGGCGGTGTTGCTGCGTTTCCAGTGCATTGTTGCGGGCTATAATTGGCCGACCCATCCGCTCAAGAGGACTCGAGCAACTAGGAACCCAGACGTAGCATGAGTGACCCGTGCAATATGCATGCCAGGATGGGCGTCTACGCCGAAAGGGAGCGACAAGAGAATCGACCTCCTGCTCTCTTTGCATTCTTCTGCGAGAACTGACACGAAGAAGGGGCTAGCTCCATGCACTCTTGTTGGCAACAATAGCTTGGCCTTGCCTTATTTGTTGTGGTTTAAAATCCCGCCTTTTCGTTCCTCCTGCTCATATCCAAACAGAATAGCGTAATTTTACAAACCTACGAGAATAGTATCATTAGCTACTTCTAAGAAGTGTTGGGTTAGTCCGCCAACGCACTAGCGGCTGGCCGCAATGCAGCGTGCCGGAGCTTTTATGAAACCGCATAGTAACGAGTGGTAACGAGTGCGTCATAAATATGCGGTTTCATATAAAAAATGATAAGCGGCCTGCTTCAACGGCACGCCGCATAGCTGGCCGCTGAATGCGTTGCTAGCCTTAGTGTTATTATTACAGTATAAAATATGCCACACTTTGTTACAGTTCAGCTTACTATTAAATTAATCACGATGGCAAGATCACTTACCTCAATGGCCAATTTTGCCGCTAAAATTAAAATATCCCGTCATAATAGGACGCCCTGTGCATCAGAGCCGTAGGTCAAGTGGGTTTAACAAGCAATATTGCATTTATACGGGGCTTCTCAATACCGCCTCCGCTTCTTCGGTTCCGTTTAGGTAAAGCATATTGAAGCCATTATGTATATCGACGGTGGAAAGGCAAAACTTACCAAACGCCATTAACCTAACTTTACAGTAGAGCTGTTTAAAGTTTTGAAATTTGGAAAAAAAATCATAGAAAATCCCGTATTAATCAGAAAAAGATTTGAGTCACTACATTGAAAAGGTATTTAATTTATCTATACAACTGTTTAAATATTATAGCGATAACTCTTTTGATTTAGAATTTAGTGTCGTTTGGTAAAAAACTACCTAAAATCATGTGCAGGTAAAAATTACTAAACGACAACTAAAATAAATATGACGTAGGGTAAAACCTACTAAATATAAAATGTTTTATAACTGGATACGGGAACAAAGAACTAAAGAAAAAAAATTCAGTTTTCCTGTTCGGGCAAAAATTACCAAGCTCATTTGTCAAGTTAGCAATGGACCATGATTTTTTACCATATCCGTAATATGACATAACGTTGACCCATATTTCCTCAAAACTTTGTGAATTAAAAGTTGTAATAAGTAGTATTCCCTTGATTATGAATAAACCTAGCCTCGATAATTAAACCTTAGACAGTCTTTGTAATTAGGTAATATCTGTGTAGGTAGATAATAGCCTCTAACGCAAAAGTGGGAGTACAAAATTGCAGCGAATCGGTATTAGGATCCCAGGGGGACTTCAGCGCTAAACTGAGAGTTCCAAATTGCAGCGAATCGGTAGAAGAATCCCATGGATTTTGAGCCAGGAATCATAAGAGGCAGATGCTCGTCAACTTTCTCGAACGGGAGGGGCTTTTCTTGATGAACTGTTCCTTCAAAAAGCAGCCCTAAAGGAAGTGGACGTGGCAGAGCCCCGACACTATGACGAAAAACGAGATCGGCTTCAACTTGGCGGACAGGCGGCACATATGCAGATATGTCTTCTTGATCAACATGTTTAATACCGGCAGCGATCACAGACTTGTCCGAGGCACTCCGAATATCGACTTTAAAGCCGGACGCGTCCGTTTTATTGAAGTCCAGACTCTGGCGAACCCTGCTCCAAACCATGATAGGATCTGAAACGTTCCAGACGAACTTGGAGAACCAATTTGCTGCCTTGAAAACCACAATTGATGTTGACCGAAACCTTGAAAATGTGGTTCGAGTCCTCAGGCGTAAAGGCAGGAACTCGAAAATTTCCGGAGGGACTCTAGGGCTAATGAGGCAACAACGTGAAGACCCACCCGCTTCTTCGTTCGGAAGAAGAGCTCTTAACCGGGAGATAAATAAACGTGTGCGTCACGTTCTCCGGTGCTTTCGATCTAAAGTGCTATAGAGCAAAATCGGCGGTCTAAGGTGTTCGTACAATCTCTCGGAAGAAACCACCTGACGAAGCTGACCACAGCGAGTGGAGAAGTTGTTGCCTCAAAGCCGGCAGTCCTTTCGGAGGTACAGGACTTCTATCGCCGGTTATACGCTTCGCATGCATCTCGACCTGATACCGAAAATGAGGAGTCTAGGGCCACGTTAACTCGCTATTACACTGAAGACATGCCAGAAGTCAGCGTTGGCGAAATCGAAATTGCTCATGGGCAGAGAATGCCATTAGGCATTAGGTCCGCCTTATGTACTCTTGATTGTGCATTAAAGTTTGAATAAATAAATAAATAAATGGGCAGCTTAAAAATGGAAAAGAGGACGGCGTTCCTACAGAGCTGCTAAAGGCTGGAGGTAAACTCGTACTGAGGAAGCTCCAAAAGTGTGGTAGTCCTGTTCTTCAAAAAAAGTGACAAAAGCCTGTTGAAGAACTATCGACTATTATACCCTCCTAAGCCACGTCTATAAGCTATTCTCAAGAGTGATCACGAACCGTCTTGCGCGAAGACTCGACGAGTTTCGGAGCGGATACGGCACCATAGACCACATCCACACTGTGCGGCAGAATTATACAGAAGACCGAAGTGTATAATCAGCCCCTGTGTCTAGCATTCGTGAACTATGAGAAGGCCTTCGACTCGGTTGAAATCTGGTCCGTTCTGGTGTCCCTGCAGCGTTGCCAAGTAGACTGGCGATATATCCGAGTGATGAGATGTCTGTACAAAGCAGCCACCATGTCCGTCCAAGTACATAATCAGCAGAAAAATTCTAGACCATTGCATCGAGGAGTGAGACAAGGGGACGTCATCTCCCCGAAATTGTTCACAAATGCAATGGAGGATAGGAAGTGGCATCAACATAAATATGTCTCACTTACGATTTGCAGATGACCAACAACAGATGCTGAATGACCTGGCTGATTCTTCTTTACGCATCGGCATACGGACGAACTTGGACAAAACCAAGGTCATGTTCAATGAACAAGTTCTACCAGAACCGATTGCTATTCACGGCGCCGTCCTTGCAGTTGTTCAAAAATATGTGTGGGTACCTTGGGCAGTCGTTGCAGTTGTGTCAAAACAACTTTGAGGACGAGATGAATAGAAGAATACAGTTGGCTTGAGCAGCGTTTGGAAAGCAACGTCGAGTCTTCTCATCGTCGATTCCACAATGCCTAAAGGTAGGTTTTTAGTGCGTTCTACCCGTCATGACATACGGAGCTGAAACGTGGACACTTACGGCACGGCTAGTCAACAAGTTTAAAGTAGCTCAGCGGAAAGAGCTATGCTCGGCGTTTCTCTGCGGGACTGCATCCGAATGAGTTGATTCGGCAGATAACCAAAGTCACCGACATAGCTCGCCGGATTAGCCAGCTGAAGTGGCAGTAGGCTGGCCATATCAGCCGTAGAACCGATAACCGTTAGGGTAAACGGGTTCAAGAGTGGAGAAGTTGTTGCCTCAAAGCCGGCAGTCCTTTCGGAGGTACAGGACTTCTATCGCCGGTTATACGCTTCGCATGCATCTCGACCAAGTGGAGCGATGATTTGCGCAAGATGGCTGGCAGGAGCTAGATGTGAGTGGCCGAGGATAGATCAGCGTGGCAAGCATTTAGAGAGGCCTATGTCTAGCAGTGGACTATCACAGGCTGATGATGATGATGAGGTGATAGCCATATTGAACAGTCATTTTTAAACGTAACTAATTTTTCTATCAAAAGATTAAATTAAAATCTTATATAAATGAAACGCGTTTTACATAAACAGTGGTCAACAACAGTGGTAATAGTCACCAACAATGGTTGCACTGAAATCTCTGACCCAGGACTAGCAATTCCAGCGGCGGTCAACGCTTGACCGATAATGTTATCAATACGCTTTCTTCTATCCATTGTTATCTAAAACAAAAAGCAATGTTAACAGACAAACAGAACCAAATTACTTAACAAAATACGTGATCTAAATATCAGCAACACAAAATTAGTACTTACCTCGCCGTCCCACTCGCCATTCCCGGAATGCGCGTGCGTCCTTACCGACGACTTGTCGGGCACTCGACGCTTTGTTTTTTACCAAGCAACGACGCCGGAGCAATTCTTGGTTCGGACAACCGACAAAACTAAGACATCGCGAGTTATCTAAACGCCAATCAGCACTTGATTATTTTCGTGTAAACTTATCCAAATGCCAATAAATTTCATGATTTGGGCAGGTAAAATTTTACCATACGCCACTCGAGCGTATTTTTATGGTAGGGTAAAAATGTCCAAATCACAAACGTTCAGAAAACTCGTCGGGGAATAACATACTAAATCAAACTGTTTATAGAAATTTTGGCTGGCAAAGATAACCAAATAACTTCGAGCAAGTTTTTAGAGGAAAGCAAAAACTACTTAATACTGATTGTGTGAAAAAGACGGTAAGGTAAAATTTACTTAGTCCGCGGTGTAATCTGAAAGTGCTTCCCAAGTACAACATTTTCATAAACTGCCCAAAATGATGTCGCTAGGTTTTGGAAAAACACACGAATGGAGGGAATTTTGAATTTACCAAGCGCCAAAAAGTTGATCCTAGAAGGATGAAAATGAGACCAATCGACGCAGAAAAAAAAGACGAATCCAACGGTATATATAACTCTATATGGGCCATTTTGGCGTTTGGTAAGTTTTGCCTTTCCACCGTCGATATGAAATATTATAGCATATTTCTAGTCTTCAAAGAATCTGTTGTCTGGAAATGTTATATTGAACAATCACGAATAAATAAATGTTATGTTTGCGTCGCCAGTCGCCTTTAAATACATATACCTAAGTAGGTATCGAAAAAAAATTTTAGAATAATTGCATTAGAATAGAATAACGTTTACATAAAAATATCCTATATCTTGTATTGACTATAAACCGATCAGGTTTCTGCAGTATTGGAAGTTCCAATACAGCAGGAACCTGCTCGGCTGCTTCCTATTTGGAACGGTGAGGGAGGGGTGACATGTAACGTAACAGAGTCATACACGTAATACATAGTGGTTATTATTGTTGGCATACAAGCACATATTATTATCCCAGGTGATGGTAACCAACCACTGTGGCCTACTGAAAAACACGTGCCCAAAAAGCAACGCCTGATCGAACCCTCGACGTCTGGTGAAATAGCCGTCTTCTCAACAAGTCTCAACCATTACACCAAACCTGTCGTCTATACTTTACTATTAAACTTAAAGTGCAATATCGCATTTTGTACAGTGCCCTCGCCGCGTCGAGTCGAGCTCAGATTTATAGTATCCCGTAAGCAAAGGTAAGCGATATTTCCTCTCAGCCCTCCCTGGGGAGAGGGGCTGAGTGCTTGTCTATCGTCTATTCAGATAATGCAGTAATTTTTATACTAGAAATACTACTATCATGCAGTGGCGCAAGTATAGGTTACCATCTGAGGCTCTGGCAATTTTTTTTATGTAGGCGCTTTGGTACATCCAAAATTATTTTTGAATTTGCGGTCTCTTGGGGAGGGGCGCTCCCAGATCGTGGCCCGTCACCCGTGGCATTTTGCCAGCCCTGCCACCCTATAGTTACTCCAATGCTATCATGTGAAACAAAGTTACCATGACTGAATAGGAAAATTATATGAGTGTTGAGGTTTTCTCTGCTCTTATTAAAAATTTCCTGAAATTAATAATGTACTCTGTCTGCATCAAAATTATCTAATCTCAACAATGAAAGGAACTAGTCTATAGGTAGGTACTAACCAATTGAGAACAAAAACACACTACAGGTAGGTATACTCCCTGTTCCCTCACCTTCGTAGATAGGTACTAAAAAGATATTCAAATCTGACCCAAGTGACCAAAGGTACGTAAGCGATTGTTCTACTCCGTGTTCCCTGGTGAGAGAGTCTGAGTACTTGTCCATCGTCCATTGAGAAATATGCAGTAAGTAACTTTTACACCAGAAATAATACTATTTACTGAAATGAGCGTTGCGTTGCCCCGATAGATACTTAGGATACGCTTTTTGTTCTGACGAAGGAGAAAGCTCTTACTCTCTATAGCAGGCTAGTGACAGGTCCAAACGTGTGTGGGGCTCGAGCCTAAAGACGTCTGTCTGTCTGCCTCACTACCCACTATCGTCACGTCGTATCGTAACATTCGTAACGTCTGACGTGCTTTTGACTGTACTATTTAAAATTCTATGGAGAGATGTTTGTTTGTTATCTCTTTGATAAACAAAATCCCAATGGCACACTATATTATTGCTAACATTTAATTTTTAAATAGACCCATTTAGGCTAGTAATTGTAGTTCAATGAGGTAGGTAGATAGACCCATCTTTTAGATGGTTTTATATCCAAGCGGCTTAGCCACTTTTTCACGGAGGTAGACAAAATGTTCTATGGATGAGGTCTAAGAGTTTGTTAATAAGCTCCATCTGTTAACAGATTGTACTTTATTTGATACTTAAGGATAAGTTAGAGGTCGCCGTAGCTACAAATTAATGGTTAAACTACTGACATGAATACAAAAAGGGCACTGGATCACAAGTTTTCTTTATATAAATAAAAATTCCTACAACGTCTCATCGCCCACGAGGCCGGCTGTCAACGTCCCAATTTTATATGAAGCTTTGTAGGCTCGTATGTACGAGTAGCGTCGCATTCCCTCAAGGCACTACCAGCTCTTACGATGATATTATGAACTACTAGCCTTCCGCCCGCGGTTTCACCCGCGCGTTATCTCTTTTTTCAAATATCCCCCCTTCCCCCCACATTTCTAGCATCAAAAGTACCCTATGTTCGCCGGGGATAGTGTAGCTTTCCAACAGTGAAAGAATTATTCAAATCGGTTCAGTAGTTTCAAAATTGATATTCCCGCGGGAATGAGACGTTTCCCGTAGGAATTTTATAGCCTATGTCCTATTTCGGGTTATAAACTATATGTGTGCCAAATTTCATCTAAATCCGTCCAGCCGTTTAGGCGTGATTGAGTAACAAACATCCAGACTTTTGCATTTTTAATAATAGTAGGATATACAAAAGCCAGACTTATACATATAAATGCTTTGTGAACCTTTCACTTTTAGTATGATAGTAGTAGCAGTGATTAATTATTAATAATAATGTTTGTGAGTTTGTGCTTTGGCAGCCAATTATTTATCAATGCACAAGAGAGTGCGCAAGCTTGAGCACGCATTCTCACTCCCTCCCTCCGGACTGTGACTGTTTATTTGTGAGTATTTTATTTTTTATTTTTTTCGGTCGCACTTAGGATTAGACCCCACAACCCTAGAAACGCCGTTACTCTTACTATAATAGCTAGCCACAACATTATGGAGACAGTTCATTGCTATTCATTTTCGTATGTAAATTAAACCACCGACTTGTAGTGGTAAAGCCGTGCTGTTTTACAGTACAAATGGGCCGGCTCACAGACTACCTACTATTGTGATTCGTCTGGTTTGTGAGGGTGCCGGAGGCCCACACTCCCCATACGCCCCTAGGCCGGTAACGCATCAGCGATCCCTCTGGTGTTGCAGATGTCCATGGCCGCTGGCTCGTTTGCCTCCTCTGACCTTAACCTTTTCTTTCTTTTTCCTTTTTTCTGACCTTTCGATTCGGACTGGCTGCCGTATCCATCCAAATTGACACTGACAAGACAATGTAGCTGTCACTGTCAAGTCTGTCAAACTTTATGTTTAGCAAACAAATGTCACAACACAAAAATTGTGTTTTATTTTATTTTATGCTAAATTAATTAGGTATTCTTTTTAAGCGGTTTTAACATTTAAAACTGAATCAAGTGTTGAGTATTCAGTGACTATAATCTTTGAGCTAATACGGAATCATAACCTTAATTTTTTTATTTTAGTAATACAATTAATACAAATGTAAGTACCTACCTAATTATGAAGTAAATATTAGTTGTTACTTCCAATCTTACCTCTTATAATATGCTTACACTTGACTTCACAATGCTCGTAGTTTTCGTTTATTGGTAGTAAAATAAATAATTCTTCCAATATAAATCATACACAATGTATTCAACATGTCATAAGTATTATTACATTGAATAAGTATTACTAAACAAAATTCCTTAAGGATACCCAAGTAACTGGAAGCTATGTAGTGAAGTTATATCAAACACCTCTGGGCAGTGAGAGTTAACTAATTACTAAAACTCCAATGTGGCCATCTAAATCCTAGAACCTAGTAGCACAGGGTTATCTATATTTAGCCTGCATTAAACTATTGCAATTTAATTAGTTGTATGTCGAAACTGTATCTGACAAAGGCTAATGAATAAAATAAAATAAACAATTGCATTTTGTCCTGATCAATGCCAGGGCATGCTTGCATTATGATTTTTTTTATGTCAGGGGCAGTAAACTTGCCAGTGAGTCGCCTGATGGTAAGCAATCACCACTGCCCATGGACATCTGCAACACCAGAGAGATCACTGATGCTTTAAAAGATCCAGTTAAGTTCCATAAGGCTAGCACCGGCTCGTCCTAATCGGGTGTGAACGAGAAACCGGGGGAGTTTAGTGGGTAGTGGATGCTTCAGTCTCGAGTCCCACACACGGCCGCGGGTCTAGCTAGCCTGCGGTTATGGTGCATAAACGCATTCTCCTCCGAGAAAAAAAAAGGTTAGCTCGTAAAAGCATCCTGCTTTCCATCACATGTCATAAAAAATTCATAGGCTTAGATTTGAAACATCAACCTAACATATGTGAAGTGTTGTATCATACAACTCGGCTACCACAGTAAATATGTAAAATCAGTACCTCTTATTATTTTATACTAATACTGTGTAACAATACATGAAAAGAAACAATGAATCAATAAATGATTTAAATGTTTTTATGATTTTCATAAAGTTCGCTTCTCTTTTAGGGGCAGAGGAGGAAGAAGAAAGAGGTCAAAGGCATTGCTGCCAACTAAGAATAAGTTTTGGTGTAATATTGTCTATTCCAATGAAGGGAAGTCAGGTATGTGTTATGTGTAATACTCAAATGAATAAAAACATTCTGAAAAAATAATAATTAATAAACAATTTCGTTAAACAATAAATAAACCAATTCTTTTCTAATCACATAATATAATGTTTTTTTGTTAGTATAAGTATCACCTTCGTACCTTTCAAGTATCCCTGAGTATGTAGGCACTAGGCAGTGTGGGGTGGTCAGCCGTCAGCAGATCCAGCCCAATACAAACAGACCCTAAATGAAATTAAATAATGAATACTAGCCATTTGGTGTAATGTTCGAGTTGTTGAGTTCGAGAGTTGGTGAATGCTATTACACCAGAGGTCGCGGGTTCGATCACCGCAAGGTACAAACATTTGTGTGCATGTCTGTTTGTATCGGTCTGGGTGTTTCTATGTATAATATGTATGTATTTAGAAAAAAAAAGTATATAAGTAATGTTTATCTGTTGTCTAGCACCCATAGCACAAGCTAATGCTTAGTTTGGGGCTAGATGGCACTGTGTGAATAATGTCCAGAGATATTTATTTATTTATTTATTCTGCACATAGACTCATAAACAATACTCAATTGGCATGTCAATATTTTTTTCCCTACCAACACGTCAATGTTCCGTTGAGAAGAATCACATGCTCAAGCATACAAATGTTTGTCTTCCAGGTCCTGAGTTCCAAACGCCACAACATCAGCAGGAGACCATTCTTGACTTGACGGATGATACTTCTCCAAACATCCCTATAACTACTGAGAATGTTCAAAATCCCAGTCAGGAGACACAAGACAAAAAGTAAATAAACTATAAAATTTGCATTTTTCAATGTAGTCCTTAGTCCAGCATTTAATAGTGTTATTTAACATCTGTTATTAGCAAAGTAGAAAATGTACTCAGTATGTTATCTTCATACAAACGCACCAATGCATGGCTTTCATGTGTGTGCCATAGTATCTATGCATCGCCGCACGCACTCTCTCACAAAATCTCTTTGTTTGCACTGAGAAATGTTTCAAGTTCGTGTATATATGAAGATAAGGTTTGTACTGTATCTTATTATTAAACATAATTTATGTGACTAACACCCTGTTGCAGAAAGCTCCATTAAAGTTAATGCTTCATTAAATCTAATGCTGTCACTTTTCGTTGTCATGAAATAAAAAGTGACAGCAATAGCTTTAATGAAACATTAACTTTAATGGACGTTTCTGCAACTGAGTGATAATGTTTCAAAATAAACAAAAACAATTTCATTTTCAGGCCAGAAGTTGTTTCTAAGTCACCAATTGTCCTTGGTCTAAACCCTGCTGTGCAAACAAAGCAAGAGGAGGGAAGTCAGCAGACACCTACTGATTCCAATAAAAGTAAATAATTTCTTACTGTAATATTGCCGACACTCTACAGAAATAATAATATATGCTGAAGCCGAATATTCGTTTTATATTTGGTATTGACATGTTTGGCAGATTTACTGAATATTCGGTTAAATTGCCGAATGATTACCAAAGTAATACTCAAAGTTTATCGATTGAACAAGAGTTTCGTGTTCACCGAGTGGTTTTTATAAGGTTCCTGAGTGAGTGCCTTTTGCATAAAGACGTTCAATTACGTTCAGACTTACTCACATACAGGAATTACTTTTGCTGAATTTTCGGCTAAATATTCGGTTCACTAAAAATTATACCAAATATCGGCTAAAGGTTTGTAATTCGTATGAGATCCATGTTCGTATCCAATAATCTATTTAATAATATGTAAAAATATTTACAATAATTAATTTTGTTTGCAACCATTTTCCAGGTGCTGCTAATACCACTCCACAAGAAGAAGTGGCTGAAGGGTCGTCGTCTGGTCCAAATAAGAAAATCTTTGTATGTTTGCCAGAGAAGCCAACAACATCGAATGTACCTGGTAAGTAAAACGAATATACTCGTACTAGAAAAGCTACTTTACAATTTATTGATAACTGTTGCTTTTGAATAACGTGCATTTTCTTTATTATCCATTGAGGGACACTTTGACATGAAAATCGCTCAAGGAGTTTCCATACTAGCTTCTTACTTTGAGCCTCAGTTTATGGAGTAGGTACTAACTCCTGAATGAATGTTGCCGGAACACTGCCGAAGTTATCTTCTGTTTTATTTTTCATCAGGCCAAATTCAAATATGTTTCTCCGTTGGTGATTAATCGGTCCGGGGCTAGCTTTTTAGACTTAAGGCGCACCACTAACAAAGTCTTGTTAATTTTCAGTGGGACAGACTATTGTGGGACAGACTATTAATGCCCGGATCACACGTGGCCAGTTCACGGAGACAAAACCGAAACCGAAGAAAGAACCGAAGAAACCGAAGAAAGAACCACCACAGGCAGTGAAACCCGTGCAGTACAGACTGCCGACTCCACAACAAGGTAATGGAAATAAATAAATATATTTGGACACTATTCACCAGTGCCGTCTAGCCCTAAAATAAGCTTTAGCTTGTGCAATGGGTACATCTATATAAATAAAAATAAAAATGAATTTTCGTTAGTCTCGCTAAAACTCGAGAACGGCTGAACCGATTTGACTAAGTCCTAAGTCCAGGAAAGGTTTAAACGATGAGAAAATATGGAAAAATTGCGAGAAAAATACTAAACTGAGTGATACGAAGTTCACCGGGTCAAGTAGTAACGGATAAATATTACTTATTATTCTAATTTATTTTTGTAAATTCATACATAAATTAATATACTTATAATTTTGATTCGGGGCAATTGACCCAATGCATAATCGTATGAAATTTGTACTGATGACCAAACAATATTTTTTAATAAATAATTGACCCACTGTAAATTAAATTACTTAGTTACAGGTTTCAACCCAAACCCATATGCACCGCAGCAGGGACCTACAGGTATGTTCATAAAATTTTATTCAATGTGTTATCTGGTA
Source organism: Mecyna flavalis (assembly GCA_949319885.1). Classification (NCBI taxonomy): domain Eukaryota; kingdom Metazoa; phylum Arthropoda; class Insecta; order Lepidoptera; family Crambidae; genus Mecyna; species Mecyna flavalis. The sequence goes on along the minus strand of OX439407.1, from coordinate 14,721,489 downwards.
AATAAGAAATAATATTGTGCTATAAATAGTATAATTTAGTTTCTGCGTCAGCTATAGAGGGCGCTACTGCGTTGGCGCCGCGGACGCTCCCGTCTCCGCCATGTTTGTTCTCTTCCTTTCCTGTTGTAAATGCGGCATGTGTGTCTCCGTGATATAAATTATATTTCTCAAGAATATAGTTAGTGTTTTAATTAAAACTGGACGCATTGTATTATTCATGGTCCTTCGAGCCGGATATTATATTAATTATAAATAGTTTTCTCCCACTAGAGTTTAAAGAAGAGGATTGAAGTTGAGTTGTGCCAATTGATATTTCCCAATGATAGCGCTGAAGACCTCTTTAAACTTTTTTTTTAATTTATGTGCAAACATGAACGCAGTCAGCTATACTCTTTTTATACTAGATCAGTTAGAAGACAGGCACATAGCCCACTTTATGGAAAGCGGCCACTGCAGTCTATTCCATGAAGAGACACTTTACCAGAAAACTAATAAAAGAAAACCCCATACGGTCTCATACCATTTAAGTATCGATTACCGTTCAGAAATTGATTACTTCTTCTAAGAATTTTGTGCACTTAAAATATTTTTTTCTGAAACTGAACTGAAACGTTATAGAAAAAAAAAATTTTTACTTATTTGTTGTATTTATATTTTAGATCCATACGCTCCAAATTACCCAAAAGGTAAGAATAGCATTTGCGTATATGATATTATATATGAGACAGAAGCTATAACTGAACTTATGAGATAAAGGAAAAAGTACCATGTTTACCATGTTTATTAGGGTTAAAATTATTACGCGCTTTTTGTTTTATTTCAGGCATTCCAAGAAGTTTTCTAATGGGCTCAGGGATTCCACAAACTTATGCAGGTAAATGCATTTATTATTCAGAGAAACGAGAACAATTATAAACAAATAGATAAATTACGTTCTCAGCTATTTGTGTCGAAATCTATTTCGAGCTCAAAACTCCATGTATATTTTTACATTGACATGTTTCACTGATGAGTAGAGTTAAAGATGCAATAAATCACGCAAGAGAAAGCAGAGAAGATAAAGCTAAAAAAATCATCTTTCATTTGTTCGATCGGGGAAAAAAATATTGCCAAAATGAAACTTTGAGAAAGACATAAAATCAAATACACAATGCAATTTTTGTTGTGTTTGTTAGTATCATGGCAAAGGGAAAAGTATTATTTTTTTCTCATTTCTTTTTAGGTAGGCACAACAGTCAACTGTACACCACCCATAGAAAAGTGCTATTTTAATATATTATTTTGTTTTTATTTTTCAGAAATTTCGCAAAATATGTCAGATGCCAACGCCGCCGCGCCAGCGTGGCCTCAAGTAAATCCTACTAATATGTATGGGCAAGTGCAGAACAATCCATCGTTTATTTACGACTTCAAACCAGTTGTGGAAACTACTGAGAATCCAATGTACTTGAACACCGACCCTATAGTGAATGATCAGCCTTATTCACCGTCTGATGTTTATGCTGATAACATATTGGGAAATTCGATGGAAGGTAAGTAACACAGAATACGATATAAGACGCGAAAAAATCTTTAAAATATTCCGAATGAAGCATGCCAGAAGAATTAAAAAAGTTCCCTTACGGTCATGAAAATAGCAATATTAATTGCTACTATTACACTTTTAAATAAAAGCTGCAATCGAAGTATATACGAGTATGGTATGTACACGATTATAAATCAGGATATACATGTAATAGTTAGTTCAACTCAGTTGTGCGCGCGGCCCTATGTGTACGTGGGCTTGTAAATATACAACTTTCATTCGCGTGGCAGTGACGCGGCAGTCGGACGACGACTGCCACACGAATGAAAGTTGTATATTTACAAGCCCACGCACACATAGGGCCGCGCGCACAACTGAGTTGAACTATCTATATGTATCTCGATACATACACACACAGCTGAACAATCCTTTTTCATATTGTTTTTGTTTTTATACTTTTTGATGCCTTTTTATTAATTGTCTTTGATGGGTTTTTGGTAAATTTTATTTGCAGTTTTATTTAGGTACCTACCAGCAATTTCGCAACCCATAGCCAACAAATCGTGTCGTCTATCTAGTTTTATAATCTGTGGTAAGTATGTAGCTTAATGTTTCAAAGCAAAAGTAATAATTTAATAATTTCAGATACGCGTGAAGGTTCTGAATCGTCAGACGTGTTGGAACCGGGGCAAAAGCGTCTAAGCGCGTTCCAACGTCTCGGTCCGCTCACACAACCCAAGAAACCCAAACTGACTATCAACCTTATGTGTAATAAGGAACAGTCAGTAAGGTAAGCAGTAGACGTTTTCTTTCTTTCTTTCTTTCTAGGTGTGTTTATTATATGCTAGCTAGAACAGTTGGCAGACAGACATGCAAGTCACCTAATGGTAAGCGGTCACTGCAACCTTGCATATAGGGACACTTCACCAGAAAAGGTCGCTTATTGTGCTGCCAGACTGTAGGCTCCTGTGATCTTCGAGCCTTTGATTTCAAGTGTACTGGCTCCCACATTTATATTGCCGGAACATAGCTAGAACTTTTATAGCGGCAGATTTTACCTGTGGTAGCTAGCCAGTCGGACTCTGAAATAGTTCTACCACCAACCAAACCCAAGGCGGGAATCGAACCCATGACCACCGTTTTCACTGTTCTTAGAAGGCGGTCTGTAGTGTAGTCTATGACTGTTTTTGTCTATGAGCGGTATGTCAGGCATCAATTTACTTCAGTCGTGAATAAGTCCCTAGCAACTGTGATTCTCCCGTACATTTCACGGTCAAACAAGGCGGATGATTAAAAAAATTCGTGTAATACGGCACGTGTTAAGTATAGTGGTATCTGTAGTGTGTATATTATATACCATAGGCTTTTGTAGAAAATCTAGGCTTTTAATTTTTATTATTCCCATATTAATGGTAATAAATATTTCTCCAGGGAAGTTGTAGATGAGACCGATCAGAAGAACGTTCCTGTGCATTTACGAGAAGATATAATAAACAGCAAAGACGAGACTGTGATGAAATTCCTCAAGATCTGGCCGTGGGCGAAACCCATGCCTTTGAGAAAGTCCGTAAGGGCAAGGACTTCTAAAGTAAGAAGCCATAACTAGATACATATCAACCGTTCATTAAAAATAAGGAGTCATCATCAGCATCATGATGACTCCATTTTTTTATGCATTTCCTAGCATTCTTTAGCAACATGTTTTTTTTTTTAAATATGGAGTGGCGGAAGTAAGTTGACAAAAGGTTCGCAAGTTCATTACCCGCTCGGAACGAATATTAGTAAAGCCTGACCAGGAAAATAAAAAACCTGCTCTGGAGGCGCCACCTTAGCTATGGTTATAGCAACACTTGGTTGCTATGGTTATTTATACACACAATATCCAAGGCACAGTTGACGATTGACATTACGCTTTGACAGAATAATAATGAATGCCATCTTATTGATTTTTTATTTGATTGTTGCCATTTGAAGAAATTAGTTCCAGTATTTTTCCGCAATATGGCGGGTTTTTTTTTTTTTTGGTCGGGCTATAATAATAATATTAATATCCATAATATTAAACTAAGCATAGCTTGTCGTAATGGGTGCCAGACAAGGGATAAACATTATTTTAATCCTTTTTTAAATGTAATTACCTACATATACTTATGATATTATACGCAAAATCGTCCTGAGTCCTGATCAATTCAAGCAGACATATTCATGCAAGCAAAGAAATGTTTGTATTTTGCGAGGATCAATGACCCCTTCAAAATTATGTAATAGCCTACTTCTCAATAATTACACCAAATCCTTCGTAATGATAATTAGGTTTTAATAATTCCTTTTTTAATTTCACTTTTAGTCCGTCATGATGTTGGAACATGAGCAAATGGAAGAGTTGTATGAAAAAGACTGGTTTTACTTCCAAATATCGGTAAGTATATAATAAATGCCATTCGGAAACTTAAGTCTTTGTAGGTATAAAATAAGTCAAAACATCGAAAGTGTATTATGTAGTAGAGACATGACTTTTATTTTTATATGAAAGCAACCAGGATGACCTCACTCCACCTGATGGTAAGCGGATGTAAGGTCTAAATATAAGGTTGAACGGCTCAAAATTTGAATTTTTTTTACATGATTCTGTTGTTTTCTGTTTTAATTCATTTATCTTTATAGGTATTAAGTTGGTTCTTACCAAAGAATATAGCCATTTAAAGCGTTTTAAAATACAAAATAAAGATATCTCATGACAAATTTTATATCTAGTATGCCATTTTTTACCTTTCTCCTACTAAAGTCCATCAAATCTAAGAAGTACCGTTTAACAGTTCATTTATGCAAAGAAAAATATACCTTACGCTAAAGGAATAAAAAACAACTTCAGTTTTTTTCTAATACAATTATTTATCTAGAAATGACAATGCAAAACTTGCTAAGAACAATGGGCCCAAAAAATTTAGGTTAATGTGCAGGGATGAGATGTATTCTATGTGAAAGATCACACACACACCATCAACTTTTATTATGATGACACCATAATCGGCCCCAGGGGGAAAAAGTTATCGTCCATAATAATTTATTAGTTTTATATAAACTTATAGTATAATTAACATAATAATCATTTTTTTTTTTGGTCCTAGGGGACCAATTTTGTCGACGCCATAATAAAAGTAATAAAAGTTTGAAGGTGTTTATTGGATCTACTTGGCTATGTCCCCAAATCTGCACATCATTTTTTTTGCGCCCAGTCTTTTCCATTGTCCTTTAGACTCTACTCCTGATGTACATAAGTAGCACTTTTCTTTGCATAAATGAACTGTCAAACAGTACCTCTTAAGATTTGATGGACTGTAATTTACAACCATTTCACAGGTACAAGGTTATCCGCCTGAGTGGTCCAAGGAGAAGCTTTTAGACTCCATAATGGATGGCGTTTATGGAAAGAGTTTTATACCACTTTTTATACATGTAAGTACAATGATATAAAAAACCATAGATATATTACCTTTGTAGTCATTTTTGTCAAAGCCAGTGCCGGGCCTAACCGAGCGGATGGCAGAGACAAGGCAGAGACTAACACTACACACATTGAAAGTAGTAGTAGTTTTGTATAGTTTTAATGACTGCATCTCAAATGTTACGTTTAGTATAGAACAACATCTTTGTGGCACTAATGTCCCTAATTAATATTATTAGTTTCATTATCAAGTTAGTGTGTTTACACTCAGTTGCAGAAACGTCCATTAAAGTTAATGTTTCATTAAAGCTATTGCTGTCACTTTTTATTTCATGACAACGAAAAGTGACAGCATTAGATTTAATGAAGCATTAACCTTAATGGAGCTTTCTGCAACAGGGTGTTAGACTATTAATATCCCACTGAAGGGCAAAGGCCCCTATCTTTGAAATTAAGTTTTCGTTACAATGATGGGTAGGTAGGCTGTTACTGGCCACAAAACGAATTTGCTTTGTGGTACTGGCCTAATCACCACGCTTGCCAAAATCGGATTGGTGATCAAAAAACCCGAGTTGTGTCAGAAAAAAATACCCGGTACTTAAACCATTAGACCATCGAGGCGTTAATTCAGTTAATTAAATTTCAGTACACGCCTCAAGAATGCAAGTTTCTAGTAAACAGATGTAGAGCGGCCCTCAATGCGATACATAAAGCAGGTTTCGTGATTCGCATAGACGGAGAAGAGTTGCACTTTGAAATATCGCATACAGACTTATCCACAAACAAGCTAGACTTTATACCTAAACTTGTGCTCAGGAAGCGATTGTCTATGGGCTACGATAATGAAAAGCGGTTGGATGTCAGCGCATTTACTTTAAAGGAAGGTTTGTATAGATTAACCTTTATTTTTTATTTAACGAACAACGTAAAATAAAATGGACAAGATAATTTTTTTCTGGTAGGGTCAGTTAGGGTAAGAGAAACACCGGTGGAAGAGGAACAAAACCATCATAACTCATAAACTACAGAGTTGGCGCAGTAGCCAACGCTGGCACCGGCTTGTCCCAATCGGGTGTGAAGGGGAACCGGGGGAGTTTAGTGGGTAGTGGACGCTTTAGTCTCGAGTCCCACACACGGCCGCAGGTTTAGCTAGCCTACGGCTACGGTGCATAAACGCATTCTCCTCCGAAAAAAAAAAAAAAGAGTTTAGCTGTATGTTCTACCAGTCGATAAATTATCGACTATTATTATTATTTTATCGACTGTTAGAACATACAGCTAAACTCTGTAGTTTATGAGTTATGATGGTTTTGTTCCTCTTCCACCGGTGTTCCTATTACCCTAACTGACCCTATAGTAACATATAGTATCGGACATCACATACATCGATGTGACCCCAAAGCATACTTGTGTTATGATAATCTGAATTAACGTAGGTTCCACAAAGTTATACTTGAATATAAATAACCATATGTACTTTATGCATTCCATCCATGTCCAGGGATATTTATTTATTAAAGAACAGACACAATTTGTCACATAGGTAAATGTTTATTATCTACATCCATACCATAATATGTCTATTTTATAGTCAGGAGCGATGAGCAAACGCCCTACATCTAGATATAAGTATCTGTGGCTGCATCGTTATGTTTACATTTTAGTAGCGGTAACCGATACTTTAATTACGTTCAAATTTCGAACGCCTTCTTAAAAAGTAAAAATTAATGGATTTGAAGCTAATATACAGGGTGTTCGGAAGAACGTTGAACATACGATAATGGGGGGTAGTTGGGGTGGTCTGTTAACTAACTAGCTCAAAAGATTTCACCTAGGTCTCAAGATTTTTTTTTAATTATTTTTTTTATAAATTTCTATAATTTTTCGGTTTTGTACCTTTAAACCCGTCTAACTTTTTTTTTAATGACCAGATCAAAATATTTTTTTCATTATTGAAATCTTAGTGATTGGTAGGTCCTTTTAAATAAAAAGTTGTAAATTGCACATTGCTAGAAGCAAAGTTATGGGCCCTCAAACATAAGATAAGAGTTGAAACAAATTTTGAATCTCAACTTCGCGTAGCATTTAAAAAATAAATAAAAGGGATGGATGACTTCTGATTTGTTAAAAACATCTCCAAAGTGTGAGCTTTCTAACGATATGTCGTTTGTTTTGATTTCTTTTTTGTAACCAAAATTATTCGATGTTTTCTACCCAGGCGGACCATTTCGACGAAAATCTACTTATGTGAAAACTTAAATGTTTTGGGAAATTTGTCAATGCAAAGGTCAAAATAACAAATTAGTGGGATAGTGACATAAAGAATGTAGATTTTTTCTCACTCTTAAACACATAAAGGCTATCTTTTCTCTCTTTCACTCTGTGTGGAATGCGCGGCGAGTGATGCTTCCCAAGAAGGTAATAAAACTAATGTTTCACTCTAGTACACTTACATCGTATCTTCCCTCTCTTTAGCTTTCGGAACAGGCGACTCAGTGTAAGTGTCAGAACTCTTAGTCGAGACTTAACTGTCCAAGAAGGTAATAATAATAATGTTTCACTCTAGTACACTTACATCGTATCTTCCCTCTCTTTCGCTTTCGGAACAGGTGACTCAGTGTAAGTGTCAAAACTCTTAGTCGAGACTTAACTGTCTCTGCGATCATACGTGCCCTTTGTGCCTACTCTTTTTACAGTTATCTTCGTTCTTGATAAATTCTACGCGCTTCACGCGCATTGGAGTTAGCTCTTCCATATGCCATTAAAATGTCCGCATATTCCTCATTGGTAAATGAAGTCATTTTACCGATTAACAAACGTAACAGAAATAACAAAACTTAACAAAACAACTGTTATTAATAATACAAAACGAAGTTAACTGTAACAAGAGTAGGCACAAAGGGCACGTATGATCGCAGAGGCAGTTAAGTCCCGACTAAGAATTCTGTCCTCTTTGGTTCTGTCACTTACACTGAGTCGCCTGTTCCGAAAGCGAAAGAGAGGAAAGCCACGATGTAAGTGTACTAGAGTGAAACATTATTATTATTACATTCTTGGGAAGCGTCACTCGCCGCGCATTCCACACAGAGTGAAAGAGAGAAAAGATAGCCGTTATTTGTGCAAGAGTGAGAAAAAATCTACCTGCTTTATGTCACTATCCCAGTAATTCATTATTTTGACCTTTGCATTGATAAATTTCGCAAAACATTTAGGTTTTTACGTATGTAGATTTTCGTCGAAATGGTCCGCCTGGGTAGAAAACATCGAATAATTTTGGTTACAAAAAAGATATCAAAACAAACGACATATCGTTTGAAAGCTCACACTTTGGAGATGTTTTTAACAAATCAGAAGTCATCCATACCTTTTATTTATTTTTTAAATGCTACGCGAAGTTGAGATTCAAAATTTGTTTCAACTCTTATCTTATGTTTGAGGGCCCATAACTTTGCTTCTAGCAATGTGCAATTTACAACTTTTTATTTAAAGGGACCTACCAATCACTAAGATTCCAATAATGAAAAAAATATTTTGATCTGGTCATTAAAAAAAAAGTTAGACGGGTTTAAAGGTACAAATCCGAAAAATTATAGAAATTTATAAAAAAAATAATTAAAAAAAAATCTTGAGACCTAGGTGAAATTTTTTGAGCTAGTTAGCTAACAGACCACCCCAACTACCCCCCATTATCGTATGTTCAACGTTCTTCCGAACACCCTGTATGTAAGCAAAACATCTTGATGTATTTTCAAAGGTACCAGGAGAGCATAACCGCAGCGTAACTATTCATTAAATCAAAGAGTTAGCCTAGCTTCTTGTTCTTCTCTGCTCTCCTGGTACTACGGATTATATTCCACGCGGTTTCACATCGATCCTGACTTTAAAATAGATATTTATCGTATGAATGAAGATAAAGTTATGTATGTGACTGTACATAATTAGGCATTAAAATACTCATGTGATCCTTTTATGCAACTCACTTCGTTCGTTTCATATAGCCACATTCGTATTTTAATGACCCTCATTATGCAACAGTCACATAAATAACTATTTGAGTACGATTTGAATGCACGACCCCTGTTGCATAGAGCAGGGTCACTACCGAATGTACCATCAAGCTAGTAATAACTAATACATTTCACCATTTAATTGCCTAAAAAAAATTAAAAACATTATTATATAAAAGTTATTTTACTTGTGTGTAACACTAACACTACATGTGTGTTTGGAACACAATTGTCTTGTATTAAGTGTACTTAAGCTTTATTAATTTCTTATTATTTTGTTTCTTTATAATCTATGCTAATATTATAAAGAGGAAAGATTTGATTGTATGTTAGATGTTTGTTTGAATTGAATAGGCTCCTAAACTACTGAACCGATTTTAATAATTATTTCACTGTTGGATAGCTACACTATCCCCGGTGAACATAGGGTACTTTTGATCCCGGAAATGTGGGGGGAAGGGGGGATATTTGAAAAAAAAATACGCGCGGGTGAAACCGCGGGCGGAAGGCTAGTGCCAAAAATAAGTATTGGCTTGGTAATAAATACATATAGGTTCTGGTAGCATATCCAGAACTATATCTGTTTACTGTACTCGTACTGTAAGAAAATATACCGCTATCTATTTTTGAAATTGCACTTTTGATTATAAGCTGTTTAAAAATGTTTTCTTATTCCAGATATAAGTCACTTTATATACTATCCTCTGAATCGAGCAGTAAACCAGGCCGATTTGATTCAACTCAAAAGTACAATCGCGTGGAACTTCCTCACTGAACTTAATCTATCCCACAATAGGATCACGTAAGTTATTTTTACGGAATATTTAACCATAACTGCAGACTAACTAAACCTTAGCCGCGTTTGAGATTCGGGACTAAATGCAGAGAGGTAGTGCGACGAACACTACTCACTAAACTACCCCGGTTTCCCCTTTACAACAGAAGAGAGACAAGTGATTAAGCGATATGTTAATATTAAAGTAACTTACTTTTTATTATTATTATTCAAATTGCATTGATACCCATTCTTCCGGTAGTCCTTTACTTGGGGGTTGTCTGGTAGAGATCGCTTCAAGCGATTAGGCCGCCTATATTATGCATTTTTGTTCTTTTTATTGTAAGTTTTGTTTGTTTTTGTGTGCAATTAAGAATATTATGTTATGTTATGTTATTAACCGGTTCAGCTCAAAAGTTGACTGGTAGGAATTAGGAATATTGCCGGAACACAGCCAGAGCTGTTATGGCGGCTGATTTACTGTGAGGGTGTTAGCTAGCAAGTCGGACTCTAAAAAGTCCTACCACCAACGAGACCCAAGGCGGGAATCAATCTCGCGACCTCCAGGTTTTATACCCCTGTGACTTACCAACTATTCCAGTAAATCTATACTAATGTTATAAAGAGGAAAGATTTGATTTTTTGTTTGGTTGTTTGTATTGAATAGGCTCCGAAACTACTGAACCGATTTGAATAATTATTTCACTGTTGGAAAGCTACTTGACGAGCCATTTGGTGTAATGGTCGAGAAGTCGGCTATTACACCAAAGGTCGCGGGTTCGATCCCCGCACGGTACAAACATTTGTGTGCATGAACATGTCTGTTTGTATCGGTCTGGGTGTTTCTATGTATAATATGTATGTATTTACAAAAAAAAAGTATATAAGTAATGTTTATCCGTTGTCTGGCACCCATAGCACAAGCTAATGCTTAGTTTGGGGCTAGATGGCGCTGTGTGAATAATGTCCCAAGATATTTTTTTTTTACACTATCCCCGGTGAACATATACTTTTGATCCTGTAAATGTAGGGGGAAGGGGGTGTATTTGAAAAAAGAAATTACGTGCGGGTGAAACCGCGGGAGTTAGGCTTTTTTAAATAAAATAACATTCCTTCTAGCACAATAGACGGCTTTGATCTCCCCGCCACAACTCCCAAACTCCAACGTCTGGACCTATCATACAACTGCATACAGAAGGTGACTGTGCTACTGCGCTGCCGGGAATTGAACCTGCGGTCGCTCAGCCTCGAGGGGAATCCGTTATGCCATGACTACATCGACCCGGCGCATTATGTGCGCGTGTTGAAGATGATGTTCCCGGCTTTGACTGAGATTGTGAGTGTATTTGGAAATTGATTTTATTTATTCCACAGATATAATGAATATTTTTTATCCAAATCTGTATTCACGGATATCTAAAAACTTACTTTTGCCTTACCTATAATTATGGTAAAGGAAAATGCAAAAGACTGGGCCCAAAAAAATAATGTTGTACAGATTTGGGACATAGCCTATGAATTAGATCTAATAAACACCTTCTACTTTTATAATGGCGTTGACAAAATTGGTCCAAGTGAAAAAAAATATGTTTATTATGTTATTTTTTTATGTTCATATGAAAATAATAGATTTTTATGGACGATAACTTTTTCTCCCTGGGACCGATTATGGTGTCATCATAATAAAAGTTGATGGTGTGTGTGTGGTCTTTCACATAGAATACATCTTATCTCTGCACATTAACTTAAATTTTTTAGGGTTAAAGAATATTTATTTCTTATAAGAAATCACATTTCACTTACATGAGAAAATATTAAAATATGTACACAGTTTATAATATGAGCGAACAAACTAATTATTATATTATAAACTTATATTTATCCTATATCTATTTTTATCATTTTACCCTGTATCACCAATGACGAGACGAACTATGATGCAGTCAATTTTCAAACAGTTGTGATAATATATTATTTTTTGTTGGTCACTGGAAATACCAAGGCACACTATTACGCCAGATAAGCCTTTAGGAGCTTCCTAAACTCCTTAGTGTGTTTTGCAGCTTTAATACTTTCAGGCAATCCATAAAAATTCGTGCACTCTCGAAAGTGATGTTCTTCTTTCCATAATTTGTTCGTGGAGGACGAAGTATCAAATTATTTGCGCTTCTCAGACGTTTTAGATGGACATAAAGGAATACATTTTTTGGGCCCATTGTTATTAGCAAGTTTTGCATTCTCTTTTAATTTTATCATGTCTGAAAACCTAAGTATAATGAGATACAGCTCATAAGAGGGGGCATATGCTAGTTGTCCTCCTCCGACAAAAATTCAAAAGAGTAGGAAGTTGTAGTTCTAAACACTCCACGCTAGAGGGCACTGGAATCAGTACGCGTTCAGATTTCACTACGAACGTACATTGTGTTACGGCATTGTGTATTCCCATTGAAATGAAGTGTTGCGTCGTCGGCTGTAAAAGCTACCCGAAAGATAGAAAACACATAAATGGAGTCAAAATATCTTTCCGCTCTTAAGTTTTTTTATTGTTTTCTTAAGAATTGTATAAAGAATATTCCAATTGATAGATGAAAATAAGTCAACATCTGTCAGTATTTGACAAGACAAAGTAAAAATATGTATGTATTTTTTCTACTAATACTGCCATCTAGTGTCAAGTAGAATGTCTACTTTTTATAGGGGCCGTACTCAGGAATAAAATAAAAAACCACAACATATTAAATCACAATCATGAATGAAATCTAAATATTCGTAGGGTTGTTCGCTATAGTTCCTTTTTTCAGTATAAGTTGGAAAAAAAAACAAATAATTTATTAGTCTCTAATAATATTTAACACTATAAAATATTTACTGCTTTATCGAAAAACGTAATTAAAAATAAACCGTTTCGGACGAATGTCTTATTTTTAGCAACTATTTTAAACAGACATCAGAAATGACATGTAAAGGAAAAATCGTTGAAATACTTACTTACTACTTCGGAGGAGCGAGGCTTTCCCAACACAAGTATCATCTGATTACTTTCTGTGAATCCCCGGCAATTTATTGTAAATGATTTACAGAAATAAAATACATTTTATTTTAATTTTATTTACTTAATTATATATTAAATGTTTTTCCCAACTTATACTGAAAAAATAAAATAGCGAAAAATCAAGTTCAAATATTTAGAGTTCATTCATGTTATTGAATATGTTGCGTATTCTGGGCCTAAGTTACTATGGCTTTCTGGCATTTCCCTTTAATTACGTGTCCATGAGGTGCAAAAATTACACCAAGTAGGTATTTATATTATTAATTGCTTAAATTTAGAATTAAAAGGTTTTGACATGAAAACATTTCCTTCCCTAGATTTCCCTCCGAAATTTCCCTAAAAAATAGGTGGCTCATTTCCATTAACCGCAAAGATTGGTCACCAAGAAAATATTCAAAAATATGCTCTCTTCATTTTGATTAAGAATAAGGACAAGAAAAGGATTAAATAGAATAAGAGAAGGCACTGTACCAAAAAACCGGTACCTGTACTTTACTTTACTTTTTTACCTTAGTCGGTCCCTGGACTCCTTGGCAAAAGTATCTTAAGTAGAAGTGCTGCCACCTGCTAGTCAGTAGGACAAATGTTAAAAAGCAGTGCTTAGCATGCTTTGGCATATCACCACTTAGTTTTAATATTCACCACTACGTACTGGTGTGGCGTTGCACATTGTGGACACATCATTCCTTATAGAAAACAAGATATCGCAAGTCTACTATTGGTATTTAGTCTGTGATACAGCTTCCTGTTAGAAAACGTTATCAATTTTATATTAAATCATGTCAAAACATGTTAAACTATTAAGTAGACTATCGATATCCTACTGCAGGGCCAAGTCCTCCATCATTGAAATCAAGTTATCGTCACAATGATAAGTACGGGCTTTATCACCACGCTAACCAACTGCGGATCACAACCTGAGAAAAATCTAAAAATCCGACACTTTTGCCCGACCAAGGAATTGAACCCAAGTTCCCAAAAACACGATCCGGTAGACGTAGAATTCCATATAACTACAGATAACATAATTAATACTAGTATAGCCTGACCAGGAATATAAAAAACCTGCTCTGGAGGCGCCACATAAGCTATGGTTATAGCAACACTGGGTTGCTTTGGTTACTCTCACAAATAATTCACAATATCCAATAGTACCTAATAAGGCACCGTTGACAATAAAATTGATATCACACTTTGACAGAATAACATCTTATTTTTTTTATTAACTCTTAAACACCCGACCGAAAGCCGGGTGTCGCGTAAACAATAGATTTTCTATTGTGTCTGGTTTTCCGGGGCTAGATGGATTAATATTAATAATTATGATATTATTTTTCCGCAATATGACGAGGGTTTTTATATTCCTGGTCAGGCTTTAATAATAAATACCTAATAATGATTATACTCAGGATGGCGAGCAAATCAAGTTATACGGAGAAATGCCGAAATATAGGAGGAACTACTGCCCCGAAGACGCGAAGGATCTCATAGAAAAGTTCCTAGAGATATTCTTCCCGCTACTGGACGCTTCGGACAAGGATAGGTCGTCTATCGAAGAAATGTATCATGAGAACGCTACCATGACTGTTACGTACAGATTCAAGTTGCGTAAGTATAAGCACAGTCTAAATTGCCAGTTCATATCCTGAAAATTAAAGATTCAGAAATATAATAATAAATAATAAGTTAAGCAACTTATCTGGCAGTGCTGACTTGGCTTAAATTTGACAAAAAGATGTGTTCGTTTTTGTTTTTCATAAAAAAAATTTTTTCCTAGCCGTTTTGATCCCACTGCTAAGCAAAGGCCTCCCCTTCTGTCTGCCACTTTTCCCTGCATTGTGCTGCTTGCTGCCACTCAGGCATAAAGATTTTTAAGTCATCCCGCCATCTTCGCCTTGGCCTGCCACTGCTTTTTTATAATTAGGACTCGCTAATCATTATAGCTTAGCACAGACAAAAAATTATTTTTATCTCTTTTTTACTGACCGCGCCGAGCTTAGTTTTCGAATAACGAGATACCAACTTACTACATAAACTTTAATGTGATCTTGATTTGTAAATGTTTGAAAGTAATAATTTGAAATTAATGGCTCTAAGATCAGATGAGTCTACAGTCTGGCAGCACATTGAGCGACGCTTCCTGATGAAGTGTCCCTTTATGGAATAGGCCGCAGTAACCGCTTACCATCAGGTTGGGCTGCGTGTCTGTCTGCCAACTGATGTGGTATAAAAAAATATTATCGTTATGTCCCAGGTTACGGGCCAATATACAGGAAGTTCGCTAACATATTCAACCGCAGTCGCGTAATAGCTGAAGGCGACACTGACTCCACTGACGGAGCGGCGGACATAGCCCGCCTCATCAGCAAGTGGCCGCCGCTGAAGCACGACCCGTTCACGTTCACCGTCGATGTGATGCACCACGACGTGAGTACATAGAGTCTATGTAATACATCTAGAGTCTATGTAATACATAGAGTCTATGTAATACATAGAGTAAGGATATAGGGAGATAGTTAAGGCGGCACCGAATCTACCTTAAGACTCTACTGATGGCGTGATAGTTGGTCTACCGCTTTTAGAGCTGAAGACACGTTGTTTTGCCTGATTCGCTATAGAAACTTTCTGTAAGATAACTTCGCTATACCTTAGTGTCTACTGCCTCCTCCTATCTCTCGCTTCTGAACATAGTTTTCACATAACTTGGAAGCCAGAGATCCCCACGACGTCATTCTTATTAAATCATAATGTCTTGGAACCGACATTGTATCCAAAACATGAGTATTATCTTAACATCTGCCATTATATTTAAAATATGTTTTTATCCAGGACTTCTTAACAGTCTTCAAAGTGGCCGGCATACTCAAGTTGACGGCAGAAACGTTAGCTGAAGACGAGCATCTACTGTCTTTCATCAGAACCTTCGTGTTGCACTCGGAAGATGGGGTTAATTACAAGATTACCAACGATATGGTGTACTGGGACCAGCCGTCTAAGGAATACGCGAATACAGCATTTCAGATCACTACGGTAAGTAATGGCTTAGGTTTAAGCAACCACCAGATATAATGAAATATAACGCCCAAAATATCCTAAGTACTTACCAGAATTTAATCCCCATTTTATTATGGAATGATCACCAATAAACGTTAAGTCTGCTAACCTAAAAAACGTAAGTATCGTCAGAATAATCGCTGAGCTACCCAAAAAGGCCACGCGTGCACCAAATTTGTACTCGCATTGTAAGGTGGGTGGACCATGGAAGGCCACTCTAACGAATAAACAGTTTTACTAGTTCATTTACTGGATAAACAAAAGAAACTAATCATTAATTAACACTTTGTTTTATTGTGTATCATAAAAACTTATTTTTTTTATTCTAGATGTAATCGCTATTTCTTAAACTTAACTTTTGTAAAGCTCTTCTAAACGGCCTTGCAAGGAACAAGGCTCCATATAAGGCCAATATTATAAATCATTCGTTCAACTTAAAACTAGAATTGTGATAATCAAAATATCTGCTTTTACTAAAACCGCAGAAAAAGCTCTTTTATTTAAATGATAAATTAAATGCACTACACATTATAATCTTAATTAAAAAACACAACGAACATTCCTTGAACACCATCGTATAACTAAGGGTATATTAATGGGAATCATATAAAAATGATAGTAATGAGTATTATATCGATAACAAATAAGTTTCCAATTCGTTTTACAATGAAATAATAAATCTATTTTTTTGCCATTTATGGCCTTCTTATGGGCCCGTTCTTTGTAAGGCCAAAATCTCGATTCAGTCTAAGTTAAAAAGTTGAATAATATTTATGGATAATAATATTATAATCATTGAACATTGCTTCAATTTTCCCGGTACGTATTTATAAGTAAAAACTACATAAGTATATAAGTATATTTTCAGTAGTAAATGTTCCTGGTAAGGCTCATGTACCCTAGAAGGCCAACCGTCAAATTTTTTAATGGCCTTATAAGGAACCACTGGCTTTCATAGGAACACTACCGATATTTTAACTTAAATTGAAGAAGAATTTCTTTATTTCTTCATTAGTACCACAAATAATGCTTATATAATAATTTACAGTAACCAGAATACGATAAAAACAGGTTATTTACATAAAAACTTATCTTTAGCTGAGCGCGCGAATTACAATTTTAACGTCGCCGACCGAAGTCTAGGAAGCGAGGGATCTCATTGACAAAATAGCAACACGAGCGACTTGCCGCCTCGTCTGTGTCCTTGACTTTGATGGAGCTTTGTTGGAGTAGAAGGAATTTGTCATCACGTGACTGTAAATATGAATTTTTTATAGTTGGCCTTCAAAGGAGCATGGCCTTCCATGGTCCACCCACCTTATTTAAAAATTTCATCCAAATATGTTACATATTTTTATCCTAATAAATTAAAGTAATGCGTACAAAAAACATTGTATACCCAAAAAATATAAATGAAGTTCTAAAGATTTACCGATACTATATACCATTTGACGATTGTTAATAAATAAACAAAATCTTTTTCTCTCTGTCCCGACCAAGTAAAATGGGTAGAATTCAGTTCTGGCACTCGCCGGCCGCTGCCGCGGCACGCTCGCTCGGCTCGTGCGTTTAGTGGTCGCAGTTCTATCCTAACCTAACACAAATCTTATCAATCAATTTAATATACTACTCGTGCAAATAAAGAATGGGATTGAAAATGGCGGCTCATTGAGTCGCTACCGTCAGCATACTACGCAACGAAATATCGATTTATTTAACTGATAACTGAATAACGGTAAATAATGTTATAAAATATAGTTACCGTTGAAGTTGTTTTGTTATTTCATTAATTAAAATAGAATTTATGTTAGTAGGTTAAAGGTAGGTATGTATATGCTATAGGTAGACATAAACTACAATATATTCGCTTTATAACTTGTCACTGTGCAGTACTTTTCCGCGTTTATGCTCCATTGTAAACAATGGAAAAACACACAAAACGCTAACTACTTACAACGCTCAACAAATAACTAACAAAATTAATAACTATAATAACATATTTAATAACTAACTATAACAACAATCAAATTTAACAAGAAATAACAACTTCAAAACCACGAAAATCCTCAGAACGCGTCTAGCTCACAGATTTGCGAAACCGGAGTACATACCGGCTGATGGATTATTTTTTTGTCACACGGTACCGACGAGTGTGAGTATAGACGCAAATAGTGTGCGAGCGAGAAGCGAATAGATGCGCCGCCATTTTCAATCCCATTCTTTAATTGCACGAGTAGTACTTGGTTATATGAATACATTTTATGGCAAACGTAATGATATATTTGGGTAAGAATGACACAAAACTTTGCTAGTTAAAATTTGGTGCACGCGTGGCCTTTTTGGGTTACGAAAAGTTTTTGTAGTGCAGGCATGACTTAAATAGCCCGAAATATTTTGGTACAGGTTTCGTTTATTTGTACATATTATATTTTATTTTGGATGAGGCTGTTTGGGTAACGATTGTGTTTTTTGGTGGTCATTTAATTTGTTCCCGTAAGTAATTATGAATTGTAATTAATTGGTTCATTGACGGAAAATTCAAATCGAACCACCAACTTGTGTTAGGTAGTCAGGTCATGATTTTCCCAGAAATAAAAAATCAGATACTTTAATGTAGAAAGTAGTAACCTAGTGGCTAGTACAGTGATGTATGACTGCCTGGGTTCAAATCCCGGGTCGGTCCGAACATTTTGAACATTGGATAACGCCATACATTAATTGGACCCCATAGAAGTAGCTTAAGCACTTTTGTGTTATACATATCCGAAACCACGAAGGGCCTACGAATATATACCTAAATACCAACAAATTAACATCCAGTGACAGGACAAACAGATGTTCATAAATGTTTGGTCTGTCTGGTATTTGAACTCACGGACCACGACCTTGGGGCATAAGGTAGGGTCACTACCAAATACACCATTAGGCTAGTCTTGCAGAATCATGATATGTATCATATGAGAATCTAGGCAGACAGAAAACATAGGTAATGCATTTGCGTCCTTTCGTTAAGGATATTTCGATGCTAAATGCATAATTAGTGTCTGCACAGGTGTATATACATATCAAGATTATTACAAATTTAAATTATAATAATAAGGTAAAAGTAAAAATCAGTTTCGTAAGAAAAAATATTTTTATTTTATCATTGAATTTAAAACGTGCAGTAATTAAATGGCTTAGGGAGCATTATTACCTACTGTCACCATTCATTCATTATTATTCAACTCAAAACATTCACTTTATAATGAATTGCCTGCAAACAGATCTGACAGCATCAAAGTAGAATGGATCAAATACACATTACTTTTACTATGCTCATCATACCACTAGTAATATCCCACAATCATAAGCTTTGAGGAACAACTTGGCACTATTGGTTTGAATTACAAACTCTTAAAATAGTGAATGTGATATAATTATGAAATTAATCTACTAGGTCTGTATAAAACAACTGTTAAATGATTCTCAGACGGTGTCCATAGATTCTTCATTGGTAGGTTCAGTCTCCATTTCCATGTATTTGTCATCGGAGCCCGATGCATATTTTAATCTCAGCTTTTCATAGTGTAATTGTTCTTTGGATGAAACTGATGGTTTGCATTTGGCCAGTGCTGCTCTGAAGTCTTCAAAAACGACTAAGATATCGCCATCCAGATCGAGAGTTCCGTTTGTGATGTGCGTTGTGAGTGCATTAGAGGCAGCTGCCTTGACCAGGCCCGCCAGATCGGCGCCAGTGTAGCCCTCAGTGAGGCCTGCAATAACTTGCATGTCCACATCAGGGCCTAGCCTAGGCCTCGCGCCACCTTTAGTCAGTTTTTGAAGAATGTCAAATCTGTCTTCCCTTGCCGGCATCCCGACGTACATAACCCGATCGAGGCGGCCCGGTCGCAACACCGCTGGATCGATAATATCAGGTCTGTTTGATGCTGCCAACACAAACACGCCTTCTCTGCTTTCTATACCATCCATCTCAGTCAACAGCTGATTGACGACTCTCGCAGCTCCATTGTGGTCCTGAGATGTACGCCTTGGGCACAATGCGTCAAATTCATCAAAAAATATGACACACGGGGCGGAGTTGCGGGCGCGACGGAAACAAGTGCGTACAGCTCTTTCACTCTCGCCTACATACATATTGAGCAATTCAGGGCCTTTAACTGAGATAAAGTTCACTCCAGCCTCATTGGCAACGGCTTTGGCCAGCAAGGTCTTACCACAACCAGGTGGGCCACAGAGCAATACACCACTTGCTGCCGCTAAACCAAGCTTTTTTAATTGTTCTGGATACTTCACTGGTGCTAATACAGCCAGCTGTAAATCTTTGCGCACTTGACTCAATGAGCCAACATCATCCCATGTGACATCAGGTACAGTGATAATACCTTCCCTTACAGAGCAAGGCTTGGTGGTTTTTAGTGCTTTCAAGAAATCTTCTTGACGGATAGAAAGGTTTGACAACTTATCTGCTGAATAAGGCTTAGCGTCTCCTAGAAGGCTTAGTACCTCATCAAGAGGATCAACAGGTTTCTTTACTTCTTTTTCTATGTGATTTTCCTCTTTAGGTGGGATTTCAACATTTTTCTCTGTAGAATTCTCAGAACTTTCTGGTTGGGATGCCTGTTCCTCTGCATCATTCTGTGGAGCATCACCTGCTTCCTTATCTGGCTCTTCACTGTCTTTTTCTCCATTAGGTATAACTGCTTCCTCACTGGGCTTACTGAGCTCGACTACCTCTTTCTTTGACTCTGCTTCTGCTGCTCTAAGATCAGCAAAGATACGCTTCACAGCATATGTGCTGGCTTTATTTACAAGAGCTTGCAAGTCTGCTCCTACAAAACCTGGAGTTATTTGAGCCAGTGTATCCATATCAATATCATCATCTAATACCAAGTTTTTACATAATATGGAAAGAATCTCTTTCCTAGCTTTTAATGATGGGATACCTAGTGCAATTTCCTGTTCAAGGCGACCTGCTCTCCTCAAAGCAGGATCTAAAGAATCAGGGTTGTTTGTTGCAGCTAAAACCAGAACAGATTCATTTGTGTCACTCAACCCGTCTAAACTAGCTAAAAGTTGAGCAACCATTCGCTTCTCCATATCTTTCTGTGCATGTACCCTGTTGCCACATACAGCATCAATCTCATCAATGAAAAGCACACTCGGTGAAACAGATACAGCCATCTCGAATAGCTCTCTGATCCGCTGCTCCGATTCACCAGACATACCTCCAACTAACTCTGTTCCAGTCACCGATATAAGGGGTAACTTCAATTTACCTGCAATAGCATGAGCTAACAGCGTCTTACCTGTGCCGGGGGGTCCATGCAATAATGCACCCCTTGGAGCTTTAATACCTAACTTAGCATACACTTCAGGATGTCTCATATGCAATATTAGGTCACAGATCTGTGTTATTATATCCGATATACCACCAATATCTTCAAAACTGATGTTGACATTTTTGTTAGTACCTATATCAAACTTTTTCTTAGCTGTAACAGGTTTGTTTGAATCCAATTTTCGCTTTTTATCTGCATTGTGCAAGTTTTGTTGATTTTTGGACGAGTTATCCGCGTTTGAGATGTTTACGTTCTTAGATATTGGTATGTGTGGGGTTATGGTGATTTGATCATTGATTTTTGGTAGTTTTGGCGCGACGGATCCGTCTTCGTCGCTGCTGATGATGTCGATAGGCTCGCCGGACTTGTTGTCGCGACGAGAGGCGGCAGGGCGCTTCTTGTCTTGCATTTTGTACATTTGAAGCAGGCGGTCGTTGAGAGCGCTGTTGTTTTCGTCCAACAACTCCAAGTCGGACTCCTCTTCGGAGCCTTCCGAGGTCGACGCGCCGTCAAGCCCGTAGCTCTGCAACACCACCTTGTAGGCGCTCTCCACCATCTGGCAGAAAGCGCTATCGCTCCTGTTGTTGTATTCGCGATAGCGCTCTTTGAGAGACCGCGCCATTTGGCTGACATCAACGAACGTCTTGTCCACGTTCTCGGCCAAGTAGTTTTTTACACGTGACACTATGACTGGATCGTTTATAGTTTTTTGGCGGGTTTGTTTCTTCATTTTTAACGTGAATTGAGTTAGAACAAGTTAAGGTTACAAAGTAAATTGATTGTCGTCTCCGCAAATCGCAATCACAGACTAGATAGAAGATAAATCAGACAACCGACTCACGTACTGTAAACATGGGCTTTACGGAAAAGGGGGCCAGTGATATATGACAGCTCTTTTTTTTTTAAATTGTGGTGGTGTCAAATGCAAAGGCATTCTATTCAAACAGCCACTTTATTTATTTTGGTGTATTATTTGCAGGATTACCCTATTTGAAATAAAAGGGAATTCATAATTTCATATACCCGATACATGAATTCCCTTTTATTTCAAATTTGAGCCAAAAAAGATCATTTTAAGAAGACTATTTAGGTGAAAAACAAAATAAAACAAGTTAATTACTTATTAATTGATTTATTTTTCAATTTCTTTTTGTAATAATTAATCCTTCTGTTGCATATTATTTGGTAATTTTCTCCTTTGTAAACACGTCAGTCCCTTTCAAAATGTTATTAATAGTATTCCTGTTGCATAAATCCATTTCTCACGAGTTTTATCATCAGTCGGAAATCTGGAAACAACAAATCGCTTGAAATTCCCTGAAATATGGGGTAATTTTGGGGAAATTTTTCCTTTCATTAGGCATCCGGAAATCGAATTATGAATCTACTAATTATTAATAAAATTTCAGTACATAGACATCTATGATAATTATTATGCTGGCTTCTGATGTAAATTTGTAATAATAAGCAATTATTTTACCGGTTTGCATGTCAGATGTTTTAGAGGTTATATTTAGAAATAATTTTTAGATATTTCCCATTTATCAAGTTTTTGATGATATAACTAATGATTTAGCGCAGAAACTTGGTTCCTGTGAGATTTGAGAAAGAAATACGTGATCAAAATTTATAAAACAGTGTACTTACGTATGAAATGTAACACCCGCTTTTTCTCTTTGATTGTTGCTTTTGAAGCCAAATATTGAACACTCTACCATTTTGTATGCTAGACACAAACGTTCCACATTCGATTAAATCATATTAATTTAGGTAGTAATCCACAAAACCTTTAATTTCTTTGGCACTTTAATGATTTTTTTGCTCAGTTTGATTCAGTTTGATTTGAAGTTTGAACTCTTCTCTATTCTATTTCCTCTTACAGGAATCTCAATAAGACTATCTCACTCTGTCAAAGCATGTCAGCAGACCCATAAGCGAGCTGGCGGGGGAGAGGGGTTACGACCACAGATTACGAAATGTCATCTGAGGTTGGCCCCCTGTACCACAGATATAACAAACGCACCAATTTTATTACTTTGAGTCAAACGGCCGTGATCGCAATGTTTGACAGCGGCGTCGGCGAATCGATGAATGAATGAAACAAAAAAAAAATTTGACATTGACTAATCTTGTCTATGGATTTCTTTTTTATGCGGACTCGGTCCGAAACGGAACGTTTACATTTACAATTTCGTTTTATAATAATTTCAGGTTCGACCAAAACGATTAAGTCTGAAAATGGAATCTCCTCCAAATGAAGAGCTAAAGGAAAAGTTGGTGGAATTGTTTATGCAAATAACAGATTTAAGTAAAACTGCTAGTGAAAGGTATAGTAGTTTTATAATATAGATGTAAATAGTAAGACAATCTTATCTTATCCATAATAATTATGTTTAAAAATGTATAATTCTTTTCAGATGTCTCGAACATAAAGATTGGAACATGAAATCAGCTTTAGAATATTTCACAAAGCTGGTGAAATTAGACGAAATAGAGTTTTTATCGAAAGAAATCTAAATAAGATGAGCAGTACATGGTGTCATGTATTAGTATAAAAGTTTTACATAATATAACACTGCTTATTTTATCACCCTGTTTTATTTACATTACCTGTTACAGTTAATTTAATTCTACTGTGGGGCTGCCTAATGTAACCGTAATTTTATACAAATAATAGACATGTTCAATTTATGCACACAAATGTTGGTACCGTGCAGGGAATAGGGATTGAACTTGAACTCGCGACCTTTTGGTGTACTGTGACTTCTCGACCGTAATGGCTCGTCATATAATTTAAGGCTTTTGTTTCCTTCCTTGCCCTCCTATTGTACTTTCTTTTTATCTTATATCAACAAGGAATCATACTACTTAATATTTTATTTGAAATAAAACATTAAGTTTGTTGGCCAGCTAGGATGAGAATCAGCCTTCCTTATTTTGTCATTGCAATTTTAATATTTATTTGCAATGGCAATCATCGTAGGTTTTTTTTTTTATAATTTTATAGGCTTTCATTTGACCACGAACACACCTGATGGAAAACGTTGATGCGGCCTAAGCTGTTGCATGCTTGGCTTGCCTAGAAGGTACCTATTAACTCGCGACTTGAAGACCGTCTTAACTTATACGACCCGTAATATTGGATCACTCTCTCTCAGAAAATAGGTGGGACGATGGTGTAATAAACAAATCAAGACAATTATATCAGAATTTATTGTTAAATGTGGTACATTAATTTATATTTTACACAATCATCTCAAGGTGCTTTGCATACTCTATGGTCTGTTCGGCGAGTTCGGAAGACGGGAGGCCGGCAGCCGCGGCGCAAGTTTCTTCGGCCGCGTTGAAGTGGTAGCAGTTGTCGGTGCCCAGAATCCAGTTGCGCTATAGAATACAAAAATTATATTTTATTGACAACTGTAATATAGGTAGTATGATAATTGATTTTCATTATTGATGCTGCTTGAAAAAAAATCCCAGATGGTCACCTTTGTTTATGCTTTTACCTACATCTAAATTCAAATAAGAAACTAAATTGCAAATAAAAATATAAAACCACTTTTTTGGTCACGTTTTTGGTGTGGTACAAGGCCTATTTAAATTTTTAAATCCTTAAAAATTAAATGAAATAAATCAATAATTTACAAATATACCAATGTATACTTGACTTGTTAATTCTATTGAATTTGAAACACAATAAGCATGATTAACAACAACATAATAGGTACCTATTATAATTTACTAGGGGCTTTTAATAATTTTTAAAATTATACTATTAGAGGATTGTAAAATTCAATCGGGGATTTTAACTATGGGCTTTGCTACATAGTGTTAAGTAAAAAACAGTAGGTACCTTTTTCCCATATTCAAGCACAGCTTGTTGAGACGGGAGGTTCAGGCGCCTTGCAGCCTCAGCACATGATATGCACAGGTAAGCCTTCTCTATGCACGCTGCGATCTCTCCCCTGACAGTGTCTAGGAGAGTGTCCATGAACAGAGTATAGCTCTCGGCTGGTACATTGCCCTAGAATTTAATTATAATTATTATGAGAAGCACTGAAGTAGTAAACTGATTTATTACTTTAATCTTAATAGGTAATCAAAAATTCATAACAAAATGGAAATTTATAATGTCAATCAATGATTTAGAGATAATATGGAAACAAGATTAATTTTGAAAAAAAAAAATTGTAAGCTGAAAACAATGATATTCTAGTTAAATCAATACATATTTTTTTTTATACTAGGTCAGTGTGCAGACAGTCACGCAGCCTACCTGATGGTAAGCGGCCACATTTGGATGAACTTTGTACAATGTCAGTGAAAATTAACCTAGTCAAAAAATCCTTTAGTCTGCATTATTTTGATCTTTGATAACCAGATACAAATATGAAATTTTTAACACGTAAATCATATGACACTTAGTCTTAATCTTACCTTAGCCAAAAATATCTTGTTGTAACTGCCTTCCATCAAATACTGCTCCAAAGCTAAGGGATGTTTCACATATGTGTCAGCTCTGATCACATCCACTGGAAGACGCTCTAATTCTGTGTGGAATTCAGCTACTCGGTTTTGGGACAATAGAAACAGAAGGTTCAGGCCAAGCAGCTGATACATAAATGCCGACTCTGGTAGGTGGTCTCTGAAAGTTTAATGTGTCATGTGGATTAGAGTGGAATACTCCAAAGAATCTAGGTAATATAAAAAGTAGTAATAATTGAATTTATCTAGTTTAAAAACAATTATTATACTTTCTCCTGCCATGTGTAATGCTACCCTTAAAATTAACAAAGAACTTCAACTCAAAGATGTGAATAACAGTGATTCTTTCTTATAAAAACAAGGAAGATGAAAATCTTGATTTTTGAGGTTGCAATTTTTATACTGGGGATAATAATTAAATTATGCTCAAAATCTAAACAAAAGAGTACTTAAACGTTCATGTACTTACTTATAATCAAAGTAATAACACTTTAGTTGGGACATAAAGCGTTCAAAAGCTTTTACATCTTTTACAGCGACTGCCCATTGTGCTCCAATTTCTAAAACATCTCTGGCCAAAATTAACTCTTTCTGGTTCGCTGCAGAGTTATTACTGGGAAGGAAACTCAGTTGAGTTAAGGCCACCTGAAATTCAGCACATTTTTATACATATTACTAAAATACGACTTTGAAATTTAGCAGAGTCATCTCTAATTTACCTTTATTTTGTTCAAAAGTTCTCCACATTTGTCCAGTTTTCGTGGCTTCTTGCCCCATTCTGTTTTTAAACTTTGGTACAAAGACGCCACATCTTTTACTGAAGCCATTATTTTAATGCAATTTCACCACTATTACTCGCAATTTTATCAAACAAAAATTTAATTCTGTTGTGTCTTGCTTGCTTTTTTCTTTTTGACAGCGTAGCGTGCGTGAACTGAACTGATGATGAGTTCGTTCGGTCTTCGGTCGGCGCACAGATTAAAAATGTGAGTGAGTGAATGAGTGAGATATCATAGACAAGGTATAAGTGACGGTGATCCCACACGGACGCGCTGCGCTGCGCTGCGCTGCGCTGCGTCGACGCACCGCAAGCGCTCGACGGAATGGGTGCCACACGATCCGATGCGTCGTCGCAACGCGCTGCGTTGTCCACGCGTCGTCGTGCGTCGTCGTGCGTTGTCTGCGTTGATTTTAGGTTTAGTTTGTGATTTTTATCCCATAAAAGAGGTCTTTCCTCAACTAATGAGATAAGGTAGTCCACGTCAATGTCATTAATAGTATTATGATGATTTACGTACTTGGGGCGCACCGCTATCTCGACTGCATAAACCATACTGCGACGCGTGCGTCGTCGCTCCGTCGTCGGAGCGCTGCACCACTCCCCCCGCTTCGTCTGTCGGCTACGCGTGCGTTGTACACGCGTTACGGCGACGCGCGTCGCCACAACGGACCGTGTGGCATGCCGTTCAATTTGTATGAAATATTATAACGCATCGACGACGCTCCGTCGACGCAGCGCAGCGCAACGCGCCCGTGTGGCATCACCGTGACGTATCGTATCGTAATCGTTTAAGTATCCGTCGCATTAAAATATTAAAATGCAATAACATGGCAAGAAATTTCTGATTTGTCACTTTGTCAGACTCAATCAATTGTCAAATGTCACTGGTGCTGTCAAAATTTTCACCAAGGAGTTTTTCTTGTCCGAATTTTCTTGCAACAAAAAATGAAATCTGACGAAATGTTATCATTTATAATAATTTGCGACCAAAGAATTTTTCTCTGGTTGAAATAGAATGTGATTTAATACAATGAGTTCCAGTTCGGCGGTAGTTTGTCGTGAAGTTTTTGATGAAAATAGTCAGCCTTCGGCGGAAGGTAATTTTTTTTTGTATTTTCTTGCATTTAAAGCTCCCCTTCTATTGCTCGCTTTGTATTTGATTACATATTTTAGTTTCTTTATACTCAACTCTATAATGATCAATTTCACTATCGTTTTTAGTCATAACATACTGAAAATATTTTACTTCTAATGGCACCATAGAAATATTAAATACATACCAATAAATTGTCATAATTAGCTGTGCCAAGCTAAAGTAACATGTTTCAGCCACTACACATTTAACATCAAACACATGATAGGTAGTCAATGAAACAAACTATACCTGGAATTTTCACTATATTATGTACAAAACCATACTTGTTGTTATGCTCTATCATACTTTACATTGTTTTTACTGATATTTAATCATTATAGTAAATACCTGTAGTTCTCCTTACCTGTCCACCCCGAGTGGCACTTTTTAGGGGGCCGTAAAATTTCCTAGAGGAGCAAAAAAAGGGGCGGCAGAATTATTGTCCTCCGCCCCGGGTGGGTGGGCTGCTTTGCCAACTGGAGGAGCAAAAAAATAAAAAAAGGGTGGTAGAACTGTCCTCCGCCCAGGGCGGCTGACACCCACGCTACGCCACTGGGCAGCACCCAGATCAATATAACCAGTAATTTTCATCATGCAATAAACATGTTTGTACTGCTTGAGAAATCCATTTCTCATTAAAAATATCAAAACGCTCAAGAGTACCTACTTTTACTTATAATTACATCTTTTACTAATATTAATGGTACTTATCTGATTTTTTAAAATAATTTATGACATTAGTTTGAAAGTATTTTAACGTAACTGTGTAATTACTTTAAACATGCGTGTCTTTGTCTGTGTTAGTATGTATAGCTCTTTTTTGTAACATAAGACAAATATGAGTACATTTTCCAGAAATTTCTGAATATGCTCAGCAACTGGGCATTGATCCTGAAAGTGAGAGTCACCTCTTGCCCCTCGCTCGAGATGGCCTCATGCAAGCACTACCCCCGCCATGGAAAGCCTAGTAAGTATTTTACATTGTATTTTTTATTCATTCAAATCATGTTCAGAAATTTTATTCAAGAACATTATTTTTGATCATTTACTCTTCTCCTTTTGTGAAATGCTATTTAAAATTACCATAAGAGTCATTTTGCATGTTTGTTATTATAGAATGTCATTTTTATTTATCTAATCTTAGGACAAAACTGTTGTTCTTTAATTACTATTTCAGTAATTCTGACAAGTATTTGTATTTACACCTGTAAATGTATATAATTATGTGATTGTGAAATATGTTAAGATTATTAATTTAATGAGCGCGCTTATGGGTTGTCAAATTCCCCTTGATCATTATAATTTGCACAATACTTTAAGTATCATCTCATTTTTCTTCCTAATTTTAGTTTTGACGAACAACTGCAAACTCACTACTACTACAATGAAGATACAAAGAAGACTCAGTGGGAGCATCCGCTAGACAACATATACAGGGAGCTTGTGAAGAGAGCTCGCGATGCTTCCATGCAAGATGACACTTGCGCTTCTGTGCAGGTATGTTTGGGTATAAGCCATCGTAATAAAACCATCGTGGATTCGGGAACCCACGACGGATTTATGACGATCCTGCCTTCGGTTGGTGGTAGGCACAGATGAAATCATTAATTATGAATAAACAATATTTCGATTTTAAGTTTGATTTTGGATTAGATCAGCCTAGAGTGTGGCAGCACATTGGGATGGGATAGGGCACAGTGGCCCCTTTGGGGACTATCAAGTAAGATGCGTGCTTGTCTGCCAACTGAAGTGACATAAATAAAAAATCAATAGTTTTTACGTGAAAGAGCAACATACACGAACACATTACCTTCCTTAGTCTTTACATAAAAGGAAAGAGGTGTTGGTGTTGCCTACTGTTGTTTGTTTCAATTTTGTATTGAAATCTTTTTTGGTTGAGATGTTGACTTACACTTCTTCATTTAGGAACTTCTCACATCCGAAGAGAACACGAAGAATCTCGAGCGAGTCGAAACGAAAGTCGAAAGCGACGACGACGAACTTACCACCGACAGCGAAAACCAAACCGATGTCAAGGAAAACGCATCTACAACCTTAACATCTAACCTTAAGCGCTTAAATCCTTTGGGACGACCGCCGCTTGCCCCTCTAGCTAGACTCGACAAGAAGCTGAGTGATCTGCGAATATCGCCTTTAAGACGTAGCGTGGATGGTTCACTTGTTGGCAAACCGAATTTGGTGAGGAATACGTCTGACAGAGATCTGTTAAGTCGTCCTTTGTTTGAGAGGCCGAAGCAGTTGTTCAAACAGCATTCTGAGATCATTGACTTAAAGATGCATGTGTTGACGAGTCCAGAAGAAGAGAACTTTAGTCCTCTCCTCTCGGCGGCTAAGGTGGAGAAGGGCTTGCCATTGACAGGTAAGTAAACCTACTTCCAGACGAGTGATACATTTATAGTACCTAAGTCCTTATAGACAAAAACGTTAGAGGAACTTTTAAAATGTGTTGAGATACAAATTCCGTTATTCGCGAACCAGATACGACTTCAGAATGACGAATATATGTATAAATACGTATTTAATATAATGTAATTTTAAACATCAACTTGATTAAAACATAATGTTTGCTTGAAGGTTTAGGTACTTTGTGTTTAATCAAAATGAATTTGTGTAATTACGACTTAATCAATCCGATATACCTATAACCTACTTGTATGTATGCGTAAAACCGGAAACTCGAAAACTTAATACAAAGATGACCATATTGCATTACATTTAACACGATGCAATTAAATTTACATGAAACGAGTACACTACGTTCAACAGACACGATTCGATCGACCTTGAAGGTAAAAATCGAATATTTGTAGTCAGATATAAGTCGTGCTAGGAGGCTAGAACGATTTGATAGCTTCAATTAGTGCTGTATTTACTGCATTATAGTTTCAATGCAGCGTCGCCGCGGTTAGTTTGCTTAATACTATTAACGGGGCAAACGCATTTCAAAAGTTACATCTAAGTGTTAAAGTATTTCCGGGTATAGTGACTGTGGTAAATCTTGATTTAACTATCAACGCAAGATATTATGTTAGTCAACAAGCGCGCAAACACAGGTGCACTTTCTGTCCCTTTATTCTCATCGTCCTTACGGGAATTTGTCATAATTTGAGAAAGTTTACTCACAAAACCAACGGTTTTACGTGTTTTCATAACTCATGACCACCACCAATTTCGGAGTACCCCTTTTTGTTGTAGAGAAGAATGCATTTAAGCACCATAATCTCTTAAGATTTTAGTACAGATTTTGTCCATTTTTTAAATCATTATCAGTCAACTCCGGATGAGTACAATTCTGTCCTTTTACTGCGACTCAATTTGCTTCCATATATGTAGGTTCTTTCATTTTGTAGAACCGATGAAGAACTTTTCAATTAACCTTGAATGAGATTAGGAAAGCGCAGTACTGGTTTCTAACGATTTGTGAGCCATACTTGTGTGTAAATTATATACCACATTTTCTCTGTTACTCACCTTAAGTTACGCACACCAGAGCGCGTGTCCGCATGCTTTACAACTACAAGTATTGTAAATTTTTTATTGTTCTGTAATCCATTAATTATTCTAGGCAAAGGAAGCATGTTCCTCAAAATGAGTAAGTCGGATTTCCCCAGTCCCGACACGGAGAAGTCGCTACCGCTAGATTCTCTGACTAAGAGCGATCCGCCCAAGGGTATACTGCGGGAGAAGTCAGACGCGATGCAGAGAAAGACTGAGAGTGTCGTGATCGGCAGGGCTAAACAGGCTTCTAGTTTTGAAGAGGATAGGAAGAGTGTCAGGTACTATTAGTGAAACATGGTTGTTTTCATAGGTTTTTGTACCAATGGAACTTTGTAGATCTTCAGAAGACAAAGACTACTAATAGTCAACGACTACTAATAGACTTGGGATATTGAAGGGCTTTTTTTCTAGTCCACCTTTCGAGAAGGCTTATTTACATATTATTATATTACATTAATACAGTAAACATTATTGTGTTTTATACAACTACCGACTTTTTGTTGATGATTGCAAAACGCTACAACATACAGTAAAGAATGTCAGAATGTTTCACACATTATTACATCATTTTTACAATTTGTATGCAACTTTTTTTAAAATCATCTTTATTGAATCGTCTTTTACAGATTCAAACTCGAAAACCTCCCAGACCCCACCATCAGTCCAGGTTCTAACAGTTCATCAGAACAGAACGATGGTCAGAGTTCCATCATCAGCGCCGCGCCAGCCGTCCTTTCCCCTATCATACCATCTTCCCCTATCATCCCCCCTATTCAGGTGCCCCCTCTGAATCCGCTTAATCCCCCATTGGTGCTGTCTCCACTGGTGGCGAGGCCACCGTTGCCACCACGACCATTGGTGTCGGAAAGTCCAAGAGAGTTCAGAAGTGCGTCGATTTCGGAGAAGGAATCGCTGGGTAAGTTTCTTGTTGTCAAGTAAGCGTTATGTTTAAGAAGTTTGCTACTATTGTTCCTACTGACCCATAGATTGTTCCTTAGTTACCTCGAACATCCCAGACAAGGACTACTTGCACGAATATTATCTATATGTTAGTACCTTTCGAGAGCGAGAAACTCGATACTCTCCTGAAGCGTCAAAACAACCCATTTTAAAATTTTGTAGCAGTGCACGTTAAGTGTCGATTTCACCGCTGCCAGATAAGGTTTTAATTTGTCTATCAGACAATAATAATGGTATTATTTTTTTTTTAAATAAGGATCAAAGGGTCACCTACTCGTAAGATGTCTGACCGAGAAATTATCATAAACTTATCAAACATTGGTAAAACCGGCCCCTAATTCTTTAAGAACATACCTGCTTATTTCCATCTATGAAACTAGAGCCCATTTCCCATGCATTGGGTTCTAAATATCGTTCTATTTTCATAGAAACTGACAGCCGAGACAGCAGAGGAACCTCCCCCCGTCGCAGAATAGTCCGTCCACCACCAGGAGACTATATTAAACCGGACCTATTCCAGAAGAATTTCCAGAAGATATCAGATCTAGTTCGACCTGGCGATATTGAGACTACTCCGGTCAACTTAGAAGAACCGACTGTTGAGAAAGAGGCACGACCGAGGTAAGTTGTATCATTATCGAGGCATCAAAATAGTTTTAAAGTGTTTTAGTTAGGTTTTACTATAAATTTATTTCGGGCTAGCGCTTGATTCTACTAAAGTGGCCCGCTGCTCTGCTCATAAAAATGAGTATGGAGTCCGAGGTTTAATTGATTAATCTTAGAAAAAAACATGGATCTCTTTCTCAATTTCAAACATGAGATTATTTTCATTATTTTTGTAAATCTCAAAGTTATTGCCTAATTTTATTCTTTTACAGATCACCAATGATACCACAGAAGAGCAAAATATCAATAAATTTAATGGAAAGCATAGAATCAGAAACATCCATTGATTCACCAGAGAGAGAATTCGCTAACTTAGACCTTAATGACTTAGATGACTCAAACGAGGTACAAAAGGAAATACCTCATGATAACATTGTAGAAAAAGATGTCAAAGATAAGGAAAGTCCTAAAGAAATTGAAATATCAGAAAACTCTGAAAGGAACACAAATTCTAAAGCTTCCTCTGTTCAGAACAAGTCTCGAATGAGCGACAATGTACCGATACCTCAAATAAAAGTTCCTACCTTAGATTTTATTTCGAAACAGAATAAGTTGCTTCATTCCGATTCAGATGACTCAAAGAAGTCGAATAACGAAGAATCTAAAACGAGATCTGTTAGCGTAGAAGTACATAAAGCGCCCCAGTTGAAAGTATCTCCAACTCCAAGTTATGGGTCGGATATGAGGTCTCCAAGAGAGTTCAATAAACCCTGGAGTCCACTGTCCACATTTAAACCATTAAACAAGGCTATAATAGCACCTCAGATAAAGACTTCTGATTCAGCTACTAGTCTTGGTAAAACTCTAACCAGTCCTAGATTAGATGGAGTCATATTGTCACCAGGGAAATCTACAGATAATGTAGTAGTTGTGTACCAGTTTGAGACTCAAGAAGACTCAGTCCAGAAGACTATAAAATCTCCTCTTATTCCCGATATGGGGACGAGAGATATGATGGAAAGGACCAAAGCAGATGAGAGGAGAAGGTTAGAACTCTCTCTTCAGAAGGAGTTGGAAGGTATCCGGATGGAGGGGGCGTCTAAAGAGAGGAGGATGCGTGCGGAATTACAGGAGGAGTTGAGGGAAGCTGAGGAGAGATTTTTGACTGAAAAGAGAGTGAGACTGGCAGAGCAGACGGATAGGCATAAGAGGGAGATGGAAGAAGTAAGTGTTATTTGTTTTATTCTCTAATTTATCTTGTTTCTAGTTTCTGTATACTGATTTCTTTTTATCTTAAATCTATATAAAAAATAGTGTAAAAGTAATGTTCATCCGTATTCATGCGCAAATGCAAAAATGCGTTTTATGCCATAGAACAAGTGATATTTAATTCAATGTGAATAATGCCGAAGGATATATTTGATAACTGCTTTAAAGTTTTCATGAAATAAATAATTTCTGGTAGAATGTTATTTATTGTTGCTCTTAGATTCAATGTTCTTACGATAGTATACTCAATTCTACATTTTTCGATCCAAAAAGAGACCTCCCACGAGGTGGACCGATGGTCTCATAAACATCGTGGAAATCCACTGCCTGCGGGTGGCGTACGACCGATCGGTTTGGTTATCCATCTAGTAAACGTCTTTTGGACCGTCTTTCTTTTCAACCGTGAAATGATGGTGCAAAAGCATGACTTTAATATAACATAATATTATGTGTATTTACCAGGCTTTACAAGCAGCAGAACGGAACCACCAACAGTCCCTTCAAACGTCTATGAAGGAGTTGGAGGAGCAACATAAACTGGACGTAGAAACTTCTGCTCGCCAGTACGAAGAGAAACTGGCGAAACTGCGTGACGAGTATCACGCTAGACTGATGGAACGAAGGGATCAGTTAGAAATAGGTAATTATTGTTATTAGTAATTGTCGCTTTAACTTGTGTTTTAGGCTATTATTTTTCTTACCAACGAACAAATACGCTCTTTTTTTAAATACTTGCGAGTCTGTTGTAATCAGTGTGTTTTTCTAGACGTGTTTTATATATTAATCGATGGGATCTCCTATCCATGATACGCGACGGAGCGCTATGTAGTGTTAGTTGCAATGACGTTCAATTAAAAAACTAGACTCACAATCACGCTCAAATATTGTCCGAAGCAAAAGTCTGCCCACCCGACTATTGGGCAGAGTTTTCGATTAGTTGTATGCAATTGACATTAAACACTAAATGCCACGAGATAAGGTGTTAATTTGAACGAATGTGTTAATGTCATCAGTGTCAAAGCCACTCGGACGTTTTTTGAGGAATTTTTCTTAGAGATTGGGTGTCTAGTTTTATATTGAACGTCATTGGTTAGTTGTCTAAAAATCTGGATTTTTTCGACGCAAGATATACACAGTTATCCAATTGTGACAAACTAGTTTTATAGTCTGTGATTATATTCTCTCACAGAAAACGAACGTGCATTATCCGACGTCCGCGACCAACTTCAGACAAGTCTACACCGCGAGAGGGCGCGCATGCTGGAAGAGAACAGAGCGACCATCGACTCGCTGCGGGAGGAGCACACGGCGCGCGTCACTGAGCTCAGGCTCGACTACCGGGCCGAGGTGTGTACACTCATTGTCACTGACGAGCATTGTAAATGCAAACCAAGGTCCAAACGCTCGCCATGTGGGGAGTTAAAGGGTGTGAACAATCATTGCCGTTAGTATTGGTAAAGCCAGACTGTTTTACAGTACGAATGGGCCGGCTCGTCCGGGGAAGTACCACCCTCTCACATGACCAGCGTTAAATAATGGTGACTACTAATGTGTTCGTCTGGTTTGTGGAGTGCTGGTGGCCCACACCCCCCATACCCACATAGGCTGGCAACGCATCAGCGGTTCCTCTGTTGTTGCAGATGTCCATGGGCTGCGGTGATCGCTTACCATCAAGCGATCCGCTGGTTCGTTTGCCGCTTCTGACATAAAAAAAACATGTTTTCGCTCCAAGCCACCATCTCCTGCCCACGGTGCAAATTGATGGCGGTGGTAAAGCCAAATCAAAGAACCTCTGTTAAGCCGGAAGTGACTTAAGAATAATACGCGCATCTGCGGAAAAATGGCGCAAGTTTCGAGCGCGCTAGACAATGTTTAACAAATTCTTAGGTTTCACTTAATGAATGATTTCTTTAGGGATAGATCATTGTCTCAGAAAACAGAAAATAAAAGTATTTAGACTTTATTGTTATGCTTTTATGGTGACGGGCTGTAGCGTTACCCGTTGTCCTAGGTGGGCGACGCGACGCAATGCGACGTAATGCGACCAATACTTCACGCGACGTGTGTCCTATGTCCGTGCGCGACAAACGCGGCAGTAGTGTTTTAACCATGGGCAAATATACTGCGTTATTACTAGAAAATTCATATTTTAAATACTTAGCCCTACAGAAACTTCGTAAACATAGAAAAAAGGCAAAAAATATTATATATTTAGAGCGAAATAAATCTGTCAAAAGTGTATTCATACTCCTTCACAAAAATTCATTTGCAAATGTCAAGCCGTCGCGCGTCGTCGCGTCTTGTCGCGCATAAAACAAGTCCGCATTACGTCGCGTGTCGTCGCGCACTGACTAACGCGACAACGTAGGCCACTATCATACACAACGACCATTTGACATTTACGCGTCGCGTCGCGTTGCCGCGTTTGTCGTTCACCTAGGACAACGGGTTACCAGGGTGAAAGCTATGTCCTGCGATCGCAAACCCGCTTGCCTAACGTGGTTATCCTCGATTGCCTCCTGCCTCATGGTGGACAAAACCTTCTAATCCTAAATTATTCACAAAAACTCATTTAAATGACAAATCATCGAATGATGGATAGGTTTATATTGTGACAGTTAAATTATCCGGAACTTATTTAATAGTAGTGAAACTGCCCCAATGTAGGTGGAACGTCTTCGAACTCAACACGCTTGCCACCTAGAAGAATTGCGAGCGCGTTTAGCCAATGAGCGGGCCGCGTCCGGGAAACACCACGACGAGAGGGCTTTGGCCGAGAAGTACAAGTGTCTCAAGGAGAAGTATGTCAGGCTAAAGCATGATGTTAAGGTAAATGAGTATGCTTTTACTAGTAGCACTCCAATTGCTTCTTGGCTTAGTAAGTCCGACAGACACTATGACGATGAAAGTATGTGTAAGTAGGTGTCTCAAAGAAAAGCATTTTCCGCTGAAGCTATCACACAGTGACTGACGTTCCTGTAAATGCACAGTAACACAGCCCATCTGACGGTAAATTACGTGCCTATTCCATTGAGGAGCACAAAATTAGGGAGCGTCGACGTTGATTTCAAACGAGCGAGTTCAACGATGTGATGTATAGCTAATAAATGTAGTGGATACGCTTGCTGGCGGGGCGTGCGGTGGTGGGGGCGCACTCTCGAACCGGCCGCCGGCGAGTAGGAGCGTCCACGATTGGATACTTATACTTTGTGTTTTACTACCATACCATAAACAGTACAAACGAGACTACAAAATTCAAAACTGACCTAGACGTCGTTTTTTTCCAACGAATACAAGTATTCAGATTCCACTTATTTAAGATGTTTTTTTTTACAGATGATGATAGAACGCCGTAACAAAAGAAGGGAGATGAGTATGACCACAGGATCAGAAACAGAGAAATCGAATTCTCACAAAGCAACACAAGAAAGGTAATTTACTCTCAGTAATGAGGAAACTTGCACAGTCAAATGGATGTGTAGCGTTGATTCAATTAGCCTCGTTCCCCTGTTAACCTTTTCCACGCCAATGTCTGATATATCAGACAAACCATTTTCGTGCCCACCACGCCAATGTCTGATATATCAGACAAAAAAACATGATCAAGAAACGTTGTATTTTTACTTGCCTGAATGAGTTGAGTATAACCTAATAATTTTTTGGATTTTTTTTTTTTAATGGTTGTGGCGTGTGGGGCACCATTTTCGGAAAAAGCGTGGCGGGGAAAGGGTTAAGGATTAAGGGGGTTACGCCCGGTTCACACAAATGGTCCGTTTTACTGTTCCGTTTTATCGTATACGTTTTTTTTTGTATGGCGTATGTAGTTGTATGAGCGACTTCACACATGGCACAGTATTATTTATACAGTAATACCGCCATCGACGAAAAAGACGTACACGATAAACCGGAACAGTAAAACGGATCATGTGTGAACCGGGCGTTAGTTGGTAGTCGCTTTAATGTACAAACTGACCTTGCCACATCCTAGACACACCATGGTCACACACTTACACCATGAAGTGTACCCTGAATATTGAAATGTTATATCAAAATCTATTAACATAAATTACGTTTTTTCACTAAAATCTTTAATGCCTACAAATGACTTGAATAATAAATGAATGACATTTTCAAATCTGTAATTTTTTTACTGTCTCGTCATAATGGGTAATATCTTGCAGATGTA
The DNA here is from genome assembly GCA_949319885.1 of Mecyna flavalis. Classification (NCBI taxonomy): domain Eukaryota; kingdom Metazoa; phylum Arthropoda; class Insecta; order Lepidoptera; family Crambidae; genus Mecyna; species Mecyna flavalis. The sequence goes on along the minus strand of OX439407.1, from coordinate 14,683,348 downwards.
AAGAGCTTAATGAGCGGTCATCTAGTGTGGCAGCCGAAGAGACAAGCGCCCGAGCGAACAACAACTCCACAGTGCGGTACAACGATAACGAGACATCACAATCAGAAACGCACAAGTCCTGCCAAAATAACAACCACAACTGGAGTAGTAATAGGGAAAATGTAAGTTTTGACGCATAACAACGTAGTCATCCCGTGATCAAAGCAATAGCTTTACAGCAATGATTTGATTTTTTCAAATTCAAATTCAAATTTGCAGTGCCCTAACGAGGATCACGTTAGAACTATATTTTTAACCGACTTCAAAAAAGGAGGAGGTTCTATGTTCGACTGTATGTATTTTTTTTTTTTTTATGTATGTCCATCGATTTCTCCGTCAATTGTGGACCGATTTAAATAATTATTTTTTTATTTGAAAGTGCATAGTTCCGAGGTGGTCCCATTGTCACCATGTCAGGATCTGATGATGGGATCCCGGGAAAATCAAGGGCAAACCTCAAATTTTATAGGCGCACACTACGCGTTACTTGTTTTTTCTGAAGCCATTTAAGTTTTTGCGTCCTATAGACATCACTTTATGTTGATGAGCTGATGATGGAAGGTACAACTCCTTAACGGTTAGGAGTTAGGGGATAATTCTTTCAGTATTGTAAGAATATGTGGACCGTTATTTGTATTTCATGTACTTTTGCAGCTAAGCTGATGATGGAAGGTACAACTCCTTAACGGTTAGGAGTTAGGGGATAATTATTTCAGTGTTGTAGGAATATGTGGACCGTTAGTTGTATTTCATGTACTTTTGCAGCTAAGCTGATGATGGAAGGTACAACTATGATGATGGAAGCTAAAGGGTACGACTTCTTAATTCTTATGTCCCTCTCGCGGGCTGCATCTTTTGTTGGTCTACTGAATGGTGCTGAACACTTAATGAATACCTAATATTGTCAAATAATACAATTCTACTATTTTACTCGTATTTTCGTTATCAATATTATGAGAGAGTTTTACTCACTCCTACGTATTATTCACACTAAAAATAGAAAAATAAACAAACTTTTAAAAAAAAAAATTAAACCGACTTCAAAAAAAAAACAAAAAAAAAACTACCTAAAAACACTGAAAAGCAAAAAATAATTTTAATAAGACATTCATCAAATGCGCTTATTGTCTAAGCCTATTAATAACATTAAATTGTATTTACGTGCTAGGTAGGTACCTACTAATCTGTTTGAAGTCGGTGCCAAGCCAAAGGTAATGAAAAATGATACATACCTAATAATTTATGTATTATACAGGGTTACAAATAATCCGCGGACGTAGGTACGTAGTCTGGGTACCTACTATTTGGCTTGGCACCGACTTCAAACAGATTAGTAGGTACCTACCTAGCACGTAAATACAATTTAATGTTATTAATAGGCTTAGACAATAAGCGCATTTGATGAATGTCTTATTAAAATTATTTTTTGCTTTTCAGTGTTTTTAGGTAGTTTTTTTTTTGTTTTTTTTTTTATAATAAGATCTTTTGTAAACACGTGAGAGCAATAAAGACTTTGAATTTGAAAAAAAATAATTTGATTACAATGATCAAAACGACGGGGTTTTGTAAAAAAATAACAACTATTTTGTTGTTTTATTTCATGTTGTAAATTATGGAGACAGTTATCCGGCTCCAAGGACCATATAAGGCATACGGCTGGTCACCGCTGCCAGTAGTCAGATAAAAATGATTGTTTGGTTTTTTTGGACAAATTTTGATTTTTTTGGAAAATGGACTAAGGGGATGATAGTTAAATTATCTGACAGATCCATTACCACGGAATTATCTGTCAGTGGTGAAACTGGCCCTTAGGGTGCCTGTCCACCGGTGTGGAGTGGAGAAACTGAGAAATATTCCCCATTGGATTTGTTTTATACTAGGTCAGTTGGCAGACGGGCACGCAGCCCACCTGATGGTTAGCGGCCACGGCGGCCTATTCCATTAAGGGATGCTTCACCTAGAAGCGTCCGTCAATGTGCTGCCAGACTGTAGACTCATCTGATCTTAGAGTCTCTGATTTTAAGTGTACTGGCTCGCACATTAATATTGCCGAAACACAGCCAGAGCTGTTTTAGCGGGAGATTTCACCTGTGGTAGCTAGCCAGTCGGACTCTGAAAAAGCCCTACCACCAACCAGACCCAAGGCGGGAATCGAACCCACGACCTCCGTGTTTTTATTCCCGAGCGGCTTAGCCACTGTTCCACGGAGGCGGTCAAAATCATCACAACATCTGCGTTCAGACAGGGAGTTGCAATCTTATTGGTTAATATTTTGTACGTTTCTCCGCTCCGCTTGTTGTTTCACGCTCAATAATTTAGCAATTGAAACAAAAGTAACATAATTAAACATTTCTAGACAATCCCATCAGCAGACACGTCTCAAATATCAGCGGTGAAGCATCAGCGACCGCATCGGAGGACTGCCGTCGCGTTCCGGGAGCCGCCCCGACGGAAGAGAGATAGGGATAAAGATGCAGGTGACATATAAGTATATTCATAATTAAATTGCTTTTATTTGTGTATTTAAGTTGAGATTTTATATTTTATTTATTTTTTATACTTGTTCAGTTGGCACACAGGCACGCAGCCCACCTGATGGTAAGTGCCACTGCAGCCTATTCCATTGAGGACACTTCAGCAGGAAGCGTCGCTCAATGTGCTGCCAGACTGTAGACTCATCTAGTCTTCGAGCCTCTGATTTTAAGTGTACTGGCTCCTACAATAATATTGCCGGAACATAGCTAGAGCTGTACTTGCGGCAGATTTCACCTGTGGGGGTGGTAGCTAGCCAGTCGGACGCTGAAAAAGCCCTACCACCAACCAGACCCAAGGTGGGGATCGAACCCTCGACCTCTGTGTTTTATACTTGACGGGCTTACACTCAGTTGCAGAAACGTCCATTAAAGTTAATGTTTCATTAAAGCTATTGCTGTCACTTTTTATTTCATGACAACGAAAAGTGACAGCATTAGATTTAATGAAGCATTAACTTTAATGGAGCTTTCTGCAACAGGGCGTTAGCCATTGTTTCTGTGCCACTGTTCCACGGAGGCGGTTAAAATGAGATGGCATTGGATCGTTTTCGGAAAATTTTTAAAGACGTTTTTAAAAACACAAAATATTTACGTTTTTATGTTCTCGTTCTCGCTTAAACCAAATAATAAGGTAAAGATTTAACCACTTTTTCAAATGATAGCGAACAGTTCTATTGTATCGTTTTAGACGTGTCGTTGAAAGTACCTTTAGGTCTGTAAGTACTTTTGAACAAAACTTTAAATGCAGTTTATTACAATAGCATGATATTATGTTAACAAACTCAAAATTAATCACTATATTTGCAACATTCTGTAATCGTTGTTCTTTTTTTAGGTGCTACTACAGATTGCCAAGACTCATCCGACGCTACAACTGCAGATGAAAAGCCCAAAGAAACTGTCAATGGTATTTAGAAAAAAATTATAACAATATTGTTTTATTTATTCGAATATACACAGTGTTTGACGTGGGGGCCGCCAACAGTATTTGCATCCTCGTCGCGTCCCCCGGGCGTCTGGGGGACGTCTGGTCCTGACCACCGTAACGGAGTGGCAGGCCGGCGGCAGAAGAATACTGTGAAAAATCTGGCTCACCGGACTGTTCTTTTATGAATCTCCCGGTGCTCTCGCTGCAATACGATCATGGCTGAAAGAGCTCAATAGTTTGACTCCGGCTGCTGAGGACTGATTGCAGCAATAAAGTCTGGAAGTTTGAGAGGAGTAAGGTTTGGCGATAACGTGTGGGTTGTCTTGTTTTAGGGCACGGACGTCGCAGATGTTTTACAAGATTAAAATCTGCATCCACATCCCGTCTCAACTATTCTCCCAAGTAAGAATTTACATTTTTAATATCTGCACGATTTTTATACGTAGCATAAAACTATTTTATTTATATACTAGCGGGCGCCCGCGGTTTCACCCGCGTGGTTCCCATTCCCGTGGGAATTGATCAATCAATCAATTCAATTTTTCTCGCCGTAAAAACCATCCTTGAACTCCAAGGAACATTTAAAAAAATAATTGGCCAAATTGGTCCAGGCGTTGTTGAGTTATGCGCTTACCAACACATTTTGCGATTCATTTTTATATTATAGATTATGTGTGTTCCATTTACTGTTTTACTTTTTGACTATATGCAAACGGGATGGTGTTTTTAGAGGAATCTTTATTAAAATTTAGCAACAGCCTTAAATACCAGACCATATAACTATTTATTTTTTATATAGTCTTTTACATTATCACTTTCTCCAATATGCTGTTTTGCTTGTACGTACATCTTATTAATACCCACTATCCCAAATGTACTTCTGTAATTTTTTAAAATCCAGTTAGCAGTTTGTATGATTTTTTTTTGAATCTTCACCTTTTTGTACACAGTTAATAGCAATAAAGAATAATATCTTTTATTGATTGTAGGCGCGGTGAAGGCTGGTCCAGCCCATTAGAATCTCTCCGTCAGCAGCTTCGCAAACTGGACGACTTGGAAGATCAGTTCCCAGACTTGGCTTGCCAGCCCGCTTACAGTTTGCGCTACCCTTTTGGTGAACTCGGTAAGTCGGTAGACCAGTCAGAACAAACAGCTATTTCTGGCAAAATTAATAACTTTACGTTTATAGGCATTCTCAAACAGTTTTAAGCAGGTTTAAGTTTGTCAACAAAATTTAAATAATAAGCAACTACCTCACCATAGACCCGCATTAGTTTCCCTTCTCTCTTCAATAGTCTCTGCACTTAGCCGGTGCTGTCTTTGGCTGTATCTTTCCCATGGTACAAGTCAGAGACAGTACCCGCTAGGTGTACGTTATGTACGTATCCCACTTTAGATAATTGTGTGTCAAAGGGGCCTCTGCGTGTTGGATCTGTATCCCCACGTACGCCTTCCAAAAGGACCGGCCTATGTGCCGTGATATCCCGTAGGAGAGATACAATAATAATATTTCATGACAAATGAGTAGCTGCACTCCGTTTGGTGAGTGACAGTGCCGGAAGTCCAAACCCCCTTCTTCCTCTTCTTTTTATAATCTTTTAAAGGCGGGCAATGCATCTAAGACCAAGTCGCAGGTGACTATGGGTGGTAGTGATGACTTACCATCGGGTCTCTCATTAATTTATAAAAAAACGAAACCTATTTCAGCAGCCATAGTGAGTCAAACAAGTTTAGGTAAATGTTTCTGATGATAATGCCTTCTTTAAAGCCTTTTGTAATTTATTTTTATTTCGTGCCTCCAGTCTGTCACATTGTAATTCGATGAGACTTGTTGTGAAGTCATATTTTGAAACCTCAAATAACCTTTCGTAAATACGTCATAACTAAATTTCGTAAATGAACGCCTCGATGGTCTAGTTAGTGGTTTAATTACCGGGCTGAGATCAGGTCCTGGGTTCAATTCCCGGGTCGAGCATACTTTGTGTCGGTTTTTTCGAACACTGCTCGGGTTTGTTATCACCATGTAATCACCAATCCGCATTTGGCAAGCGTGGTGATTTTGTAGCGATAACTTTATTTTAAGGTTGGAGGCCTTTGCCTTGCAGTGGGACATTAATAGGCTGATACTTTACTTTTTTTTTTACTTTATTTAATACAGGCACGGTAGCAACAGCAGACACGCCAGAGCTGGAATTCGTTCGTCACCGCGCTCTGGTAGAGCGAGAAGGGATGAGGAGGGCTCGCGCTGTGTTGAAGAGACGGCGGGCTGCCTTGAGGGAGACCAGGGCTTCGCTGTCGCCGCATAGGGCGCCTTCGGTGAGTCATATTTACAAGATTAAGTGTGAGACTGCAAAAATATTTCTTCATTTTCTTCGTTATGTTGTCAAATGCTGTCTCCTCTTTTGTCAATTTTCAAGAAGAGAAAACAGCATTTTTGTTTTCGAACCAATGACGTACAATTAAAAAACTAGACTCACAATCACGCTCAAATATTGTCCGAAGCAAAAGTCTGCCCACCCGACTATTGGGCAGAGTTTTCGTTTAGTTGTATACAATTGACATGAAACACTAAATGCCACGAGATAAGGTGTTAATTTGAACGAATGTGTTAATGTCATCAGTGTCAAAGCCACTCGGACGTTTTTTGAGGAATTTTTCTTAGAGATTGGGTGTCTAGTTTTATATTGAACGTCAAAGTTTCGAACCAAGAAATTATCACAAACACGTCTATCATTTGTGGAATTGGCTATTGGACAGTGGTGAATTTGTTTCAATACTTTTTTTTTGATTGGTCGCTATTTAATGACAGTTTTATTACATAACCAGTCCTTTTCTATTTTCGTAAACCGTAGTTAGTATTTCACGACTGGACAGTTGGTAAATAAACATTTTTCACTTGATTTCTTAGCCTTGTGTGTAACCGAATGCGTCCTCCGCCCCAAATCGTAACGTAGAAATCGGCTAAGATAAAATTCATAAATATATTCTTTGGCCGAGAAAGAGATTAGGGTGTCTATAGGACGAAGATCCGGTGTTGCGAGAGGAATGTGAGGCCACCGCACTAGATGTGGCGTTTTGTTCCTCTTGCAACCTTTTTCAATTTCTATTATCAGAAGTTCTAAACCTAGCAAATACTTGCAGCTGTCCAGCCTTACTTAGAGATGATTTTACGAACATTTTCTTCAAGAAAGAGAATAGGGTGTCTATAAGTCGAAGACTTGGTGTTGCAGGAAGAACGTGAGGCAACCGAACTAGAGGTGGCGTTGCATCGCGCGCGTGCGTTGCTTGGTGAGAAGGAGATCCGCTTACGTCACATCGAGCGTGCTCTACGACGATTGGCTGACGCACACCCGCCGCCGTTGATACAGGTCCAAAGATGGAGATGTTCAGTTTTGTTCGTTTAGTTTCGTCGGAGTTCGACATGCTTAATGTTCTGTTCGTTTATTTTCGTCGTAGTTTGACTTGTTTATTGTTCGGTTTCGAGCTGATTTGTTGATGAGGACATCATATAAAACGCAATGAAGCAATATTACGAAGGAAGAAAGAGTATTTTTTATTTAAGTTATACCTGACTCTGTGTAATAAACCATTTCCTTTAATTGTTATCAAATATGATGAATGGTACGTAGTAAGTCTGATTCCGCCTGCGGCTTCGCCTGCGTGGAATTTAATGTGGCGTGGTATTTTACAGGATAAAAAGTAGCCATTCCAGGTTCGAAATGTCCTTCCCCAAAGCGTAGTCTATGTCCGTTTACGCGTAACCGCAACGACAGACAAGCTATCAGAGTTACTTTCGCATTTATAATATTAGTAATATGCACTATGGATTTTGACTTGAGAATATTTTCTATTTTTATATACCGTACAATTCAGCTCGTGGCCTGAATGCAGATAAGCATGATCGATGAATCTTAATCGCTTTCACATCTTCTCGTTTATATGTTTTCGAATTTGGTTCAGCATTCGTCTGCCATATTGACTTTCCTTTTATGCTTTTGTACAAGTGCTTTCTTTTTTTCTAAATAATGGTATACGTTGGAATTTTTTTGTCATCCGTAATCCGTTATTGTAATTTTATTTTGTGTATGGATTTGTCTCATGTTTTTCGTTTGCAAATTTTCTTCTTGTTTTATTCTTCGCCATTTTAAGCTTTTGTTTCATTTGTTGACAACATTTACTTTCGTACTTTTTCTATCTGCCTACATAGAGATATTTCTTAGTTACCTAAGTACGGTTGACTTGATTCGATTGTGGCATCTATTTGAAATGAGGGGCTTTGTATCAACGTTCCCAGAATATTCCTGTACTTTTTCGCGAAGCATACCACATTTGTGGATAGTTTTATGTTGCTTGAACTAGCGTGCCCAATGGCCAATAGTCAGTTTGCAGTTGTATGTATCTGGGAGATACACACATAACAATTAAGCTGCTGACGTTCATTTATACTCACAGAGATATGCACCTACTGCGGCAGTTGTATTGTTTTCAACAAAGCTCGTAGCTATAGACAGACATCACAATTTTTTTCTCCTGAGCCGCCAAATTGGTGAATTCGACCCTGCTGGTTCCCATTATTGCTCCAACCAATCCCTACGAACCAGTCAGCTAATAGTATTACTCTACATACGGATGTAGGAGGCGACTACGAGCGAAGCGTCGTCAGGCAGTGAGGCGGGCGCCACCAACTCAGCGGGAGGAGCTGTATTGCGCTCGTTGAGAGCGCTTCACGCCGACGTCAGAGACATCTGGCGGGCGCTCGACGCACGCAGACCTCATACAGGTACGATATAGATAGTTTTTAATTACGCCAACGAATTACGTGAAACACATGAAAGAATAAATAAACAACTTAAAAGGACAACGCAAGAAGTTGTATGGGCTCTGTCCCCACCCACCAACAGACTTGGCAATAGTTTCAATATAATTATGACATTCCATATAAAGACAAATAAACCATTTTTAATCCAAAAAATGACGGGGTATTCAAAAACAATAAAACCGTGCTTATGCCGTACGCCTAAGATTCAGAATTGCACTGTAAGTGTCAAGCTTCAAGTAGACTCGACTGTATAATATTTTTTAAGATTATATTTTGATTGAACACTTTTATTTAGGCCAGGGGGGTTACTCTTGATCGCCTGGCCCTGCACATTATTTTCACAATTAACTGTGTCAAAAAAATACTTGAAAAATACAACATTCAAATTCGATTTGCGTGAAATCCCCATTCCTACGGCGGATGTCGTTATACAAAAAAAAAGATCAGTATGGCAAGAGGTATAAATAGAGATACGTTTGAAATCTGTTGGTGGGTGGGGACGCTCCTTTGCATAGTCCTTATCTCGTATCACACACACATTATACTAGCGGCACGCTATGATGACCGTTTTGACATATTACAATTACATGGTTTTTATAACGGTTTGTTTTATATTAACTATCTGCTATGTAGCAGTTTATGTGCTGTTTTTAATTTTAGAGTCGTTTTTTAAACCGTTGTTTAGCTTTACTGTAAAACCATGTATTGTAGTTTGGCTTTACTGTAAAACCATGTATTGTAATATGTCAAAACAACCATCATAGCGTGCCGCTGGTATAGTTTCATTCATTCGTTCATTCATAAGAGCCAAATGGAATTAGAAGAAACCACGAATCTAGTTAAGCCGACTACGCTCAATCAGTATATGTACTTTTGTAATGGTAACTTTTTTATTGCAGCCTCTCCAGAAACGAGTTCCTGTAATGCACCAACAACATCACAGACTCGGATGACTTTGTCTGCAGTGAGTATTTGTTTTTATGGTAAAGTTTTACTACTAGCACTTAATTGATTAAGTTTCTGGGATAAAAGCGGTGCGGAAGGGGTGACATGATGACATCAAAGTGCTGTCAGATAATAAAAAAATAGTGAAGACAACCCGACTGAAGTTTTGTAGTATTTATAGCCTGACCAAGAAAATCAAAAACCTGCTATGGAGGCGCCACATTAACTATGGTTATGGCAACACTTGGTTACTATGGTTACACTCTAAAACTCACGATATCCAATAGTAACAGGCACGGTTGACAATTGACATCACACTTTGACAGACAGCATTATTGAATGACATCTTATTGTTTTTTATTTTATTGTTGCCACTTGAAGAAATTAGTTCTAATATTTTTCCGCAATATGGCGAGGTTTTTTATTTTAATGGTCGGGTTATACTATGGTAAAAGCGGTGCGGAAGGGGTGACATGAGACGTCAAAAGGCTGTCAGATACGAAACAAATAGTGATGTAGACAACCCGACTGACTTCCGCATCATTTAACGAAACGAAAAATACTCATATATTAATTCGAAATTCGTTTTGCTCGGTTCCTTCTACGCATGCGCTCGAATAAATGTGCGTTCACCTTAAATACAATTTTATATGTCTACAGTTGGCCCGCGAGTTCATGGCCATCGGGGACTGAATAGAAAAAGCGTTTATGAAACGAATAGTTGACTAACTAAAAAGTTGCAAAAAATATGGGATAGATATGGTTGACCTAATAGGTAATAATACCTATCGAAATCGATATTAGTATAATTAGGTTAAGAAAACAGCACTACCGCATTCTTCAGGATGGCCATGAACTCGCGCGCGTACTGTAGGAATAGTGTACAAACTTAAATCTTGTTTTCCCCAGCCGGAACCGATGATGCACGACAACTCTGACGGCGGAGTGGCGGAGCGAGCACGTGGCCTCCGGGCCTGGCTTCAAACAGCACCTTAACTGCCATACAAGTGCCACAAATCATCTACCCTACTGGTACTTCTGCCATACAAGTGCCACAAATCATCTGCCTTACCGGTACTTCAACGTCTCTTTATTAAGCCTAGCTGAGCGACAATATGTAGACTCGTCTAGCAGTAGCTTGTACAACTATAACAGGAGAAGTTACGAATAATTGGGTTCGCCGAATTCTGGCATAGCCGGCTAGTTAGTTGAGCTTGTGTAACTGAACTCGAAGAAGTTGCGAATAGTTTTAGGCCGTTTTCTCACTACGCGAAACCAACACAACATCAACACAACATAATGTTGTGACAACTCCAACCGCCATACTAATGTATGCTCCGTTTTCTCACACACGAGGACAACACAACAACAACTTAATATGGCGGTTGGAGTTATCACAACATAATTGTGGACTGTAGGAAATGAAAGGGGCTGTTTAAAAGGGATAAAGGGATATATTAGGAAAATTTACAGAATAATATATAAAAACACACAAGAACGCTCAGAGTCAAGGGAAGAAAGAAGTGACAGAAAATGACAAACATAAATATAAGTTTTCTTATTGAAAAGAGGCTGCCTAACCAGCCAGTCGTCGACAATTATGTTATGTTGATGTGTTGGTTTCGCGTAGTGAGAAAACGGCCTTAGAGTGGGGGTTTGCTGATATTATTTATCTATGCTGCGAGAATTTAACTGTAGTTGGTGCTTCGTACTGAAATATGTTGCGACGCAGTTATTATTTAAAAAAAAGTATTGCTCTGTGTTTTATCTTAACTTGGTTTTTCGTCGTGGTTTTACTCGTCAATGATTATATAAAAGTTATCGATGTTGCTATCATATTGTATTGACGTGTGAAGGCTAGGTATTATTCTGTAATTTTCCAACATGGCATGGATACTAAATTTCGGACTTCTTGCGAGTATAGTTTCACATGTTTGTTTAATACAAGCAAATAGTCGTTGATATATATAAAGCCCATTTGAATCTAGTCCAATGGTGAAAAGTTTAAGCTAGTCAGTAGATTCGAGTTCAGTAAAAAAGACGAAATACATCTTAAACCCGATTTGTTATTTTTTAATTTGCTAATTTGACATTTAAAATGACGTCAGTGTACCTGTCAGACTTAGATTGTCAGTTTAAATGTCAATATTGCAGACGTCATAACCGCGTTCCTTAGATTTTTGTACTTTCATCAAAAAACGTACCGTTCACGGCGATAATTATAGACTTTTGGAAAAAGACAACCGGCTAATGTACGTTTTAAAGTTGAAAGAAGCATTAATATAGTTCGATGTCTATTAAGAAGTAAGTTATCGCTCTTCTAAAACGTTACTAGCCACTGGTCTATTCTCAAATGTTTAATTGTCGATGTGTGATACTGTCAACATATTTAACTAATACTCTGGCAAAACAACATGTAGGATTTATCAAATACCGTTCGGAGTGTACCTTCGTAAAGAGGTGATAATAACCATTTTCGCACAAACTACTATAGAGTAGAAATACAGGTAAGTGTCTAGTAACTTATTTCTTTTTTCGATTTCTAGAATGATTAGAATTAATGTCTCAATACTTGGTGATCATGGTATATGAATGTGTCATCATGACGCGTATGATTCATTGAAAGTTGAATCTTCGCAAACATACGCGGCGTATGTTATAGGAAGATTCAACTTTCAATGAATCAATATTCTAACAGATATTAATACTTTACTTTGCTTTACTTTACATTGCACATTGGCCTAAAACAATGTCTTTTATGTTTAAACATTGCATACTTACTTGTATTTCGTATATTACCTACAGTTAAGTACGGACGGCTGCAGATCAACCTACCCTAATTTGTCAAAAATTCTCAATAGAAAGAGAACTCCATCTGAAGTTTATAAAGCTGAAAATCGGTTGTAGAAAGAATCATGCCCACTTTCAATACATTGATTGACCTGTCAACGACTTTGTTTTAGAGACCGTGTCTATCTACAACTAGTGTAGTTCAAGATCAGTTTTCGCTTAAAATAAAATAATAACTAATCGTTTTTTCATTTGAAGTCCAGGAAAATGTGTCATATTATTAATAAGATTTTGAGGTTATAACAGCTGTCAAACCTCGCGATATTTTTCAGCAGTTTAGCGATGTTAGTGTAAATAAATGGGCACTTTCTTCAGCTAATGACTGACGAACGTTTTCCTTTAGTAAGTGAAACGAAACGTAACAAGTCTTCATGCATCGGTCCGAATCGCACTGTCATATTATTTTTGTAGAAACGTAACACGAAGTCTTTATACATTGGTCCGAATCGCACTGTCATATTATTTTTGTAGAACTCTTATGAGAAAAAATAGTCTCCGTATTTTTTTTCCTGGCCTTATTTTAAGATTTAATTATGCAAAATGAAATCAACAAAAAAAAATCATATTTTATAGATATTTCACATCACTAGACGCGTTATTTAATTTTTGGGTCAAAAGTGGACATGATTCTTTGACAGATTAGGGTAGACTCATGTGCTGACTGTACAGTTCGTGTGTGTAATGTTATGAAATGTCATTACATAGATTAGGAATCATATTAAAACGACTTTTGTCGATGCTGATTAGACTAAAATATACATTCCATCAAACGCATTTATTTGTGAAAGTACCTTAAAATGTTTGCAAGTTTATACATAATTGTCGTGATAACGTATGATTATTATGCTTTTAACATAAAAAGCAACGTTGTCAATTAAAAATATGTTCAGATTTGCTAAACGACAACGTCGCGGAGTTGGAATAATGTTTCAATTCGTTTTTTACCCCAAATTCGTAAATAAACTGGAATTTTGAACGTTTTTGGCATTAGCACTTGCAGAAACACTAGTCACCACTATTTGTTATTAATATGTCATAATATTTGGTCGGTAGTTGATTATCGATATCGAGTAACTATAAGGATTGAGTGACATTGTGTGTGTAAATTACATAATTATCGATTTACACTATCGATGTTTTGGCAACACTACTTTTTATATACCGGCTTTAATAACATGTAGTCATTAGGTGCGAAAACGCTTTATTAAAGTGTTTGCACGTAATCTTCCAACGTGTAGAATATGTAATATATAACAATATCGTTTAATATATATACTTCAGTTTATCATTAAATTATTATAATAATATCTTTTAAATGTCTTTGCTATTTGTCTTAAATGTATGTCTTTGTACAGTGCCTGAATGAAAATGTACCTATTTTTTTTTCTTTTCTGATTTTTTACTCTCTAAATATCTTGATACATTTGAAATGCAAATGAAATAAACTAAATCTTACATGCAAACACACATCACATGCTTATGTGTTCGTCGATTTCAATTTGGGATCCATAGCTTCACAATTCTTGATAGGATAAGCAAATCAATTGTCTCATGGATAAACTCTTAGTGATTTCAATGTTTTTTCTCACAATTTGTTCCCTCGCCGCCTACTGAATGTTAAACGTTGGCAGTGGTCAAACGGTGTCAAGTAATTAATTCGATCTGACCTTTTCAATTAGTTTAATAAATATTGTTTTGTATCGGGACGCACATTAATGTGTTCTGTGTGTACACGATGTTGTTGGTTAAATTGCTAAGAGAAATAACTCAGTTTTACTCATTTTACAGCAAAGCGTGCTTTTCGCAACTTGCAGATAATCTGTGGTCAAATGCACACTAATATGCACTGATTTAAACGTCAAATTGCTTTTTCAAGTAAAGCAATTAAACATTTTCATTGCTTTCGACTGTGTGTATAGTATGGAATAAGGCTCAATCACTATTTTGCCACTACCACGAAATGGTAGTAAAGTTGCGGCTTGAGGGTTAAAAAAAATGCTTACATGCAAGCTATTTAGAGTCGAGAACCATCGTTTTCACTGCTAATAGAATCATTTTTCAAGAACAATTTTAATTGGATGTTAATATTGTTCTTATCAAACATTTTCATTCCTGCACTGTGCGTGTTTTTAATATCATTGATCGAATTAATTTAACTGTGATGGGACTACAGAGTTCCAGTTTATGAAGTGTCTTTTTCTACATATTCAAGACTTAGCGGTCTGACGGACCGTGGTTCTGATTTATATTTTTTTTATTCGATGTATTGTATCTAGTCTGACGTCGCTTTTCACTGACCTGAATGTGCTATAAATGTATTATAAATTTTGAGCTACACGCAAATTAAGATTTTATTTTATTTATCGCTTAAGTTCATATTTGATAGATCTACCACGATGCTTACTATCTTTTGGTTCTAAAGGTGTGTTTTGACAGATTAGAATCCTTTTTTCTGCATGTTGATAAGACTAGTGTCAACAAAAGGTCATGACAAAGATATATCGAAATATTATTCAGTAGATACTCAAAACATACCTTCACTTAAGTATGCAGATTAAATTTTTTTAATAATGTTTGAATTAATAAACATTATAAAGACAATAGTAGTAAGAAGTAGAATTTATGACGGATAGACATAGATAGTGGAATAAGCAAAAGAATGAGACAGGTATAAAGAGAGAGAGAGAGAGTTAGAGGCGGAGAGGGAGAGAGGGTACGGAGGATAAAATATATAAAATAATAAATTAGTCCTACTAAGTAAAACTTTCTCATGTATTTATTTAAAATAATCTCGAATTTAAAATTAAAAGGAAAGGTCAGTGAAACAGCGACAACTCTTGCCTTGCTTTAAATTAGTGTAAAACATTCCTAGTATTAAGAGTTTCCAATTTTATGTTGTGATAGTAAAATAAGTAGTCGTTTTCTACGATGGATCGCAAATGACTGTTTGCAAACTGTGTTCGCGGAACGCATTCGGCCATGTTAATGTATACACCGATATTTAAAAATAAAATTGTTAACTTTGGAATTTGACGACTTGTCGAATGGTATACGTGTCAGTGTATTTGTACTGAGTCCAAGCTTAGTATCTTTTTTTGACGTGACAACGTCTTATAAATTGGTTTGCCGGGTGACACTTCAAGAAACTGCGTTACGCTCCGCTCACGTTATGCGCTCACAATGAGAGCGAGTGAGAGGCACGCGTCCCGCCTAAGAGCGAGAGAGACAGACATAAAAAGTTGTTGTCACGTAAAACTTTCGCCCGTATACCGACTTTACAGGCAACCAATTTTTTTTCGATGGATTATTGTCTAAAATAACGATTAGAATTCGTTTTACGCATAAACTCCTTAAGTCTATGCCCTATGTCCAGCAGAGATCCTTGGGGGAGACCTAAGTCTAGCAGTGAACGTCATTTGCCTGAAATTATTATGATACTCCTCTCCCTAAAGATCGGGTTTAAAGTAGGATTTAAAAACAGTCCAGTCATAAATCTTATCATTCAGCTTGGACTTCGTACATTATACTTATTTGGTCTTCAGATTTTTTTCATGTCAAGTCGATTTCATTATTTTCTTGCATACAATTCTAGGGTTTAAATAATGCTGGCAGCTTGGTTCGAATCTAGGCCTATGGTTTTTCCTATGTGCGTATTGACCACTAGTTCGGTGCGGTGACAAAATATAGTGCGGAAAATGTCAAAGTCGAATAGCCACGATCCATGGTCTAAATCCATAGAGGGGGTCAGTCAGGTCAGATGGCAGTGGCTTCAATATATTGTTTTTCGGAGGAGAATGCGTTTATACACCATAACCGCAGGCTAGCTAGACCTGCGGCCGTGTGTGAGACTCGAGACTAAAGCGTCCACTACCCACTAAACTCCCCCGGTTTCCCCTTCACACCCGATCGGGACGAGCCAGTGCCAGCCTTGTGGCTATTGACCAGCCCGGCTTCAATTTAATAATTGGAATTGCCAAATCTTGGACAAAATATTAGAAAGAGACGCCCTTGGAAAGAGACTTTTAGTGACAGGAACGAAGACTTTTGGACCGACATTAAGTTTTTCTAACCACTGTTATCTGAGGTTTCAATGTAAAGTATTTTGGGCAGAAATCGACTTGACATTGAAATTGTGAATATATGAGTCAAACATTCCACTGTATTTGGTGTAAGCTAGCCAAATAAATTCGTAGTTAATTAGAGGTTTACTAGTCAAATAATATCACTCTTAGTGATAGGAGTGTAGACATAAAATGTGCTAGTAATGACGTCATACAGTCAGCGTTGGTTAAAAAATACAATTGTATGGAAAATTATTGCTCACCCTTATACCTACCTGTTGACTGTGAAACAGTTATATTTATCGCTACATTTAATACTATGTATATATTATACAATCAATGTAATCTATTTAACCTCATATTTTGTAACTATACAAAACAAGCCAAAAGAAATATTATGTATAATAGAAACACGAATTTCCTTATTGATCATTATTATTTACACTACTTCAAGACTACTATCATCTCTATATTTTAATCTATAAAGTCAATATTTGAATGTCATTTTATATACACAAATTAATTCGTTGAGTATTGATATTAGTGGTTAATAAAATGTCCCAAGTTCAGCACAAAATGTCTTATTTATTAGTGTTCTAATTATATTTACGTAGTTTTAACATTGTACGTACTTTTCCTTGGCCTTCATTATTGTTAGAGGTACCTA
Source organism: Mecyna flavalis (assembly GCA_949319885.1). Taxonomy (NCBI): domain Eukaryota; kingdom Metazoa; phylum Arthropoda; class Insecta; order Lepidoptera; family Crambidae; genus Mecyna; species Mecyna flavalis. The sequence goes on along the minus strand of OX439407.1, from coordinate 14,666,505 downwards.
ACCTTTATATTGTAAAGTTACGCACAAACTATTACGGATTTTCTATCTTATGAAAATAAAAAAAATTGACAACGTAATCTTTTCCAACGTGAAATTGATTTTTACATCTTGTTAATGTGGTTCTAGAAATTCCTGCATAGTAAAACTTTATTGATATTTCAATAAATAACAAAACTAATATCTAATTGATCGGACAATCATTATAAGAACCAACTACCTTTTTACTAACTGCGTAAAGACTTACTTTCTTTTTTTCTTTTTAAATGTGGCCACATCTACTGCAAGTGAGTGGTTGACCAAAAAGGGACCTCAAGGGAAAATAATTGATTGTGAGTAAATCGCGTTTGAAGTTTCGTGTTTTGTTAGAGGATGTATGACGCCTTGGCTCACAAAAAAATTCATAAAAAAAAACTACGGTGCCTAAAATATTCTGGTTAGACCAAAACAAAGCTAAAAGACCACAGAATCAAAAATTCAAAAAAAAAAATAACGGTTTCCAATCCCTTCAGGTCCCTTTTTGGTCAACCACTCACAATATAATATTCTTGTCTGTATCGGGAAAAAATCTTTAAAAAAGCATCATTAGGTTTTGTGAAATAAAGGTGATATTAATCCATTTCAAATAATATAATATATTATCTAAATCCTCACGTTGAATTAGCAAGTCTTTATATACTTGTTAAATGCAAATTCTCCGCTGTAATTTGTGCGTGACTAATCTCGCTATGCGGGCAGACTGAATAATTGATGTGTTTGAATCGTTCGACGAATTCATTATATGGGAAATGTTTGAGACAGCTTTAGATTCTGTGTTGTAATCACTTTGACAGGTGACTGTAATTAGATGAAGATATTTTATAGGGCATTTAAGATTTTGGCCTACTGGTCGGCCATTTTGTTTTTTCTTTTCAAAACAGCGTTTACTAAAAATCCTTTCATTATATCTTGCAAATGCGACTCTTTACGGGTTTTCGTCTGATAACATTTAATGTTTGTAATAATACATATAATATTATATTATCCATTTTCGAAAGAATTTTAAATGAACGCTGTTTTGAAAAAAAAAATCAAAATGGCGGGACTAGTAGGTCATACAAAAATCTTCATAGCCCTTTGTTTTTACCCTGTCTTTCACGATGATGGATTACAATTGTAATTTTTCGTTTCACGTTTTAAACGGCAACTAAAAAAATTATTAAAATTATACTTTAACTAAAAATATCTTGTTAAATGCTCACGTTTGTTGTTTTTGTTGGAACGTTCGCGGTAGTTTAATTGACCAAGACAGACCTTCAGACATAGCAGTTAAAGATTGGAGAAAATCTTCTGTCTGAATTATTAATTATCGTGTTCTTTACGAATCCCCATATTTCCTTAATGCGATTACACTCGCTAAGTGGCACCCTTACTTAATAAGAAATCGTATCATGGCATATTAATAAATGTTAATGAATCGTATTTTGCGTTTGTTACAAAGAGAATAAAATATTTTCACCTTAGTGTCGATAACGGCATTATGGTGTATTTAAAAATTAAAATATGGTAAAATTATTTGAGTTTAATTCTGAAAACTTAAAAATACTTATAGAATTTTAAATCTCTATGATATGATTTTTTCTTGTCTAAAGCCACTACTTAGCCACGAACCGCCGATCTGATAAGTTTGTATTGCTGTAATGCAAATGCAAATACAAATACAATATCGTTTTTTACAAAAAACAATATTTCTTTAATTAATATCTTCTTCTGTTGTTGATTTCCCAAAAACGTTACAAAAAAATACCCGTTTTGAATTTGTTTAATTATAATGTAAAATAATGAAGTCGTCGACACGATGCGTGATGGCACTGTGATAATAAATATTAGAGATCATTGTCAATCAACCTCATTCATCATTTTTATTGTTATATTAATCCCAGCCTCTTGTTCATAGAATACCTATTCTTTATTTTATGCAACGCTTATACATACGAGTAGATATTTGTTTTTTTCAATCTTGCTACCTAACTTAGATGGTAAGTTATACACAGTTGTAATACAATGACTTGTTGTACAGTCGACTTCAATATAATATCTAAGCGCCCAAAGTAGTCAAAAATATCTTGGCATCAAAGGAAAATGTACTTTATAACTACCGAGTTATAAGACCTATTTGACAGGCACTGTCAAAGATTTTATGTCACTCGAAATCATGTTTTATTAGAGTATATTAGAGTAATTTTTCCTTTAATCGACTGTACAAGCTGTATTTCAAAGTAATATTCCAAAAGGGATGGTCCCGCTATTCGTCTGAAAATTTATATATTTTTCATTTGTTTTTGTATGTGATCATTAAATGAAACAATTTTTAACGGATAAAAAGTCATGGTTTACTATTACTTGCTTACGTATGCACTAGCCCAATAGTTCTTATTTATTTATGAACAAGGGGGCAACATTGTCTGGCCTATATCCTATATCTTAAGTGGTCGGTTTATACAGGGTGTCCCAGAACTCAACGTCAAGCCGAAACGGGGTGACAGGACTGATTGTAACCATCATGAGAAAAATTAGAAAAAAAATCTATCCCATGCAGTTAGGAAATTATGGGCATTTAAGAAAAACCTAGAAATTTGGTCAAAATGTAACCATTTTTCGGTTATTGTGGTTAATTTTTATTATTTTTGTTCATTTAAACTTTGGAACCATAACCCTAAATAACATTTCTAGAACCACAGTCAAAAATAATGCCACAACTGCCCCAAGTTTTCTAGAATTAAGACTATTTGTTAAACTATGAATTTAAAATTTTCAAAATTTGCCGACTTTGAAAGGCTCTCCTTTAAAAAAAAATGTACTAAAGTGCCTTGGCAAGTGCTATCAAAAGTTTGCGCATTTAATCAAGATTGCAAAAAGGTACAATACTTGCTAGTTTTATACTAAAAAAACCCTAGTAAAAAAATAAAAACTTCGAGTAACCCGATTTTTGCTAACCCATTTTACTCAGTTCAAATGTTTTTATTCGCACAAGCTCTTGGTAGTTTCTTAATTTTACGGCAAAATGATGAGAGAGATGGATAGTGGACATGTTTGCCATGAGCGAACGAGACAGATAGTAACGCCACTTTTACCAAAGTCAACAAAAGTAAGTAAAATTAATAAAATAATGAAAAATCTTGACCTAGTTTAGTTTAGGTTTATTGGAATAAACGTCAGATAGGGAAATAACATTTTTTATTACAATAAATGTTCAAATTGTTTACCATCAGCCTCAATAAACGCCCTACATCTTATTAAAAAAGATCTAGTTATTAGTCGGGCATATCATCGAGAGTTGATGTCCTTAGCGGCTTGAGAAATTCGTTCACGCAGCTCGGCTACGCTGTCAATAGGCTTTGAATAAACTTTTTCTTTGAGAACGCCCCAATAAAACCAAACGACGAGTTGCACTCCGGGAGTGCCGGCAGAAGTGAAAACTTGTATATTTTTGGCGCTTGAAATAAAACACCAATTTGCGCCTAGTGGACGCTAGCATGGCGAATACCAAAATATTCAAGTTTTCACTTCTGCCGGCACTCCCGGAGTGCAACCCGTCGATTTTTTTTATTAGGGCGTTCTCAAAGAAAAAGTTTATTCAAAGCCTAGTGACAGCGTAGCCGAGCTGCGTGAACGAATTTCTCAAGCCGCTAAGGACATCAACTCTCGATGATATGCCCGACTAATAACTAGATCTTTTTTAATAAGATGTAGGGCGTGTATTGAGGCTGATGGTAAACAATTTGAACATTTATTGTAATAAAAAATGTTATTTCCCTATCTGACGTTTATTCCAATAAACCTAAACTAAACTAGGTCAAGATTTTTCATTATTTTATTAATTTTACTTACTTTTGTTGACTTTGGTCAAAGTGGCGTTACTATCTGTCTCGTTCGCTCATGGCAAACATGTCCACTATCCATCTCTCTCATCATTTTGCCGTAAAATTAAGAAACTACCAAGAGCTTGTGCGAATAAAAACATTTGAACTGAGTAAAATGGGTTAGCAAAAATCGGGTTACTCGAAGTTTTTATTTTTTTACTAGGGTTTTTTTAGTATAAAACTAGCAAGTATTGTACCTTTTTGCAATCTTAATTAAATGCGCAAACTTTTGATGGCACTTGCCAAGGCACTTTAGTACATTTTTTTTAAAGGAGAGCCTTTCAAAGTCGGCAAATTTTGAAAATTTTAAATTCATAGTTTAACAAATAGTCTTAATTCTAGAAAACTTGGGGCAGTTGTGGCATTATTTTTGACTGTGGTTCTAGAAATGTTATTTAGGGTTATGGTTCCAAAGTTTAAATGAACAAAAATAATAAAAATTAACCACAATAATCGAAAAATGGTTACATTTTGACCAAATTTCTAGGTTTTTCTTAAATGCCCATAATTTCCTAACTGCATGGGATAGATTTTTTTTCTTATTTTTCTCATGATGGTTACAATCAGTCCTGTCACCCCGTTTCGGCTTGACGTTGAGTTCTGGGACACCCTGTATATTTAAATTGTGTTCTAAAAGATTTTGACATTGTACTTATCTCTATTTCTAGACGGAGAGAAATAAGGCCACTTGCATTAAGCTTGGAATAATAATATGTAATCATCGACCTTGTGATGTAGACAATAAAAATCACATTTCAATACCAATAGACAACAAGTTAAATGATTAAGTGGCTTAATTTCTTTGCTTCCGTGCACTTATTTATATTAAGACATACTTAAGAAATCTCATTCGCCAATTTTATCATTAAAATCCTATTACGAGTAGGTACACCGGGAAAAATTACAAGGGAAGCTTTTAATTTATTAAGGAAATGTTCAGGTGGGTCAGAATATAATTTCCCCGGGTGTATTAACTTATCTATTTATTTATACACAAATATTTATTCTTCTTCACAAAATTACGTCCAAAATGTTAATATTATTTACAATTGTATAGTCACGTTTTGAATTAAATGCATTTAATAGACGATAATCAATTAAAGTATCGCACATATTATATTAAATTCGATAAACAGTTTCATTGAATTGTTTGTAAGTTTTTGTGTAAGAATAAAAATTGTATGCTCTGTTGTTACCTATAGGTAATGTGAAATAAAAGAAAAAATAACAATGTAAAACTGTCATAACTTAACTACATTAATATGGTATAAACAGTTAACAAATACAAATGAGCCAAAAATGATTTTAATTTAATAATTTGTAATAAGCTGCAGTTATACTAAAATTATTTAATCTATTGTACTCATAATAAATACTCGTGAAAACAATTTAACTAAATCATGATTATTCAAAAATATAATACTTTGTAACTATTTGTAAAAAAAAGAAGATAAACTATTTAATTAATTTAAATTATAATTATTCAGTTAATTAATTACAATAATTCGATTATCATCTTTACTGATTGTTCCCATCTTACCAAAATGGGTAAGAATCACTATTAATTCTTGCTTGTTACACAAAAATAATGAAAGGAATGTCCAATGAAATTAAGAAAAGGACGAAATCATTCATATTTTCTGCTAAAAGAGTCGTGGTCACACTGGTAGCTATACTATCCGACGCAAAACACAAAAGTCTCACGTCTGCGCAGCGCCTTAGATAATATTTATCTATAATTTGTTTTATTTATATAATACTTCTCTAACTCGTGCTTAGAACCATATAATTCGGAAAAGATCCATAGAATCTAGTATGACTGCAGCTTACAATTAGGTAGTCGTTTACAACGATATTCGAACCGAAAATAAAAGTAACAAATCAACAACGTCTCGTTTCATTAAGTATCTCAATATTGTTCCCAGTTAAAGCTTCATTTTAATAATAACGTTAATACTGCGAAGGTAAGTATCGTTCCATCTGTAAAAAAGTAAAAAAAGAAACTATTACTAAGAGCGTTTACACATTACGCCGCAGCGGCAGCGGTATCGCCGCCGCCGCGTACCGCTGCATTAGTCCCCCTTGGAGTTAAAGCCTTGCATACGACGACGCCGCAGCGGCGGCGGCGAGCCTTCATACCGGGGCAGCGAAAAACGCTCCCGGCGTAATGTGTAAACGCCCTTACAGTTTCAAGTTAAAAATTATTACAGTACATGTACATACTGTCATTTAGTTTTGATATGATTTAAAAAGTGGATTTGATTCACAAGTACTTACCTAAAAGTATTCTGTACCCGTGATTGTATTGCACAGACTGTCCCTTGATTAGTCGGTTTTCTTTCGCAATTTCTGGTGTACATTGGACGTTCACAGCATCAGGTTGAGGAGTGAAAGATGACCAGACGTCCCACAGCTTGGACGTGGAGTTCCAGGCGGTGTTGTGGAAGTTATGGGGAACCTGAGAAAAGAGATAATGAGAAGTTTTATTCTGGTTTTAACAAGTCAAACGTGCACTCTTCCCTAAATGTTATTTATCAAAATTATTTAGAAAAGTTTCAACTGCTAAGGTAGCCCTTAATATCTTACTGCAGGGTAGCGGCCTTTAACTCATCTTTGAGCTTTTTGTTTTAAATAAGCTGACCTATATTGTTAATTAAGGTCGTAAAGGACATCACCCATTTTGGTATAATTTTTTTTTTACGGCCATCAATTATAATTACAAAAGTGTATAGTACACATAAATCTCATTATTTTTTACCTGTGCTCGTCATATCAATGCCTTAATCTTAATAGGTACCATCTTTGTTTTATAATAATCCGTACTATACTAAGTCAGTTGACAGACAGACACGCAGCCCACCTGATGGTAAGCGGCCACTGCGGCCTGTTCCATTGAGGGCACTTCACCACAAAGCGTCGCTCAATGTGCTGCCAGACTGTAGATTTATATGATCTTCGAGCCTTTGATTTCAAGTGTACTTTTTTTCGAGGAGGGGAACGCATTTACGCACCATAGCCGTAGGCTAGCGATCGTGTGTGGGACTCGAGACTAAGTCCCACTACCCACCAACCGATTAGGACAAGCCGGTGCCAGTCTTGTGGCTATTGACCAGCCCTTGATTTTAAGTGTACTGGCTCCCACATTAATACTGCCCGAACACAGCCAGAGCTATTATGGCGGCAGATTTCACCTGTGGTAGCTAGCCAGTCGGACTCTGAAAAAGCCCTATACCACCAACCAACCAGACCTTAGGTGGGAATCGAACCCACGACCTCCGGGTTTTATACCCGAGCGGCTTAGCCAATTAGCGGCTTTGCGTAGGCGGTCAAAATAGTAGTAGTCAAAATTGTATAGTAATAATCATACCAGATCTTACATAAAATGGTAAGACGATGTTATTTATTTCACTTATAGTAGTATGTTCTGTGCTTATACTATAGATCGTTATCTAAAGTATATAGAGTATTGTCGCCATACAAAAAAAATATTCTACACCTGTCCCCATTCAAACAAAACATAATTTATTTCTGGCCGCAAACTTTTTTTTATCCCAAATCTCCATAATAATAATAATAATAACTTCCTAGCCGATTTCGGCTACAGCGTCTGCGATATCTGCTATTTCTTCATGGGGTCTATGTGGCATAATGTGTCCTCACATGACTTATATAGCCTATCTTCCCAAATCTCCATACAAACTGGGTGGTCTCCTTTCTTATGAGAAACGGAAATAGCTGGACCAACATTCTGCATAATTGATGCTATAAAATGAACATCATCGTGTGAACGCGTCACGAGAAAGCCACACTAGTTTATACCAATATATTGAAGATTTTTCTTAGTTATATTCTATTGGTAATCAGTCCTTACCGTTTGGTTGTCCACAGTCCATATTATCCTAGGAGCTGGCACGCCACTCGATGTGCAATTAACGGTCGCCGGTCCATACTCGTGCCTCAGAACGGATATGACTGCGTTGCTTGGAGGCACTGGTAGAAAAACATTACAATTATTCAAACAATGACATGATGACTTTGAAGGGCAGATACATCATAGTGCAAGCGTAGGTACTGTTTGCGCCTGCAAACCCTTTCTTTATCTCCTAGCTACTGTCTCTTTCCCTCATCTTTATGTGGAAATGCGATCAAGCTGCAACTTCACTTCCAATCCAATTCGTTCTTGATCTTTCGCGCATGGCAGACGGACGCGTCCAATATATTGTGCCTCATTAACTCATTACTTCGGAGAAAGAAGAGGTCAGTTCGATTAATTTTATATACGTACGAGTATGAAGATAGTAGATAATTTTAGTAACTTACCCAACGCCTCAACAGTTATTTCCTTCTCAGCGAACTTGAAGTAAGGCCTTTCTCCAGACACTGAGCATTGGAACGTGAAGTCCTTGTTGGGGGGAGCCAGTGGCTCCACAGACAGTCTGCATCGGCCCTTGATGCCTCTCTCAACAGACATCATGCAGTCCACCGCCATTATAACCTCTGTTAAGTTGAAGGTGTCCGCTTTTCTCACTTCACCGTTCATAGTCTGTAAAGAACATCTTAAGGAGTGAAATGATGACTGACACATACATATAACTTGGCATCATCGAATCTTTTTTATGGACTGATGTAAGTAATGGGAAATGGCTTTGTAGCCATGATCCGAATGGTCTAGATATCCTGTTTAGGGCACGGAGGACAGATGGCAGTCAATGTAATAACTGGACTTGGATTATGGTGCAAGTATACCCTACACTATAATAATTATGTATAGTTTGGGTCAAAATGCTCGGAGAAATAATAAAGATATTCAGCGTCATGTATGTAATTAGGTATGTAGTAAACTTAGAATAAGGTAGTAAATGAAATTTTCAGAGCATTGGCAATGGCATTCATTGATGACAGGAATGTCCCCGACACAGGAACTCACAATGTCAGACATCGTGACATTATCGTTAATTCTACGCTTACCACATCTATCATTTACGCCATCCGCTTCTGAATTAAAGGGTCGAACTAATTTATCATGTTAGTTGTTTTTTCTATTACGAAATCGAGCTAGCGTAGAAAATTATCACAGAGTACTCTGTAATATACTGAAAATTATGTAACCCAATACATTGTTTAATATCAAAAAGTAATGGAACAAGATCACTTACAGTAAGCATATAGGAGTTCTAGCTCGATACAAGCAAGCGCAAGCTTTGTACGTACCAATTGTGCCAAATATTTATAAAAAAGCGATTAAATATTTGACACTATTGGTGGTAGATTACAAGAACAGTTACAAAAAAAATTTCACGTTAGGACATATTAACGGAACTTAAGGTGCTGGCAGAGTCCAGAGAGAAGTGGAAATTTCCAACCTAAGGCTGGATGGGGCAGCGGGAGAGACGGAGAGTCCCACATATCCCCACCCCAACCACCAACGGAGTGGGTAGTAATGTGTAAACTCATTCTCCGAGTATAAAAAAAAAGAGAGAAGTGGAAATTGCTCCACCGACAAGAGCGATGCTCTTAAATTCGGTGATGATGATGGATTGGATGAAGGGAAGATTGCTCTTAATAGCGGTATGCTAACCTCAGGTCTGAAGATGAAGAACTGTTGCTTATTTCTGCTGAGCGTCACCGATTGAAGGCTGTCATCCATGTCCAGGTTCCATTGGCACGTCACCTGCCAGCCGAAGTTGCGCTCCCATTCTTGAGTGACGTCTACTTCCACCGCTTTTACTGAGACTGGAAAGAAAAAAAAAAAGGGTAACTGGAAGTGAGTCGACAAAAAAGAGTATTGGGGAAGATCTGGACGATAAGTAGCCTAGGTACCTTTTAGTAGTTCGATTATTCGGGCTATTCCACTCGTTCAACGGTCGAATTAGTGAGGTACGCACAGAGATCCATAGATCTCTGTGGAGGTACGTTAACTCTCGCTGTGCGACTGTCGAACGAGATTTTTTATTAGGTTACTTCTTAGCAGTTTTACCAGCAGTAAAGGTCATGGTTAGTGGTCGCAGCTCTACCATAGCCTAGCTAAGAACCGTACAGTACCAAACATTATTGAATAACTTCAATTATTTTAAATAGATCTAGTTCAGTAGTGGATGGACCGAAGATGTCTCTAAAGGTTTAATCAAGGTGTATAATTATGCCCGACTGGACTTATTTCAAAGTAGAAACGGGTGGCGTTCTTTATAGTCAGAGAGAGCCCTAGATTCAAGTAACTAAATAACAGAAACATCCAGTCCGTGATTACGAGAAAGAAAAAGAAAACTGTAGTACTTATAGTTTGCTATGGCAAGAAAGAATCGTGTGCACCTGTAGATTTTCCAGTGATCTACTTTTACCATTAGCTCAGCGGTGGTGCAAAACATCGTGATGAACACTTGCACAGCCTAATAATAATGGCTGTGCAGCCATGATCCAAATCTAGTTTCCTTGAAAATTGGCCTTGCTTTGTTGTTTATCTTTAAACGTAATTATAAGTGCAGTGCATATTTATATAAGCCAAACCATTATGCATATGCATTATGCTAGGTTTCTATACAGTCAGATCTGTTACAGTTTGTAATCATCACATACTTACAGTAACTCCTATATTATGTTCGAATAATGTATGGTTGGAGGCAGTTGTCACAACCTGCCCTTTTTTTTTTTTTTTTTTTTTTTTTTTTTTGTGTGGAGGAGAACACTTTTACGTGCCTTAGCCGCAGGCTAGCGAAGCCTGCGGCTGTGTGTGGGGCTCGGGACTAAAGACGTTAGTCCCACTACCCACTAAACTCCTCCGGTTTCCCCTTTTCACCCGATGAGGACGAGCCGGTGCCAACCTTGTGGTTATTGACCAGCCCGTCCACGGGTACCCCGGCCTGATGCGTAGGCCGGGGTGGCGCCTAGGGAGGGCCACCCGAGAAACTAGGTGACCCCCAGACTTGGCTCGGGAGACCTGTGCAATGCGGGCGTTAGGGAGCTACCCTCGCCCGCAGGTCAACCCTCAGGCCGGAAGAGGGCGCACGTGAGCGCGCCCTCTCCGGCCCGGCCGTCTACGCCGGAGGGGAGCGGAAAGAGGATCATCCTCCCGCTCCCTCTCCTTTGCCTCCTTCTGCGAGATTACGGCCTCGCAGAAGGAGGCGGCCGCCTCCCACGCTCTCTTGCTGGTGACCATGGCTCGCACCATGGACGCCAGAGAGAGGTGTCCTCCGCCTAGCGCCGCGACGAGTTCGCGGCGCTCGTGTCGCCAGGCCGGGCACTCAACGAGTGTGTGCTCGGCCGTGTCGTCGGGAGCGTCGCAGTGATGACACTGCGGCGTCTCCTCCCGACAGGCGACACGGTGCAGATAGTGTCCGAAACACCCGTGGTCGGACAGAATCTGCGACAGGCGGTAGGTGAGGCAGCCGTGCCGGCGCTCCACCCACTCCCTCAACACCGGACTGATCGCTTCGATCGTCCGGTGGCCGGCACTCGGGGCCTCGAGAGCCTCCGCCCATTTGGCCAGGGCCTCCTCCCTGGCCTGGGCACGACCCAGCGCCACCTCCTCCATGCTAGGTCGCTCCCCCCGCAATCTCGCGTTGACCCGGACTCGATGCACCTGGGCCAGAACCAGGGCATCGAGTTCCCACGGGATGGTGCCTGCAAGAACGCAGGCGGCCCCGTGGGAAACTGTGCGGTAAGCCCGCACAGCCCGGGTCGCGATGACCCTCTGCGGTTGGCGCAAGAGGGCCTTGAGCGGGGGGGAGAGACTCTCCGCCCACACAGGGGCTCCATATAGTGCCATCGACCTGATCACCATGTGATACAGGCGACGGCACTTTCCCCCGGGCCCTCCCACGTTGGGGAGGACCCGTCCGAGGGCTGCGGCGGCGGCGCACAACCTGGGAGCGAGGAGCTTGAAGTGCTCCTCGAACTTCCACCGGGGATCCAAAGTCAGGCCGAGATACTTAAGGTGTTTCTCGACCGGGACCTGGACCCCTTCTACTCGGACATGGAGCCCCTGAGGGAGCCTGCGGCGTGGGGCGCGGAAATACATGGCCTTGGTTTTCTCCAAGGCCACCCGCAACCCCAGCATGCGGATGCGCCGGACGACCATAGTCGTGGCGACCGACGCGAGCTGAGCCGCATCGTCCCAGCTCTTCGCTCTCACTGCTACTAGGGTGTCGTCCGCGAAGCAGACGACATCCATTCGCTCGGAGAGCGACCCGCGCAGGACCCAGTCGTACCCCAGGTTCCACAGGAGAGGACCCAGTACGGAACCTTGGGGTACGCCCGCCGCCATCGGCCACGATTGGACGCGGCCCTCAGCGTCCTCGTACAGGACGACCCTGTTGAGCAGGTAGTCCTTGACGAGGGCGCGGAGATAGAGGGGCACTCGGTGGTATTTGAGTGCCTCCTCTATGCACTCGTAGGGGAGACTGTTGAAGGCGTTCGCGATGTCAAGCGACACCACGACAACAGCCTCCCCCCGCGCTGTGGCCGCCTCAGTCCACTCCTTGAGGCGGCTCACCGCGTCCATCGTGGACCGGCCGGCTCTGAAGCCATACTGGCAGTCGGCCAGATTGGGCCCCTCGCTGCCGAGGTGCTCCTGGATGCGAGAGGCGAGGATCTTTTCAAAGAACTTCCCCGCCTCGTCCAGGAGCACGACCGGCCGGTAGCCAGCCGGGGAATCGGGTGGGCGGCCGTGCTTGCGCAGGAGGCAGAGCCGCCCCACCTTCCATCTCCTGGGGAAGCGGCACGCTGCGATGCTGGTGTTCAGCACCGCGCGAAACCGCTCCTCCAGGGGGCCTGTGGCGATGGCGAGCACTTTGGAGTGCACGCCATCCGGCCCCGGTGCCTTCTTTTTGGCCCGGAGCCGCGCCATGCCGGCCTCGAACTCCGTGTCCGAGACCGGCGGCCCATCCGACCACTCCTCCGTGGCCAGATCCCCGACTGCCATCCTGGGAGGTGTGAAGGGTCCGGGACTCGGGAACAGAGTCTCCAGGACCCCCCGCAAAAGGCCAGGCTCCATCGAGGACGTGGGGGGAGCTCCGTCTTTAAACTTCCCCCTCACCGCCTTGTATGGCCTCCCCCAGGGGTCGCGATCGAGGAGGGCGAGATACTCTTCCTCGGCGACCCCCTTGTCACAACCTGCCCTGGATTAACCATCCTCCAGGGTTGGGTCAGTCAATCGCACCTAATTAAGCGTTTCGGGTTTCAATGGGACATTGGGAGATTTAATCCTGGTTAGCCAGTCGGACTCTGAAAAAGTCCTAGCACCAACCAGATCCAAGGTCTGTTAAGACCGAGTGGCTTACCCACTGTCCCACGGAGGCTGTCAAAACTGAGGATTCCGATGGTGTTATTATTGTTAAGTTACTTTTAAGTAAAACTCACGTGAGAGGATGGTACTGCGAGACGCGGGTGTGATGAAATAATTAATAAGGTACGCATTACAGAATAGATAGTTATAAGAGTGCTTAGAACAAACAACAGACGTGTGAAAGCAACCGGATCGTATACTAGAAGTCTTAATCCGATAGGTACTGATAGCATCTTGCAAATGTCTTAAATAGGTGCCTAATATGTAAAGTACATTCCCGGTTTAGTCTGCGTGACCAACATCCGTTTGGGCGGGAAATGTTGACCCGTTTACATAATGAATTGTTTAATCCACTCATGTGGATTACTGCTTGCTTAGTCATATGTCGTAAGCAACATTTGCTTTCAACTTGATGCCTTTTATGAAGACTTTCTGTTTAACTATTCAATCGGTTCTCCCCGAGTTTGGAAATCTAGTTAATTGAACAAGGTTTCGTGTTGGACACATTCCGAGAAAGCTTTATGTGATTTTATTTTTTGCAAGAGCTGGGGGCCCTACATAAGCGACACTTTATGACGTTCGTTATCGCTCAATTTGCGATGGCGAATGTGGAAATTCAATACCGATTGACCACGTGACTTTTCTATGGCATCTGTCAAATCCATAGATTAAAGAAATAAAATTCAGCTACTTCTATGGTCAAATCCATATTACAATTTGAAGTTTGAAACGAATGTCGGAGATTCACTGGAGGGTAGGCGATGGGTCCACGCGTCTTTTAGTTTTAAATCTTTTATTTGTGATCTAGTGCAGTTTGGTTTTGAAAAGTGGTGTGATTTTCATTCAGTAAAGTGTGACGAAGTGTCATAAATAAGAAAATTGAAACAAATTGACTGAATGGACGGGAATTGCGTGTAGTGTGTCTCATCGGTAGAGACGCTCTTACCGCAATGGCGTCCATTCCCCCGTGACCTTGAGAGTATCGTCCAGTGTTTCCATGAAGCGTTAAAACATCTAACACCAATGTTTTAACGCAAGGAGAAACTCCCTCATTCACTTGACATTGGCAGAATCACCGCGCCGCCGCAAACAGGCGCGGGATTGAGTCCATTAAAAAAAAAAGAAGCTAATGTCGCTATCGCTATCAAAATCAAAATGTTACTTTGTCTAGGCACCCAGTGCTGTAATTGCTTGAGCCGACATGATAAGCGGTCAACAATACTTTAAAATTTATAAACCCAAATGTTGTGGTCAAATAGTCAACTCAGATTTTTTTACCTATAATTAAATAGGTATTAGGTACGCATATTAAATTGGTTAACTTTACTGTTTAGAGGCGCTCGTGGCGCAGCTAGAGGCGCTCGTGGCGCAGCTGTGACAGTGGTTCGTTAGCGATAACGAAAGTCAAGCTACCTACGCCGCGGTCGGTTAATGGATGGGTGACCATTCTGACCATATTTAGTGACATTAATTTCGAGCGTCTCCGTGCTTCGGAAGGCATGTTAAGCTATTGGTCCCGGCTGATATTTACTATAATGTAAATATTAGTCGTCAAGCCTAGTCAGAGGCCATTTGGCGGCTTGATAACATCTGACATTAAGGTTGGTCACTTGCCTTACGCACCCCTCCACCAACCCGCACTAGGCCAGCGTGGTGGAGTATGATGGCCCACACTATCTCACAATTGAGATAAGGCCTGAGTGTCCCAGCAGTGGGAACGTATATAGGCTGATGATGACTGTTTATGGGTCATTTTCACAACTACCGGATAAGTTCTTAAGGGTGGTATTTAACCGCACAACAAAAAATACTGAAATGCGCATCAAAAAACTTGAATTGCTAACCCAACCTAACCTTTGGTGTGCAATTCAATTTTTTTGATGTACATTTCAGTATTTTTTTATGTGCAGTTAATTATTTCCCAGTTTATAAATAAAAGATTATGTGACAGACATGTCTGTCATCTTTTTTTTATATTTACATAAGTGACCTAAATCATCTAAGATCTAAAAGATAAAATACAAGTCCGTTCTTAGGTTTTCGTCCAAGTGACCATTGTCCCTTTAGGCCTATATCTTTCAAAGAAAGATAAATATAGACCAGTAAAGCCGTTAATGAATGTGTAAATAATACCCCCATGTTATGTCCCATTGTGAAGTCAAGTGGTCTGTTTGGAGTGGGGCAACACAAGACAGTTAATGAAATGTGATGGCGCCGACAGTACTAATCTGGCTCGTTTAAAAAATATTAATAGAAAGGGGGACTGGACGTTTATAAGTTTGGAATGTTGTTTTTTATATTTGTAGCACTGGCACATTTAAGTTTGCCTATGGATAACAAATATGGCAGCAAATAACGGCCTTCACCAAATAACTAAAAAAGTTGAAATATGTAATAATTTATGTATTTATTGCTTTTGCCAAATTCAGATTGGTGATCATTAGTCCGAATTGTGTTGAAAAAAAATTACACATCTTTATTTAGACCAAAGAACCTTTTTTTTAACCTAGGATCTCATCATCTGGCTAGATACCTAAACCACTAAACCAACGGGGCGTTAACAGTTATATTATACAGTATGTATACATACGGCAAACATCAAAACAGAAATACCCACATCAGCATAAATAAAAATGGATATTAAGTTTCCAACTTACATCTATGACAGTCTAAGACTTAGTCGTCGGGCTTAATTTGCTCAATTGGACGGTCGTGCGCTCCTTAATACTTTAATATGCCGTATTTAGGGCGTCACTGTATGATATCTATGAATACGCGGAAATGTTGTTTGTGTCAACTAGATGTAGGAAGCGAATAATCTTGCGGCTTTGTGTTTCGGACGATGAGTGGTAAAGAATGGCGGGACATCCTCTTTTTGTGTATGGTTTTAAAAAAATCTGTTTTGATGTGTTCTGATTTTTTTTTTCGGAGGAGAATGCGTTTATGCACCATAACCGCAGGCTAGCTAGGCCTGCGGCCGTGTGTGGGACTCGGAGACTAAAGTGTCCACCACCACTAAACTCCCCCGGTTTCCCCTTCACGCCCAAATTGGTTTTGATTTGGCTGTGCCTGGGATGCAGGCGATTTGGATAACTAATGAAAGGTAAGGCAAATAACCTTTATTTTTAAAATTAAGGTATCGTTATAGATGGGCTATTGTTGGTGACAGTCCGAATATGTATAAAATTGCGTACCTTTACATACTGGTACTTACGTCTTACAAAGATGTATTTATTAAACATCTGTCAAATTGCTACTTTGCCATTTCATTTTTATAATTTAAGTCGGAAAACAAGCAAAGAAAAACTAATTTTCGTTTTGGTAAGATCCACCTACTCGAAATAACTTTTTCTCATTTTCCCGGTTCACTGCGTAGGTAGGTTTGTCGCGACTCGCGTCACCTCCCACTAAAACAATATACCTACCTATTTACGTGTGTTGTAGGTACTCGCAAATATTGGTTTTGATTTTTTTTAAATTAAAAGGAATAATTTTTTTACGTGACCCCTAAGATTTCGTACAGCAAAGATTTAAACGGTCCCATTCTCAGTATTTATAGCAAAACAAATGTGCATTTAATGTCTCCCATCAACTGATATTACAGAGTCATAATACTAGTTTAGAGCGGTCCCCTTAATTGATTTTAATTGAACAATATTACAACAACTGGGCGACGTCGCATGCTTTCTTATGAGAAAAAACTGTTGCGGACCAAGTGTTATATCAATTGCAAGGATGATTGCACATTTTACTGTTAAGTTGACTTTTTCTACGTAAGGAATTGTAGTAATGATAGAGTTGCGACAGTAAAGGAACGGTAAATACAGGTTTTATAGTCCCTGCAGTCATAGAATAAACAAAGCTGTATTCTCTATTATTTATTATTTATACTGCACTAGAGCTTATTCATGAAAATGTGAATTTGTGTTTTCTGAGGGCGGTTACAGACAAGTCTGAAAGTTGACAATGTCAACATTTGCCGTGTTTTTATTTAAAATGCTTAAAAATGGTTGCGCTTCGAGGAATACCTCGTTCTTATAAACTAATGATCTATGTAGGTATAATAAGATTGACAAGTTCTAATAAAAGCTACGATTGACAATTATTAACCCTCGAAGAGAAATTGGTGGGTCATGATTGTACGGTACTGCTAAAGTAATCTGTGCGGGATATTAACGTCACCAGTAATTTTCAAAGACTCTATGTTGTTAATATAAAAAAAATACCGCCAGTCCATTTTACTACACTATGCGTCGGTTAAAAATGAACCTTGTTAAATAACTAACAATCCATCAATTGGAGATAATTGAATGATTATATCACGCGGATCGTGAGAAATGCTTTTATTGTGCTTTGGTTTGGGAAATTATTTCATTGTACAGTCAAAAGCACGTCAGACGTAACACTTTGGACTTTGTACCGCTCTTATGTCGGGGGCATAAGTGCTATTTTCGAACTGCAAGTGTTTACCGTGATGTGCTGTTGACCGTACAATAAAGATTTGAAGATGACAAAATGTATTTATTATTTCTGTCAGAAATATAAAATATTTTTCTTTATTACATATCTAACTTAATATCTTGTTTGTATCCCCATAAACACCTGGATTTTATTTGGCTGAAATGTTACTTGATGGTTTGGAAATATTTTTGACCTGTACTCGTATGGCATCAAACTAAGGTGGACTAAGTTCGCTGGCTCTATATAAATCTTAATTTTATGATTATTTAGTTAATGTCAATTATTTTGGAAGAATCTTGAACCTAAACTGTGTGATATCATCACAACTAACTACTACGAGTAATTCAATGAGTAAGTACGACATCACAACTCATTTCAAGGCCATGTAGGTATAGTTGTAAACTAAATCCTTTTGAGGGCCTTTAGTAATATGACTGCCTCCATCATACTATGGCTAGTAGGTCGCATTTTAAATAGACAGGCGCTATATGGGTCCTGGATTCAAATCCGGAGCGGGAGTTAGAAGATCATTCTCTGTTTTTCATAAATGTTTGGTCTATAGTTACATTTTAATTGAGACTTTTTGACAGTAGTTACTAGATAGTAGGTTGATCTGCTGATTGTAACCGAATAATATCGTAAGATGGTTTCACATAGTCTGTCATAAAGAGTGAGAGTCAGTTCGTAAATAACCCTGAACAAACGTCCATCTGTCCAGACAGAAAAACAAGATGTTTTTTGATTACATTATCAATGTTTGCTAAATGCAATTCGATTATAATTATAGATAAACAACAAAATCTTCATTTACAATAATGAATTAGGGCTTAAAGACGTTCGTCTCACTTCTTAAACTTCCCCAGTTTCTCCTTCACACCCGCTATTAGAAAGAAGCCCATCCCCTACCTGGTCTGGTCGGGATGGCCCCAAAGGCACCTGAGAAACGAGGTAATAGGTGCCTGTTGTTTTAGAGCTTTTTGACGGTAAATAGTGTAAAAATAAAAGTGAAACTTAATTACATTAACAAATAATACATACCAAATAGCACAAATAATAAAAACGCAACAATAGGTGTACTCATTTCCGTTGCCACAAAACACTTTACGGTCAATAAACGTGTAGAACAAAACAAACGTAAAATTGAACAATGTCTGCGTGTCGCAGTCACTGATGTTTGAGAGGCACTGTCGCGGTGCTCCCGCGCATTTGATCTCGTGGCGTCGTGCGTTCGATTAATGTGCGTCGTTTAGTAAACTTAAGGAAGTTCTTCATAATTGGTCTACTAGATTATCTTATATGCGTTTTTGTCAATTGCCAATTTTCAAAAAAATAGTAATTTATATAATCTAGAACGATATTATAAAGTGTTGTAATTATACGATCACCAATCTAAACTAACCTAACCCACAAAAATACTAAGTTAGCACCTAAAATACTAAGTTAGCACCTAAACTACTAAGTAAGATGCTAACTTAGTATTTTCGGTGCTAGCCTACAATTTTTTTTGTGGATCAGTTAATTATTTCTCTATTTTAAATAATAAGGTACTATGTATTAAATATTCCTGGACACGATTCACACAGTGCCGTCAAGTCCCAAACCGAGCACAGCTTGTGTCCGAGACAACGGATCAACATTATCTACTTTATGTAGAATACGTCGTTTTTGATACCTGACTATCAAGCAGTGGTAAAATCGGCTCATGTTGTTTCAAATATCACTAAATTGTTGTTAAATTTAAAATTCAACATAAAATGCAAATGTAAAACACTTAAATATTATGTTACATAACATAGCAGTACGTAGGATCTTAGATGATTTTAAGATAGAGGAAAAAATGGGAACTAATTGAAAAGGCTAAAAAACTCTATTCTATGAAAAGCTATGCCAAAAGAATCTTAATACTTACAAATATGAAATTAATTTTTACTTGAATAACAATTTAATGGTTAAACTAAAATTATGCTCGGAATCAAATACATTGGAACACTTTTCCCTGAGACTTATAACAATATTTTCGGTCATGGAATATTAACTTAGAGTTACGGTAAAAGTGTCGTGACTGAAGTGACAGTTCACTGAGCTAGAACGTCACCATTATTTCCTAAAACGATAGCGGTACCCGAACCTTGCATGCACATTGCGGATTAAAATCGTGGAGCCACTCGAAACAGCACAATGGCGTATAATTCACAGTAATCATCCATTAACACAATTAACGCCGCTGCACAAAATATGACGACGCCACACCATGATTTGACATGAATGATCAATCGATGACTCATTTGAATCTGCGCTTGAAATTTCAATTTTCACCCAGTTTAATGATACCGCACTTACAAGCTTTAATAATGGTGGGGAGGGCCAAGTTACAGTTGATGTGAATGCTTTTAAAATAAAAGCCGTATAGGCGGCGCACTGTAATTGAATGAACGGACAGTAATCAAGTGAGCTTAGTGTATGATTTTGTTTTAATTGATATTATTCACGCTATACAAAACGGTTGCGTTTGAGCGACGCTTTTTAATAATAGTTGCTTACCCCTTTTGAAATAGAAATTTTGGGATTTGGTTATGATTTAAGCAATTTGAAAGAATTAAAAGTTTTCAAACTATAAATAAGACGATAAAATAGAGCGTGTTGAAAGAATTGATGATTCTTTATGTACGGTTAGTGGGCAAATAAAAAACTTTTATTTGCCTACTAACCGAACATAAGAATTTTGTTATACTGGGATTTTCTCGAACTTATGTGGACGCTTTATCTTTATTCTAAACACCCATGTGTAACAGTATCAGCATACTATACTGCTATACTTTCTATGACGTCACGAAGTTAGTAAATATGACATCTTTCAAAGGCATGAAATAAAAAAACATACCTATGTACATTATTTCTTAACCATAAGGCGAACCCACTGAAATACATAGGTTAAACAATGGAAGTAAATATCAATTTAACAACTAATTTTAAGCGTGGTGATTTAATCACCATTGGCTTAAGCCAATACCCATCATTGTAGGGGTCCCGTACGTAGTTTCGAATGACGTTTTAAAGTAACGTATATGTAATTTCAAACATTTTCGCCACAATGTTTTTCGCTGCAGTGTCATTCGCCCTGGTGGAATTCGCTTCAATGACTTTTCGCTCCAGCGTACCGCGCTAAAAGTTTTTCGCTACAACGACCATTCGCCACAACGTCATTCGAAACTACGTACGGGACCCTCATTGTAGTGATAACTTGATTTCAAGGAATTTAACAACTAATAAGAATATCTTTTATTTTTACGAAGCTTTTACCTTGTGAGGTTTATGATTACAAGATAAAATACATGTGAAGGTTTTATAGGAAAATCTTTATACGTTAATCTTTTTCGTCTTAGCAACGGAAAATGAGTACAGATCCTTCTATCTATAAATGAAATGTCCATTTTATTTTATCATAATAAATGAATAAATTGAGGATAAATATAGAAAAACATAGAATTTTATTATGTAACTGCGAAATGGACAAAGATATTAATATTATTGTTACGTATTGTAATGTTTTTCGGAGGAGAATGTATTAAGGGTCCATAACCGCAGGCTATTAAGACCTACAACCGTGTGTGGGGCTTGGGACTGAAGACGTTCATCCCCATAACCATTAAACTCCCCCGGTTTCCCCTTCATACCCGGTAGGGATGAGCCGGAGTTCGCCTTTTGGCGAATAACCCGGCCAATGAGAGTGAGGTGTCCTAACGTAGAGCTATTCTGAAGCTTATAAGTACCTACATAAAATTGACTGGCAGAGATTGCCATTAGGCATTAGGCCCGCCTTATGTACTCTTGATTCATCATCATTAAAGCTGAATAAATAAATTAAATTTACTTAATTACTTATTGTAAAAACAGACCAATGTATCTGGTGTTGTTTGATTTTCTCAGATAAAATTAATAACTGGTTTATTACGCTTTATCAGTTGACAGACAGGCCTGCAATCCGCCTGATGGGGTTAGTAGTCGATTCGCACGAAAATAATTCGCACTATTTAAAGTGCGAATCGACCACTTTCAAAAATAATATTATTTTTAGTAGTCGATTCGCCCGAACGAATTTTAATCGCGTGCGAGTCGACCCCTTTAAGAATTGATAGTAGGCGATTCGCACTTTTGCAGAATGTGGATAAAAACAATCAAAGTACAGTCGCGTACAGGAAATCTTTATAATATTATTAACATATTCCTTGTCTATATATCTTACAGCATAGAGAATCAATTAAATTTCAAATGTTATATTTTTTCGGACAGGAAACATGTTAAATTATAAACTAATATCATTAAGCGTTAAATTATATTTGAACACTTTAATATTAAAATGACACCAAAAATTAGAAACGTGTTAAGGACAGCGGAGACAAAATCTCAATTTATGCTTATACTAGGTTAAGTTTTATTTTGTTACGTAGGATTTATTGTAAATAAGTGAAATAAATATAAATCCAATTAGTTACGTAAGAACTGTAATAGGTATTAAGCATAGAATGTGTAAGAATCATAGTTTTGTAAGAAGATCTTTTTACGTAGAGATAAGATTCTAATAAGAAAAATTGTTGTTATCAATATGTAAGTTATGTTTTCTAATTAGAATTAACGCGAACTTTAGAACGATGTAAGATACATGTATATTCTAATTGGAAAAATTATAGTAATAAGCAAATAATGTCAACTTGCATAGTGAAAATGCAAGCGAAATTGTGTTTTTAGGGTTCCGTAGCCAAATGGCAAAAAACGGAACCCTTATGGATTCGTCATGTCTGTCTGTCTGTCTGTCTGTCTGTCCGTCCGTATGTCACAGCCACTTTTTACCGAAACTATAAGAGCTATACTGTTGAAAATTAGTAAGAAGATGTATTCTGTAAACCGCATTAAGATTTTCATACAAAAATAGAAAAATAATAATAAATTTTGGGGCTCCCCATACTTAGAACTGAAACTCAAAAAAAAAATTTTTATCAAACCCTTACGTGTGGGGTATCTATGTATAGGTCTTTAAAAATGATAATAAGGTTTCATACATCATTTTTTTCTAAACGGAACAGTTTGCGCGAGAGACACTTCCAAAGTGGTAAAATGTTGGTCACCCCCCCTGTAACTTCTAAAATAAGAGAACGATGAATCTAAAAAAAATATATGATCTACATTATTATGCAAACTTTCATTGAAAATTGGTTTGAACGAGATCAAGTAATTAGTTTATAAATTTTGGGGCTCCCCATACTTAGAACTGAAACTCAAAAAAAAATTTTTTATCAAACCCTTACGTGTGGGGTATCTATGTATAGGTCTTTAAAAATGATAATAAGGTTTCATACATAATTTTTTTCTAAACGGAATAGTTTGCGCGAGAGACACTTCCAAAGTGGTAAAATGTTGGTCACTGTAGCCACTCATACGTCCACTGTAACCACAGTTACAGAGACCATATACCTCAGGACAGTCCGTGTAACTACAGTTACATTTTTAAGAATTCGCGCCCGCCGATTGTTTTTTTCTTTTTCTTATCGCTGTGGATGTTTATAGTCTGTAGTGTTGCTGGTTTTTGACGCTCTATGATATGTACCACACCTTATTTCAAGTGGAACATAACTTCGGCTCATGGCTACAAAAAAAATAAATTGTCAAGTTGCTTGTTGTTTTTGTGGATCAGTGCGCGAGTGACTCCAGCTATTTTATTCGAGAAATCATGCCGTAAGGAATAAAATATTATTGTTTTGTATATCAAAATATTTATAATCTTACATATTTTCATATTTTATAACATTATGTGCGATTCCAGTCCGTTTTTAAGTAAAAATTTGGATTAAAAATAGGTCGGTGACTCTGTGTTTTTATTAGTGAATATTTGGAAGATCTAAAAAAGTTCTTATATTATATCGTAATTAAATGTTTTAATATGAAAACTTATTAATATTATAGCCTGGTTATTACCATACTTTCTTGAAATATTCCATATTTTAATCTGGATTAGACAATTTACCATACGTGAACTTCGATTTCACAGATCATGTAGCTTTAGTTTTTATTTTATTTGTAATATTATTAAGATGATTTATAATGGGATTTTGGTTTCAAATGAAAGGCCATTAAATTACCTAAAACCCAAAATTGTTTTAATATTGTAAACGTCAAAAATATCTAATAAAAAAAATATTTAAATTGAAAACTAGGACAAAATTAGCATTTCTTAAAGTTCACTGTAAGATCATTAATAGAATATAATGTTAAATCAAACATAACTATTGCCTAAAAATCGTCAACTAATGAGCCTTTCATTAGTATTTTTCATTTTGCGATATTTGAGTTATTTACTGAGTAATAAGCATTTATTTAGCATACGTCTCCTATCGATTTTATTTTGCGCGTATCACGTGACTCGCGGACTGTCCTGACAACCTAGCGAAACGCGCACGGACGTTTGAGTGGGTAGGATCTCTCTTCTATCCTCGGATATAAACATAATGGAGCTGTACACTGGCTCGTTCACGCACGCGCACACATCAACACCCAGACATCCACTCTCGCCCTCGGCTCACGTGCGACTGTCCGACACTCTGTGCGGCGTGCGCCCGAGACAGTGTGTATCTATTTATATATAGATACTACCACAAACACTACATCCCTTTCTTATTAAAATAATTCTTTAATTCCGAATCACATTAAATCTCTGAACAAAATTGAACGAATACAATTTAGTCTTATAATTTACTTAAACTCAAAATTAAAATAATCCCTAATTATTTATCTTATATTATTAGTTTGTTCCGGACCCTCATTATTATATCTATCGTTTTCCATTCCCCTTCCTCTATTTCCTGTCCTGTTTGTTCGTTCTTCATATTCTCTTCCTTTCTCTTTTTGTTCTCTGTCTTTATTCCTTATTTCTAAATTTCGACATCGTCTTTAAAAAAAACAACTCTGTTGGAGATTTTCCGGTTACCGAGTGTGGAGTAGCATAATACATTAATTCTTAATTGATTGACGAAATGTCCATGACCGTAGTACATCATTTTTTGAAAAAATGCCGGCAAGACCTCGAAAAATGGCCCTGACCAATGAGTCGGTAAGCAATTTAGCATATATAGTAGAGATAAATATTCATATAAACTTTGTGTCAGGTCTTTCTTTTCAACGTGTCCTATTTTAAGCCTTTTATTATGTCGCGATTAAGACGCCTACGCCTAAAATACCAAAAAAAATTACAAATATTTTCGTAGCAGGGTTATTTTTGATTATGTTTCAATTACATCTGAGTTAAAAAGGTAGATTGGTCATCCACCTTAAGCGATGATTCACCACTAGAAGTTGCAGTAGAATTCCTAACTGATACGGTCTCAAACACATTATCAGAATTTTCTAAAATCTTTATAAAACCATCATCCAACCTTGGATGACGCCAGGCTTGATACGCTGCTTCAAACATTGCGATAAATTACACGCTGAGTCCCGTAAAGATTCTAACAATATGCACAAAAAGAAAACTTAAACCCGAATACTATAGTAAAGAAATAATTAAAAATAAATCAACTTCCAAAAAAACTATGGACCACAATGTCCACAATTAAGCAAATTGCTAATGATCAAGTTACTGCACCAATACCGCATGAACTTACTAAATTGAAAAAATCCGTGAAAGATTCCATAAATCAATACAACATAATATTTCTGCACAATAGGTAATCAACTTGCAACTAAGATAAATAAAAGTAGTTGCAAATAATTCTCCTCCAAACTCCTTTTTCCTCGAGCCCACAGATCCTCAGGAGGTCTTGGATCTCTTATGGAAAGCGCCAGGATTGGATGGTATCAGCAATTAACTATTAAAAACTATCGGACACCTAATTGCAGAACCTCTTACAGCCATTTTAATAAAAGTATGGCATCAGGAATTTTTCCTCATGAATAGAAAATGGCAGATAAACCACAAATACACAAAAATGGGGCTAAAGATAAACCATGTAACTATCGTCCTATATCTTTGCTGGGTACCTATTCTAAGCTTTTAGAGCGTGCCTTCGATACAGTTTCAAGGCGCTCGATTGGTTCACTAGTTATCTCTCTGATAGACAACAATGTGTCAGAGTAGGTGAACACATAAGCTCCTTGGAGCCAATCAGTTTGGTGGCCCGCAAGGGAGTATTCATACGCTACGCTGTTTATCATGTACTACGCTGTGTACATCAATGAAATAATACCTACCCCAATCCCAAATAGTAAAATATTGTCTATTTTGTCTCATTGTCAGTCATGGGAAGAAATCTATTGCACTATTTTTTTTTTTTATTTGCAAAAAGTTTTTCATGGCTAAACCAAAATATTTTCACAATTGAACACTTCAAAATTCAAATTTCTATGCTTTCATAAAATTGATGCCTCTAAGTCACCACCTATCATTCCTAAAATCTTTCCAGTGCATGAGTCTGACTGTTTATGGTCAAATATTTTAACCTACGACATCAATTGTGATTGCAACCACATAGATAGGAGTACTTCACTAAAATACCTAGGTATTGTAATGGATGAGAATTTAAACTTTAAAATTCATGTAGGTATGTGCAACACTGGCAGAAACTGGCTGGAGTGCAGAAACTGATACACATGTTTAGGGTGCTGAGATGTAACCGATGGTCAAGTGTTAAAGATGGTTTATTTGGCATAATGTCAGTCAGTACTAAATTATTGCATTTTGACTTGGGGAGGTATAGCATCTTCTACTCTCATAATATTAGAACGGGCACAACGGGAGGTACTGAAGGTGGCGTTAAGTAAACCCAGACGATACTCAACTACAGATTTTTATAACGAAGCCCAAGTGTTAAGCGCCCGCCGACTGTACATAATGAGAGCCGTGATGTTTATGCACAAAAACACTCTAAATTTACCAACGTACAAACTGCTACTGAAGAAAAGGGTATTTAAGCTTCCAATCAAAGAAGTCTAAAGTTCTTTTGCTCAACGTTTCAAATCATTTCTGTTTTCCGTATCACTACATAGTATAAAACAAAGTCGCTTTTTCTGTCCCTATGTCCCTTTGTATGCTTAAATCTTTGAAACTACGCAACGGATTTTGATGCGGTTTTTTTCATTAGATAGCCTGATTCAAGAGGAAGGTTTATATGTATAATACATGCATAATATAGTAGAGAAACACTGATAATTTTAGAGGTTTTTAATTTAAGGTCGTAAATAATCGCATTTTTTTGCGCTTACATTGCAAACGCTGGCTGAACCCTACGAGATAGATCAAAATAATGTACTACACTATTGTACACCTTAAAAAGTTTTACAAAAAAGTCCGCGATGGTATATGTCTATCTCTTAGGGATAACCCACAATAACCATTTTCCTTTACTTATTACGATAAAATAATGGCTTATTTACGAAAAAGTGATTTTAAGCAATACAGTATTAATCCTTATCCAATAAAGTACCATAAATAAATTGTGCATGTAATATAGATCAATATGGCCCTTTACATCATGTAATTTACATGAATAGTTTCGAAGATATTACAGATTTAAAATGCAGGGACATAGCGGTTGCGGCGGTACCGGCCGGGGAGCGGATGGATGAACTTTTGTTATTCTTTCACGTAAAAACTACTGAATTGATTTTAATGAAACTTTACAATAATATAGCTTATACATAAGGATAACACATAGGCTACAATTTACAAGATATTCCCGCGGGATAACGTCCTATAGTTCACGCGGGCGAAGCCGCGGGCGGAAGGCTAGTTTATAATAAAATAGTAAACATGAGTGACTTAAAGTAATGTTCAGTCCACCAAGTTAAATCAACAATCTCAAGGCTATTGATTAACTGGAACATTGCCCAGTCCGAAAACATCCTGAGAAAATCGGTTAATATTAGGTAATGAATGACAGAAACACCATTTAACATACAGTATTATACAAAATCCAATCACTCAAAATATAATGTCTGATCTTATCTTCTCACATTTTTTATCCAGCGCTCCCTACACACCATTTCATTATTTCAAGTGTTGTAAGGTTTAGAACTATTTAAGTATTTTGTTTTAGAATATTTAATTACTTTTTTTTTTCTTTCTTAAAAACCTAATTTTAAAATAACACAGAATATAATCATTGTATCACATTTGTGTACTAAACTTACAACATAATTAAGAGCTCTGTGATATACCTTCATAAGATAATGTTAAAAAACAAACAATTTTGTCAATCTAACTGATTTGACTCCCACGAGACAGGCTTTGCCTGGTGTGTCAAATTTATATTCCGCTAAACAGAAGATATAAAATCTGCAGAACTCCAAGTTAAGGGATGTTTTATGATCGCATTATTTTCCAATGTAATGGAGTTTCTAACATCTCTGGACACTGCCCACACAGCACCATCCAGCCCCAAACCAAGCATTAGCCTGTGCCACGGGTGCCAGACAACGGATAAACATTACTTATATACCCGTTTTTTTACAAACACATACACATTATGCATAAAAACACCCAGACCGATACAAACAGACATGTTCATGCACACAAATGTTTGTACCGTGCGGGAATCGAACCCGCGACCTTTTGGTGTAATAGCCGACCTCTCGACCATTACACCAAATGGCTCGTCAAAAAAACACAATATTCCAATTTAATGGACGTCTAAGATCGCGTTAATTTCCAATTTAATGGAGATCTTAGAACCGAAATACTTCCAATTTAATGGACGCCTAAGATCGCATTTGCTTCCAATTTAATGGAGATCTTAGAACCGAAATACTTCCAATTTAATGGACGTCTATGATCGCATTTGCTTCCAATTTAATGGAGATCATAGAACCGAAATACTTCCAATTTAATGGACGTCTAAGATCGCATTTGCTTCCAATTTAATGGAGATCTTAGAACCGAAATACCTTCTTCCAATTTAATGGACGTCTAAGATCGCATTTGCTTCCAATTTAATGGAGATCTTAGAACCGAAATACCTACTTCCAATTTAATGGACGTCTAAGATCGCATTTGCTTCCAATTTAATGGAGATCTTAGAACCGATATACTTACTTCCAATTTAATGGACGTCTAAGATCACATTTATTTCCAATTTAATGGAGATCTTAGAACCGCAACAACTAGAATATAAACTTTAAACCTATACATATACATGTACTATAATATAAACTTAAAACCTATCCATATGGCCATTAATGTAGATTTGATTTTACGGGTTTTGTATCACTAAATAACATGAAATGTTTAAACTATTTCTACCCACTGATATAATTTACTGCGTATATACTAGTATTTTAACGTTATTAAAATACTACACTCACTTCATCTACCGAAAACTCTTTTAAATACATTTATTAAACGTGAGCTTTTTAGTTTAAATTACCGGACTATCTGTGCTCGATAAACACAGCCGGCTCGACCCAGGAATCGAACCCAGGACCTCCACTACTTATTCAAACCACTAGACCATCAAGGCGTTACCTTCGCTAATTAGTAATCGTTAACTAGTATCACAAAGGCAAACCAAGGTCATGACGTAAATTACAAGTTATTTACATATTTCCCCTTTTTATCGAAAATAAAAATATTTTAGTCCGCCTCCCCTTTTTTTTTAAATAACAGCAAATTACAAACGAAAGTACTTTTACCATGTTACATTTATTTTCGACAACGATAGGAATGTTAACGAGTAGAAAAAACATTGCATTTTGTCTTGGAAACTGGAACCGGTAATATTTTACTAGCCGGCGAGTACCTGACCATTCAAGCGTGACCGCGTACATGTATGTATTTCTCTGTTATTTTATTTTGTTCGGAAAACATACAGTGAAACAATAACAGAATAATAAACACTGCTTAAGAAACAATACACTATTTACATGATTTATTGAGGTCATTTAAACATTTTGTTCTCTCACCTCTCTCTCAACAGACGAAAGTGGATATAAATGTTATGTGTACCTTTTTGCCCGTCGCCAAATGTAGGATCTCTCTTCTATCCTCGGATATAAACATAATGGAGCTGTACACTGGCTCGTTCACGCACGCGCACACATCAACACCCAGACATCCACTCTCGCCCTCGGCTCACGTGCGACTGTCCGACACTCTGTGCGGCGTGCGCCCGAGACAGTGTGTATCTATTTATATATAGATACTACCACAAACACTACAGTCACCCCCCCTGTAACTTCTAAAATAAGAGAACGATAAAACTAAATAAAATATATGATGTACAATACTATGCAAACTTCCATTGAAAATTGGTTTGAACGAGATCAAGTAATTAGTTTTTTTTTAATACGTCATAAATCGTTAACCGCAATTTTCCTCTCATTCAATCAACTTAAATATAAAAACATCGATCAAACTTACAAAGAACTACAAGAACTTTTATATTATGATGATATTTGCTGCTACGGAACCCTTCATGGGCGAGTCCGACTCGCACTTGGCCGGTTTTTTAGTTTAACGGGGCTCTCTTTAAGG
The DNA here is from genome assembly GCA_949319885.1 of Mecyna flavalis. NCBI lineage: Eukaryota > Metazoa > Arthropoda > Insecta > Lepidoptera > Crambidae > Mecyna > Mecyna flavalis. The sequence goes on along the minus strand of OX439407.1, from coordinate 14,636,351 downwards.
TAAGGCTCCGAGGTACTTAAGCGATATGGGTTGGTCAAAAAATCATTTCTTAGTGTACGACCATCAAGATAGGATTAAGAAGAAGAATATAGGAACCTTCTTGGAAAAAACCTGTTTGCTTCAGTCCCCAACAAAACAAATATGTATTGCTTGTCTGTTTTTTTACAACTTATACGAATACTTTGATAATTTTATCATAACATTTTATTTATTCACGAAGGTACAATTTCTTATTTTAATATTCGCGCCAGCGAGTGAGATAATTACTTTTAGTTTGTAAGAGAGGTACATTGTTTTGATCAGAGCTCTCACCCCGGACATACTTATTTGATGAGTCATAGAAACCAAAGGATACCGACTTGAGCTTTGGTCGGCTTATTGCCGCCGTGCTTCTAGCTAACAGCTAGGGGGATGAGGAGCAGGGTATTTCGTTGCACCCCGCACCCTGCAGTGTAATAAGCGTGAGAGCGCTATTTATTACACGCCTTACGTAATACGTTTATACATATTCGTTTCTCATTTTTGGTGTCATTTTAATATTAAAGTTATCAAATATAATTTAACGCTTAATAAATAAATAAATATCTCTGGACATTATCCACACAGCGCCATCTAGCCCCAAACTAAGCATTAGCTTGTGCTATGGGTGCTAGACAACGGATATTAGTTTATAATTTAACATGTTCCCTGTCCGAAAAAATATAACATTTGAAATTTAATTGATTCTGCATGCTGTAAGGTATATAGACAGCGAATAGGTTAATATTATTATAAAGATTTCCTGTACACGACTGTACTTTGTTTATTTTTTATGCACATAATATTGCAAAAGTGCGAATCGCCTACTATCAATTCTTAAAGGGGTCGACTCGCACGCGATTAAAATTCATTCGGGCGAATCGACTACTAAAAATAATGTTATTTTTGAAAGTTGTCGATTCGCACTTTCGTGCGAATTATTTTCGTGCGAATCGACTACTAACCCGCCTGATGGCTTTAAGGGACAGTTAATCATGTGTTATACTAATCTTTCAACCATTGATTTAAAGTACACTGACCCCTGGAACACAGTTACAGCCGTTATGGCAACAGTTTTTTTTATACCACTTCAGTTGGCAGACAGACACGCAGCCCACCTGATGGTAAGCGGTCACTGCGGCCTATTCCATTGAGGGACACTTCACCTAGAAGCGTCGCTCGATGAGCTGCCAGACTGTAGCTGTAGGCTGGTCTCGTCTCCGAGCCTTTGGTTTCAAGTGTACTGGCTCCCACATTAATACTGCCGGAACCACAGAACAAGAAATTTTTTTCTCTGGCCGTAACACAAACAGCAGTGCTGTTATGACGGCAGACTTCACCTGTGGGAGTGGTAGCTAGCCAGTCGGACTCTGAAAAAGTCCTACCACCAACCAGACCCAAGGCGGAAATCGAACCCACAACCCCCGGGTTTTATACCCGAGCGGCTTAGCCACTATTTCACGGAGGCGATCAAACCTGTGAGAGTGATAGCTAGTCAGTCGTATTCGAAAAAATGTTTTCCCCCCACGAACCAAGCCCAACGTATTCTATAGATGCGGTCAATAATTTTAGTCCCAAAATACGAAACAGTCAAATGGCTCGAGGTATTAAAATTACGGAGCTTATTGATCCCAATAATGAGCATTAATTAATTTTAGGAAAGCCTTGGGCAAGAAATATTCAAATTAAAAGCACGAATACGACCGTTGCGTATTTTTAGCCGATTGTCAATATTTAGGGGCCTAATCCTGACCTTTGGAGGATCACGGCTCGGCCGAGCCGATTATAAGTTAGGATGGTGGTCCAATGCAAGTTGAATAGATCGCATTTTGTTTAAGTCATTACGTTATTGTTTACGTTTATTGTAAACTAGCCTTCGCCCGCGGCACTAACCGGTACCACCCTTTCTCAGTTGCACTTCGTATCTCTTTCTCTCCTCCTCCATGCCATGCCAATCTCTTAGAGAACTTTCCTTTTCCTCTCCCTCCATATGATATTAATAGGCGGACAACGCGTCTGAAAACTAGTCGCAAGTTTTCATAGGCAATTATAACTCTTACCCTAAAGCACTAGAATGATTGCCTCCGTCCGTAATAAAAAAATCCTTGTGTTAGCGAAATATAAATGTATAATGTAGGAGCAATTATTAAAATGTTAATTAATCAAATACTCTTGATAGTACTACCTTTAGTCGAGTCATAATATTAATTCCATGGTCGAGTCATTTTAATAAGCCACATTTGACAGTTTATTTATGCATAGTAAAGTGCTACTTATGTACATCAGGAGTAGAGTCTAAATTTTCTGAATAAATAATTTGTAAGAACTGATGTTGTTTTCTTGAGTTTTAATACGTTTCTTTGCATAAATGAACTGTCAAATGTGACCTATTAAAATGAATCGACTTATAATTTGATAGTTCAGGTTCCGACCTTTTGCGTTGCTATGGGATAAATTAGTCTTTTTCACTCACGCCGTCGGTCGTATAGAGAAAAATATGATTACTCGTATCAAGTTATAGCTTAGAGTTGGACTGTTAACTTAATAATATCATGGAGGGAGCGATTAAATTTTTAATGCCGGAAGGCTGTCGGGCCCGCCTTGGTTAGTAGGCCTTTTATTGCACACTTTATTTGCTGTAGCTATGTCGGTGTGTACGACATGATTCTTTCTTTTATTACTTTTTATAGCCTAGAGACAATTAAACTTTGCAAATCGATTGATTTTCTATTGGAAATAATTTAATAAAAAAAAGCTAAGTATTGTTTTATACACAAGTAAGTTTGTTAAAAGGCGCGCAAGATTGACCGCCTCCGTGGAACAGTTGCTAAGCCGCTCGGGTATAAAAACCATGTAAAAACCGTCGTGGGTTCCATTCCCGCTGTGGGTCTGGTTGGTGGAAGGGCTTTTTTAGAGTCCGACTGGCAAGCTACTACACCCAAAGGTGAAATCTGCCGCCATAACAGCGCTGGCTAATGTCGAAAGGCTCGAAGATAAGATGAGCCTACAGTCTGGCAGCACATTAAGCGGCGCTTCCTGGTGAAGTGACCCTCAAAGGAATAGGCCGCAGTGACCGCTTACCATCAGGTGGGCTGCGTGCCTGTCTGCCAACTGATCTAGAATATAAAAAAAGTTGGATGTTTGTTACCTCCGGCCCTCTAAATCACCAAATGAAGCGCAACAGCAATTACATCATGCCATTCGTGTCATAATAAACAATTTTATTTCCATCATCAGCAGCCTGTCGCAGTCCACTGCTGGGCGTAGGCCTCTCCCGATGCTCGATCCTTAGCACTTAGTTCGATCCTCCGCTACTCTATCTATATACATATATAAAACTCAAAGGTGACTGACTGACTGACTGACTGACTGACTGACTGACATAGATATCTATCAACGCACAGCCCAAACCACTGGACGGATCGGGCTGAAATTTGGTATGCAGGTAGATGTTATGACGTAGGCATCCGCTAAGAGAGGATTTTGATCAATTCCTACGGGAACGGGAACTTTTATTATACTTTCGATGAATTAAAAGAGCCGCTCAGTTCACAATAATAATGTTATTGGCACGGACTTAAAAGAAGGTCCGTGGTTACTGGCTAAAAACGTGAGAACATTTCTATATTAAAATATGATAGTGTCATTTATAAATTGAATTTTTTAGTGTTTAGTTAACGGTAAAATGGCTATGAGAAACAATTTATTTTTTAGAACTAACAAATGGCTTCAAAGCCTATTCGGGTTGTGTCGATGCTTTGATGATGCGGCCCCAGGCGGTGCCCCAGTGCTGTTAGAAAAGAGTGGATGTGTTTTTGTTTAGCTATGTCAAACTATTTGTTACGTTTTTGTTGTTTATTTTTTTGACTATGGCCGACTGAAAAAACTGGGATGTAAATAATAATCTAGACTTCTATACTAATATTATAAAGAGGAAAGATTTGATTGTTTGTTTGTATGTTTGTTTGTTTGTATTGAATAGGCTCCGAAACTACTGAACCGATTTTAAAAATTCTTTCACTGTTGGGAATCTACTCTATCGCCTGGTGACATAGGGTAATTTTGATCCCTTAAATGTGGGGGAAAGAGGGATAGTTGACAAAAAGAATCACGCGCGGGTGAAACCGAGCTGACGATCGCTTTTAGTAGGTATTTACATTTTTCTAGACCTACGCCTACTATGAGGTAAATTATGTGGACGTCTTGGCTGAATATGATGATTACGCAGAAAAAGAAAACAATTTAATTTCAAGTGCCCCAACACTTAAAATGAAAATGTTTCGATTATTTTTATTGGTGTGATGGGCTTTATCTTCATAATCAATATTCTGAACTAAAGTAACGACAGAAAAGTATTTAATTTATTTTAACACTTTTAATGAATTAGGTAAGTATTTAATGTAAAAGCTATGCTTAATTTGGGGTTGACGGCGCTGTGTAAATAAGTAAAGTAAAGTAAGTAAGTAAAGTAAAAATTTATTACAAACATATTAACCTACATACAGCTTGTTACTGTTCCCCACACTAGGCAAAGCCTGTCCAGTGGGTAAGTGAAAATAATGTCAAAGGATGTCCAAGAATTTAATTGATGGAAATCTTCATATAAGTGAGCCATCAACAGTCAGATACTTTACTCTTTGGAGGAAAAGCAATCGGTGAAATAGTAATTAATCCGTTAGCGCTCGCAGCGTATCTACCCTATCGCGTACCGTCTGCCGATATTTACCCAGTGGCGGATAGTAATTTTCCACACGGCTAATCACACAGTTAAAATTTTCAATTCTCCCTGCGCCGAATCGAATCACAATATTTCCAATGGGTTCATTCTCTTGTGTTCTTTTAGAGCTTTTAACTGCAGTTTAGTTTTGATCGGTTCTATTTTAACGACATGTGATGCTTGGTCTAATTGGCAACTAATTGGAAACTAATTGGCTTTTGTCTTTGTTTACTCTTATGTCTTTACACTGATACAAAAGAAGGTTGTTATTGAATTTAATTGAATTTAATTTAACACTATGCATAATGAATACGTAAAGTTTTACAACATCCCATTTCATATCTAATTATAAACAAAAACGACACACAAACGAGAAATTAAACAGAATTAAAGAAACAAAACAAAAAATAACAATAAATAAATCATGAGGGTTAGTCAATATAAAATGTGGTTTTGGTAGTAGGTTACTAGAATCCCCCATTTTACTTTCAGTACATCACAAACATAATATGAAGTAATACGAATGTACAGGTGCCGCAATTGTTTGTTTTGAGGTAACTCTGTTTTTGTCGGAGAATTTTTGATTAAAATGAGCCTAAAAGCCTCACCGTCTGCGAGCCGTAGGTACATCCTATAAGGGCTCCGTTGGGACACCATTTCATTTCGGTATAATTCTTTCCTCATTATTACTGAGTCCTAATAATGTAGAATAAAATATAAGACAAAAGCCTTGAAGCTGCTCCTTTTTCCCATTTTATATTTGTGGTTGTGTTACGGCAATATTACCATTATATGTATATTAAAAAGCTCGTTGTATTAGGGGAGTAATAATGAGCTGCGTAAGATGTGTAAAGAACATGACATTAGAAATGATGAGATCTGCATGACAACTAAGGTGGCTGATAAAGCTTAAAGAATTCTAAACCTGGAGTAGATATGACATTGCGTGAAGGACTTATGGCAGTTGGGGCGAAAAGGTTCTCGAGTGGTGTGGACACGTACCGGGAGACGCAGACGTGGTAGGCCTCTAACAAGGTGGACCGATGATCTCATAAAGATCGTAGGGATCGTAGGATTGATCGGTTTGGCGATCCTTGGGGTAGGCCTTTGTCTTTTGCAGATGTCTTTTGGCTAAAATAATGTTAATGATGATACTTTTACATCTCATCTGCTTTCCTACCTAAAAAATAAGTCAATTTCAGTAAAAGCGATATTAAAGCCGTATCCGGATCCAAAACAAATTATTCCCAATTCCCAAATCGACTTGGGAACATTGATCACCAAAGTCCAGCGGAACAGCTGAATCCAGTTTAATCCGGTTATAACAAGACGCCGCCGGTGCAAACTGGATTTATCCGGTTAAACGCTGATCCTGCCGGTAGCAATGTGGCATACGTATCTATCCGATCGCAACTTCCTCACTGGGTCGTGAGGTACTTAACCTGTAAGACGTTCCGATGGGTATCTAGGATCGGGCAATTCAGATAGATAATTAAATTAGTGTCTGTTTCTAGGTTTCTGATTCCGATATTACATTGCTTGGCGTGGCGTGGCTCTTAATGTAAAAGCCAATTTCTCATCTGTTACACCGAATCGGTTGTTAATTAGAAGGCTTGTTCTGCATTGTTTTTATTGACACTTGGCAGGGTCACACTAAGTTGAGCCGAGCCTAGCTCACGTTGAGTAACCCTTCACCAGGAAGTGTTCCTTTTTGCACGGGTGTCAACCTTACGCCGGTATAGCGTTAGAAGTCAGAAATAATATATTATTCCTGTCTTCTGACACTATTCTAGAAAGAGGAGAGATCAAAGCTCAATGTACTGCGTCTTTCCATAAATAGGAACAATAAGCTTCTCTGATGTTCGAGTCTTTTATCAAGTGTACCATCTACAGTCTACATTTATATTGCCAGAACCGTCCGTGCAATGCAATTCTGTATATTTTAGTAATCAAAGTTGTGGCCTCAAAGACCGTATAACTCGTTCCAGGTTAAGCTTTCGGCTTAAAAACTGTAAATGTAAACGGATTACACGTGGCGCTTCATCATGCTCCGCCATTTTTATTTGTGCGGATAAAGGACGGCGAGGTTTGTTAGCTTAGAGCTTAATTAAGACCTTGACCCTTTAAATATGGTTTATTCCCGGTCGTCCTCACTGGGTACGAGTGGGGACGATTGGAACTTTTTATTTCCCACTCGTTCTTAAGACCGAGAGTCATAAAATAGGTTCGTTGACACTAGTACCATGATACAGTTCCATGATGGAACTCAAACTCTGAAAAACAAATGAATGTCGGGGAAACAAATTAATGACGGAAAATGTCGGGGAAACAAATGAAAGTCGGGAAAACAAGTGAAGGTAGAAAAGCATTGTCTATTGATCGGAAGTTAATAGGAATTTCAAAGTTTTTGTAATTATTCACTAGAATGCTAATTAACGCATCGATGAGTCTAGTTGAGTCAAGATGTTTAAGTACAGCTAAAGTCGGTGATCATGGTGATCACCAATCCGCATTGGCAAGCGTGGTCATTAAGCCCGTCATCGTACTGATGAATTATTTTAAATTAGCAGAAACGAATATTCGATAGTGTAGTATTTGTAAATTATAAAAAACTTTATCTAACAAATATTAAAAGAAGAATGGACCACGTTACACAAGTAGGGGGAGATGAATCTCATTGGTTATCTCATCATAAGCCTGTTAACTTAATTAGAAAAACTAACATTTATTGATTCGTCATCAAATCAAGGAGCATCGCTCTTGTCGGTAGAGCAATTTCTATCTTGACTCTGCAAGCAACATAAGCTCCCTATATGTACTAACGTGAATTCGTCGTATATCGTCTTTATTTCTTGATATTCTTTAAATAAATCCTTAGACATTATTCACACAGCGTCTTTACACCAAATCGGTCGCTAAATTTAATTATCTATCTACTAATTATTATAAAGAGAAAAGATTTGATTGTTTGTTTGTATCGAATAGGCCCCGAAACTACTAAAACGATTTGGAAAATTCTTTCACTGTTGAAAAGCTACACTATCCCATTGTGAGATAGGGTACCTACTTTTGATCCCGGAAATGTGGGGGATAATTGACAAAAGAAATAACGCGCGGGTGAAACCGTGGAGGCGACCATTAGTATCTCAATAAAGGGAAAAAGCATTATCTTTTAATCTAACCGATAAAACAATCATCTTCCTTAGATATAAGTTTAGGAAAAGCAATCTATTTGTTATTTCAAGAACCATACATTTTTCGCTAAGACTACCAGAGCGCGGAAAAGATGTCATTTGTCATATTAATTCCCTTGAGAGAGAAAGCTAAATCTCTGACGCGAACATAAAGAACAATTTAGTAAAAGTATATAGATGTACTTTTTACTTTGTTCATTTTTGACTGGTAGTGTGACGTTATAGGCTAATATTAAATAGTAATAAAATATAATACTACATAAAAATTCTCCTATTTTTTTTCTAACCTGTACTGACCCACTGCTGGGCAAAGGTCTTCCCGACATATCACTGTCTTGAGTCAGAGTTTTTTAGTCCTCGGAAAAGCTGAACACGATTTCACCATCCACCGATTTCTAGGTCTTCCCATGCGCCATTGTTCATATTTGGGAGTCCACTCTGTGACGATTCTGGCCCACCTCTCAATGTTCATTTGGGAAACATGGCCCGTCCAGTCCCATTTTAGCTTGGCAGTTTGTTTGCCAACGTCTGTTATAGAAGTTTTGGAGCGGATGGCAAAATTTCTTATTCTGATGCTCCGTTCCATTGCACGTTGACAAACCTCGAGCCTAAACTTTTGGTTTTCAGTCAGTGACCATGTCTGCGCACCGTAGGTTAGGACGGGCAAGATGCAAACGTCAAAAAGCTCGCTTCAGTGCTAAGGTCTCCCTTCATGTACGCCTTCATGGACCAGTACCTAACTCTTTCACAATAGTTAAAGATAGTAATGTCAATTATTGAAATTTGAAAGAGTTTAAGAAATACTTGTTGTGAACAAGAAGAGCCCTAATATCGTGCTTTTCTTAAAAATTCATAATTCTATTGCTAATGTGATAAATGTCATTATTACAGTTACAAAATAAAATAGTTATAAAATAAAATAAAAGAAAATTGTAACAATACCTACCAGATTTAACGCAGAATATCAAAATTGTCGCTACAAACTTTTTAATAAAAAATCTTCTCTCATCTTTTGATTCCTTGACACATTAACAAAATCCAGCAATTAGCGGAACAATTCCTCAATATAATTCCGCCCCAACCCTAAACGAGTGGAAATTGAGTCACAGTCCCCTTGCACCATGCAAACTGGGCCCAACTTGTAATAGGCGAGATTAACAAAATTACTTTGTTTAAAACGCCTTAAAATTTCCAAAGCGTTCGACAGAGGCTGCCCTAAAGGGATTGCCAGCGGTGAAATTAGTTATGTTTTTGCGTCCTTTCTAAGCCGTAGGTTTTATTGTAACTTTTAGGTCTAATTTTGAAACACTGGCTGGAAAACAATGTTTCGGGTTCATATTAGTCTGGGAATTTAATACATTGGGGAAAAGGTAAAATATTGGTTTGTTTGATATTTGTCTCAAAAGCCTTATTATTATCCCACTGCAAGTCAAAGGCCGTAATTTAAAGAAAAAACATAACACTGGCCTGAAAAAAAAAACAGGTTATTCCCGCAATACCATGACCTCACCAATTTGCGTCTGAAAACCTTACTCACCTACAGAAATACATAGGATAACAGTTATGAAGTTCTACCTCAGTGTAGTCCTATGTAGCGCTACTTCCCCAGACGAGCGAGAATCGTAAACCGCGAAGAACTTTATTTAACGAAAAATAAAACATTCAAAATTTCTGTGTCACCTTCAAATATAAAATCTGTTCCAATATAAATGCGTCACCTAAATCTCAATTATACATCAGCAGAATTAATCGTCAAAGGACGTATTTGTACGGTCAACAGCACATCACGGTTAACACTTGCCGTTCGATAATAGCACTTATGCCCCCGATATAAGAGCGGTACAAAGTCCAAAGTGCTACGTCTGACGTGCTTTTGACTGTACGATCAAATAGCAGTGACTTTGGTAACACTGACCCGCCGACCGCTGAACGTAATTCCAACACTAATGGACCACAAGGTGATTAATGGTCGCGACGACATTATTTTAATGAGGATAAATTGCATCTTTGAGTATCTTCTGTAATGGCCGTCTTAATTATTCTTTCGTGGCATTAGCCGTTGGAGATACATCGCTCGGAAGGCTTTATTGGGAAAGTTGGAAAGATCGCTTTGAACGGGTCCGAAGTGATGTTGTTTAGAAGCACTCCCGACCCGTGGTACAACTGCGATGTTCAACTGGTTGTACCACGGGGAAGTAAAGTGTCCCATAGTAAGTAATAAGCTTCGGTACAATACAAGTGATTCCAATTTCGACATTTTTGTGAGTTTATTATTTTCATTTGTGAGTGTTCAAAGTCTAATTGAAATGAACTATCTCAAAACTATTGATTTAAAAGAAAATTGCATACACCCAAAAACATAAAATTATAAATATTAGATAACAGCACATTGTATAACAGACCCCAAATTAGAGAAAGCACTTTGATCTCTTTATTACCTTTCCATAAGCGAACCTGGAAGAATCGTTCATTGTAGGTGTCGCATTTTCAGAAATATTTTACTCAATTCTCCACAAGCGTAGTCACGGGAACAAATTACTAAAATATGATTGCGCATTTGCACTAGGTTTTTCATTAATTTCAAGCGACTTTGCTTTCGAAGCCCAATAGACTTACTAAATTCTGAAATAGCTTTGCACCAAACCAGAAATGTAATTCAAAAGAGTGCGAGGGCAATGTATTTGATCATTTCCTATGCGCCGCAAAGGTGGAATAGTTTCCTCGCTCGCGTCCGAGGAAATCCGTCGCCAATTGAAAAATCTTTGTGGATGTGAGTACTGAGATTTATAGAGGTAGGGCCTCTGGAATTGACTAATTTATTGCCCGCTTTACTCTGAGCAAAGGTTCCCGACGGCTTCACTTCTTCTGCTTTCACTACTCACTACCTCAATTTAGATTCATGATCAGAAATACGTGCGTAAATTTATTTATTTTAAAAGTATTTTCTTCCATTCTCGGAAAAGTCGTATAATGCAAAGATTTAAATTTGGTATAATGTAGCATACCTTAGGTCACTGATGTACTGATTAAAAATATCAAAATAAATCATTGACGTTTTATTAATCACACCGCATTCGATTTCTAAAAATTAGAAAATTCAAAATAATTGAACGTCGAAATAATTGTCAATGCCACAGATTACATTGCTAATAAAATGAGTAATGGGGTCTGTGCATTTTTGTCATTTCGATTAGATTTTTTCCCAAAATGTTTTAGTCAAATTCGGTGACATAATATCCTCAACGCGACAAAAGAATTCCGCTTGTCGCATCTAGTCCGCCCGGCCAGGTATTAGCCTCAAAGCCATAGGGGCTTTGACGTCATACCTAATAACGTTTCGAATCTTCATTCTTCTTTTACTGCTCTATAAGGATGTGTTATTACTTTAAGGAGAGATTTAGTACGCTTTTAGATTGGCTCGAGGCCCTAATCTTCGGGCGTCGACTACATAATGGTGTTCACGTTTGATAAATTGACAGTCATTTAAAGACTTTCACGAGGATTGATAGGAGTTTGCCATTTGCATAAGCCGGTTGAGGTCAGTAATAATTATTAATACGTTAATTGAACTCTATTTTTAAAGTTATACCCCAAAATAAAAGGAGCGATTGCCATCTGTTTATTTAACGATGTTTTTTCGTCACCGCCGAGCTAGTAGTAAGTAGGTACCTAAAATACGCACAAAGAAGCGCCGCTTAAAAACAATTTGCTACTACAGTTGGTCTAATAATAATTAGGTTATATATTATCTTAATTAATTAAAATGAGCCAAGGATGTATTTAATTACCTACATACAGATACCAAGACTGACTGAACAGATCTAGTATCATCATAAGGGATTTCAGTTGAGATATATTTTTACTTTGGTTAGAGTCTCTGTGATGTGAGCACTAAAAGTAATGTTCGTATAGATGTATGAGAAAATAAGAATTATATGCTTTTTTCAAGGCGACGATAAATAATAATAAAAACAGTTTCGACAGCTGTTTCTATAACATTTACATAAATAAAGTTGTTATTACACAGTTCAGTCATGTTACAAAACTATAAGAAAGTATGTAGATGCTATTTATTGCTTATTGTACGTAAAGTTTTCGAAATTATTGCTTTAGTTCCAATCATAAATTAATGCGAAACTTTAGCGTCTAGCGATTGGAGTTGAAAGAACCATTAAATATTAAGCTGGTACATTTTGTAAGTAAGGTTATTTGATAGTTTGTCTGTCAGAGGTGAGTTTGCAATTTACAACTTGAACAAGTTTCAGTTCAGTTTCAAGGTGCATTTGGTAATCAACAACATTTTCCAAGCGCTTGCCTGTCAAAGATTTGGTAAGTCCAGTTAATGCATTGAAGCAATTGCTATCTGACTTCCATAACCTTCAATTGAAACCAGGGTCATTGATTTACAAGTCTACAATCTGTGGGCCGGTCAATTGTCACAACCCGGGCACCCTGAGTCGTCCTTCTTCGATTGTGAAGGGAAAACAGAGGGAGTTTACTAGGCAGTAGGTACAAGACATACATACAGAATAATAACCATGGTATATAAATCGATGCTGCATATGTGTAGCAGCAGAAAAAGAAAATAAATGCTCAGTGCAGTATCCACCGAATAGGCCACTGCATTCGGTTTAGCGATCATTCCAGTGAGTAGGTATAGGGTTAGTATATGTTCTGTGGTATAGGCGTATAAAAAGACACATTGTAGAATGCTTTGAATCTTCTTTAGGGGTAGCTTGTATGCGAGCTCACTAAGCACGCCTTCTCCGGCCTGAGGGTTGACCTGCGGGCGTGGGTAACACCCCAACGTCCGCATTGCACAGGTCGCCCGAGCCAAGTCTGAGGGTCGCCTTGTTTCTCGGGTGGCCCTCCCTAGGCGCCACCCCGACTTGAGGCCTCTCAAGTCGGGGTACCCGAGGATGGGCTTGTGAATAGCTAACGCTGGCACCGGCTCGTCCCAATCGGGTGTGAAGGGGAACCGGGGGAGTTTAGTGGGTATTGGACGCTCTAGTCTCGAGTCCCACACACAGCCGCAGGTTCAGCTAACCGGCAGTTATGGTGCATAAATGAATTTCTCCTCCGAAAAAAAAAGGGGTAGCTTATATAAAAGTACTTTGTCGTATTAAAATAACGTACTTACACGCTAAGCGTACACGTAAACGATAAGTAGGTATCATAAATCATAATACATATTTCTTCATATCGTAGATTTATAACCAAGACACAATCACTAGGTATTTCATATTGACATCAATATTGATTCCACTCATGTCACAATAAGCTTCCAAAGTTGTTATTCGGAGCACATCCGTTATTGTTTCAATAGATAGGTATTTGATTTTTATTTATTGAGGCACATTTTTGCTTCTAAAATAATCTTCTTTTGGCGAATTCACAACCATTAGATGAAATTGATCGTCAAAATATACAGACATATTAGACATATTATATATCTATTGGAATCGGCTGATATTTACTATAATTATGTAGATATTAGTCGTCAAGCCCAGTCAGAGGCCATTTGGCGGCTTGATAACATCTGACATTTAGGTTGGTCACTTGCCTTAGGCACCCCTCCACCAACCCGCACTAGGCCAGCGTGGTGGAGTATGGCCTACACTATCTCACAATTGAGATAAGGCCTGTGTCAAATACAATATAATTTTTGTACTATGTTTCCTCAGTCATACCAATCATCCTGTATCCATACCTTATCATATCAAAATAATTATGTTTTCTACCCATTCGCAATTTAAAAAAACATTCGACGTAGGAAACCAGCACTTAAATGTGTCTACTCAGGAATCTTTTTTGAACGCGTGCATTTGTTTAAGAAGAGCGTAAGAATAATCATCTTATACGTACGGATACACTTCCGGCTGTCTTCACGTGCAAACGCAGATAAAATTACTCATTTAACGAGTATTACGTGAGTATTTTTCAGCCTATTATCGTTTTGAGAAGGGAAGCGAAGACATTTTCTAAACATTGAAGGGGAAAATTGGTTTAAGACGTTAAGCGTTTCGATGTAGGGAATCGACAACATTTTAAATTATTTAAAAGGTTTTATACGGGTCTTTCTGGGTCGAGATTTTGCTTATAATATAATATTTCGGTATTAAAAAATAAGATTATTCAGGACAGAGATGTAAGTAAGGAAAGTGCCAAATTGTGTGTTTAATATGTGCATGTTACAATCTGTAATACAAAGATGTAAATAGTTCCATGCCAAGTGTGCACATGGCATAGAACTATTTATATTCATTATAATCATAAGTGACAAAGTAATTACATCTTTGTATCCACTCATACGTCCACTGTAACCACAGTTACAGAGACCATATACCTCAGGACAGTCCGTGTAACTACAGTTACATTTTTAAGAATTCGCGCCCGCCGATTGTTTTTTTCTTTTTCTTATCGCTGTGGATGTTTATAGTCTGTAGTGTTGCTGGTTTTTGACGCTCTATGATATGTACCACACCTTATTTCAAGTGGAACATAACTTCGGCTCATGGCTACAAAAAAAATAAATTGTCAAGTTGCTTGTTGTTTTTGTGGATCAGTGCGCGAGTGACTCCAGCTATTTTATTCGAGAAATCATGCCGTAAGTAATAAAATATTATTGTTTTGTATATCAAAATATTTATAATCTTACATATTTTCATATTTTATAACATTATGTGCGATTCCAGTCAGTTTTTAAGTAAAAATTTGGATTAAAAATAGGTCGGGGACTCTGTGTTTTTATTAGTGAATAATTGGAAGATCTAAAAAAGTTCTTATATTATATCGTAATTAAATGTTTTAATATGAAAACTTATTAATATTATAGCCTGGTTATTACCATACTTTCTTGAAATATTCCATATTTCATTCTGGATTAGACAATTTACCATACGTGAACTTCGATTTCACAGATCATGTAGCTTTAGTTTTTATTTTATTTGTAATATTTTTAAGATGATTTATAATGAAATTTTGGTTCCAAATGAAACGCCATTAAATTACCTAAAACCCAAAATTGTTTTAATATTGTAAACGTCAAAAATATCTAATAAAAAAAATATTTAAATTGAAAACTATGACAAAATTAGCATTTCTTAAAGTTCACTGTAAGATCATTAATAGAATATAATGTTAAAATCAAACATAACTATTGCCTAAAAATCGTCAACTAATGAGCCTTTCATTAGTATTTTTCATTTTGCGATATTTGAGTTATTTACTGAGTAATAAGCATTTATTTAGCATACGTCTCCTATCGATTTGATTTTGCGCGTATCACGTGACTCGCGGACTGTCCTGACAACCTAGCGAAACGCGCGCGGACGTTTGAGTGGGTATTACAGATTGAACCTGCAGACTTGAATGGCTGTGTAGTCATGGCCATGATCCATTTGGTCTGGGTCCCCTGTTAAGGGTTACTGAGGTCAGATGGCATTCGCTCCAACGTAATTATTGGACTTGTCAAAACCTGGATCACGATGCAAGCGTACCCTGACTTTTTTTTTATACTAAGTCAGTTGGCAGACATACACGCAGTCGCAGTAAGCGGCCACTGCGGCCTATTTCATTGAGGGCCATTTTCCCAGGAAGCGTAGCTCAATGCGCTGCCAGACTGTATGCTCATCTGATCTTCGAGCCTTTGATTTCAAGTGTACCCTGACTAGTTAGTGAAAGAACGTTCGGAGCAAATTCGTCGTAACAGAGCGGCACGCTAACGACGGCAGCGTTCAACGGAACATAGATTTCTGTCAAGGTGCGAATAAATTAGACGTTCCTAATTTGTTCGGCGTGACGAAACCTATCCTGCCGAATAATCTTTTGGGAGAAGAGTTTAAGGCGTTAATTCAATACTAGTACCAAAAATATCTTTGTACCAGATTATGAAAATAAATAATATTCCCTAGACTAATTTAGGGTCACAGCTAATGGTCACTGGCAAAATCG
This sequence comes from Mecyna flavalis, assembly GCA_949319885.1. Classification (NCBI taxonomy): domain Eukaryota; kingdom Metazoa; phylum Arthropoda; class Insecta; order Lepidoptera; family Crambidae; genus Mecyna; species Mecyna flavalis. The sequence goes on along the minus strand of OX439407.1, from coordinate 14,620,469 downwards.
ACGGGAAACGCCCAAGAGGCCGCAGTCCGACAAGATGGTCTGACCAAATCCGCACTGCACTGGACGCCGGACTTCACGATGCTCGCCACATTGCAAAAAACCGCAACAAATGGCGAAATATCGTCAGGGAAAAGATGATTCAGCGGGGGAATCACAACCCTCAGTAATGAGGAGCACGACGCGAGGAGGAGGAGGAATAAAGGGTCAGCAGCCAATTCTATATAGGTATTGTGTGTTAACCAAGGGTAATAAATGTAGAATTTTGAACTTTTTATTATTATGCTATAATATGATTTTTGTTGAATAAGTTGCTTATATTTTTTGCTTACTCTCCTGCCAGCCAATTGAAATAGTATAAAAAGATTTTTACCACTATTTTTTCGACTCGATTTCATCATACGACGACCCTTGCCCTTATAACAACAATGACTTATCGATTCAGCAAACAACGAGGCTGTGTTACGCTCTATAATAGCCGATAAAATATTTACAAAGACACTTAATATTTCGTGAAAAATTCTTACCTTTCAGTAATAACAATATTGACGAAACCCCATATTGTTTGTCAAATACACTTCCTAATATTTCTTTGACATTTGGACCTCGGGTCCTTTTGAAGTTTCCTTGTGTAAATCCCTCTATAAAAGATCTCGACAGGTATTTCATTTTTAATATTCCCCTTTAGCTGGGAGACAAATTCCGGCTTTTAGCACGGTGTTTTGTTTTTTCCTTATGATGTACCTGTGTCAATGGAGTCAAAGTTGCTTCCTTGTTTCATACCGTGGTTTGAATCACAGAAATAAAAATAAAAATATCCTGCTAGCCAAGTTTTTCAGTGGCGGCGGCAAATCTTTAAGGTGGGTCTATGCTTACGAGCCGAGCACAAGCCGCGCACGAGCGGAGCACGAGCCGAGCCGCTCTGCTCGCGTGACAAGTGTGGACACACAACGAGCCTGCACTACGAGCGCGATGCAAATCTCTTTGTGTTCGTCAAAAACCCGACAATCGCGGAGCACAGTCGAACACGAGCCGAATGCTCGAAGCGCGCTCGTTCGAGGCTCGAAGTCGGTCCACAGTACACGAATTTTGGATCGGCTCGTGCTCCGCTCGTGCGCGGCTCGTGCTCGGCTCGTAAGCATGGACCCACCTTTACGATCAACCAATGCAGTATAAAATATTATAGTGCTAAAATAAGTGCGCAAGTACATAACAGGTCTGGAATTTCTTAAAAAATGAGGCACAAGTAAGCTCACTTATATTTAGTAAGTCAGTATTTGTAAGTGACAAGTACAACCAAAATACATAGTAACACTTCGCTTCAAACCAATCACCACAAGAGTTACGTTAGTAACTATTTAAAAATCTGTGACTAGAGTTAAAATCGATAAACAAAAAACAATCTATGTTGTTCTCCTCACTCCATCCGCAAAATATAATGGAACAGCCAGTTCGAAAAGTTAACACGACCATGATCGGCAACTCGGAGACCGCGAATCCGCAACAAAAATGCGATTTAAATTTTTTAATACTACAAAGTTGAGCGAGGTAAGGGGATCCAGTTCGGAAATCTTCTTAGCGGAGTAAGGGGCTTACAGTAAGTCTTCGACAATCGAACGCGAGCTTCACCGCCTCAGTTCGGCACCGAATTCAAATTCGCGACTGGAATTAATGCGGGCGGATGTTAATCCGACGCGGCGCACAGTTGTACATCAGAACAGACGGGCCATAGTATAGTACAGGTTTTGACCGCCTTCGTGGAACAGATAAGCCGCTCCGGTATAAAAGGTTAAGCTACGGCTTGGGATATTTTCATTCCTTTGCGGTTACATAACCATAGCCGATCCAGGTTTGCGTAACAGCATTCCCTCACGAGAAAAAGGGCCCAGTGGCCGTTTGCTTTACTTTAGTGCGTGCCTGTCTGCCAAATGAAACTTGTTGCGAATCACTGATATGATTAGTTCTAGATATTTACGTCGGTTTTGTGTTCTTGTGAACAAACTCTACAGGAAAAAGTCCATTAAGCAGCCCAGGGCTGCTCATCATATCTGTCAGGTCATTATACAAACAAGCCTTAAAAATTAAAATACGGTGACGTCAAAAGCCGAAACACGAATGTCATAAGTATTTTTTGGGAAAGTAAATGTGTTCATTCTGTTTATTGACTTCTTTTTTAATACCAATGACCAAGGGAAGATTTGCATTATCCTTTATCTGCCGTAACCTAAAGTTGCCCAGTAGGATATTCATTACCAAATGATATAGGGGGTGGTTCAGTGTACGTTGTCCTTTTTAGCACATGTCGGGTTCTTCTGATTGATCTGGTGAAAGGTCACTGTTTTTGTACGACTTGAGTGCTTAGTGATTCCTCTTTGTAAGTGAGGTGCGGCTTTTGGAACAAAATTTTATCGAGTTCGAACTGCAGAGCACATACATAGCGTATATTTTTATCGTTTGCGGATTTTTATACATTTCTTCTTCTTTTTATTCTCTTCTTTTCAGCCTTTTTCTACCTTCTGTTTTTCATGCAAGTCTCTTCTATCTTGAGCCACCTGTATTCACATCAATCCGGCTTCTATCTAGATGTCATCGCTTCATCGCATTTGGGGTCTTCCTACCGGGCGTTTCTCTCCCTTTGGTCTCCACTCAACAACCGTCTTACACCAGGAGTCATGTTTGCGGGCAACGTGGCCCTTTTTCTTCTGACTCGTATATTTTAGATACATTTGCTTACGCATTTGTAATATCAATAAAGTTAATTTTATACCTTCTTGGGGTCAAGAGTTTAACTGCTCTGGAAGTCAAATTTAGTTTTATAATACCAGTCACAAAAGAAAGCCTTTGTAATCATTAATCCGCATTTGAAAAGCGTAGTTATAAGACCATCCATCTTTGTAACAATATAACTTGATTTCAATGAAGAAAACCTTCGTCTTGTGATAGGATAGAAAAACACGAATGCTGCAAAACTTTTAATAGTTGCTGGCGTTCCAAACGAAATAAAATCCAACGTAAAACCAAGCAAAGCATAGCTCGATGGGGCTATCCGAAGCCAGTTTAAAATAATTAATATAGCTCGGGTCGAACATGAAAACGGTTTTCAAGGCATTTCTTTTCAAAATTAAAAAGACTGGCTCATTCCCTGTCTGTTTAATCGAACTACCGCCCTTAAAACTCCTCATTCATTCCAGTCTGCCATTAATCCGTGGGTACAGTCAGCGTCTTAAATGTTCATGTATATCAAAATTAACAAACCATAGTAGATATATTTTTTAACTAGTTGCAATTGGTCTTTCATGGAAATTCATTGATATGTAGGTATACTATGGTAAAATCGTTGGTGGTCCTGATTAAATATAATGGGCATCGTCTATATAAATGTATTTTCAAGTCAATATAAAATGAGTCCAGTCGGGTAATTCACATAAGTTTATGGGAGATTTCCTTTTCAGCCATAAGAATATGGCTATCGGTTGCATAAGCTCGACTGCACACTCGTTCACATGGTTCAATATTACGATCTCTGTATTTATCATAGTAGGTAATCGGTATGATCAGTATTATTTTTAGATAGGAATGCGATAACGCACATATCCTCTTATATCTGGGGCGGCTAAAGTTTATAGGGGCTCACGTTCTGAAATGGATGAACTATCCACTAAACCACCATCAGTTTCAGGCAGTTTTCAAACTAAACGGACCTAACGGGTTTCAACTGTCAAGGTAGGTAATAACATTCGGATGAAATGTAATTTAAAAGATATACAAAATAGCTCTTAAAGGAAGTCAACCTTCTAAGCACGTGACTGTTCGAGCATAAACCCGACGAGAAAATCCCAAATGAAAGCTAGTCTCGCCGAAACGGACAAAAGTGGAAGGCGCTTAATTTTCCGGCTAGAATCTTTGGACGAAAAAATTCGGCTTCGCACCTTTCGGCCGTTCTTTGTCATGACAAAGCGATTTTGAAGAGCTCTAAAGATGTTGGAAAGAGTATTTCTTTTCCTCTTACAACGAAATGTATACAATGCTGAATTCACGGCGATACAAGTGTCCGTGTCCCCAAAATTTACTGTATATCATTATTTTATTTTGGACTAGGAGGAACCCTTAGTTGCTTAGTTTTTGCACTGGAATGGTCAGTTTTCCTCCTTGAATTGATGCAATGCTCGAGTTTATAACACTTTTATTCTTATAATGCTAATAAATATTATAATACAATACACAATTTTCTTAATCTTCAAGTCATTGGAGCGTCGGTCAATCGTCACAAAGTGGGTACTGCATAAACGCATTCTAAATATAGAGGCCCAAAATGGTTTTTCCTTGGCATGCATTAGGAAAACTTAATAGTCCCATTTTCTGTGAGGAAAAACATTTCTTCGCAAACACGAATTGACACAGGCCTAGTAATATATGGTTATAGCGTGTTTACATTGTGTGTGTTCCGGCAATATCAATGTGGGAGCCAGTACAGTTGTAATTAAAGGTCAAAGATCAGATGAGCCTGCATAACAGTGTGGCAGTACATTGAGCAACGTTTCCTGGTGAAGTGTCCTTCAACAGAATAGGCCGCAGTGGTCGCTTACTATCAGGTAGGTAAGTGGCGTTCCTGTCTGCCACCTGATCTAAAAAATGTACAAGTCTGTTGTGTCTTTAGAAATATATAGGTAATCATAATTTACAAGCAGACAAACTACACGACGCCATAAATATACAGTCGAGATTCCATTCATACGAACAGAGCGATTTGCGTCAACTTTCGTCATGAGGACTGCAAAGCTGTGGAACTCATTGCCCGATTCTGTTTCCTATTGAGAACAATATGACGGTCTTCAAGTCGCGAGTTAATTGGGAACTTCTGGGCAAGCATGTAACAGCTTAGGCCGCATCAACGCTTTCCATCAGGTGTGATTGTGGTCAAATGCAAGCCTTTAAATACATTAAAAAGAACTATATATGTAATGATTTTAAGTCTATTTTCATGGTCCATAATATGACACACTCTGTAACTCCGTGTCTGGTTGCGTGTGTCATTCAAATAGGTCGGAAGTTTATGCGTGAAGCTTTATCCATCGAGAGCCGGAAGGATGCCCGTTGTAAACACTGCGCCCTACTGCGCTGTCTGGCTCGTCTAATGTAGTCCTGCGATTAATCGCAACTATCGCGCTTGCGACTGTCGTGCGTGATCCATTGTAAACATTGAAAGCCCCGTCCATGCTTCGAGTTAATAATTTAATTTTAAAACGAAATAAAGACAAAAATTGTAAATAGTACAAGAAATTATTTATAAGTGCAGTATCGTTTAATTTAAATATAAGTAGGTATTTTTTCCTCGATACTATGCGTAACCGTAACCAATACCATCATATCACACATGTTGATGCTTACACAGTATGTTTGCCATTGCACCGAATCTGTTGACAAAAAGTTTATGATATGCACCACATATTTTGATAGTTAGAATACATGTGTCGCTTAACTTCAAACTTAACTTAATAACTCGGATAAATCCAATTGTAAGATTTTTTGAGGTTTTGGTATCAAAAGAAAGGGTAAAAAACATGCTTTCACACAATTTTACCAGTTGTGTATAAATCCGCATAGTTCTTTAGATAACAGCCGTTAAAATCAATTAATTATTTCAAAAGTCGATAGCTCCAGACAGTTTTTTTTAAGTTTAGGTAAATCCATCCGAGCCAATTAGCAACTTGCGTTGATTCAACATGTCTGCGGCCCGTACGCGTGTACACTCCCGCTTTTTTTTGCTCAATTTAATAAATTAATGAGTAAAAATGGATAACTGCATTAAAATTGGGCCACCAAATAAAGCCCGCAAACGGCCCAATACAGAAGTCCGCTGTAAGATAAAGGAAAGGGCAAAAAATAGGGAAGTTTCATTTATCTAATCTAGTATTGTTATTCTACAAAATATTTATTTGGGGTAATTACCTATGGAATTTATTTCGCTTAGTAACAAAATCCGTCTGTGCGGGCCTAGACATCTGTGACGAGCGGAAGGGAGTTTTTTTCCGGAAACAGGCAATGTAGTTATATTTTTATGAAAGAAAAACAGTCGGACAATAACGTGGAAGAATTTACACGGGTACTGGAAACCTAGATTTCTTGCTTTTTGTAGTGCTGTTCGCTTCAAGTAGTTTTACAATCATTACGGTCTACGATGCTTTTAGTTTTGTTTGGAAATAAATATTCTGTGTTGCCTGTCTGCCAAATGATATAAAACCGTGTAAAATAACTAATTTGTATAAGATAAATAAGTGGAACGCTTCATGTTCCGGAACACGTAATGAGAACCACCTCGTTAACGTATCACCTGCCCCGGGTTAGCTGGAACTTTGCCCTCGGATTAAATCAGGCCATTTGTTCCCGTTTGATTTATTAATTAATAAGATCTGTATTGTTAAATTATTGTTTTCCATTGTTTAAGCTTTTATGGTGTTTACAATACGTTATAATTCTAAAGAGTACCAACTTATTTAAATACCAGAGGGGAAAAAAATCGTCTTGACAATCTAAGAACTTAGCATTTTATGATTGGATAAAAAGTCAATTAAATAGTATAGGCGTAGCGTCATAGACGGAGTTATACTTTCGCATTTATAATATTAGTGCGAGTAGAAATAAGGATAAGGTCGTAAAATGATACATAATGAGTTATAGTCCGAGGTGTAGCCTAGTTTTAATTAGATTTCACGAAACACAGGATTATGGGAGCATTTGGGGAGCATTATGCAAATTGACATTACTCTAATTATGCATTTGTCTAATCAGCTTAGCAGCAGTTTAGACGTGCCTCGAATATATTATTCGCACGAACTTATTTCATTAATCAAACTAATATTAAATTAGAATTAAGTAGGTTACTCATTTTTTTTTAAATCTTAATAGAAAAAGAATTATAAAAAAAATTTGGTAGTCGTTATATCTTTTTCTGACATGTTTTCAGAGCTTACTTTTTTACCAAGATCCAAAATTAAGGAAGTCAGTCACAGGCTTCACAGCCCAGAACATTTAATATCGTGTGTTTACCACCAAACTATGTAGAATTAATCTATAGCACTTGCGTTCTGTGTATCAGAAACAACGAAAGTACAATAAATAATACTTCAATACACATAATAAAAAATGGATCTAGAGACACAAATGTTCATAAGACTATGTTTGTCCTGGATTTCGAACCCACATCCCCTTTCCCAGAGAGCAGTGTACCAGTGTACAATACTGAATGCACCACTAGGTCACTCAATTTCTTACGATTTTTTTCAATAAAGAGATCCAGTGTCAGTCATCGTTAGTTCGATTCCTAAAGACATAACAGATTTCACCTTTTTCACACGCACCCTCTTACATTATGTAACAGGTTCGTTTGGCAAAAGGGCAATCAAAACAAAGCGACAACATTATGACGTTTGTACCTCCTGTTATCACAGTATGAAGAGTTAAATCGCGACAGCCAAAAAACCCGTAAACGCTTAAGGCAATTCTACACCGCTAAGTAAATAAAATGAACAAAAAGTACCAGCCGGCCGCTTCGTGTCAATGAGACATTAGGGGTTAACACGTTTAGCTCGCCTTATTTCACTGGGTAAAAACATTAAATGAAAATGTTACTGCAGACGAGAGGGCGTGGACGTAATAAATTCCTTTACGACGGTACAGATGTGCACAGAACGGTTATTACCTTTTTTTTTTGACTTTTTTGTGTCTAAAAATCATAAATACTTAATGACTTTACTTGTTGTACTTAGAGTTGGCTACAAAAGTGTAAATATTTCAAGCTGTATAACAACAACGGTGATTGTAAACACAAAATATTATACATAAATACTGCTTTTAATAGGAGCAGAGATTAGAGGAATTTCCAGTTGTCTGGGGAAATATTACTTACAGAACACCAGACTGAAGTCCTTTAAAACTTTCGCTCAATTCACAGACCTCAATCATAATAATTGAGGAAGGCTTTGGCAGCGGGAAGAACATTTTCTTTGCTGCCATATTTACTTTTCTAATAACATAGTCGATGTCACGCGAGTGCTACCGCTGGTGTTATAAGCGTCTATGGGTAACGATAATCGCTTACCAATAGGCGAGCTACAGGCTTGAGCGATAAATAATCGTGGTCTAAAGTCGACTCCGACTCATTCGAACGCTGATTGGTAAATCCAATCGTTGCTGGTCAATAAAAGAATCAATTTTAGTTTTTAGTTACAACGCGTGGCGTCAAATTTTTAGGTTCCTGCAGTAGAATATCAATAGTGACTTTTACGGTATTAGATCTAACTAAAAGAAAAACCCTTTCAACCCGCTCCAACACCGCAGGATAGTACTCAGTAAGGCGCTACGCTTTGTAATAATAGTTAATTTCAGACACAAAAGCCGCTTTAATTTATATTCACTGCAATAAACAGTATTTGAAACATTTATGTGGAAATTGTAAACATTTGATATATTCAAATTTCAAATGTGGCAATATCAAAAGATAATGTAACAGTAAATTTTCGCATCGCACGAAACTAATTTGATTTCATGATATCAATGCAGGCATGATTAAATTAGATATTTATACACCCATTCGTTAATTGAATTAGTTCTACAATTTTACGTCAATTAAATAATGGATTTCGATTCAGCAAAACGATACAAAATATTTTGTTAGATAATATTCGGGTACTGTATGTCACTGCGAATGCAAAATTAATTTGAGTTAATTTATTTATTTTAGGAAGACCAATATTTACAAAACTTGTCTATTTAACAAAAATAATTATAATTACATAAATCACTGTTAAGTCCTCACGAATTTCTATTGAATTTTTTCAAAAGATCTTTTAGTTTAAGTATTTGTATTTATTGCTTGGATTCTCAATGTTATGATGAGTTATCAACAATTTGAATAAAAAATATCAAGAAAATAATTTTTATAAACGCCTGTTCTATATTAGGATTCTTATGATGTGTAAAATTTTCATATACACGAAAGATTCGGCCGCAAATGTTAATGTCTTCGAGTTGCGAAGGGTTTAGCGTTTGCCGATTTTAATAAAGCTGGTAATAAAGATTTTTTATTAAAAGATTTCCCTTTTAGCTAAATCTTCTATCTTCTAAAGGGAAACTCATAAAGCAACGTAACTTGCGCTCATGGCTTCGCTTGGAATGTTTATGTTTACACGGCTTATAACAAAGATTGTCGAGTGACGAGGTACCTATAACTTAATTAACTAGAAGATTTTATTGCAGTTCGAATTGAAATTTGATTTGTTACATACTATAAAAAATATTGATTCTTAATTAATATTATAGGTTACATTTTAAAGTAGCGTTTCTCCCCACGTCTTTTCTGCAGGGATGTGATATAAAAAAGTATGTGTATTTATTTAATACAAAGGTACATGGTATACAAAAAAACAGACATGTTCATGCACACAAAGTTTGCACCTTGCGTGAATCGAACCCGTGACCTCTGGCGAAATAGCCGCCATCTCAACTAATACACCAAATCGATCGTCAAAGAAATGTTGTTCTGAGGAGCGATTTATCAATGATTTCAAATTCCATGTTTCAAAATATTACACCAGTGGTCAGGTCTATATAATTATTTCAAAATCAAAATATACTTTATTCATGTACGTAGGCTTCCAAGAAGCACTTATAAATCGTCATACCTTTTCCTACATTTTCCTGTGACATGCAATAAAGAATTTGAATTTGAAATACATTTATGCTACAGACTGACTCTACCACTGGATTCGGAATGCAGTTGTCTGTCGAGAAGAACCGGCAAGAAACTCGACAGTACTCTTTGTATAGCAGTTATGTGTACGATAGTACGTGTGGCTTGCGGTATTCGCTACTCGCTACCAACTGGCAGATTTGCCTACGCACGACAACTGGAAGACTGTTCAACTCAAGTTCAACGTTCTAGTAGATATAAAATTACATTGTCTCTAATGTCAAACAGATTTTAAATACGCATACGGTGTTACTAATCTAACTGGCCTAAGGGCTAAAATGATGATTCTCTCCTGCAAGTAAATAATAATATTTTATTGACTGGCCATTTGGTCGACGATAGCTTGATTTCAAGGATGGAGTAGGACATCAAATAGGTATTTTTATTTATTTTTATTTGGGTCTAAATCCAAAGACAATATTTCTGTTGAATTACATTAAAAATAACGTAGTTTTTGCGTGAAAAGGTAACAAAATAAACTCACCGGCAATAAAACCCCTTCAGCCATATTCGTAACTCAAGTTTGATAACCAGCTACGTAAACAGATTTTTTTTCACTGTTTCATAACTAATTATCAAAAAAGAATATTATTCTACATTTATAACTAGAGTTTGATAACCAGCTACGTAAACAGATTTTTTTTCACTGTTTCATAACTAATTATCAAAAAAGAATATTATTCTACATTTATAACTAGAGTTTGATAACCAGCTACGTAAACAGATTTTTTTTTCACTGTTTCATAACTAATTATCAAAAAAGAATATTATTCTACATTTATAACTAGAGTTTGATAACCAGCTACGTAAACAGATTTTTTTTTACTGTTTTATAACTAGTTATTTGGCCACTGGGCTTTTTTTATACAAACATGGTAACTTAAGCGTCTCATAGGTAGAAAACTATTTGCAGCTGTGCAATGATTATTACGTCAATGGAGAGGCCAAATGCCTAATTGTCAAATCACAGTTTCAAAAATTGCCAAAACCCGCTACATTTTCTCAAAAAGGAAAAACAATACACCAAACTCAACGCTCCATACTACGATGTTGGCGTTTGGCCTCTCCATTGACGTAATAATCATTGCACAGCTGCAAATAGTTTTCTATCTATGAGACGCTAAAGTGACCATGTTTGTATGAAAAAAGCCCAGTGGCCAAGTTTTATTGCCGGTGAGTGTATCATTCGTTTCTAGTACTAGCAGAATTATTGTAACTTAAACAAGGGCTCGAACTAGCTCGGAATGAAACGTCGCGTGCACACACGTTAATTTGTTTTCAAACAAAGCGTATTAATCCATTTCTTGCATGATGAAAGATTGGACGAACCGCGACAGTTTCTTAACACGGTAAAAAGTTGAAAAGCTCATTTGAATAACATAACGCAATTAGTATTCGCACTTTACCATAATTTTCTGCGATAGTATAAATTTATGACGTATTTAGCCTGTCTTTGAAATTGGAGCTGTGTAGTAGGGTATTTCTATTCGTTTCATACTGTTCCATTTTAATGATACCGTAAAATTGCTTGCAAAAATCGTTGGATTATAATATAACTAGCAGAACCAGACTCCAACTTCCAAACTCGGACTAATTATTAGTGATAGATGAATCCATTCAAAATTTTTGGTCCGGCCCTGGATTTGAACCCAGCGCGGAAGTCGCTTTAAAGTGCAACCTGCCAGCCACTCAAGGAGTCAAAGTAAAACATGATATTATAGGGACAAACAGATCCAAAACATTTAGTTCTGCCAATTTCAGCATTCGACACTAAAAAATCTAGCAGTAATTTTCATTTCCAGCAACAAAATAAGCAGCTAAAAGGTGTTTTAAATAAAGCCGAGAGAACAAACAAGCTCATTATTAAAGCAGCATTGACTGCACTGGCGGATCGCGTACATACTGCATTATCGCGGACTATGCGAATAATCCCCGCGAATAAATAATGCGAATAAGTTTTTAACGTTTATATTAGCCACATCACGTATTTTGCCCTACACCATCAACAAAAACATGTAAAACAATAACTACATTTTTTGGTATCAACAATGTTTTTCTTTCCGCGCACATGTTTTTCATGTTCACAAAACAAACGGCGTCGACGGGTAGATAGACATAGAGAAAGGGAAAGAGACGAATTATCGTGATAGACTATGTTCTTTAGCAAAGTGTAAAGTATAATATCTGTAGCACCAAATTTTAACTAATTGGTTTAGTGCTTTATGTGAGAAAGATACTCGCAATGAAACCGCTACTACACAACTACTACACCGTCTACTGCTTTAAATTCCAAATTATGAGTCGAATTTGGAATTTAAAGCAGTAGACGGTGTAGTAGTTGTGTAGTAGCGGTTTCATTGCGAGTATCACAGTTAACCATGATAAATTCACAACAAAAGACTATGTACGGTACATGTCAGTGTCAACACGAGCAATTTCAGATCTTATTCGTTGACGCAGTGATTTAAACTGCTGTGTAAAGTTTGAAAAAAAAGTTAAGAATAGCTTTGGTTTCAGCTAAAATTGGCACCTTATCACAAGTAAGACGTATGTATCAGCCATCATTTACTCAACCATAAAACATCAGTTAATAATGTTGACAATGCGACGCAAAAGTTTAAAATCTATGAGAGCTCTTGGCCTTTAAAACCATAATGTTCTTTACCTGAGATGAGTAATTTTCTTAGCATTCAATAGAATTTTTGATGCAAACAATTTGTTACACTTGAGTGCTTATAGAATTTTAAAATTCCGCCCGAGAAGATAATAAGAGCTCATCTCACAATTGCATTATGCCCTTGGGATTATATATTATACGAGTATGTTTCAATTTTCGCAGAAGGTATGTTGCAACGCTAAATTGTTCAGGGATTGTCTGGATCTAATCGGGTTATATTCCTTGCTTGATTGGGGTCAGTCAAGTTCAATGTGTATTATCAAGGGCAATTTTTGGGCAATCTATATATATGTATAAAACTCAAAGGTGACTGACTGACTGACATAGATATTATCTATCAACGCACAGCCCAAACCACTGCACGGATCGGGCTGAAATTTGGCATGCAGGTAGATGTTATGACGTAGGCATCCGCTAAGAAAGGATTTTGATCAATTCCCACGGGAACGGGAACTACGCGGGTGAAACCGCGGGCGGCCGCTAGTTTCGATATTAAACAGTTAAATATTGCCCTCTTTGGAGATTTTGGTTGCGTTCCATGTATAATGTTACTGTCACCAAGACAGGAGATCGCCTACTTTCTTGGGTGATCCTCCCTAGGCACCGATCCGGCCTGATGCATCAGGCTTAATGAGGCTTTTGATGCTCAAACACATTATTCTTCGCACAAAAAATACTAATAATACATAATTTATATTTTTTTATATATACCTACCTATTTCGGTTACCTATCCCATATAGCTACCTATCCCGGTTGAATATAAACCTTGTTCGGCATAACAAATAAAACAAAAACATTAGTCAAATATAGCTTGGCAATAGAACCCACCACTTTCGGCGTTGTCAAGTAAAATACATTTATAAATATTGTTGCCTTATTATAAACGTTAAAAGCATATTAAAGTAAAGTATCAGCCTATTAATGTCCACTGCAGGGCAAAGGCATCCATCCTATATATCAAGTTATCGCTACAATGATGGGTATGGCTTAATTACCACGCTTGCCAAATGCGGATTGGTGATCACAAACCCGAGCTGTGTCCGAAAAAACCGACACAAAGTTAGCTCGACCCGGGAACTGAACCCAGGACCCTGAGATCTCGGCCCGATACTTAAACCACTAGACCATCGAGGCGTAAAAGCATGTTTATAGTGAATTTCAGCTAATTATATTGTCCAATGGATTAAATATGTATTTTTTGTTAAGAGAATGAGATTTTCACTTTTACGTAACGACTGAAAAATAGCTAGCCCTAAGTGCTTAAGTAGATAATTAGGCATTGTAACAATTTTTGTTGTAGCTTTAAACAAACTGGACCCTTTAACACCAAAAAAGGTTATCTAAACGATCCCGTAAGTGCTTAAGTATATAATGGGTTAACAGAATAATGCTCAGTCAAACGTACAATAGAATACCATGTCACGAATATGGACAACGAATGTTTTTTTATCTCCATTTAAATAAAATTACGTTAATACTGGTGTGGCCAGGATTCTGGACATTTGCGGATTCATAAACAGCAGCAATTTAAATCTTCGTATATTGTAATCATCTACAGAATCCCTAAGGTAACTCGGGGATAAAACAGTAATTAATGCGGGAACCTGTCCGACCTTCTCGGGTGTGAAGGGAGTTTAGTGGGTAATGCTCACGATGTGGCAATCAAGACTAAAGACGTTCGTTCCACTAGCCACTAAATTTCTCCAGTTTCTTCTTCATATTCGAACACACCAGCCTTCCAAGCGGGGATCAGGAGGCTGGAGGTGCGGAGGCACCTCCTCCTGTATTGCACGATATTTACCCCGGCTGAACGGAAACTTCTCGGTGCTCCCGGTCGTTTTTTTATACTACATCCGTTGGCAGACAGACACGCAGCCCACCTGATGATAAGTGGCTACTGCGGCCTATTCCACTGAGGACACTTCGCCATCTGGCTCATCTGATCTTAGAGCCTCTGATTTCAAGTGTACTGGCTCCCACATTAATATTGCCGGAACACAGCCAGAGCTATTATGGCAGCAGATTTCACCGGTGGGGGTGGTACCTAGCCAGTCGAACTCTGAAGAAGCCCTACCACCAACCAGACCCAAGGCGGGAATCGAACCCACAACCTCCGTGTTTTATACCCGAGTGGCTTAGCCACTGTTACACGGAGGCGGTCAAAAAAGGCAGTGGTTCCCTTTGCGCGGGGGTGTTTGCGTCGTCCCCACGCAAAGGGAACCTGTGGTCAGTAAGCGGCACCCAAGTCCGAACTTATCCACAACTCCTGGATACCCCAGCTATGGCACGGTACACAGTGGAGTTAATTGCTCGCGATAATCTTTTAATATATGCGAACGAGGTCTCTCAGGTTATCTTTCCATTTTGCGGAGATTTGTCAGACTTAATCTTATTATGTTAAAATTTAGGGGTTAACGTACGCGCGTTTACATGATAATTTACATTGAGAATATGCTTTCCGAAATGTAAGCTTTTAAAAGTATTAGTCTAATAGCTCATGGCAACACTAAAGCTTCCGTTTTTAGAATCTACTGTTACTACTACTAAAGTTTCACATGATATATTTTAAATTCATTAATATCATCATCTAAGCCCATTTTCTACCATTGAAAAAGGCCATCCATTTTCTTCATTAAAACAATACATGTTCTGGGCCATTCTGATCTCGGTTTTGCCTATTATTCAAAAAATAACCGTTTGCAGACGATACGTAGGTATTTAATGAGTAAATACACATATTATTTGAAACATTTAAAAAAAAGTTACAATATGAGATAAATTATACAGCGGTTTGAAGGACAGCAACAAAAAGGTTATAATCCTAAAATGATTTTCGTGGCTTTCTAAGTTGAATTTCTATTTTTAACTGTAAAATTGTGATATCGTTTGTGTACTTTCGGGTTTAATACATTATTATGGACTCACTATATTCCCAAATGAAGTATACCATAAATTATTCATCCTTTCCTGTTAATACCTACCAATACCAAACCATAAATTGATATCAGCTATACTAATTAGAAACGAATTATCGTACCAAATACAAAAGTAATTATAGTCACCTTCCGATCTAATAAATTATTATGATACATGTGTGTATTTATTCAATAATAATTTATCCTAGTCGAGTTTTCGGCTACGGCGGCCAATTCTGTACGATCAACCAACTATGCAGGTTATACTTAATTAAAGTGCAATGATTTCGCAAGCATAGGTTTAGATAGAGCCATTTGGTGTAATGGTCGAGTCGGCTATTACAACAGGTCGCGGGTTCGATCCTCGCATGGTACAAACATTTGTGTGCATGAACATGTCTGTTTGTATCGGTCTGGGTGTTTCTATGTATAATATGTATGTATTTATGTTTATCCGTTGTCTGGCGCCCATAGCCTAAGCTAATGCTTAGTTTGGGGCTATATGGCGCTGGGTGAATAATTTATTTATTTAAGCTTCATTGCACAAATCAAGTACAAAAGGCGGACTTAATGCCTCATGGCATTCTCTCCCAGTCAACCTTTAGGCCAAGCAGAAAGAAACAGTGAAGAAGAATAATGTCCAGAGATATTATTTTATAGGTGCACTGTCTATATTCTCACTCTCCTAACACGATGGGTCAGCAGTCCGAACCAACCGAAGAGAATTCGGCACAGGATCATGGGCGTAACGTGCTTTCCGGGGCACGGGGGTTATTCCAGAGTCCGCACTGTGACTGAGAATTTTCTGAACATTTACAAATGATAAATAAGATTAAGACGGCCAGGTAAATAAACCACTAGACTACCTATCTAAGTTTTACGAGTAGCGAGCGTACTCTCAAAGGAAGGTTTAAGTTTTGTTTAAGAGCAAAATAGCAAAAGATCGATCATTCAAAGAGAAAATCCCCATTTCTGAGGACGGTGTTAATTAAATTCATTCATTATCGCTTAATAGAAAATCAATTAGCTAAGAAATAAGGCCTCACTAAATTAATTAATTACCTTGACATTAAGTTCATTTAATTTATGAATATTCGTGCTAAGTCATAATAGAAGTGTTTTTTTATGAAAATTTTAAATAGTTTTGTTTTGGACTAAGTAAGCCGTAACGACTTGGCAGTCGATAGCTCGGTTTAAGGTTCGATGCCCGCGAGTTTGTTTCGAGGTTTAACTTAGCTCGGTAAAATATATTTTTATGATATTTAAGGTGACAGACAGGCACGCATCCCATCTGATGATAAACGACCTCGCCTAAGCTATTTTTAATCAGGAAGCGCCACTTAATGTGGTGTCATAATATACTTTAACTAGCGGCTGCCCGCGGTTTCACCCGCGTGGTTCCCGTTACCGTGGGAATTGATCAAAATCCTTTCTTAGCGGAGGCCTACGTCATAACATCTACCTGCATGCCAGCCCGATCTGTCCAGTGGTTTAGGCTGTGCGTTGATAGATATCTATGTCAGTCAGTCAGTCAGTCACCTTTGAGTTTTATAAGTTCTCTGTCTCTCTTTAGAATGACAACCAAATTGGTGTAATGGTTGAGCTGTCGGCCATCATATTATATTACACAAAGAGGTCACGGATCTCGTCTTTTCTCCGCGCGGTATATTGCATAATCACGTCTGTTTGTATGGATTTACATAAATAAGTATATTTATATAAGTAATGGTTTGCCTAATCAAAGAATTAAATCCTGGTCCCCATACCGAAACTACTAAAAGAAGCGTTAATACTAACAAACAAAAAACCGTTAGCAACAAGTAATCTACATTTCAGTTTTCGATTGTAACTGGTAAAAAAACTTGCAAACTGCAGATTTATTTTTATGTCAGTTGAAACTTGAATGTTTCACAAATGTTCGTGAAAATAGTTTTGGTAAGGATTCACACGAGCCCGTAGCTTGGAAATGATTGCTCACAGGAATTTACTTCTAACACCGTTATAACATTGTGAATGTTGCTATAAGTGGTCTAAATTCAATGAAAGTCTTAAGGCTATTCAATTTTCATACAGATTGCTCGACGCTCGTGTGTAAAAACCACGCAGTCTGTAGGTTCAGATCCCATCTTGGGTCTGATAGCTTTAAACGTGTACGGCCCTCTTCGGTCTACGGGTAAAAGTATTTTCCGCCTTATTACTCCTTAAGAGGCAAATAGCAAGAACTTGAATTTTGGACATAGAAAGAAAAAGCAACACATTTTTTTTAACTATTGGTACATTTAATTTGGTACAGTAAAAATTGTGTGCTACTCTACACAAAAACGTAAACTCGAATTTAGTAAACATACAATTTAGAACGTCTGCATCCACAAAGCAATGTCTGCATCAAACATCGAAGTTATTACATTATAATGTCCTCCTAGCCGAGTTTTTCGGCTACGGCGGCCAATCTTTTACGATCAGCCAACTACGCAGGATATATTATAGTGCACAAGTGAGTGCGCAAGCACAGGTGCACTCCCTATTCCCTCACTCTCATAACACGGTGGGACAGCAGTCTGACACGACCAAAGAGAGATCAGGCGCAGGACCAACGGCTTCACGTGCCTTCCGAAGCACGGAATCATCATTCTTTTCAGACATTCAGGTGATTCAAGCCTGCAATGTCCTAACCAAAGTGGAAACATTCACACAAAGTGATGCTCCCCGCGGGATTCGAACCCACGACCTCCGGGTATTAGAGCTCCAGTATCAATTAATTCAATACTGTCCATTGTACGAGTATCCAGTACCTATTCGATATTAGTAATTTTGCGTGTGTGTCCACAGAACTAGTGCATTAAATGTCAATTACTTGGACAGTTAGTTCCTAGAACCTGCAGTGGCATTCAAATTGGTACATTACAATATAATTATAATGTAGGACGCCCGTCATTTCTATTGGAAAGCCAGTGTAATTTCCATTCTATTATTATTTGAATAGGATAGATATTGCTTTGTTTCATGTTAATATGTGCTTAGTTGTTACTTATTAGCACCGCACTGCCTGCAGTGGACAATGCAAGGTATTGTTGTATAGGTTTTAAAAATGAAATATTAGGATTTTTAACCAAATAATGTATTATTTTGCTATCCATATTTAGCTGTATTTTCCCGGAACAAACTAATATAGTAAAGAAAAATTGTGTTGTTTAATCATCAATCTCAAAAATTTATAATAATATCTACGAAACGTTGATATTTCGAAATTAATAACAGATGCTACAATTTTATCTCATGCTATTGCAATCACACTACAGTATTTAATTGAATAAATCAAAGATATGATCATTTCTCACAAATAAAAGGAAGGATTTGCTTATTTATTTGTATGTTTCTACGAAACTACTGAACCGATTTGAAAAATTCGTTCACTGTTGTGACATAGGGTACTTTTTATCCCCAAAATGTGGGGGAAGGGTAGGGATATTTGAGAAAGGAAATTACGCGTGGGTGAAACTCCGGAGGCGGCCGCTAGTAAATATATTAAAAAACTGACATCATTGTAAAATGCTAAGAACCCAATAGGAGCTTTACGATAAAAGTTACGAGAATGCACGAGGAAAAAATAAATATAAAAAAAGAGAAAAGTGGAAATCAAATCACGTTCATGTCACCTGCGCAGTAAGTTCTTTACCAAGCGCGCCTGTAGATATTGTTTGAACCAGACAAGCTAATATTTACGAAGGCTTTTTACTATCTCCGCCCCGTTGGGAAATAGAGTCGAAAATGAAACTACACTCGCTTTGTTTGAGATGCCCGTTTGCTTTTATCATAAGAGTGCGCTGCAGAAAAACGCTTGTAAGCAACTATTGTGTTGCGCGATGGGATTGTGGTGACATTGTACAGGTTCATTTAGTGTTCGTTTGGCGAAAGATAATATATTTACCGGCTAATTAGCTTCTTTCTTTTTAGATTTTAGGAATATTAGAGAGACCTACATTGTTTTTCCACATAGATTTGGTGATGACTGGGAATAGACCTGCTGTGGTTATTAGGGAATAATTGCGTAACGTCAAAATGTTATTATTCATAAAATACAAAAATAACACTTATCAAAATAGTAAAAATAATACGATTCCAGCACCGTTTTCGGAATGTTTTCTATCGAGAAGAATCCGGCAAGAAAATCCAGAGTTCCTTTTTCTTGATTAATTAAATTGAGAAAAAAAAATAGATAACGTTATTAAAAAGGTTTAGTTGTAATTTTGCGTTTAAGTAGACTTAAGTAACAATTAAGAATAACTGTTATTATTATGTATTAAGTGACTTAAAGACTATTTTTTAACTAAAAAGCTTGAGATGACCATTCTGGTTTTTCCGTACATTTCCTGCTGGCCCAGCTTGTGTGAAAAACACACTATAAACGTTAACTGGCCATAAAAGTTAAACACTAAATTATATTTTGTTTTGTGTTTTCTAGAGAGTGTGAAAGTGTTATTTTTTTACAAAAAAGATACGTACGTTACTGTGTTGGTACTTTACTAATGGTTATGTAGTGGCTGTTTTTGCGCCCACTCTGTCCAGCAGTGCGATTCACTAAGCGCAAAAGTCATAAAAGCCTTAGTCGCCGCGGCTGTGTCATCGGTGAGAGTCATTTTGGTATTCTATAAGAACTTTTTCAACGCTGTACGATACTAGCGCCGCAAGGCTTATACTAAATCTATGCTTTGAACGGTGTGATAAGGAAATACTTGACTGACTTATTCTTGTATAGACTGACAAACTTATCTGTTCCGGTGGCCAAATTTGGAACTACGTGAAATGCAATGCAAAAACGATATTTAATGACAGTTCTAAATATACAGTAGCGACGCCGTCACCAGATCAGATAAGTATGTCGGTCTCTATGAAAGTTAGTTCATGAAGCCTTTGACAGATGACAGAGAGAATACCAATATAAAAGCCGTGAAAACATCGAACGAGTGTCGCTTAGTGAATTGCATAGCTGTTGTTTCAAGTTCGTTCCTTGAAATAATAAGTACTTCTTATAGCCCAGAGTCCGGAAATCAGCGATGCTGATACTCGCTTGCCTCGTAAAGCAAGTACGAGTAGTATACGCTGTAGTTTCTGTTTTCTCTTCGGTATTAGCGACGTGCTTATTTACGAATTCTTTGTTGGTATGACTCTTTTATTGAGGGATACATAATCGGTATTAGGAAACACAACCAATCTTTAACCTAAAATCTCCCATTCTGTTCTCGTTCCAGGAACGATGACCTCAGCACATATCCGACTTAAAGTCTGGCTCAATGCAATGAAAAGTTAGAGCAATATTTCTTGTATAAATGTTTCTCAAGTAGTTAGACTGCACAGCCGCTTACCATTAGATGGAATAAGTACCTGAAATACCATAAAAATACCAAACCCTAAATAAACTACGTTTTGCCGACTCAACTTAGAAGAAGTATGTAAAATCCTTCAACAGCTGTCTTTATCCGCATCGATGTCGGAATCCTTTGAGCATCTAACAAAAGATCACATTACAAAGCACCCTTAACACGCATTCAACGGCTGAAAATATAAGCTGTCTGCGAAAAGCATCTATTCGGTTAGTGTTGAAGTAAGGTGTGGGGAAAATACCTCCGCACCCCGTGGAACAGTCGCTAAGCTCGGGTATAAAAACACGGAGGTCGTGGGTTCAATTTCCGCCGTGGGTTTGGTTGGTGGTATGGCTTTTTCAGAGTCCGACTGGCTAGCTACCACCCCCACAGGTGAAATCTGCCGCCATAACAGCTTGGCTGTGTTCCGGCAATATTAATGTGGGAGCCAGTACACTTGAAATCTAAGGCTCGAAGATCAGATGAGCCTACAGTCTGGCAGCACATTGGGCCGCAGTGACCGCGTAACATCAGGTGGGCTGCGTGCCTGTCTGCCAACTAACGTTGTATAAAAAAAATACATGAAAAAAGAGCATTGCGAAATTGTTTCATATTTTTATGTTGATACTGTATGCAATAAATTGTTGAATGCAAATAGTTAGCTGAATGCTTTAATGTACTCGTATATGAATATATTTGTAAATTGTAAATATTACCAGTGAATTAGCAATTTTTATAACTAACTGATTCTACGAACCGTTTGCATTTGGTATTTACCAATGCAGTACAGGAATTAGAGTTCCTAGAATAGGAATAGCTCTGAACAATAAATTTGAAACTAAATATTATAAATGCTGTAATGTCTCTGTCTGTCTGTTATGCTTTTGTTTCTAAAGCACATAACTGATTTCGATGAAATTTGGTAAATAAATAGACTAGATCTTGTAAAAGGACACAGGCTACTTTTGATCTCTTCTTTGGTGAGTGATATTGCCGAAGTGTCCCTTTCATTTCCATCCGTCCATCCCCATTACCCATAACCATTCTTCTTCCCCCTTCCACCGGGTTCAGGAAAGGAAGGACGAGTTTGTGCATCTGGGTCTGCCCGAATGCAGATGCACCTTTAATATCTCCTGCGCGACTGACTATATCACTTCGGGCCAGGCAAACTCCCGCGCAGATTGCGCTCGGGTGTTTACCAACAAGATTTGCTATTCTAGCCATATTTGTGCTCAGCAGCGCCGTAATGATTATGTCGAAGTAGACCGACATCGATCGGACTTTCAACATCATCACCTCATTATTCAACCTCCATATTCTTTACTTAACTAAGGACAACGCTCCTTAGACCCTAGGCCTTAGACAAGCGGTACTTATGACGTTCGTTATCGCTCAATTTGCGATAGCGAAACCCGTACTTTAAATATCGATTGACCACGTGACTTTTCTAAGACACCAGGTGGCTTAGACAAGATGACATCGCTTCATAGCTGGCGAAATTCCCTAACTTTAAATTGTATGGATTCGACAAAGTATGGGATTTGACATTCGCTATCGCAAATTGAGCTATAACTAACGTCATAAATGCCGCTTGTCTAGGAGGGCAGCTGTCAAATCCATACAATTTGAAGTTAGCGAATTTCGCTATCGCTTTCAAAATGTTACTTTTTCTAGGCCCCCCTAGTTGCAGTCGTCAATTACACTAGCTTTGCCTCTCTCTTTTATAAAAAATAGTGTCTCTTCCAGCTCTCTATTAAATAGCAGACGATGATTAACCGCAAAGTTATCCCGTCGAATGTTGTTAGCGTGTAAGCCGTGGGTACAGGCTGTTCGCAGTTTTAATGTGCATTGGACACGGCAGGTTTGGCGTTTGAATCATCGCCACCCCACCTTTAAAGGATTTGTTGGGGTACCGCAATGCAAAGACCGCTATTTCACCTCGATGATGACCAATGACGTTCAATATAAAAATAGACACCCAATCTCTAAGAAAAATTCCTCAAAAAACGTCCGAGCGGCGTTGACACAGATGACATTAACACATTCGTTCAAATTAACACCTTATCTCGTAGCATATTTGAGCGTGAATGGGACTCTAGTTGTATATTGAACGTCATTGATGATGACGCAAAAGGCAGTGTTGTGGCATGGCTTATTTGAGTTTAATATTTAACAATTTCAAACATTTCAAACATGTAAGTAGGTACTTGGTACAAGCCGGTCGCGAAGCCAATTGCATTTTCTTGTAAGTTAGTATTGCTATTATCTAAAACTAGCGGTTGCCTCCGCGGTTTCACCCGCGCGCAATTTCTTCAGTCAATTATCCCTCCCTTATGTCAAGTAAGTAAAAGTACCTCATGTCACCCGGAAATAATGTAGCTTTCCAACATTGGAAGAATTTTTTAAATCGGTTCAGTAGTTTCGGTGCCTATTCAATACAAACAAAGTTACAAACTTTTCCTCAAAGTCAAAGTATTTATTTTGCAATTTGATTTACCAAGAATTTTTTTTGCTCTTCTTAATAATATTAGTATAGATAGATAAGTAAAGACAACAATTTTCTGATTCCCACGTTACTCCAGGGCAATTGATATCATTGATATCAAATCAAGTTATCGTCAAAATACCGGCTTAATCATCACGCTTGGCAAATGTGCATTGGTGATTACAAACCTGGGGGCCTAGACAAAGTCACATTTTGACAGCGATAGCGAAATTCGCTAACTTCAAATTGTATGGATTTGATAGGTGCCTTAGAAATCACGTGGTCAAATGATATTGAAAGTACGGGTTTTGATATTCGCTATCGCAAATTGAGCTATAACGAACGTCATAAATGCCGCTTGTCTAGGGCCTCTGAGATGCGTT
The DNA here is from genome assembly GCA_949319885.1 of Mecyna flavalis. Taxonomy (NCBI): domain Eukaryota; kingdom Metazoa; phylum Arthropoda; class Insecta; order Lepidoptera; family Crambidae; genus Mecyna; species Mecyna flavalis. The sequence continues at coordinate 14,596,903 of OX439407.1, read as the reverse complement.
CGAAAAATTCGATACATATTTTGAGATCATGACTTGATTATTTAAACATGTAGAACCCATTTAAAATAAAGACTGAATCAGACTTGATTACTGATTTCATATTATGATTACGTGTGGGGCGCGTATTGCTGACTAACCCTAAAGTCTCGCTTGTAATTCCACTAGGGGGCGTTTTTTGTCGTCTTCCTACGAAATAAGTGCACCATTTCCGAAAGATGGTAGGTGGTTAAGTGACTACGTAAATGGACTATTAAGTAGTTTGTTTATTCCTGATAAGCAGTATGGGTTGTTTTCGTAGGTGTAAGATTTTCTCTAAACATAGTTTAAATTATTTTAAGCAAAAGCTGCCTAAAAGTTGTAAGTTTGTCTCTCTGTCATAATTGAAGTTCTTAGAGGCGTCGGTGTCACCCCTAAAAATAAAGAATCTTACCATATTGTCCACTATTCACGTAGAAAGACAGTATTATTATGCTAAAACGAGAAGAATAGAATAGGTAGTAGGTAATGTACCAGTTCACTTGAAAGTTACAGGAATGGCAGACACCAAAAGCCTACAGTGTGGCAACACATTGAGCAATGCTTCCTGGTCAAGTATCCCTCAGTGGAATAGGCCGCAGAAGCCATTTACCAGGTATAGTAGAGCTGCCATCACCTAAATTGCCGAGGCCGTATAAACCCCGGACATTCGGGCGAAATAATACGTTTTTTTCCCCGGTCACCTCTGGAAAAGTTTTTTTTGCAACAAAAACATAAACATCGTTATATTATTTTTATAATTTTCATTCAATTATACAGCTTGTTATTAAAATCGAATGAAGAACGTGATCGCAACAAATAATAGGCTTTTTTAATAAATTAATTTTATACTGTATCTGAGATAATATGGTATGGGATTTCCCTTGACACAAACCCGCACACTTTCAAAAAACCCTGCCGAACGGCCTCCGGACGTCATTCAAACTAGGACAAATCCGTGGAAATCCGGACGCATAGCAGCCCTAACCAGGAGTGCTGCGTGCTTGTCAACCAACTGAAGTGACATAATAAAAATCCAGAATCTAAGAGTATCTGCGATATTTCAAGACAACTTCCGAAAAAGTTGTCTAGCGCAATCGCGCTTAATTAATTAAAATGGTCGACCTAAAAGTCATAAGGGGTAAGGGCTCAATTACGTCATGCAAGGACCCCCGAAGTGCGTGACGTCAAACAAGTACCGTTTATTTTAATGACTTTTGAACATGATTCAGGGGTGTAACGAGTATATAGTTGGGAGATTTTGAGTAGGTAAGTGATTATAAAGTATGACACAAACATCGATGGTTCGAATCTTGGCACGTACATCTGTCTGCTATAGCTTGGCAGTGAAGAAATATATCGTGCGGGAATCTGCACAGTCAAAAACTGTGTAGGATCAAATTGGTCTAATTTTCTTGTCATCGGTTGCGGAGATCAGATAACAGTTACTCAAATGTAATAACTGGATCTCCTTTATGCTGGATCATGGTGCAACCGTACCCTAACTAAAACTGTATAGGCACCCCGCACAGTCGTTGTCTTGGGGTCGCTTTGCAGAGTGAACTTCACTACTCCAAGGCCCTTTTACATGGCAATGGTCCAACGTCCATGCTCCTTTCTAGCCACGTGTCCACCCAACTTCACTCCAGACTGCTGATACGTTCAAGGATGTCTTCACCCTTTGTTCATTGTTTTTCGTCATCTGGTATACGAACGATCAGAAAGTAAAATAATTACTGAAGACCATTACGAGTAAGTTGCTTGTATTTATTTCAACTTGTTATTTTCTCTCACGGTTGTTTTTTGAGCGTGTTTTTGCTTACCGAAATTCCGTTGTTTCGCAGACGTGTTTGTTCAACCGTGAATATCCTTTATTCTTTAATATGCCTTCTGGTGTGCCAAAAAGTTTTTCTTTCAACTAATTTCAAAGTATACTTGTATAATTCTTTGAAGAACTTCGAAGACTTTAGTAACTGTAGGAGTATAGACTTTGGGAAAGTGTAATGGATCTTAAATTAATATGTAAACGTCTGAATATTTCTTCAGTTTACATGAAACACGTGGATGTTCTGATGTCAATTAGCTGGCAACACATACATATTATATGACAACGCTCAATATGTTACCATGGTTAAAAGCAAAACCGATTAAATATAAAGTTTCTCTCTTTTTGATGTGTTTAACTTGGATGTTCCATTCCAACGTAAGCGAAAACCTTGTTAAGTTAAATAAATAAATATACAGAAGGCTCTTTTGATCATTGTCATTTATCGGCTATAAAACATATTGGCTTCAGCTAGGTAATAGCAATAGATAGTTATCAGCCGATGGACGGCAGCTGCTGGCCAGCACCCGTCCCTGAAAAGAAATTTTGACGTTAATGGTGGATTCATTAATTTGTCCTGGGTATATACGGGCCGTTTCTTTGCACACTCTTTCTTTCTGTCTAATATCTGCGCCAATCTTTGACCTTCATGTGCAATACCTAGAAAGATGATCCATAACAAAAATGTTCTCTTGCCCCTATAATAATGATCATAGCCACAAAATAGCGCAACAAGAATGTGTCTATTATACCTATTACAAATTCACGCGCCCCACTTCGAAGCTAAAACTACGAAAAATTCACCCTCATTTATTGTAAGTTGACCTCACCATTACTCCGATGTATTCGCGCTGTGGACTACCAAAGTATATAGAATATTTTTCTTCACAAAAAAACTGCACACTGACGACTTTTATGAGCAAAGTTGGAGCGGCGAAGTGCAGTTCACCTGATGTTTTAAGTGTTGCTTGGAACAGTAAAAACTATTTCTTTTTCTTAGATGGATTCTAAATTTTAATTTACTAATTGATTATGCCTTAATATTGGAACGGTCATGGGTTTAAATGACATAAAGTTTAAATGCAGGGAAAACAAATAACTATTGTTGAGCAGGCTCAATCAATCTCAATTAATATTATTGATGTATATTTTGACAATCAATTTGGTCTAAAAGGTCGTAGATAAGATCCCTACACGGTACAAGCATTAATTTCTTATGTCTGTGGTGTACATGAACATGTCTGCTTGGTCTTCATAAGTATGCAAAAAAAACATCAAAATGTTTATCTACCCTATAGAATGACTTTTAAGCCATCATTAGTTTGGGTCAAGATGGCGCTGAGTGAATAATGTCAAAGGATATTTATGTATTATTTATATTATATACGGTTGGTTTACTATCTAATGCGGCACAGGAGTAGCCAACAAACAAGACATTTTTTTTGTCTCTGAATCGCAATCGTGCGTTGTTCCTTAACGAAGCATTGACCACGTGCATACATTACGGCACATCTACGTCCGACTGACAAATGTAGCCAATAAATCAAAATGGCCGCCCTCACTGTTTCATGCGACGGAATGTTTTGGTATTTTTATCGGATATTATAATATCGTGCTTTCAGTAATAACGATCGTTTCCTGTGTTACTTAAATGTGGGAGGGTGTTATGAAAAAACAACCGTTTTTTGGTAATGCTTTATTCATGAATTGCGTTTTAAGCCGTTATAAACAAAAAGTAGTAATTAATAGAGTATTTAAGGTTTAAAGATCATTTATCTATGAGCAAGCCACGCCGTACTTAATTTAATTTTCTTTTTTTTTACAGTGTTTGTTTAGTATTATAAAATGAATTTGACACAATTCTACTTTTGACTCAGTGTTTAAATAGAGGACTTATGCCTCTATATATTAAACACTGTGCCAAAAGTAGAATTAACTGTTGAGATTCTTTCGGCGTTTTTTCTTGACAGGGCGATTACGTTGATGCATCAATAAAAATATCTGTCTTTCATAACATGTTTTTAGGGGGAGGAAAACGAGCATTGATCCACCTGATCACCTGTAATTATCCTGAAACCTACATGAGAGTAGCGGTACCTGCATTTAAGGAATGCTTCCTTTTGGAAGGATCTCATGTCATATTTGGTTGCCAGAAGACAGAAAATAAAATTATTGAATAAATCATTTTATTTTATATCTTACAGCTAGATAAGCACAGTGGCCAGTATCTAAGTCACAATTACAAGACAATTTTATACATTGCCAAGCAAGTTGCGCTTACGTCATCGTGCATAATTATCACCTCTCCCAAGATTGAGCACTTACGAGACATACGCGAGATGTTCAGAAAATGCGTAAACCAACTCACTTTACGTGTTTGTGTAGTCATGCACTTAACTTTATCCTCCTCACTCTACCACATTTTCATATAAGGAGATGGAATTTTCTCGCCAAGTGCGCCATAGCGAACGTACTATTTCTCAAAGTTACATTAGGCGTATGAAGAAATTGTCTCATGTTTTCCTGTGAACAGACAATATTTCTAAGCGAAATTGGATAGAAAACAAAAAATATTACTTTCCGTTCAAGATTGATTGAATAACGTTAAAGGAAACACGTTGCTAGATGTTGGAATAGAGAGGCATGTTTATCATCGACTGTTTACGTATTTTGTGTGGTTGTGCAAGATTTCTGAGAAGGTAATATGTTGGCCTTCATAGTATACATACATTATGTACTTACACCATAGTTTAATATCTTAAGATGTTCTATCCTGCCTACACAAAAATCCTTATAATTATTTACTTTTTATGCACTTATTGCATGATTTATCTTTGCATGTTTATTAAAATTGTTAACAGTAAATTGATTTATATTTTGTTTGTTATACAAAGAATTGTTTAGTTATCTTAGCTTATGAATATTTACTTTAAAGAAAACATATTTATCTAACTAATATTAAAATATCAAAGTTGGTTAGTATGGATGAATAAGACATAGGCTATATAACAATCCATACGGACAAAGCCACTGGCCTAGTAATTTTTATAATCCTTTGTTAGGCCTATCGTATTGAAGATCCATACTTAAAAAGATTACCCTTAAACACCTGCATTAGCAGTCAGTATGGCCAGCCTTAAAAAAGTAATCTTACCAAATAACCCCAGGTGTAACACGATAGCCTTTCCCTAAGGGACTCTTTTGAAAATGAGAGCGAATAAGGAAGCAACCAGGCCAAAATGCTCATCTATAAAAAACTCCTTTATTTCTTGAAGCTATTTAAATATGCAAATAAGGTTCATTCCGCCTTAAAAGCATGTAAAGTTTGCCGTGTTGTAAGGTTTTAGTTATAAAATGAGAGGTGAGGGTCACATGCAAGTGATGTTTCGGGGGAATGTTGAGGTAATCCGCCTCAGGCAAGGCAACTTACCTCGGCCCAGGAGCACTGAGCGAATGTTGATGGAGGGTTAGGTAAGTTAGAGGTTAGTTAAACCGTTGGTCAGATTAGGTTACAAAATATAAACAAAACACGCCTTTTTCTCTGTATTTATAAATGTATGTAACAATAAAAGGATATAAATAAAGTTTACACGTTATCTGACACCCATAATACAAGCTATGCGCAGTTTGGGTCTAGATGGCGCTGTGTAAATAATGTATAAATAAATAAAAATATACTTAATACTTATTATTTATTTACATATATCTTAGAATTTTACCCATATAAGCAAGCATTTCTTACTTTCTAAGGAGTTGGCAGGCTGTTATTCTGTTCATCACATAGTATACATAGACTGCATCACACTACTAAACGTGATGATAAAGTTTATGTTCCTAAGCTTCAGAACAAATTGAATTAACTGTGTTAACTTGATCTTGTAGTTCATTTTCGGTGAAAGCCGTCCCCATTCTTGTTGAAGTATCTTACCTTACGCAGCGTAATCCTTGTACATCGCTTTTTGTTTGGCGGCCTCAACTTGGAGATGTCAAAAGTTGTGATGTTCGAACACAACGTACCGGTTTCAAAAACATCGCCCTGTTATTTGTATTCGATAATACTTATATATATTGGGGAAAAAAGTATTGATTTAATAAAAGGTAATTAGCTCCTTAGATGTTGTCTAAGTAGGAGCTTGGTTTCAAGGGTCGCTTCACAAATGAGAGCAATGGTTCTAATCTGGACGGGCAACTATAGATTTATCATTTCAGCCGAAAGACGTCCACTGCTGGACATAGGCCTCTCCCAAGGATCTCCAAACCGATCGGTCCTGCGCCACCCGCATTCAGTGGATTCCGGCGACCTTTATAAGATCATCAGTCCACCTTGTGGGAGGCCTACCACGGCTGCGTTTCCCAGTACGTAACTATAGGTTAGGAAAACGTAATTCGAATTGGGTTATACCCTGTTGCCCTCTCAGGCTTCGCCCCCTCAGGGGGCAACTGGGAATTCGTAAAAAATAATGTCCCAGTTGCCCCCGTGCCTCCTTTGAAGGGGCAACTGGGAGTATAATTTTTAAATTTTGAGACGCCGTAAAGTATAACTAGATATTTTTTCCATATGTTACTAGAAGTAAGTGAGTGTAAGTTTGAAGGGTCAAAGGAGGCACGGGGACAACTGGGATTTTTTTTACGAATTCCCAGTTGCCCCCTGAGGGGGCGATGCCTGAGGGGACAACTGGGAATAACCCACACTATTAAAGTCTAGTTTTTGTTAAGGGTTACGGATGTCAGATGGCATTCGCTTGATAGTAATAACGAGACTTGCCAAATCCTGGATTATAAAAGAAGAAGAAGAAAAGCGTACCCACTCACACTAGATCACTCTCGCTAGATTGGAAAAAAGCGCTAGGAAAGTTAGACTATTTGTAGCCAGAAAGTATTTCTCACTATGCTGACATTCTTTAGGATTTTCGAGCCTAACTATGCTGCCTTTGTAAGAAAAATCTTATTAAAAACGATTGCTTTATCTTTGCGACTTAAACTGTGGCAAAAAAGATGTTTTACTAGTAGTGCAGTCATTGAAGCATTATTGCTCCGAATTTTTTTACTGTGAACCGAATTGCATACAATTTTGGAATTAGGTTTATCTTACCCTTAACTTCAAAAGTGAAAATGATTTGAACTCCGCAACCACCCTGGGGGTGGTTGCCAACCTTTCTCGGGGGTGAATTTCTTTTTTTTCAAAATAACCTCGGATATCGATAGCAGGCCTAATTTTAAGCAAAAAATCATATATAAAGTTTTTAAAAAAATCCAATACTTTTCAAGTTATTGGCAATTGAAAATTCGCAATTTTTTCACGTTTTTCATCGGTTTTTTGCAAATATCTCCAAAAATATACGTTTCATCGAAAATTTTATAAAGAACAAAATTGTAGCAGGTAAAACAATGAACAATTTGGTTTTTTATAAAATATTCTAAGTGCAATATTACGCTAGATATTAAAGATCAAAGCCGTTTTTATTTTGTCTGAAATTTAATCGATGTGGTCAATGCCATCTAGCGGCGAGCAGATGCATTTTATGCATTCTAACATAAAAGGGTTTTGAAGTGCTTGAAATGAGCTTTAAAATGAGCACTATTAAATGTCTTTTGCACGTAAAATAAGTGAGCTGTATTGCAAATAAGGGGAGCATCTAATGTTTTTTCTTTTAAATCAATGGGTTTCATAAGTGCCATTTCCACCAAAATTTAAATTAATCGTATTCCGCCTAGGAATAACTTTATTATGAAGAGTTTGATAGATAGTATCAGTTTGGCTGCTTCAGGACACATATTATTCAAAAAAGTCACGATTAAATAAAAAATCAAAATTTCAAATTTTTAAAAAACCCACTTTCTTTTCATAATATCTCAAAAATGACGACAGATACGTATGAAAGTGTATTGATTAAAAATTTTGGTATTTTTCTGACAAACAATTTGGTTTTTTTGTTTTTTCTGTCAAACAAAAATTGGCGGAGATATGATTGTTTAAAGAGCGCGTGGCAGCGCAATCACAGCCTCTCTTAAGCCCTTGAACCCTTCACCGTTTTCGAAAAAGGTTTTTTACTATATATTGCAAAAAAGGATGTTGTAGCTCTCTTAATTACCTTTACAATGGTTTTTTATAAATTGTGATAGCATGAAAATTTAAGGAGTTATGGTCCAAAAACTTATCATATTTTTATCTACTTTGTAACTGAAAATTTCGGAGTGTGGATATTTGGCGCAATGAGAAAGTACGCAGTATAATAGAGACCTACAACTATTGTAATGTGTATATGTATACATAATATGGCTGCGGATGCAGAAAAGTTGGTCTGTTTTGTAATAGTACCTGTGGAACGTGCAGTGGAGATAACTGCCAAAATAGCCCTCCAATTCAGCCAGAAGATGTTGAATGTGACAGCGACTCCGACATTGAGTCATGAATAATAATATTATATTTTAATAATAATCCCATCAAAAACATTATGTAAAAAACCGGCCAAGTGCGAGTCGGACTCGCCCATGAAGGGTTCCGTAGCAGCAAATATCATCATAATATAAAAGTTCTTGTAGTTCTTTGTAAGTTTGATCGATGTTTTTTTATTTAAGTTGATTGAATGAGAGGAAAATTGCGGTTAACGATTTATGACGTATTAAAAAAAACTAATTACTTGATCTCGTTCAAACCAATTTTCAATGGAAGTTTGCATAGTATTGTATATCATATATTTTTTTTAGTTTTATCGTTCTCTTATTTTAGAAGTTACAGGGGGGGTCACCAACATTTTACCACTTTGGAAGTGTCTCTCGCGCAAACTATTCCGTTTAGAAAAAAATGATCTAAGAAACCTTATTATCATTTTTAAAGACCTATCCATAGATACCCCACAAGTAAGGGTTTGATAAAAAAAAATTTTTTGAGTTTCAGTTCTAAGTATGGGGAGCCCCCAAAATTTATAAACTAATTACTTGATGTCGTTCAAACCAATTTTCAATGAAAGTTTGCATAATAATGTACATCATATATTGTTTTTAGATTTATAGTTCTCTTATTTTAGAAGTTACAGGGGGGGGGACCAACATTTTACCACTTTGGAAGTGTCTCTCGCGCAAACTATTCAGTTTAGAAAAAAATGATGTAAGAAACCTTATTATCATTTTTAAAGACCTATCCATTGATACCCCACACGTAAGGGTTTGATGAAAAATTTTTTTTTGAGTTTTAGTTCTATGTATGGGGAGCCCCCAAAATTTATTATTATTTTTCTATTTTTGTATGAAAATCTTAATGCGGTTCACAGAATACATCTTCTTACTAATTTTCAACAGTATAGCTCTTATAGTTTCGGTAAAAAGTGGCTGTGACATACGGACGGACAGACAGACAGACAGACAGACATGACGAATCCATAAGGGTTCCGTTTTTTGCCATTTGGCTACGGAACCCTAAAAACTGGCCAAGTCTCGATGGAGCTGCTGTTTATCTCTAAAAAGTAATGAAATCTTGACAAAGTCGTGCCAAGTCTAAGGTTCCTTACTGCGATTTCTTTATTATTATAGTTAATGTTGTGTGACTTGGCCGTTGAAGGGTACACAAGGGTACAAAACCAGGTAAATTTACTTGTATCCACTAATGTATAAAGAATGTTCAACGGCCAAGTCACATAACATTAACTATAATAATAAAGAAATCGCAGTAAGGAACCTTAGACTTGGCACGACTTTGTCTAGATTTCATTACTTTTTAGAGTTAACAAGCAGCTCCGTTGAGACTTGGCTAGTTTTTTACAGAAGGTTTTTGGTGGGATTTTACTTCTTTTTGTAGAAACGTGGGCATATTGGTTTATTTTATACTAGCTTTCTGCCCGCGGTTTTAACCGCGCGTAATTTCTTTTTTCAAATATCTCGCGGGAATGAGACGTTTCCCGTATGAATTTTATAGCCTATGTCCAAATTCGGGTTATAATCTATACATGTGCCAAATTTCATCTAAATCCGTTTAGCCGTTTAGGCGTGATTGAGTATCAAACATCCAAACATTAAACATCACCAGGTACTCCAGATCTTCGATTATTCTAGTTTTTATAGCTTTCCCTTTATGTGGCCATTAAACCCTAACTCCGTGCCAAATTTCAGCTCTCTGAATCTATGGGAAGTACTAGTTCTATTTTGATGATCATGAGTGATTGTATAAATGAGTCTGTCATAAATGCGAAATTTTGCTTTCGCTTAACTTCGGAACTAAATGACCTACAGACTTGAAATTTTGGATTTTAAGTATGTGATTATAGCTTACTGGATGACGAAAATTTCTGCATTCTGGTCTTATCCAGAGGTTCTCAAATAGGGGCCTGAAAATGCGGCGAAATGGTTCCAGTAAAGGATGGTACGGCAGTGTTTGCTTCGCGCTCGACTTGGCGGAGGCACTGCCGTGCCCCCAGATATTAAATTTTATATAATTTGTAAATATTTTATTCAATAAATGGCAATTTTTTGTGATTTTTTCAATTTAGGGGTTGTTTGCAAGGGTTGTAAGATTTTCAAGGGGTTGAAAATGATTTTAATATTAGGTAATTATGTTAGAAAATACTTTACAATTTCACCACTTACTATTAGACATGTTTTCTAGCGATAAAATGGCTTAATGACAATTTTTTCATTAAGGGGTTGTTTACACCCCTTAAAAATAATAGGCGGAGTTCAGATCATTTTCACTTTTGAAGTTAAGGGTAAGATGAGCCTAATTCCAAAATTTCATGCAAATCGGTTCACAGTAAAAAAATTCGGAGGTAAGACCATATTTTTCGCTTCAATGACTGCACTATAGTGGATGGTTTAAATACCGGGTCGTGATCCTGCGTTTAATTCCCGGGTCGAGCAAATTTTTTGTATGTTTTTTGGTATATTGCTCGAGTTTGTGATTACCAGTCCTCACTGGTAGTACTCATACCTATTTGTAGCATAATAATAATAAATAATAAATAATAAATAATATTTATTATTTATTATTATTATGCTTTGCGGATTTGAATTTCAAAGGGAACCATTATTTAGCTAATGGATTTAGTGTCCTGACTCCTTTATAATATAAACAGTTTAGTACATGTGTTTGGTAATTATTTAAATTTAATGTTTTACGCAAAATCAGCTGTAATTGTGAAATTAAGTTATGTATGGCTTAATTACATTAATTAATTAATTTATAACGCTAAATGTAATTTTGTAAATACGAGAGAAAATATTATCTTCATTATAACTTTCTGAGTTGACTTGTAGGTTGTGGCATTCATTCCGAATATTTAATTAAGAGAATAACTTAAGACACTTTTAGCTTCTTGGAATATTGAATGAAAATTAAGCCTAAAAAGAATAATTATAATTAACTTATTAAAATTAAAGAAATTGTTTATTACCTATTCGGTACACTGAAATTATTTGAAAAGTAAGTTGGTATAAATTGAACTGTAGTTCGTAGAAGCTTGCTTTTATTGCTAATAAGTAGAAAAACTAATTGTTTCAACAGTCTTAATCTTCATGCCCCTTTTGCCTGACCCGGGAATTCAACCTGCACCCCGAATTCATGACCCGGTACTCCCTTCAATACTAAAAAGTATTAAAAATTCATTACAGTACATTACATGTTTGTTCGTCACTCTGACAACTTGAAGGTAACCCGCACCGAACATGAGAATTCATTTAGGAACGATATTTATCCGGGGTCCGAAAATACTCGTCTGTTTGTGTATTCTGATCGATTCGGTTGAGTCAAAATGGCGTTCATTACCGGTGCCAATCCTTATTAGCCACTAATAAGTGCGAAATGCTATCGAGTAAGAGTAGCGACAGGTGCCTGGGGGTTATACATAGATAATATCTCGTATGTTGATTTATTAATGTACGGAGTATATTGCGAAAACATCTATCTTAATATAGTTAGTGATTGGCCCGATGCATGATGGCGCATTTAGAAGCGTCGTCGTGGATACGAATCCTACCGAAAAACTTTTCATGACATCACATTGTGATGATCATTATTTTGTGTTTGTCCTGTGTCTGTCTGGAAGAGCGAGAATTTATGTGAGATGTAATCGGAGAGATTTTGGTTAATTTCATATTAATTTAATTCCCATTCGCGAATGGATACCAAATTAATATTATAAAGGAAATAAAGTTATGTGACCTACATACATAATTATTATGTCATGTGGAGATATAGTATGGATTAAATTGTCCTGTTTCTGGATGTTTATTTGTTTTTTTTATGCTGAATCAATTGGCAGACTTGGCAGTATTTATTTTATTACCCAACAAAAGTTATTTTCGTTTTATAGCATTGAAGCATTTATTTCATATTTTCGGAAACGCTGATTGGTAGGGAATGTTTCTAGCATAGAGTCTGCCTGATATCATAGTATTATAGCCAAAACGAATTTTTAAGGTAATATTTTTGGTGTGCATCGCATTGAATCTCAAAGCTCTAAATCAAATAAAGTACAATCACCCTCAATTGAAAAGAGAGAACAGACCAATTCAGAAACCAATATATCTCCTTCAAAGCCCAAAAAATATCCCTCACAAACAGGCCTCATCCAACCCTTCCCATTTATCCAAAAACCACTCCGTCTAAATTCAAAAACCGCGCAAATCCTCATATAAAAAGATAATTGAGGCGAAAGCGTCCGTATCGGCTGTCTTTTTGTCCGTGGCTCGGAGGCCCCGATAAATAAAGCGAATGCCAATGGGCGGATGCTATCAAATGCACCTGTCGATTTTTCAACGAGTAGTCGGCCAAGTGTTAGTGCGGAGACGGCTTTTTGCATTTAATGATGATGATTAAATGTTACGACCTCTATGTTGATCAGCAAACATCAAGTACTGACTTCAATTCTAGAAACTAAACTGAACTGCGGATCGGTGCCGTCGAATAAGTCAAAGACTAAGAACGTTTGTCCACCGCTGCCGTCACCGGGCCGTCACCTAGAAAAAGATGACGCGCCGAGGTAGCGGTACATACATTTACTAGAGTCGTTTGTCCACCGCACGCCCGTCACCCGAGCGCCGTCATCTTGAAATTGGTCAGAAATAAAATCGGTTCTCGGTGACGGCCCGGTGACGGCGGCGGTGGACAAACGCTCTAAGAAGACCCAGGAATTGACCCCAGGATACCTATATTATGGCCAGGTATGGCGGTAAATATGTAATACCAAAGATGGTAAATCGGACCATAGTCCCCTAGAAAACTTGATTTAGCTCGGAGGAAGCTCTTGTAATGAGACCTTAAATCTTCTACAATTGGATGGATTATAAATTAAATTAAGACAATAGTATTCGAATTGGTTTTAATGATTCCATTAATATCCTGAGCGCTTTGTTCCAATATAATTGGGTTACATTTGGATCATGACTTACCAAGTTCCATAATTACATTCTTACTGATCAAGACTGGTCGCTCCCTGTGGTACACTACTTCAGGTACTACGGAATAAAAGTCGTTATATCGATCTATGGATATATTTATTTAACTTCAAACCCGTGGTCCTATATAGTCTGGAAAATCCAAACGTCACCGCGAAGCAACTAAGCATAGCGCCATCTATTGGTGAGAAGCGGAACTAATCGTGCAACTAACATCAACATAATCGCCCACCATGGACAAATATGACATTTGTCCTTAACCACTCAAACGTCCGCGCGCGTTTCGCTAGGTTGTCAGGACAGTCCGCGAGTCACGTGATACGCGCAAAATAAAATCGATAGGAGACGTATGCTAAATAAATGCTTATTACTCAGTAAATAACTCAAATATCGCAAAATGAAGAATACTAACAAAAGGCTCATTAGTTGACGATTTTTAGGCAATAGTTATATTTGATTTTAACATTTTATTCTATTAATGATCTTACAGTGAACTTTAAAAAATGCTAATTTTGTCCTAGTTTTCAATTTCAATATTTTTTTTTATTAGATATTTTTGACGTTTACAATATTAAAACTATTTTGGGTTTTAGGTAATTCTATGGCCTTTCATTTGGAACCAAAATCCCATAATAAATCATCTTAAAAATATTACAAATAAAATAAAAACTAAAGCTACATAATCTGTGAAATTGAAGTTCACGTATGGTAAATTGTCTAATCCAGATTGAAATATGGAATATTTCAAGAAAGTATGGTAATAACCAGGCTATAATATTAGTAAGTTTTCATATTAAAACATTTAATTACGATATAATATAAGAACTTTTTTAGATCTTCCAATTATTCACTAATAAAAACACAGAGTCACCGACCTATTTTTAATCCAAATTTTAACTTAAAAACTGACTGGAATCGCACATAATGTTATAAAATATGAAAATATGTAAGATTATAAATATTTTGATATACATAACAATAATATTTTATTACTTACGGCATGATTTCTCGAATAAAATAGCTGGAGTCACTCGCACACTGATCCACAAAAACAACAAGCAACTTGACAATTTATTTTTTTGTAGCCATGAGCCGAAGTTATGTTCCACTTAAAATAAGGTGTGGTACATATCATAGAGCGTCAAAAACCAGCAACAGTACAGACTATAAACATCCACAGCGATAAGAAAAAGAAAAAAACAATAGGCGGGCGCGAATTCTTAAAAATGTAACTGTAGTTACACGGACTGTCCTGAGGTATATGGGCTCTGTAACTGTGGTTACAGTGGACGTATGAGTGGTTAAAAAACATTAACTTCTTACTATATAAGACCTTGTACAGTTAACCAAAATAACTAACATTAATTGAGATACAAAATAAACTTAACAGACATTTATCTTAATAATTAAAAAATATATAAACGGAACAAAATTAAATCCGATTGAACAGAATACTGGTTTACATGACTGCCTACTCACATACGATCGGAAGCAAACACAACTTAGAAATAGGACGCTTAAAAACTCCATTTTTTGTTTTTAAACTCACTACTCGTATGAGTCCGTCTTCTCCGGGATGAGTAGCAATCACTCTCCCATATAGCCATCGGCAGGGTGGCAACCCATCCTCTTTCACTAAAACAACATCGCCCACTTTGGGCTGTTGTTCCTGTGTTGACCACTTATAACGGTGCAAAAACTTAGTTAGGTACTCTTTAGACCATTTTTGCCAAAAAATTTGCAGCATTTTTTGAGTGTATTGCCACCTTCTAAGGGAATTGATACTATTAGTTTCGTAATTTTGGTCAGGAGGAGTTACAATAGGCTCCCCAACAAGAAAATGTCCTGGCGTTAAAATTGTGACATCATCCTCGGAGTTACCGGATACCACCGACAGCGGCCTTGAGTTAAGGCAAGCCTCCACCTGAGCCAGTACAGTAGCCAACTCTTCATAAGTCATAGTAGATTGTCCTATAACCCTTTTTAAGTGGTATTTTACCGACTTTACCCCTGCCTCCCAGAGGCCACCGAAATTGGGTGATCTTGCCGGGATAAAATGCCAATTGCACCCGTTACTGGCCAACAATTCGGCTACCTCGTCCAGCATAGACCCCTTTTCGGCCAGAAAAAGTCGTTTAAGCTCACTTGCTGCTCCAACAAAGTTTGTTGCGTTGTCACTCCAAATATCGGAGCAGTGACCCCTTCTTGCAGTAAACCTTTTAACCACTCAATCCCGAACCGGCACTCGGGTGCCGCGTAACAATAGATTTTCTATTGTGTCTGGTAATCCGGGGCTTGAAAGATTAAATGCTTGTAGGAATCCCTCTGAAGTGAGATCCGTAACAGCTTCCAAATGTATGGCTCTTGTTGCCATGCATACAAACAAGCATATGTAGCCTTTATGAGACTTATGTCCTCGACCCTTTGCTGTTCTGATCTGGATCGGGCCTGCGTAGTCCACACCGGCCGATTTAAATGGACGACCTGGAGTCACTCTAGCAGCAGGTAACTGTCCCATAAGTTGTGTTTGAGTGTTGCTGGAATTTTTCACGCATGTTACACACTTGCGAAAGTAAGATCGAACCTGCTGCTTTGCTCCTAAAACCCAATACTTTGATTGAATATAGTACAACATCAGCTGTGGACCGCCATGCATTGTCTGTTTGTGGGCATCTGCAATTATCAAGTTGGCTAAGTGACACCTTTTTGGTATCAATATTGGATGTCTTTGGTTGTAGCCAAGATCAGAATGATCCAATCTGCCACCTACTCTCAATATCTCATCCTCATCAAAACTTGGATTCAACGATCGGAGACTGCTGCTTTTAGGTAAGTTCATTTTCTGTTTAATTAAAGTACATTCATTTTTGAAATGAAATGCTTGATATTGCTTAATACATAACTTTAATGCTTCATTTATCTCTTTTGTAGTTAAGTATCCTTGTATTCTATTACCCGACCTTGATCTCAAATTATTTACAAATCGTTTACAGTACGCTATCACTCTTTGCATTCTTGTAAGAGAGGAAAATCTTTCCCAGATACTATCTTCTGTAACAGCGCAATGAACCTTAACCTTTTCCAATGTTGTAGTTATGTCTTTAGGTTTCTGGTAGTTAATAGTTTCGTTGCGTAAAAAATCTGGACCGTTAAACCATATTTCATTAGTCACTAGCTCTGCTGGAGACAGTCCTCTTGATGCTCCATCAGCTGCATTTTCTTTAGAGCTCACATGTGACCAGCTATGAGAATCTAAATTAGATTGTATTTCTGAGACTCTGTTTGCCACGAAAACTTTCCATCTGCTTGCATGACTATTAATCCAGGCTAGAACCACACTCGAATCTGTCCACGCGTGCATGTTGTCTCTTTCTATGTTTAATACTTTCGCTGTTTCTAACATGACTCTCGTCAACAGGACCGCTCCACATAGCTCCAGTCTGGGGATCGAGACCTGCTTCACAGGCGCAACCTTTGTCTTTGCAGTCACCAAAGCTACATGTATCTTACCAAGGGAGTCGATTACACGGATATAAACGACCGTTGCGTATGCTACCTTGGAAGCATCGCAGAACCCATGTAATTCTACCTTCACATCATCATTTTTGGTGCCAACCCATCTTGGTAAATTGATTTTTTCTAATAACTTTAATTCTTCGCGATAAGAAAGCCATTCTTTCAAAATATCGGTAGGTACTTCTTCATCCCATTGAATACCCACCAACCACAATTTTTGTATAATAATTTTTGATTTTATGATACTTGGACCTACCCATCCCATAGGGTCATAAAATCGAGAAATGTCACTAATTATTTTTCTTTTAGTTACAGGTTGTTCCAGTTCCGGGAGTTTGACATTGTAACGGAAGGCATCTTCACTTCGGTTCCAGGTAAGACCTACAATTTTCATCGTCTCATCTGATTTAATTTTTAATTCCTCTTGCACATCCGTTTTTTCCTTTTTCTTGACCATTGCTTCTAGTAGTTCCTTATTATTACTTGTCCATTTCATTAATTTGAATCCCCCTTTACCCAGCAATTCATTCATCTCTTGGTATATCCGCAATCCTTCTTCCACAGTTTGACATCCTGTCAGCAAATCATCCATGTAAAAATCACTTAAAACTATTTCAGCTGCCGTTGGATAATTACTGCCTTCGTCTAGAGCCAATTGCTGTAAGGATTTAACTGCCAGATAAGGTGCTGAAGCAGTTCCGAACATTACCCTCAGCATTCTAAAATGGTTGATTGCTGTGTTACTGTCATCTCGCCATAGAATCCGCTGATAGTCGACCTCAGTACTGGCCATCTTGATCTGCAGGTACATTTTTGCGATATCGGCAGTGATGCAAATTGGTGGGATACGCCAACGCATGACCAAGTGTCGTAACTCTCGCTGCAAAGTAGGTCCGACTAAGAGATTATCGTTAAGCGAGTGATTATTCCTACCTTTACAGGACGCATCAAACACTATTCGAAGCTTCGTGGTGTCCTTATCTTCCCGTATTACCGCATGGTGAGGTAAGTAAATGGCATTAGGATTCTCCCGCTCCTCTTCTGGTACAAGTTCCATATGGTTAAGGTCGAGATATTCTTTTATTCCTTTTGTGTATTTATCCTTTAGTTCTTTATTTTTGTTTAATTTGTGTTCTAACGCTTTGAATCTCTTTTCAGATATCTCCCGAGAGCCGTCCACCAGCGGAGGATCGTTCTTCAAAGGAAGACAAACCACATATCTCCCTTCATCATCTCTCGTAGTGGTTGCAGCATAAATTTCTTCAGACCTTTTTTCTTCATCTGTTAACCTTATTACGTTATTTGTTTCAGGTTCTGCTTCCATCTCCCAGAATCTTCTAAGAAGATCATTGTCATCAGTACGAGAATGCAAAACATTAATTTTATTAATTAGTTTTTCATTTACCTGTATGTTTCCTGACAGGATCCATCCAAACGCAGTAGCTTGTGCTAACGGCGTTCCCTCGGGTCCTCTCTTTATACCTTCCATGAGTATTTGATTGTAGACACCTACCCCAAGCAGAACATCAATTCTACTGGGGGTGTGATACTCTGGATCAGCTAGTACTAGACCTTTAAGTTCGATCCACTTCGACGGATCAATCTTACAAGTTGGTAACGGAGCTGTTATTGATTTTAAAACATAAGCTTCTACTTTTATTTTGAAATTAGAGTCAACTCGTGATTGAAGATCAAGAACCACCATGGCCTTTGAAGTTGACTCTTGCTCGCCCAGACCCGAAATCTGTCCCAATACCGAAGTCTTTCTTAACCCAAGACGCTGAACAGTAGACTCCGTTACGAAAGATGATTGTGAGCCTTGGTCAAGTAGAGCTCGAACAGTGTCATTACCTGTTTTCGACTTGACATCTACTAGCGCTGTTGCTAGAAGAGCCTGATTGTAAACCCTTCCTGACGAAAAACAAGAGATTGATGACTGATGATTATCGAGCGATTTCTGGGCTGCCACCTTTTCCACAGACCTATCCCTGACCTCATTGGTCCCCGAAGTAGGCTTTTCACTAGGGTGCAAAAGAGAGTGGTGTTTTCTTTTGCAAACACGACATTTTAAATTGGTACGACACGTTTTGGCAGAATGATTGCTACCCAAGCAATTAAAACAAGCGTTGCTTGTCTCGACAAATTTACGACGGGCATCAACCGACTCTTTAATAAAATCCTTACAAAATGACAGTGTGTGTGCTCCCGAACAAAACAAACATTTATAATTGGCTACATGCAGCGATTTCATTTTAGCAATTTCCCTATGAGCCGTAAACCTCTTTCCGGAGCTGGATCCGGAATCCAAAAATTCTATCGCGCGATATCGGTTCGTGAGGAATTCTTTAAACACCGCGTAGGTTGGCAACTCGTCTGCTGAGCTATTCTCACTAACCTTAAACTCCCACTGGCGCTTGGTTTCCGGATCCAACTTCAGACTCAGTATGTAAATGATAATCACGTCCCAGCTTCCAACATCCACCCCTATATTACCTAGCGCAGCTAGGCAATCATTAGTGGTGTCTATTAAATCTTTCAAATCATGGGCCGACTCGCGTGATATATTCCTCTGGCTAAGCAATCTTTTTAGAGTTAAATTACAAATATATTTTTTATTATTATATCTGTCCTCAAGTAATTTCCATGACCTATCATAATTATCATTGGAAATAGATATGTGCCTTAAACATTGCTCTGCTTCTCCTTCCAAGTAACTTTTAAGATAGTGTAACTTTTGCACCTTGGACAACTCCTGGTTTGTGTGAATCAAAGCAATGTATAAGTCTCTGAATGTGGACCATTCCGAGTATCTCCCAGAGAAAGTAGGAATATTAATTCTCGGCAATTTAATGTGTGAAGATGCTTTTACATTAACAAAATTAGAATTTTCTGATTGTGATACAGTACTAGGTTCGTTTACCTTAAATTTTTCTAACAACGTTTTCAACTCGGCTTTATACTCTAAATAACACTCTTCAGTCTGATCATAAATTTCCTCTTTAACATACTCTGTACTAGACAATGTTTTCTTTTCTACAGTACGCTTTAAATCTTTATGTCCAGACAAAAATTCAAACCACATTTGATCCACTAATTCTAACCGTCCCTCTATGTACTGTTTTGTGATTCGATCCTTGGGGCTCTTTTTAAAGTTAGCTTTAGCTTTACTAATGCGTTCATATAATTCCATTTGAAAATCTAATAATTCTTCCATTTTTGCACCCATTACAATTACTTATGTTATTTCACAACAAAACTAAATTGAACCAACCAAAATTTATAAGTGTTTTGAACTTTGAAAACAAACAACCTAAAAATATTCGAAACAAACAAAATCTTTCTAAGTGTTTTAAACTAAAAATTTCGCTTAAAAATTGGGCATAGGTTCCCCGTGTTTACCTTTTTTGAGAAACTATTCTAAGTCCTAACTAAAAACATGCAAAATTATTCTAAGTACAAATTAAATTTAAAGTCCAACTACACACTAAATCACGAACATTAAAGTTAAAATTGTCTTTCAAATAAAGTTCAAATTTGCTCACTTTTTCTAACGGCCACAAAGATTAAAGATGAAATCTCCTTAGTAATAAGGTTCAATGTACTCACGATTTTCCAAGATACTGGAACACCACACACACACCACCACTCACTGAATTACCGCCACTCTGCAACGGCCACCACTTTGGCCGCCTTGACTGCACTGCACCGTGCGCACCACCACTGCAACTGCTGCAATCCAGCTGCATGCACTGCTCCGCTCCAATCCTGACGCGCCGACTGTACGTCAGACGCCGTCCGAGGTCACCTGACCCCTGGTCTTCACTACGTTTGCGACAGCGACCCACTGCCCGTAGCGACGAAGCCAAAAATCCAAATATCCACTGATATTCCGGCAATGAAGGACCATGATCAAGACTGGTCGCTCCCTGTGGTACACTACTTCAGGTACTACGGAATAAAAGTCGTTATATCGATCTATGGATATATTTATTTAACTTCAAACCCGTGGTCCTATATAGTCTGGAAAATCCAAACGTCACCGCGAAGCAACTAAGCATAGCGCCATCTATTGGTGAGAAGCGGAACTAATCGTGCAACTAACATCAACACTTACATTATTTTAATGGAATTGTTGTAAGCTTAGTGTAACTTAACATTATCAGGTTTACTTCGAGAGCAAGCATTAAAATGTTACTGGCAACATAAGAATAAGTTAATACTATAGTCAAATTGAACGTCATTGACTATAGTCGATTAATTTTAATAGGTCACATTTGACAGTTCATTTACGCAAAGAAAAATATACCTTACGCTAAAGGAATAAAACTCAAGAAAATAACATCAGTTTTTATTAATACAATTATTATTTATTTAGAAAATTAGACTCTACTCCTGATTTACTTAAGTAGCAATTTTCTTAGCATAAATGAACTGTCAAAAATGTTTCCTATTCATAAACGTAATATAGGTAACTAACCAATATTATTTCCATGTTCCTATTAAAATGACTCGACTTTATCCTATATTATCAATACCGTACAGACAAGTATACCAAAAATATTAAAAATGTATTTTTAGAGTCCTGGTAAAGTTCTTGTAATAATAAAGTTTTCGAACCAACATTATCAAGACTTTTATGTATGTACGAGTATATGAAACCTTTTATCTAAAATCAGATTCATTTCATTATTGTTGAAGAGTTCTAACAATGACAATACAAAATAATATCATGTAATGTTATTGATCTCAGATAAAATACTTTACTTTTGTCGATAAGAAAATTTTCCGCGCTATTACTTCCAAGTTCTGTACAATAAGCCTTACTTTTTTAACCGACTTCAAAAAAGGAGGAGGTTCTATGTTCGACTGTATGTATTTTTTTTTTTTTTTTTTTTTTTTTTTTTTTTATGTATGTCCGTCGATTTCTCCGTCAATTGTGGACCGATTTAAATAATTCTTTTTTTATTTGAAAGTGCATAGTTCCGAGGTGGTCCCATTGTCACCATGTCAGGATCTGATGATGGGATCCCGGGAAAATCAAGGGCAAACCTCAAATTTTATAGGCGCACACTACGCGTTACTTGTTTTTTCTGAAGCCATTTAAGTTTTTGCGTCCTATAGACATCACTTTATGTTGATTAGCTGATGATGGAAGGTACAACTCCTTAACGGTTAGGAGTTAGGGGATAATTCTTTCAGTATTGTAAGAATATGTGGACCGTTATTTGTATTTCATGTACTTTTGCAGCTAAGCTGATGATGGAAGGTACAACTCCTTAACGGTTAGGAGTTAGGGGATAATTATTTCAGTGTTGTAGGAATATGTGGACCGTTAGTTGTATTTCATGTACTTTTGCAGCTAAGCTGATGATGGAAGGTACAACTATGATGATGGAAGCTAAAGGGTACGACTTCTTAATTCTTATGTCCCTCTTGCGGGCTGCATCTTTAGTTGGTCTACTGAATAGTGCTGGACACTTAATGAATACCTAATATTGTCAAATAATACAATTCTACTATTTTACTCGTATTTTTGTTATCAATATTATGTATTTTTGTTATCAATATTATGAGAGAGTTTTACTCACCCCTACGTATTATTCACACTAAAAATAGAAAAATAAACAAACTTTTTAAAAAAAAAATTAAACCGACTTCAAAAAAAAAACAAAAAAAAAAACCTAAAAACACTGAAAAGCAAAAAATAATTTTAATAAGACATTCATCAAATGCGCTTATTGTCTAAGCCTATTAATAACATTAAATTGTATTTACGTGCTAGGTAGGTACCTACTAATCTGTTTGAAGTCGGTGCCAAGCCAAAGGTAATGAAAAATGATACATACCTAATAATTTATGTATTATACAGGGTTACAAATAATCCGCGGCCGTAGGTACGTAGTCTGGGTACCTACTATTTGGCTTGGCACCGACTTCAAACAGATTAGTAGGTACCTACCTAGCACGTAAATACAATTTAATGTTATTAATAGGCTTAGACAATAAGCGCATTTGATGAATGTCTTATTAAAATTATTTTTTGCTTTTCAGTGTTTTTAGGTTTTTTTTTTTGTTTTTTTTTGTTCAAGTAGAAAATCTTATACCAAGTCCTGAATGTATTCGATTTATATAAGTAATCCGTTTATATGATTTTTCTTTATACAGGAGTTATCTTTGTGGATACCATATTTACTTGGGGCAGCTAGGGTCAGACTTCAATTGCTTTTTTTATGTCAGAGGCGGCAAACGAGTCAGCAGGTCGCCTTTTAAGGGGGGGAGGGGCTGGTTCCGGCAGTCTCACAGACGAAACACAGTAGTAGTCACTCAAGCTGGTGTTATGTGAGAGGGCGGTACTTTCCCGGACGAGCCGGCCCATTCGTACTTTAAAACAGCATCTACCATTATTACCATAACATCTACCACTATAAGAGGGTTACACCACCCTTGGGGACCATGGTCTAATGATGGTACATTAGCCCATGGTCTCCGATGGTTCTGGGTCTCTATGTGTCGTATATACTCGTATACTCGTATTAGGTAGGTATGCCAGCGAGCGACGATAATTTTGTTAGCGTGATGCAGGATTTCATACCCACCAGCGCCATCTATCGTCAGGTTGTAGCGTGCCGGTACATCATGTTTGATGACCAAGTTAGGGGTCGCCTCAATGCATGATAGGAGAAAATCCATTTATTTATTTGATATGGATGCTTTATGTGGTTGTAATAATAATTGATAGATTGTATAATCGTTGACATTGCCTGATATGATTTTAGATGTAAGAAGATAAGACATTTGTGCAAATATTTATTTATTTATTTATACCAACATAAGATACAGTATAATTTAAGGTATAACATAACACAACATTTGCGCTTAGGGACATACACGGCATCATACTCGTACTTACTTTCTTCATCCTAAGTCTTAACCCTGAATAGTTTTTCACATTTCCATATTCACTGAAAGCAACTTTCATATATTCCAGCTTTAAACCTGTCGGAGGGGTGTAATGTGACAATATTGCCGAAGTGTCAAATCTGGTTCCGGACATTTCATACCCAATTGGCCCCTTCGAAAAGAACCTGGCTTGTATAGCACCCAGCATAAGTTGGCTCCTATAATACTGATGTCAAACGCTCGCTGCCCTCGGTGTCATAAACCATCTGTGCGCTAGGGCGACCCGTGTGCGGTGCGTCACTTATCGATAACTGCCCGCTTTCTTCCAGAAAATCGTGTCGACAGCGACTTTGATTGGGACGACGATTAGTTACAACTTAATTTGAGTTTATTGTGTTTTTTTATCGCGGTAGCCAATTTCATTCACCATGATATTATGTTGTAATAGGTTGATAAGAAATTAGTTCAAATCTATTATCAATTTTTATGTAATAACTATAAGTTCATTGATTTCATTCATTTTAACCACTCAATCCCGAACCGGCACTCGGGTGCCGCGTGACAATAGATTTTCTATTGTGTCTGGTGATCCGGGGCTTGAAAGATTAATAAATTTAATTATTATTAAATATTTTTGTCTTTATTATCCATTCCATACCTTTTCTTGTGGTAAAAAATATTTATACTATTAATATCGACACTACGCTGGTGCTACACTACGCCTCCCCATTAGACCTGTAAGTGCGAAAGAGAGATAAGTAGTACTGTCGCACTCCCACATTTTTATAGCCCCGCGGGCAGCGAGCGTTTGACATCAGTAATTCCGTAGCCTCTCTTGCTTTGTATCGACTTGGGGAAGTGTTAGGGGTCTTTGTAATTTGGTCACCTTGTAATAGGTATTGATTCAACTTTTGTGTTCGCATATAGAGTATAATGCTCGTATTATTTCATGGTGAAAGGATATCGGAATCAAATCTTGAATATGTTTTAGACTCGCGTCGATTCTGGGGAAGGAGTTGGTAATCTTGTCTGCCTAAGTAAGCGACAAACGTATGTAAATGGAACTGAAGATTTCCTGAGTAAGCGCATTATTCTCTGTCTGAATAATGTCAGTATAGATAGAGAGTAAAATATGATACAGTGGTTCTACGAATTTTATTTAAAGTATTTTTTTTTGTCAGGAATTTGGTTTACAATATAATTTGATAAGTCTTTCACATCTCTTTCTTAAAGGCCGGCAACGTGCTTGTGACTCCTCTGGTGTTGCGGCTATTTATGGGTGGCAGTGATTGCTTACCATCAGGTGACCAGCCTGCTCGTTGCCTCCCTCTAACATAAAAAAAACATGTTACCTTTGAAGGTATTATCTTTAAGCTATGTTAATTTATTAAACAAATATCAGACAACAACAGAAACATTACACAACAACAGATTACAACACAGACCCCAAACTAAGAAGCTTAAGCATTATAGGTATTAAAATCAAACGACGTTAACATAATTATACTTAAACAAAGTACATAAAGTAATATACAGTACAAAATTAAATGCTCATTACTTAAGTAACAGCCCTGAACTGCGACTTGAACAGGCCCGATGGCGTATTTGGTTGTGACCCTGCGCTATGCGCCAGGGGTCGTGTGTATGAATCCCACATCCCACCCAAGACAAACAATCATGTTTTTTTTTTTTGTTTCTGTCGCTATTTGATACGACTATTTGAAAGAACGTAAAGAGAGGTTTGGAGAAAATAATTGAAAATGGAGTAAACTATCGTATTGTAAACAAAGGAGTAAATTATTTATTTGTAAATGTAGGTACGAAACAAAATGACTAAATTTTTGTAGAATAAGTAGATGAGGACGGAGTGAGTGAGAACAGTCGAGATTAAGTTAAGTATTATTGTACTCTTTAAGAGTGCCAACAATAACTTTGCACAGAGAAATGAATGATGTCAGTGCCTTGTCGTTACGCAGGAGTTCCTTCAAAGTGAATGGTTCTAAATTAAAATGTGAGCACAGCTGTGTATGTGCGAGACGACTACGTGAGTAGCGTGGGCATTCAACAATCATGTGATAAAACATTTGCGTTTTTCTAGTGTCCGGGTGTTTATCTGTATTGAAGAATATTTATTTGTGGTACCCTCGTTGATTCTGATACCAACAACACGATTGCTTACGCTATTTACTTTGTGGTCTGATTAATGTATGTGTTGTTCACAATGACGTTCAATATACAACTAGACACCCAATCTCTAAGAAAAAATCCTCAAAAAACGTCCGAGCGGCGTTGACACTGATGACATTAACACATTCGTTCAAATTAACACCTTATCTCGTGGCAGTTAGTGTTTAATGTCAATTGTGTACAACTAAACGGAAACTCTGCCCAATAGTCGGGTGGGCAGACTTTTGCTTCGGACAATATTTGAGCGTGATTGGGAGTCTATTAGTTTTTTAATTGAACGTCATTGGTTGTTCAATATTTTTTTATACTAGTTCAGTTGGCAGACAGACACGCAGCCCATCTGATGGTAAGCGGTCACTGCCGCCTATTCCATTGAAGAACACTACACCAGCGTCGCTCAATGTGCTGCCGGACTGTAGGCTAATCTGGTCTTCGAGCCTTTGATTTCAAGTGTACTGGCTCCCACATTAATATTGCCGGAACACAGCCAAAGCTGTTATGGCGGCAGATTTCACCTGTGGGGGTGGTATCTAGCTAGTCGGACTCTGAAAATTCCTACCACCAACCAGACCTAAGGTGGGAATCGAACCCAGGGCCTCCGGGTTTTATTCCCGAGCG
Organism: Mecyna flavalis; assembly: GCA_949319885.1. Taxonomy (NCBI): domain Eukaryota; kingdom Metazoa; phylum Arthropoda; class Insecta; order Lepidoptera; family Crambidae; genus Mecyna; species Mecyna flavalis. The sequence continues at coordinate 14,570,457 of OX439407.1, read as the reverse complement.
GCTTAGCCACTGTTCCACGGAGGCGGTCAAAATTATTTATTAACTCACTCTGTTAACCTTTTTTTTTTGTACATCAGTGAGGAAATGCAGTTATGCTCACCTTGCCACTTAGGGACAGCGCCACTCATTGGCTCTATGAGCCTTAATTACCTGGCCGTGATCTTGGGATTCCAGGTTCGATTCTCGTGTTGAGCAAAATATGTGTTGGATTTTTCTACACTTTAGCACGCGTGATGATTAAGTCAGTACCTATCATCGTAACGATTTTCGAACGTTGGTGCGCTTTGAGGAATAGTTTAGTTGCGCTTAATTTGTTGCGCTTAAAAATGGTTGCGCTTCGAGGAATACCTCGATTAATTAATTCCGATAATGAAGGCTTTTATCTTGCACTAGCCTTCCGCCCGCGGTTTCACCCGCGCGTAACCACTTTTTTAAAATATCCTTCCCCCCACATTTCCGGGATCAAAAGTACCCTATGTTCACAGGGAATAGTATAGCTTTCCATCAGTGAAAGAATTATTCAAATCGGTGCAGTAGTTTCAAAATTGTTATTCCCGCAGGAATGAGACCGTAGGAATTTTATTGCCTAATACTATACGTGTGCCAAATTTCATCTAAATCCGTTCAGCCGTTTAGGCGTGATTGAGGAACAAACAAACATCCAAACATCCAGACTTTCGCATTTATAATACAAAATATTAGTAGGATTGCGACATTAATAGGCTGATATAGGAAGTCGGCCAATAATGTAAAAGTTCATTCCATTTTAATATTGTACCACGATAACTTTCGTATTTTTATGAGTATATTTTATTAATATTGCTTATAGAGTTAGAAAAGTCGTATAAAGCGGTTCCTCTTAATTTTGCGGTGAATGACGTTTTGATATTGTGCATTGAGCTCGGAGGCGTTGTCGACTTCGCAAATATCAAAAATGCAACATTGTATTCCTCTAACAATTTACTTTAGGCGCACCACTGACGGCAATACAGTGCTTTTTGCGATGGCGTATTTAAAAAAACACGTAAAGTTATTATTTTATATCCATATCAGTTGGCAGACAGACACGCAGCCCACCTGATGGTAAGCGGCCACTGCGGCCTATTCCATTGAGGGACACTTAACCAGGAACTGAAGCGTCGCTAAATGTTCTGCCAGACTGTAGGCTCATCTGATCTTCGAGCCTTTGATTTACTGTGTCTGGGTGTTTACATGTAGGTATTTAATTATATACGTATTTGTGTTACTCGCGTGGATGCTGGTACCTATAACACAGGTGTTGTATATGATAGATGTATGTAATGTTGTCCAATATATTTTATGTACTCGTATTATGTAAAAGTTCGATGTACTAGGCATAGACTTCGTGTTCGCGAAGACGACTGTCATGTAATGGAAATGAAATTAATAATAATAATAACAACTTATAAGCAGCTTTCCAATTGTGTTGTTTGAAAAATAAATTATTCTGGCCGTGAACAGCGCACCTTAAGCCATCTTAGTTCCGTTTCGAAATAATGAAGGCGCGCCAGACAAACCGTTTTCTTATAAATAGAGACAGTTATAATGAGAGACGTTTTTTGTCCCATTCTCATCTAGTCGACCTCTAAGATTCTTATGAAAATATTACTGTCAGCTCAAGAGGCTGCATTTGACGGTTTATTTTCATTTTAAATGCAACGGCATTTTACGCAGCTTTCTTTATTTTATTCCAACGGCTGCGTTGGAAATATAAGTAAATGGTTTTTTATCGCTATTCCATTTCTATAAGAAAATTGTGAGCTATCTGTACGATTAAAGTGCCAGAGTGCTTTTCTAGTAGAGTAAAAATTCAAACAATTGAAGCGCAAAGATGTTTTTATAGTAGAATATACTAACGGGACATGGATACCACAGAGAATATCTCCACCGCTTCAAAATTACAGACACAGGTAAATGTAACTGCGACACATCCCAAATACAAACAAAAGATTACCCTCTTAAAGAATGATAATGAAATCCCAGATATTCCTGCCAGAGATCACAGCATGAGCCAATCTTAAAATTCTCTGGAAATAAATCACCAGAGTTCAAAAAAAGTGAAGTATAGTAGATAGTACATTATATCTTTCACCGAATGTTTTGTCTCGGTTCATTTAGGGTACGTTTGTACCATGATCCAGGTGGTAGGAATGGTGAAGCTGCACGGATAATGAAAACCATAGTAGGAATAGAATCAGACTGTCTACCCCATAGGCAGCCGCCATAATAGTTTTGGTTGTATTCTGGCAACATAGAGCATAAACTTAAAAAAAACATCATAATATCAAAGGCGAACTTCAGTGGATGATGGATCCTACAGTGTGTGAGTATGGTAGAACGTTGAGGGATGATTACTGATTAAGTTCATCATCATCATCAGCCTATATAAGTTCCCACTGCTGGGACACAGGCCTTATCTGAATTGTGAGATAATTGTGGCCATACTCCACCACGCGGGCCCAGTGCGGGTTGGTGGAGGGGTGGGTAAGGCAAGTGACCAACCTTAACGTCAGATGTTATCAAGCCGTCAAATGGCCTCTGACTAGGCTTGACGACCAATAAAACAAACCAACCAACAAAAAATTTAATTGTAACTAGATTAAACAAACCATTTTATACAAAAAGAGAAATATAAATTAGAAAAGACCGAATAGCTGTCGTCTGTCATAGAAATATTATGTACTGACGTAATAATAGCTCAATGTCGTCTGTAGCGGGCGCAGCTGGCAGGTCAGTGCCAGACAGTAAATGCTTAGTTACTGTTTGGCACTGAATTGTCTAAGGGCAGACGTGGCGCTTACCATCAGGTGTACGATCTGCTCGACTTGTTACACATTGCAATAAAAAAATCGTTTATTTTTAACAGGTAAACGAACAAACGGATTAGATAGTTGCAAATGGACGTTGCACACTTACCCTTAAAGAAATAATTCAGTCATTGCCCATGGTCCACCTTTCTACCTATCTTCTTGAAGTTTGCTAGGTCAGTCATTAAAATTAAAAAAGTTTGTTAGGAAGAAAGTAGATCGGGTTTATATTTGCGTATAACTTTACAAAGTTCGGTATATCATGATCTCCGGTCGGAAGGGCAGTCGTATTGCTTACAGCAGTCTGGGAACGGAAGGGTCAAGTCCTGTGTCACCTTGCAGGATGGTGGCGCCTGGACCACTGGGCAGCTGGAATACAATACATTTATTAGTATCATAGACCTATTTTTATAAATCGACGCGGGCGGTAGCTGGTGTATTTAATATGACATGTCTGTTTGTATCTGTCTGGGTGTTTCTATGTACAAACACGAACATATGAAGAGACATGTTTCGTTCAAGCATAATGTTTGTACTGTGAACTGCGATCGAACCCGTGACCTCCGGTGTGGCAGCAGACTTCTCAATCATTAAACCAGATAGTCGTCAAACGTACTATGATCATTATTATCAGAACAAATGAAATCAAAGGCTCGAAGATCAGAGGAGCCTAAGTGTGGCAGCATATTGAGCGATGCTTCCTGGTTAAGTGTCCCTCAATGGCAGGCAAACTGTTAGCGGCAGACTGAGTGAGCCGCAAAGTGGCGAACTGAAATTTAATTTTCGAACGTCGCAACCGGTTTTGCTGGGAGTCGGCCGCCACTGAGCTATATGATAATATTGATAATACGCTCAGCGTATTACGCTGGAGTGGCTATAGACATTGAAATGACAGATAATTTTTCTGTCGATTTGAAGCGCCCCCAATAGTGTACTGGGAACTAAAATGTCTTCAAATGGCTCAGAACATGAGTCAAAGGGACAGCCATTGACATTGAAAATGACAGCATTATCGAAATTTATCTGCGAAAGTCAGCACTATTATTAGTTCCAACTACACTAACTACTGCTCTCAGCGCCAATATGGCGATTTTCAAATCGGATCAAATATTTGGTACCAATCGCCTATCCAGTGGTCTATGGAAATCAGTGTCGGCCGCTCACTGAGATACCTAGTCGGCGCACGTAACGCTGCAAACTGCGTACAGTGAGAGCAAAACTAGCAAACTGTGGACACTTCATTTGTTATATATGGAAAGGCGTACTAAATCGATAAGCCGCAAACTGTCAAACTGTTAGTGTGCCGCTAACAGTTTGCCTACTGAGGACGTAGCCTAAAAAGTCATTAAAAAATACTTACTCCATAGCAATGATGTAACCATCGCCTTGACAGTAGTAAGCTTGACAGCTTGATTTATCATTAGGCGCATATACTTCATTTAATGGGAGCAAGGCATCTATTTTTTTATTGTAGCATCCGGACTTTCCTTCTGTAATTTAAATACATAATTAGTATTTGTAAAACTTGTACCGTAAAAACAGACGACAGATAAATAAATACCTAAAGAGCTTTTTTGTTAATAAATACATATTTTATTAACAATACAAACAGACACGTGCATTGTACACTCACGTGTATTTCTGTCACAGTGAAATTGCGAAAACCCTAGGATTATAATATATTATCTTCCGCATTTTCATATAACATTGTGATCAGTATTACTACTGCTAACAAGTTAACGCATTATTTTTGTTAGATAATAATCTATCGAACTTATTATAAATAGTTACTTATCTTTGAACACTATTTACTCAGCCCCAAACTGAGCAGAACTAAGCTTGTAATAGGTGCCAGACAACGGATAAACATATTTTTTATAAATACATACAATAATTATGTTATACGTAGAAACACCTAGACCGATACAAACAGATATGTTCTTGTAGTTCTTGTACACAAACATTTAATGTTTGTACCGTGCGGGGATCGAACCTGGGATCTCTTGGTGTGATAGCCGACTTATCAATCATAACACCAAAGTGCACTTTAAAATACATAAACTTGTACTAACTGAATTTTTCCGGTATCGGCTGGGGTTCCATGAGTTTAACATCTGAATAGACACTGCTCAGAGTGAGACTGACGCAAATCAACAAAATTAACTTATACATAATTAAAACACAACAAAATTTTACTCTACCACTTAAGGCTATGTATTGACTAATTTATAAATTAGTTAAATGAACTGATATACGCAGACGGTCTGCTTATATACACAGAACGCTTAGCGAAAAATTTAATTGAAAAAACTTTAAATAATAGTCTAGGAGGTACTGGGAGTAATATTCCTATGTATGTCGCGTTAATATCATAAGATCAAGATTTTAGTTACTACAATGTACTTTTGCTGTCTGGCATCCATAGTACAATGTTTATTTTGGGTAGATGTAGGCAATATTAATCTGAATGTTTGTTTTGTTAAACTCTTAAATCTAAATCCTAAGCTAAGCCTAAATCTCGTAGTCTCTTTTTATCTGGGAATCATACTGCAAGTCTAAGGGCCGGTATTTCAATGTAACCTTATCTTATTGCTTAAGTTAAGTATAACATTTAAGATATTACTTTTGAAAGGTAAAAGTTTATTACTTTAGGTGCCGCTTAACTTCAATCCTATAATGAAATACACTTAAGTCATACTTATTACCAATCCCGGATTAAGATCAAGATAAGTATATATTGAAATACCGGCCCTTACAAAATCTAGGCGAGCCTTTGATTGTTAGAGTGAATTATTTTTATTTATAAATCACCTCCTAGACTACATTTGCTTATTTAAATTCTAAAGGCAAACGTATCTTTTTCATACATTATCCTATTTGAACAGTTTGTCATGAACAACAAAACAAGTATTCATGTATTCTTAACCACTCAATCCCGAACCGGCACTCGGGTGCCGCGTAACAATAGATTTTCTATTGTGTCTGGTAATCCGGGGCTTGAAAGATTAATGAACAAAGTGCCTTTTAATGAATTCATTTGTACGACAAACATGTCATATTGATTTGTCTTGAGTCATCAATTAGACATTTGGTTTGAAAAACATTCACGTTATCAGGAAATTTATCACGAATATTAGCTTGGTAAATATGTAACTTACAAATAGAGACGTTTCTATGATTACATTATTTCTTTTTTATTTAACTTCTGTTTGTCGTGGAATTAACATTTATTATTACGTCTATGCTGTTTGTAGACATGCATGATGCCTGTCAAATAAATATAATTTATTATTTTTGGTTGTGTTTCGACAATAATTTCCAAATTGCACTCGGAATATTCAAAAAATTAGCATCATTAAACATTGAGTGAGGTAATTTTTTTTTTAACTCGGAGAATACGTTTTGAACCGTCACATCATGCATCAGTCGGAGGGGGAAGGTAGTGTGTGGGACTCCCATATTTTAATGTGTTGTCTTCAATAGTGTCTTACATTAGTGGTTTGTATTTTAATACTATATTTACATACATACTATATTTATATACTTTAATTGCAAGGTAAGATTTGTTAGCTCAAGCATGCCAGAAAAGTTGATTTATTCCGGTCTGATCCCCCTTGTTGTGACGCATAAGGGGGATCACATAAAAAAAATAAACACAGCGGGAGCTCCGTTGGCCTTCTAAGTTTCTAACCTATATTCATCCGAGTCGATTTTCGCGATTTTCGATAGACGGAGAAGTGATGGATTTGAAATTCGAACGAACGATAATAAAATTTCAATCAATAATTATTTTGCTAAATTTTGTTTTGGATTTATCTGTGATAATTATTATAAGTAAATAAATGAATGTTGATTTTAAACGTAAGTGATTTTTTCCTGACTGTACTTACTATGTACGTTCTTCGCAAAACTAGGTGGATCCGTTCGGAAGAACAAAATATAAGGGGGATCAGTCCGGAAATTGTTAATAATAATCACGAGAGATGATCATTACAAGGTGGATCGGGATGAATCGAAAAGTTTCCGAACGAGAGAGATTTCTGTTTATAAAATTTCTGAAGTAGGTAGGTATTTTATGAAGCAGATAATTTCTCATTAGTTTGAAGAATCTGTTGACCTTTTAGTATTGACGTAACTTATAAAAAGTACAGTCAAAAGCACGTCAGACTAATACACTTTGTACTTTGTACCGCTCTTTTGTCGGGGGCATAAGTGCTATTATCGAACTGCAAGTATTTACCGTGATGTGCCGTTGACCGTACATTAGCGCTAAGATAATGAAAGTAATTTTAAGACCCACCAACTACTGAAATTTAATCTTGATATTATAATAAACAAGTGTTTCTGGTCGTAATAATTTTACTTTGGAAAATTTTCGCTGATACAAATAAAAAATTTAACATCACCAATTCCGACTTAATTGTTTAGGTCTGATATTTTAATTATGTTATTTTGAAATAGGCCGTGGTGGCGTTTTAATTTTTCAGCTGGGCGACGTGTCTGGCTGGTCTAGATTATTTAATTTGTAGACAGCCTTGATAAAAAAGTGGCTTTTTAAAACATTACTTTGATCGTTTCTTAAAATGGACGCTTTATGGATATTACGATTGAAAATAGTGTTCACGTAATTTTTTCATAGTTGGCTAATATACGGCCCCATTAGTAAACTAAGTAACCTGTTCCATAGCAAATGCAGAAATTATTACGCCCTTAGTCTTTCTTATTTGCTCGTTGAGATTAACTGCCGTATTTGTATGAAACTTGACTGGTTACCAACTTTACACACTCAAAATTAACTCAAACAGGCATAACTCTTTACAATGGTTAATTTTCGAAACATTTATGGCCGAGCAAGTACTATGAAGCCACTGATCTCTATGACACTGGATGGGCGATTGTCACCAAATGTTTGATCCGATTTGAAAATCGCCATGTTGGCGCTGAGAGCAGTATTTAGTGTACTTGGAACTAATAATAGTACTAAATTTGGCAGATAAACTTTGATAATGCTGTCATTGTCAATGTCAATGGCTGTCCATTTGAAGTATAGACAGAGAAAATTGAAGTCATTTTAGTTCCCAGTACACTAATGGGGGGCGCTTCAAATCGACATAAAAATAGCTGTCATTTCAATGTCTATAGCCACTCCAGCGTAATACGCCGCGCGTATTATAATTGACCTCAGTGTATGAAGCTGATTTCATCTCACTTCATTTGTATACTGTCCGAGCTAAGAAAGTCACTATTATACACAGTTAAGCCGACTCAAGCAAGCGGAACAAAGTTACCAACGTGGCAACTTGTATCGTTACTAATAATGTTATTATTTATGGACCTCTAGATTCCGCCCGCGTCTTGCGGGGTCGCTTTGTCACAGGTCTCTTGTGCGCCCGTGGGAGCTACGCAATTTTCCGGGATAAAAGAGGGCTATATTTTTGAATAGTCAAATCAACGATAGTATTTAAATTCGTTGAGTCAAATACTTGAATGTGATGATAGCATGGTGCATGACATCCATCTCACGAGCGTAAGATTTGGATCGGTACTTTCGTTCCAAACATCCTTGCTTATTGAAATTTGACACTGATCAACTTATTAATCTATTCATTGAAGTTCTAGGTATTATTTTTCCTGCCTTAGTGGAACAGTGGCTAAGCCACTCGGGTATAAATCCCGGAGGTAGTGGGTTCGATTCCCGCCTGGGTTCTGGTTGGTGGTAGGGCATTTTCAGAGCCCGACTTGCTGGCTACCACCCACTGGCTGCCGCCATAACAGCTCTAGTGGTGTTCCGGCAATATAAATGTAGGAGCCAGTACACTTGAAATCAAGGCTCGAAGATCAGATGAGCCTAAAGTCTGGCAGCACATTGAGCGACGCTTCCTAGTGAAGTGTCCCTCAATGGAATAGGCCGCAGTGACCGCTTACCATCAGGTGGGCTACGTGTCTGTTTGCCAACTGATGTGGTATAAAAAAAAGCGAGCATGGTGTTGGCTCGTTTGATCTGCTACGCAATAATTACTATGCTAATTGCTATGCAATAATCGGGCTTTGATACAGTTTATTATTCTAAAATATACAATCCATGACTAGGGCTTTAGGCAGTCTAAACACTGAGCCTTGAAGGCGGCTAGTTATAACTTTTTGAACATATTACCCCTAATTAATGAAATAGAGGTTAAGACCGACTGTGAGACAATTTTGTATTATTATTTTGTAACAAATTGTTGATGCTTTTACGTTCGTAGGAGCTTTCTAATTAAAACAAACCACTTTTAATCGATTTTATAGATAAAGAAGTGTAGATTACAACCATGTACAAATTATGACCATAACTTTGTCGTAAAGGTATAATAATGGTTCGTCAATTAAAAATAAGTTAAGTCTCAATTTAAATAATTAATACAACTAATTGTTTGGTGTTTCAAGGCTGTCTGGAAGTGATCAGTTTCAGGATAAGATCTACTGTTTTATAGCTATTATTGGAATTGTTCCACCGAAATTGTGAAAATATATTATGTAATTAGCCTCCCGCCCGCGGTTTCACCCGCGCGTAATTTCTTTTTTCATTAATCCCCCCTTCCCCCCACATTTCCTGGATCAAAAGTACCCTATGTTCACCGCGGATAGTATAGCTTTCCAACAGTGAAAGAATTATTCAAATCGGTTTAGTAGTTTCGGAGCCGATTCAATCAATACAAACAAACAAACACCTTTCCTCTTTATAATAGGTATTAGTATAGATTTGTAGAAAACCCAAGGACATCATTCAAATTACGCCATCGAGCTCCAAACGTAGCACAGCTATTACTAAGGGCCCAAGACACAGAATATATACCCCAAGATCAACAATCAACAATGGAGTTGATAGTGGTTTATAGTAATGTTTTTCTGGTTCTTCTCATAACTTAAAATCTCAAAACTAGTGGGAGAGTCATTGAATCATTAAGTACATCTTGGAATCTACATGAATAAATATTTTCTTTGATTTTGGTTATTTGATGAATATATATTTTTTGAGAACTACTTGTGTAGTCCCTTTTATAAAAAAATTAGGACTAAGAGCCCTTGATTAGTTCTGTAGATTAAAAACCTCGAACGATACGAACTATTATTCAAGACGTTGCTTTTACGAATTTATATATTTTTCTTTTATATATTTTTCACAGTTAAATTTATCCGAAACTCGTAGAATTTTCACATGCCATTTATAAAAAAAAACAGCCAAGTTTTGATGAAAAACTACGTATAATTAACTTTTTTACTGGGGAAAATAGTTACCGATGGCATTGATACATATGAACAGAAAACTGTGGCAGGTTACAGGGAGTTTTAAAGTTTTGTAATTGACTGAACCTTAAGTTGTTTTATATTTGTCATTTGATCTTTGTATAGATTATAAATAGTAAAGACTTCAATATTAATGTCATATCGTGATCAACTTTTTAGTTATTTCGGTATCTAAGTTTTGCAAGTCTTAAGTATAACTACAAAGAACAATGGGACAAAACGTTCCCAAGACTGTAGCACTTTAATACCTACCTTATATGACGCACCATGTTAACACTAACATTTTATTGTATGACATTTAAGCTAATATACAATCACACTAATCTGATGGAGAGCGGCCACTTGATGGCTTTATTTCTTTGAGGTACACTTAACCAAACACTTTACAAATAATCATTGCTTTAAGAGCTATCACATGGTGATGCTGCTGTTATAATGGTGATGCTTGTCTAATCTTCAAAACTTTCATTACAGTTGAGTTGCTCCCACATTGATTGACTGATGACTAAATCATTGAAGTGATAGCGTAAATATAAAATATTTTTTTTAAATAATTAGTACTACTAATTTCGCCATCTAGGTATACTATAAAGCATTAACCAAGGCAGCAGTATTTCCTTTAAATAAAATTCCTATAAAATTTCGATCAATTTCCCTAATTACGACTTTGACGTGACTTTAGCAACTTAAGATATCCTTCAGATAAAGATTATTATTTAAAAACCTCCTCTTAGGTGGGTAGATTGGCTGAACGAATAAGTAGGATGAAGAAATAATCAGCATAATTTGAATTTCAATGTCAATTAAATGAAGATAAAGTCCTAAAGTCCTTTGGGTTACAAAGTGTGAAATGTGTATTGATTAAATTGGAAATTCAATGAAAGGGTTAAAGCTATTTGTATGTAGGTAAAAAAAGTGATTTCTGAAGAGTATATTTTTAGGATACACACTTTATAAATTACTGCATGTATTCTTAGTTAGTAAGAACTTGTTATTATAATATTCTTGATAATTAATTATTATTTTACAATACATAGAAAACCTCCATCATTGAAGCCAGTCCACCGCATTTGGCAAGCGAGGTGATTAAGCTCGTACTTATAATGGTGACAATGACTTGATTTCAATAATGTAGGCCTATGCTTTTCAGTTAGACATTAATAAATAATATTTTTATAGATATTCTTTTTAAAAAAAAAAGCTTCGCTTGCCTTTTAAAGATAAACTTGGCCCAGTCTGTACCGTGCGCTCAATTACTTATGCACTGGTAGAACAAAGAGATGTAAATATTGCCGATATATTAATTTAGCTCATGCCCTTTGTGTTATTTGGCGCCGACTGCAATTAAATATGAATTTTTAAAACGTTACAATAATTTGATGAAAATTCCGATACCGCCTCGGTGTGTAAAAATGGGTAGCAAGATGATATTCTTTTTCTTACGTGTTGACTCGTACGTTTCGCTTTACTTTATCAATGAAACACGTTCAAAACCCGGGACAGATTTCGACACAAATCACTATGGACGTTGCATGTAATTTTTTTAAATATCATTGTCAACCAACGGGGTTCGGGGTGTATTGTTATGCTAATAAATGCAGTTTCACCGAGACAGTCAAATCAGTGTCAATTAATAAGACGTATAGTATTGTGGCGACCTCTATTCACAGACCTCACTACATGCTCACTACAAACTGATGACACAAGGCGTGACCTACGAGTACCGATCATGTAGTATGTATAAAATTCTGCATCGCGCAAGCAAAGCAATATTGTCGCCCGCTAGTATGTACTCGTATGTGTACAATATATGTACACGAATACACCAACGAAAGACTAGCTTCAATAATAGTGCAAGCGCCTAAAGTAGTCTTTGGGCGCTTAGATATTATTGAAGCCGATTTTACCAGAAAGGAGTCGATCTACCTCGGAGTAAGATCTTCCACTTTTAAAGAAACATATTTAGATATCTCCTACAATACGCAGGAAGCGACCTAGTTTGAGACTTAATTCCTCTCTCGTCGCCGGAAGAAATTAAACTGCAAATAGGTATCTAAGTGTTTATAAAAAGCGTTAAAAGGAAAACTGTAGTTTAATATTAAGAAGGCGTAGCTGCAGCAGTCATAATTTCCCGTGTGATTGGTCAGGAATCGCAGTTAATCCTTTAGCGAAGTGTCGAAGCGTTGGATAGGATTTTGAATTCTGTCTTAGTTCAGCTTAAAGTCGAAAGTGAAATGATAATCTCGGTATTCAGCGTCGTATTCGATGGTATTTAGCAATTTCGTCTCTATTTACGGATTGCTACATCTATCGTAATTCAAACAACTAAAAAACTTTTTTTTATGGTCAGTTGGCAGACAGGCACGCAGCCCACCTGATGGTAAGCGGTTACTGCGGCCTATTCCATTGAGGGACACTTCACCTAGAAGCGTTCGTCAATGTGCTGCCAGCCTGTAAACTCATCTGAACTTCGAGTCTCTGATTTCAAGTGTACTAGCTTCCACATTAATATTGCCGGAAAACAGCCAGAGCTGTGATGGCGGCAGATTTCACCTGTGGGGGTGGTAGCTAGCCAGTCGGACTCTGAAAGAGCCCTACCACCAACCAGACCCAAGGCAGGAATCGAACCCACGATCTCCGTGTTTTTTATACCCGAGCGGCTTAGCCACTGTTCGGTCGGAGACGGTCAAAACTATTTTCATGTGAATAAAATCATTCATCATTAAAGTTCAATTCCCACACAGTACAAATATTTGTGTGCATGAACATTGAACAACATGATTTTTATGTGTAAAATTAATATGTTTATTGTGTTTCTTACAAAAAAACATTACTACATATTTATGTAATTTTTACCTGTAACAGGCATGGTAGGTCCACGTCACCAAATTAAATACGAATAAGGTACTAAATATGTAAAGGAAGCTTATTAGTTGATATTGCCGTTATTTCACATCATTTCGCGGGACTAAGTCGTCATACAGCTCAACATTTAGAGGGTTTCGAGCAATAGAAGGTTTTTACTTCCACTATTACACAATCAAACGCTTCCTAGATCTCAAGTTCTAGAAAGGGTATATGCAATTTGATGGTGATTACAAGTGGCATATCTGGTCAGGCTTTTAGTATAAATGAATATTTTTAAATCATGTAAAGAACCAAACAGGTTCTCTAAACCACTACATAACTGGCTTTTGGCGAATAAAAAAATTGGGTATAATTTTAACACACCTACGATATACCCATTTATTAGTTAACTGAAGAGTCCATAATCCAACAGTCCTCGCAGTTAAATATTAAAGTAAAGCCGCGTACACACGCCGCGAAATGAGCGATGCAACATACACAAGCGGTTGCTTTCGGCCATGAAATATGAATCGCGACCAAAAATTTCATTTTCATTTTACGGATTAATCGTGTTTACCTTCGGAACGCGGCGGTAGTTTGGACAATATTAATTCGATACCAGTCGATGCTATTTGAATGACCATTTTTCTGTTAAGAGGTTGTTATCTTGTTTTTGTGAACTATTTAAAAAAAAACTGGTGATACTCTCTATTTTGACTTGGCTGTTTCCGTGAAACGATGTTTAGAGTTCATTTTGAGGTCGTGGGTTCAAATGCAAGCTCTTGCCTTTTAGATTGTAATGTCCTTCTAGAGCCGAGTTCAGGCTACATTGCCCAATCTTTATCAGCGCAGGATATACTCGTATTATAGTGGAAGAGTGAGTGCGCTAGCACAGGTATATCCTACTCCCTCACAGAGTTTCGTTACCTTAGTGCAGCCTACTGCTACTGCAAATACTGAATAATTACGAGTACTACGTTTACGATATTACTATTATATTCTGTGTCAATACTTCAATAGTATCTACGTAAGAGGTAAGGAAAATAACTACTCGCTAAAATTATTTATGTATGTATAATGTATAATCTTGGTGGGCTCGGGGCTCGAACCCGCGATCGAATCTAAGACACAAGGCGCAGGTAGGATTTACTTACCCAGAGGAAGGCAAACGAAAACTACCATTTTTTATGTTGTTAGAATACAACATAAAAAGTAGTTTCAAGCAAACTTTGTAAAATACAAAATAATTCTTCTAACTTTAACGTCTTAATTATAAATTCCTATATTTATCAAATACGCAAAAAATTATCTCGCAACCGGATCTACGTGTTTTATACTGTAAACGTGGATTGATTTCATTTCAAAGCAAACTTTTTTCACTCTATTTGGATAAATAAAACATTAATAACTGACTTTATAAGGTTCCAATCTGTAACGCAAAATTAGTTAAAAAGTTAACTTGCCTCATAGCGCCCAGTATTAAAGTTTCACATGCCACCTTACCGCCCTTACCGGCGATTTGAAAGCTCAGTTGCTCCGGTGAATCCGTAGCGCGCGTACGTTCGCTCGCTCCCACAGTGCGTTACCAAGTCGGCACGTGTCCACGTTACGATCGCGTAGGTACATCACTTTTGTTTTTAGTTCTTCGTTAGAATTTCAAACGTGTTCGATTTGTTTTTAATATTTAATAGCGTGCCCGTAATTTGTTTTCCTATTTTTAAATTAAAATCAACCTTTACAGTTAAAAGTGGTCATTTCTAATTCAGAACGGGTATCTAATATTTTTTTTTAATAAAATCGGACACGGTTTGAAATAAATATGAAACAGTGAGTTATGAAACGGAACGGTATAATTTTATTACGCTAGGTCGAGTACGTGATTGCTTGAAATATTTGGAGTAATAAATAAATATCTTGTTTGTGTTTTATAATATTTTTTGGCTGAGGTAAGTTTACTACTTTTGAACTTGGGGAGTTTTAACCTATTTATATTTATATCTAAGTCTTCATTATTTTTTTATTTTAATCTAAAAAAGAGGATAGTTACAAAAAAAATAGAGTCGTAATTAATTAAAATGTAACTCATAAAGTAATTCTTTTAATTAGGATCAGTAAATTTTAACATACTATACAAAGGTTTCGTATTTTGATGTTTTGACAAACATACAAAGAGTTTATATAAATGTCAATTTAAGTACCTACATTGTGATTTGTGTGTGTTGATGTCAATGATGGCCCTTTGCCTTGCATTGGGGCATTAAACATGCTCAGACACTTTTATTTTAACCAATTAAAAAGTGAAATAGCACTTCATAATTGTTGTGCTATGTTTCTGGCGGCGAGTTTGATCTCCATTAAAAGTAAATAAAAGAGTGTTTTCCGACAGTGGTCGGTCATCACACTTATGAAGTAAACAAAAACGTGTCAAATGTCAATTTGTGTCGTGAATCGTGATAAGTAATAGTGAGTTCTCGGGTCGGAAGCATTAACTTACTGTCAAGCTTTTAAGAAAATTAAGGTCATTTATTTTTTATCTGTGGAACAAATCAGAATAGTTTGTTTGTTCATAAACTGGTTGATTTGGATCAATGCTTAAGCTAAATGTTAGTATTTTTATTTTTAGAAATCGTCTGTGTACCATTCATCATTCTTCTATCTTTTTCTTATACGTTTAGAGTTTTTTTGTGTTGTGTTGTGTTTTAAATAAAAACTTAATGATATGATTGTTGAACGCCACATTGTTTAGGTTTAAGTTCCTGGCTGTAATCACGGATTCAGTTCCTGGCTCGGGCATTTGTGTCGTTTTTTAATTATGAATGGATGAATGATGGATGATCTTTTGTTATAGAGCTAAACGGTATAAATTAAAAAAATGAAAATGTACCACGATTAATATAACATTAATACAAGTCGATCACATAAACGGATTAGAATCCACGAACCCTGGTGACAAATTAAATTAAAATTAAATTCGTTCATTTTCAGATGTCATAGATCCTTTTTTAGGTTAGTAACAAAGCGTAGGTAAGCATTGAACTACAATTACTTACGTAGTACTTGTAACTCAGAGGTAAGTACTTACCTAATAACTAGATTAGTAGAGAAATGTCAGTTTGAAAGGGCAGAGTATTAACAAATGGCCATCGGGCCAGTCAAATAGGTATGTAACATGTTCATCTAAATCATCCCAGCGTATTCCCGATTGCATCCAGTATGGAGCTCAGGGTTCGCTTCGACTATGATACTAGATTTAACAAGCCTGGTTATTACAATGGAGCATGTAACGTAACATGTTATGCCTATATCCTAAATATGTGACATGCCCGCTTTGTTTATCTAAGATTTATAGTTTATTGACAGTGTCCACCCCTTAAGGGTTGGTGACCTTTTATAGTAACTACGTTATGTTCGAGGGTCATAAGATAATTAATTACATGTCGTAACTCCTAATAATTAGCCTTTTAACTTAACGTGTATGCGTGAGTTTTATTGCTTGTAGCAAGGTTAGGTGAAGCCGTTATTTCAAAAACCATTTTTGAAATCAAGTCATTGTTGGATGATCGTTAAATGGCGTTCAGCCGATCGATAAAACAGGAGGAGTTTAGTGGAAAGAACGACGAATAACTTTAGTCTCGGGTCAAGAAGTCTTTAGAATCCATTTTGTCATTGTTACAGTTATAGTATTTACAATGTAACGGCCCAATGGCTGATCTATTTCGGGTGTGAAGGGGAAACCGGGGAAATTTAATGGGAGTGGGACAAACTTAAGTAGCCCAGAGTCCTATTTAGCACAAAAGATTACAGGTATAAACGCATTCTCCTCCAAAACAAAAAAAGGCACTTTGTGAAGAATGTCCGAGACCTTTTTTAATAATCTTTGTATAAATTCTCTTTTCAACGTTCAAGGCTGCTAAAAACACAAGGTTTCTCATCACAATTTTATTCTAGTAGTTCTGTTGCTTCTATTTTATATAACGGTGTGGAAGTTTTCTCGCGATGTTTTCCTTTATTTCTGAGCAAGCGATGTCTTTATAAGACAATGGAAGTTTTAAACACAAACTGGTATCAAAGGAAAGTTTCTAAAGTAATGTATCTGTCGATCTTTGGTAGTGCAGATGTGGTGTATGGTATAGTCGACTTATTTTAATAGGTCACTTGACAGTTCATTTATGCAAAGAAAAATATACCTTACGCTAAAGGAATAAAACTGAAGAAAACAACATCAGTTCTTATTAATACAATTATTTATTTAGAAAATTAGACTCTACTCCTGATGTACATAATGAACTGTCAAATGTGGCCTTATAAAATGACTCGACTATACTCGTAGTGTGTTGTGGGTATACATGAGGCTGACGTTCAATTTTCGGCGTTTATTATTTTTGTACGTAGGTAGGTATTTCCAGTTTCGACCAATTTTTGTGTAATGATCGAGAAATTGGCTATATCACTAAAGGTCGCGGGTTGGATTTCCGCACGGTAAAAATATTTCTTTGCATGAACAATGAACATTATCGGTCTTTTAAGGTAAGGTATAATATGTATTTAAAAAGAATACCCGTTTTCCAGCACGCGTAGCACAAGCTAATGATTAGTCTGGGGCTAGATGGCGCTGTAAGGTAGTGTGAGTAATGTCCAAAGATTTGTTTGCTTTTGGTACCAACTTCAACGGTGGCGGAGAGCTGACTAAACTTGCCTTTAAAATTTTAGTTTTGAAAATTAAACCCATTTCCGCAACTTACACCCAAATGACTTAACCACTCTTCCACAAAGACGAACCAAAAAAGATAATGTGCCAATGTGTAAAAAAGGAAATGGCCGCCTTTGCAGTCCGTTGGCCTCAAAAATTCCGCTTAGTCCAGTGTAATCGGTCAACGAGGGGTAGTTCGTCAGCCGGAATAGAGCGGTCATTTAGCCGGGCGGAACGAAACGTCCGCATCCGTGACCAATGTGTAGAATCAAACTTATTCCTTGTGTCTTAATGAATTAAAGAATACGAATGTAGCAATATTTCAGTAGATGGCCATTTATTTACTAACGGTAATGTTATAATTATACGTTTTGACTTCACTTTTTCAAACAATTTGCCCAGATCTCACGACAATGTCCATTTGCACAATAAATTAATACTTCATCTCAATGTTTTTTTTTTGTCAAAAAAGCGTTCACATGAAATTCTTTTAAAAATGGATACCTGATATTAATACAAACCAGACCAGTAGGACGGCTATAATCTTCAATGCCTTTTATAAAAAGTGGTTCATGTTAAGATTTGACATCCATCCATATAATGTAATTATTTGTCGTGTTGTTCTTTAATTCACTGTCACTGTATAACAATAGGGCCTAACAACATTCAGAGAAAGCCTTTTTCCATTCGTACAATTTATTACATCGTACCATGTAATAATTCGATACAATCTCCAATAAATCAGATCGAAAAGTTTGCCTTATGCCCTAATTTGGGCCGAACTCCGCACCAAACGCGACCGGTGGCAATAAGGCAATAATAAACACTTAATCATTTAAATGTCTAGACTAAGTTATGTGTTGAGTCTAGATTTAAAGATACTATGAGAACCGTTTCGTGTAATGGTCGAAAAGTCGGCTATGACAGAGGTCGCGGGTTCGAACCCCGCACGGTACAAACATTAGTGTGCATGGACAGATCTGTTTGTATCGGTCTGTGTGTTTCTATGTATAATATGTATAAATTTACAAAAAAGAATATAAGTAATGTTTATCCGTTGTCTGGCACCCATAGTACAAGCTAATGTTTAGTCTGGGGCTAGATGGCGCTGTGTGAATAATGTCCAAAAAAAGAAAGAATAGAGTAACATGCCTCCGTGGATATATTAACCGCTCAGGAGTAACTATTTAGTAATCTGTGGCTCAGGTCTAAAGGTCCTACGATCGTAGAAACGACTCCCTTATCAAGACACGCGGCAGCGTGTCAAGCCAAGTTCAAGCAAAGGAACGGGCTAGCCAGCGCCAAGTGTATATTTACACGAACCATTTGGTGTCACTTTTGACCCTTCTATAACTTAAAACCTATTTAACGTAAACACATGAAACTACGTGTGTTTAATTAGATCCATAAGAACACCTAGAAGCCAAAATTTCATGAAGCTGGCCAAGGCCAAGTCAAATCTTACCTACTTTAAGATCATAGAACTTGGCCCTCATTTAGATCTCCATTCTTTTTGCGGTGAAACCCACAGCCAAACATAATTTTTGTATTGAACTTGGCTTTCCCTTTTTACATTTATGTTTTTGGTGGGATGTTTATTATTAAGTTGTCGTGGCCTGCCTGGGATATCGCGATCCGTTGCGAATTTTATTTTCTGTTCAGTTTAAAGTTTATTTCTCATAAAAACTTAAATAGTTGAGATATGATATAACTTACATCATTTTTTTTTTGTAATTTTTAAAGCATATTGACTGCTTAATGGCGATATTAATACAAATATATTAGCAAAAATTCAATTTGTCCAGGTACCAGGCGGGACTCGAACCCACGTCCCTCGCTGTCCGGGCGAGTGCACTACCATTTATTCTATATATTTACATTTTCTACTATATTTATTTATTAAACTAATCTTGTCTTTCTGAGGCTTTAACAAGAATTTACAAGTTTATGACATAGCTTTTCAGTATTTTTTTAAACTAATGTACTATCGAGGTCACCCGCGCGTGATCACCCTTAAGGCTAAAATCCTGTGCAGTATTTTCACGTTTACAAGCGCCGCTCCTAAGAAGTCACGATGCGCGTGCACGCTATTTTTCCAAAAGTGATCACGCGCGGGAGACCTCGATCGTACACTATCACATTCTTTTAATTCGTTAGGTAATGCGCTGTACAGCTGTGCTCCCTCGAACAGTATCATACTCTTGATGTAGTTAGTACGCAGATTAATCAATTGCAGTTTATTTTTATTTCTAAAGTGGTATTTTCTTTATCTCATCAGAACTGACCTTTGATTCCAGATAAAAAGTAGCAGATGTCAAAGGTCCAGCTTATGCCAAGTGTCATCAAAATATGTAGGTCCAGTGGTGATAAACATACAGAGCTATTCTGTATCTAGAATATTAGTATGAAATATCCCAAGAATAATGTCATGTCATATTTATACTGATATTATAAAGAATTGATATTATATTGAAATTTATACTGATAGCCTTCCGCCCGCGGTTTCACCCGCGCGTAATCTCTTTTTTCAAATATCCCCCCTTCCCCCTACATTTTCAGGATCAATAGTACCCTATGTTCACCGGGGGTAGTGTAGCATTTCAACAGTGAAAGAATGAATCAAATCGGTTCAGTAGTTTCAAAATTGTTATTCCCGCGGGAATGAGACGTTTCCCGTAGGAATTTTATAGCCTCTGTCCTATTCCGGGTTATAAACTATACGTGTGCCAAATTTAATCTAAATCCGTTCAGCCGTTTAGGCGTGATTGAGTAACAAACATCCAAACATCCAAATATCCAAACATCTAAACTTCCAAACATCCAGACTTTCGCATTTATAATATTAGTAGGAAGTAGGATTATATTGAATAGGCTCCGAAACTACTGCACTGTTGGAAAGCTACATTATTCCCGGGTGACACGGGTACTTTTGATCCCGGAAATGTGGGGGATAATTGACAAAAGAAATTGCGCGCGGATGAAACCCCGGAGGCGACCAATAGTTATATGTTTTGTTAGAAAGAGGACAAATATATGGCGACGGCGGTAGCAGTTTAACTGGCTAACTACCAAAACCTTAGATTAAATCTGTTGACTAATGTTTTAAAGCTTTGACTGCATGCTGTCAAAATGAATGAATGTTGGAGCCAGTAACAGAATCAGAGTAGTACGATCAGAGGCCCCTAGACAATTGCACTTATGACGTTCGTTATCGCTCAATTTGCGATAGCGAATGTTAAAACCCGGACTTTCAATATCGATTGAACACGTGACATTTCTAAGGCACCTGTCAAATCCATACAATTTGAAGTTAGCGAATTTCGCTATCGCTGTCAAAATGTTACTTTGTAGCCCCCAGGGTGGCAGCAGTGTGGCAACAAATTATGATATTTTAGGTATGTGTCTTTGTTAAGTACCCCTCAATCAAATAAGCCGCAGTAGTATTTTTTTTATAATTGCAATGTGTAACAAGACGAGCAGATCGTACACTTGATGGTAAGCGCCACGTCTGCCTTTAGAAAGTTCAGTGCCAAACAGTAACTAAGCAGTTACTGTCTGGCACTGCCCTGCGCCCGATACACCAAGACGACAGTTATTAGGTTTCATATACCCAGTAATTTCACTTTAATATATTAATATATTATCAAAATCAAAATCAAAATCAAAATATTCTTTATTCATGTAAACTTGTATCAAGTATTTATGAATCGTCAATTACAGAGTGACTCTACCACCGGTATCGGAATGCAGTCATCTGCCGAGAAGAACCGGCAAGAAACTCGACAGTTACTCTTTTTCATCGCCATGTTTGTTTACAATTTGTTTGTTACAATTACTGATTAGTTTTAGAATACCAAGCCATACAGTATAAAGTATAAGAATGAGACTATAATCGAGAAAAATCCGTGAGCCCTGGAAGACCAGTGCCCAAAGGTGGCACCTGCAGCACAAGTATGACGTATGTTTAAGATATTATGTTTCTTTGTTAAGTATCCCTTTATTAAATAAGCCGCAGTAGCTGCTTACTATCAGGTGGGCTGACGTGTAAAATATGTTATACATAAGTCTATTCATTTTGTACTGTACAGCAAAGGCCTTTATTACTGTCAACGTAGTTTAATCACTACGCTTGTTAATCGATAATTATCAACCGCGACATTGCTTGACAATTATGGGACCAGGTACTTGACTTGACCTAGCAATCGACTGACCTTGAAAACTTTATATCTATAAAACAACATTTCAATTATTATATTGTTTAAAATAAACTTTAAAGATTTATTGATACTGTTGACTAAGGGCCGGTATTTCAATATATACTTATCTTGATCTTAATCCAGGATTGATAATAAGTATGACTTAAGTGTATTTCATTATAGGATTAAAGTTAAGCGGCACTAAAGTCATACACTTTTACCTGTCAAAAGTAATACTTATCTTAAATGTTATACTTAACTTAAGCAATAAGATAAGGTTACATTGAAATACCGGCCCTTAGTGTTGATTTATTATTCGACAATCTTTTGTTTCTCCTCTCCTCATTGATTTTACGTTACTTGATTGTTCCCGCTACTTTGATTTGTTTTCAAATTCATGCTGGTATGTTTCATTACTTTTAGTTGTGGCTTTGTCAAGTATTTGTTAGTGTCCACAAAAAAAAAAGATTAAAAAAGTTTTTTTAAGTTTACTGTCCCGTTGGCGCATTTAGTAGTGACTGTCTCATGCGCCAGGGTCGTGGGTTCGAATCCCTTTCAGGATTTATCCTGAATGGGATTCAAACCTACTTATATGATTAACATTTATTTGTGTTTGTCCTGTGTCTGGATGTATGATTACAACTAAGACACACATGTGCCTATGACGGTATCAATATTCAATTTCCTTTTAAAATCCAAACCAATCAGTGACAGAATTACACGATATTACAAATACAACTACTCACTTTCTCGTCCAACCATTAAATAATTCCATTTACAATTTTACATTAAGCTATTATGCCTGGATACTTACTTAGGGCTAATAACTCGGTATTTTTCTCGCAGTGCTATAATTTAACTGGTATCGTGGAGTAGTGCGGATTAATTATTCAAACCTAAAATGAGACGATGCGGCCTGTAATAATTATTAAGGGCGGCGGAGCGGGTATTATGTGTATGGCAAAGTATTATGAAACTAACGCGTTTATTAGTAAAAGTAAATGGAAGAATGTCACTTATTGAAATGACTGTTTGTAATGTTTGTAATAGTTAATAATGATAAATTTCTTTTTATCTAATGCTTTCATGTGTGACGTATTTTTTTTTTCTTTGTCATATCCAATACTTATATTATTGATTTTGTGTTTTGTTTTAGGGGAAAATATTTTTTTAAAAGATTGTTTGTGATACGATATTATTTTGTCGAAATATTTATGACGATACGGAACTTTATTTTATCAAATATTAATAAAAAAGTGCAAATAAAATATTCTTTATATATTTAAGTTTAACTTTAACTTAAGTAATAGGGTAGTTAACATATTTTTTTTTTATTTTTGAAAATTACCAGGAGTACAAACAAAGCTAATTTTGTATGATGAGGAACCAGTTATATTATATTTTGAATGTATTTTTGTGATAAGAAACTCATTCGTTAACTCGAAATAAACATAAACTTGTAATTTCTGTTCCGTGTGTAAAAACTACAAAACAAATCGAAACAACCCGCTGTGGAGTTCCACACACGAGTAACACACTAAAACTTTTGATGGAGTCTTGGAGTAGTCTCAACTTTTAAACATCCTTAGAATGTTAAGATTCTTTTGCTACATTGACTTCAGGTTAAAGCTATTAAATAATAAATAAATATAGGATAACATACATTGATCTGATCCCACAGAAAGTAGCCTAAGAATATACACTTAAATACAAATAAACGTTTAAACACGGGCAAACACAAACACATATTTAAATGTTTGAATAAACAACCAATAGGCAAATATCAAACACAGGGCAAACACAAGAGTGTTCGTCACATAAATGTTTCATTTTTGTCCTGGGTGAGATTCGAACCTATGGACCCTTGGCACATAAGGCAGGGTCATTTACCGAATGCTAACGGGCTAGTCTATATGTTACAGTCAAAGTGATCAATTAGCTATTATATATAATGACTGGTCATTATATATAATAACCAAATTGACTAGACAATGTGATAAATTGATCACTTTATCCAGATATTATTTATAATAGCTGGTCCAAGTTAGCCAAAGTAATCAATACGTACGTTACTGACATATAAAGTGTATAAATAGTTGTACAAACTATGTATATGTTACGCTCAAAGATCAAAAACGCTCATTGAGCGGAAAAAATAGCTTACAACGCGTTGCAGTCACAGTAAAACATCCAACGTACCTACTGACACACAGAGGAGACTATATTTTGAGAGATATTAAGTTAAACAAAAACAACGTCGGAGGCGAAAGTCAACCAAAATTAAAAACAACCAAATGTCATTAATGCGTATTGCTGTCTCACTTTAGTCTGTTCTGATCTTTCGCGTATTTCATTTTAGTGTACTGGCTCTCAAAATAAATATTGCTGGAAAACAGTCAAAGGTACAGTGGTGGCAGATTTCACATGTGGGGTAACCCAGTTGGACGTATATTTACACGAATCATTTGGTGTCACTTTTGATCCTTAACTTAAAACCTATTTAACGTAAATTTCATGAAGCTAGCTCAAACGGTTATAAAGATATGAAGGTCAAAAAGTCGTAAATTTTAGTATTGACTGACTGACTTATAGGGGGCTAAGTCAAATCTAAACTACTTTAAGATCATAGAACTTGGCACTCATTTCGATCTCCATTCTTTTTGTGACGAAGCCCACAGCCAAAAATAATTTTTGTATTGAACTTGGCTCTCCTTTTTTACATTTATGTTTTTGGTGGGATTTGTATTTATTCATTATACCACCTTTATATTGTCTTTAACTGTTTATTTCTATCATTTGTATGTACCAATGTTGTTTCTGAAACTTATTATACGAGTTAAGGAGCTAAAGTTCTTTGAAACTAGATCAGTGTTGTGTGTAGTCTGTTATTAATTATTTATTTATTCATTGTTACAACCTTTACTCCAGTATTGCTTCGGCTTTGTGATAATACGTGTTAAGACCTTCCCACTAAAGGTCATTGGAGTAATTACTTATGTTGTTTTCGAATTATCTTCAGCCTTTTCGTACATAATAATAACTATAGTATTATATAAACTTAATAATATACTAGACATTCCAATAATTCTAAGATAGCTTTTGGTATCAAACTATCGTTACAATTATTACGATAGTAATTATATTAATCCATCAAAAATACCATGTACAATTACCTATCTGTATATATTTTATAGTACACCTTTAATTAATGGAATGGATGTTACGTTAATACTAGAAGAACTATACTAGCGGCACGCTATGATGGCTGTTTTGACATATTATAATACATGGTTTTACAGTATAATAAAGCCCAAATAAAAAAGGTCTAAAAACGGCTCTAAAATTAAAAACAGCACATAAACTGCCAGATAGTTAATATAAAAAGTGCGAAAACGTTATAAAAACCATGTATTGTCTATTGTACCCTATGTCACCAGGGAATAGTGTAGCTTTCCTACAATGAAATAATTATTCAAATCGGTTTAGTAGTTTTGGAGCATATTCAATACAAACAAACAATTAAATCTTACCTCTTTATTAGTATTGACAAGTAAGAAATGGCGCAATATTTAGGTTACCTGCAATACAAGTCCTTGCTAATCCGTACACATTATTGACTAAAATGCACCACTCGTTAACCTTGAGTCTTAAAACTTAACTCCGTTTGAAAACAAGCTAGCGAGCGGTTAAGCGAGAAATAGCTCGGCTTTCTCGCTATTCCTATCGTTATTATCGATATTTTCTACTGTTAAATAAAAATGTTTGGAATATTCTAGCACTTTTCGTTTGAAGCGAGGAACTTTTTTGTTTTTGTATTCCTGAGGCGTTCGATCCCTCTCATTGGATGTCTAAAGTTGCGAGTGACCCGACAAATTAATATGACAGCTGATATGTCGCAAGAGAGATAGATATCTTAGTTGTTTTGACGGTTTTGAGTTTTGATGAAGTATTTTGTATCTATAATTCGAGGTTTTTAGAGCTCAATTGAAAAGGGCACGTGTTGGCAGCGAAAATAAACTTTTGTTTTGCTTCCAACGTTAAGCTTTCCCTTTAAATTGAAAGGCAACGTGTTAATGTGTAGCCTCTAGTATACAAACATCTATAGGCGACATTTTTATATGCCTACATAAATAGATATTACATATTTCTATTCCGGATAAGATCTTTTTTAGGGAGAGATGGTCGAGTCTCCAGTACTCTTGCTGACCAAATGGAGCGCAATAGCAATGCCACTAGTAAGTAGCATTGCTATGAGTATGAGTAGTAACTCATACGTCGAATTTCTGTGAGAGGGTAGTGCTTCCCGGACTAGACAAACAGGAACCGGCTGCAGCATGACTCTACTACACTTAGGCTACGTCCCCGTAGGCAAACTGTTAGCGGCCGACTGAGTGAGCCGCAAAGGAGACATTTTTTTTAGGCCCAGTAGCAATGGTAGCGGATAATGATGACATTACTCCCTAAATTAATAACTTATTTTTTTAGACAATCAGACAAAAGTTTACGTTTAAATGAAACGGGAATCACAAAATCAATTTAAAAAATGCGATGTTTTGACTACCGGTCCACGACATTCCATCTTTTTAAAGTCAAGGCATAGATAACTATTAAAACAAGATCATAGGTGAGATTCACTGGAGGGTAGGCGATGGGTCCACGCGTCTTTTAGTTTTAAATCTTTTTATTTGTGATCTAGTGCAGTTTGGTGTTGAAAAGTGGTGTGATTTTCATTCAGTAAAGTGTAACGAAGTGTCATAAATAAGAAAATTGAAACAAATTGACTGAATGGACGGGTATTGCGTGTAGTGTGTCTCATCGGTAGATGAGACGCTCTTACCGCAATGGCGTCCATTCCCCCGTGACCTTGAGAGTATCCTCCAGTGTTTCCATGAAGCGTTAAAACATCATAACACCAATGTTTTAACGCAAATAGAAACTCCCTCCTTCACTTGACATTGGCAGAATCACCGCGCCGCAAACAGGCGCGGGATAGAGTCCATTTAAAAAAAAAAAAAAAAAAAAAAAAAAAAAGATCATAGGTTCAACAATGCGTGTAAAGAAACGCCGGGCTGGTTATAAAATATATATATATATATATATTTCAATGAGGAGATTATGTTTAGATCATTTTTTGTCTTCTTTTATTCAGATTTCAGTAAAAAATAATTTAATTGTGTTTTTAAGATTTTTGCTAAAAAAAATGGTTATACCTACAGTATGTTAAAGCCGTGAAATTGAACGCGATTCCGTCTTGACGTTTGTCAGTTATCACTGACATTGACAGGAGTGGTTGGAGTGTCATTCATCATACCTTCCGTTTGTTTTGAACTGAGGGTTTGTGTTTTTCCTTATTTTCAACGAAAAATAGAAGAAAATGGCATCAAGTACAGCCCCTATTCCACCGAACCGTTGTGTTAACTGTGCAGTGAGATTTCAACGGAACGTGCAAAGACAATTACTTTCAGAAACGACTGAAAGTGTGCAATAACTTGTGAGTGGATTTTTGATTTTTCTTAAATATTTCCGTTTAATAAAGAAAAACCAATATTGCTAATGATTTTTAGACATTCTAAGGAACAATTTGATATTATGTTTCATTACTATCCGCCACAATTTTTAGTGGGCCCATCCTCCATACAAAAATAAAATGTCTCCCAAATTTAGAACAATTTTCGCCAACTAAAACGGGTTTTTGAAGGGAGTCGGCCGCTCACTGAGATAGTTAGCGCTGCAAACTGCGTACAGTGAGCTCAAAACTAGCCAATTGTGGACACTCCATTTGTATTATATAGAAAAGCGTACTAAATCGATGAGCCGCAAACTGTCAAACTGGTCTGCCGCTAACAGTTTGCCTACTGGGGACGTAGCCTTAATACTACGCAAAATATGGTTGCAAAATGTTTTCTATACCACCATATAAAAGCCACGTTACGTATGCATACACATAAATAGATGGTTTCCCTGAACCTTTCTTATAATTTTCTTATGTCTCCATCCCTGGAATTGCTTCTTTGACTGCCTTCTTAGAAAAGGGAGCTTACGAGGGAACCACCTTGTATAGCGTTAATTTAATAACGCTTGCCTCAAATAAATTGAATAATTTGAAACAAGAAAAATTATTTTTCCAAAATTAAAACTGAAACTGCAAACACATTGACAAGCTGTTTTGCTGATGAGTAAAGCGAAAGACATGAGACATAATGTCTATAAAAATAGCTCTAACTTTAAAGATTTGTCTTTAATATTTAGCTTAAAATGTCATTTTTTAAGTTTGACAGCACATAGAGCTCCTTGTTCTAGCTTTATTTAGTCATAATAGAATAGGCCGTAGTCTTTTCTTAACTAGATCTGCCCTTATTACTCGAATAAAAATACAGTAAAAAAACCGGCCAAGTGCGAGTCGGACTCGCCCATGAAGGGTTCCGTAGCAGCAAGTCTCATCATAATATAAAAGTTCTTGTAGTTCTTTGTAAGTTTGATCGATGTTTTTATATTTGAGTCGATTGAATGAGAGGAAAATTGCGGTTTACGATTTATGACGTATTAAAAAAAAACTAATTACTTGATCTCGTTCAAATCAATTTTCAATGGAAGTTTGCATGGTAATGTACATTATATATTTTTTTTAGTTTTATCGTTCTTTTATTTTAGAAGTTACAGGGGGGGTGACCAACATTGTAACACTTTGGAAGTGTCTCTCGCGCAAACTATTTCGTTTAGGAAAAAATGTTGTAAGAAACTTTATTATCATTTTTAAAGACCTATCCATAGATACCCCACACGTAAGGGTTTGATGAAAAAAGAATTTTTGAGTTCCAGTTCTAAGTATGGGGAGCCCTAAAATTTATAAACTAATTACTTGATCTCGTTCAAACCAATTTTCAATGGAAGTTTGCATAATAATGTACATCATATATTTTTTTTAGATTTATTGTTTTCTTATTTTAGAAGTTACAGGGGGGGGGGACCAACATTTTACCACTTTGGAAGTGTCTCTCGCGCAAACTATTCAGTTTAGAATAAAATGATATAAGAAACCTTATTATCATTTTTAAAGACCTATCCAAAGATACCCCACACGTAAGGGTTTGATGAAAAAAAAATTTTTGAGTTTCAGTTCTAAGTATGGGGCCCCCTAAAATTTATAAACTAATTACTTGATCTCGTTCAAACCAATTTTCAATGGAAGTTTGCATAATAATGTACATCATATATTTTTATTAGATTTATTGTTTTCTTATTTTAGAAGTTACAGGGGGGGGGACCAACATTTTACCACTTTGGAAGTGTCTCTCGCGCAAACTATTCAGTTTAGAATAAAATGATATAAGAAACCTTATTATCATTTTTAAAGACCTATCCAAAGATACCCCACACGTAAGGGTTTGATGAAAAAAAAATTTTTGAGTTTCAGTTCTAAGTATGGGGCCCCCTAAAATTTATAAACTAATTACTTCATCTCGTTCAAACCAATTTTCAATGGAAGTTTGCATAATAATGTACATCATATATTTTTTTTAGATTTATTGTTTTCTTATTTTAGAAGTTACAGGGGGGGGGGACCAACATTTTACCACTTTGGAAGTGTCTCTCGCGCAAACTATTCAGTTTAGAAAAAAATGATATAAGAAACCTTATTATCATTTTAAAAGACCTATCCAAAGATACCCCACACGTAAGGGTTTGATGAAAAAAAAATTTTTGAGTTTCAGTTCTAAGTATGGGGGCCCCCAAAATTTATTATTTTTTTTCTATTTTTGTATCAAAATCTTAATGCGGTTCACAGAATACATCTACTTACCAATTTTCAACAGTATAGCTCTTATAGTTTCGGTAAAAAGTGGCTGTGACATACGGACGGACAGACAGACAGACAGACAGACAGACATGACGAATCCATAAGGGTTCCGTTTTTTGCCATTTGGCTACGGAACCCTAAAAACCATCTCTCATTATATTAGCCAGTGGCGTGAAGAATATATTTAACCATCGAAAGCACGCGACAGGGCTAGTTTATTAATATTCAATACAGTCGTAATGAGGGGCCGCAATATTACCGCGGCTTATCAAGTATAACATCTATCCGAAAAATATAATAAGCCTTGTCGGACTGTTTTTATAGTGTCTCTTATTAATCATGATTGTTTAATATTTGTACACTAAAGAACATGTGTTGCCAGCGATGACTTATGGAACAGAAACGTGGCCACTTACAATGTGCCACATAAGAAGGCTCAAAATCGCGCAGAGGGCAATGGAGACGGCTTTGCTTGGGGCCTCCCTGCGTTATCGCATTAGAAATGATGAGATCCGCAGAAGGACCAAGGTCACCGACATTGCCCGAAGAATTGCGAACCTTAAGTGGCAGTGGGTAGGGCACATTGCAAGGAGGACTGACGGCCGTTGGGGCGGAAAGGTCCTCGAGTGGTGGCCACGTACTGGGAAACGCAGCCGTGGTAGGCCTCTCACAAGATGGACCGGTGATCTTATAAAGGTCGCCGGAATCCACTGGATGCGGGTGGCGCAGGACCGATCGATCCTTCTCCAGCAGTAGAAGTCTTTCGGCTGAAATGATGAACATGACGTGTTCCTTTTTGGAGCGTTATGTGCCGATCAAGTCAGGGTACGCTTGCACCATGACCCAGATTCCTACTCCATAAACATTTTCTCCTGAAGTCCTCTACATCGTCGCTCACCTGTCCCAGTCGTTAGCCGTATGTACTGTGTATATATTTTATATAGTTTATATCCTACTTCCTACTAATATTATAAATGCGAAAGTCTGGATGTTTGGATGTTTAGATGTTTGGATGTTTGTTCCTCAATCACGCCTAAACGGCTGAACGGATTTAGATGAAATTTGGCACACGTATAGTTTATAACCCGGAATAGGACAAAGGCTATAAAATTCCTACGGGAAACGTCTCATTCCCGCGGGAATGTCAATTTTGAAACTACTGGACCGATTTGAATAATTCTTTCACTGTTGGAAAGCTACACTATCCCCGGTGAACATAGGGTACTTTTGATCCTGAAAATGTGGGGGAAGGGGGGATATTTGAAAAAAGAGATTAAGCGCGGGTGAAACCGCGGGCGGAAGGCTAGTACTTTATATATTTATATTATGTAATATGTATGTATATTTATGTAATTTTATATTATGTATTTATTTATGATATATAATTTCGTTTATTTCTGTTGTTTTTGTTTTCAAGTTTTATGTTTATTGGCACTGCCCACTGTTTCTTTCTGCTTGGCCTAAAGGTTGACTGGGAGAGAATGCCATGAGGCATTAAGTCCGCCTTTGTACTTGATTTGTGCAATGAAGCTTAAATAAATAAATAAATAAATCCAGGATTTAGAAAGTCCATTTAGTACATTCGAGCGATTGCCAAATTCTGTCCACTGTTATACTTGACTGGAGAAACAGACCAATTGGATCATGACCCCACAGTTATTCGACTGTGCAGTTTTCCACACTATGTATTGCCTCACTACAGAGTTAGTGCTAAATATGCGCGTAGAAGAATAAGCATCGCCAAGATTTGAAACCACTCAGTTACCACAGTTACTTAAAGTTATATAAAAGAAACATCGAATTTTTACGACGTTCAACTTTGTAAGAAAAACTTAGGATTTCGCAACAATTTTATTGCCTAACATTATGTTGGTTTTTATCAAGTTAAACTTTTTACGACTTGAGAGGTAAAAGGGTGTCGAAATTTATTCTTTTGACTGACTAAAATGACGACATAAAAATTTTTCATGTAATCTGAATATGTTTGCATTTGCTGACAAAGCAAGTTAAGCGCGTCTATGTCGTTAAAATAAAATTACCCTAGTTCCCGCTCTTTTGTTGCCGACGATAACATCTTTTCTTTGGATGAATAGTAATGGCAGTGATATTTTATTTTGATTCGCTTTCAGATGGTAGAATATAATGGTAGGTTAAGCCGCGTTTTCACTGAAGTGATAGATATTTCCGCTAATGTTATAAATAGAAAAGATAGAAAACATACTGCGTATGTAACTCTGAATGTATATATGTACCATTTCCCATAATCTAGATACTTAAACCGATCTGAATCTGGTAAGAAGTTGGTTGGCAGCTGTAGGCGTAATTTTTTTTTCTGAAAATCGTGATGGTCTCAATGGATTCGATATAGATAATTACGACATATTCATTATTTAGGGCTTGAGAGACCCCATTCCATGCGTGTGACATTAGGCGGGCCGCATCAAAAAAAATATCATTAAACATAAAAATTACCTTTAGTTTTAAAAACAAGGTTTTTATTTTAACGTTTTATCCCATTTAGCTTTTTCTTTGCCATTCCGCAACGATCCTGTAGGTGCTGGCAACGAGAAACCATACCATTAACGTTAATATTTAAACACCATACATTTCAATCCACTGCATTGTAACGCTAGAACATTACAGTAAACTTTTATTTAACTCATTAGCTTTTTAGCACGAAATAACCAAGAGATTTTCTTTTAAATGCCGGTTTTATTAACACAGGTGCAGGTTGAATGCGATAAACGTATAGTGCAGTTGCTGTTATTGTCCAGAAATGGGGGAATAGTATGCAGTCGTATTACCTGTTTATTGTACGTTTAGTTTTGGACAAGATCCAATAGTATTTGAATAGTTAACGGTTAATTTCAAACTAATAATTTAAATATCGCTTCCTCTTATATTATTTTCATTTTATAGTACAGTTTGAGAGCGTTGGCTGTAGACCGATGTAGCGGCGTTCCACAGGGCGGTTAACTAGCTCCGTTTATATAGGTACGTGTTTGAGCAAGCATTAGTCACTTTCACCTGCAGGTACATTCTATAGTTTCGGTGCTACCTAGCTCATGCTAATGTTTTCAGTGGTGTTTCATAGTTAACTTTCAGTCAAATATAAGTAGCTTGATGGAAAGTAGTTAGCGTCGCTTAAGGACGTTTAAAACACTACAGGCATTACTCGCGCGTTACCGTCACTGTGTATTTTTTTTAATACTACATCAGTTTACAGGCAGACACGCCGCCTATCTGATGGCAAACGGTCACAGCGGCCTATTCCATTGAGGGACACTTCGCCAGAAAGCGTCGCTCAATGTGCTGCCAGACTGTAGGCTCATCTGATCTTCGAACCTTTGATTTCAAGTGTACTAACTCTCACATTAATACTGCCGGAACACAGCCAGAGCTGTTATAGCGGCAGATTTTACTTGTGGGAATGGTAGCTAGCCAGTTAGACTCTGAAAAAGTCCTACCACCAATCAAACCCAAGGCGGGAAACGAACCCACGGTCTCCGAGTTTTGTATACCCGAGTGGCTTAGCCACTGTTCCACGGAGGCGGTCATAATTTCAATGAGAAACCAAAAGTTAAGCAGCAAAAAATTGCTTTGGTGACCTTACCCATCGGTGTCCCACAGGGTAGTAACCTAGCTCCAATACAATAATATAATGATGCTTATCTAAACTCTTATCTTGAAACATAATGGGTTGTTGTAAACTTAAGTTTGAGAACCTTACCTTAAGTGAAGACCTATGCAGCGGTGTTCCACAGGGCGGTAAACTAGCTCCCACCAAATATACGTGTTTGAGCGAGCATTACTCAGTTTTATCTGCACTAGTACATTCCACTATAACGGTTTTGTTGCTACCTAGAGCATACTAATATTAAAAGCTGAATAACAAAAATATATTTGTAAAAATGGTTTTTGGTGGAGTAGTCTATTTTTTTATACAAAACGAGTAAGCATTTGACCCCGATCTCACCAGTTATAAACCGATATTACTTTGGTATGGAAATAGTAGCGTGCTGGATAGTGATATAGGATGTTTTTTATCCTGGATAAATTAATTTGCTGTAAGATAATGTGAAAACCGAAACTAGTTTATAGGATAGCTTAGATAGCTTAGATAGCTTATTGTTTTTATTTCCTAAGTCAATAATATGAGTATGCATATTTTTTAATTTGGTACATACTTTTTTCACTTGACATTCATAAAATAAGATGCATTTCATTTAGAATCTAATAAAAACAACGATTTGTAAACAAATATTTTGAGGACGCTATTTAATTTAAAAATAGAATCGCATTCGTTGGAAAATGTGCTTCAAATTTTAAATATTGCAAATCAAAAATTATCAGAACGTTTTTACAAAAATTACTTTTTACATGAAAAAAATGTATTTGAATAATACCTGGAAATTCAAAAATTGGAATATTCAAATATCTGATGCACAAGAGAGGGCTTCAATGATCTCAGAATCCTTAATTTTAGGTATATTCTCTCAATTTCTCTGTAATACTAGTATTACGAGCTAGATAGTCTGATCTAAATAAGACTTACAAAGAGAATTGGATACATAACCTATTGGGTTTGATTATTTTTATTGTTTCACGAAGAGCGCTCCACGCATATACCAAGTTCAAAAACAAATTGTACAAAAAAACTGTTTTTAATTTAATAAAAGTTGATTAAATCGCTATTATAATGGTTTAAAATTGTTACCTCGGTTTAAATAAGCACGTTAAACAAGTCGATTTTGAAGCACCATATAATTTAAACTACAACAAAAGCACAGCATTTAGGTCGAAAACCTAATATTCAACATTAATTATAAGTTCAAAACGTTAATTAATAAACCCATAAAAATACCCAGTGCACTGCAAATTACATTCTCCACTATAGCCTGATAAAAGGCTTTAAACGCGCCTATTAAGGCAAAGCTCGGTAAATACAGGCGTTTTACATCGTCATGTATGCACGCGTCAGTTGTCAATGCAATTAACTGGACACATTATAATAAAACAGGACAAAGGGCCAGTGGTCACGCAGGGGCGGTGGCCGAGGGGGCCAACGTTGGCGTTGCATGTCAAATGTTTGATTAAAACAAGCCTTGCCGAATACTGTTTGCGACAGGATTGCCAAATGTTTGATTAAAAGAAGTATCAACAAGTACTTTATATGACAGGTTGATATGGCAGTTTTTTGGTATATCACACTAAAAATTAAGTACCTAATTTGTACATTGCAAACAATTTTACAATTATTAACAATAATCATTATTTCATTCACAATACCATAACGTTATAATAGATAGTCGAAATTAAGAATATATTATTGTTTCTTTTATTTTAATATACCTAGATGTGACCACTGTAGTAATTTATAAACCTACTCAACTTTTGTAAATAATATAAGAGTAGGTAAGAGAGGTGGTATTAGTATGCATCTTAAAATAAAAAGAGAGTTTACTCATCTCAGTAGTCTTTATTATTTCAATGATAATGAATTTTATATTTTTTCATTACAGGTGCTAAGTGACCACAGTGAATGGACTACTGGAAACAGCTGCCGATCCCCGAAGCTTCTCCGCAAAAATAGAAGGTATGTTTATTTATACACTAGCCTTTGCCCTTTTTAGCCCTTATTTGTAACCCAGACTGGGTTTTCTAATTCCATACAATCGTTCTGAATCTAATTATTCTTTTCGGCAAACCGTATTTATTCATTAAAGTATCTTTGCAATTTCTAATAAATAAATGACGACATGTTATATTCATTAGATAATTAAACAAACATTTTATTATTTTTTGTTGTTGTATCTACTACATGTGTTAACTGCCTCCGTGGTACAGTGGTTAGAGCGTTCGGCTCTAATACCCGGAGGTCGTGGGTTCGAATCCCACGGGGAACATCACTTTGTGTGATTGTTTCCAGTTTGGTTAGGACATTGCAGGCTTGAATCACCTGAATGTCTGAAAATAATGATGATTCCGTGCTTCGGAAGGCACGTTAAGCAGTTGGTCCCGACCATGTTCCAAGTAGGTCTGGTTTCCCTTGTAAGGGTTACGGAGGTCAGATGACAATCGCTCCATTGTAATAACCAGGCTTGTCAAATCTAGGATCATAGTCGAAGCGGACCCTGAGCTCCATACTGGATGCAATCGGGAATACGCTGGGATGATGATGATCTACTACATGTGTACTTTAAACAATTTGAAATCCATTTGGTAGGCTGACTATTACAGCTAACTAAAAAGCTTAAATTTTTTACAAGCAAAATTTCAATTACATTCATTTGTAGGTACAGAAAATGTATGTACATGCTTACAAGTATAAGTAAGATACTCCATACTAACGAGATGTAAGCTTTTACAAATAACGATTCAATTAAATGTAAGTACGAACAAACCGACCTACACGAAGGATCCTAACAAAATAGTAGAACATAGCGCAGTTCAAAATATTATTATAATCCTCTAGGAATGGAAGTTAGTCGACCGGGTAACAGAACAGAAATTCCAGTATCGTTATGTACCAAAGTTCGTTTGAAATTAGTTCTGAACTCGGTTGGTGAACTTCGAGGCGTCATGTGATATACTCATAGGACCTACGTGTTTTATAAAATTATTGGTATTGTGTTAGCGGAGACATTATTGCATAAGGTTTTTTTTTATGAGATAACGGGCAACTAGCAGGGCGCGCGGTACTATTATAATATATTTAATGTGGTTGCGCACTCATTTGGGTACTGTATTTTTTTCCTAGTTAAACATCCCTCAATACAATTGGCCGCAGGACACGTATAAGGACAGAAAAGCCTAATCGCAGATTACGACCGACACGACGACCTGAGCACGACCCAGGTTTAAACCCTGGCGAGGTCGTCACTTAAAAGAGCCACTGAACCACGCAATCAGTCTCCAATTCTCCAATTATATTCTGATATAACGATTTTAAGCTCGAGTAAACCTTTTTAGGCGCGGGAAATAAATATTAATCACAACTGATAAATGTGAATTTGCGGTTTAAAAATGACATGTGAAATATATTAAGGCTTTTGTATAGTTATGTCGAGATTACATTAAAATAAATATTTTGCTGTCACAATTACTGAAAACGTAGCTGAATTTAATTTTAAAATCGAAATTGTAAATTTTGTTTAAATGTTTTCGTGTATAAATCAAGCGCACTTGTAATACTTGGTAATGACTTAAATTCTGTGTACAGGCTATAAAAATGCTGTTAAAGGAGAATGCAAAACTTGCTATTGTTCTTGGGCACAAAAAATTTAAGTTAATGTGCAGAAATGAGATGTATTCCACGTGAAAGACCACACATACACCATCGCTTTTTATTATAATGACACCATAATCCGTTCCAGGGGGAAAAAGTTATCGTCCATAATAATTTATTATTTTTATATGAACATAAATAATTAACATAATTAACATATTTTTTTCCACTAGGACCAATTTTATCGACGCCATAGTAAAAGTTAAAGGTGTTTATTGGATCCACTTCGTTGTCTATGTCCCAAATCTGCACAACAATTTTTTTGGGCCCAATCTTTTGCATTGTCCTTTCTAATAAACTAGATTGTTTAATGACATATTCCCCGCATATCTAGGATAACTTAAAAATATACCTCTTTATTTTGTGAGAAGACGCAGGAAGGAACCTACCCTAATCCACAAAAGTCTCCATTGAAATGGAAATCTATGTGACGGACATAAGACTACAAACTGCTTGTGTGAATTTGACAAGGTAGATTGATGTGCTGCTTACGATAATAATATGAAATGAGTCAATAATATTGACATTGTTCGAATGAATCAAACATTGGCAAAACCACCTTGTCTTCAATTATATCGACATTAATAACAGTTACATAAGTACGTATACTTAGACTGACCGCTAATATACGAAGTAACATAACAATAATAGTAACTAATTGAGTTACAACTTGGGAACAACGGAACAAAGGCAAACACCTGTCATGTTGAGTTAATTAATATAATGGTTAATAATCAAGATTGTTTGGTTGTGACGTCACGTTTCCCGACCACAGACAG
The DNA here is from genome assembly GCA_949319885.1 of Mecyna flavalis. Lineage (NCBI taxonomy): Eukaryota > Metazoa > Arthropoda > Insecta > Lepidoptera > Crambidae > Mecyna > Mecyna flavalis. The sequence continues at coordinate 14,532,744 of OX439407.1, read as the reverse complement.
GAAATAGGTATACTAATAGGAAAGGAATCTGATAATCAGCTTTAGTGAATAGGTTATCCTTGTAAGCATTTGTACTACCCAAGGCCATAACGCACTTGCCATCAGATGAGATTGTGAAAAAATGCGTAGGTAAGTCCTACCACCAACCAGGCCCTAGGTGGCAATCGCACCCACGACCTCCGGGTTTTATACCCGAGCGGCTTACCCACTATTCCACGGAGGCGGTCAAAAAAGTTGATGAGCTGCTAACAATAAGTAGGTAGGTACCTGAATTTTCTGAAGTGCTTGTGTAGGCGTCGCTTTAAATGGAGACCTAGTGCTCGACCAAGGCACCAAAATGTAGTTGCAATGAGTTGTTTATGAGCTTGCTAACTAACACGACCCATAAGACTTTGTAACAAAAGGTTGGAACAATAGGTGTTACAGAATTCGGCTACTACGAAGGGTACGGGTCACAGTACAAACATTTGTGTGCATATCATATTATTATGTTTGTTTGCAATGATCTATGCTTATTTGAGGTTTCAAAAATAAAGTAAAATTAAGATTCGTATTTATTTCCTGTAATAGGGTATACAATATTTTGTAATGTCATTCAAGGTACGATTTTAAACCAAGCATTTAAACTATAGCCATCTTAGTTTCTTGCATGATGCATCTCTCATCAGTGAAACTTGTAAATTATTGTTTTAAGCTTGTAACAAACGACCCAGATTACTAAAGACGTAATAAACTTAAACCTATTGTTTAAAATACTATTGACATAATCTAAAACAAGGTATTTCAAAAACAGAATTTATTTTTTCTTTAAGGGTGACTTACCATTAGGCCACAATTTTACTAAAAAAAATAAAATCGAACAGTGCCTCAACGATTACGCAAACTTATTCTTAACCAACATTGGCTCAAAAGTTTGCCTTTAACAGTGATTGAAATCTTCCAATGAACGTTTGCATTCGTACGTTCCAACTGGGCTTGTACACATTCACCCGATCACTAAAAGGTAATCAACACTCCCTCCCCAAAAACTATTTAACTAATTAAAAGGGACCAGATGCAATATCTCACCTGCACGTATAATAAAACTACATTTATTTTAATTAAACTCATGGCGTGCCCGTAATTAAAACTGACAGTTTCGGCCGACCTCGAGGGTAACTTTTTGAACTTTTGGCACGATTTTTTTGTCCGATATGGATTTTATTTTGTGTGTCAGATTTATTGAGACTGGCTCCATGGTGCATTTAGTACCTACTTTGAATTAAGCGCAGGGATCGTGGGTTTCGGACCCACTACAATATTTTTGTGATGAAAATTTTGTGTTTTTACTGTGTCTGTGTTTAAAGTCGAAAAAAAAGTGCGATAAGTATTAATTTTATTTTATTTTTGGTTAAAACCGCTGACTAAAACCTAGATAAGAACATGAATATCGCAATAAATGAGCTTCGACAGAAATGTAATTACTTCTTGAATCATTTAAAACTTTATAATTAGACAAAATAAAATTTCACAGACTTTGAAACTGCAACAACAATTTAAAATTTATCTATTATCAAGAGAAAACTTTATAAAAATAAACTAAAGATTTGCTTAAACCACAATGACATTTGAAAAAACTTTGGAAAAACTTTAAGAGAAGAATTTATCTGAACATTTGTTTAGAAACTGAATGGAATTATTATCTTAATGCCAAGAGTCCATAAAAAAAGAATGAGTCTGTTAAGATTTAACATAGCAGCAGAAATATCTTAATCAAAGTTGATGAAAAAAAGTTTATATTTTACTTAAGAGAATTACTATTGCAGATAGTCCAAAAAAATTTTGGAATCTAATACTTTTTAGTAGTGGTGGTAGAGCCATGCTGTTTTACAGTACGAATGGGCCGGCTCGTCTGGGGAGGAACCACCCTCTCACATAACACCAGCGTTAAATAATTGTGACTACTATTGTGTTTCGTCTTGTTTGCGAGAATGCCAGAGGCCCACACCCATCATACCCCCATATGCCGGCAACGCATCAGCGATCCCCCTGGTATTGCAGATGTCCATGGGTGCCGGTGATTACTTACCATCAGGCGACCCGCTGGCTCGTTTGCCGCCTCTGACATAAAAAAAAAACTTTAAAGTCTTAGGGCCAGTTTCTCTGTTGTCAGTAATCTGATAATTTGTTAGTCCGGTAGATAAATTGTCACGAACTTATCTGACAGCTGCAATTAAACCAGCCTTTTATTCATTTAAACCTTCATTGGTCAACATAAGTGTACATTAATGCATAGGTAATGTTGTTTTTAACGTGTAATGTTAATTGGCAATACCCACTGTCTTTCTGCTTGACCTAAAGGTTGACTGGTACAGAATTCCATGAGGCATTAAGTCTGCCTTTTGTAGGTACCCGATGTTGCGCAATGCAGTTTAATTAATAAAGTAAAAGGAATTCTCTGCTAGTCAACGGGCCAAATCACGTGAAAATAATACAATAAACAATATCATTCACATTACATACTACATACAATATCCTATACAAGTAAAACTTAATAATACACAATACATACTAGAAGGATGACTCCCTTTAATATCACAATCTGTCAATCGAAATTACATATTTATTTCTAAATTGAAATCACATTGATAGTGAGATGTCAAATATTTGATTTATTTCTTTGGACTATTAATAACCGGTTCTGTTGATCGGTGTATTGCTTTTAATAAAACAATGAAATCTATTCCCAGAATACCCCGTTCTTGGAATTCATCTAATCTTAACTTTATTTATCAAAAGTCACTTCTATTTTCTTGTTACATACCCGGCATATCTCCTGCAGGTTTCATACATTTTGTATGGACTCGCCGCACACGGTTAACGCTGGTGGCCGCCACATGCTACAAGCTTTTTGCTTGAAAACTACAGAAATGACGCTGGTGGCGGCATTTTGTGTGCCCGTGTGCGGGGACTTTAAGGCCCAGGCCTCGAATTTCGCGGCAGCGGAAGCAGCGGCGCAAGCAGGCGCACTGCGGTCACGGTAGAGAGCGGTACGATGCTGTCAAGCGATGCGCAATGCGCCTGCATGCGCCGCCGCTCCCGCTGCCGCCCCGCTGTGTTCGAGAACGGTCTATGGGATTCCATAAAAAAACATCTCGCCACTGCCGCTGCCTCTGCCGCCCCGGTTCTCGCGAAATTCGAGGCCGAGGCCTAATAGGTATTAAGTATCCCGAGTAGGCTTCGCTTAATGAGGTGCCATCTCGTAGCCTCTGATCTTAAAGCCTTTGATTCGAACATGATACATTACTTAATTTATCACGTTAATAAATCCTTTATAAAGCAGCCATTGTACAAGTACGTAGTACTATTGTGTATTCTGTGGTACAAGCTTTGCATGGTTTAGCGCTAGATTAAGGCCTTTTAAATGAAGGCTTGCATTATTAACTATCGTAACACTTGAAACGTAAGTTCTCAGCATAATTTGCGGACTATTTGAAATAATTACAATTCAAATAAAATGTCTTCATTTTATTATTTTAAGCAGTGGTAAATATATCTCTTAAAATTAGTTTTAACATTTCTAAATTGGATACCTTATCCACCATTCTAATTTGAAAATTCAGTCTGAAAATTGGTAGGTAAAGCCACGATGATTCGCGTAGGACGTTAAACCGTAATGAGTGGTCTTAAGGTATGTTTTTGTTCAACCGTGTAAATGGCATGCGACGGGTCAAAAGGTTAAAAATTCAACCGTTTAATGCTAAAGTAGAAAGCTATTCGCATTGTCTCTGTATAAAATGCAAAGAAAATAGAAACTTAGGTGCTAAGTAATGTATTTATTTATTTACGTGATGGACATTTTTTAAAACAGAGAGCGTGGATTTTTTATAAGGCACTTTGCAGACGTACACTTTTTGTTGTAGAACCTGCTTCCCACTGTGTATTGTACACTCTACAGTCAGCGTCAAAATTATCTGAGCGTTTAAAACCACCAAAAATATCTGAACATAATATTCACAATTTGACAAAACTCGGTCTACAAAATGAAACCTTCCCCGGACGCTCCCCGGATGCCCTCTAAACTAGGACAAATCCGGGGAAACCCGGACGGATGGCAACCCTAGCTAAGAGTGATTTTTGTCAAATGTTCAGATCATTTTTGCGCCGCCTGTAACATTGTATGTAAGTGGACAAAAACAGTGTCAACGTTTGCTTAGGGAAAGCTGATTTCATATTGACTGGTGACTTATATTCGATAACTATAAATAATCTGAGACAAAACTCTTAATGTCTACGCAGTACCTCAATACTACTAGCTGCATACTTCGGGTCTGAGAGGGGTAAAAATGATAGTTTATAAGACTTTTCCTTCTTTAAACACAATTCAAAATGAAGAATTGTTTGGCAGCACTTTTAGTTAAGATAATTTCGTAGCCCAAAAAGTGAATACATTTAAAATAGAGAAGGGAATATTTTCCAGGCACAGTATAATTATATTTCTTTTAAAACTACCAAGTACTACAACAACTACTAAACTAGTACAATACTTTAATGCCTAAAATAGAGAAGGGAATATTTTCCAGGCACAGTATAATTATTTATTTATTTATTTTATAAAACTTTATTGACCACACAAGTTAGGTACAAAAGGCGGACTTAACGCTAAAAGCATTCTCTACCAGTCAACCTTTAGGAAAAACGAAATGTTTGAATGCGGCAAAGAGCAAACTAAAGAAAAATAACTTTAAAAGATACGTATATAATCTTACCAAAACATAAGATAATCTGATAATAAACATACACAAATACTAACATATAACATAATATATATACATACATACATTTACATACACATAATATTAATGATGATGTCCAGAATGATGATTCAAATTATGGGAAGTGAAAACCTAGATGAAGAACAATTCCACGTCAGGCTTTTAACAGGAATTCACGAACCTGCCTTCTAAACGCAAACTTATTTGTAGCTTTTCGAATACTGTCCGGGAGGCTATTCCAGAGACGTGTAGCGTTAAGAGTAAAGGAGTCAGACATGAAGCCCGTATGAAAGAGGGGGACAGTGAGCGCCAATGAGCTAGCGGATCGAAGTTGACGGTCATGAGAATCACAGAGAAATTTAAACTTACTTTTTAAATAATCAGGAGATTTAGGATTGAATAGAATGGAAAAGAGTGAGCAGAGCAATCTAAGCTGTCTGCGCTGACGTATTGTGAGCCAGTTAAGTTGAGACCGGTAAGAAGAGACGTGATCAAATTTACGGAGACAGAAAATGAAACGAATACAATTATTTAAGAGACGGTCCAACTTATTCAAAAGGTCTTCATTTAGATCTGGATAACAGACATCAGCATAATCGATGAGAGGAAAAATAAGGGAAGTGACAAGTAACACTTTAGTATTGATGGGTAGGAAATTCCTAAATCGATTTAATAATCGTAAAGAAAATATGACACGTCGACTAACCTCAGCGACCTGTGAGGTCCAGCTAAGAGTTGAGTCAATGATGAGCCCAAGGTTTTTAACGCTAAGGCTAAATGGGATAAGAGAGTTCTCAAACATGACAGGTGAGAGCGAACCAACCGCAATTTTGGCAATCTGCTTAGCACTACCCACAACAATTGCTTGACATTTAGTAGGATTGACAGGTATCCCAAAATTGGCAGACCATTCGCTGATGCTCTGCAGATCCCGATTGAGCAACGCAATTGCCGAATTGGCATTCTCAGCTGACGACTGCGTGTAAATTTGCAAATCATCCGCGTAGAAATGGTAAGAACAGCCAAGCGAGAAAGAAAGGTAATTAATAAAAATAGAAAATAATAGTGGAGATAAGATTCCACCCTGCGGAACACCAGCAGATAAAGCATTCCACTGAGACACATTGTGTCCAGCACGAACTGCTTGCTGACGGCCACGCAGATAAGAGGAAAACCAATCCTGCGAAGATGACGAGAACTGCAAAGACTTAAGGATGGCAAGTAAAATGTCATGATCAACCATATTAAAAGCGTTGGAGAAATCAATAAGAACTATTATGGTGACCAGTTGACTCTCCATGCCAAGCCTAATATCCTCTGTGACCTTGAGCAGAGCAGTAGATGTACTATGTCCCGGGCGGAACCCTGACTGATAAGGAGTAACAAGGGAATGGGAGTAAATAAAAGAGGATACTTGTTTATGTGCGACAGCTTCAAGGACTTTGGATAGGAAGGGAAGAATGGAAATTGGTCTGAAGTTTTTAAGCTCCTTGGGAGAGGAAATTTTTGGCAAGGGAATAACAAAAGCTTTTCGCCAACAATCAGGAAAATCACCAACAAGCAGGGAAAAGTTAACAATGTGTAGGATAACAGGCAGGACATAGTCGATTACGTTAACAATCATTTCTCTACTAACATCGTCACAGCCAACAGCTCTGGATTTAATAGAATGTATAATCTGCAGTATCTCGTCACACGTCACAGGAGAAAATGTAAATGTACCAGAAGAAGGAAGGCCTTTGGAAGCTATATATCTAATAGTCTCAGACTTGGTGGCAGAGACCATAGGGGAAGTGGCGGAAAAGTGATTGTTTAGATCATCAAGAGTGAAAGAATACGAGTGTGGCTGAGCAGAACCCTTGCCCAAACCAAGTGAGCGAAGAAACTTCCATATATTAGCCGAAGAGCAATTCGAAACATTATTATGAAAATACTGTCGCTTGGCAGTCCTTACCATCCGATTACATCTGTTACGTGAAATCTTGTACAAATTCCAGTTCGCATCTGACCTGTCACGCTTGAAAACACGAAAAGCCCGATCCCGACGAGTCATGGCCATACGGATGCCTCTGCTGATCCAAGGTGCAGGAGGGCGCTTCACTCTGACAGCCTTCAACGGTGCATGAACATCGTACAGTTTCAGTAAATATGAATTGAAATAGGAGACTTTATCATCCACTGTAGATGCATCAAACACCGCAGAAAAATCAATTTCAGCAGCATCCTCCTTAAGCCGGTCCATGTTTAGGCGCGCAAAATTTCGCATCCATACCACAGCAGGTTTGTCTCTTGGAGGCTTCAGTCTGTACTGGAGGAAAATCAGGTCATGTTTAGAGAAGCCAGGAGCAAGGAACTGACCATGGTTGGTGACGTGATCAGGAGAAGTAATAATTAAATCCAGCCATGTGTCCTGAGAAGCAGGGTTGCGATGAGTAGGCGCTAGTGGCAAAACGGATAAGTTTACAGACTTGACAATATTTAGTAATCTAAGGGATCGAGCTGTGCTAGAGGATATAATATCTGTATTGAAATCTCCCATAATAATGTGATGCCTGTAGTCCGCGCACAGCGGTTCAAGAACAGTCTCAAGTTGAGCGAAGTAATCAATGGAAGGTGGACAATAAACAACTCCAAGAATAGCCTTAACCCCCTTGACAGTTATTTCCAGAAATAAATACTCAGCAGATGCAGAATAAACAGAGGGCGATACTGACAACACCTTATACGGTATGTCACAACGCAGGTAAATAGCTACGCCCCCACCACCCTTCCCAATACGATCATTCCGCAGCAAAGTAAACCCTGGAAGGGAGTAAGTGGAAGACGAAAGGCACGGCTTAAGCCAGCTTTCAGAGACTAGGATCGCATGTGCGGGGGTGGGAGAAAAGGTTTCAAGCAGATCAGTATAGTGAGAAGGTATGCTTTGAGCGTTAATGTGACAAACGTTCAAAGAGTTAGGTAAATCGCGCAAGACATTACTTAGTTGAATTCCTAATGTTTCTGGATCTGAAAGCGAGTCAGACGTAGATGGAAAACTTGAATCACAAGCAGAGTAAAATGAATCATCATCAGACATTGATATATAAATATAGAGTAAATAAATATAAAATAAGACTAAATATACAAAAAAAAAATTATTCAAAACAAGAGCTTAATAATTTAAGTGTTATCTGTCCTGCCGGCTGACATTGAGAAAAAAAAAATACATATAATTTTAACACTGATGACTGAACAAACGAAACGCAAGCGCATGCCAGGGCGAAGAATACCGAGAAAAGAAAAAAAAAATGTCAAACGTCATTATGACAAGTAGTAGGTAATGAGTTGTATTATTTTATTATATACACAAATTTTATAAAAGACTGTGGGTAGAAAAATAAACAATAACTGTGATAAACCATAAGAACAGAATAGCAAAAAAAAACTAATAAAATTATTCAACACAACCATTAATAAAAACAATGAACATTAAAAGTTAAAACAAATAAATATAGGTAACTTAGGTATTTACTTTTTCGCCCTGGCTGCTCGCTTAGGACGCGACCGGGAATCTGGGATTGTTGAAGCCGATGCCGGTGCCGGTGCCGATGTCTGCATTGGCTCATCCTCCGTCGCCGCGAGGCGACGTAATTATATTTCTTTTAAAACTACCAAGTACTACAACAACTACTAAACTAGTACAATACTTTAATGCCTAACCCGGCACCCGGCTCAAATATCAACTGCTTTCGAGAAAATTGAATTTTCGTCGTTTCTTGCTCCTTCTTTTGACGGTTGACGTCTAATCTTGCTGTCGAGCGCTCGCGGTACGGACGCCGTAGTTGCCGCACCGCGTGTTTTGTATGAAAAATAACGACCGTCCGTACGCGGTGCGGCAAACGCGCGGCTGCCGTACCGCAGCCGTCCTACACAAAACGTAGAGCCCTAACCGGCCTTTTAAGAGAGAGTACTCTCGTTTTATTTCTTTCAGTATCACAATAAACGTAGGATCTAGATACATCAGTTATAATTACGAACGTAATGGTACATTCGTGTAGACATCTCGACCGTCGAAATATGTATTACTCGTAATTGTTATTATTCGTCTAAGGAGTCAAGTTTCTTTCCAAAAATAATATCGTTCTCTCGAGAGCAAATCGAGGACTTCGAGATAATTGACTTAAAATATAGAACGGCCTTGGCGTCTGTTATTAAATGTGCGGTTGAACACTTATAACGGAGTTAATCGTTGCGACGCGTTTTTTTTTAATATCCATCAGTTTTCTTTTGTTTTCTTTTAGAATTATATGTATACTAGCATTACGCCCGCGGTTTCACCCGCGCGTAATTTCTTTTTTTAAATATCCCCCCCCTTTTCCCCACATTTCCGGGATCAAAAGTACCCTATGTTCACTGGGGATATTGTAGCTTTCCAACAGTAAAAGAATCATTAAAATCGATTCTGTAGTTTCGGAACCTATTCATTACAAACAAACAATAAAATCTTTCCTCTTTATAATATTAGTATAGTAGGTTTTTGTAAGCTATGGTTTCAAGCTACGGCTTTTCACACGTGTGAGGATGATGGTACGAAACTCGGCTCGTGGATTTTTCTATATGCGTATTCACCAGTAGCTATAGGCGGTAACGGAAAACATCGTTAAGAAACCTATTTTTTTTTCTCGGAGGTGAATGCGTTTATGCACCATAACCGCAGGCTAACTAGACCCGCGGCCGTGTGTGGGACTCGAGACTAAAGCGTCCACTACCCACTAAACTCCCCCGGTTTCCTCTTCACAACCGATTGGGACGAGCCGGTGCCCGCCTTGTGGCTATTGACCAGCCCCTCCCTGGGTACCCTGAATGGAGAGGCCTCAAGTCAGGGTGGCGCCTAGGGAGGGCCACCCGAGAAACTAGGTGACCCTAAGACTTCGCTCGAACGACCTGTGCAATGCGGGCGTTGGGGGGCTACCCCCGCCCGCAGGTCAACCCTCAGGCCGGAGAATCGTGAGGAAACCTGCACAGACTACGATCAAATCGGTTTAGTTGGCATCTTACGAGTAGCAAACTTCAAATGGCATTAGCCTATGTAATAACTTGTTAAATCCTGGATTATGGTGATAACTCACCCTGACTAGCCGAGGAATAAATGCTCGGTTATTCTAAAAAGTCTTTTAAAAAATAAATTTCTCTTTATTAATATTTTTTGTAAAAAAAATAATCTAAAAAGTTACTTCACAAAATATTTTTTCTTTCCTGGTTTTACTCTTTTTTGTTATAATAATTTCTCTTATAATATTTCGTATCAAGCTTACTTGTATTTTTATAAATGATGTATTAACAAGCAAACTGAAACAGTTAACAAGCCGTATTTCGCCCCAAAAGAAGCAATATGAAAATATAAGCAAGGCGAAATTAATAAAAAAAGTTTTCATACACTCTTAATGCGTTGGGGCAAACTTAAAGTCTTCTAAGTTGGCCCCGCGGGGCGCAAGCGCGAAGATAACACGTGAATAAAATTAAATTTAATAAAAAAGTTTCACGCCTCTTTAAGAAGTTGTAAAACCATTCTCACAAAACACTGGACCAACTTTTCTGCCTGTGTATGAAAAAACTATTTTGATTTTTTAAACGTAAATCCTTTTTTATTTTGAACATTTTCGCAAGTCTCAAAAGCCTAAATTAAACATAACTACATAAGCATTCAGATACAGGAAAACCACAAAAATCACAAATTTTTCGAGCAGGATTCGATTTCACGATCTCTGGCGTATAGAGCAGGGTAGCTACAAAATGCGCAATGGGCTTGAATAGCCGATTCATGGTTACATAGATGACTTCGCCATTATCGGCCAGTCATTCATATTTGCTTAATTATATGAACTACTCCATCATTACATTCGTATAAAGTCCAATTAGGCCATAATGTTTAAACATACTCTAGCTGACACGAATCCGTACTTAGTCTAGGCCGAATTAGCTTAGGTGTCCTACAATGGACTGTGATGTATTGTCGCATTGACGTACAGCTCGTAGAATTACGTGTATCTCATTATTAGATGCTAATGGAATAGAACAGCTGCTCCAATTTGCAATTGCTCGGTGGCCATCTCTTTGATAGGACTATGTCTGTAGCTAGAAGGTTACTACAAAGTGACCTCGTGAGGGGTTCAAATTTCCATTCAATACGCTTTTATATAAAGTTTAAGATAAACGAGGAAGTGTGACAATTTATGGTAAGCGATTATTATGGCCATATTGGCCATCTACGACTAGAATTTCAGATTTCTTGTCCGCCTTTAAGGCAGTTTTGTGAAGGGGGGGTCTGTGAAGGGCTATTGGAGATAGGGATATGGAGCACTAGCGGCCGCCCGCGGTTTCACCAGCGTGGTTCCCGTTCCCGTGGGAATTGATCAAAATCCTTTCTTAGCGGATGTCTACGTCATAACATCTACCTGCATGCCAAATTTCAGCCCGATCCGTCCAGTGTTTTGGGCTGTGCGTTGATAGATATCTATGTCGTCAGTCAGTCAGTCAGTCACCTTTGAGTTTTATATAAATAGAAGAAGAAGATGGAGAGGAATGGAAGTTTCAGGCCTCCGGCACTCTCTCACCAAACGCAATGTGCAATACCAAAGCTACAAATCTACACATCAGTCTTCTGTGGGGGGGCTTAATACTTCCTCAAGCATAGAACATTCGAATATTAATGTAAAAGCTAATATACTTAGAAACAGACACCCAAAAATCAAAGAAGAATATTTAGTGATGCTTCCTTTAAAACTGTCTCGCGATAGAATGGGTCCTTTACCATTAAAGAAAGAGAATGGAAGAAGACCGTAGTGTGAAGAAGAGAATGGAAGAAGACCGTAGTGTGAAGAAGAGAATGGAAGAAGACCGTAGTGTGAAGAAGAGAATGGAAGAAGACCGTAGTGTGAAGAAAGCTTATCTGGGCCGACCAACTGGAAGGCGCCCTATCGGCCGGCCCAGATATCGCTGGGTAGATGTTGTGCAGGCGGATCTCTGCGAGTTGAAAGCCAACGACTGGCGTGCAACTGCGCGGGATCGTGGCAAGTGGCGGAATATTGTATCGGAGGCCAAGACACACTTTGGGTCGCTGAGCCATCGGAGTAAGTAAGTAAGTTTACCATTAAGTTGGCGGCGTACCTGCCAACAGAAGTATTGAAAAATATATAAAAGCAGCAAATTGAGCGATGCTTTCTAGAGAAGTGTCTCTCGTTGCCACTTATTATCACTAGGTGGTCTGCATACCTGTTTGCCTAATGAAATATTATAAAAATATTGGAACAGAAAACGTGTGGAGCTGGCTTAAGCCTATACAATGCGGGATGTCGGAATGTTAACCACGAGATCTATACATTGCTTCAGAAACTTTTAATGAAAGGGCTAGGGACTACCTTTTGCGATGTTCGTTATGTAATACAAGTCTAGTATGAGTATGTTTTATTTGGTAGAATATTGTGAATACTTTGTGTGAGATATGTTATGGGTGTGAATGGAGTGACAGAACAAATGGATGATAAGAGAGGTGTGGAGAATAGTAACAGTTACTAGATAAGTTTAGAATAGCAGCTAGACAAAACTATTTCCTATATCTATGTGTATTTTTATTATTGGGGAGAAGTAATTGGCCTCGATGGTATAGTAGTTTAAGTACCGACCCGAGATTTTGCAATGGTGGTAATTAATTTAAGTAAATAAGTGTGGTTACGAGCCAGCGGGTCGCCTGATGGTAAGCAATCACCGCGGTCCATGGACATCTGCAACACCAGAGGGATCGCTGATTCGTTGCCGCCTATTTAAGGGGTTGTGGGCCACCGGCACTCTCACAAACCAGACGAAACACAATAGTAGTCACTATTATTTCACGCTAGTGTTATGTGAGAGGTGGTACTACCTCGGACGAGCCGGCCCATTCGTACAGGAAAACAGCATGGCTCTACCTAGTTAGTTTGTTTAACATTGTGCAGTTTCGTGGCTAAGTACCTACTAGCTTATTTCAAATAAAAAAAGTCAGTACCGCTTACTGCGATGATGACTTGATTTCAATGATAAAGGCCATTACCACAGTTTTCAAACCATACCTTTACCCTGCAGTGGGCAATGAAATAAACTGATGCTTTAAACATTTTGCCGTGAAAGTCTAAAATTAGTAGTAACTAGCTTTCCGCCCGCGGTTCCACCTGCGCGTAATTTCTTTTTTCAAATATCCCGCGGGAATGAGATGTTTCCCGTAGGAATTTTATAGCCCATGTCCTAATCCGGGTTATAAATGATACGTGTGCCTTTCATCTAAATCCGTTTATACGTTTAGGCGTGATTGAGTAACAAACATCCAAACATCCAGATTTTCGCATTTATATAATATTAGGTTTGTGTATTGATTTGAATAGACCCTATCATTGAAACGATGATTTAACACAATACAAGGCTGATATAAATGCATTCCTTTTTAAAACGATTATCACGAAGAGAATATTTGCTTTATCAACTTAAAATGACAGTAAATTTCCGATGGAAAGCCTGTAAATCCAATACCATCCGATATGCAAAGTGCGTACAGCATTACGCATTATTTAAACGAGCACAATTAATAAAATTCCAAACGCAGCGATTTCAGAAGTGCACGCATAATAAATTCAACTGTACCACAACCGAATGATGAGGTTAATGCAATCTTAACTGCATTTCGACAAAACGAAAGCGAATCATCAATTATGATAGCAGGTTAAGCTGCCGCGGAATGTAGTGTTGTCCGGTTATCGATTGAACCGATTAACTGTGTAAAAGAATCGAGAAATATATTTATGAGGTTGGCAATTGCCTAGGTAAAACCTAGAAATATTGAACATTCAAGCTATGTTCAATATTATTTTATGGGATTATCAATCTAACAAAATATTCATATTTAAATTATAAATGCGAAAGTAAGTCTGCCTGTATTTCTGTTACGCTTTCACATTTGAACTACTGAACCAATTTTTATAAAATTTAGTCATTTATCTACGACCTTGGTTAAGGACAAAATTCATTTTTTATCTCAGAATATTGCTCAGCTTCCATTGTGTGTTTGTTTGTCCCTTTTTTACGTTCCATCAATCCGTTGTGTAAACCTATGAAACTAATTTTAATGCCAAATAAAATCTTGAAAGGCATTAAGAGCTATTTATTAAGCGTTAGACTATCACAGTTTTATTGATATGTAAAAATATTTAAAAGATTTTTAATTGTTGAGAAACAATAACTAAAATGTTTTCTTAATATAAAACCACAAAATTTATTTGGAATATACGCATACCAATTTTAAAAAAACGACTTCGTTTTTGTAAATAGTAAAACTCTTTTAAAAACAGCGGTATATACAGATTCTAGAGAGAATCTATTCTACTTGCTTTTCCAATTCAATCTATACACCATTTACTGGAACCCAACAAAAAGAGCAACAGCCAAACGCAACCGGTTTTTTGCCAATACCATCGATACAGCCGACCGATTGAAACCGGTAGTCGCAGCACTACCCCGAATTGAAATTCAGCGCTCGGCCGCTAATGAACTCATTGTCGAGCCTGACCGGTTTTTGCCCTGCAATTAACTGCAAATCCGGTCGGATGCGGTCGGTTTAATCAGTGAATATGGCACTTGCACTGTTTCGCGTGGTGTGAAGTGGTCTTTGATTAAAAGGTTATCTTTATTCGACGGCAGGGTGACGAGTATGTGGTATTGTCCTCATTATTAATGGTGAGAAGGCCGTGACTTCAAGAAACTTTTTTGTGTCACTTTCGGTAGACAGAAATACAGTCTATCTGAAGATAAGCGGTTAATGCTGCCTATTCTACTGAGGGACACTGTAGGCTCATCTGATCTTCGAGCCTGTTTCCAAGTTTACAGGCTAGCACATTATTATTGTTTTGCTTTGCATATTTCACCTGTAGAGGTATTGGTAGCCTGTCAGACATTAATAAGTTAGGCCTAGGAGGCTGTTAAAATAATATTCCTGAAGGAAAGAAAACCATTCTCAAAATTGACCTGGACGAATATTCAACCTAAGGCCTTACGCTTAAACATATTCCTTTAGCCACTAAGCCACCGAGGTCATCAATTTAACGCCATACTAGTTCCTCGTCCTTATCTTTTGTTGGCTTCTTTGCTTCAGATTCCTTTGGGGTTACAAGCCAATTTGCTTCCTATAGAAAACAGAATAGGTCGGAAATTGTTCTGCGTCAAAACTATGCTTAAGTAAACCTTAATATTGAAGGGAAGAACAAAATGCATGTCTTTAAAGATCGGCATAGTTTTATGTAAGAAGCTATTCCTTTATAATAATCATGTTACTAATCTTCAAGATGCTGGAAAACGATCGATAACTGCCTCCGTGGTACAGTGGTTAGTTGCGTTGGGCTCTAAAACCCGGAGGTCGTGGGTTCGAATCCCGCGGGAGCATCACTTTGAGTGATTGTTTCCAGTTTGGTTAGGAAATTGCAGGCTTGAATCACTTGAATGTCTGAAACTAATGATGATTCCGTGCTTCGGAAGTCACGTTAAGCCGTTAGTCCCGACTATGTTCCAAGTAGGTCTGGTTTCCCTTGTAAGAGTTACGGAGGTCAGATGGCAATCGCTCCATTGTAATAACTAGGCTTGTCGAATCTAGTTTCGGAAGTCACGTTAAGCTATGGTCTAACAGTACTTCGATGAGCCATTTGGTGTAATGGTCGAGAAGTCAGATATTACACCAGAGGTCGCGGGTTCGATCCTCCCACGGTACAAACATTTGTGTGCATGAACATGTCTGTTTGTATCGGTCTGGGTGTTTCTATGTATAATATGTATTTACAAAAAAAAGTATACAAGTAATGTTTATCCGTTGTCTGGCACCCAGCACAAACTAATGCTTAGTTTGGGGCTAGATGGCGATGTGTGAATAATTTTCAGAGATATTTATTTATTTGACTAGATCAAATGATATTATCTTTTTTTATTACGAGTATAATATCATTGACTAGTGAAGAAAAAATAGAGTATTTATTGCCTCAATTCGTTAGCCATCCCAAAAAATGTCATTGCAATACTAATGTGATCAATGATATTTAAGGAAAAAGTATCGTTTCTCATTTTACGTTAGAAACAAAGGCTAACGAAGTACCGCCGGCAAATAATTATGTTTGTGTAGGATCTATGTGTTTAGGACCCGACACGTGACATACGTGTTTCATATTCGGTCTCTGCCTTCATATCATGCCTTCGTGGTTCAATGAAACTGGAGACAACACATCCTATGAGCGATGTGGTTTTATTACTATGACGAACGGAGTGATTGATGTTTGCAAAGAGACAATGTAGTAATCTTTTTTTTTTTATTTCTATGTGTAACAAGACGAGCAGATCGCACACCCGATGGTAAGCGCCACGTCTGCCCTTAGACAGTTCAGTGCCAAACAGTAACTATGCAGATACTGCCTGGCACCGCCCTGCGCCTGCTACACCGAGACGACAGTTATTAGGTCTCATATACCCAGTAATTTCACTAATCTGTGGTAGTAGTTAGTAATACTCGTAGTTTTAGTAGTGGTAGAGCCATGCTGTTTTACAGTACGAATTGGCCGGCTCGTCCGGGGAAGTACCACTCTCTCACATAATATCAGCGTGAAATAATAGTGACTACTATTGTGTTTCATCTGGTTTGTGAGAGTGCCGGAGGCTCACACCCCCCCTTTAAAGGCCGGTAACGCATCAGCGATACTTCTGGTGTTGAAGATGTCCATGACCTGCGGTGATTGCTTACCATCAGGCGACCCGCTCGCTCGTTTAAGCCACTGACCTAAAAAAAAAACATCTCAGAGACGTCTTATCTTTAATAGATTTATTTGATCTATTGCTTTCTAAGGTCAAAAAGTTCAGTTTTCAGTTAGACACGTTAGCTGATGGGAAGCGGCCACTGCGGCCTATTCTACTGAGAGACACTTAATCAATGTGCTACCACGATAAGTTCCTCTAATTTTCAAGCCTTCGATTTCAAGTTAACTGGCTCCAAAATTTTAATATTGCCGGAACACCCCAGAGCTGTTATGACAGCTGATTTCATCTGTGGTAGCTAGCGAAAAGTCCTGCTTTACCTATACCAGGCCCAATGAATCGAACACACGACACGGGTTTGATACACAAGGGACAAGGGACTTAGTCTCTATTTCACGGATGCGTTGCCCCGTAGGCATGTCACCGGATACCTTTGTGCTAGTTGAAGTAATATCTTCAGCTATCACTAATTAATTACGTTCGTATCAGATTGACAGTCTGAGTGAATTCCACTATTCACACTGTATAAAAAGCACATGAAAACAGTATTTCCAGATAAATAATGGGTATCGGAAGCATCGGAACCAATCGAAAAACATTACAAAACAATATGAAAAAGTAATTTATTAAAAAAAAACTTATAAGTTCAACTTTGTCTCAAACAAATAAATATGAATTTCAATTTAAAGAAAAGCTAATTCGCTTCACGAACTGGAATTTACTAGAGTCCCGTTATAATGGAGGTCAGTGGTTTTAGTGGACGCGCGGATCTCCGTGCTCGTCTCTCGTCAAAAATGTGCGGGGTGGGGGGGCGGCACGCGCCGAATTTCAGACTTATAGTTGAACGCGGCGTCACCTTAAAATCAGGCCTTTCCAATAAATAATAAAATGAACGTCATAAATAAAATACTTATAACTTTTAACAAGTGAATTTTCCAAGAAATTTTTCTTATAATCCGTTCTCTGATCCATACTAAGCTATGATTTGTTTCAATTAAGATGTAGCTGTATAAATAATGTCCAAGTATATTTACATATTCCATACCTATACTGATAAAAAAATACTCGTATGTGGACGGTACGGACCTGCGACCTCTAGTATAATAGCTGAATCCTTAACCATAACATTAAGTAGTTTATCTAATTATAACATGAATTGAACAACAAAATAGTAAGTTTTTTATATGGCGTCAGATGTGATGTTTCCTGATATTTATTTATAGTTTGGTACTCAACGAATATAATGATATCCCTGATATCAATTTGTGACAGAATTGAGTAATAAAAGTTGAATATGTAGGTGTATTACACCTTGGGAATTAGGCTATAATTATACAATTATTGCTGTATTTCCTTGGAACAAGAGGAAGTTAAAGTTTTTAAGTACTTTTATAGATGTTAATAAACTTGTGTTGTTAGCAGAATACTGAATTACTATTACTAGAGTACCAGATTATTTGATTGCCTTCTTCATGTTTATAAAATAAACTAGCGGGCGCCCGCGGTTTCACCCGCGTGGTTCCCGTTCTCGTGGGAATATCGAGATATCCTTTCTTAGCCGATGCCTACGTCATAACATCTACCTGCATGCCAAATTTCAGCCCGATCCGTCCAGTAGTTTGGGCTGTGCGTTGATAGCTATCTATGTTAGTCAGTCAGTCAGTCAGTCCTTGAGGCCTCTCAAGTCGGGGTACCCGGGGATGGGCTGGTCAATAGCCATAAGGCTAGCACCGGCTCGTCCTAATCGGGTAAGAAGGAGTAACCGGGGGAGTTTAGTGGGTAGTGGACGCTTCAGTCTCGAGTCCCACACACGGCCGCGGGTCTAGCTAGCCTGCGGTTATGGTGCATAAACGCATTCTCCTCCGAGAAAAATAAAAAAAAGTCAGTCAGTCAGTCACCTTTGAGTTTTATATATATAGACTAGTTGCCCTCCCTGGCTTGGCGCAGGAATGAGATTTAAAAACCTAGTTCTTACAATAACAAACACCAAAAAACGACCCACATGTTGCATTTCGGCGATTTATTTATATTTATATGGATATTATAACTTCTAACTGAATATTCCCAAAAGCGCATTTCTATTTATTTTATTTTCTCTTATTATTTATTAATAAGTTCCAGACTCGTCAAATGGCACGCAAACTTAGTTTAGTCTTTAATTTTTGATGTCCTGGTTCCATAACATAACATGAACATATAAATCCCTGGACATAAATAAATCCCTGGACATTATCCACACAGCGCCATCTAGCCCCAAACTAAGCATGAGCTTGTGCTATGGGTGCTAGACAACGGATAAACATTACTTATATACTTTTTTTTTGTAAATACATACATATTATACATAGAAACACCCAGACCGATACAAACAGACATGTTCATGCACACAAATGTTTGTACCGTGCGGGGATCGAACCCGCGACCTTTGGTGTACTAGCCGACTTCTCGACACTACACCAAATGGCTCGTCGAATGAAATGAAATGAAATGAAATGAAATAATTTATTCTGCAAATAGGTTTTAGATTTTTTTCCCTACCAGTACTTCGATCATAACACACATGAAAGTTTTTGTTATAATGAACCAAACCAATGTCGGGAATTGAACTTACGACCCGGGTTCAACCCCACTTTATATCTACTATAACTACAGAGGCGATTAAAAGCAAAATCCTATTGAAGTCTTACAATGCAATTAGTTTTTACAAATAGACAAACATAAATACTATTTTCCGAACACAAAACCCTAAGAGCTTTTCAACTCAGAAGAAAACAACAAAAACTTTGCTCTTTGTGCTCAAAGACCATTATTCAAGAATCCAAAGGCGCTTTTCTTTGTACCACACAATACAGATATATTTTAATCCGATCACGTCATATATCAAACTAATGAAATAAACCAAAGAGAAAAAACTCTCGCGCGGCGTAATAACGTGATGTCTCATACCGGTCTACTCATATTTCTAGGTTATTTATCACGCAACAAAAACGCGTCGCCGACTGTACAGAACACGTTGTCCCAGTTACAAGTGAAACGGAACGTTTTAGGGCTACCAACGTAAAGAATAAGTTTGAGTTGTTTTTGTTAATAAATGTGTTCCTAGTAGAGTTTCAGGTACGACAGTATTTTTTTAAAGATTAACCTACGATTAAACTATGACTGCGGTTGGAAAAATCCGACTTAATTTTTCTTGACCCGGGAATGGAATCCAGGACCCCGATACTAAGACCACTATACCATCCCGGTGTTAAATCGTACTTGTTGAAAACTTCCACTTAAGGTTACCTCTTTCCCACTTTTGGAAATCCCTTTTTTTAGAGTAAGTCATAATTCTTATTTTTAAAATTATAACAGCAATAATACACAACAATAATATAAGTAAGTTACGTCCTGGTCCAATACTCTACTTAATTAACAAACTCATTTGTACAGGGTGAACTAACGACTACTTAAATGAGCAATTTATCGACAAACCCTTAATTACTCAATGATATCTTAAACCTACTAAATACTATAATCAAATGGTCTGGCGAAAGGGGTAGACCATAGATTTAGTATACAGAAACTTAAGTGACATGTCACCATGAGCTTGAAATGAAAATTAACGTACCCATTGGTGAATGGATAATGTTTCCAAATTTATATTAACTTTATTAAATTATACGGTATAGATGAGTAGAGCTGAGACACAATTTAAATTTTTACACACACATTTTATATTTACAACATTTTATTATTATTTTGGAAATAGAATGTTGTAAAAATAAAATGTGGGTATGCTAGACAGACTCCAGACCGAAACGGCGCGATTGAACCCCTGTTTCACAGATGCGGCCTTATCTTAAACGAAATTGTATTATTCAAACGACAAAACCCATTCACTTTTCTAAGTGCTGTGGGGTTGTAAAGACGGAGTCACATTTCACTTTCACCACTTCAATCACTTCAACTTATTTAGAACACTTTAATGGTGAAATATGACTCCGTCTTAAGTAAGCTTTTTGACGTCAAATGTACGCATTACAAGAATATTGCAGACTCAAGTGCATTAAATAATAGTTAGTTGTCATCCCTACTACTGCGAGTGTTTCTGAACTTGTACAAATGCAACGTCACTGCGTTCGGTAAAAGGCCACTGCCAATGTTCAGAAGTAGGGCATTATGCATTTTAAAATTGAATCGGAAAATCCGGAATAAGTGAAGCTTTTGAAACAAAAGATCGGTGACACGTGAAATCTTTTCTCTTTGTGGTTATAGAATTCAGTTAGAGGTTAAGCGAAGACACACTTGACCACTTCTAGTGTGATGGAACGCTAAGCCCCGGGTATTCCTAGGATCATGATCTTTATTGATTAAATAGATGTACAAAATCTTGCTCCCCCCAACCCTTTAAGTTCTTTTCAGTGACACTTGGTATAAAATAAAATATTTTTTCTGCTGAAATAGTACTTTATTATTATAATGATTAAAAATTTTTAATACCTACTTAAGCGCAATGTATGCAGTATAAAAGAGGAAGATAGCATTACGTCGTTACAACTATTTCTTACCATTAAATATATTTTACTTTTGTAATATTTGATTTTAATAACAAGCGAAGAACACTGGACACATTTAACTATTTCAAACTTAACTATGCCCTTTTTGTTATTGCTTCGCTAAATACAACTGTTAACAGTTGTCCCACAGTTGTATTCTAGTTCAACAACAGCTTTTTTAACGTTTGTCACGAATAACTACGATAAACATACTGTGTCCTATTCGCGGAAAATGTATGAAATGTTTTCAGTTTAGATACGAATAGAATGAAAAGTTGTGCTTTGTTTTCGTTCCGGCCTCGGTAATGCCTATGGAGGTAGCTTTTAAAGCTAGTTTATAAATAAACATTGTGTTGCGTTGCTTCATTTTCAGCTTTGAAATACTTATTGCTCAAAGATGAACCGGTGTTTTAAAATGGTTATCTTATTGAACTGGATCGATAGCGCGTTTTAATGTTTATAAAAAATATTTATTACCGTGCTATCGATTGCTATGTTGAAGTATACATCTAAAACAAAAATATGAATTCATAAGTAAAACTGATTTTGTTGAAATTTGGCACAGACATAAACTAAAACTAATGTTATTTAATTTTACATAGGCAAAAAGTTGCCTCTATTTTTCTTTGTGTGGGGATAGTTTGGAAGCTAAAGAATGAAATAGAACTAGTATTTTTCTTATCCCTGAAAATATCAGATTTCTACAAGAAATCGTTGTATATAACGTTTTTGCTAGCGGAACACTAGACATTTTTATATGTTGTTATTGAAAATAGTGTCAAGTAATATTATAATCAAGTAACTTGTCAGGTTCCACGTTAAAAAAATAAAAATAATTTTGAAAACAAATGTGACTGAGAGAAATATTCTCCCATGTGCTTTCCGCTTATATTACTTTCATTCATTCCGGCAGACCTCGCAAGCAAAAAGGACGTCACATTTTAATTGAGTAAGTATTCAAGAATATTCTGAGCGGCGTTTGAGTGGAGCATGCAAGTCTGTTAGCGCAAGGACGCCTGCACCGCCACGCGTACACAATGCACCGGCTTAATTATTACAAGATGACATAATAAACTGGAAAAGCCCTACATATCAGAATCAACAAAAATGACATAATCGTCAGCTTAGACTTTGTATCTGGAGCACACACACAGTTCAGTCACCTGCTGCCGCTCATTTTATCACGTCGGGGTCACCAATTTGGCTCCTAGCTCGGGAAATGAGAAATCAAACTGCCAGCGTAACGGTCTATAGCTAAGAGCAATGAATGTTTATTGATTATTTACAACGTCTAAGCTGATGCTACACATACATAATAAGAAACAGTTTCATTTACCTTTAGATACAGACAGACAGAATCATGCGTTTCATGAATGTTGGTCTTAGTAATTATCATGTAGCGTGAAGAACGATTACTATCATCTAAATTACTATCGACAAATAATCATTTGAAGCGTCAGCTTAGACTTTGAATCTAGAACGCACACACAGAATTCATCTGCTGGTCGCCATTGCAGAACCTTTACACCCCAACGGCCATCGTGCATCGGTTCTGCGGGCTGTGTCCCGCCCAATGCCACTTTAACTGAGCAAAACTTCGAGCTATCCGGACTTGGTGGCCTAAGTTCTTTTGCAAATCATTTTTGATTCGATCGCACAAAGAAACACCAAGCATAGCTCTCTCCATTGCTCGCTGACCTTGAGCCGTCATATGAGTGAGACCCACAATGAATGACTCCTTTTCGCCTACATGTAATCAGAAGCAGCACACACTTTTCACACCTTGCCAGTTAATTAATAATACAGTCAGAATAAATCCAATGTTTGTCCTATAACTTATCACCACAGCTGCAATATCATTAAAAAATTATTATCGATAATCATCTTTATCATTTATTAACTATCGGTACCACGTGTGCGGTGACTTTTTAATTAACGAGTGCAACACATCCGGTTACTTGTAGTAGAATATATCAAAATATTAGACGCAGTCGCTTCTAGCTGCACAGTGGTGTCCGATGTACCGTGTTAATTACCGGAGGGCACATAAATTTGTCTCCCTGCAGTTTTGTGCCGCTAGTTAGTCATAAGCCGGTAACGCGGGTACTTTAATAACAATATACGGGGTCATTAACCGCTAATTTGAATTTACTGACGGTTTTTTTGGAACGGTTTGTTACGTAATTACGGTGCCAGACGTTTTTGATGCATCGTTGTTGTTTTCTTTAATGCATTTTTGTTTTTTAATGGGTTTTGGGTCGGTTTTGTTTGTTCTGGAAATGTGTGATTATGGAATTTGTTTTAACCACTTTAAAAAGGTAGAGATTCCCTTGTCTGGTATGTTTTTTCAATAGAGAAATACGGCTTATATAAATAAATAACAATCTACAATATCTAGGGTCAGTTTTATTACTGAAAGATAATAGGAATTAAAAAACTAAAAAAGGAGACTGCATCATTGTTATATCATAGATAAATTATCACTAAACAGGCCCCTACTCGGGTCCCGTACGTAGTTTCGAATGACGTTCTATTTTGGTCTACTGTTGGCCAGCTAAAGTGCTTTTTACAAAAACATTTATGTGTACAATAAAATTAATAACTGAAAAGGTACTATTTTATTTAAATGTTTATTCCATAAAACGTGGACATTTGTGATGCTTCAATAGGAAAAATAAACCCTTTTAGGAGCAATTGCTTGTCCATTTGACAAGACCCCTTTCTATCGGACAAGATATTAAGTCGAAATTAATATTAAATACTAAGATCTTTTATTTTATGGACGAGTAAAAAATTCAAGAGCATAAGTAAAAGCAATCAAAGGTACTTTGCGATTCTTTTTCTTTAAGAGAAATGGATATGTTATACGCCCCCACTGGGTGGGATGGGGTTGTATGGGACTTGAGTAATATTACCTCTTCCGTATTTAGTAAAAATACTTTTTCAAATTCGACTTAGACATCCCAAAGGTAATATATGCCGCCATAATAGCTTTGGGCTTTTTCTGTAAATAAACATAAATAAAAATGAATTGCTGTGACTTGGAATAATGACAAATACAGCATATCTAATTTTGCTATTGGCTCATGTTTCCATATTAAGGTATCCTTTGTCTGTACCAAATTCCATTAAATTCGGTTAAGTGTTAAGCTTTCATGCCTAAACGGCATGAAAGCTTAAAAGACAGACAGAGTTATACACTTCCGATTTCTAAATGAATGGATTGGCTGCGTGTCTATTTGTCTGAAGTAGCCTACAGCCCAAAAAAACTACTGGCGACCAGAATATTTAAGGCAGATTTGACTACTAATAGTGCATAACTCAATGCGCAAACATACCTTCATTTCTTTTACGTTTCCAATGGGATTCACACAACCAAAACCCGACCGACAGTTTTACGTGTAGGGTTGCCAACTGTCCTACAATATGCCTGGCCTGACGTCTTCTCTGAGACTCCTAACGAAACGTCCCGCTCAGGATATGTGCGGGTCGCCGATATATCTCGCTTTTCGGAATTAGCTACGCCCGCACAAACATTGACAGCGCTCGACCAATGCCGAATTCAATAGCCACAAACGGCAAAACTAATGACAGCTTGAAAAAGCGATGTGTTTTAATTTTACTTACAAAAAAGGCTTGTTTTGTCTTGAAAAAAAAAAATCCTTGGGTTTTATTTAATTTTACTTTATTTGGGAAATACACATGTAGGAAGACACATAATGCAAAAAAAAATCAGAGGAGTTGCCATTAATGAAATTCCACACCCCCGCTTTTTAAAACCTTGTCCCATATTTTAAAGTATAATTTCCCGAAAATTCGTATTTTAAAGATGAATTTTATTAATGACAGCTTGAAAAAGCGATGTGTTTTAATGTTGTGGTTTACAAGAAAGCTTACGTGTTTTGTCTTTTAAGCAAAATTTGACGGATTTCGCTTTTGAAAACCTTGTCCCGCAAATATGTCCCGATGACTTACAATCATAATTATCTACCTGCAAATTATTATGCTATTTTGAAGTCCTATCAACAAGTTTTCTGAAGTAAGATGATTCTAACTACTGCCAACTATTAAATTCTGGACTATTACAAAGAATATCCGCCTAGAAAAACAAAGTATTTGCGGTCCCTCCCAAACTAAATTTTTGAGGAAACTGGACACAGCCGTCACATTTGTTATAGTAACTGTGAGCTACCAAGAAACTAAAAAATGTTGCATGAAATCATTTTAAAACTCCTCGACCAATTTAAGTTTTATTTCAGAACTCCAACCACTTTAGCTTCATTAAGCAACGACTTAATAGACATTAATTTGGTTTAATAGGCCCAGGCATACAGGCGAGTGGAAAGGATTATTAAGCCAATATAAAGTACGATCTTTATCTTTTAAAAAAACCGGCCAAGTGCGAGTCGGACTCGCCCATGAAGGGTTCCGTAGCAGCAAGTATCATCATAATATAAAAGTTCTTGTAGTTCTTTGTAAGTTTGATCGATGTTTTTATATTTGAGTTGATTGAATGAGAGGAAAATTGCGGTTTACGATTTATGATGTTTTAAAAAAAACTAATTACTTGATCTCGTTCAAACCAATTTTCAATGAAAGTTTGCATGGTAATGTACATTATATATTTTTTTTAGTTTTATCGTTCTCTTATTTTAGAAGTTACAGGGGGGGGGACCAACATTTTACCACTTTGGAAGTGTCTCTCACGCAAACTATTCCGTTTAGGTAAAAATGATATAAGAAACCTTATTATCATTTTTAAAGACCTATCCATAGATACCCCACACGTAAGGGTTTGATGAAATTTTCTTTTTTGAGTTTCAGTTCTAAGTATGGAAAGCCCCAAAAATTTATAAACTAATTACTTGATCTCGTTCAAACCAATTTTCAATGAAAGTTTGCATAATAATGTACATCATATATTTTTTTTAGATTTATCGTTCTCTTATTTTAGAAGTTACAGGGGGGGGGGGACCAACATTTTACCACTTTCGAAGTGTCTCTCGCGCAAACTATTCAGTTTAGATAAAAAATGATATAAGAAACCTTATTATCATTTTTAAAGACCTATCCATAGATACCCCACACGTAAGGGTTTGACGAAAAATTTTTTTTTTGAGTTTCAGTTCTAAGTATGGGGAGCCCCCAAAATTTATTATTATTTTTCTATTTTTATATGAAAATCTTAATGCGGTTCACAGAATACATCTACTTACCAATTTTCAACATTATAGCTCTTATAGTTTCGGTAAAAAGTGGCTGTGACATACGGACGGACAGACAGACAGACAGACAGACAGACAGACAGACAGACAGACATGACGAATCCATAAGGGTTCCGTTTTTTGCCATTTGGCTACGGAACCCTAAAAAATGACAGCTGTTGTGAATGGATTACATGGTTCCTTATGAGTATTCAAGCTATTTTTGTACTTGCGTGTGTGGTGATTGCTTGTTAATTAACGTGGTCTAGTAAGGGTTAATTAATTACGTGGTGGAACTGTAGAGCGTTTTATTATTTTCAGAGTAATAAAAATAATATGTAAAAACTTTCCATTTGTGAGGACCTATAAGTGATTGTGTAAAATTACTATTATAGTTAACATAGACAAGTTTTGTAAATCTTTGTCTTCCTTAAATAAATAAACTTGTTAATTAATCATAGATTATTTAAAACCAAAGAAAGAATTAAAAGATATAATTCAAACCAATTATTTTGTAAGTTTCAAAACTACGCAATTGATAAAAAAAAATTCAATAAAATAATCAAATAACAGGATGTTCAGAATCTATACATAAATGTGTTATTATAGAATACTATTCTGCAAAGAATAATATAAACTGCCTTACAAAATGACTGTCATTACGAGAAGCGATAATAACCATCGGTACTTAACATAAAATTTTACTTTTCTTCGAACTATCAATGGAGAGTCAATTAACTCGTCCCATTACAGCACCTTGCCGACTGTCTTCAGCGCAATCTAATCAGAGACTTCGCTAATGCACAGATCCAAGACTCTGATAAAAATAAAACAAAGAAACTTCTATTAAACGTATTTCTTTTGTTACAGATAAAAATCGCGCTGATGTGAAAAGGAACAAAGATGGACCTTAAATATCTGATCCTAATGATCGCTTTCGCGACAGTTGAAATAAACGTTACCGAGTCCCGGCAAAATGACAAAAGGCGATGGAAAACCGACAAGACCTATTCGCACTACGTCAACATTTGCGATATCCAAGATAGAGTGTCCAAAGTACATTGCTACTGCGAGAGCATAAAGATAAAAACCGCCACAAAGGCTGATTGCTGGGTATTCAACGGCGGCATCGCAGAGGACGATCCCTTTTGGTCAAACTTTTATTCGCAGCCGAAAATAGAAAAGTTGACTTTTAACGTGAGAGCGGACGGCGGGTTGACTTACATACCAGCCAAAGTGATAGTCCGCCTCGAACACCTGCAATACATCAACATACAATACGCGAACATATTCAGTATTCCTTCGTTTGCGTTCACAAACTCGACCACGCTCCGAGAAATAACATTGCCGAAGAACAAAATAGCGAAACTGGAACGGAACGCGTTCGCCCACCTGCTGAGGCTATCAAACGTCAGTTTAGTCGAAAATCAAATATCCGAATTGAACAGGGACGTCTTCTACTACCTGCCAAATCTGCAAAGGCTTTACTTATCCAAGAACACGATAAGCGTCTTGCACGACGGGTGCTTCAAGCACCTAACCAATTTAATTCGATTGGATCTCGACAATAATCTGCTGACTGTTGTGATCAGAGAGAACTTCCAGGGTCTATCCAATTTGATTACACTCGATATGAGGAACAACAAATTAACGATGATAGGGGATTTGGCGTTCTCCGAACTTTGGAGTCTACAAGAACTTTACCTGGACGGTAATGAAATACAGTACATCGATGGAAGGGGGTTTGGGGGATTGAGTCTGCTGAGAAAACTTTCTCTGGTCGGCAATAAGTTAGAAGTATTAGACGACGCTGTGTTGAGTGATAATCTCAAATTGTCTGTCTTGGATTTGAGAAATAATAACTTAGAAACGCTACGGCAGGAGGCGGTACAGAATGTTTTGGAAAATATGAAGACAAATTATGCTATAATCGCCCTCGATGGTAAGTTTGTTCGGAACTTTGTCGTGAATTATCTTTATTGAACAGTTCTCAAATATTTCGTTCTGTTGTTATCGTCGACTCCCAAAAAGTTTTATATGCTTACATTATTGATGAACGTTGTTATTTTGTTGATGTCCCATTTTTTATTCCATCGCAGATAAGTCTTTGTACAGTAAATATTATTTTGTTGTAGAACTTGTTCGAATTGACCGTTGCTATCTAATTGTTATTTTTTAATAGAGTGTTTTTTATCGAATAGATGATTTAAGATTTGTTTTTTTATTTTGTACGTCATACTTTTCACATTGTAAGACGAATCGAATTCGATAGTTTTTTTACATTTAATTACAAGCTGACTAACAAAAGTTTAAATGACCAATCATATTTGATGGCTATTACACCAAAGGTAGTCGGTTCGATCCCGGCACGTTACAAACATATTTTGTGAGCATTTTTGGTTTGAATGATTCTATTTGTGATATTATGTATGCTTTTTGAAAACAGTTAATATTGTGTGTTATTCGGTAGGCTTGATAGGACTGTATGAGTAATATCCAAGGATATTTATTAGTTTTCCGAAGATATTTTTTATCAATTAGTATAATAATTCACCGTCTCAATCACCTAGTGGTTTAAGTAACTTTGAACTTGAACCCAGAACCCCGAGTTCCAGGTTCAATTCCCGCATCGGGCAAAATGGGAGCCGGATAATTATTCCTATTACAACTCGAGTTTGTGATCACCAATCCGCATTTGGCAAGCGTGGTGATTAAGGCATTGCCATCATTGTAGCCCGGAGGCCTTTGTCCTGCAGTGGAACATTAATAGGCTGAAACTTTACATAAAAAATTTTACCTACTTAAAAATTATTTTCCAAATTATGATAAAATACTAGTTACAGTTGACCATTGGAGTAAGACAGGTACTAAATATTTTTTGAACTGCTTTTTTAGCTTTCAGTCTACCTAAAGTGCCTAACAACTTTAAATATACCAACATAACAATAATAACAAAACAAGTTATTACAACGGCCCTTTGATTAAACCTTTTGAAACGTCTATTTAAAAACAAGCTCTAACCAATAGCTATTTGTTACGCCTTTGAAATGTTAATTTCTCACTAACTCCACAGAAACACTTAAAAATTTTACACCTCCGATTTGCATACAAGACCATTAGTTCAACCGTGTGCGATAATAAGATGGTGCACAGCTATAAACAAACCACAAAACCAAATTAACACCACACAATGCCTATTAAATCATAGCAAACAATGCTCTACAGTGGCGAGCAGTTTGGCTGGAAATATCACGTCCCTCCGACCGCAAAATATAGGTGCTATTAAACCGTCACATGGCAAGCGTCGCCTGATTCATATCTCTGTTTTTTATAATTATTCATACGGCTCCTTGGGACGCGAGGTACTGCAAATCAAGCGTAATGGAACGCAGGCGTCATTTTGAATAAGAAATTAGTGCTTTGCTTTAAGGGGGGGTTTAGTTGAGGTGGATTTTTATGCTTTCTGTTGGCACTTGCTTGTTAGAAAAAGCCATTGCAGGCTATTATCATTGAGGGAAACTTATGCCGCGTGTTTTTTAGTTGTTGTTTTCCCGCAGCAGAATGCTTTACCTTTATGTAGTACTATCGAGTTTTGCAAATAACTACTTTTTTATTTTAATTTTTTTATATTTATTTTTACCTAGGATTTATATATTTTTTTTAAAGATATAAAATGTTATTAAATAGCGCATTATCATTTTTTTGATAAGCGCGAAGGGCAATGAACCCGGCCGATGACTGTTCGCGACGCAGCTTGTACATTAGTTCGAGTTTCGCCTATAACTAAATTAAAATTTTAATACTAAGATAAAATCATTTTACTGCGGAAAAACAACGACTAAAAAGTCACGCAGTAGTATTGTTCAAAGTGTGAGAATGTTCGTTCCTCTAACAGTTGTGGTTGCACAGTGGTAGACTAAGTGTATAATACATTTCTAATTATTAAAAATGAATCGAGTAATTAATGTACAATAAATAATGTGCGGTTATAAAGACATAACAACTGCACCAAATTTGATGATAAATAAATATACGATCAAAACTAGCTTGAGCACGTTTTGTGGGGTTAGTAGTCGATTCGCACGAAAATAATTCGCACGAAAGTGCGAATCGACAACTTTCAAAAATAACATTATTTTTAGTAGTCGATTCGCCCGAATGAATTTTGATCGCGTGCGAGTCGACCCCTTTAAGAATTGATAGTAGGCGATTCGCACTTTTGCAATATTATGTGCATAAAAAAAGAACAAAGTACAGTCGTGCACAGGAAATCTTTATAATAATATTAACCTATTCGCTGTCTATATACCTTACAGCATACAGAATCAATTAAATTTCAAATGTTATATTAAGCGTTAAATTATATTTAATAACTTTAATATTAAAATGACACCAAAAATTAGAAACGAATATGTATAAACGTATTACGTAAAGCGTTACACGCTTAAGTACCTCGGAGCAATACCTTAAAGAGAGCCCCGTTAAACTTACACAATTTCGCTTGCATTTTCACTATGCAAGTTGACATTATTTGCTTATTTCTATAATTTTTCCAATTAGAATATACATGTATCTTACATCGTTCTAAAGTTCGCGTTAATTCTAATTAAAAAACATAACTTACATATTGATTACAACAATTTTTCTTATTAGAATCTTATCTCTACGTAAAAAGTTCTTCTTACAAAACTATGATTCTTACACATTCTATGCTTAATACCTATTACAGTTCTTGCGTAACTAATTGGATTTATATTTATTTCACTTCTTTACAATCAATCCTACGTAACAAAATAAAATTTAACCTAGTATAAGCATAAATTGAGATTTTGTCTCCGCTGTCCTTAACACGTTTCTAATTTTTGGTGTCATTTTAATATTAAAGTGTTCAAATATAATTTAACGCTTAATGATATTAGTTTATAATTTAACATGTTTCCTGTTTGAAAAAAATATAACATTTGAAATTTAATTGATTCTGTATGCTGTAAGATATATAGACAAGGAATATGTTAATAATATTATAAATATTATAAAGATTTCCTGACACGACTGTACTTTGATTGTTTTTTATCCACATACTGCAAAAGTGCGAATCGCCTACTATCAATTCTTAAAGGGGTCGACTCGCACGCGATTAAAATTCGTTCGGGCGAATCGACTACTAAAAATAATATTATTTTTGAAAGTTGTCGATTCGCACTTTAGTGCGAATTATTTTCGTGCGAATCGACTACTAACCCGTTTTGTGTGATACGGGTATCAGAAGCAACGAAGGTGAAGTTATTACCTACTTAAATACATACATGGCACATAAGGTCCGCTAATTGCGCAAAACAAGTGCAATTAGCGGACTTAATGCCATACGGTCGTATGGCATCTTGTGCCGCAGTTGGCTTGACAAAACAAATACAATTCTCAATTAACATCTTTTTTGTGCTAGATCAGTTGATAGACAGGCACGCAGCCCACCTGATGGTAAGCGGTCACTGTGGCTTTTTCCTGACCTATTGATCATTTGTCTCCATTCAAAAAAAACGGGGCACTTCTAGGTTGTAAGAGACGGGATCTCCTCCGAGAAAAAAAAAGGTATGCAACCAACTACAGTAGTGGTAGCATCAGACGACAAAAACGAAAGTACCAAAATGCTCAGACTCGTATTAAAAGCTTCTTACACAGCGAGAATGGGATATCCGATTTGAATGACGCAATGGGCATCAAAAGTTAATTGGATCGGCTTCGCCCGGTCCAGTGCGGGGTGATATTAGCGGAACCGATAACAATGCTGTTAGAACAAATGGAGTGGATCGTAAACAGACCTGCCTTGGGGATTAAAGCCTCACACGCAGAGAAGTCTTCGATCTTGGTGTTGACGACTATTTTATTGCAGACGCTGATACACGTATTAAAAATATGCACACGCTTAATGCTTGAGGAAAAGTACAGAGTCCGGCAAACATCTTGAAGCTCGTTCGACGGAGTGAGGGAAAGTTTGCGCATGTGTAATCACTCGCGTATGATCAATAGTGCGCTCGTCTCCTGTCGCCCGCATATCCTTGCTCTGACCAATAGCGCGCAGAATACAGAACGCGCATCTCAAAATCCGCGTTCTGCGCAACCTCCACTCGATTTCAAGATGTTTGCCACGCACTGTAGACACTCTTCCGTAGATAATTATGATTACTAGGCTTAGATGAGCCCACAATGTGGCAGCCAGCATATTGAGCGGCACTTCCTGGTGCAGTGTCCCAACTCCCATGGAATGGGAAGGTGACCAAATAGACTGTTACTAAAAATCTTTATTTTTCATTTCTACCCTTCCTGTCTGTTCTTTAAAATAAATACATACACATTTCATACATTGAAATCTCTAATGTTACGCATAGTGAATGATGAGGTTCTATTACACCAAGTTCTTGGACGACCGACAGTTATGCCTAAGCTTTATTTAAAGCAAGGAGGGCAAAAAAACTCACGATTAAAATTTCCAATTAAGACATTAAAGCAATATCTTTTTCTGCTCCTACTGGCGTTCACATCAAAAATGCGCCATTAAGGAAGAACGAACAAAAATTTTGTGATAAAAATAATGATAAATCCACTTTACGATCTATTTCTTCGTAACAGTATTGTTATTAGTTCTGTTAATATCGACGCGCGACGGCTATGGGCCGTGTTACACCGACACAATTAACTTCTGATGCCCATCACGTGAATCAAATTAGCTGCCTGTTCTAGTGATTACTTATTACTTAGTTGTGTCTTAGTGCTTGTTTACGTTGAAAGCGCGGGCGCGGTCACGGGCGCGGACGTGAAATATCAAACGTATGGCGTAGTATCGAAGTGTTCACGTAGGTACAAACGCGCGCGCGGGCTATGTAGCGTGGATAAGCCCGCGTTGTCAACGAGAACAAGCACTTAGATGTTTGTTTTACCAAATAATAATGACGAATCTGATAAATCAGAAGAAGGCTTCCTAACAAAAATTATGTTGCTATGATAGTGTGGTAGCAAAACAGCTAAACTTATAAATAAAAAAATATAGGTATCCTTGGAAATTATTTACACAGCGATAAAACTAGGCTCTAACTAAGCAAAGCTTATTAATTAAACATTACATTGTAAACACTACTAATATGTATATGTATATTTTTTTGTAAATACATAAAGAAACAGCAAGAATCTACAAACAGTTATGTTCTATGTTCCTGCAACAAAAATGTTTGTACCATGCAGAGATTTAATCTGCAACCTCTAGTATTATAGCCAAATACTCGTATGAATGTTTGAATGGACGCAAACTGGCAAACTTATCCTAATTGGTTAATAACGTGTATGATGTATGTACCAAAATGTCTACAAACTTGTATCAATATGTTTTAATTGTTCAAATTGTTACAGGTAACAAGCTGAGCTGCGACTGCCGTCTCTCCTGGCTGCATAAACTCAAGAACGAAACCAAAAGCAAAAGGATCAAAGCCTCCCTTAACCGCCTCGTCTGTATCATGGACAACAAACTTAAAACCCACCTTGGAGGTATCAAAGTGGAAAAAACAGACATGCCACAGAAACTGAACCCTCTCTTCAAGAATAACTACGACGACGGAGACGACGAATTTGATGATGATAAAAATTACGATGACACTATGCAAGATCAGGAGACTGAATCTGGTGAATTGAAGATTGAGTATCGAAGGAAACTACTGGAAATTCCAATGGATATGCTGCCTTGCCCTAACAGGCTTAGTTACGAGGCTTCGTATTCGCCACCTACGCAGGACGAAGTGAAATATTACAAGACTTCGTCCAGTGATAGCTTAACGTCGTTAAGTTGGGTGACTTTGTTTGCTTTGGTTGTTACGTTGTAGCACTATTCAGAGGTATTGTAAATAGATTAAGTTGATAGCGTGATATTTTGGTCTTGTTGGCCATGCACCATAATGTTAGAATGTATGGAATGTTTTCTGGATCGGTGGAACTGTTTGGGTTTCGCTATGCCTAATAAAGTTGTCAATAGATTGGTACCTAATAAACATTATGACTTACCAAAGAACACATTTTATTAAAATGTATTATACGAAGGCTCGTATGATATGATAAATACATCAATCATTAAATATATTATTTCATATTAACCTTTATTGTATCTTAAAATATTTAAAGCTATATTTAATATTTTATTATAAATTGATATTTTGCAGATTAAAGGCTACAAATTCAAACGTAAATATAAAAGTTAGCTGTAAGTAAAATTTTTGATTTAACCTAAGTAAGTTAAACGTTTTTTAATATTATAATACCTACATTGGGTTTAAAATAAATGCAAAAAAAAGCAGCAACTTAAACAAATGCGATAGATAGAGTTCTACTGATTGTAAGTTATTTTTTATTTTCATAATCTCAAACAACATTATTCCATCTAAGTTGTGTGTCATAAATATACATAATACCTGACAAAACTACGTGTACATGTTTGATAGTTGTAAGTGTAAATAAGAGAGATGATTTCTTAGTTATAACATAGTGTTCATAAGTTTAGAACAATCATTCTGCACTTATTTTTTATCATATTCACGAGTTCTTGAGACAATGTTTTATCATAATGATGTCTTGAACTAAATTCACAAGATATTTTCAACAAAAAACATACAAGCAATAAACATCGGAATTGAATGCGATACATTATATTTAGTAAAAGTATTAGTCAGCGCTATAATTAAACCAAAATTACAACAATACTTATAACAGTAATTTATTTACGGAACCCATCAGGGTAATAAGGTGATTTGTTACTTTATACCTTTTGGTAGATTAAATGGCTCTGATATAGATATAAAAAATTTGAGTCTGTAACTAAAATTGTACTTTGGGACTCGTATTTGGTAAATGTTATGTTTAATCTAGTTACCCCCCCCCCCCCCTTGTACTTTGGGACTCGTATTTGGTAAATGTTATGTTTAATCTAGTTACCCCCCCCCTATCGCATTGTACTATACATAAATGTAAATACTAGTATAATGAGGTGTTTATGAACAGTATTTTTATTATTATGTTACCGTTAGAGTGCGGAATCCGTAAATGATACATTAACTAGGTAATCCGCGGAATACCGGACACAATCCGTTAAAGTGTAAAATTTTAATTAAAAAAAGGAAATTTTTGCCTAATTAGTCTGCACTGCATTTGGGCAATGGGTGTTAAAAAAAATAAGCACGAAGGCTAATTTATATCTTAGCCTTCTAACCTATATCCATCCGAGTCGATTTCCGCCTCCGGTCGTTATTGTTTTCTTTTCTTTCCTATTGAAACAAGAACCTGTTTTATGAAATTTACCGTATGCCTGGTCGCCAGTCTGCAGATTACCTAGGAAGTCGACAGATTATCTAGTTTTTGTAAGAACTCAATAATTTTTTCAACTTTAGTTGATTCAGCCCGGTAATCTGCAGAATACCTAGGTAATTTGCACTCTAGCGTATCCCGCACATTAACAGTAACAATTATAATGCTATTTACGTGTTAAAAATAAATTTTCATCACATTTGCATTCGTACAAGTAAGTTATTTATATTACTTGATTTATAAGTCATTTTAAGTAATTAAACGATTTACAGTCTAAAAATTATTAATCATAGAATTCTTGATCAAATTCTGAAGACTGTATAGAAAAATAAGGTTTGTAATATTTAAATATTAATTTAATTTATTCGTACCACAACAGTGATTTCCAAACCAAAGATTATTCTGTAAACAAATGTTAATTTATTAGCATTTTGCGTTAATTTTGTTTACTCAAAGCATAATGTAAATAAACAACAATGTTAATCTATTCGAAGTTATTTTTTGTTTTTCTCTATTTCAAGTGTGGAAACAATAAATTGATACTTTTCCAAGAGTTTTGTTTTATTTTGACTGTAAAATATAAATGAACTGACATAACAAAAACGACAAAATAAAAAGCAATAAAAATTTTAAAAAGTACCTAATTACGTCCTTTGTTTGTAATTTAATGCACAAATTATGTTATTTTGGAGTCTGTGTCAGCCTAGCCAGTATACCTACGGTACTTAAAAGTAAATAATGGAAATTGAATAACTTTGTGTTCGCAAAGATGACTTATTTATTGGTTTACGATAAAGTTAAAATTAATTGTTTAAAAAAAATACTTTTTAAAATGTTTTCCGATTGTTTCCGAGGGTCATTATTTACAGTGCCGTCATAACTTTTTTCTTTGTTCAATTTTTTTTTTCTTGATTTTGAGTGCTCACACGAGACATTGCTATCGGATCATCATCATTGTCAATCAAATACACTTTATTAGGGATAACTCAAACACTATGTGTCTGATCTCATATGAACCAGTTTTCGAATAAAAAGAAACCATCTAAATCTAATATTAAGTTTTACTGGAAATCTCGGATTTCCAGTAAAACTTAATATGGTAACACATAACAAACATACGAAACAACATTACAGTCTAATGGAGAACTTCCATTTTTTGAAACTGGTTAAAAATATTAATCTCAAAGAATAATAATTGTTATCTTAAGATAAGGCGTGCAAAGCATAATAAGATTGTACCTTTTCTGCGTCTGACAGTTGCCCGTTAGATGACACGCCAACAAAAGTTGGCGGTTGTCCGGGGTTGTCAGAACAAGATTTGGTATATAGGTAGGTAATTCAAACCGTTACTTGATTTGTTTATACACTTTCTGTTTTACCTCCTTATGCTGTAAATCGAATGTCCTTTTTTTCTGAACAAAAACTCTCGAGGTGTTGGATACTTGAAGTTTAAAAATGTTAATACCCGAAGAACCAGAGTATTGAATATTATTGAATAAATTAATAATATTCAATAGATCTGGTTTTTGAGGTTTCTACGGCCCTCACCGGTGGCCATCTTATTTGGCTTGGTTTTTTCTTTGAAGAATACTAAAACAGCGTCCTTTCTACTAAAGTACACAAGCATTAAGCTAAAGTGGCAGTGGACCGACCATATTAGTCGTAGAACCGACAACGTAAACGATGTGAAGACGCCCTCAGACCGTGGAGTGACGATTTGCGCAAGATGGCTGGCAGGAGTTGGATGCAAGTAGCCGAAGATCAAGCAAAGTAAGGAACATTGGCAGAGGCCTACGTCCTGTAGTGGATTGCAACAGGCTGATGACGATGATGTTTGTCCCACTATACACTCCCCCTGATTCACTTTCACATCTGGTAGGAACGAGCCAGTTTCCGCATAGTGTCTATGTCGCAGGGATATGATAAAAACAGGAATTAGTCAATTCCCTAAGGGTTTGATCAAATCACGGAGGATGTTAAAATAACAACACGATTTTATCATTTCCCTAAACAAATCTAGTGATTTGAACAAATCCCAATATTGGTTCAGTGAAATGACAAAATTATAGTGAAAACAAAAAAGGTTTTCAGGGTTTAAAAAAAAATAACCACGAAGGCTAAGGCGGGAGCTCCGCTTCGCTTCGCGCCTTAGCCTTCTAAACTATATCCATCCGAATCGATTTCCCCCTTATAACTATTTAATAATCTGTGCCCTTAGTAAGAACTTGTTATTTATTTTGGGATTTGTTCAAATCACTAGATTTGTTGGGTCCGGCCGTTATGCCCCCATTCCGGGTTGCACCCGGCCGGTATGCCCCCACACATAGAGTAATAAAACGCCTTTTTTATTACTCTATGGCCCCCACAGTTTAACGGTAAACTGGAACAATTTTTTTTAAATGTGGGGTCATACCTGCCCTGGGCAACCCGGAATGGGGGCCTAACGGCCGGACCCGATTTGTTTAGGGAAATGATAAAATCATGTTGTTATTTTAACATCCTCCGTGATTTGATCAAATCCCTTAGGGAATTGACCAAATCCCTGTTTTTATCATATCCCTGTGACAGATAAACCGTTTCCAGGAGCCATATAGCCTGCTGATCCAAGTTCAGGTTCACTAAACATTAATTAAACCAGTGGACTCTATTAAAGCGTCGACAATCCTACTACCCATTTATTTTTAGTGCTAACTAATAACAACCTTCGCCTTTTGTCCAAAAGCTGACCCTTACCCTTAAACAATAAACAATAATTCCAATTCGTAATAACAACCTTGTCTATCCCCATTCTTATCTTGGAAATAACAATAACAATCCAGATTATGTTTACAACTCGGATTCAGCAGTTCGAATCTCGGATTTTGTGATTTTCGTAAACGTAAATACTTAGAGGAAGATGATTACCATAACCAAGTTTAGGCCAACTTTGCATTTAAAATGTTATAGCTTATTTACTTTGTTCGCAAAGTTGGAAGCTATCAGCTATTTATACTTGAACTGACCTTTGAAATTGATTCACTGAAGGTTGGTCTGGAAATAGATGGCATCGGCAAATTAATATCTGGCTTGTCAGCTGTTTTGATGTTTCATTTGTGTAAGCATTATTAAAACCGTTTAAATTTTAGTTTGCATTGATAGCTGGTAGATGGTGTGGCGTGTTTTATTTCTACATCGCGGTAGTGAGATAAATTTTTATAATTTATAATAATAATTGATTTAAATCACTTGCAAACGTAATTTTAATTTAATTTAGTATAATATCTGTATCAAGACAGTAAATATATCACATGAAATTTTGTCCTAGGTGGGATCAAAACTCCATCCCTTAATATAAATACGTTCATAATATGTAAAGGTACCTAACTGCAAAATGTGCCATTGAGTGAAGTAAAATGAGAGTGAGGTTGAGTCAATGGCATTTTTCTAGCATTTCTTAAACAATTTTTCTAAATTACTGTTTCATCTTAAAGCATTTGCACAAAAAATTTTATCTAAGAACTCGCGGGAAAGCCTGATGATGCCTCTAAATTCATTAATCTCGACTGCGTTGTTAGATGAACAAACAAACAAGCGAATTTTCATTTAATAACGAGGACTAACTCGTCGCTTCCAATGAATTTAAACTCCACACGTATATACATAATTTGAAGATGGTCGTTAGAAATTCCAAATATTCGTATGGTAATCACAAACCATTTAATAATAAGGTAAATTAATAGTGGACAATCACAATATTTAATAAATTAATGACGTATTAAGAAAAAAATTTACTTGCCACCAGGTACTTCAGAAGAAACAAACTTATATTTTAATAGCCTTCCGCCCGGTTCAGTAGTTTCGGAGCCCATTCAATATGAACAAACAAATCTTTCCTCTTTATAATATTAACAAAGAATAGAAAAAATGACGTGCAAAAGTATTCAGTAAAAAATCTACTTACCTACCTCTACTTCAGAAGAAACAAAATGCTTACTTATACTTTGTTACTTTGTTAATAAACCGTTGAAAATAATGACAACACATAAACAACTTAATAAGTAGCCCATTGTTTTTATCAAACTTCTAGATCAACATTCAGAGATTTTGTACCAAGGTTTTGTTCAGAACAAGGGATCTGCCAACCCTTTTTTACGATCCGGTAATTGATGAAAATCGTAATGGAGGACGATTCTCTTGTATTGTATACAATTTTATTTGCCTCTTGAAGAATGTACCGTAATAAATTTATGGTAACGGTAAAAAGTTGAGTAGGACGATGTACTTCTAAATTTAGACTAAGTTGGAAGAAAGAAGATAATAATTATCTTCTATAATATAAAAATGAATCGCAAAATGTGTTGGTAAGCGCATAACTCAACAACGCCTGGACCAATTCGACCAAAATTTTTTTTAAATGTTCGTTGGAGTTCCAGGATGGTTTTTACGGCGAGAAAAATTGAATTGATTGATTGATCGGTTCCCACGGGAACGGGAACCACGCGGGTGAAACCGCGGGCGCCCGCTAGTTTCTCATAAAAATAATTATATAATCTATACCAATAAATAGAAATTCTGACTAAAAATGTGTATCAATATCGAATTTCAAATATTTTACACAATAATGTATTGCAATAGATGCCGATATTTAAAAAAGTTTTATTTTATTTATTTATTTATTTTACAAATTTAAAACTATCATTACAGGTTAAACCTAATGCGACAGCTTAAACACAGTTATCTTAAATTATTTATAACAAATAATGAACAATGAAATCCTTGTGAATTCAATCAGAGAGCAAGTAAATAAATCAATATCGGTTGCCAACTGATTGATGTATTTAGTCGCGCGCGTGAGCGGCGCGTGCTGCAGCAGCTGGGTGCGCGAGCGCGGCTCCGCCAGCAAGCGCGGCCGCCTCCTGCGCCCGGCGTACCGGTCTGGCACATTAAAGTAAATGTTGCCCAGCAACTCCGGGTTACAGACCTTGCCCCTTATGACGCGGAAAATATAGCTCAACAGAGCGAGGTCCCTCCGAACTGACAGCTCATTGTATCCCACCATACCCAGGATAAATAAAGTGGGATACATCAACGGGTAGAACGGGTAGACCCCGTACTGTTTCAAGTACAGATACCGCACAAACTTGTTTTGTATCCGCTCCAGCATAAGCCTATATTTGGTCTCATGCGGTGACCATACCATAGAATTGCCCTCGAGATGGCTCCTGACTAAGGCATTAAACCATGCCACCTTTGCTTGGATATTCGTAAATCCTTGAGCTCTTCGCAGAATGAAGCCTAAATTTCTATATACTTTCTTACATATCTTTGTGATGTGATTACTGAAATTAAGACCCGAAGTGAGATGAACGCCTAAGTCCTTGACTTCACTTACCTTAGTCAATGCGACCCCTGCTACTTCGTAGCTGTAGTGAACGGGTTTATGTGCGCATGTAAATTTTATGGTAACACACTTAGTTGTGTTAAACTGCAACCCGTTCTTCTCACTCCAGGCAACAACTCTGTCAATGTCTCTTTGCAGCTTAATACAGTCTTCTGGGCTTTTGATCGTACGGTACAACTTTAGATCATCCGCAAATAGTAAGCATTTAGAATCCTGTACCACCTCTGGCAAATCGTTCACCATTAAAATAAACTCTAATGGCCCCAAATTACTGCCTTTACACAATTTATAAATCTATTCCGAAGCTTTGTATATTCTTCGACCTGTTGATCCATTTTAGTCATCATCTCTAAATGCCATTCCTTAATTTCTTCTCGCAAATTACTCTCAATTTCAGCCCTGGGTACTTGGTTGCTTTTAGAACGCCCGCGCTCGGTGTTTACATAACTACTTGGCGTAAAGGTTTTGTTTATAATAACTTGCCCACGGACTGGCGTATCTAAATTACCTTTTTTCGGGATGTTACTAATGCATTCTGGACATATCCAGGTATCCTTATATTCTTGGCTAAAGGTTTCAAATGTTTCTTTCGTTATTGCAAGACACTTCACATGATAGGAACGTTTACAGTTATCTTGCGAACACTCCATAAAGGAGATATCGTATATTTCCGCATCACACCCGTTGCACTTCGTACTCATCGGATAATAAAATAAAATCGTCACTATTTATTCGCTCGTTAGCTCCGCACTGCACTGCACACGTCCGCACGCGATCGCAGATCGCAGATCGCAATATATTAATCATATCAAAAAAAAGCAGCATAGAAAAGCATATTATGAATATAATTTTATTATATTAATATTGAATAGTATATGCATATATAATAAAAAATATATTTAAAAATAAATAAAACTTAGACGTTCCAAAAATTTGGACTGGTATTGATGAACGATTCCTGTCATTTTGGTGGGTAGATTGATATTGTATCTGCTTGATAATTTTTTCTTCGACATTCATTTATGGTGGTGGAGTCAGTTGCCTTATGCCCACCTTCGGAGAAGGAACGTTTCCACATCTCCTTGCTGGAGACGCGACGTGAGTGGTTCATGTGTTATCTCGTGTGTTGTGTTGGTGTGATGACTCCGTGAAGGTTTTGTGTTATCACGTGTGTTTTGCTTGTGTTGGTGTAATCTCTTTCTTAGTCAAAAGCCGTGATTGGATTAGGTAGTGCAATTTAGGGTTAACGAACATAAAATTATATTAGTATAGATACCACGGGACTGTGGGATTTCGGAAATGTTATAAACATATAAAATACATTCTCGTCTAATATAAAAGAAAATATTTAATAATTAATATATATTAAAAGTATTTATTGTTTTCTAAAGTAAAATTAATTAGAGAGAAATAAAAAATATTGGTACTGTAAATACATGTTTTCTTAAAGTTATAAGCAATCAATTACTAAAAATATCATAACTGTAGCCCACATATCAAGCTATACAAATCAAAAGGTCTCAATCAAAATAGAACTTTATGCGATAGACATTAAGCTGAAAATTTGTCGTGACGAGCTGTTATCGAAATTGGAATCCCGCGCAGTTGGCATGGCATATCCATGTAAAAATGAAATCGTGAAATCCCGCATAATTGTGCACCTGATCCAATCACTGGTTATCTTCTGTGTTGGTCAAGCCGTGCTTGTGTTGAGTGATCTCTTTCGTGCCAGAAACCTTAAGATACTGTCATTCTGCGCTAAACTCAAGTGTTCGTGTCATGTGGTGAGCCTTGTGCTGGTATCCTGATTCCTGGGAGTTGGCGGATTAAAGGTTGGTGAAGCTTTATATGTTTACAAATTATTGGAGAGGGTTGACATACTTTCTCTTTTCCACATTTTTGAGATTTCTCCAAATGCAGTTTCCAGTCAAAATGGTTGTATAATTATCGCACAATTGAACTTTTATCTCGTTTCTATGAATTTCACTACGCATAATTATAACGATTACTTTATTTTAAAGATTCATGCGCTCAGCCGTTTCTTGTGTCTTAAAAGTTTTACAACCAATTTTTTAAACATTTATCTTATTCTGGTAAAAGAAGAGATCGTCGGTGACAAATTTAAAATACCTAAGACCGAAGTAACGTCCATAAATCTTAGTCTCTTGATAAAAGTTTGAAGCAGTTAATACCCAATTAGAATAATTATTTTAATTGCAAAGATATTGGCCTACGGCTGGCCGCCCTCCCTCCTAAGCGCCTGTTAATTAGGAATCAGTACTTTAATTTATTGCTTTCATAAGGGCGCCGGTACAGATCATGATATGAGCTATAAGCGATACGAGCGTTTTATCTTACTGGACTGACTATTGAGCCATTGAAATGTTTTTTACCGTGCAGTATCGTGAATAATATGACAAATCCTAAGTAGAATTTGTTCCTATTTGAATATACTGTATGTTTAGTGATAGAAGTGCCATAGAATAATGTAGTGCGTCTTACGTGTAGTATTCCCAGGCCACAAAGCCAAGTCATTCTGCGTTGTTTTAACGCCTTAACAAACAAAGCTTTTTACTATTGTATATTATTATAATTTATTTTAATAAAGAGGAAAAAGAAAAAAGTTATTTGTTTCTAAACTTGAAAAAGAATTTTATTGAAAAAGAATATAAGGAGGGTTTTGAAGGAAGCTTCAACGAAATAACACATTATTAACGGAAAGGCTGCG
This sequence comes from Mecyna flavalis, assembly GCA_949319885.1. Classification (NCBI taxonomy): domain Eukaryota; kingdom Metazoa; phylum Arthropoda; class Insecta; order Lepidoptera; family Crambidae; genus Mecyna; species Mecyna flavalis. Next base: position 14,489,011 of record OX439407.1, on the reverse strand, counting down.
TGTCTGTCTAATGAAGTTAAAAAATAACAATCTTATGTTTGACTAGAAAAATATATAAAAACCAAAATTTTAAAAAGTTACTTAATCAGTTACAGATTTATGTATTTATAAACATAAAACAAATCTTTAGCGACGCTTATTGTATGGCAAGGCCTGACTCGCGTTCCCCTAACTAAATTAAAGATACGAAATACTGTAATACACTATTTCTTTAAGACAAGGGCTGCAAACGACGTGCACCGCATATTGTCCCGGGAACTATTAAGGGGAAGTCAACTGTGAGGGGTGTAAATTGAACACGTATTTTTTTTTCCTTTTGTTGATCGTTTAGTAAGAAGCTACAAATCAAAATATACAAATAAAATAGTGGATTTGATAGATAATGTTATAAAGGTTTAGTAAACTTTAGTTAACATAAATTTTTGGCTGACAGACGCACTACTATTTTGAAGTTACGCACATCCCACGCACATCACAGTCGTGCACATTTCAGCAACAATCATTTATTAATATTATAGTAAATACGTTTTTGTGTGTAAAATGAAAGGGCAGTAATTAAATTAATACAAAGCTTTTAATATTTCAATCTACCTAAATTATTGTTAGCAAATTGAAACTGCTTCACTGCCTATAAAAGCAGATCAAATACCTTTAAAATCTATTAACTATTGAATGATGGCCAAACGAGGATAGACAATTCAAAATATCACGAATTATTTTTAACTTTTATTAAAATGAATTGATTGCCGACAAGTTTGACCGAGCGCTGTGACCAATGTGAAATTTGAACAGAATTTCGAGACTGAGTGCCAATTTGCGGTTTCCTCGCTTCTGAGCAGATTTAGCTCGATATAGTTCGAATCGAAGTGTCCGTCCACTTGAAATCTTGTCTAGCAGTGTGCTGTTTTAGCTGAATTAATAGCTACGCTTTCAATTGACTAGGCAAAGTTATTTATGGTGAGAATGTTCATTATAAAGATTCTGACTAACTGCCACACTCAGATACGTCATTTTACTTTACTTAACATCATAAAAATAAAGACTATTATTCAATGACAAAATTAGTAAATCAGAGATTAGCGTTAATTGGTGTCTCTGAGTGCGGTAGTTAGGGCCATTTTGCTGTAGGCTGATAGGTCACCACAAGGCGGGCACCGGCTCAACCCTTACGGTGTGAAGTATCTGAAAGAAGTAAAAATGATCTTTGATCTTGTACGTTTGGATGTACTCTATAAGTGTATTGTACTGTATGTGTACTGTATTTACGAACCAATATAATTATATTCTGGTTGTATAGAATATAAATACATAGGAATCATTTTAATGCCTCGATATGATCTAGTGTTTTAAGTACTAGACCACGCTGACATATCTAGTATTCCATAAACGCTACAAGCAATTCACCTAACTTTTACCAAATATAGTAACAATAATTTTCAAGAAATCTTAATAGATTTAATCAGTATTCGCGTAGGCTAAAGAAAAAAATAAGGTCGAAAACTACGTGGAGACGGATTAAATATAGGCATTTCATAACATCAATAATTATACATTGTTTTATAAATTAGGCAGCCGTGGGTGGTATCTTATTTTTAGAAGATTTAGAATCGTGCTGAATGTTTCTTTTATATTCTCTACTTCTATAGTAATTATATTCTACAACGTTGTCTAGCTTACAATTGCCTTAACTCCAATATACGTCCTAAGTACACATTGAAATTCGGGTGGTGAATTAGGTTTCCTTTACAATTTCACTTCTAATTATTAAAGCTATGTAACCTTTCTCAAATTATTACCACTGTATGTAGGTAGCTTATTTTTTTATTATTTACTAGTGGTTTGGGTGCAATGCTTTTCAGAAATAAATTAATTACTTTACTCATACTCACGTTTACTAATGCCTCGTTAGTTAAATAGTAGCATTTTGTTGGCTAAGGCTTTAATTACCAAGCCGTTACCTCTAGTAACTCAGGACGGGTTCAATTCCGGATGGAAAAAAATATGTTTTAATTTTTTTTGGATTTGAGATCGCTAATTTGATAAGCGTGGTAATTAAAACAATACTTATTATCTACTTATCTTTGAAACGATAATTTGATTTCGAATATGCTGATCTTTTGGAAAAATTGATGGAGGTTTTTTTTTTGCTATCTAGGTAGTTTTTTTTGACTAAAACTGGCGTGCCGCAAACTTCGCCTTAACGCGACATATTTAAAAGAAAACGTACGACGCGACATTAGTCGCGCCCTATTATCCGGGCTGGCAGATGGCAGCACATTATTTTGTTCGATATTGCGTCCCGTTCTCGCATTAACATATTTTGTAAATTTCTCCTCGGTGATTTCAACTCTAGTGTTAATGCGTGAATGATTTATTGTACTGTGATACAATAATCTTACTTTAAATTGAATGCAGTTAGTTTATAGATAATAATTTTTGAAGTCCCCTTCTACACTTTACACTCCAGATGCTTGATTAATGCTCTCTTCAAATTGTCTGTGTAAATGTTTTTTGTATTCGCACAAAAAACGTTAGAGTATAATTTTGCAATGTTTGTTATTTTAATAAGTCTCGTTATTATGTACAAGCAATTAAAGCAAAGTATGGGAGTAGTTGACATTGTTTTAAAAATATCTTAAAATATATTTGTATTTATAAAAAGGCCAATAATATTACTACTCATACGACAATAATTGCATAATAAAAAAGATCTTTTAGTCCAATATTATCCCCTTACTACTCCAATTAGTATCAATCAACAGTCTCTGGGCCGGGGAGAGTTTGATAAGTCCAATGCAACGGCGCAAAGCTCAGGATGTATTCAATTAGAAACTCATAATTTCATTAAAATCATAATTGTTAACACACTGTTTTTTTTGTTAAAGTATCCCGCTGTCCTGGGTTGAATTAAAATTGTTGGGCAAATTGTTGTTGATTATTTAGACACTGCTCGATTATGTGATAAATAACCAATCCGTTACATTAGGGCATTCGTTAGTCTTTTGCACTTACCATTTTATTATAAATAATAATAATACTACTCGTAATATTATTATAGAGGAAAGATTTGTTTGTTAGTATTGAATAGGCTCCGAAACTATTGAACCGATTTGAAAAATTCTTTCACTGTTAGACAGCTACACTATCCCCGGGTGGCAAAGGGTACTTTTGATCCTGGAAATGTGGGAGAAAGGGGATATTTGAAAAAAGGAATTACGCGCGGGTGGAACCGCGGGCGGAAGGCTAGTAAACAATATTTTGAGGGAACAAAACACTTATATTACACCAACAATACCATACTTACATATTATATACAATACGTATCAAACAAAAATTCTGAAGACAAAACTGATATTTTAAGACTGGCCTTCCGATGCACTCTACCAATATGTCACCTCGAATAAACGTTCTAAGCAAAAGTTTATCTGAGATCGATATACTAGAATAGGTCTTGAAACTATGCAGGTCACCTAATAAGTGGGGCAAGGAAATTACTTAATGGAGCTTTAAAGAAGGTTTATAGCAAAGGTATGGAATTATTTTTATAACTGTCGTATATGTCATCTAAAACACTTCTAGATAATGATAGTTTTCGATTAAGAATAAGTGTGAGATTCTGCATCGCGCAAGCAAAGCACATCAAAGATGATACATTGAACCATAGTTCCCGAGCACAGACGATCACTTTTAAGAAACATAAGATATCCTACAGTTCAAAGATAAGAAATACCTACCTTCACCAGAAAGCTTTCCTTAACATGTGATCAGTACAAAGAAAACCGTGTTAAAAACTCGCCACATTGTAAAGTGTAATAAAAGGATGTATAGTATACTTTACAAGTACACTTTTATTACCGCCCTTTCCTAAAAATTTTGTAAACTGTTTCTCTAAACGCTTACGAGTATACAGCGAACATAACTCAGACGGGGCACTTTAAAAATGTCATAAATATGGAACGATATTATTAAACAGGCTAAAGTTTACGTGTAAAACAACTAGCTTCGTGTGTCGAATGTACTTTTTACTACTGTTATTATTCATAAGTTTAATAATGTTTGAATGTTTGTTTGTTGTTGTTCTTTAGTCAATTATTTGAGATTTTAAGGTTAGCCATGCTGCTGAAAGTTAGTGTTTGTCAGAGAAAATATGATGGCTAAACTGGGGAAGTACCACCCTCTTACAGAGGGCACAGCCATTCAACTTTGAAAATTGCCTCAAGATGTTTTCTCCCACCGCCGAGCTAGTGCTAAATACGCACATATAAAATTCAAAGGGTGAATCTCAAGTATGAACTATCAACCTCACGCATAATTATGTAGCGATGCTTCAAACCATCCGGATATCACCTCTTCTAATATTTTTTATTTTATTTTTTATTTGCCGCCTTACAGCTCTGGCTGTGTTCCGGCAACGGTACACTTAAAATTAAAGGCTCGAAGATCAGATGAGCCTACAGTCTAGCAGCACATTGAGCGACGCTTCCTGATGAAGCCTCCTTCAATGGAATAGGCCGCAGTGACCGCTTACCATCAGGTGGGCTGCGTGCCTGTCTGCCAACTGATGAGTGTCTGTCTGATTAAATATGGATGCTTACAGATTGGCCACACTTCTGTCCTTTAGCTGAAAATAAATTGTATTATTTCCTTACTGTTATGAAGAAAGTTACTATTATCACTTTGTTCTTTATTCTACACTTAATAAGTATTACAAATGTCTTGTGTATTAATAATTATATCAATTGCGCGCTCTTTCTCAACTGCAGCGTTCTAATCTACGTGAAAATATTCCATCTAATTTGAATGCAAAATGAATCCGCAGGCAAAAGTTAGTTACACGCTAATTGACTAGAAGAATTTTCTCGCATGCGCTACTTAAAGGGGTGGATATTTGTAAGGAAATATTGCTGCTTTTATCAGAACTATTAAAGTTTTTACGATAAACATATTTATATGTAATGCAAACACGATTATTCTACTGTTGGACTATGATTTTAGTGGTGCAATGGCGTATATTGACATACCATTTTGGCAAGGCAATATGAAGGTTAGGTCGAGGGTTTAAAGCTTACTCAATAGTTTTTTAAGATAATTGTGTGAGTAATTTGTTAAACGGAAAAGAAGCCACCGAATTAGGTGTCTGTGAGACTATAATCGTTAAGCGGAAGAGATCTGATCTGTCCCCATAAACACAGGATTGCAAAACGTTAGGTACCACCTTTTCTTTCGGAGGAGAACGCTTTTATGCATCATAACTGGAGGCTAGCTAGACCTGCAGCCGTGTGCCGTGGGACTCGAGACTAAAGCGTCCACTACCCACTAAACTCCCCCGGTTTCCCCTTCACACCCCTTGACTTAACTTAATATAGACTAATGTGTTATCTTAATATTTTGAACAATGTCCTAGATACAGCTAGCTAGTTACTTTAGTAGCATGAATTGGGTTTGTTTGAGATGAATCCCAGACCCCGAGATCACGGTTAGGCTTAAACTTTACTTAGACGACCCATTTGGTGTAATGGTCGAGAAGTCGGCTATCACACCAGAGGTCGCGGGTTCGATCCCCGCACGGTACAAACATGTCTGTTTGTATCGTTCTGGGTGTTTATATGTATAATATGTATGTATTTACAAAAAAAAAGAGTATTTAAGTAATGTTTATCCGTTGTCTGGCACCCATAGCACAAGCTAATGCTTAGTTTGGGGCTAGACGGCGCTTTGTGGATAATATGTCCAGAGACATTTATTATTTTATTTATTTATTTATTAAAACTACTAGACCAGCAACGCGCTTATAAAAAGTATCAGAAAATATGATTTAACCTCATTTTATTCTACAACAGAATGTGACCCGCTCACTTCTACTTGAACTTACTAATCCTTTTGTTACATATTGTATAATTAGCCAGGTTTATGAATAAACATGTTATATAACTTAAAAAGCCATTTTCCATTCGTGAACAAAGTTTGCGTGGTTTCAACAGTCCCCAACTTTCAGGATTATGCCGGGATCACAGGAAAAACTACTTTATGTGGCGTTTGTTAGCATTCTAGAGTTTACAGAGTAAAAATATGGCGACCTTTTAGAATGTCAGTAAATGTCAGCGGAATTAGAAAGTGACTGAACAGTTTTAGTTGCCTTGTCCGTTTAACTAAGGTTGGCGGCAGGCAGGCGGTTGACCTTATAGGTACCTCGATGGTCTAATGGTTTTGGAACCGGATCATGAACTCAGGAGCTTGGGTTCAAAAATATATCTATACTAATATTATAAAGAGGAAAGATTTGTTTGTTTCTATTAGGCTCCGAAACTTATTTTCGGAGGAGAATGCGTTTATGCTCCATAACCGCAGGCTAGCTAGACCCGGTCGTGTGTGGGACTCGAGACAAAAGCGTCCACTACCGGTGCCAGCCAAACCAAAGTGTTACCAAAGAACTTCTATCAAACTTCAAGGTAGGACTTCTGACGATTCGTCACAGACAAAATTTCAGCAGCATTTTACCTATTTGCTGCTGTAATTTGCTGAACAGCTTTGTTAGAATCATAGTCATGTTGATAAAAAAGGAAAATCCTTGCAATAAGAAATTTATCAGCTGCAAAGTATGACGTCACAGACCAACCACACTATTTCCCAGCCCGTACAGTCACGAGCACTTACATGTGTACCCACTCATTCAAATATGAACCTTATCACAACCGCATAGGACCTCATATGCATACATTTTACACGTGACTGTATATGACGCAGGCAAAGACACGTGGGACCAGATGTCGACCGGGAACGTCAACAAAAAGATAAGCAATAATGCGGTTTTCCTTTGAAAGACTGCGGGCGAAAGAATGACTGGAATACAATGCATTGTTATAAACCAAGTTTATATTTTTAAAGTTAAATTGTAGAACAATTAGCTTAATGTATTTTAAAACACAATGATGATAATACCAAGTTGCTGCTTCTGGAATATTGTTCTTTTGTATAGGTATAAAACAACCTTTACCTATTTTATGTTCAAAACTATATTAAAGACAAATAAAGTTATCGTTTGTTAATGATGAGTATTAGCTGATACCTATATATTTTTAATAAGAGAGCCAGTACACTTGAAATCAGAGGCTCTAAGATCAGAGGAGTGTACGTACAGTCTGGCAGCACATTGAGCGACGCTTCCTGATGAAGTGTCCCTCAATGGAATAGGCCGCAGTGGCTGCTTACCATCAGGTGGGCTGCGTGTCTGACTGCCAATTGATGTGGTATAAAAAAAAACTTAATCACGACGCGAATGGGTGGCAAACCTGAGTTGTGTTCGAAAATTCTGCCATATACTTTGCCCGGCCCGGGAATCCAATCCAGGACCCCGAGATCACAGCAAGGCATTTTAACCACTGAGGCAATGAGGAGTATTATGTTAAATAAAAATAACACATTTTATGACCAATCGCCTTCTAGCTCCATATTACGAGTGCTTAAGCTTACTTTGTGGTCAGATCAGTTTTTAATATTTATGTGTTTGTTCACTTCTAAACTCCTCTAATAACTTCACAAGATTCAAACTTACTAGTCGTGACATGACGTGTATAAAGTACCTAATACAATTTATTCGCCAATTTCGCATTCAACGAAATAAAAGGGCGATTTATTTCAATGCTAGTGAACAATAAACTCGGCTAATTGTTAGTTTGCGTGCATACTCACGTGTTTATCAGGCATTTCTCTGACGAAATGTGAACTGGCGACCAAAGAAATGTGACAGTGTGACGCAAGTTTAAATTAAAAAAACATGGCTAACTTTTATATTTTTGCGGTGTTGTTTGTTATCGTCAGTTGCCATTACAAAATAAGCCTGTCCCTACGTATTAAAATAATGTATACTTGCTTGCATAGAAAAAATTATTATGCCACTTGATATCAGCTATCTAGGCGTGTGGTTGGCAAACTTTTTTTAGCCAATTTTTTTGGCTACTTCTGTGGTGAAGTGGCTAGTTTTATCCAGCAATGTCAATAGTTATTATTTAATCGAGAAAATTGGCCGCCATAGCCCAGACTTGAATAGAAGACAGATTGGTTAGGAAAAGCTTATGTTAATTCTATTATTTATTTATTTAGATCGCCAACGATTGTTACATCTCATATAGCTTAAATACAAAAACTTATATCTAGTACACGACGCACAATCACTTAAAGGCAACAATTCTAATATGTATAAAAAAATGTAACCCAAGCGTTAAGCTGTAACCCAAAAGTTACTTGTAGTGGGTGTAAAAATAATCAAAAGCGCCACATTTGTATAACAGGTATCTAAATGGGGTAGCATTCAAACCCACGATCTTTGCTGTGGTCTCAGAGACTCAGACTAGAATTGATATTTCATCGCGCTATTTGAAGGCACGTTCTAAGATACTTATACCTCGCTTCTCAGTCCAAGCTTATCCCAATTAGGATATAGCTAAAGCGGTCCGATATGAAATACGGCTCAAATAATTATTTGTAGCCTGTTAATTTGCACGCAAGTGTATTTCTGTCGTCTACATACGTCACGTTACAAATAAACCACTGTGTTAGAACTTCGCCATGTAAAAACAACACACGTAAGCAATCTAACGCTTACTTTTGCAGACCTAATAAACTTAATAAAGTTTGTACAGTTGAGGTCAAAACATATAAACGTGAGCCAAAGTGACTATATTGTATTGGAATTTAGAGTAATATTCATATTATTATGAACATCTACTAAATAGGAGTTGCAAGATTCAGAAATATAGAGGAACTTATGGATAAGAAATCTCTAAATCTTTCTCAAAGAAGTCAATAAGCATTTTTTAATTGTCTTTTATTGTTGTATGTATCTAGACTAGTGGTGATATAAAAGTATGTTGTATTTATCCGTCTGCATTTTTTTCAATTAATAAGGTGAGGCATAGAGACAGGAAGAGGAATTGCTATGCTTTTAGAGAGTGACCTAGTATATCGACACTTGAACGGAAGTCATCACATAAGTGCACTTATAAATGATTCTGCAATAGTCTTTTACCGTTTAAGTTGTAGATTAATGAAATATTTAAGAAATTTGTTGGTTTAAAAGTTTAGTGTCAATTTGGCCAACAATGTCGCTTAATAATTTTTTCCTTTCAAGCGTCGATATGTTTCTGAGGTTGACTGTATCAGCTGAGAATTGTGATTTATTTGTTGAAATGTTTTATCGTCTTTGCTTTGTTTTATTGAGTAAAATATTTGTACTAAGTTTCTATACGATTCCAACTGACAGATAGGCACGCGACCTACTCGATGGTAAGCGGTGACAGTACTACAGCCTAATTCATTGACAGACATTATGATGAGCTAATAATTTTTGTTATTGTTTAATATCACATACATATTGATTTCATACCAAATTAAGTATCAACAAAGATGTCTTAATGATAAACTTAAATACATACGAGTATAAACATTCAGATACAAAAACGTTCAAAATCTTAATGATGATGACAAGCTAACCAATAAAGTACCCTATTGCAAAATAACCGTTTCCTAATTATAGGAATAGGTAGGTAGAGGAGATCTGCCACAAAGAAGACGACCTAGCATATTACTACCCTAAGAGTTATTTGCCTTTCCAAATAATGAAATTAAAAAGAAACATTTCCCTCTCCAAGACTGATCCCTGTCACAGTACTCTTAGCAATTATCTTTGCGTTCTCAACCCTGTAAGGGGTGTTCACGTAACCCTCTCAGGTTACCTCGGCATCTTTATAGCGATTGTTATCTGCGAGCAAACCTCAACTTAGATTGCTGTTACCTGACTCCACGAAGGCACAGGAAAAGATGGGAAGCAGTAAGGCCATATTATTTTTATTAATGTGACTCTGTACCATCTCTGTACGGATGGCAGCAGATCAATTTAACCTAATCTATCAAAAATTCTCAATTAAAAGAGAACTCTATGTGAAGTGAATTAAGCTGAAAATTGGTTGTAGAAAATTGACAGATTAGGGTAATCTGATGTACTGTCTACTGTACAATGGCTTTCCTTAGCCTGATCACAAGCAGACAAGAAGCCCAGAACGCTATGACAACATACAGACAAGGAGCCCTAGACAAGCGGCACTTATGACGTTCGTTAAGGCTCAATTTGCGATAGCAAGTGTCAAAACCCGTACTTTAAATATTGATTGACCACGTGACTTATCTAAGGCACCTGTCAAATCCATACAATTTGTAGTTAGCGGATTTCGCTATCTCTGTCAAAATGTTTCTTTGTCTACAGTACATGCCCTACGGTTAATTTGAAGGAACCCATGGCATAAAAAGGGGGAACACATGGTCCAGATAAATACCCGTGTACAAAATATCTTCGCAAGATAGACTGTAGATACTCCTAATTATTATTTTCTTCTGATTCTAACCTAAATTTTGCATTTATTCTTTTGGAATTAAGTTTGAAGAGTCCAAAAAAAAAGAAATATGGTCCTTCGAGCCGGATAATCTTCAGTTAACCAGTATAATTGGAATGGAAATTACTATTTTGTTTGACCGTGAAATTATTTGGCTGTGGCTCACTTCAGCACATCACAGTGTGACGCGGTACCGGGCCGGGTTAAGTTTGCAAGGGTGCTTCTTCATTATAACTACAGAAAATTTAGTTTTGTTTAAGACTTGTTATCTTGTTTAGTTCCCCTTCAAGGTATAAAACACTCAGCATTGTAACATTTTCTTCATAAAATGTACTGAGTTTTGTCTACTGTTAGACGGAACTTGTAGAAGGAAAAAAAAATATCACACAACATTTCATTTGTAAGTTGTTTTTTTTTTTTTTTTTTTGTATAACTAAGAATCATCCTGATCTTGTGAATACGCAGCGGCTAGACTTTAGTATGTGTTAATAGTATTTAAAGGACTTAAGGTAAAATAGTAATGTTAAAGTTCTAAATCAGGTGGGATTTTGGAGGGTAGTAGGTCTTAAGTTCCGAGTTGCACATACGGCTGTAGGTATCTGGAACTTGCGGTTGTGGTTTTGAAAAGCGCTCTCCTCCACCAAAAAAAAAAAAACTCTTTGTAACCGGTAACTACGTAAAACGTCGTGGCAGAGTAGTACACTGCTTCTTAATTAGTCTACTCTGACACAAACTACGTTCTTAAATGAAATATTCAAGATTTAACTACTTAGGTAACTGTTCTCTCGATGTATTCATAGAGAAAATTCTTTGAATTTTGTGTCAGCGATCCCTCAGGTGTTGCTTAAGTCCATGGGCGGCGGTGATTGCTTACCATCTGGCGACGCTGGCTTGCTTGCCGCCTCTGACATAAAAAAAGGAGTGACCTTTTAGCCCCTTTACTACCAAGTCAGCCAGTAAAAAATAACATTTACCGGTCTGCTAGAAGATCAATAGACTAGTTAGAAGCGGCACAACTTGAATACATAATCATAATTAAGTATTAATGAGAATCTGACCAAGCGTGTAAGGAAATGTTTGTGTTTGCTCCTTGGCCAATGTTCGTAACTCAAACAGTTGAGTATCTTACTATGTATATTATAGGACCTTTGTTTTGAATTCGTAATGATTTAACTATGGTAATCATTACTTAGAATTATTTAAGGAAGTCAAGTAGGTGTATTAGGAGTTACATTTTGTAACGTTTCATGATTGGTCAAATATTAAATAAAAATAATTACTTAGACATTCATCATGACGTCTTTTAGTCCTCGAAAAAGCATGTTAGCCATGCGTTTAGAAAAGAATAAGAAAAATATTTTTTATTCAAGTATGTTTAACAGAATTAACTTGGAATTAACTTATTATTTCCGATGGCACTAAGAAAAGTGTCCATAAATATCACATGGTGCAGTAAAACCTTATGTCAGTAAAAATAGTTACTGCATATTAATAACTGAAGGTTTAGGCGAAGGTTTAATTGTCAAATTCACATTTTGTCAAGCGGTCGCGGATGGAATTAATATTATCTATAACCGCTTTGCTTTGTGGTAATTTTTTGTTTTTGGCAAGAATAGTTTGTATGACAAATATTTTTCTAACGTCTATGCAATAAATTGAAGTTTTTGTATAAACTTGTAAAACCGGTCGCCCAGTTTGATAGTTTTGTTGTCAAAAGAAGTCCAGTTTTACTGTACTGCTATTCGGATGTTGTTATTCAAACAGTTACAAATAGGTTTTTGTGAAGTGTTCTAGTTGTCTTTTTTTTAAATCAATTTGATCTTGGCTACACAATAATCGTAATCTAAACGTTGTGTCGTGTCAGACTGCTGTCCCACATTGTTATGAGAGTGAGGGAATAGGGAGTTCACCTGTGCTTGCGCATTCATTTGTGTACTAAAATATATCCTGCGTAGTTGGCTGATCGTAGAAGATTGGCCGCCGTAGCCGAAAACATTATTATTATTATAATCTAAATGTGCAAGTTTCCTCACGATGTTTTAGGGGTACATACGCAAATAGAAAAATCTAAAGATAAGTTAAGGTTACAAAAAGTAAGACGCCCAATCAATAGTAAAGTGATCATGTATTCGCCAGTACGCATAGTACAAGCGTGTTATCTATTCACAGACGCGGCGGAGGTCAGATGCTAAACACCGTGACACGGATAATAGCGCGTATGACAAATGGGTGCGATTCTTTTATTTACCCTGTTGCTGCAGTTTCACTCAAGAAAAATAATAGAAATTTAACAAAAGTTATAGAATAGGTTTACGTTTCGACAAAACGTAAAAAAAAAACTTAACGGCTTGTTGATGCAAGAGCTTCGAAGCTCTGAGTGTTCAATTCCCGTGCTAGGAAAAATTAACGAAGCGCTTACTAGCTACTTGGTAATGCATTTAATTCCCGGTTCGGCCACAATTCACATAATAACATCTAGTGTCAAAGTATGCAACCTCTTTCCAAGGATGGATAAAATACAAAATACTGGATTGTTCTATATAAGTACATAAATCTTGTAGCTGCTTATTAAATGATAAGTTATTAACCATTCGAGTATCCAAGCTGAATAATAAGCAAGCATCAAGAACGGTGCTTAGTTAGTTTTATTACAAAAAATGCCCAATCTATACCGGCCCAGAATAAATGAAGTTGTCCTGTATTCGCCAGTACGCATAGTACAAGCGTGTTATCTATTCACTTACAGGCCACTGTTTGTTATAGCAGCAACAATGGACGCGGCTGAGGTCAGATGCTAAACACCGTGACACGAATTACAGCGCGAATGTCAAATGGATGCGGTATTATTTAATAACTCAGTTCCACTAAAGAAAAAAATAAGATTCATAAAGCTATAGTGAGTGGTCTATGTTGAGATAGAAAAGAAAAATATCAAAATGCCTCTTTAATTTAGTGACTTCGAGGTCCTGGGTTCTCTTCGACTACTAGACAAAATTTTGCAAAGTGTCTTTTGACTAGCCATTTGGTGTAATGGCCGAGAAGTCAGCTATTACTACTGCTCTTGCCAAAAGACTTAGCTCAGCCGCATATGCTGTCAGAAAAATAAGAAATCTGACTGATGTGGAAACGGCGAGACTAGTTTATTTCAGTTACTTCCACAGTATTATGTCATATGGGCTGCTCTTATGGGGATCTGCCGCTGACATAAACAATATATTTATTTTGCAAAAGAGAGCCATCCGCGCTATCTATGGCCTCAAAACCCGTGACTCGTTAAGAGAATTATTCCGGGAAATAAATATATTAACTGTGCCATCACAATATATACTGGATTGTGTTATGTATGTACAAAAGAACATACAAAATTTTTCAAAGAAATCAGATTGTCATCAATTTAACACAAGAAATAAACATAGGCTTGCTATTCCAAATATTAGGCTTCAAAAGATTGGAAATTCTTTTAAAGGATTAAGTATTACAATGTATAATAAATTGCCAATGGATGTTGTTAGCTTACCCATAAATCAATTTAAGTCGTGGATCAAGACCCGTCTGATGAAAAAAGGTTACTATAAAATTGAAGATTTTCTTAATGATGGAGATCTGTAGATACTGGTAGTAGGAATGCTTCGCTCCCTGTCAGCGCAAACTGTATTTTAATCTGTTGTCATTGTTGTTCATGTTGTTGTTATATCTACACTACGTCCTACAGTTATAATTTTTTTTTCTTTATTATTATTATTATTATTATATCTACATTCACACGAAAAACTGTATGGCTTAGTATAGATAGATTTATTATCATTGTTGTATAAATTTCTTTGGCGATTAAAAAGAGTAACTGTCGAGTTTCTTGCCGGTTCTTCTCGACAGATGACTGCATTCCGATACCGGTGGTAGAGTCACTCTGTAATTGACGATTCATAAATACTTGATACAAGTTTACATGAATAAAGAATATTTTGATTTTGATTTTGATTTTTTTTTTGATTACACAAAAGGGCGCGGGTTCGATCCCCGCACGGTACAAACATTTGTGAGTTTTTTTAAATTATGAAATAGTCTGACACGTCATGATAACTTTGTTGCTATTGTTGAAAGTAAATATAACTACATAGTAAACATTCTAAAACCACTACAACCAAGAGTGTTGTAGTGACGAAACCAAGATCCACTTAGTACTAAAACCAACAAAGTAAGCGAGTAAATATTGTTTCCTTTCTATGTCATTCGAGCGAGCGCTACGCTGCTACGAAACTTTACCGTAGCTCGTAGTATTCGCCGTAGCTCGTAGCTAAGGTTCTGAATAGTATAAGAGGCTGAGATTCTATAAGCGTTCGGCGGGCCTGGGGATTTAGAAGCTATATTGAGGAAGTTATAAGCAGCTAATTAAATAGTTTTATTAATATCTAACGACGCACAAAGCTGGTATGAATGATCTCTCAAATTTTAATATAGAGGTAAAGTTACATTTTGAACTTTACTGTTCCAGTTGATTCAATCTTGTAATTTCGTTTCGCCTTTTCCCTTTTTTTGACAAATTTTGCTTTCTAAGACACAAAGACACGAAGCTTATCGAAAAATCAGCTGACAAATAATTTTATTAAGGGATAATTTTGACAGAAAGCTTGAAATATGGATTGATATAAATACAAACTACGCGACAATAATTTTACTTGACTTGGGAATCGAACCCAGAACCCCTAGACCACGGCCCGGTACCTAAACCACTAAACAATCGAAGCGAGGCGTTCTACTGATGCAACAAAAGTTACATAAAAAAACATACTTCCACCCAGTCAAACAAATTATCTAATCGTATTACACCACTCGGTAAACAAACATTACCACTCAGTAATTTTTAAACACAAAAGACCAAGTCTGGTTTCAACATCAATAAGATCTTTATTTAGCACCCAAGGCGAAAGTTTTGCCTTGCCACAATTGCTTTCAGTTTTTTGCGAACAAGTTGCGCACTCAATAGGACTAATATTAGCCAACACTTTGAAGAATTGTGACCGTTTTCCTTGTTTTTGTTACTTTGTCAATTTCTTCAGTTTCGTGTCAATTAAGCTTCTGACAAAAAAAACTGTCAGATATCTTAGACGAGGTCTCTTTTGTCAAATTTTTAAAAAAAGAAGACAGCATTTTTGTTATTTGCATAAAAAAATTTATGATTGGATTTTCTAGTCCATTACCATTTTTTTTTCATTGGAAAAATATCAGGAATCAGGCTCGCACGAAGCTGTTATTATTTTTAAATAATATATTTTTTCCCTAGACCAACAGTCATGTAATGAACAACATGCAAAAACTTTGTGTTGGTCTTTTGCTTTGACGATTGTATGAGTGGTATTTTCGAAGCCAATAACACAATTGCATATGCTTTTCACTTTAGGGTTAAATCAATGGGCTGTTGTCCATATACATGCAGAAAAACTCAGCCAAACTGTTAAGGCCCAAATTGATGACAAAAAGTCAAAATACTAATTTAAGATCACATTAAACCAAAATAATAAACTATAGTACCTACAAAATATTACTGTATGATTATTTATTATTTTGTTCACGTTAAAATAAAATAAAAAATTGTTTAAAAGACAAAGGCCTATCTATAATTCTTATTTCGTACATCCACGTAGCTAGTTTGGACAGCAGTGTCCAAATCGTGAATTATTAATAAGAGCTTTAGGTCGGGGCATTTCGATTTAGGCTTCGTGAGGAAGAGTGTCTGCTGGGTAAATCCAATATACATTCTATCGGCCTCGCATTTCATCTAATGTTTAATAATATTACATTTAGAGGATCAACCCGAAACTGATCCCGGTTAAAGAAAACAGGGGTCAAATGGGCCCTTGTGGCTGTTAATGAAAGGTGGCGTTTCGTGATTAGGGTTTGGTCTTCAAGGGTTTACTTATCTTTCGCTTCCTGTAGTTCTGTTTGAGATTCAATTTGCATTCATCTCAAAACCTTTGAGGAAACATTTATGAGAGCGACATTCATGAAAATATTTTTAGCGAAGGAGAAAATTTTTAATCATTATAACCGTAGGTTAGTTAGACCTGCGATCGTGTGTGGAACTTGGGAGTGAAGGCTTTTTTTTTCACTTAACACTAAACTCCCCATTTTCGAATTGTTGCACACAAGAAGTGGAGGAATAGATACCCTAGTAAGTACAGTAATTGACCAGCCCAAACCCTACAAATGGAAAATATTTCTTTGTGACTAAATAAAATAAATAACATGCCATCCGAATTGAATGCCACGGTTTAAAGAATTTTGATAATAAAAGTTTAAAGATGCAAAGTATGCATATAATTTATGCTACTTAGTGGTAATTTGCAGGTTATGTTGCATATTGCATTATAAAGGTTGTGTGTTGTTACAAAACTTTCGAGAGTAATATAATATTAAAATTGTAATTTGAATGCTTACAGGGGCTTTATCCACTTTCATGCAAAGACTGGGCAGCCTCTAAAATGGTGGGAGGACCTATCTAGCTTACTATACAAAGTTGGACCTAAATAGTGCTTACCAAAGGCAACTTTTAACCGAACCAGAAGTTGACCGAATCAATTTTTATTTTTAATTTGAGATCGGATAGCTACTACAACAGATACATTATTCAAAGACGGAAGCAGCTGCACTGCAGCAGTCAAGGATTGAACCAGTTGAATATGCTTTTTTAAAAAGTACATATATTAGTCTTAGTTAAACTATTGGGCTAATTCATTTTACAAGTATAAAAAAGTTTTAGTGCCCTAGACAAATTCCTTTTACAAGTGTTTACCGAGGATTACGTAACTTCATGAAAATTCCAGAAACTTCTCTAGTACGTTAGCTTTAGTCCATACAAATTCCAAATACAAAAGATATTAAATACTAATACAAAATATTTATTCGTAATCGTATTTTACCTAGCGCCCCCAATGTGCTGCATGGACATGTTTTGTGCATTTCAAGCATGAACTTGAAATGCACAAAACATGGTTTCAAATTGAGAACCTCTTTTTTGATGTCGTACGTAGAATTCATAATTGGGCAATGCTTACTACCAAAACAGTGCTGAAACTATTTTTATCCAAATCTGGCATGACTTGTAACCGAAAGTTTGGCACAGCTCTAGTTATGAATAGGTACAGTTGAGGTCCTCACCCTCTGTGCAGAATTAAACTGTTCTAACTCGGTTTTGGGTAAAAAGACAACTCGCACTGTGAAAATGGACTAGAATTTCTTGGGCTTCGTAGAGAATGGAGTGAAATATTTTGATTGAAATAGTTTTTAACAATTAAGGCGCAGGGGCTACGAATAAGAAATTAATCTCACGACCAGCATGGCATTTGGTAGCGACTTTGTCTTTTACCTCGTTGGTATAGTAATTTAAGTAACTGGTCTTAATCTCCGGGTCTTGGATTCTATTCCTGTGTCAGGCAGCATTTTATTTGGATTTTTCGAAGACACCTTAGGTTTGTTACTTTGACTTTGACTTTGTCCGTTTAAATAAAATTTTAATGTAACCGTATTAATTAATGTAGCTTCAAGCGATGAAATTAGCTTCATTAGATGATCTTATTAATAATTTTAAAACCCAATCACCATGTTACTTAAACTATTGACAGCCACCAAAACGTATGAGTACTCGCAATCAAACTATAAACCTGCACCACAGAATATAACCAAGAAAAAAAAAGCCTGCTCTGACGGCGCCACATTAGCTATGGTTATAGCAACATTTGGTTGCTATGGTTATACTCACAAATAACTCACAATATCCAATAGTAAAAAGGCACGGTTGACAATTGACATCACACTTTGACATCGCAACAATGAATGACATCTTATTGTTTTTTATTTGATTGTTGCCACTTAAAGAAATTAGTCTCAATATTTTTCCGCAATGTGTGGAGGTTTTTTATTTTATTGGTCGGGTTAAACAAAGGTAGCTTGTGCAACATTACCCACTACTTTTGCCGTCAAATTAAGCAAATTAATTAACCCTCTCCATGTGACCATATTTTACACACCAGCGTTTTATTTCCAGTGACGATAAAACTCCAACCGGCAATGTTTAATCCAGACTCGTTCAAAAGCCGACAGCGGAGGTCGTTATTGGCACCATTTAAACACATTAATATCACTCCGCGAAGTACACGGTTTGAAAATTAAATGTTTTATTCATGAAACTTAAATTTTTTACGCGACAATAAAAATATCTATTGTGATTTATGAGCGGAGCATTTATGACGTCACGACGGTCGGATTAACTTAATGGATGTGGTTTAAGTGGGGCACGAATTTAGAATATCGTAAATAACTCCCGAGCTGACTGATCGGTGTGAAATTAAAACACCCCCGCTGATAAAATCTGTCGCTATAATGTTTTGGGTGTTTCGGTAATTTTATTTTGTAGGAGGTAATAATGAAAACAGATTTGTTGAAAAGGTTTGAGATTTTTGTATAATTGTGGCACACTGACTGTTGAAAATATTTAATTATACTCATACTATAATTAAACATTATACATGGTATGAGTAAAACTGCTTCCGTGGTACAGTGGTTAGAGCATTGGGCTCTAAAACCCGGAGGTCGTGGGATCGAATTCCGCGGGGAACATCACTTTGTGTGATTGTTTCTAGTTTGGTTAGGACATTGCAGGCTTGAATCACCTGATTGTCTGAAAAAAAATGATGATTCCGTGCTTCGGAAGGCACGTTAAGCCGTTGGTCCGGACTATGTTCCAAGTAGGTCTGGTTTCCCTTGTAAGGGTTACGGAGGTCAGATGGCAATCGCTCCATTGTAATAACCAGGCTTGTCAAATCTAGGATCATAGTCGAAGCAGACCCTGAGCTCCACACTGGATGCAATCGGGAATACGCTGGGATGATGATGATGACATGGTATGAGTAAAATAATATTGTTATAATGATAATTATTATCCATGATGCTGTCCCTTTTGTCAAATTAAAGAAAAAGTCGCAGATTAATTTATCGAGACCGTATCTGTCAGTAGATATTTTCATGCTGTCAACGGGTCTATGGTATTCCATACAAAACACTCATCGCCGCTGCCGCTCCCGCTCCCGTTACCGCTCCGCTGCCGTGAAATTCTAGGCCGAGGCCTAATAGGTAAACTGTATGAAAAATGTGAGATTGTCAAGTGTGTCAAAAATGTAAGATTAAAAGATGAAACTAGCGTAAAAGAAGTTACAGGTAGTTGACATTGCTTTTCAATTTTCAAAATGTTTTTTTTTTGTTTTCGACTTAATTAAGAAATTGTTTAAGTAAGAAATTGTCTATGTGTTCATTTACAAAGCGCACATTATAAAAAGATGCAAGAAAAAATTCTTTGCTAAGCCAAACATGGTACAGAATGCCACCTTTCCCAAAATCCATTAAAATGTATAAACTTAGAACAGTAAAGTTAAGATTGAACCGAAACTTAACCAACGTCTCGTATCAGCTGTCGAACTCGAACCAGGTCAGATGTCGGTGTCGAAGTTCGTCCGACATCAAAAACTACTCACAACCAATCCGTATTGAAGACTACGAATTATAATTTTAGCTTGATTTTTGACGAGCCATTTTGGTGTAATGGTCGAGAAGTAGGCTACACCAGAGATACAATGCATCGAAAAGTTAATACGATTGGATCCATAGATGAAAAAAGTTCTCTGGACAATTATTCACACAGCGCCGTCTAGCCTCAAATTAAGCATAGCTTGTACTATGGGTGCCAGATAACGGATAAACAGTACAATATACTTTAACTAGCAGCCGCCCGCGGTTTCACCCGCGTGGTTCCAGTTCCCGTGGGAATTGATCAAAATCCTTTCTTAGCGGATGCCTACGTCATAACATCTACCTGCACGCCAAATTTCAGCCCGATCCGTCCAGTAGTTTGGGCTGTGCGTTGATAGCTATCTATGTCAGTGACGCCCTGTTGCAGACACTTACGGTCAGTTGCAGAAACGTCCATTAAAGTTAATGTTTCATTAAAGCTATTGCTGTCACTTTTTATTTCATGACAACGAAAAGTGACAGCATTAGATTTAATGAAGCATTAACTTTAATGGAGCTTTCTGCAACAGGGTGTTAGTCAGTCAATCAGTCACCTTTGAGTTTTATATATATGTTACAGCCAAAGTGATCAATCTGGATATTATATATAATGACTAGCCATTATATATAATATCTACTCAATTCGGTCAAAGTGATAAATAACACAGAATTGATCACTTTAACCAGCCATTATATATAATATCTTCATAGACTTGGTCAATGTAATAAATCAATGCCTGACTGGTAATTTTTTAAAGAAATAATATTATTAATTTAAAGGAATGGATAGATTTGTGTTAGGTTAGGTTAGAACTGCGACCCCAAATGCACGAGCCGAGCGAGCGAAGCGAGCGTGCCGCGGCAGCGGCCGGCGAGTGCCAGAACCGAATTCTACCCATGTTACTTCGTCAGGGCAGAGAGATAGTATTTTGTTTATTCACTATTAATCATCAAATGGTCTATACTAACACAATTTAACGCGACGCTGCCTGCAGTTAACAAGGCGTCGCTCATTTGCCGGCACCAGTAAATCTTCTTATAAATAAGGAATTAATAATCACGAAGCTCATCTTTTATACTAAACAAAAATCTTTATGCTGTTATTGATTGAGTGTCAAGATAAAAAAAAAACTAACCGTAAGCTTTAGTGTAAAATAGTTTATCACTCTTTACTGTCTTTGTGATAAAATTAGTTTTTTATTTTACGTTTAAGCTATTACTTTTGTTGCATTCCACTTGCATTTACGAGTACAATCACTGCAAGCAGTATACCAAATCATCGTTTTGCCAACGGTACGCATGCGTGGCGTCACACATCCTTCTCTTTTGTGTAACAATAATAATATAAATATACTATTGTATAATTTTATTAAGCTACGACCAAAAAAATATCATTTTATAATCTATCATCATCATCATCATCAGCCTTTATACGTTCCCACTGCTGGGACACAGGCCTTATCTCAATTGTGAGATAGTGTGGGCCATACTCCACCACGCTGTCCTAGTGCGGGTTGGTGGAGGGGTGCGTAAGGCAAGTGACCAACCTTAATGTCAGATGTTATCAAGCCGCCAAATGGCCTCTGACTAGGCTTGACGACTAATATTTACATTATAGTAAATATTAGCCGGGACCAAAAGCTTAACGTGCCTTCCGAAGCACGAAGACGCTCGAAATTAATGTCACTAAATATGGTCAGAATGGTCACTCATCCATTAACCGACCGCGGCGTAGGTAGCTTGACTTTCGTTATCGCTAACGAACCACTGTCACAGCTGCGCCACGAGCGCCTTATAATCTATACTTCTATACTAATATTATAAAGAGGAAAGATTTGATTGTTTCTTTATTTGTTTGTTTGTATTGAATAAGCTCCGAAACTACAGAACTGATTTGAATTATTATTTCACTGTTTGAAAGCTACACTATCCCCGGATGATATACTTTTGAAACCGGAAATGTGAGGGGAAGGAATATTTGAAAAAAGAAATAACGCCCGAGTAAAACCGCGGGCGGAAGGCTATTTAGATATAACTTTAGGTGTGTTCAATTTATTTACCATTAATCTTATCACAAGCATAGAAATATTATGTACTGACGATCACAAGTCATGAGCTGTGATACCTACTTGTGGTACTTTAAAAAGGACGCATACATGGCGTCACCTACTCTATTTCTCTATCGTATGTTTCGACTGAATATAATGTATTATAATATTATCATCTCTTCCAATTATTACTTTACTATCGCTATAAGATCACATTAGTTACACGATCAAGTTATTAGTTAAAAAAAACTCTGTCTCGATACTAACACAATTTAACGCGACGTTGCTCCAAGTTAACAAGGCGTCGCTCAGTTACCGACGACGGTAAATCGCTTTTTATGGCTAAGGAATTCACAGTTATTGGATACTACTTCTGTAAACAGTGTGATGGATCTCCTTACTTTTGAACTCATGATGGTCACGTTGCTAAATAAGAGTATTGAAAAGAGAACAGCGGATTTATGGATTCTTATGCTACATTGTATGTATTAGAAGGGAGAAGCGTCCAGAAGGTTCTAGAGAAATCGATAGTTTGGGTCTTTTAATATAATCAAATTGACTCTCGTAATTAATGGGGATTCACTGATGATTTTAACTTCTCTCGTAAGTGTAGTTTTTGGCTTGTGTGTGTGCTATGTTACATCTTGTAAACTGCCCGCACACCTACAATGCAATTCGCGTTACTGAATACTAGGAGTCAAAAATGTAAAATGTCTTAGTTTCAAAATGTTTATTCAAAGCTCTTCGTGTTCTTGTTTCTCTAGAATTCATTTTACTTTTGAAAATGTATTTTTAATCCATTTGCGGTCTTATTAAATAAATTCTCGGTAGAGGTAGGCATCAACAGAGGCTTTTATTATACTTTATTAAAATGAAAAGGTCATACGCCATAAGACTGAAGATAACAATTCATTTCTAGAAAATAACTTTAAATGTAGGTATGTTTTCTTGTCTAAATTAAAAAGTTACACGAAACTTTTTGTGGCAAATGTATTCAAGCCTTTTTGTCTACATACGTAAGAAACTATTATTTTGTTGCGAAACAAAGTAAGACTTAGCCTTCATCATTGAAATCACTTTATCGCTACAATGATTACACAGTGTGCAAGCACATTGAGCGGCGCTTCCTGGGGAAGTGTACCTCAATGGAATAGGTCGTAGTGGACGCTTGCCATCAGGTTTGGTAGTGGTAGAGCCATGCTTCTTTACAGTACGAATGGGCCGGCTCGTCCGGGGAAGTACCACCCTCTCACATAACACCAGCGTGAAAAAATAGTGACTACTATATTTTACTCAATACATGGTAATGTATCTTCTTGAATGGTTTTTCGCTTTCATCAAGCCTTTTTTATACAAAAACGTACGACCCAAAGTCTACGAAGCAGTGATTCGTCGACAAATTCCACCCTTTTGGACGTGACGCAATGTTCATTGATTCTGTCTTTGTTTCTCAGAGACGAATTTTTTGAAGCGAGAATGATTCAGTAAGTTTATTTAGATTGAGCAATTTATCCATGAACTATTTAGAAATCACATTATTCTGCTCTGACGATATACTTATATGTGTTTTGTAGTGGTAGAGCCAGGCTGTTTTACTGTACGAATGGGCCGGCTCGTCCGGGGAAGTACCACCCTTTCACATAACACTAGCGTAAAACAATAGTGACTACTGTTGTGTTTCGTCTGGTTTGTGAGAGTGCCGGAGGCCCACACCACCCCTTAAAATCCGGCAACGCATCAGCGATCCCTCTGGTGTTTCAGATGTCCATGGGCGGCGGTGATTGCTTATTAGTGACCCGCTGGCTCGTTCAAAAATGTATGATGATATTAGTTATTTCAGAAAAAAATTAAACGAGAAAAAAAAAATTAAACTCACCTCGCGCGTTACGCCGATCGTAAATATGAATAACACTTGAGCTTTGGTGCCGCTTGCACTCTTAAGTGCAGTGTTTGCTCGCAGTGAAAATACGAGTACTTACTTTTCTTTTATCTCGGAATCACCTCTGTACGGGTCCCTGATTTTTATGAGGTAGAATATTTGAAAATAGAAGAATTGTTCGTGTTTTTAAAGGTTAAAGATCATATCAGTTTTTTAAGATGTTCTTTGGGTTTATTCAATTAGAATAGAATAGAATAGAACTTTATTTGGTACCATTAAAACATAAAATACAGACAAATCTTCCATTCATGTGAAACGTGGCTTGTTAATCACAGTCTACCTTCTCTTTAGTGTAACCGTACCTACTAATCGGGTTTGCTTTTCATGAGGATATATAATTCACCTCTCATAAAATTTTGCTGTTGAGTGAAACCAAAGCCAGTCTCCCCACCAAATCTTTTTATACCAGATGGGTAAGCCTACGCGCCTTAAAGTAAACGGTCGCCTTCGTCTATAGATGATTGTGATATCAGAGGCACCCGTGCTTCGCCAACCCTGTAACTTAAACGGAAAACATAACGTGAGCTGCATAAAAAAGTTGCTCCCAACACCATTTTTTTTTGGAGGAGAATACGTTTATGCACCTTAACCGCAGACTAGCGATACCTGCGGCCATGTGTGGGGACTTTGGACCCAAGCGTCCCACTACCCATTAAATTCCCCCGGTTCTTCTTCACACCCGAAGAGGACAAGCCGGTGCCCGCCCTCACCGCCCTGTGGCGATTGACCGGCCCGTCCTCCCCAATTGAACTCTCGAGACCTTAATCACTGACAGAAACAAAGCACATCAGTTTTGAAGCGTCACTTCAATGTGGTTACTTAGAGAAGTGTCAGGTGAAGGTAGTTCACCAGAGCATCGGCATAATCTAGTGGACGATCCACGATTATACTCTCTCTTAAACAATTCAAATCCCACGCATAATCCAGCAATATTTACATAAAGTCCGTTTGACATTGAACGATGAGTTGCATAAACAAGCCGGTCCAGATATGTATCAGCGAAATTACAGTTACACATAGAGTCTGATAGCATCTCACATCCGTCCTATCAGCTCACGCACGCACGAACGCGACTGTATCAAGTGTAAAATACTCTTTACATGTCCACTGTGACACCGTGTCGTAATGTTTCAAAGCTTGCGTAGACTTTTGTAAAAAAAACTAAAGCATTTTTTATGCTAGAGGCGGCAAACGAGCCAGCGGGTCGCCTAATAATCACCGCCGCCCATGGACATCTGCAACACTAGAGGGATCGCTGATGCGTTGCCGGCCTTTTAAGAGAGAGTACGCTCGTTTATTGAAGGTCTTTAAGTCGTAACCGTCAGGAAATACTGCTGCATTGAGATTGTTCTACAAAACTGTAGTTCGTGGTTAAAAGTTTCGGGAAAAACGCACAGTGGAAAGCCAGCATCCAGCTAGGTGGTGAAGATGGAATTTTAGTCGATTGCGTGTAGTACGATGCAAGAATTTAGCTGCTGGAAGTAGTTCAAACAGTTCAGTAAAACACTTCCCGTTATAAATCAAATAAAAAAAGTACCAGATAGATTGTAAAAGTAATAAAAGACGGCAACTTCATTGAATTGAAGAAGAGCATTATTATTTTAAAATCTTTTTCAGTAATATGAGACGACGATCTACTTAAGGGACGTATTTTGAGCACGAAGTGTTAGCTGTGTACAAAGCAACATATTGTAAGCTCGCGGTAGCTAATTTCTTACATTACTTAGTTCAAAGTAATAAGCTTATTTTACCCGGGGAATACGTTACGTACCAGAAAAACGGGTGAAGGCCTTTTACATCCATAACACCATTAGCAAACGCGTAGATTCGCTACAACACCAATTGTTTATAATAATTGTCTACAATCGAATACGATACATCAATATTTCAAAGCAGTGTCTTCCACAAGCACATTGCTATCGCAACTCAATATCGCACGTCTCCAGTCCGTAACCGATCACTTCTCCACGGCTCATTCCGTCGGCCCGGAGTCCAGCGCACGCGCCGCCCGACTAGATAGCAGACGACCAGTGGTCTGCCGCTGTGATTTATGCGAGAACACACGACCGCAGAGATACCCCGACGTATGGCGTTGCTTTGTACTGAACTAACTTGGAACAATATTGTAGCCACTACATGCCAAAGGTGTATCCTGAAGAAATAAGGATCTGGTAGTATGTGAGTGTTTGTGTTATGGATACCTACTATAAACCACATCAGAAAAGGGTACAGAACATAAAAACATTTATGGTTTAGGTTATACAAAAAAAGTGTAAGGGTATCTTCAGCGCTGTTTATACCGCTGTATAAACAACACTAAATATTTACACACCCAGAATTTGTTACATTATGAAAATACATAATGTAATTATTATATATGCTACCTACACGAGTGTTCAGAAGTTATTGTTTTTAATTTTATTTCTACCCAAAATATTTGTTATGAAGCAGGACTATAGGTACATATGAGTGCGATATCCTTGATTATCACGCGCTCCTATTATTAAGAGGGCCAACGGAATGTAGGCGTATCTACATACGTACTACATAAGTGGGGACCTACGTCCCCACTTATGTTTTGTATAGTGGAGAAGACTACAATAATTATCAAGTTTGCGAGTGGTCACACACTCTTTGAAGTTTGACACAGGGTATATTCTCCGCCTTTGTTTTAAATAGTTTAATGTAATATTCATCAACGCCTGTGTATTAAACAAATCTGATAGCTAGTAGTTTGAATAGGTACTTTTTATATGTATATTATAAAATACACATTTATTATTCTATACTGACTGACTTAGACTCCGAACATTTTGAGATATTACCTTTGTTAAAGCTAAACAACAAGTTGTGCTTCGGTACAGGAACGACTAACATTCGTTTCTATAGACAAGTCAAAGTAATTACTTGAGCATAAGACACCATTAAAATTATCGTTTTTATACATTAAACGATGTTTTAGAACGAAGTAAGAACTATCTTGTAAAACATTTTTGCATTATATCTTATTACTTTTTATTTAATCTATCACAGATTTCGTAGAGTTTAGGACACTTATACAAAACCCGTACGACACGTTACGCTTCGGTGCAGAAACGACATAACTACACGAAATCAGGAGCCTGTCGGGCTCACTTCACGCACGTACGCGGAGAAAAATGTCCGGACCTTTTTCAAAGCTCGCTCGCAACTACGAATTTAGCGAGTGACTGCAGAACCTAACCGCGAGTCTACGCCGAATGCATATTGATGATTGGCTGACGAATGAAAACGTTTAATGATTATCGATATGTTTAACCTTGGATCAAGTGGGTGGGATCGATTTGATGGTTATAGATTTTTTGTTCGTTAAGGTTTGGTGGGGACGATTGCATGTTTGGGAAAAAATTACGTTACAGGTTTCAAACACAGTTCGGGTTTGTCACCAATCCGCTTTTGGCATGCGTTGTACATCAATAGACAGAAAGAAACTTGTCTTTCTCAAAGATTAGAACTTTGTAATATCTTTTTGTGTTTAGTTAAAAAGATTTGGAATTTCAGCGTTTCTTATCGCAAACATTTTCATTTTTTTTTATCTATTGTATTATTTTATTCTTAATGTGTTAAACTTTTCTAATGAATAAAACTTTTACACCTTGCTTATTAAATCTGAAACTTCCTTTAACTCTGATAGTCAGCCAAATCAATGTAAAACGTTAAACTAGATGCCCTTTATGTCTTGAAAAACTTTTATTATGCAACACAAATACTTGTATGTAGACCATACAAGAATTGATAAGTATTGATAAATAAATAAAAAAAAGGAATGGGCTCCATGCCTTCCTTTTCATTTATTTATCAACTGTTGCCTGTTAACAAACTATTTTAAACTTCAATTTTGGTATTCTTAACACCACTTCGTTGCTTCCTTCCGACAAAATACGAGTCCGTTTCACAAGAAAGTACATTTTGAATGCAATACTCGAATTCAATACTGTTGAGTTCGATGGATAAAGCCCGCCACTTGGTGCTCGCATGTGAATTTATTGTGTTTTAGTGGGAAAGAATGGGGCAGTTTGCGAATATTTTATAAGGACTTTTCTATCTTGGTTACGACTTTTACGGGGGAACTAGGATATTGCTAGACTTTACTGTGTTAACTTGTTCACGTTGTAACTTGTGACCAACATACCGATACTTTTCGGTGTCTATGACGTCTTTGAAAGTTGTCTTTTAAGTTGACGATATAAAATTATTCTAGCAGCGCCATCTAGCCCCAAAGTAAGCATTCGCTTGTGCTATGGGTGCCAGACAACGGATAAACATTACTTATATACTTTTTTTTGTAAATACATACATATTTTACATTGAAACACCCAGACCTATACAAACAAACATGTTTATGCACACAAATGTTTGTGTCGTGCGGGGATCGAACCCGCGACCCTTGGTGTAATAGCCGACTTCTCAACCATTACACCAAATGGCTCGTCAAGATTTTGTATGTAATGAAGTTCTTTTGTTACCTTAGTCAACTAGGGGGTCGGCTGTGGCGTGGGATAGAGTCCTCTTTTACTTTTGTTGCATTTGATCAAAAGAGAATTAGATTTATTTCGTTATCGCAATAATCTTTTTAAAATGTTTCACTTTACCAAAACGGATTTTGGTTACTACATCGAAAGCAAAACATTTTAGAAGGCTGTTTTGACATCGCAATACATTTTTGGCTTTGTAACAAACGCAACATAGAGTATTTCATCCATCTTTAGGGTTCCGTAGCCAAATGGCAAAAAACGGAACCCTTATGGATTCGTCATGTCTGTCTGTCTGTCTGTCTGTCTGTCCGTCCGTATGTCACAGCCACTTTTTACCGAAACTATAAGAGCTATACTGTTGAAAATTAGTAAGTAGATGTATTCTGTGAACCGCATTAAGATTTTCATACAAAAATAGAAAAATAATAATAAATTTTGGGGGCTCTCCATACTTAGAACTGAAACTCAAAATTTTTTTTTTCATCCATCCCTTACCTATCTATGGATAGGTCTTTAAAAATGATAATAAGGTTTCATAGATAATTTTTTTCTAAACTGAATAGTTTGCGCGAGAGACACTTCCAAAGTGGTAAAATGTTGGTCCCCCCCCTGTAACTTCTAAAATATGAAAACGATAAATCTAAAAAAAATATATGATGTACATTATTATGCAAACTTCCATTGAAAATTGGTTTGAACGAGATCAAGTAATTAGTTTATAAATTTTTGGGGCTTCCCATACTTAGAACTGAAACTCGAAAAAATTTTTTTCTTCAAACCCTTACGTGTGGGGTATCTATAGATAGGTCTTTAAAAATGATAATAAGGTTTCCTATATCATTTTTTTCTAAACGGAATAGTTTGCGCGAGAGACACTTCCAAAGTGGTAAAATGATGGTCACCCCCTCTAACTTCTAAAATAAGAGAACGACAAACCTAAAAAAAATATATGATGTACATTATTATGCAAACTTCCATTGAAAATTGGTTTGAACGAGATCAAGTTATTAGTTTTTTTTAAAACGTCATAAATCGTAAACCGCAATTTTCCCCTCATTCAATCAACTCAAATATAAAAACGTCGATGAAACTTACAAAGAACTACAAGAACTTTTATATTATGATGATACTTGCTGCTACGGAACCCTTCATGGGCGAGTCCGACTCGCACTTGGCCGGTTTTTACAAGACCTTGTGTTCAATGTATGCGCCGTTTAGCGGCTACAAGCTCCTTAAACAGAAATTATGGTAACCTTAGCTAAAACCAATTTTGTCAAAATACACTCAACAAAAATTTAGCTCACATCATACGAGTACATTAATTTTTAAATATTTACTCCAAGTCTATCTCATCATTGCCTTTTATCTAATGACTTATTCCAAAACAGCATAACCGGCAATTTTGTTTAATTATTTCTTCGGCAGATTTATGTCCCGCTAAGTGTCAACGTCAATAGGCGACGCGACGGCGCGGAAAATAACTTGCGATTTATTCACAGCCCCAACGGACGCCCTATTCTGATCGTAACAGGACGGGCTAATTTTAGCATTTTTTAAACATGAGGGATTTTGTCAGGAATACAATCCGTGTAAGTCAATGACTCAAGATCCCACAAATAAATTGTTTCAACAGTTTAACGGGACAGTTTTGCTTGTATAGTTCATATGATATTTTAATATAATAAAAAATGTGCTAGACTAACTACTAAACTACCCCGGTTTTCCCTGCACACCCGAGCAGGCTGTGTCTTTGTCTTAGCGTCGTTTTTTAGCTAGTTATCTCAGAAAGCAGCATCCCGGGGAAGTACCACCCTCTCACATAACACCAGCGTGAAATAGTAGTGACTACTACTGTTTCGTCTGGTTTGTGAGAATCCCGGAGGCCCACACAACCCCTTAAAAGGCCGGCAAAGCATCAGAAATCCCTCTGGTGTTGCAGATGTCCATGGGCGGTGATTGCTGGGTTCACTATTCCATTTCGAAAATCATCTCGTCGAATTACAATTCATCGATGACAACTAGTCGATTAATTGTTTAAATTGCTTACCATCAGGCGATCCGCTGGCTCGTTTGCCGCATCTGACATAAAAAAGTATATTTTAATTTTGATTTTTAATTATATATGCCCAAACTCTTTCGGTTTCCCTCCACACCCGAAGAGGGACAAGCCGGCGTCCGCTTTGTGGTGATTGACCGGCCCATCTCAGGGTCCGTCGGCTTTTTGGTTTCATGGCCGGGATTGCGCTTAAGGAGAATCCCCCGAGAAAACGTATATAAACCTAGCTTTACAGTGCAGAAACATAGCACGTGCCCTAGGGACTTTTCCCATGGACGGAGATCTCAGCCAAATGTTGTATTTAAGTTTGAAGAGCATTTTATTTTTCTGTAATTTTGGGAAAGGCCGGCAACGCATCAGCGATCCCTCTGGTGTTGCAGATGTCCAAGGGCGGTGGTGATTGTTTACCATCAGGCGACGCGCGGGCTCCTTTGCCGCCTCTGGCATAAAAAAAGCTAAAAAAGACACTAGCAGGTAAAAAGTTTGTAACCTTAAAGAAATGATATTATTTTAAAATGATAACCTAAATTATGTACTTCTTTTAATATCATTATACACTCTAACGAGAATCCCATTATACTAATTTTAACGATGGATTTTTAAGTTTGATAATATAAATTGTTTCTCCTTACTAACAAAATACGTTACTAACACGATACAAATACCTTTCCAGGCTTTAGTCTAATAAATATTCAGTAGGCAAGAATCCAATATTGAGGCTGCCTAAATATTACGCAAATCTTCTTACAAGTTAGGTACAATGATAGTACCTGTACTATTAACTAAGTTCGAGTCTGATATTCTGTATTGTGATATTCACATTTAGAATATTAGCAAGATTTTAAAAAACTGAGTTGAGAAAGTATGATGACACATTGATATTAAATTGTGTGTACCTATGTATTATATTATACATAATTATAACTATACATAAATATAACTACTAATTTAAATTTTGTTGTTTACACGAGAAGTAGTTTCCGGCTGGTCATTCAACAGATTAACGTGATTCTAATTCCAGTTTTTGAAGAAATATAATGGATCTAACTTCGCCAATCGATGATTGTATGTCTTGGCAGAGTTAGAAAGATGTACTTAGCTCCTTAAACAATCTGTATACGAGTATACTGGGCCACAGATTCACATTGTATATTTTTTAAGCTATTGCATAGCTTTTATCGCGAGCTTTGAGCGCGGCGACTGAACCAAGAAATTCCGTAACGAAAATCTTTTTGAGGAAAAAAACCTGACACTCGTCTAACGTTGTTTCAGTTCGGCAGACTTTGGCACGGTGTTTGTGTGCGCGACTAGACGTATGCGTGTAGATTGTACGATGCTCGCACGGATCGAAACGAGCTGTTTGTTCGAAGCAGCTCGTCTCGATCCGATCATAAGTTGATAAAAAATACTATGCAACAGCTTCACAGCGGCAGTCCCCGAGTGCCACACGTATTTTTATATATGTATAAATTGATTAAATAGTAAATTTGGATAACAAATACTATTGTCTAGTCTATCAGCGTACTGGTACCCAGTCTCCTAACAAAATAAGCGCCGCAGGTAGCGTACCTGACAGCTGTGCGGCGCTTTGTTCGTACAAACTTCCTCATATTGCAGGAATTTCGCAAATTCACGCGTTCAAAATTACTAGCCAATTTTAAGTGTTGAGGATAAACAGCGTTTGAATAATGATGAGAACGAGCTGTGAATATTTTACAGGTTTTTTTGTTTTTATTTTTCGGAGTATTCATTTTGCAACGTGTGTTCGTGATGTATTATGTAATAAAAAATTGATGATATAATTGATTGAAAATGGCTAAACCTATTTGCTGGTTTTTGTTGAATTATAAATTCTATTTCGTTTTGTTTGTAATGTTTCAATTCGATTTGGTGAAACGTGTCTATTTAGGTCACTTTTAAGTTTTTTTTTTGATAACGTTACAGTCTGTTTATCAATTTTTTTAAACGTTTCTTTGGTCAGGTCAAACACAATTCGTATCAGTTTTTTTAACACAGCTCGGTTGTGTAAATTCACTAATTCACTCTTGGCAAGTGTAGTTATTAACTCAGTGTATGTCATAGGATTGTTAATCCTTCTAGCCCCGGATTACTAGACACAATAGAAAATCTATTGTTATGCGGCACCCGAGTGCCGGTTCGGCGTTGAGTGGTTAACTCGCTTTCAATGATGGAGGTCTATGCCCTGCAGTGAAAAGTTTTTGACCAACAATATACAGTATGACAGGAAATGCGAGGGACATATTTAAACCCCAAATAGTTCATGCTTCCATATAACAAAATAAGTATAAATCAATAAAAACTCTGGTAAATATCTGTCAATAACCTTAGTCGAAACCTGAAAATCCGCGTAACGTGCAAGCACTCTTTCCTTCATTTCGTGCACTCGTTCAAGTACGACTCAAATTGTATTTGCGTACAATTTGAGTTTGGGGCGTAACCGGCCGCTCAGCACACAGGATTTTTAGGTAGTTCATGCATACATAAATTATTAGGATAATTATGAAAAAATTAAGGATATATTTTTTATAGCGAATTGAACTCTAAATCGGATTCTGAACACTCTCCTTAAATATGTCCCTCGGGTTACCTAACACGCTGTATTTATATAATTAAATGAAATCCCTTTATTCAACATGCATTGTACATATTATAAAGACATGAACCCTCTTTAAGTATGTTTCAAGTCTTAGTTAATTGTGCTCTAGAGATAACTTCCAAGGCTCGAGACGATATCGTTATTCAGGTTCGATTGAGTCTAATTCAAAACGTCTCTTGAGGCACAGATGTCAGAAAATGAAGCATCACGTATATATTGACATTTAATTAAGATGTATTTATATCAGAATTGAAGGAATACATATAATTATGATTTATTGATGAGGTCGAATTTAATTAATACGAAAGTACAGGCATTCAGATTCGTCACACTTACCGTTAGGCAGTCATAAACATACACTCTTAGTTTTTTTTTAAATTTTGACAAAAGAGGTAGTACCTATCTGATTGATAAATTAGTCATTATTGTCAACTTATGCTAATATTAATTGTCAGTCGTGAAACTGGCTGAATCAAAGTTACGTTAGTGCATTAGGTGTCGAGAAAAACGGGCAACAACAGCTAACAGCAATTTCCAGTTTTGGCTAAGTGGCGGGCGCCACGCGGGATCAGACAATAGGGATGTAAATAATTTTTTTAAACATTTTTAGTTTATATAAATACATGAAATATATCAAGATACTTAAAATCTAAAAATTAAATCCATTTTCATTTTTTTTACTAAAACGCTTACTATCTGTAATAGTGTCCCAGTGACGTAACATTTAATTTTTTTCGAAGCGTAATCTTTTAAAATAGTGAACAAAAATAGACTCCTAATTAAATTGTATTTTAAAGATTCGAAGTGAATTTTAATTTAATTTGTCAAATTAAATTACATCTTGAATATATGTATAATAAGCACGAAAGTGTGATAATCGGTAACAGTATTAAAAATAAACATGAAAAGAAATATATTTATTTAAAGAATAGAAAAAAGTGTATGATCGTTTAGTGTCTATATTTATGTCTGTTCCAAGTCTACACCCCTATTCCAAAGATTAACGAGCTGATTTACTCGCTTTAAAACTGCTTTCCAATTTTGTAGTTTGCGTAGAATTTGTAACACGAGTATACTTCGTCGGAAAGTTTGCGGGTGAGTCTTACAGCGAGGAATATCTTTTTAATGGGCCTTAAAATAGATGCTCCGTGATTAATATCACTGGACTTTAAAAAGATTTAATCAAATGGACTTATGATTAGAATCGATCGGGTGTTTCTCAATGCTCGTTGATGATGAAAATAAAAACATCAATGGCTAGTTTCGGCATTGTTAAAAAAGTTCTTGATAAAAGGACACAGGCGAACATCCATAGAACGTTGGGCCTTGATTTTTTATGAATTACACTTACCGATTTACTATTATTATGTAGAAAATGAAGTAATATTCCAAATACACTACAATTTATAAATCCACTCCCTGGGAAAAAATAGTTATAGGATGATTTTGATTTCTGCAAAAATAACTCCAATTGTCGAGTTCACTGGATCCGTTGTAAGAAAAGCTTAGGTCGTTTGTTTTAGCTGAAACCGTCATTTAAACGTAGCGAAAGTCGTCAAATATTAAACCAAGCATTCCAACAATAACGACAAAACAAAATTATTCACATGTTATTCAAAACAAACAGAAACTAATGATTGACAGACGTTGTATGACATTTGATTTTTTTTTTGACTTTTCTGTTGCCATAATTTTTTCAGAAAATTATCGTGCCTCTATTCTAAGCTGTCATTTGTATGGGATCTGATCGGAAAATCAGTATTTAAGTATCTTAACTAGCAACATTATTATTATTCTACCGGACGTACTATGCACTATGCACATAACACACCGGATGCACTACAAAACCAATAGTATTTTCATTTATTAGATTATATTTTTATCCCGGGGTAAAAATATTAATTAAAATTGAATTTAAATATTAAAAATCTTGTAACGAATATTAATTATATTTTGAATAGTGGAACGAACGCTTAAGATCGAGCCCAATTCTGCCGATCTCTTTTATCCCTCAGAGTAATAAAGATGGCGTCTTTTTTGTTTTAAAGTGACAATAGACTTTCAATAAGGTAGGTCTGAAATAAATCATCAAAATTTTTTGAGAGAGACTAATGTAAAATAAAACTAATTTGAATTTGTACATTTTTTGCCATTATAATTACGAGTATAAAAATTTAGATTAAGACGTAAAAATTCAAAAGTTTTTCCTCAAAAACTATTTGCGAGTACAAGAAAACAAAAAGCCTAATAGAATTTCTTTTGACGCATTCAGTATTCAGTTGTTAAAGAAAACTATTGGTTTTCAGAAATCCACAAAGGATAATTTGGTCTTAAACAGATTTCCACTTTCTTTTTAGATTGTGTGGTTGTTTTATTGATTTTATTTTCTTAAGTAATTTTTGCTTAAAAGAGTTAAAAATCTTTTACCTTTTGGAAGCCAAAGTCATCTATATTTGACAAGCACCTGCGGGCCCTGTGCGGCGCACCGTCGACGTCTTTACCTATTTGACAAAAACCGCAGGTTTTTTTATGAGGTTGGTATGTTTAGAGGCAGCTCTAAAAATATGAAATAAATATGTTTAAAACGATTACTGGTATTTTTTCCATAAATTCGACAATAAAGAATAACCGGGCTCTAGCAGGACACGACCAGTGTGTTCGTAGCTTGGCGTTCAAAAGGTTAATATTTACAAATTCAAACTTCCACTTTATATAGTCTATGATTTAAGTAGTCTAAAAACGTCTCATCGGTCGAATGGTTAAAGTACCTGGATGTGGTTTTGGGGTCTCGGATCGAGATGTGTGATCACAAATTCACATTTGGCAAGTGTATTCGGCTCGTCCTCTTCAGGTGTAAAGGTAAACCTGGAAAGTTAGTGGTTCGAGGGAAACTTGTGTCCAGAAATGGTCACATAGTCACAGGTCTCCCTAGCCTGCGATTAAGGTGCTCGCCTCCAACAAAAAAGTACCAATTATCATAGCTTCATTTTTGTAGTGAAAGAACCATGCTGTTTTATAGTACGAATGGCCCACACTCCCCATACCCCCGTAGGCCGGCAATGCATCAGCGATCCCTCTGGTGTTGCAGATGTCTATGGGCGGCGGTGATTGCTTACCATCAGGCGACCCGCTGACTCGTATGCCGCTACTGACATAAAAAAAAAGCGATAACTTGATTATAAATGAGGCCTTTGCTCTACAATAATAGGCAGCCAATACTTTTATTATTAAATGTCAAGAATATTTTTTTCATCGTTTCAAATGTAACCGATTACAGGCCCTATCTCATACAAAGCATGTTTCTTATTCCTCGTGTGTTGTCTACACGATAGGGGTCCCTTTTCCCAGTCCAAGTGCTCGAGGGCCAATCTTTTAAATAGGAGTCCAATTTGTGCCGACATCTTTGTGGGTCCGCCGCGTCGTCATTTCCTGCCATTTTCGGTAGTTTGAGGTTGTTTTTATTTGTAGGATTCTGAAGATACACATATGTGACCAGACTTTTAAAGGCCATTAAAGACAAATAACAGATAAAACGGAAATAATGATAAATTAACACCGACGATTCATTTTCGTGGAGAATTGACTTATAGAAAATAAAATTATAATAGTAAAAAATATTATAAATAAATAAAATAAAAAATAAATATCTCTGGAAATTATTCACACAGCGCCATCTAGCCCCAAACTAAGTATTAGCTTGTGCTATGGGTGCTAGACAACGGATAAACATTACTTAAATACTTTTTTTTTTGTTAATAAATACATATTATACATAGAAACAACCAGACCGATACAAACAGACATGTTCATGCACACAAATGTTTGTACCGTGCGGGGATCGAACCCGCGACCTCTAGTGTAATAGCCGACTTCTCGACCATTACACCAAATGGCTCGTCTAAGCGAAAGATGGTCCTTACCAACTATCTCTTTCACGCAAAAGTGACAAAACTTGTTTTAGATGAAACTTTTTATTAGTATAATGTCATACAATGAATTACAAAATATGCAAAACATACGCAAGCAAAGCTGCTGAACAAAGCTATAGTGTTATCAAGTCTTGTACATAACATCCCAAAGCCCTCCCAGTGGATAGCCATGATCTATATTTACCCTGCTACTTTCGTCGTAATGGATAGCTTAGGTGTCACTAACAAGATAACGTAGGTCCAACATCCAAGCCAATCACTAAAATTACGGTCACCGAATCCTGGTTGTTAGAATCTTCCATATCGTCCCACGAAACATTACCGCGTAATTGTATATGTATCCAGGTTCGGGCTGATACGATTACAATACAATAGGGTTTACACTAATACAGGTCAATGTACAGGTACCGGCAGACTTGTTGAACATCGGTCGACGAAGAGAGGGAAAGTTCGCGCATGTGTGACCAATAGCGCGCGCGAATCTCCCGAACGCCCGCGCGCGCTATTGTTCAGAGGTATGCTTCTGACCAATAGCGCGCAGGCGTGTCAAAATTCGTGCTCTGCGTAATTCCCACCCGATATCAAGAAGTTTGCCGGGGCCTGTAGTTGGCTTTATTATCGCTGTTTCAGAGCAATGGGCTTTATGAAAACGATTCTGTTTTCAATTGCTTATTTTCTCTATTAGAGGGGGGATTTTTTTAAACATACTGGCATAATAAAAATGGTTTTTTTTTCATGTAGGCTTTTTTGAGGTTGTGTGGACCACCACTTCCCTAAATAGAGGTATATCTTGTAAGCCAAGGGTTATCTATGTAAGAGATGGGCAGGTCGCCCTGCAGTGTCCCTGGTAGTAGGCTGATGCAAGACCCAGGAACGCTGCCGATGCAGAAGCGCGGGGGGGTTTAGTAGGTATTCTTGTTTGTCCCACACACGTCGGCTCGTCTACCCCAGGCGAGTTATGGTGCGTAAATGCATTCCCCTCCACAAAAAAGGGGGTTATCTAAGCCGGGTCTCTGGGCTTGCAGCTTTTTTTAACGTAACGTAATAGCAATTTGTTGCTAGGTTTTAATATAACCAAATCAAAATTATATATTCATTTAGGCTTCAGAGATGCATATTATTATGATTGACATTATCAATGTTACAGAATAACTGTACTGTATTATTTATCTATCGTGAAGAACTCGCAACAAACTTGATAGTTAATTGTTTATCACCAAAGTTTTACAACACCTGAAGCAATACAATCTTTATTTATTTAATATCTCTATGTACATAATAATTATATCTAATGTCAATGTGTAAGTGAAACCTTTACTTATTCACATATACTGGTGATCGTTCAAAATAATGTGAAAGTAATGATTATCCTCATTAAGCCAAATTCAGGTAGATAAATGTTTTAACAGTTCTAGTCTGTATCTAGATACAAACGAATTAGTGGTAATGTTACACAGCCTTCCCCCGTAGATTACGAAGGCTCCGAAGGTCGATCGTTTGTACGGGTCACCGTAATGTATTTAATTGATTAAGCTAAATGGCAAATACTATCTGGTTCAAATGCTATGATAGGACCTTTTGGAGTTGCGTTACACGGCAGGGATGACTTACGCACACACAGATATTATTATTCGTTGCTAACGCTACTGACAAGCTCAGTTGACGTCATTTTTTGCTCCATTCCAAAAGGTATTATCCTAATAGCATTTGTTACTATGTAAGGATGTTACGTTGACTTATCTCGTCTACAAGACTTTTTTCATTTTTCTGTGCTGGATATTTACATATGTATAGGAAATTGTCGTTGAGGCTTAATTCGCTATATAAAAAAAAAGAACATCATAACATTGTCAGTAATTAATTCTAAACGGTCTAAACGACTCGATAAAAACCTACAGCCTAAATAAAGCCCTATTCGATCATTCCGCAGTCCGCTAATGTTTTTATTCAAAACGTAAACGCCGCATTTTTACTCGATCGCGGAGACCGTACGTTAAATTGAACGATACGGCAAAGCGATCACTTTGACAGCTAACAAATCGGTAGGTACGCGGGAACATTGTTGTGGGAAGGTCCCACATGTGCACAATAAACCCTTTAATTAATCATTGGGCCTGTTAGCGGTGTTCTGTCACTCTTCCAATGCGGAACTATGTGCGCTTAGAATAAAACTGCCTGATCGATTCGGTTCTGGCGTGCGAATTACAAATTGGTAAGTCGGGTGTTAAAATGCCTCTTTGATGTGTTTATGTAAGAGAGTGAGAACTTGCGCGGTAAGGAACTATTTGGTTATTTGCTTCCTGGACAACTGTGTTAAATAGATTAACCGTCAATTTCAGATGCAAAAGATATTTACCTAATGTAAGTTTTACTTTTTTTGTTGAAAGATGGCATTTTTTGTTTTTTTATTTTTATTTTTTTCGTCATTAATCAAGAGATATATTAGGCGAATACCTGATTTGGGGTAACTCAAAAACTACTTGTCTGATCTCGTTCAAATACAAATTTTTGACAACTTTTAATGGTCCAGCATTTGAATGAAAAAAATCACGGTTTACCTAGTAAAAATTATCTTTAAAATCACATCAATGAATCAAACCAAAATACTCAGTTTACTATAAAAATATCTACAAGTACCGAAAACAACGTATCCAGCTGTTAGATGTACCATGAAAACAGAAATGGGGTCATTAGAGCCGGTGCCGAGCACAAAAGTGGGTAAAGCTAAGTAATTGTCCCACATGGGAATACGCCGAGTCTTTGTGCCGAAAAAATACATTCCACGGTCCATTTATTTGTTCGATGTTTTACTTTTAGTGGGAAATTCGTCAGTTTGCCATTGATTGTATGGTATTTACGATAAAGTAGGTCTATTGAAAAAAAAAAGAAGAAGTGGTGTAATCTATAAATTACAGGAATAGATAAGCTAAGTGATCTAAACGGATTAAATTACATACTGTAATCCGTTATGATGTCAAAACTCCATGGAATAGTGGCTAAGCGATTCCCGCCTTGGGTCTGGTTAGTGGTAGGACTTTTTCAGAGTCCGACTGGCTAGCTACCACCAGGTGGAATCGGCCGCCATAACAGCTCTGGCTGTGTTCCCGCAATACTGCCGCATGAATACTCATGTGGGGGCCAGTACACTTGAAACAAAAAGGCTCAAAGACCAGATGAGCCTACAGTCTTGCAGCACATTGAGCGACGCTTCTAGGTGAAGTGTCCCTCAATAGAATAGCCGCAGTAACCGCTTACACACATTTGTTTACCATGAACAGAGCTATGGAGGTGTTATCTAGCCAGAATTCCAACCACTAATGTTAAAATACTCGTATATCTTTTCTTTAATCAAGACAGTGTTAGGCACACAAGAATACTATTAGAGACGGAAAACAATAAAATAAGACTTAAAATGGGATTTGGAGAAATGAACCCACGATCTCTGGGTTTTTAGAGCCAGCGTTTTAAACACTTGCAAGGAGACGGCCAATTGAAAAATCAATGTAACCATGACTAGTAGTTAAACACACCCAGGGTTAGTAAAGACTTACAACTGAGCTC
The DNA here is from genome assembly GCA_949319885.1 of Mecyna flavalis. Classification (NCBI taxonomy): domain Eukaryota; kingdom Metazoa; phylum Arthropoda; class Insecta; order Lepidoptera; family Crambidae; genus Mecyna; species Mecyna flavalis. Next base: position 14,448,404 of record OX439407.1, on the reverse strand, counting down.
GTTTAATGCGAAGCTCTGTGGCAACTTGAGTAGAATTTACTTTACGGTAGATTACCTCTCGTTTAGCGATTTACACAAAATGTTTTATAATTATGTTTTTGTAGGAATGGATCTTGTGCATTAAGTATGATACAAACGGATAGATATAATGTTTCGTAACAATTTAAATGTCACACTTTCAGTAATTTATTACATTAATCAGCGCACTGCCAATTTATTTTTTAGTATTCCCAAGGCGTGAATCGAACCCACGACCTCCGTGTCTTATACCCGAACGGCCTAGCCACTGTTCCACGGAGGCGGTCTCCTAGTGCAATCTCTAAGTTTTTAATCACGCCGTCAAATCAGTCGCCTCTAAAACATATTCCATACACAAAGTTGACAACTGAAAGTTATCCCGGCACCCGACATCCAATAAAATAGTAATTACATTACCTCATTTCCACGCTACTTGAACTCCCGTAATGAGCTACTTATGTTCTCCACTTTCATAATTAATTGCCTCTTGATAAATTATTCCGAACGGAAAACCCGTGGTGCGCCGGGGTCTTATTCTGACGGAGGATTGGAAAGATAATTGCAAGTTTTGGCAGATTAAGTTTAGTTTAATCTAACTACATGTTGGAGTAACTTTTCTTGAAAGTAAGTGTGTTTAATAATACTGCTACGTGATTGTAGTTGCCGCGCCGCTTTATGTGACAGAATTTGACTGTTTGTTGTAGGTACCAATTCAATTTACATAGACTTATTAAACCAATTCTACATCTCAAGAATCATGACATCAAAAATATTGACTGTCTAAAGCAATTTGTATAAAAAAAAATGTAACGAATATTCATAGTGTCAAAATTGTTTATTGCTTTATTTTTGTTTACTGATCTTACTAAAATGGATCCATTGATTCACTCTATCTGTCACATAAAGATTAACTAGTTATTGTAGCGATAACTTCTTTTGTGGAAGAGAAAACGTTTAAGCGTTCTAACTGAGGGCCTTTAAATTGGACTCGGTACTAAATGTGTTTAACGCTCTACCCACTAAGTTCAACTAGTTTCATCTGCTAATTGTAAATATGACTTTATTGTAATATCTGCACCATGCAGTTGTGTCTCGATTGGCTGTGTAGCCTTGATCTAATTGGTCTGGTTCCCCTGTAAAAGGTTACGGAGATCAAATGGCCGTCGCTCTAATGTAATGACTTGACTTGCCAAAATGACGAATCATCGATCGTCTGAATCGTGACGAAAACTCGGAAAAAGAGACCATGCAGTTGAGTATTTATAAAATTGATATAGGTTATTGTTATAATTATAGCCAATATTCCAACAATAGCCACAATAACGTACTTAGCAGTACCTCTATTTATAAAGACTTAACACAATGAAATTTTCTTCGTGAATAGAATTGAATTCTGTTGATCGACTACAAATTTTCTCTTAAACCAATTAGTTGGAAAATAATACATTCTTGGAGCCAGTTTAAAACTTGAACTGCATAAGGACGATCGCATTCTGAAAGTTTTTATAATAAGTTGTCGGTGATCAAACTGTTCTTCAGTTTATTGGTTGCTATTATTTGTGTCCTTTTTCTTAACAGGTTTTTTTAATTGTTATTGTTATTTTTAATTAAAAAAAATTTGGACATGGATAAGGTGTGTATTAAATAACATACATATTATAATATCTTTGTCAACAAAAATAAGTTGCTGAAACGAATGTGCGTGCACAATTTCAGAAATTGTTCCTTGTTGAATAAGTAATTGAACAAGGTGGGTAATAAATAATACGTATCTATTTATAACAACAATATTAAGTTCATTCAGTTTCATAAAATTGTATGTGCGTATATGAGTTATGGTTCCTGGTAAAATACACCTCAAAGACCTGGTCGTGACCTTATCAGATCAGGTGGGATATTCTTATTTCTGTTATGTAATTCATTAAAAAAGACATGGGCTAAGGATGTTCCAAGAAAAATTAATAATTTCATTGAGCTCCACATTAATTTCCTAAGAAGGCTTGAGGTGAGGACGCTATTTTCTTAATCAAAAGTAAATTGCCTACAACCAAGCTCAGAATAAGATCTCGACATCTCCACAGTCGAGGACGGAACATTTTACGTAATCAAATTAGTTTCGTAATTACACCGTGATACGTTACATTTTGCCTTGTTGGATAAATATTTAACCAAATATTTGACTGCTTCGTACGTCAGCCACTTGATGGAAGTGCGTTTTAATTGGAACTGACGTTTGAACTGGGTTGAAATCGGCTAATTTTAATCGCTAGTCCGCTAAGAGTAACAATAATTCGCGGAGACTATCCTACTAATATTATAAATGCGAAAGTCTGGATGTTTGGATGTTTAGATGTTTGGATGTTTTTTACTCAATCACGCCTAAACGGCTGAACGGATTAAGATGAAATTTGGCACACGTATAGTTTATAACCTGGATTAGGACATAGGCTGTAAAATTCCTATGGGAAACGTCTCATTCTCGCGGCAATAACGATTTTGAAACTACTGAATCGATTTTAATAATTATTTCACTGTTAGAAAGCTACACTCTTCCCGGTGAACATAGGGTACTTGTGATCCCGGAAATGTGGGGGGGAAGGGGGGATATTTGAAAAAGAGATTACGTGCGGGTGAAACCGCGGGCGGAAGGCTAGTAAATGTTAATATCGGAAAACATCACATGATGCTTTAGGAGAGGAGTAGGATTACAATAAAAACTTACTTTCTATAATCCATCTTGCTTTTATAAAAGGATAACTTTGTACTATGGGTGCTGGACGACGAACAGAAATTAATTATACAATACATTATTTTGCAAAAACATACATAATTACTTATCATAGATTTCGTATTTCTTTTCTTGTACAAAAAAAAACTCTTTTCTAAAAGATCTTTAAGAAAGAGAGAGATTTTTTTGTATATTGTTAGTATGACGACAGTCCATCATGAATAATTTATTGTTATTCGATTTTATGCAAAGACAAGGCTAGTCTATTAACGAATCTATTGGCCCGTTGGAGCATTTAATGACCTGTCTTCCGCCAATAGCTACTGCCCATTCACCGACATACATTTACATGATAGCATTGTATGTTATATTCAGGTATAATCCATTTAAAGTTAATATTATCTGCTATGTCTACTGTATTACATATGTGTAATGTTCGTACTGTATGTCTGTGCTTACCGAACGATTTGGTGTTATGATTGGTAAGTCGGCTATTACACCAGAGGTCGCGGGTTCAAGCACCACACGGTGCATACATTTGTGAGCATATTATCTGTTCATTGATTTCATAAAATTGTTTATACTCTTGTAATCAAAGGCTCGAGGATCAGAGGAGTCTACTGTGTCACACAGTGTGTTAGCACATTGAGCAAATTTTCCCGATCCGTCAATGGAATAGGCCGCACAGTAGCCACTTTTTTTATAAGGTAGCAGTCAGGATGACCTTACCCCACCTAATGCTAACCGGATGTGAGGTCCAAATATAAGGTTGACTGGCGCAATAGAACAAAGTACCCTTTGAGTCAGTCACCCTCACCCTGAAGGCCTGCTAAGATGTCACTAATAACGTGGGATACGTGCCTGTTAGCCAACTGTTATAGTATAGAAATATGATTGAAATAAGGATTGTATCGTTAATTTTAATAGTCGATAAAAAATTGCGACTAAAATTCAGAGGCATAATTTTTTCCCTAATAAAAGTTAAACGCAACGCAAGCAAACTAGTACTTTTAGTTATTTATGCAAATTGTAGCAAAATGATTAAATGTAAGTACAATTTGTGAGGTGCGGGTAATAGCCAGTACTGGGTAATATATTTCATACATTTGCATCCTTATCGGAACAACTGCTTGTAAGTAATTTAACCAAGGCGACTTTCGTGGAGAAAATTATGCGCCTAATGCAGGTAAATTCAATCTAGAAAGTGCAATTGAGTAATTTTTATTTGCAATAATTGATGGAAATTGTGAAATTATACCTTATCGTCGTATTTTTGTGCCGTGTGTTTTAAAATATATTTTATCTTTATTTATTTAATATCTAAGTACAGCTTTTAAAAATTACAATTAATACAAAAGTTTAGAATACTTAAGAGCTATTATTCAGCACACTAACACCGCAAATAGAAAATCCAAACTAATGTATTGTATAAACGTAGTCTTTTTTTTTAACACCCAATCCCCAAATTAACGATTTACCATTCGTGACTGTGCAGACAATTATGACCTTTTTAATTAAAATTTTACACTTTTTAATCTGCAGATTAACGGATTCCGCACTCTAACGGTAACATATACATTGTACAACGAGGACAAAGTCGCTAAATGAGTATATAATTATAATGATCAGTGTGAAACACTCAAGCGGTAGGATAAAAGCACCCAGCTAATCCCAAATGAGTGGGAATATACTAAAAGCTCTTGATTTTAAAATCCTTGTTAATTTTTTTACCGTCATTGTGTCTATACTACTACACTTAACATTTAAATATTAGAACATATTAATGTATGCTTTAGTTTCATTGAAGTTTTCGAAGTAGTATTTACATGATAAATTATTAAGTTGACTTTAAAACAACATGATCAAGTTTTAAACTGGAATATCACCGAGTTTTGGTCCTTCGAGCTGGATTTTTCCATTACCTGTAGTCTGCGTGTACGTCAGGCCGTATCCCCACAGGGCTTATGACCGGCTGACTGTTTGCCTCTAGTTCGCCTCTACATACCTCTACATACCTTTACTACCTACCTTTCTACTACCTTTCTTTCGCTTGCCGACTCATTCGGAGAGCGGCTGAGTCAGAGCGACTGATGCTCGCGGTTGAGATTTTGAGTAAGTGACCGATACGACGCTTAGAGTCAGTCAGCAGAGAGTAAGCCGCTTACCATGATATTAATGAAGTCATGGATTAGTCACTTCATGAGATGTGCACGCGGAGATAGGGGAGATAAATAATCTGTGATTGTGATCACCAATCATTTGTACATTATTATAGTAAATATCAGCCGGGACCAACAGCTTAACGTGCCTTCCGAAGCACGGAGACGCTCGAAATTAATGTCACTAAATATGGTCAGAATGGTCACCCATCCATTAACCGACCGCGGCGTAGGTAACTTGACTTTCGTTATCGCTAACGAACCACTGTCACAGCTGCGCCACGAGCGCCTTATTTTATTTATTTACTTATATTATTACAACCTTATGTTATTAAGCCAATACCCATTATTATAACGATACTGATGTCAATGATAGAGACCTAGTAGTTAACAGGGTCTGATTAATGACACCAAATTTTGTCTGTGATATTAGGGACTAATGTGTGTGTGTATCAACAAAACGTAAATATCCACTACTCCAAATAGTAATACGTGTTATGAAGCAGGGCCTGAAAGACCAATTAACTCAAAGCAAAACACTGGTAACAGTTAACCCTGCACTGGCAGTAACAATCCGGGCCCCTTCGACCCCACTTGTGGAACTTGGCCGATTTGTCCGGGAATTAGCCAAATTTAATGCGCCTCCGTGAGGGTTCGTCATATGTGACCGGGTTGTTGCTAGGGTAGCCATGATTCAGGGTAATAATTTAGGACTGTATTTTTTAGGTCAAGTATCAAACCATTTCTGACAAAGATTGTTGAACTCGCTACTTATAGTGAGAGCTATGATTAATATATGAAACTTATTCCACCAATATAATAAATGTCACATAAGTAGTATGAAATAAATAATGATGTCTTCCTAGCTGTGTTTACGGCTACGTAAACCAATCTTTACAACAAACCAACTACGCAGGTTATTTTAAATCAAACTAACTCTAACTGAACAGGTAACAAAAGCAAATGCGATAGCGTAGTGATCCTTACTATACTACTTAAAAAGAAATAGTATAAAGCATAAGTGAGTGCACAAGCACAGGTACACAGTCTATTCCCTCCCTCCCATAACATGGTGGGACAACAATCTGATTTGACCGGACAGAGATCAGGCGCAGGACCAACTGTTTTACGTGTGTGTTTTACACCGCTAACTTCCTACTCCAAACTTTTTTTATATTTGGACTAAGCTAGCACTTGACCACAAAGTTGCCTGATGTTAAACAACTATGCGGTCTACGATGGAGCGCGCTTGCTTAGGAAAAGCCCATGAATTCTGGCCTTGAAAAGCCCCAAGTTGTCCAAGTTTCTAATTAGTAAAACCTAATCATTTATTGTTCGTCCGAACCGAGATTAACCTATTGTCATCCTAACAGAGATTGATCTCCGGTAGGTCGTTACAAGTGCAAGGAGCTAACATCCCTCCGAGAGGCTTGTGATTTTATGACCTAGGGTCGCGGGCGGCGCCCGACGTATTAATGCGTACGAATGTTCATTTGCTTCGTGCTCAGTTAATTGGTGAACGTGGTGATAATAGCAGGGTTGAGAGCGTTTTCAATTGGAATAGTTTGTTTTAAAACATTTCGCTAGTTATTCTCATTGATTCGTGACGCATATTTTCCAAAGTACCTAGTCTGTACTTATATTTTGTTTTCATAATGAAAAAGTCACTCTGTCTGTTATGCTTTCACTTCTTAACTACTAACCAGATTTTGATGGGTATAAAACAGACTAGACCTTAGGAAAGGATATACTTTTAATCCCTAGAAATAATGTTCTTTTTTTTGATAACAGAAGTAGGAGTGTTCTTGTTTGGCTTCTTTTACGTAGCAGGGGAGAAACGGTAATTTACTCTTACATAAAATATCATAATACTATATAATAGCGTAAACAATAATTAAAACAGACGATTGTCCTAAATAATCTTTCTTTCTAAATTAGTGGACAACTCATCCACCCCAGAACAAATGCTTCGGTCATTCTACCGTTACTAATATGTACAAATAATCTTACGGCTTGAACCTACACACCAATTGGGACTAAATTGCAGCATCACGTTACGTGTAGGAAGGGAACTAATAACTAATCGCAGAATGAATCGCAAGAACACCAAATTATCTACTTTAATTAAGTCATGTATCTTTTTATGTGCAAATAAATTATTACAGTATAACCCGACCATTAAAATAAAAAAAAACGACGGGTTACACTCCGGGAGTGCCGGCAGAAGTGAAAACCTGAATATTAACGTTGTGCATTTTTGATATGTATTTTGGAATGGTTAGGGATTTAATTGATTGGTAGAGGTATAAAAGTACTATCATTTATGTGGTAAAATACAATATTTATTTATTGCGCTATCGTACACAAACATGACAATTTATATTACATTAAAAAGTTTATCTCTCAAATGTAATCAGAAACTTTTTCAGACTTATCAGAAACTCCTTGCTGTGACACTGAAACGCCATGTTATAAACGATGATAAAATGATTGACAACCGTCAATGTCATACTTTTTTGATTGACAACTATTTATTTTCTAAACAACGAAAACAAAGTTTGGAATTTACAACTAATTGCATACTGGAATCTGCGGATAAACTTTTGAATTTGGAGCAATCGGGCCAAGAAATGATTCCCTTTACAGAATCCGCAGACTCCCGAATCGATAATAACACGAGTGGTGTTACAGTAATCAACATGTCGCTTTCGAGGATGTTCACTGGGAATTTGGGGTAACAAGCCAAACTGTGTGTGAGAACGAGCCTCTTGTCGCAGGAAATCGGACAGCATTTCCAACTTCATACGACCTGATGCATGCTCCGCAGCATAGCGGATCCAAAGACTGCGGAGAAGTGGTGTTAATTACCACAAAATACTGTTATATAATTCCGGCGAATAAAGATATTCCAAACTTTTTAAATGTTTTATTATGTACGGCAATTAAATTTTGAATTTTGCAGGATATCAAATTAAGGTCTTTGTGGTCACTTTGTAGCATAGGAAGCATATAGGAAGCGACCGCACTGCGGCTATAATAGTAGAAGAGGTCACACTTGACAGTTCATTTATGCAAAGAAAAATATACCTTATGCTAAAGGAATAAAACTCAAGAAAACAACATCAGTTCTTAATACAATTATTTACTCTACTCCTGATGTACATAAGAAGCACTTTTCTTTGCATAAATGAGCTGTCAAATTGAACAAAAAACCATTATTGTCTATAGACCGACAAACTATCTGTTCAGGTGGCGGTGTCGCTACTGTCTATTTAAAACTGTCATTAAATATCGTTTTTGCATTGCATTTCACGTAGTTCCAGTTCTGGCCACCGGAACAGATAAGTTTGTAGAAAACACGTGTCCGGACCTCAGGTCCGGACTTCAAATTTTATATGGATTTTCGATCAGGTCACGTGACACATAAATCCTGACGCGAGTTTAACATTTTTTCCCCATACAAAAAAAGTGCACAACGCCGCTAAAGAAGTTTTCACTTCAAAAACCTCGCCATATTGCGGAAAAATATTGGAACAAATTTTTACAAGTGGCAACAATCACATAAAAAATAATAAGATGCCATTCGTTATTGCTATACGACAAAGTCTAATGTCAATTGTCAACCATGCCTTGTTATTTGTAAGTATAACCATAGCAATCAAGTGTTGCTATAACCCTAGCTATTGTGGCGCCTCCAGAGCAGGTTTTTTTTATTTTCTTGGTCAGGCTATACTTACCTATTCAATGAAATGTGAAACTAAATCTCTACGCAAGTTAATTGATTATACACATTAATACAAAAAATCAGAAAAGGCGATGTAAAAGCCTAGTTTTGTGTCACAAAGCCGTTGGAATAAAAAAGGTCGAAGGAAATACTCAAGTATTCCTAAAAATGCAACTGTGACGACTAATACTTTTGCAGCATTTTCTAGTATTAATACTTCAAACGTATGTTTTCTTAGCTAGATTTAAAAATATTAAAACCTTTTACCTTTCTTTGCGCATTTTAGTTTTAGGGATTATGTTTGATGATAAATAAAAGTGGATTGTATTACCAAAAAAATAAATCCAAACTTCTAATAATCTGTCCGTGCATGAATACGGGAAAAAAACATAATTATGTTTCGTGGGAACACATCTGTGTGGTTGTACACTTACCAGGCAATATTAAAGGGTGTTGCAGCAATTTCCACAGAATTTAATATTGTAACCGATGGACTCTTGGGCCATGGTTTTTTTAATAAATGCACAAATATTTGAACTGACCTTTAAAACCATTGCATTCACATACCTTGGACAAGGGCATATAATAAAAATTCTAAATTGCAATTTATCATTAGAGAAAACTAGAAACTGAATGTTATGAATGCAAATTATTTGACGATCATAATCGCTCTATCCCAGCTATGCAAGAATTCCTATTAATTCACGAAAATTTAAGATAATTCCACGAAAACTTATCAAGTAGGTAAGAAGTCAAAGGGTATGATGGAATGAGAATACTTGAACTGTTGGTTTCAATAAATAGATCTGCGAAATAGTTTAAGTAGTTACCTATTAAGAAGGATATACCTAACTTGATGGTTTTTTTTAACTGGTCAGTTAGACCCAGAAATACTGATAGAGTTTGTTTTCATTTGCATTAAGTTTTATAATGATAAGTTGAGCCTGAAAGTAGTGTTGCCGTTTGCTAATTTTATTGATGCAAAGACCTTGATGGTTGAAATAAAGGTATTGCTAATGATGGGTACTGAATTAGTTACCATGCATGTCAATTGTGGATTGGTTAGCACAAAAGCAAGTTTTATTTGAAAAATCTATAATTAATATAATAAAAGAAAGTGGTGTTTGTTACACTATACATAACTCAAAAACGGATGAACCGATTTGGCTGAAAATTGGCGGAGACGTAGCTTAGAACCAGGAGACGGATATAGGATACTTTTTATCCCGAAAATGTGCGGGAAGGGAGGGATAGTTGAAAAAGGAAATTACACGCGGGTGAAACTGCGAAGGCGACCGCTAGTATTACTTAAATTTTACCTGACCCGGGCATTGAACCCAGGACCCTGAAGTCACGATTCGGTACGTAAACCACTAGACCATTGAAGTTCCTGATAGTAAATACTACTTTAAGTGTTCTGTGATAGAGAGCAAAGACAGATTTAAACAAAATAAAAGTATAAAACTAGTATGTTTACGTCCTAAGGCCAGTTAATGCTCATAGTAAATTACATTACTGTTTGTTTAGGAGTACCTTAGTCTTATATAACAACCCTAGCAATTTAAACTGAAAACAACCCTATATGATTGTTATTTCACGAGAAACTTGACATAGTATACCGCTTGTTATAATTTTCCGGGCACTTTGGCGCGATGTAATCGGGGTTTGGAGGCACAGATTACTAAATAGTTAATAGTAACAATGCAGTGATTACAGAGAAAATATTAAGAAGAGTAGCCCTGTCTTGTTTTCTAAAGACAATTGTGTGACACCAGTGAGAGAAGTTGGGGGTAGTTACGCAATGCTATTGTCAACAGTTTAAAACTACTAGAATACTTCTAGAATAATAAAAAATACCTGAAGGACGATACAACCAGTGAGCTCGGATTACAAAATCGAAATCAAACAATTCGACAAAAAATAATTCAAACCAAAGAAATAATAATATATCCGCGTCTAAAGCCCAAACCGCCCTAATTTCTCTTCTTCCTCTCTATGCCCTCTTTTCATAGCCCTACACTTGCCCTCTCCTTTTATAAAATATATTATTCTTTCAAAGGCAGGCAAAGCACCATAGATCTAGTAGCAAGTGTCCTATCAGCGGTAGCGATCACTCAACATCAGCTATCACACTTGCTATGAAAAAAGGAGGAGTCCAACATAATCTCCCTGCGCCTTTTCCCATCTTCTGGGGTCGGCTCTCCTTGTCCGTCTTCTCCATTCGGCGTGGTTTTGAGCGGTTTCCGGGTCTATGCTTATTTGTTTGTAAAAAAGGAGGAGTAACAGCCTAAATATATTGACAACCAGTTGCAGAAATCATTGTTTAACCAGTAAAGCTATCCCGGTGGTGGAATTGACCCACTGTGTTGCGTGAACAGATATCGCAGGTTATGGGCGGCTCCGGCGACGCGCACGCGATGCGATTCATGGAACGCGTTGGTAGCCGCAAAGCAAATACTGATATGAAATGATATAATTCATTCCGCAAATAATTTCCGTAAATAGCAAGTCTCCCAAATAACAACAAACGGGAACCTTTTTTTGCGGAGGAGATCGCGTTTCGCGCCATAACCGCAGCTGCTTTTATTTTTTTTTATGTCAGAGGCGGCAAACGAGCCAGCGGCTAGCTTGATGGTAAGCAATCACCGTCGCCCATGGTCATCTGCAACACCAGAGGGATCGCTGATGCGTTGCCCGCTTATTAAGAGGGGGTGCTGGCCTCCGGCACTCTCACAAACACCTGTGGCCGTGTTTGTTGCTCGGGACCTTCATCCCACTAACCGCTAAACTCCTTCTGTTTCCCCTTTTCCACCTGATTGGGACGACTCAGTGCCAGCCTTGTGTGTGTTACGGGACCCAAGCTAACCTTACCTCATCAGTTTGGAGATGCTTGGGGAAGACCTATGTCCAGCAGTGGTATCTTTCAACTGAAATGATGATGATGATGACGTTGCTAACCATTGTTATGTAGTCCTGTGGTGCTTACATACAACTCGCACCAGGTACCTTTCTCTAGCCAGAAGACTACCGTGTGGCTATGTTTGCAGCATTATAGCAGTCAAACCCAAAATATAATGTTTTATTCAAAATGTAACTTTAGACTACCGCCTAGAGACTCTCACTTCTTCTTCTCCCTATAAACTGTTGCTCAATCATTGGGGGCCCAAATGTCAATACATTGACTATGGTGCTCGATGTTTACTTTCAAATGACAACGAAAGAAAAAGGTGCTCGATGTTTACTAGTTTTAAATGACAAGCGAAAGAAAAAACCTAGCATAAGCAGTTCGCGTGCTGGAAGCGTTGTCGCCCGGCCCATAGCCGGCAGTATCGCACGACGACACGAGCCGATAATTTTGCGGCAGCGCTGCAAATATAAACCGGCTTGCTTATGCAAAAGGAACTCGTGTGCACAAACAGCGTATAATTGAGCCACCGCATTTAATAGGTCTTTATTTCCAGTTCAGTAAAAGTCTTTGTAAAGTCGATGTTAATGCTGTTGTGTGTTGCATACTGTGAACTGTCATTTGCATTTAATCTCAGTAGCCTTAGACCGTCTTTGTGCTTGAAAGAGGACAGCTCTTTCTCACGTTTTTCTTTTTATTTTGTCTTGCTACGATCCCGTAGAGATACATGCTTTTTTTTTTGACAACAACGTACGCAGCAAATTAATTAACATTTGCATGTTAATTAATTTGCTGCGTGTTGTCCATTTTTTATTTTTTGTTGCGCCAGCTTCGTCGAAACGGATACAACGACCATATAATAAAATGGCTTTTGTAAAACTTAACTTTAGCTAATTTATTTTTAACCGACCTAAAAAGACCACTGCTTTTTCGTAATTACTCGGTTTGACGCTGAAATCAACCAGTTTTCAATTAATCAAACTGATGGTTGATAACTATCTTAGCTGACTATTTTCAGATTCAAAATCATATCCAAGTTTTTGGGAGTTTCCAAGCCTCTCCTATATCTGATTGAATTCATTAGAGGAAGGTATACATCATTCAATCACAACATGCCGTAGACAGAAACATATTTCCCCTCAATATCTCCGTGAATAGACTGGAAATACGTTGACCAAAGACAATCTGGCCGCCATTGATTTATGAAATTGCGGCGGCGTCCGTCACCCAATCATGGCGGCGCTACAGTCGCGCGTCAATCACAGACAAGGACAAACACGTGGCTCGTGACGTCACCGCGTGCATCGCTCGACGAGATACGGCACATGTATGCAAAACACAACGGGAATTGTGCTTTGCTTAGGGCCAAAGAAATATGCTGAATTTTAAATACATTGAGGGATTTTGCAAACCACAAGACATGTCATGATCAGCCTATCACAGTTCACTGCTGGACATATGCCTCTCCAAACGCTCGCCACACTTGCCCACCCGCATCCAGCTCCTGCCAGCGATCTTGCGCAAATCGCTCTTCCATCCGGCCTGAGATTAACGAGACGCAAACAACAAGAATATACAAAAAATAGGAATCATTAATGATAATGTCCTTGTCTCCTGCATCGACAAATTTCAATTTTTTCGGCCAATTTTTTCTATCGGTCAACTACGCAGAAAATAATTTATAGTGCATTAGTAAGTGCGCGAGTGCAGGTGCACGCCCTTTTCTTTTACGCTCATGACTTGGTGGGACAGCAGTCTGACACGACCGAAGAGAGACATCAGATATTTAACAGAGAGAGCATCAGAGCAGATAACTGTTTCATTGAAATCAAATGATTAGTAATGGCATTTTCAGGCAATTTTTATTTGGAAAGTTACTAAGAAAAATCCAATTTTATGACTAAGTTAACCAATTACGAACGGGGAACTTTAACCTGCTATATTAAAGAATCCCATAGAATCTAGAATCGTGAAATCTCCACCGGGTACACACCACTAAAACGAAGCATTGAACATTTTGTTATCCGTTTTCTGAACCTGTCAGGTAAAGGATTCCGCCATATCTTACCCTAGTCCTATATCAAAACTAAGCTATCCATTTAACAAGTGAAATTGATAGCGAAACATCCAGAACAAAGAAACCGACAGACCCTCGTTTAGCTGTCATACGATAAAGGCAACCCTTCCGAAGTTGAGCTGATTAACCTAACCGCAAGGTATTGCCAATACTTGCCTGATCTGACTGTAGTTTGCAACTTTCTATATTATAGTTCTGAATAGTTTTAGCCGGTGAAATGTTTGTGTGTAGGAAACAATGACGTTCAATATAAAACTAGACACCCAATCGCTAAGAAAAATTCCTCAAAAAACGTCCGAGTGGCTTTGACACTGATGACATTAACACATTCGTTCAAAATAACACCTTATCTCGTGGCATTTAGTGTTTAATGTCAATTGTATACAACTAAACGAAAACTCTGCCCAATAGTCGGGTGGGCAGACTTTTGCTTCGGACAATATATTTGAGCGTGATTGATTGGTAGGAAACGTTAAAGTTTGCTTTTTGTGTTTCATCTAAACTCTGGGGTTCAACTAACTTAATAGCAAACATGAAGTGCTCCCAACATCAGTTCTACAAACTGATGACAGAATGTCTGCGCAAATCGTGCATCGCACAAGTGGGTTGTCGCTCACTATAGTGTTACCTCACATATGTAGGTGATTTATGGGTCGACATTTAGACAAATAGGGTAGGATCACCATCAGATGTCTTATCCATCTTGTCAAATTAAATTTATATTTTATGTGATTTGTATAATTTGATTATTTTCTCTGGTTTTGACTTTAGAATCGCAAGTTTGGTTATCTTAAATAAATAAATATCCATCTACAAGTGAAACAAGTACTTACGAGAATTTTCTACAATACAAACACTAATTCAGCAGCAGACGGGGTAAATACAAATGTTTGTCTTGGACAGATACCCGTGACCTTAAGATTATGAGAAAGTACCAATCAAATAGAGATTTTTCTATTTTTTATACTTAAGATTTTAAAAAAGTGTGTTATTTAAACTTAAAAAATAAATATAGTACTCATAATAACAAAATATTTACATAATGAAATAATAGTACAATCGTGGGCAAAGCGCTAGAAGCATTGGGTAATCAATCAAAAAGCAAATTAAGATTAGTTATCATATACACTAAGTCCAAAGTCGAATACTGAAAGGTGGTAATCATCGCGGTATGAAGGTGCAAACAGCTCGTCCAAACTCGACGGGTTCTCAGCCAACCCTTTCAAAGTTCGCTCGATCAATCTGACCGCAAGGTATCGGGCTAGTCCTCAACAGCTCAAGTTCCCAACTTGTTTTCGATAAAACCTTTCCAGGGAGGTAGTTAATTTTATCGCAACAAGCCTAACAATTAGTCTGTGATTTCGCGCCTCCAACTTTAGGTGTTTTATTGCACTCACGCCCCGAAACTTTTGAGTGGCTCACAATGAAATCCTACCCTCAAAAGTACTTGAGCTCGCTCAAATTGAACTCTAAACTTACAGCAATAAGGTTGGTAATTTTCCAACGAGTTTTTGTAACGGCACAATCGAGCTTGCCAGCATAAATATCTTTTTCCGGGAGATTCTTTATCATGTCCGGAATGGTTCCGTCGGTGATGCAAAAATAATTGTTTGAAACCCTCTTTTGTGCTACCCGTACGGAAAATTAAACTGATGCTGGGTTTCCCGATTAGAATGTGCGTGTGAATAATTTTTGAATGGGCTAATTTAATCCTTTTCAATGGGCTAAATTAACACTCAAATTGTTTTAATGCGATTTGTGACTAATTAAACCTTTACATCTTTTTTTCTGGTGAAAAAAGAGAGACGTTTTGGGACTAAGTTTTCTACTGAGGTATTTGAGTATTTACGAAAGTTGAAATCATCAAAGAATTGTCAAGTCCAATATGGAGTAGGCCAGTACAGTAAGTTATTTTCATAGTTGCAAGGTAGCTTTTGCTGTTTTCCTTCTTCGTTGGGCCAAAGGTAGTTTAATAAGATAATACAACATATGGTGAGTACGTGCTTAATCATCAACCCTATTTGACCAGCGCGATCCTTTTTTATGTGGGCAATGAATTACCCATTACCTCGGCTGGTGGACTGGGGAAGTGGTAGGTACCCATCAAACCCCTCGGTACTCTTTAAACAACTTAGTGTATAAAATACACACCTGTTTTAAAAATTTGAAGCATCCGCAGCTGCAACTTAAACTCCTACATAATGGTATCTAAATAAACATTGAACGAAAGCATAGAAGATTTTCGACAAAAGCAAGCGTGTCAGTCTATGCCAGGGTAGTGTGAACTTGCGGTCAGCACGGAGAAGTTCCGGAAGCGTCTTACGTACTTCGCTACGATCAACCATGTTCTGAAATAGTGCAGGTTTTGTTTGTATTTATTGGATGCAAATAAGCAAACTTGAAACAGTTTGTTTGTTAAGATAGGTACTTATTTTTATCGCTTTCTCAGGACGGTGGTTCTGACATTAATTGTAGTTTAATTCTGCAGGTAGCTTCGATACTAGTCTTGGGCCTCATTAGTAGAAAGTTTATCACGGGCTGACTAGTTAGCAGTAGGTAGAGGCAGTAGTAGCTCATACTTAATATTATGTTAAACTAGCCAGCGGCTTTTGACTTCAGACTTTAGATAACTTCTAAATAGAACCACTTAAGTAACATGGTGATTCCTAGTCATTACTCTGGTGATATGTATAATGTAGGGGGTCACCTACCGTACTCAGTTCACCCTCAGGCTAGGCAAGGCTAAGAATTGGCAAGTAGATCCTAGTCCCAGTACCTCTCAGCTGCATCCTGCTGCGAGATCCTTCTGTAAGATGGAAATGGCTCATATATTATGATGACTTTCATTTTTATAAAATATCCGTCCGATATATGAAATACGCCACCTCACGCGCGCTTCAGTTCGCACCCGCAAGCGAGAAACTTTTTAGGTGCTTTAACAAGTACGGGCGGTAATTATCTAGCCGACTACTTCCAAGTGCTTATTAAAACTTGTACATATTTAATGAGCGGGCGTTATAACAGTTTAGTGGAAAACAATCCCGCTAACTGCGTGATGTCGCGTAATTTAATTCAGTTAACCTGATTTCTGTGGACAAGCGTCGTTAAATTAATTGCGACTGTTAATGCCAGCACAATATTTAAATGTTTGTGTATTTATGGATAATTATATAAAATTATTTTTAAGTATCAGACTATTTTATACCGATTTAGTTTAGTGCTCGAGAAGTAGGCTACTTCAACATAATTAATGATTCGATGGCCGATTAAGTTCGTGATTAAGAAGTAAGGTATCCGTATTACATAAATACATGTGTTTTCTTAACTCAAAATAAATTTCTAGTTATTTTTTTTAGAAACGGACAGTGAGAAAGCGTTTCCTACTTTGTTATAATTATCTAGTGGTACAAAAAAAAGACATTTCTACATACTTATATAAACTAAAAATATTAAGATCTACGTCTTCTAACGTTTCAATCTGTTAATAATAGATTGAAACGTTAAAAGGCGGAAGTTTGAATAATATTAGTAGGATATTTACTAAAAAAAAACAAATCTGAATAATCAAAACTGATCCCTGCTATAAAAATACGTTGTGCGTGTTAAACACGAATAATATAACTGTAATAAAATAATATTACTCGAAACATTTTCTTTAAGTAATGTTTATCCGTTGTCTGGCACCCATATCACAAGCTAATGCTTAGTTTGGGGCTAGATGGCGCTGTGTAAAAAAAAAGAAAAAAAAATTGACTTGTGGCAAAAAAACATTATTTTTGTAAAGAAATACACTCCATTAGACCACAACAGACATGTTTATAATATGTACTCACAGAAACAACATCGAATCGTTTTATTCGTTCAAACTAGGCGGCGCTTCTTAATGTAAATAAAATGAAAAACTGGTCAAAATAGTATGTGTATTGGCCGACACAAATATTGAACTCTTTGTTTGTAAACTAAAAATCTATCTTTTTAACGTTTAATATTAGAAAGCGAATGGCTTGCAATAATATGTTGTTGGTTCAATCAAATCGAGGACATAAATATTTGCAATATCAAAGGCCATTGCATTTCGGTTGGTGAGTGAAAGTGCCGAAGGCTCCCTTCTCCCTATTTCCACCCCCAAAGCTCTTCATAGTCCTTCCCTGCAAATTCTTTTCTTAAAGGCGGGCAACACATATTATGACACCCAAGTCTCTGGTTTCCATGGGTATCAGGTAGTGCAACTGCTCGTTTGCAACATTATTTTATATTTTTTGACATCACTTATATAACAACCGATATTATTAGTTGATGATCAAATATAAAAATCATTGCTTAATTGCATTTACCCATCCGAACACACCTAAATTCACGTAGTTCTTATCCATTCCAGAGAAAACACGTCAATTTCCTTAACATAAAAGCAAAAAACGAATCGCTCCGTAATAAAAATAATAATTTAAGACACTTGTTCAATCATCCCTGAATCAAATATCCTGGTAACAGGGAGACCAGGATAATGAGGCAATTTTCCGGTGAGTGAAGAGTGTTGATATCATTGTCATTACAGCGACGGTACCGTCAATACCGTCACAATATGTGATCTTGTTACTTCAGTTATACTAAATTGTAACACAATTTAGTATCACTGGAATCTCAGCCGTATCTACGGATGGTAATCTCTTTCTAGGAAAGTAAAAGGTCACGTAATATTGCTGTTAAAAGCTTTCATATTTTGTTTTTTCGCTGCAGAGTGACAGAGTGAGCATTGACAGAGTGAAAAAATAAAGATATCGAACATGGTATGTAGTGTAAGGAAAATCGATGATTTATTTTGTCTAAGACACTTTCACATTTATGTATATTTTTGTCTAAGACACTTATACATTAATGTATATATGAGGATCGAAGTGTGCAGACGAAGATAGATTTACAATCACTACCTTTTGTATTTTCAAGTAAGTTGATGGCTCGAAATCGTCGAAAATTGGTAATAATTCTTTATAAAATTAACCAAATGTTAAACAAATAACTTACACATTCTTCATAACGTTAGGTACGTTTAAATACGGTGATTAAATTTAGTTATTTTAAAGCAATTATGATTTTTTAATGTGGACTAGTCCAACGCCATAAAAGTATTGGCTGTGTTCTGGCAAAATCACATAGTTGTAAATCAAAACGAAAAAAAATCTGTACTTGTAATACCGAATATAACAAACCGGGGAAAATGAAGACAATTGTTTACCGTTTGACCGCCACATCATTTTTAAACCTTCCATCTCTGAAGCGTCCATTGTAAAAAAGAGATGCCATACCTTTGCGATGTGTGGAAATACATAAATCGTCTCCATCCATTGCGCGTTTGTCGACCGGAACGCTTATGACAAATGTATCGCGGCAGACAATGGCCATTCGTTCTGTACTTCTGATTAATGACAGTTAAAAACCCGAATCGTTAGTAAAAATGTATCGCAGTACCTTTTTTGTTAGGGTAAGGTTTAATTTTTTGCTGTTTTTCGTTTATGTAATAAAACAAATGATGTATGTTATTTTAATAACAAAATTATTCGGAATAATTCATACTTATTCAGCACGTATGTATCGATCTTTCGATCACTTTATCATATCGGATATCGGATACTTTTCAGTAAAGCGTATCAGATACACACAAATCACAGATTCTAACACCAATTTCTATGGGCGAAACACAGTTATAATTGTTTACAATATTAATACAATACAAAGAAAGGTATTCTAGTGAGTTAGTGGGCAATGTAGTAAGGTCGAAATTAGTAATTTAGAATGTAAAACTATTGATTTATCCTTTTGGTACTGTTAATACAGAATAATTAGTCATAATGCTGTATTATCAGTACCAATAAAGCTAATCTAATTCGCTATATAATATAAATTACCTATATAGTACATATTATAATCATACCGGTCTCGTATCGTGACTATTAGTCAACCGCTAAATAAGGGTGCGTTGTTGTAGAAAAGGTTTAACCCTTTTAGTTGGCAAAGATTTTTTTGGTAAATATTTGTGATTTGCCACATAAATATTGGAATAAGGATGAGTCAAAATCGTATTTTTAAAAAAAAAGTGTCCATTCAGGTGCACATCGTCAAGTATAGGGTAATTTTAGTTCTGTAGCTTCTGCTAGCAGCTTTTCTCATGCAGGTGTAAATAAAAGGAGCCTATAATAGCATTTTAATTTTATGTAGGTATTAGCTATGATACTGTAAAAGTTTCATTTAGATCTGTTCAGCAGTTTTTGCGTGAACGGGTAAAAATGGTCCGTATAATGGTCTTCAAATACATCCTATGTTATGTCGCCGCTTTTTTAGCATCTTCTCATTTTTTTTTAACTAAGTCAGTTGGCAGACAGATACACAGACCATCTGATGGTAAGCCGCCATATGCGACCTATTCCATTAAGGGACATTTCACCAGGAAGCGTCTCCAGGAACCTTTGATTCTTATTATAAAACATTCGCACAACTGCTACTCCGTACCACTCAGCCAATTCTTCACCACCATGTACATCATACATAATACTGGAAGTATAATATGTCTATCAGCCAAATTAATTTAAATAGAATAAACAAATTTTAGGCAGAGAGAAAGCCAGACTAAACAAAGACCATCTTTTGCTAGCGGTAAAAATTGCTAAGTAGTAAGCAAATCTAAATAACAGACGCATAAAAAGAAGCCTAGTGCAAAAGAAGGAAGATTTTCCGCAGGCGGTAAAAAGTCAAACGGCCCATCATGAGACGCAAGCGATATTCGCAGAAAAACGCACCCGTCTCGTCCGAGCAAACAACCCGAGACGAGCGGAACAAGTTTACTCGCGTTAACAAGCTGCGTTAGATCGAACGTGATTCCTAACACGCCAACTGATTTATTTGTGTTCACGTGGAACTTCATTTATGCGGGAACCTTTTTCAACGTTTGTTATTGCTCACCTCTCCAGTTTTATAGTTAGCGTTTCGACACTGTTTGGTTTTTCGGCAACTTGTTTTATTGAGTTGTAACTTTTTAGACCGCTCCGCTTTTAGGTATGTTCGAGAATATTTTACAACCAAAACAGAGTTGCGGGAAATGGGAACTGAAATGTACGCCGGTTTACCGGGTTTACCGATTGGTTTTGATGTTTTCATAGACTTACCTGGAATTACTTGAATCTATTATGGATAGACGTGAAATTTTACTAGAAAAAGTTGTATCATTTTTGGTGTGGTGAATATACTCGTCGTAGGCACATTTTGAGTTTTGTGCATAGATAGCCGTATCGATCTTTGAAAACATAAAATGAACAATGATTTAAACAATTAGTTTACATTATAATAATGGAATTAGAAGCCTAGGTAAGCAATGAATCCTTTTTTAGGTCAGTTGGCATATAGGCACGCAGCCCACCTGATTGTTTAAAATAATATAATCCGGAATCATATTTTATTTATGTAAATTGAGTTTGATTTTTTACCTGTTGAGTACACCTACATTGTGTCATGCTATAGTTATTTATGTTGAAGTTTGTGTTATGAAATTTGAAGCTGACTCTATAGATACTGATCTTAAACACCACACTATTTGGAAAACCTGATACAAACTTAACCCGAATCGCATGACCACAGGTCTCATGCCACTACACAAAATCAAAAGTGTGAATGAAGTTGTATCTCAAAACATTGCCAGTTACTCCAATGAAAAAGTCTCGAATAAAAGGCACACATAAATATCAATTACGAATCCCGCTCATTTATATCGTCGGAGTCAGACCGCCAGCCGTCAATTAGTGCAGCAGCCTGCTCGTTCTCTCAGCTGATTTCAATTGCATTCCGCAAAAAGAATCGGCAAAATATTGCGCATTCATACCGATGAGGGCTCCCGTGAATTTTGGAGGATCTTATTTTCTGGATTTGACCTGAATAGGCGTAGGTATAGCCTTAGGCTGTACTCGGGAAACGGCTGTGTGATATCTCTACTTATTGCGATAAAAAAATGTGTTCACTTTCTGAATGGCACATTCAATAGTGACTACGTCTTTTGGACCAGGATGTGGGGTTTTGAAGCCCACCTAGCTCACTTAGTATCTGGATGTTCATTTATATTTATAGGTTGGACTAAAAATAAGTGGAAAAGAGTTTTTAATTCGAAAGAAAGTCGCTCCTGAATTTGGAAGTAGCTGGTGTAATTACATCCGTGTCTGTCTGTATGCTGCCGCATATTTTATCCTAAGCAATTGGTTTATCGAATATATTGGCGACGAGCCATTTGGTGTAATGGTCGAGAAGTCGGCTATTACACCAGAGATCGCGGGTTCGATCCCCGCACGTTACAAACATTTGTGTGCATGAACATGTCTGTTTGTATCAGTCTGGGTGTTTCTACATAATATGTATAATATGTAGATAGATAGATAGATATTCTTTATTGCACCACAAATTTGACAAAGAAAAACAAGTAACATAAATGAACTGCACAACACAGGCGGACTTATCGCTTCTAGCGATCTCTTCCAGTCAACCTTTATGTATTTATTTACAAAAAAAAAAGTATTTAAGTAATGTTTATCCGTTGTCTGGCACCCATAGCACAAGCTAATGCTTAGTTTGGGGCTAGATGGCGCTGTGTGAATAATGTCCAGAGATATTTATTTATTTATTTATTGACCGCCACAGCAAAACCCAGACTAGGCTAATAAATATCATATCAACGCTGATTGGTTACTAGTTAGCACCTACAAACAATGAACTTTGCTTATTAAAAAATAGTGGACTAAAAGCATCAAAAAGTTATGCGACATTAATTTATGCCCTACACGGTTCTACCGTCGCGTTATTACAAAGAACCGGCGTGACTTTAAATAAGAACTAATAATAAAATGGAGCTGTATTCCAAGTCTGCGCCCATTATTTTTGTTTACTTATTTCGGCGGCCCCTTTAAGCTCATTTGCATTCTGTCACATGATATATTTCACGCAAGGAAGGCCCTAAGTGGCGTTACTAATGAAACTCTGAATAAACTAAAACAAAAGCGCTCGGTTTTGTCATCGAAAAACGCGATTAGACGGTTACTTTTTTGGTGTTTATTTTTTAATTTCACTGACTAGTAGTCGCATTTATAAGCCCTTTTGCTCATTTTTGTTCTTTTTGCTTTCTTTCATTCTGCGATATTTCAAACTTATTATCTAAATAAGATAACAAATGCAGATTTTTGATCTTTGTAGTTTTCAATCAGTTTGCGTACTCCTCTTAAACAATAACGCTATTAAGTAATTTAAATAAATATAAATAAATATCTCTGGACATTATTCACACAGCGCCTCTAGCCCTAAACTAAGCTTGGCTTGTGCTATATATGGGTGCCAGCGCGAATAAACATTACTTATATACTTTTTGTAAAAACATACATATTTATACATAGAAACACCCAGACCGATACAAACAGACATGTTCATGCACACAAAATGTTTGTAGCGTGCAGGGATCAAACCGCTATCGAATCGCTATTTCACCAAAGGTCGCGCCTTTGGTGTAATAGCCGACCATTACACCAAAATGGCTCGTCAATTTACGAATACGGATGCCAGTATTGGACAACTACCTAAATAAGACATCAGGATAAAATATGAATAACATCAACTTGTTCGGGTATCAGCTTCGCCTGATATTTCACCATTAAGCAGATATAATGCTTTAAAAATTATAAAAATACAGTAGAAGATGTTTTAAAGGGTTTGTAGGATTAAGCAACATTCCAAATCCGGTTGTAAAGTCACTATGTTACCTTGACAACTGACGATTCATAAGTGCAACTCTGAGGCCCACATTAATAATGAATATTTTGATTTGATTTGAAGTATAAAAATGATCAATAAGTTGCCACAAAGTTTTCTTGACTTGCCTTTTCATAAATTAAAATTAATAATTAGGATTTCCTCCTAAAGAATTAAGGTGTTTATAAAATAGAAGAGTATGTCTTGATCATGATATTATGTAGATACGGCAATCTGCACACCATTATGATGGAGAAGATAGAAGAGAGCCGATAAGAGACGTGTCGGTCAAAGGAAATCGTGACTCCGCATCGTAATATGAAAATATATTTTCATTATTAAGCTTCAAACATGCACTTACAAATCGTAAATTCTAGCTAGAGGATTATTACATTCGTGGCCTCGCGAAGAATAAACACTGATTACGAGAATCTTTAGCTTTATAAAGGTTTAAGCCATTGTAAGGAGAAGCTTTGATTAGCTAAGAACTTGGGAAGCAATGCGTAGAAAATGTCCCAAGTAATTAATCATCTACTTATAAAAAAAGTAAAGTATCAGCCTATTCATGTCCCACTGCAGGGCAAAGGCCTCCATCCTTGAAATCAAGTTATCGCTACAATTATGGGTATTGGCTTAATCATCACGCTTGCCAAATGCGGATTGGTGATCACAAACCCGAGCAGTGTCCGAAAAAACCGACCCCGAGATCTCGGCCCGGCCATCGAGGCGTTATCTACTTATATTGCACCTAAAATACCGTAGCGCCTGATATGAAACTTTATTCACTTGTTCAACAAACAGACACTCCCACACAGCACGTAAAGTGAAAAGTGGGCATGAATTAAATTATAGATGATTTATAGTTTCACCTGGACACGCCAACGGTACACGCTATGACAATTTTGTTAGTCTTAAATAGGTTAATAGGCGGTATTGTTCAAAAAACGTGTAATTGTTTCCTAGAAAAGAAAAAAATAAACGATAAACGTTTATGTCTGGTTTAAGTAGATTGATTTTGTCCTTTGTCCTTTAGTAAGATAGATATAACATTTATTTGCATTATTAGACACACAACAAAAAGTACAAATATATAAAAGGAAAAAATATAAAAATAAAAACAAAACAAAATCATTTACACATAAAAAAGAGAAAATAATTGTGAGTGTGTGTGTCACAGTAATGCAAAAGGGCCATAGCTTGGCGATCGTTTACTGTCTATAAGCAAACTGCTGATCTTCCGCTACAGCCCGTGCTCGCCGCGCGCGCAACGCCTCGGACGCCAAATACGTTTGCTTATTAGATAGTGAATTATGATAGAATAATAAAATGATATAATTCTGTTTTTTATATTTTTTATTATTCTGTAATAATAAACATATTATAATGAATAAGCCAAGCGATATAAAGACCGTCTCCGTAGAACACGGAGGTCGTTGGTTCGATTCCCGCTTTGGGTCTGGTTGGTGGTAGGGCTTTTTCAGAGTCCGACTGGCTAGCTAGGGGTGGTAACCCCCACAGGTGAAATCTACCGCGATAACAGCTTTGCCTGTGTTCCGGCAATGTTAATGTAGGAGCCAGTACACTTGAAATCAGAGGCTCGAAGATTAGAAGAGTCTACAGTCTGGCAGCATTTTGAGAGACGCTTCCAGGTGAAGCGTCCCTCAATGGAATAAGCCGCAGTGGCCGCTTACCAACAGGTGGGCTGCGTGCCTGTCAGCCAACTAACCTAGAATAGAAAAAAACGAGGTGTATCATCATTATTAATATGTTTAATTATTACCACCGGGTTCTGTCACCGATGGAGCCATTATAAATAATGTAAATTAGATTATTACCGTTGCCAGTCATACCTATTTGTAGTCAATCACATCAAAAGATAAAAAAACTCGACATTCCTTGCATTTTTATCTTTTAATTTAAAAAAATAACCTCCTAGGAAATCTTATAAAAATGTACCCGCCGACGGAAGCTATGTTTCATAACTTCCACCTTATCTTAATCAAACCGAGAAATAAAGTCGGCAGAATCTTGTTAGCTGACATTTAAATGACTAAATTCTCAAAACTCGGCGGGAGCCCTCTAAAAACGTAACAAAATGTTCGGATTTACACAATCGCGCATGTAAAATGGGCCGTAAAAACTCAAAGTTTCTTGTGTATAATAATTTATTCGGCCAACTCCGTCCGCTGGACGTTATCGGGTGAAATTTAAAACATTGCCTCTCCCTTTCCATTCTAGTTTTACAAGTTATTGTGCCGGTACAACGCAGTAAAACGTACATTTTACTTGTAAACTTTAATAGCGGTACGCTCGCAGTTTTTCTTTTGTTACTAACCTCGTTCTAAATTCAAACAAAATATAAGAGCTCGTAATTCAAACTCGCAGTTTAATGACAGAAACAGGATCGGAATGAAGCCATATAACTGGAATAAAAATAAATTTTAAAATCGATTCTGTTTTATATATTATTATATAGAATTCTCAAATCGAATCAAAATTAAATCGCGAAAATTGCCAAACCGAGTTGAACCGAGTGCGATTATTTTAATATGGCTCTAAATACACTTATCGGCATATTGTAATTTGTGAAGTGTTGATTCCGTGTTTGATAGGTGAATTTGATCTTAGTCACAGATTATTAAATAGTTACTATGCTTTAGTAGAGAGTTTTTACTCGATTTAATACTTGTAATTAAGGTATCTTTTACCTGCAATGTAATGACTTATTTATCCCTTCTCCTAATGAACGCTCCAATAGCCTAGTGGTTAAAATACCAAGCTAAAATTGTGTTGAATTTTCTGAACAAAGTTGCGGTTTGTGTTCACTAAACCGCATTTGGCAAGGTTGGTGAATAAGCCAGTACCATTTATTGTACGCACCTTTGATTTGATTTCAACTATGAGCCTCTTTCCTGCAGTACGATTTTAAATGGGCTGATACTTTTTTTTAACAACACGTAAAATGTTTTAGTTTTTTTGCAGTATTCAAAAGTACCAAACCCGACAATATTGACAGTTAGTCCACGCGCTCAAAATCCTATAGACTCCCCGTCGTCCAATTCGGAAGTCATCTTTCCTTTTCAAAGTGAGCCTAATTAGATCGAGACAGAGCTAATACAACAAATATTTTCTAGGCCTTAGTATTCATCTTAACATTAACCACTGTTGTATGCTATTGACGTAATGCCCACAAGCCAGTCTCTGCTACGACCAGTCATAACCACCACCGCAACACTGTTATCTCCGTCATTTCTGTAATGGAAGTGCGATATCAATTTATTGGGGTCGCTTACAATACCATCTACATATCAAAATTACCCGATGTCAGGAGATTTCAACTGTATAATTATGGGTAACGATAAAGGTTTGCCAATTTTTGGGGGAACGGAACGTGTTATGGTGCGTATTTGCATAAGGGAGTAAAATTTTGTTCGTTTTAAAATGTTTTTTTTTTCTGGTTGATGTTTTTTTATGCATAAACAAGTCTGTTTACAAATGGGTTTGAACCTTTAGTATAATATTGTAAGAAAATTGGATAGAGTGACCCTCTATAAGGGAGGGCCCGTTATTTTTTGCTGTGTGTGTTTTCCTCTAAATAAATGACGCGTGAGTGACGCCTGTGGTGTAACAAGCATCCGTAGGCCATAGAAACAATTTTTCATTAGGCGGGCCATAGACTGAGGCACCGCCATTGTGGCATATAAAAATGAGAAATGTTTACAACCTTACCAGAGATCTCAGTTAACCTCTCACATTACGTAAAAAGATTTAAAATGTTATCTATATTTATTATATGGGTGTATAAAGGTGTAGATATAAAAGTTGTTTCCTATTATATAATAATTATATGTATAAATCAAAAAATTTACCTTTAAAAAAACATCTGTAATCTCCGCATTTCCTTTAAATAAGTTTTAAATAGGTTTTGTGATTTTAATTAAGCAGCCGGATGTTTGTGAAAACATTACTTTCACATAAGAATTTCGAACAAGCCTCGGAATTCGGTTATCAAAAGATTAGGTCTCTTTCTCTCATTCAACGGCCCTTCTTAATCTATCGGCTTCATCAATAGGGCCAAATAATTTATTTTTCTAAAACATCAAATTTATTAAAGCACCTAAACCTCTCTTAGCTCGCACAAAAGGATCGAAATCGAAGTTATTATAGAACTCCGGGGAAGCAAAAATAATTCGTGGTGGATTATCTCAGCCTTAATCCTACTATAGCCTTCCTGAAAGGCGGATAAAAAATTTAAAAAGTCAACCGTTTTGATAAATTTTCTTTTTCAACTGAGATTTCTGTTTAGGGATTTTTTTGCAGTTAAATTGATACCTACTGGCCATTTTATTTCTAGGAGCACTCTTATAATTTGAAATGAGAGTTCGTATTATGTAATAATCCTAAACTTAAGCGGATTTGAAATAAAATGTTCTGGTTTCACGATTACATAAGAGATTTGAGGATACTTGTTTTCTTTTATCCTTTTGAACCCAGCCTTCGAACGCACGTCGTGTCCTGTACGCCAGAGCTGGATTATGCTTTATTGTCGAATGTAAAGAAAAAATACCAGTAATCGTTATAAACATTTAATATTTATTTCATACGCCCGTGGTTTCACCCACGCGTAATCGCTTTTTTCAAATATCCCCCCCCCCTTTTCCCCACATTTCCGGGATCAAAAGTACCCTATGTTTACTAGGGATAGTGTAGCTTTCCAACAGTGAATGAATTATCAAATCGGTTCAGTAGTTTCAAAATCCCGTGGGAATAAGATGTTTCCCGTGGGAATTTTATAGCCTATGTCCTAATCCAGGTTATAAACTATACGTGTGCCAAATTTCATCTAAATCCGTTCAGCCGTTTAGGGGTGATTGAGGAACAAACAAAAATCCAAACATCTAAACATCCAGACTTTCGCATTTATAATATTAGTAGGATTTTTAGAGGCAGGAAGTATTGACGTCGTTGGCGCATATAGCCCGCAGGTGCTTGTCAAGTATAGACGACTTTGGCGTTCATAAGGTTAATGTTTTGTTTCTAATCTTCTAATAACGGATTGGCATTATTTAGATGGTTTGGGAGCTAGACTGTATCGATGATAGGAGATAATTAGAGTCATCATGCGAAAATTGACGTAGGTAGTAAGTTATCTAACCAATAAATCAGACAGAGGTAGAATTGGCTCTTAATTTACAAACGGAACTTAAAGTATATTACACTCTCGCCTCGTACCTCGTCTCATGCCTCGTACCTCGTCTCGTAATCACAGCTCGCCTCGCGTGATCGATGGTAAGTGTTCACATTCTCGTGGTAACGCTCGCGTTTGTTCGAGGTCCTTTGCTCCGGACGCGAGCGCTGCGAGGCGCGAGGCGAGACGCGAGGCGAGCCACGAGCGTCTGTTTACACTCTCACCTTGTGCCTTGGTTCGTGGCTCGTCTCGCGACTCGTACGCGAGTGTAAATCACCTATAACCCCTTGTACCTGGCAACAAAGAACTCTCAACTATAAAATACAAAGAATTTAACGTTCCAAAATTTAAAACACACTTGTCCATCAAAAGAGCATTTTTATGCACGCGTAAAAATCGTCATAAATTAAAGTCGGGGTCAAATTTGGTTACTTTTGCCGCTAACTTAATATTCAAGGTCTATTCTCCCTCATAACAGTTTGGGAATACTTTTAATGAGTCGTTTTTCGGGGACCTTTACCGTAGGGCATGTTTTTAAACGAGGTTTTAGCAATATTGAGTTCAGTTTTGTAAAGTAGTTTTTCAACAATATGATACCTTTTTTTTGTTCAAGCCATCCTCGCTAAAACTTACGGGTTACCTGATGGTAAGAAATTACCGTTGCCTTTGTCGCTTGTAACACCAGAGGCGTGTATCACACGCGCGTTGCCGATCCAAAACGTAGTTGGTAGTGGTAGAGCCATGCTGTTTTACAGTACGAATGGGCCAGCTCGTCCGGGCCACCCTCTTACATAACACCATCGTGTAATAATAGTGACTACTATTGTGTTTCGTCTGGTATGTGAGAGTGCCGAAGGATCACACCCCCCAAACCCCCTTATAAAAGGCGAGTAACGCATCAGCGATCCTTTTGGTGTTGCAGGATGTCTATGGGCGGCGGTGATTGCTTACCTTCAGGCAACCCGCCGGCTCGGTTGCTGCCTCTGACATAAAAAATAATAATTTTAGATTGTTTTTTTTTAGGTTTTTTTTTATTAATCTTGCGAGTTTATTCCCGAGGTTTTACTCTTATTGTGCTACGTTGAAATTAAAAAATAACAAAAGTTGCCATTCGATAAAGAATACGACGTGGCACAGTGAGAGAAAGAAGTGTGATAAGGGTAACTTAATCAGATTCCTGTATACGATTTTACTGAACATAACTTAATTTTAAACATAAATGTCTTTTTCTTGCAGTGGTAATTTAAAAGTACCTACCTACTACAACAAATATAAAATTCTTTACATTGTTATCCTGTTGCAAGAAATAAAAGCTGCACGATCGAAAAAAGTCCGTACAAGATCTTACCTTAACATAAATCTTAAAATACATTTTAAGAAGTAATTTTCACGAATAAACTTTTAACTTCGAGCAGTAAACGTAACAGCTCTAACATTGTAAAGGTTCGATCAATTACTACGCGTACTAGACTTTTGTCTCATTACAAAGTATGACGTAGCTAGATTATTATTGCTGGTAATTTTCTAGCAATTTGAAACCACAAAGTCAC
Source organism: Mecyna flavalis (assembly GCA_949319885.1). NCBI lineage: Eukaryota > Metazoa > Arthropoda > Insecta > Lepidoptera > Crambidae > Mecyna > Mecyna flavalis. The sequence continues at coordinate 14,418,284 of OX439407.1, read as the reverse complement.
TACGAGTAAGGGTCTTGGGTACAGTCTCGAGATTGCGCGCATATGAAAGTGATATTACTGAATTAATAATGAGTTATGTAAACGTGTGTTACATGATGTTCATTGAGTATTAAATATTAAAAAGTAAAGTATAGTATCTGCACAGGAAATTAATGTCTCACTGCAAATCAAAGGCGTTCATCACTGAAAATAAGTCGTCGTTATGATATAGGTACTGGCTTAATCACCACGCTTGCCAAGTGAAAATTGGTGATTACGAATCCAAATTATGTAAGAAAAAGTCAACAACAATTTTTCTCGACCTGAAAATAAACCGATGAGGTGTCAATCTAAGATAATTTAGTTTCGGCATATTCATACTTTTTATTTTTTATTATTTCAGTTTGAATCCACCTTATGATAAGCGGCCACTTTGATCTACTTTGTTGGACACTTAATAAAGTACAGGTCCTGGCAAACTTTCCTCCACTTTGTTGACCGATGGTTAACAAGTTTGCCGGTACCAATAGCATCTGTATGCTGGCTCTGTGAGCTCCTAAGGGACTTAAATTTAAATTCAATAGTTATTCAAAAGTTCCTAGTATTTCCAAGATTTCAACAATTATGGCATCATAATTATTTTATCGTGATAGCCAAACTACAAAATATTAGATTTTTCTAATTTACCTTTTGTAATGAAGTCGAAAATATTCAGTCCTCACATTAGTAGAGTCAAAACAAGATTCGGAATTAGGTAGTATGATTTAACTTGCAACGAAATGTTGACATTAACATGGATATTACAGCAACACTGCTGCCGTTTTGAGCACGATGCCAATTTTGCACAGTGCTTCATTATATGATATTGTTCAAGTATAAATGAGAATTATATTTTAGTAAAGCCCTTTTTAGGGTTCCGTAGCCAAATGGCAAAAAACGGAACCCTTATGGATTCGTCATGTCTGTCTGTCTGTCTGTCTGTCCGTCCGTATGTCACAGCCACTTTTTACCGAAACTATAAGAGCTATACTGTTGAAAATTAGTAAGTAGATGTATTCTATGAACCGCATTAAGATTTTCATACAAAAATAGAAAAATAATAATAAATTTTGGGGGCTCTCCATACTTAGAACTGAAACTCAAAAACATTTTTTTCATCCAATCCTTACGTGTGAGGTATGTATGGATAGGTCTTTTAAAATGATAATAAGATTTCTCATATCATTTTTTTCTAAACTGAATAGATTGCGCGAGAGACACTTCCAAAGTGGTAAAATGTTGGTCCCCCCCCCCTGTAACTTCTAAAATAAGAGAACGATAAATCTAAAAAAAATATATGATGTACATTATTATGCAAACTTCCATTGAAAATTGGTTTGAACGAGATCAAGTAATTAGTTTATAAATTTTTGGGGCTTCCCATACTTAGAACTGAAACTCAAAAAAAAAATTTTCTTCAAACCCTTACGTGTGAGGTATCTATAGATAGGTCTTTAAAAATGATAATAAGGTTTCTTATATCATTTTTTTCTAAACGGAATAGTTTGCGCGAGAGACACTTCCAAAGTGGTAAAATGTTGGTCACCCCCCCTCTTAAATAAGAGAACGATAAAACTAAAAAATATATATGATGTACATTACCATGCAAACTTTTATTGAAAATTGGTTTGAACGAGATCAAGTAATTAGTTTTTTTTAAAACGTCATGATTCGTTAACCGCAATTTTCCTCTCATTCAATCAACTCAAATATAAAAACGTCGATCAAACTTACAAAGAACTACAAGAACTTTTATATTATGATGATACTTGCTGCTACGGAACCCTTCATGGGCGAGTCCGACTCGCACTTGGCCGGTTTTTGTCAAAAAGTTAGAAACATTTGTTATTTGAAAAGCAACTTAATAACCTGAAAAGTCCTTAAATTTTTGTGGAATATTATTATGTTATTTCATCCAGCCAGATTGTCTGTAAAATATCAGGAAACGAATATATAAGGACTTCAAAGTATTATACATAATATTCGTAAATTATATTAGGATCTAAATTGTTATAAAAAGAAAGTTAGATCGAAACCCCGGGCCCCGGCCCCGGTCCATCTATTCATAATTCGTAATTAAAACTCGTAGCCAATAAGTTAGTCGTAGCGGCTACGATATGCTGTCCGTAGCACTGCTACAAAGTCTGCTACGGTAACAAAATCACGGCTCAACACTTGCATGAAAAATCCCTATTCATTTCTGTTTTACAGTTTAATTAGAACAAATTATAATAACAATGACTGGCTTACTAAGTTGGTAAAGGCCGCCGTTGCAATGTGACCTATAAATGTATTTGTAGTGATTCGTACGCGACGTATATTAAGCGCAAGCAAGTAAGCAAAGTTGTACTATGACTGTATATTATGATGTAACTAGTAGCTACACACAATATTTTTTTAATTAAAATTATTTTATTTCTTTAATTTAAAGTTTAATGTAAATAAATGAATATTGGATAAAAACACATCGAAAATATAGAAAATCTTTTGTATCACGCTTTTTTTATTATTTTAATGTCAAATAACACGAAAAAAATATACGACCAAACAAAAAAGTAAACACTCTTTCTACAAAAGAAATATAAAAAGCCTATCTTTTTTAGATTTAAAGAAAAGCCTGTCTTTTTAGATTTAAATTAGTTATTCAACAAAAAAAAATTCAACTGCCTTGAAAACTTTATGACATTATATAACTTATGATTTACGAATTGGTAGTTTTGGATACATTTAAAAAAAAAGAAGTACTTCTGTTTTAAATATTTGGTTAAATATTCTTTAATAAAATTATTTTATTTTTATTTTAAATACTAAAATGGAAAAGATATATAAATATAAATGCTCTTTAGTACCCGCCTTTCTTTACAACACGACTGGAATTAACGAATGATTTCCGGCGTTGAAGCACGTCAGCGGCTCGCTGTCCGCAGAGGTCGCGCTAAACAAATTATAATTAATGCAATGAGGCCTCTAGCGTGCCACTGGACGAACTTTCACGGCATTTGACTTCTAGTTTCGTAGGAATCCCCATTTGAACAAATGAAAATTATGATGGAGCAAAAATGTAACGATGCAGTTTATTTAACGTGACTTCAGTAATGTCAAAAAAAAAATTGGGCTACATTACATGATACTCAAGTCTTGAAAAGTCTAATAGGAGCCGAATCTGACTAAAAATGTGCCCAAACAAGGAATGGATCCACCATCCCTACTAAGACTCCTAGACCATCGAGGCGTTTTAAAGTCATATAAAAAACATTTTTTTTTTAAATTTTAGAACGCTGATTATTTGAATTAACCACAGGAAGTGTATGATTACAATATGCATGCGCAAAGACTTTTTTTTTTAATCGGCTTGATACTGTTTTTTTTTTTCTAAATATACTCGTAAGAAAAATCTGAATCTTTTTTGGAAGTCGTAAAATCCGTTCTTAGCTCACTAGCCTACCTGTAGTCTATACCCCTGTCACATTTATCTAGTTCAATGACTAATAAAAAATTGTGAGCGTCTTAGACCTCATTTATCTTACCCTGTCGTAATAGCTTCTTCTAATGAATTAGATTATGCCATCAGTGAGTATCCGTTGACCTCTATATCTTTCATACAAACTTATATTTTCTATGACACTTCTTCTTCATCTGTATGACACCTCTGATCTTCTAGCCCTTGGTTTAAATCACACTACTTTTTCCGAAACATAGCGAAAGGTGTTATGGCTGCAGATATAATCTGTTTTTTTTTTATTTATTTATGTTATTTTAATTTGTTTAAGACTTAATTATTTTATTTCATTTTTTTTCTCTCTCTTTAGCCCGTTAGCACTACCCACCTTTTTTTTTTTCTACTTTGCCCAAAGGTTGACACGCAGAGAATGCCATTAGGCATTAGGTCCGCCTTATGTACTCTTGATTGTGCATTAAAGTTTAACCACTCAACGCCGAACCGGCACTCGGGTGCCGCATAACAATAGATTTTCTATTGTGTCTAGTAATCCGGGGCTAGAAGGATTAAATAAATAAATAAATCTGTGGCAGCTAGCTTGTTGGGCTTTTAAAAGTCTAAGCACTAACCAGACGCAAGGCAAGAATTGAACCTACGGCCTCAGGTTTTATAACTGTTCACGAAAAATTTTACCGATATTTATAGCAAGCATAATCTTCAGTAATTTAAATATCCATTAAAGTCCCTTAGACTGCGCCGAAACCAACTTGTCCCAAATTTCGTCGAGTTGGCGTGAAGCCGGCGAGTCTACGTTCCCGCAAAGCTTTGCACTTTTAAAATTGTTTCCTCTTACTTTCCTAAAAAGATCGTCTAAACTCGGGGAGGGCTTCGCAAAATGTGTGTTAATATCGCGAGGTAGGCTTTACGTAACTCATCTTGTCTGTTAAAACATATGAATTTAATAAACGTGTTCAGAGAAACTTCCTTTTTTATCAAGTCTTTTGCATTGGTGTTTTCGTTTTTTGCGTTAACCGGTGTACGTGACACGATTTAAGTAAATTTGAATATTTATAGGTTGTAATGTTGGCATTAATCTTAATTTAACGCATTCCTTTTAGGGCCAGGATTTCTTTTTTGTGTGGTCACTATGGTATACTCTAGTAAAAATCCTTAAATCATGAAGCTTCGCTCGATGTAGGTACATACTGCCATTATAATACATGGGTTCACTATTCCATTTCGAAAATTATCTCGTCAAATTACTATGACAACTAGTCGATTATTCGTTTGAACGACGCGTTATTTACCCGAAAGTTGTTACGTCGATGGTTCATTTCATCGAATGTCTTTTAGTCGACGGTTTAAATGATGCCATACATAATTTATTATAATGGCCCTTTGGAATAACTATTTGATATAATGACATAATTATTTTTCTTTGATTTTTCTTAATAACGATTTATTAATGGTTAATGGATGCATTTCGTAATAAAAAACAATAGAGATAAGATTTTATTCACCAATCATCATGCTTTCTTCATAACTATATAATTCTTGCTAGTTTATCTGATATATAAAAAAAATATTTCTCTACTCACCTAAATAATCAGTATTCATACAATTTCCTTTTATAAATCAACAACTATATGCTACCGAAATCGAAACCGTTCTCGCATAACCAAATCCTTATAAAATTCATCAAATTGCAAGACCGGGTAAATGCTTACTTTGTACACTGCATTATTCGCGGCCCGCCCATAAAGTATCCCAAGATCCGGAGACTGGCACAACGAAAATTCTGCAAAATTTTCCTACAGGTCACTCAAAGGAAAATCAGTCCTCAAAGTAACAGTGTACGGTTGAGTTTGAATTAGCAAACGAGCTCTCGATTCGATGCAGCGTTGCATTCGCTTGAAGCGCACCAATTTGGATGATTTTGTTCAAGGCTTGTTAGGGTTGGAGCCTGCTCTTGGTTTCTGTTGCCAATTAAAATTTGGTATGATTTGGTTTGCTTGAGATACATCACGTACGAGCTTTGTGTGGTTTAGCGCGATTTGCTGTTTTGGACGGAATTGTACACTTTGTAGCTGCAACAGCAGTTTCGGTAATTTTAACGAGATGAAAACCACGTTTAGTTATTTTCCGTTCTTTGTGACTAAATAGACTAAAAAGTTCGACGGTACATGTAACCATTTTTTTTAGTTTTATCGTTCTCTCATTTTAGAAGTTACAGGGGCCCACACACATTTTACTTTGGAAGTGTCGCTCGCGCAAACTATTTAGTTTAAAAAAAATGATATTAGGAACATCATGATCATTTTTAAAGACCTATCCATGTGGGGTCTACTCCACACGTAAGGGTTTGATGAAAAAAAAAAGAGTTTCAGTTCGCAGTATGGGGAGCCCCAAAATTAATTGTTTTTTTTTTCTATTTTTGTATGAAAATCTTAATGCGGTTTACAGAATACATCTACTTACCAAGTTTAAACAGTATAATCCTTATAGTTTCGGTAAAAAATGGCTGTGGCATACGGACGGACAGACAGACAGACAATCATGACGAATCCATAAGGATTCCGTTTTTTGCCATTTGGCTACGGAACCCCAAAAACCAACATGGCGGTACTCTAACATCATCTTTAGAACAAAACTTAATATAATATTTGTCACGCACCCCGTTCCGTTCCCAACATAGTTTCCGACCGTAAAAACTAAAGTCACACATAAAACAGTTTATGATTGAATATTATCAGTTACACGGAGGCGATGCAACGCGCCATATATTTCTTCTTTACTACCGCACCGCAGTAAAACTTGCTTGTTGGAATGCTGAAAAGTTCGATACTGACTAACGTTTAGTGTCCAGGTTTGTATTTTGAATTTATGCGTATATTGACCTCAAAAGTTGTAGTCACAGAGCTTTACATTTCTAAGATTAATAAAAAGTAAAAGTCGAGAGTATCAGACTATGTCTCACTGCATCTCATACTTCTTACTGTGTGATTGAGTGATGAGCTTTAAGGTTATCCATGGTGTGAGTTAATTACAAGATAACGCATATGACAAATTGACACTTTCAAGGCGATACGGATCACCCATAAAATTTTATAATATGGCTCAGATAAGGGTAAAACGGTCACTCGCTACAAGGCGCAAGGCTTGTTCCTTTCAGGTAAGTAGAAAAAACTAAGGCATTTTATTGTTACGAATGTCTCGTCTGGAGTAACAAACAGTGCAGCAGGTCTTAGGTTATGGTGCTAAAAGGATTTTCTTCCGCAAAAAAGTCTTGGATAAGAGTACCAATCAACTTTTACCACAATCACGTCAACACAATAAATAGCCAATTTAATTACTACCATGAAGGCGTTAAATAAATGGCCAATAGCAAGTTAAATGCAGCCGGCGTTAATTTAACGCAAAACGACAGCGTGGAGATATTGACGTCAATAAAATTAACCAATTTGACAACGTGATGCAAATTTTGCAATTTATAAATTGCTATTATATATTCAGTTCGGTGCAACCATAGATGAACTATCCAGTAGAGAGTAAATGTCACATATTAAAATGAGTGTAACAATAGTGAGCAAAGGATCGAACAGTGTGTCGTAATGTCCTGTCGGAGATAAAGAAATGATAGTAATCAAATATTCATTAACCACAAAGAAATGTTGCATCTTATACCAGAGCATTATAAACTCTCGCTTTCTAGTCCCGAAAAAATAGATGCTGGATTTTTTTGTTATTACGTAGAAACACTTCTACCTATTCAAAGACTTAATGCAAACAAATGTCCGTGCTGGAATCAAATTTAACCAACGATACAAATTGGTCGTCGAATTAAAATTTGTTTGAAATTAGTTCAGTCTAACATGGCAGCGGCTCCCACGTTCCCTCTTGGTATGATTGGCAAAATCATAAACTTACTAAAGATAAATCAATTTAAGGAATACCTACTGTTTTCTATTGACTTCCTAGAAATAACTGTCTGAGTGTAGAATGGAGTTTATATTAATTTCACTAAAAAAACTTCTTTTGTTTCACAAGTAAGCTCACATCATAATATGATTATTACAACTCTGGTGAGTATTTCCTCTATGGGTGCGACGGATTATTCTGTTAGCGTGAATGCGTTGTCAATCGGTTTGATGTTATCGTTTTAATCTGGCCACCTTTGTGAAACAGTGGTTTGACCGCTACAGTTAATCCCAAAAGTCATACGAGTAGAATGCTCTGTGGTGCTGCTTTCTGGTAGAGAATTTTCAGAAGTTAGCTTACTAGTATTTAGAAGTAGTAGAACCATCCTATTTTACAGAACGAATGAGCCGGCTCGTCCGGGGAAGTACCACCCTCTCACAAGACACCAGCGTGAAATAATACTCGTAGTGACTACTATTGTGTTGCGTCTGGTTTGTAAGAGTACCGGAGGCCCACACCTCCCATACCCCCATATGCCGGCATCGCATCAGCGATCCCTCTGGTGTTGCAGAGGGATCGCTGATGGTGTGTTGCATTTTTATTTAGTTTTATTTATTTATTTTTAATAAAAACTTTATTGAGCACAAAATAAGGGTAACTGCATAGACCAACTGACTGATGCTTTTAGGTAAAGTTTCTTTCAATTAATTAGACCACATAGTATTTTCTTATCATCAATTCTCATTTCTGTTAATTGATGTTGTAATACATTTTCAAAATAAACATACTTCAACAACACCTGCATGCAAAAAATCCCTATTCAACCCACGGTACTATAAAAATAGAACCAACACTGAAAATACAAAAACAAATTCCGAACTAAGCCACTAGCAAACTCAGATCCGCTCCAAAGTTTCGACTATAATAAACCATTCTGTTAAAATAGCGAACAAAAAGCAAAGAATAAATCGATGCTTCATTTAATCACGACGATGGACGAAGTGGCCACTCGCTAATTGATTTAGTAATCGATATTCAGAAAGTTAACGCGATTGGAAACTAGTTGACGGGAGAAAAACTTGGGTGTTTAATAAGAAAGTTGGCGCTTGCCGTTGTGATCCGAGGAACTATTCAGAGATTTTATTTTCAAGTGAATTTTAGTTCGGGCTTATTATGAGCTTCTCTCATAGCAGTGTTTAGAAAAAAATGTTTATTTTTTTTATTTTATTTTTCTAAAAAAGGTTGTATAAATTACACGATTTTGTGTATTCAGTACTAGATAGGTTCCTATTTTATTCTCTAACGTTTTAATCATTTGGAATTGCCTAAAAATATAGTATAACTTCGCTTCGCTTCGCTTCCGCGGTTTCACCCTTTAATATTTTTTTTCAAATTCCCCCCCACTTCACCCCACATTTCCGGGTACCTATGTCATCCGGGGATAGTATAGCTTTCCAACGGCGACAGAATTTTTCAAATCGGTTCAAGAGTGTCAGAGCCTATTCAATACAAATAATAAATCAAATCTTTTCTCTATAAATTATTAGTAAAGCTATAGAGTTACCAACTAATTTTGAATCCGTTAAATATATTTGTACCCTTTACTTGTCATTTTTATAATCTAATTCAATTCTAAGATCACATGTGATTAATAAAACAAAAAATAAAATCAATAAAATCAAAATAGAAATTCCTTCTATCAAATAAAGCAAATATATTCCACATCCAACATCTTTACCCTAGTGCAATATCTGTAATAAGTCCAATATCTGCAAGACCAATGTGATCCAATCACAGAAATCATCAATTGAAACCTGCTGAATTCAAGAAAGCTTTTTAAAGAAACGCAAGGAAAACTACCTCGAGTTTCTCCTGAACCAGCAAATTGGTTAGTTTTGAGTCCGCGGAGGCATACGGCTGGCTCTACAGTTCAAGCTATGCTAAAAGCAGGAGAGTGCTATTTATTTACTTTTTTTTCATTGAAATTTTATACATCAAACGTGTCATTATGTCCCACTACAAGGTAATAGCTTTTGTCATTGCAATCAAGCCATCGGTGCAATGATAGATACTGGCTTATCACCACGCTCGTCAAATGCTGATTGGTGATCACTACCCCCAGATATGTCAGAAAAAAACTGGTACTTACAAGTTTTCTCGGCCCAGGTTTATACCTCAGGAACCTAAGATCATGGCCAGGTAATATTAAACATCTCGACCAACGAGGCCTTAATATTTACTCGTATAATGATCGAAGTTTAAATCTAGTCCTGGAATTTTGTTTTTTTATTTATATTTGGAATTTTTCCCTGCAATGTTACAATGTTATAATATTATATCGCTTTCAGTATACCAAATCATTAGATGGTTATAAGATTTTTCACCGGATTTAACTCAGACATTTTCCATGAACACTGAATCTCAAGGAAGATTAAATTAGTGTGAAACATAATATCTTTGATGTACTTTCTGTAGTTTCATACATTTCTTTGTTAAGATTTTTAACTAAGTTTAACTTATTTTATTATATTAATTAAACAGAAACTAACAGAAAAAATTCAAAATAAAAAATGAAATGCAAAGCGTGATATTTAGTTTGTCAGTGAGTATATTAATATTAGGATCAGGTATGGTAGTCTGGTGATGGATATATAAATTTATTACATCTTTCAAGGTACATTAATTCAAGATAAATAATGGGATTCGAATAACTACATGTTTGCAAAGATAGCTTGCACATTCTGCTTATATTAAGGAGGGCGTAAATTATTTTTATAAAAGGCTTCAAATTTTACTTGAATAAATTTTTACTCACACAAAAATATTTCGTTCCTAAAAAGAAAAAAGTGTTAAAAAGTCTTTTAATCTAAAAGTTGCGAATTGGAACGGGATAATAATCTAAGCAAAAATTCCTACAATGAACTGTGACTGCAAGTTCTCAGTTCTCAGATAGTTCGAAGAGTTTCGAGAAGTTGTTAACAGCCAGCGTCAAGCGTAGGATAACTCGTAGCGAGGGAATGCAGTTTGTCTGATTGCTGAAGCGATATTAACTGTCTTTCAAAGTTATTTTATAATTTTTTGATGTGATGATTGAGAATTCGGCTACCACTCCAAGGTCGCAGATTCGATCCTTTGCGTGCATGAACAATTGAACATGGTCTGTTTGCATCGATCTGGGTTTTGCTATGTATAATTGTAGTATGTAATATATACAAAAAAACGACTACAAACAAAATATGTACTGAAAGTTATTAAATAATTACATCCTTTGTATGTTTACTTTCAGTATATATTTGTGGTACTTTCGTTGATTCTAATACCCATAACATAAGTCCTTAAGCGACTTACTTCGAAACATAAAAAAGAACTTACCGTCGACTCAATATTCGAGCCTTTATTTTAAATGTTGTGGTATTATCTCACATATAATATATATTTTTTTATACCACATTGGTTGGCAGACCGACACTCAGTCCACCTGATGGTAAGCGGTTAGTGGCCTTTTCCATTGAGACACTTCATCAGGAAGCTTCGCTCAATGTGCTGCCAGACTGTAGGCTCATCTGATCTTCGAGCCATTAATTTCAAGTGTACCTTCTGGCTCCCACATTAATATTGCCGGAACACAGCCAGGGCTGTTATGGAAGCAGATTTCACCTGTGGGGGTGGTAGCTAGCCAGTCGGACTCTGAAAAAGTCCTACCACCAACCAGACCCTTGGCAGGAATGGAACTTACGGTTTTATACCCAAGCGGCTTAGCCACTGTTCCACGGAGGCGGTCAGAAATATCTTAAAGGAACATATGTAGTAGAACTCCGAATTTTGCAATTTGTATGCTTCTTTTATTGGTAGGCAGACACACAGTTCTTGTCCTATTGAATGTGCTGCCATACTGTAGGTTCCTTTAAAAATCTTCGAGCCTTACATTCAAAACGACCTAATTTAAATAAGAGTAAAATTAGCAGGCCAGAGTCCATTAGTGCATACATATATAGGTAACTACTGACCTAATTCTCGCGATAGTCGAGATTCATTATTTATGCACGAATTTTCACTAAACAGAATAAGGTTTCCTGTGTAGCATTTCACATCCTCACAATACTCATATACTCGTAACACCTTAAAGTAAACAATGGATTTTCCCAGGGCCAATTCTATGATTTTACAGGGGTCTCAAACCTTTGCCTTTCAAAGGGCAAAGGGTTGTGACAACGGAGGAATAACAATTATTTCGTATAAAGAACAAGTATATGCGAAAAAGAAAACTTAAATAGAAACTGACATTTTTTTATCTAGAATAACATTCATAGCATTATAAACACCCATTCAAACTGTCATATTCTTAAATTTTTTTTTATAAAGCTTTTAACGTTGTTTTTAATAATAAAAAATGTAAATGGTTCAGTGTTATAAATGTTATCAAGACGTCATCTCTAGATTCTGTAGCACCATACACTATCAAATCTCAACTGGATACAATGTTTGCTATAGTATAATACCTTATACACATTTAAGAATGATATCTAAATATAAGTACATACATAAATTAGTACATTAATCAAATAGTGCCATCTAGCCCCAAACTAGATTAGTTATTGACCACACGGATGGTCACTTCTTTTAGCTAAAATGTTCGCTACTGCATTACCGACCGTCATTTTTATAAAAATATGGAATTAAATTTGGTTTACCTACTGCTCTAAGTAATAAAGTATAAAATATACATCTTTATTTATATTTTCAAACGGAATTTTGAAAGGCTAATTTCTTAAAATATAAAAAAGGTATACATAGCAGTTTTGATATTTAGCTGATCTACTATACTACTGACCATTACTCAACTTTAGTGTAGTCAGTTCCGTTTTAGACTATTGTTTTAATGTTGATAACCCCTGTTTTTAAACAAAGAGGCCAAAGGGGTAACAATAATCCTTCCTCACAAGTGGGAACGGATGTAGCCTCTATTTGTCAGTTATGATCCCGATTTTAGTGTTTCAAAACAATGGACTCCTTTCAAAGGCCTTTCTTGAGTGACAAATGGGAGTAAGGTTCATTTCCTTAATCCGTCGGAACTTGATGTTCGGATCTGAATAGGGTATACAGGGGTTGGTATTGCGACCATTGAACTACAATTACTAGCGTATGTAAATATATAAATAAATATCCCTGGACATTATTCACACAGCGACATCTAGCCCCAAACTAAGCATAGCTTGTACAATGGGTGCTAGACAACGGATAAACATTACATATATACTTTTTTTGTAAGTACGTACATATTATACATAGAAACACCCAGACCGTTACAAACAAACATGTTCATGCACACAAATGTTTGTACCGTGCGGGGATCGAACCCGTGACCCTTGGTGTAATAGCCGACTTCTCAACCATTACACCAAACGGCTCGTCAAAAACTCAATCAACTCAATGATTACGACTTACAAACAATTTACTACAAGGTTCTAATGTGGTAGAGCCACGTTGCAGACAGTTTGCCTGCAACATGAATGGGCCGGCTCGACCGGGGAAGTACCACAGTCTCACAGAAGTCTGGCGTCATAATAATAGCCTAGCTATTGTGTTTCGTCTGGTGAGTGAGATAGCCGGAGGCCCAAACCCCCCCCCCCCCCTCCCCCACAACATGGAAGCGGCATTCAACAGTACAGTACCCCAGGAGGGTACCGGCGCAACCTGTGCCGGAGAATCCCTCCCTGAGATCTACTCAGGCTGCCCTACGTACTCTGGGGAGGGCAAAATTCCGCGTGTTGTCCAACGAGGGAAGAGCAATACTTCTACAGCACCACCACCTACACTCAAAGTGAATTTTGCTAATATTAGGGGAATTCACTCCAACCTAAACTCCGTCCATCATCACCTGGAGACGGAAAAGCCCGCCTTGCTCTTCCTAACGGAGACTCAGATATCGTCACCTGCGGACACGTCATACCTCAATTACCCCGGGTACAAAATTGAGCACAGATTTGTGCCTCACGCCGGTGTATGCGTGTACGTTAGGGACGATATCTGCGTCCGCCGTTTGGGCAACCTTGAAGGTAGAGACCTATCCACCATCTGGTTGCGAGTAGATTGCGACGACCACCCGCGCTTCTACTCGTGCCTTTATAGGTCTCACTCCGGTGAAGCGGAAACTGACCGGCTTCTCGAGCACTTGGAATCGGCAACTGATTCCCTGCTTCAACAGGTCCCGTCTGCGATTGTGACCATTATAGGGGACTTTAACGCCCATCACCAGGAATGGTTAAGGTCACAAAAAACTGACCACGCGGGCAGGTCTGTGTATGCCTTTGCCATGGCCTATGACCTGGAACAGATGGTCACATCCCCTACCCGTATACCAGATGTAGAGAGTCATGCGCCCTCTCTGCTGGACCTTCTGCTGACTTCCCATCCGGATGGCTACGTGGTTACCGTTGATGCCCCACTCGGGTCATCGGACCACTGCCTGATTCGGAGCGAGGTGCCACTCACGCGCCAACTGCGGCCTCGCTCAGCGGGCTGCCGCCGTGTGTGGCACTTTAAGTCAGCAGATTGGGATGGGATGCGGGCCTTCTTTTCATCCTATCCATGGGGGCAAATTTGCTTCTCGCATGAGGATCCGAGTGCAATTGCTGACGCTATAGCTGATGTGGTGCTTCAGGGCATGGAATTATTTATTCCAAGCTCAATGGTGCCAATAAGCGGTAAGTCCCAGCCCTGGTTTGTCCTTCCCTGCAAACAGGCTCACCGTCTTAAGCAGGATAAGTACCAAGCCTGGGCCGAAGCGGTTGCACGGAAGGATCCAAATGCTTGCGCATACAAAAGGGAATACAACTTTGCCTCCAGATCCCTAAAAAAGGTTGTGGCCAGGGCTAAGGCTGAACACATCGGCAGAATTGGGGAGAGACTGGCTCACCTTCCGTCAGGAACTCGTGCATTCTGGTCTCTCGCCAAAGCTGTCGAAGGGAACTTCAGTAAGCCATCTTTCCCCCCGCTACGTAAGGAGGGTGACGAATTGGCTCACGATGCAAGAGAGAAAGCAGATCTTCTGGGCTCTCTTTTTGCATCTAATTCCACCTTAGATGACGGGGAAAACCCACCGCCTACTATCCCGCGGTGCGATAGCTCCCTCAATGACATTTTGTTCACACAAAAACATGTCCGAAAAGCACTGTTTTCCTTGGACATAAATAAGTCAAGTGGGCCCGATGGCATTCCTCCTATCGTACTTAAGACCTGTGCTCCCGAGCTGGCACCAGTTCTAACGCGTCTATTCCGACTTTCGTATTCACTGGGGGTTGTGCCGACCGCATGGAAGACGGCCTTAGTACATCCGATCCCAAAAAAAGGTGACCGCTCAGATCCGGCCAATTACAGACCTATAAATAGCGATCACCTCCCTGCTTTCAAAAGTTATGGAGACCATCATAAACCGGCAGCTACTAGGATATCTGGAGGAAAACCAGCTGATCAGTGACCGTCAGTACGGATTTCGACGTGGACGGTCAGCTGGTGACCTCCTTGTCTACCTGACCCACCGATGGGCAGAAGCAATTGAAAGCAAAGGTGAAGCGCTGGCGGTCAGTTTGGACATAGCTAAAGCTTTTGATCGGGTGTGGCATAAGGCATTGTTGTCGAAGCTTCCCTCATATGGTCTGCCAACGAAACTATGCAAATGGGTCGCCAGCTTCCTAGCGGAGCGTAGCATCAAGGTTGTAGTTGACGGCTTCTGCTCTGACTTAAAACCGGTGAATGCTGGTGTCCCGCAAGGCTGTGTGCTATCCCCAACACTGTTTCTCCTGCATATCAATGACCTGTTACAAACCAGTAACATTCATTGCTATGCAGATGACAGTACGGGTGATACTTCTTACACCGGTCGTGCAAATGTTTCCAACGCACATGTGTTAGAAAGTCGGAACGGACTTGTGTCTCAGATGGTGACCTTCCTAAAAGATGTCTCCTCTTGGGGACGTCTTAACCTGGTCCAATTTAACCCGAAAAAGACACAAGTCTGTGCGTTTACCGCAAAAAAAACCGAATTTGTCGTTTCCCTCGATTTTGAGAGCACTCCTCTTGATAAACAACCGAGCATTGGGATTCTCGGCGTCGATATCTCGAGCGACGTTCAATTTCGCGGTCATCTGGAGGAAAAAGCTAAGCTTGCCTCAAAGAAATTAGGTGTCCTAGGTAAAGCAAGGTGGTATTTTACTCCGACTCATCGCCTCCAACTCTATAAAGCCCAAGTTCGGCCTCACATGGAGTACTGTTGTCATCTCTGGGCCGGAGCACCACAATACCAACTTCTGCCTTTTGACCGTATCCAACGTCGAGCAACCCGGATTGTCGGTGCCGAGAGTCTTGCCGGTTGCTTAGATCCTCTGGCATTGCGTAGAGACATTGCGTCCCTGTGCATCTTCTACCGCCTATATCATGGGGAGTGTTCCGAGGAATTATTTGGTTTGATTCCTGCTGCTAAATTCCACCACCGTACAACCCGCCACAAAATGCAGTTTCATCCAAACCACTTGGACGAGTGGCGTTCAACTACCGTACGTTTCTGCAGACATTTTCTGCCGCGCACGACTGCTCTATGGAACCAGCTTCCCGCAGCGGTGTTTCCAAGCCAATACGACATAAATACCTTCAAAAAGCGAGCATATTCCACCCTTAAAGGCGGGCAACGCGCCTGTGACCCTAAGGGGGTCCCGGGTGCTTATGGGCGGCGGTGATCACTTACCATCAGGTGACCCACTTGCTCGTTTGCCCCCCTATTACATAAAAAAAAAAAAAAAAAGGTTGCCGTTGTGGCATCAAGAAATCAGATCCTAAGATGTAGGTGATCAAATTATTGAAATAACTTCAACATTGACACAAAATGTTTGCGACCTCTGATTTATTCTCTAACTTCTGAGCCATGCCAAACGGTTCTTACTCTTTTTTGATCTTAAATGCTTGATAATCTAATACTTCTTAATCTATACTAATATTATAAAGAGGAAAGATTTGTTCGAAAACTACTGAACCGATTTGGAAAATTCTTTCACTGTTGAAAAGCTACACTATCCTCGAGTGACATAGGGTACTTTTGATCCCGGAAATATGGGGGAAGGGTGGTAACGCGACCTTTCGGATAATTGAAAAAAGACATACCACAAGGGTGAAATTGTAAACATTTAGATAAGTTGTTTTTTTTCTGGCATAGGTACCTATGTTATTAGGTGTATGCTCGGCAAATTAAAACACGTGTGTTTCCACCAGTATTCTCAAGTGTCTTACTTCCACATGAGCCTAAAAGGCTTTTGAGGCTAACCGCAGACAAGTTAAGTTACTGACGGGGTCTTATAGAATTCTTGTTAGTCCCTACTTGCCCTAGTTTTAAAGGATAAGGCAGGAAAAGGGTCATTGACTACGATATACAGTTGCCATTGCTAGCTCAAGCTTTATAAAATTACTTTAATACAGATGAGAAAGTTTTCTGACTTTAATTAATTTTGCTTTGCTTGGTTTTATTAATCTATTTAGCGAGTTATGTAATGCGAAACAAGTTATTGTAACTTATTCATTACACTTATTTATCAACAAGATATTCTCTAAAGAAGAAAATTGAAGATATAGCTTGAAACTCTATGTGCTATACTCGTATATAACCACAGACTAAATACCAATATTTCTCTATGTATATAACATGTAAAAGCCATATTAACACTCTGTCAAGTTTCATATAAATCGATTTAATTGTTTTTAAAACAAACTGACGTGACAAACATCCATCCATACTATTCAGTATATCTATAATATAAATAAATAAATATCCCTTGACATAATTCACACAGTCCTCTAACCCCAAAATAAGTACAGCTTGTATGTCCCCATTCTACGTCAAATTGTGTTATGAAAAAAAAAAATAGTGCCTGGTAGGTATTTTTATTTATAATAAGCCATCGCTTGACCACAAAGTTGGCCGATGTTAAACAACTATGTGGTCTATATTGGAGCACGCTTGTTCTGCAGAAAAAGCTCGTTAAAAGAGATCCAAGTTATAATGGTACTCGATCGAAATGTCATGTCGTAATATTTCTGTCCAATTAATTTTCTGGAAAAAAATCATCTCATTATATAATAAGACACTCCAAAGATAACAGGGCTCACAATGAGTGTAAAGTTACAACAGAAATCCGCAGCTATGCACACAGCTTCACAATAAAACTGAAACTAAAAGAAAAGTTCCGATCTCTCGAAAGACGAGAGTAAACAACTTTACTTCCTATTTGGGGAACAAATGGCGACGCTTTTGTCTCGCAACAGCTGTATGTATATTTCTTGTCTCTAGCTTATCGGTAATAACTTTGTGTTGCAGATGGTTAAGAGCAGTAAATATTAGTTCAATTACAGTCTTTTATTATAATAAAATAATATTGATAGACATTATTTTATTTACATTACAAGAATTATAAACGCCTCGATGGTGTAGTGGTTTAAGTACCGGGCCGAGATCTTGGGGTCCTGGGTTCAATTCCCGGGTCGACCTAACTTTGTGTTGGTTTTTTCGAACACAGTTTGGGTTTGTGATCACCCATCCGAATTTGGCAAGCGTGGTGATTAATCCAGTACCCATCATTGTAACGATAACTTGATTTCAAGGATGGAAGCGTTTGCCCTGCAGTGGGACATTAATAGGGTGATACCTAACTTTTTGATTTTACAAGAATTATGAAGCTCAAGCCAACAAGCCCTCTGGTGGTAAGCAGTTACCGTCATCTATGGACACTTGTAACACCAAAAGCATTACACGCGGTATAATTGTGACACTAAAGACTTGCGTATCTTCGACCCTGTAAATTAAAAATAACATAACGTTGGTTGCAAAAAAAAAAGCACAACTAGTCTTCCCCAATTGATCTCTGGAGACCTTACTCATCGACGGAAACAGCAAAACAGTATGCAGTCAACCTCTTTATTTGGTAGTGACCCTACCCAAAACGCCATGGGTGTGGGATTGTTTTTCAGCCTAAACTCCCCGGTTTCTCCTTCACACCCGATTGGAACGAGCCGGTGCCAGCCTTGTGGCTATTGACCAGCCCATCCCCGGGTACCCCGACTTGAGAGGCCCCAAAGCCAGGGTGGCGCCTAGGCAGGGACACCCGAGAAACTAGTTGACCCTTAGACTTGGCTCGGGCGACCTGTGCAATGCGGACGTTGGCCGTTGGGATCTACCCCCGCCCACAGGTCAACCTAGCCTGGACAAACATTTGAGTATGTTTCATATATGTTTGTTCCTTTCTATTCAAGTACTTACTTGCATTTTATTTTTGATGCTTTCGTTGATTTGGATTTCTAAGACAAATGTTTTGGTACTTATGATCAGTTCAATGCATGGCTCTACAACGCACCCTCCCTTGAAGTAGCCTGCGATCACACTATCTGGTATTTTGTGTCGTAGGCAGATCGTCCAATGGTCCACCCGCTTGGCCACTCTTAGTTCACCGGTTTGTGTCGTAGGCAGATCGTCCAATGGTCTACCTTATATTGGCCACTCTTAGTTCATCGGAGAGCAATTTAATGCTACTAACTCGCTACTAAGCTCTCCCCTACCGCGACAAAGCCTAGCTATCTCAGGAGAATATTGTCTAACATAGTAACAACTTAAAGCAAGCATGATTACGACGCCAGTCTTACTTAGAATATCATAAAAAATTACGACATTTAAGTATTTTGTTGTATGTTTTTACTTTATATTTTCTTAGGACTACAAAAAAGAATACCTAGAACCAAGAACTACTCGTAGTATTAAGAGTCCTAATGAATATTGTTTTACTTTACGAACATAAGACTTTATTAAAAAATTCCACTTAGTTTTGCTTTGTGTTTTACATTTATTTAAGTTTGAAGGTTTTTTTTTTATATAGCACTAGCGGCCGCCTCCGCTGTTTCGTCTGCGCGTAATTTCTTTTTTTAAATATCCCCCCCCCCCCTTTCTATGGGAACTGTGACATAGACAACCTATGTCACCCGGGGATAGTGTAGACAGTGAAAGAATTCCAACAGTGAAAGAATTTTTCAAATCGGGTAGTAATTTCGGAGCCTATTCAATACAAAAAAACAAATCTTTCCTATTTAAAATATTAGTATAGATTACATTAGTTTACCTCCTGTTAAGTGATCACCTAAATTTAATGTATTTTGGATCCGCGTGTCTGTCTGCTAATTACTGTAGTGACATAAAAAAACCGCCCCTGTAATACTAGCTCTATCTGTATTCTGGCAATATTTATGTAGAAGCCATTTAAAAAGTCAAAGGTCAGATTACCCTACAATTTGACTGCACATATATTAAGTTTCCTTCAATAGAATAGGCCGTAGCAGTTTGCAATAAGATACAAAATGCTCCATCGAACGAGACAAGAATATCAGCGGAATATTACAAAGAAGAAAGAACATTAACGGTAAGATAATGAAAATAAAAATAAAACCCAACTTAGCAATTCAAACCGGAATAATGGCTCGCACCTGCGTGTTTCGCAGACTGCATTTTTCACCGCAATGCATTGAAATTAATATGAATAAAGAGTTATTGGAATAATAAAAACCTTTGTAGGATTGCTAAAGGCGTTGTTGTTTTTTATTTTATCATTTCCCTCGATATTTCGCCCGCAACAATTGTAACTAACAATAAGTGTGGGTATTGGTATAACAGAAACTACCGCACATTTATTTATGATGGGAAAAAATTGTGAAATATCGCTTGAATATGGTTTTTCCGTGAACTTTTAGAGGTCCCTTGGCAGGTGTGTGAGACGACAAAGCAAAACTAAGTAGAGTCTCGGTGTAGTCTACTTCCCGTCATTGTAGTCTACATTCCATTTCGGAAATGATGCGTAATTACGAGGTAAATTTTTTGCAAGCCAATCTGCATTTGATGGTTGGTTAAGCATGGTGATTAAGCTAGTACCAATCATTATGAAGATGACTAAAATAAATGCCTTTGTACTCTAGTGGGACATTAATGAAGAGGCTGATGCTGACACAAATAAAACATATAAGCTAACGAAAGTGTTATTTCACTAAAGTTAACAGTCGTATTGCAAAACATCATCATCATCATCAGCCTATATACGTTCCCACTGCTGGGACACAGGCCTTATCTCAATTGTGAGATAGTGTGGGCCATACTCCACCACGCTGGCCTAGTGCGGGTTGGTGGAGTTTATATTGCAAAACGACGACACATAATAACTCTATTGGTGTTCATTTTATACAGAATCAACTTCACTTTTGTAACACCATTTACAAATTCACTCTTTGTTCGTTTTTGTTCTTGTTAGTTTAGATTTCACGGTTAAATGGTTCCAGCGTATCCAAATATACAGTGTTATCATGTCCGAACGGCGAATGGGCCGCCCTATATTCACGATCCATAGTATAATGGAAACGCGTTGAATAGCCTTTTAAAATGCAAAACTTGTTACGTATTCTGTTGATTTTGACACCTCTCCATGGTTACGTCAACCGATGAAATACTCAGATATCCTGTTTTCAAATATCACGCTAGGAATGTCCAGCTATATTCATGATATTCCAAAATGTTGGACTCGTTGACAGTTCGTTTGGATATTGTCGTATTTAGGTATTGATTCACAGGGACTGAAATTTTTCAGGTCAGCGAAACGTCACATTGTGTTCTGTTACTCTTTGATGGGTTTCCATTTTGTCGTGTTGTTAATTTTGTACTGACCGCTCTTGATCGTCATGTATAAGCACTGGTTTGGGCAGATGTAATTCGCCTTGCGATTGCACGCTACTCCTTCTCACACCTAATGTGTTGTTAAAGTCTAAATAGTGAGCACAATTCTGAGTACCGAAAAAAGATCCCCGAATAACGAGATCACGATCAGGTATACTTAAACGTTGTACCAAGAACCACGATAAATAAGGTCTTAAAATAGAAATGGACTCTGGGTCACCACTATTTACTACCTTCCTCCACCTATCATCAATTCGCCAAGTCATATGTCTATTCAGTCTTGAAATTCGGCAAACTCCAATGTCCCGAACTTTAGTTCTCCTTCGGATTTCAGCATTGCAGACTCAAAATAAAATGAATACTTTCGGAACAGAAAAGGAAAATCTTTATCTAAGATCTGTGAGAGATCTAAGATCTCAAGGACCGCAGCAAATACAATGTACTGTCTTGGAGTCTTGTAATTATTCTAGTGGAGACAATCACTTTGCTAGCGTGAATCATGTTAGTACAGTTTCTGTACGGTAATGTACGCATGGCAAGACTTGAAGCTAATATTTACTTGTGTTACTTTCCGCTGACTTGTATCCTTACATAATATGTTATGTCATCTGATTTCGTCTGTATTGCATTGCTATGGATGTTTTTAAAATTAAGAGAGAAGTATAAAACTGGACGTTTCAGCCATTTTCTGAATTATTACTGCTAAATAAAAAAATATCTTTTAACGATTCCATATGGTCAAATATGCCTCACTGGAAAAGGTTGCGGTAAATGCTTACCATCAAGTGGACTGCGTGCCAGTCTGCCAACTGATCTGACAAAAGAAGCTATTGATATTTTCTAATCGTGTTAGAGATTGCCATAAATTAAATATCATACGGAACCAATACTGAATAATCGATGTTCGTCCTCGCGTGCTTATCCTCGAGCATTGCAGTCATAAATATGAATTTACGACTACTAATACAGGGTGCGCGGTCTATGGAAACTGCATCTATCGTGATACTATCGGCTCTAATGAGTATTTTTTAAAATTATAAAGCACAGTTGACTGTTTTACTGCGACAAATTGTCTCTTTTATTTGCGTTTGGAGCGTTTGGTGACATGTGTAGTAATTCAAAACTAGGACGGCATAGTTAAGAATGAAAATTGTTTTTAATAACGCTATATTCACGGCTTTTCTAGAGCATTTTGCCATTCTGCACCACGTTTACCATGGGAAGTGTTCCGAAGGACTGATCGAGCTACCGTTAAAAGAAAGAAAGAAAGAAAGAAAAAAGTTTTATTTGGTTGTTTCATCTCCAAACATCTTGACCAAAAATATACTATCAACAGAATAAATTTTTGCCAGCAGAATTTACTTTAATCTCGTAATATTTATACTAAATTAAAGGCTCGAAGATGAGATGAGCCTACAGTCTGGCAGCAGCTGGTGAAGTGTCCCTCAATGTAATAGGCCGCAGTCATCGCTTACCATCAGGTGGGCTGCGTGCATGCCTGTCAACTGACGGGGTAAAAAAAAATTACGACAAAATCATCTAGAAAAGAGCACATTCCTTCCTTCAAGGTTGGCAGCGTCTATATAGATCTAGAGCGGAGCAGTAAATAAAAAAATAACCCGTACGTTTCAAATGAATAATTTTAAAATTTAGTAATATATAAACAGAAACTACAGAAGATTTGGTTGTTTTAAAAGTAAACTTCGCAGCCGCAACAGAACAATTCTCAACACGATGTAGTAAGTTGTTCCACAATACCTCTCAATATCTAACGTGTAATAAACTGCGCAGTGAACCGGTGAATTTATTATCAAAGTTCCGCGCCGGCGGATTCTTGCGCGGAACAACTCGCGTTCGAATGTGCATAACTTTACGTGTTAACGTACTAACTGGAGGCAATACATTTTAAATGGGCAGGGAAGAGACACGACTTGTGTAACTAGTAACTGTTTGCTGACATTAAAAATATTGACGCACAATATGATGATCTGTTAAAATTAACATTAAAAAATTCTTTATTCATAATATAGTCTTCAAAGAATAACGTATGAATCGTCGGTCTTTGTTTATGAATAACTAAATTGTTACCAGGTTTCAAAAAAAATAATGAAGCTATTAGGGAGATATTTATGTTGGTAATAGCTATAAACTAACAGCATTTTTACTATTCTAGTGTGGCTATACATACACAGCCTTAGTTTTACGTTTTTAAAGTTCCAAATTAGTGAGTTTCAAAAGTTTCAGTTTTATCTCTTTCATCACCAAAACCACCTCTATTATATGTATTTAAATAAATAATAACGTTTTACTTCTATTACTGAGTGTTTAGCAAAATTTATTCGTTTATGAATAATCAAAAGAATCAGAAAGTTTAAATAGTTCAATTAAACAATTAAAAATGTTCTGTTTCGACTTCGGATAAACACAGCCTTATGTTTTCCAATATCTTCTTATTTACTTTATTATCTTAAATAAGAAACCGTTGAATTTTATACTAGAGCTTCGAGTAGGTCGTGTATTTAATGCCTCAGAAGCGCGATAAAACTTTTCGAAAACATGTTCACTTCACCGCAGGCAATGGTCAGAGAAAATCTTGTTGCACAAGCATCACTCATAAAACGTAGTCTGGAGCTATAACTGAGAATCGAATCATTTTCCAATCGGAAAATATTATATACTATTCCTTCAAAACAGTGGGTAAAAAGCGCAACGTCTTAGGAGCGAAATAGCTCAGTCTCGGCAACGAAACTCCGTAAAGACATTGAATTTGGTTCGCAATTTCAAATGTTATCGCGTTTTTGAAAATATACTCGATTGAAAAGTAACTATTCCTTTTGTTGTGCTCTCAAAGAAGTTGGAGGCGCTTTACGTAACGAGGCAAAACGGCATCGGCGGTGATGGAAACCATCGAAGAAACCGAATGACTGTCCAAGTCATTATTATTATGGCTGTGTAGACACGATCAAATTGCTATGTTAAGGGTTACAGAATATTATTATGTAAAATGGCAGTCGTTCCAATGAATTTCGACGAACCATTTGGTGTTATGGTCGAGAAGTCGGCTTTTGCACCAGAGGTCGCGGGTTCGATCCCCGCACGGTACAAACATTTGTGTGCATGAACATGTCTGTTTGTATCGGTCCGGGTGTTTCTATGTATAATATGTATGTATTTACAAAAAAAAAGTATATAAGTAATATTTATCCGTTGTCTGGCACCCATAGCACAAGCTAATGCTTAGTTTGGGGCTAGATAGGTCTGTGTGAATAATGTCCAGAGATATTTATTTATTTATAATTCCAAAAACTGGACGTCAATCATGGTGGTTTCGCATTTATAATATTAGTATGGATTATTATTTGAATCCTTTTAAGGTTAAAGAGATGCACTTATAGAAACAAACTAAAAACTCCTCTTGACCCCTACCCCTTGTTCGACAGAGGTTATCTAACCATTCCCCCAATTAATAAAAGGTCCTTTTCAAATGACCCAACAGACTACTCAATAGGTACCATTATTCTTTTCGCCTCGAGATATAAATTAACACAAATGATTTAGTAACCAATTCTGTTTGTAAAATTCAAAACGATTATTCAGATCTAATTGAGTGGTTAATTTGATTAGTTAAAAGCTCTCGTCAAGGTAAGAGCCTTAGAAGAGTGGTCTATTAATATTCACCGTTTTACAAAATAAAATACGAGACCATTATACCTCATTGGGCGACAAATTGCCAGTTCCATTTTGAGTTTACGTTAAATACATCAAAGGTTAGTGAGCTTGAGAATAGTTTTATAAGAAAATAGCTGTGCAAACTAGCTTTTGTTATGTGAAATTTTAAAGGGATGATAGTATTTTTTGTTACTTGAAATAGTAGATTATTTGATGACTAAGAAATTAAGTTGTTTTTTTATACAACTTCAGTTGGCAGATAGACACGCAGCCCGCTTGATGAAAAGCGGTCACTGCGGCCTATTCCATTGAGGGACACTTCACCAAGAAGCGTTGCTCAATGTACTGCCAGGATATAAGCTCATCTGGTCTTCGAGCCCTTAGTTTCAGCCCAAGTTTCACCTTGGTAGCTGGCCAGTCGGACTATAAAAAAGTCCTACCACCAACCAGACACAAAGCGGGAATGAGAGGAAGCTGAGCATTCAAACCTACCAATAATATCAGCTATCTGTACATTAATTTTTCAAAAATCACTTTTAGCACAATTCTATTAGGTTTAAATATCGTTTGTTGTCATTTGTTCTCAAACAACAAATGAAAATGCACCTTTACGTCTTAACGTAAGGTTGATTTTTGTCAAAATGTTCAGATATTTTTTGCTGGTTTTGAACGCTCATCACTGACGATGATAAAAGAGTCTTAGCGCCAACCTCAAATTCAATTTTAAATGACTGAATACAAAAACGTGATGTGATTGTTTCCGTATTCCTCACTTATCAACGCGACTCGGCTCAAATGCTGTTTTGCATGCACATGCCTTTGTCATGGAGATACAGTCAGCGAGCTCACATCGATTCATGAAATCCGGAAACAGGAGACAAAGCCTATGGGATTAAATTTCAAGTAATTAATTATGGAAGCCATAAGATTTCTAAAAATTATTCGACTTTTTTATTTTCGAGAAAGAGATTTAGAGAAATGAGTGAGAGTCACCTGATGGTAAGTGAAAGTGCAAGTGGATAACTGTGATACTTTTATGGTCTAGTAGTAAGGTTTTTTTTATTGCAATGACAAGACGAGCAGATCGTACCAAACAGTAACTAAGCAGTTACAGTCTGGCACTGCCTGCACCCGCTACACCGAGACGACAGTTATTAGGTCTCATATACCGGTAATTTCACTAGCTTCAGTGCCCTTTCCCCGAAACACAGAAGTGCTTGACACACGTCTATTTGACGGGAAAATATCTGGTGGAACTTAGCAATTAAGTATCCATTTTTCACCCGACAAGCACGGAGGACAAGAGACGGTGCATGCCTTGGGGTGATTGACTAGCCCGTCATAGGAAATACCACCTGAGGAAATAGATCTCTTAAAATCAGAGGCTCGAAGATCAGATAATGGAGACTCCCAAGAGAAAAAAAAATTTAATTAAACAAAATAAAATTAATTTAAGAACTAAATAAACTTTTTGAGTTAATGCAAAACCCAGTTATTAGATAGTGCGACGGTCGCCCTTTATAAAAATGCTAATATAGTTAATTTTAAAAATTCAATTTCGTTTTTCAATTCAATTTTGAATTTGATTTTTATTTATGCGCAAATATTTTTATGTTACATTTATAAGGTATTGGCGCTAATATATTTTTTATACAATTCTTCAATTCTTCGTAACTTTTCCCAAAAGTGGGGAACATAATTAACTTAAAAAAAAAACTCTGGATATTATTGCCACATTTTTGTAAATACATACATATTATACATAGAAACACCCAGACCGATACAAACAGTAACAGTGTGGGAGCAAGTACACTTGAAATTAATGGCTCGAAGATCAGATGAGCTACAGTCTGGCAGCACTTTGAGCGACGCTTCCTGATGAGGTGTCCCTCAGTGGACTAGGCCGAAGTAACCGCTTACCATCAGGTGGGCTGCGTGTCTGTCTGCCAACTGATTGTGGTATAAAAAAATGTTTGTACCGTGCGGGAATCAAACCCGCCACCTCTGGTGTAATAGCTGACTTCTCAACCATTACACCAAATGGCTCATCAAACTTATGCTGGCCATACACCATCAAGCCTATCGTCAAATCGGCTTGATCCAATCGATTGGATCAAGCCAATTTGACCGTGTGTGGGCGTGGATTGGCTTGATAACTCGAGTTGTCAAGCCAATCCACACCCACACACGGTCAAATTGTATGGCCAGCATTACATTACTCAGGTGTCTTTCTAACGCATTTATCTCCATTTTTTAAAAAATAAAGATAGAACACATTTAATATTTCCAACAATGGGTTGTATGAATAAAAGCATGCACTAAAACAGTTGTGTGGGCGCCATATTAACAGATTCAAGATGAGGAAATTCTTTTGCTGCTGTATAAAAATGCAATTCAGAAATGTCACTGCACTGGGAGAGGTTACTGCAATTTTCGCGACACAGAACAGACGACGAAATAAGTTGCCAAGTGAAATCGACACTGGGTTATTTTGTTGTAATGTATTGAGTATTTTAATTTGTGCATTTTAAGATTATCTCAACTTTCAAGTTGTCAATATCATAGAATAAATTGAATGTTATATCTTGGAGTCTCAGAGGAGCTTGGGCGCACATTGTGCGATGTTACCATGTAAATTGGTTTATGGAATATGCCGCAGTGGCCGCTTACCATCAGGTGGGTTGCGTGTTTGTCTGCCAACTAAAGTAATAAAAAAGTGTCCCTCGATGAAATAGCACTTACTATGAGATGGAATGGGCTGCATGGCTCATTGTTAGATACTTATATTCGTCGGTTGCCATCTGGATGCTTCCTACTAATAATTTAATAAATAGATAAATATTTGACCACATCACATACATTGATCTGACTATAAAGTAAGTAGCGTTAGCACTTGTGTTAAGGGTAGGTATCAGTAACAACGAAGGGACTACAAATGAATACTTAAAAACAGACAAACATCCACACACAGAACAAATACAAATGTTCATCACTTATGTGTTTGTCCTGGGTGGGATTCGAACCCACGACCCCTGGCGCATAGGGCAGGATCACTACTAAATGCGCCATCGGGCCAATCTAATATTCCTCTGAAGAACGATTTTATTTGACGTATCGGTAAAAGTGATGCCATTACTCAAAGTCCTCTAATCATCATGTCTTTTGTTTCAAGTGAATTGACTTCCACATCAAACTGGTGTGCCAAAGCCATTTAGAGCGGTCATCTATGAAAATAATTGGCTCCGGTCATGCGTCTGACAACCCCACAGGAAACGGTGCTCCTTTGTAACCAAAAGTAAAGTAACATGCTATTAATGAACCAAAGAGGGAAATAAACTTATCAACGTTGAAATCGTAACGTAATTACTATTTTTATCAATGAAGTTATTATTTGATCAATTAAGTTATTATTATTATTTTTATGTAGTATCACAGAGTCGGCCGTAGGCATTTGGTTGCATGCGGCTACAAAAAAATACTGGACGTTGTACGTCCACCGTCCACACTGTTGGTCTAGTGGATCAAGTACCGGGGGAGATATCGGGGTTCGTAGTTCAATTCCCGTGTTGAGCTAGCTTTGTAATCACCAATCCCCATTTGGCAAGTGTGGTGATTAAACCTGTACCCATCATTGTAACGACAACTTGTTTTCAATGATGAAGGCGTTTGCCTTGCAGTGGAACATTAATAGGATGATACTTTACATCCGCATGGGGGAACAGATTTACCAACAATTGCTTACATAATACCATATCTGTAATATTTTGAGTAGGAGACACATCTCGCCTTCTTGTAAAGTGGAACAACTTGATTAAAGTTGAAACGTTTGTCTTTCGGCACCATTGTATCACCGTGGAGAATACACTCTCACGTACCAAAAAGTTCGGCTACTTCTAACTTACGCCTTACTATTAAAATGGTTAAGTCGTTGGTATTATGTAGGTATAACTGGATTCCGCTAGTAACTTTCCTGGCATGTAAATGGTCCATGCGTTGATCGAAATTCAGATGCAGATCTATATAACTCTAAAGTTTTATTTAGTTTATTCGAAAGTAAAAACATCCAATCGTCCAATATCCCCTCAAACTTTTGCATTTATAATACAAGCTTGCGCTCCTACTTTTACGAGAAACGCGGATCCGCGGGACCGCAACCGAGGCGGGTGCGGGTGAAAACAGCTCCGTGAGTTCCTAGCCTGAGGATTGACGAAACCGTGTAAATAATGTCAAGAGATTTTTTAAGCTATTGCATAGCTTTTATCGCGGGCTTTGAGCGCGGCGACTGAATCAAGAAATTCCGTAACGAAAATAAACCTAAGGAAAAAACCTGAGACTCGTTTAACGTCGTGTCAGTTCGGCAGACTTCGGCACAGTGTTTGTGTGCGTGCGACTAATGCGTGTAGACTGTACGAAGCTCGCACGGATCTAGTCGAGCTATTCGTTCGGAGCAGCTCGTCTCGATAAGTTGATAAAAATGCTATGCAAAAGCTTAACCGCGGGCGGGCAGTCCCCGAGTGCCACACGTATTTTTTTATTTTTTTATGACTTAGGTATGCTACTTTTTATCACTTTACCATGCGTTTACCAAACATACTTTTTGCATACTACCCTAAAATAAAATGTCCGTCTCTTCGTTAACTTTCCTACACCAATATAAAGATTTCATCTCGTCAAGCCAAGATAAAAGTTGACCCATAGTGTGTGAATAATGAATGGAAAAGACGTAATCGACGTCTCGAGGCGTCCCCTACTCTTGCTTAGATAAAAAAAGGGACTAAGTGATGAGATAACCGTAATGAAAACTAATAGAGGGCAAAAATATCAGAAAAATACCTTTTTAGGTTATCAAAACATAAAAAATAATGAAGATCCAAAAATAGGAAAAATATTTTTGTCACTACCTCGCTTTACCTTTAATATCTTATATTACTTGCTTAGTTAATTGAGTCTTATACATATCCTCATCAACGAATGATCGTTTCTAGACTTATGTTATTACTATTACTGTGACTTGATTGAGGCCTGGAAATAACTTTTTTTAACGGAAGAATGTGCTTAAGCTCTAAGCACAGACTAGCAAGACTTCCTACTGGCAGTCAACCTCGATGAACATCTTTAGCCCTTAGTTTACATACACTTATGTTACTACGGACTAAATATGTTTGTTTCACTACCTATTAAACATCCCCGGTTTTCCTTTAATTCCCGAGAATTTTGAGCCAATGGACATTGGACAATGGACAAGACGGACGTCTTGTGGCAATTTATAATTTAAGTCGGAATCTTTCCACAATTTTGAATATGATCTGGTTTGCTAAGTTGCTGAAATTCATATAGGTGGCATGCAGGTTGTTTAATTAGTATTCAATTCTAAAGATACTATGTGTATATAATACGTACTTGTTGTATTGCCTTAAAATAATAACGACCTAGTTAGTCCAGTTCTCGTGGCTGCGTGTCGGGTCCGAATGTTTTTATGTATTTATTATAGGAGTAGTACAAATGGCCCTGAATAGGCGAGCATGTACGCATTTTTATTGTTTTCAGCACGCACGTAATGTTGCTTGAATTTAATAATTACTTTGTTTTTTAATAAACGCTGTATTTTCGGCGATATCAGAGCAATCGGTGGTGGCCTGATAGTTTGAGAGATAAACAAATTGATTTTGTTTTTAGATTACATAGTGTTTTTATATTCTGGGATATGACTTCTATTATAGCGGCATATCTATTCATCTATCTAAATAACCCATGTCCACTGTGAGTGAATATAGGCCTTCCTGCCGGTCTTTCACGCCAGCCATTTCAATCATCATCGCCCGAGATTCATCCAGCTGACACAATTGACTTGTCGATTGATATAATTGTATTATCATCCTTCTGATTATGTCCAAGAACTCCCAGACATCATCGATTGTCAAAATTTTCCTGCAAATAATTAAAAATGTTTATATCTAAAATTTTAAATTTTAAGTTGGTTTCGGCCCAAATAGTTTGACTCTGAAAATACTTGTCGAAATCAGGGTAGCAAAATATATCCGTACAAAAGAATTTTGTAGAACTTTCAAATATTATTACAAAAAACGCTTTTATGAAAGTCATTGAAATATTGAATAGTCCCTTTTGTGGTATAAATACCTTTAAAATTATTTATACCTCCCCTGCTCATTCACACAGATGTAAACATTTCCTTAAATCATTTACGTTTTGTCAAAGCTGCCGACTAATTAGGGAGTTGCTAATTACATCAGGGCCAAGTTCGTAGGCGGGTATAATTCACTTTTATCCAATTAAAGAGAAGAAACAACAAACGGACGAGTATGACTCCGCGAAGAAGGCACCTGTTGCCGAATAATTTACTGGACCTTTAAGAACAAGGGTTTTCCTCTCACTTTCCTTGATTTCTGATCCTGCCACAATTTAACCTTCATAAAAAAAAATTAAGCTTTTTTTATGTCAGAGGCACAAACGAGCCACCAGGTCGCCTGATGGTAAGCAATCACCGCCGCCAATGGACATCTGCAACACAAGACGATCGCTGATGCGTTGCCGGCCTATGGGAGAATGGGGGGTGTGGGCCTCCGGCACTTTGACAAAATAGACGAAACACAATAGTAGTCAGTATTATTTAACGCTGGTGTTATGTAAGAGGGCGGTAGTTCCCCGGACAGACGAGCCGGCCCATTCGACCCCTACTTAAACCACTATCAAAACCATTATCAAGGAAATCAATAATAAAATTGGGAAATATGTATATTAACGTAAATCTGTGCAACAAGATTTATTTCCTCTTTCGGCATATCAAAGGGCAAGTTGAAAACAAAAGGCGTCACACGTCACCTAAATAAATTAAGAAACGCAATTTAATATTAAATTCCGCACCAAACGTTATCGCAGTAAAATTTAGCGCCAACACCCAGACATACCCTCTTACAAATTTTACTATAAATAAGATGCTGTATAGAAAATTACGAGAGGGGAATGCAAAGAGGCCAGATGTCCCCAATTAGGTAGAATTTCCTTTGGACTGGGGCATTTTTCAATTTGATCTGTAAGAATAACAAGTAGGGAATTATATTAACTCTGATTTGTGCTAATTGAAAAAGTGTAAACGGTGAGGGTGAAAGTTTCACGGATTTTTTTTATTTCTACAAATTACATTCAAGTACTTCCGAGTATTTTCATTGAGTTGGTTTTATCGGAGTTGCGAAGAAATTTTGGATTTGTGTTTCTTGTTACGAGAAATTTTTGACGTTTTAATTGTATCTTATAGCTCCTTTTCTTCACGGTATCTATATAAATAAAAATGAATTGATGTGCGTTAGTCTCGCTAAAACTCGAGAACAACTGAACCGATTTGACTAATATTAGTCTTGAAATATTCGTGGAAGTCCAGGGAAGGTTTGAATGATGAGAAAATGTAAAAAAAAAACAGGGTGTAAATTAATATGGTTTTAAGAGGTAGTGATACAAAGTTACCCGGGTTAGCTAGTTGATAATGATAATTATTTTTTGGCGACCAATCTTTGCGATCAACAAGTGAGTTTGCAAACACACGTGCACTCTCTTTTCTCTCATTCTCAAAGCAGGGTGGGACAGCAATCTGACACAACCAACCAGAGATTAGGCGCAGAACCTATGGCTTTACGTGCGCCTACATGAATAAAATTTCACGAGCGCATAATTATTTCTTAGCAAATCCTTTATAATATTGCTTTAGTTTTATTTACTAATAATAACATACTAAATTAATGTGCGACAAAAACGCAAACCATTAGTAATAAAATGTTGAAAACGCATAAAAACGACGGTAATTATTTATGTCTGTTTGTCGGTAGTTTTCAAATTCCTTTACGTGCGTGTTCTGAATCGTTAGTTGGAGCCTGATAAGCAACGCCACATTAATAATTGTTGACATTAGACACAGAAGCGCATACATGAGGGAATTTTAGGTTCATTTTTCATGGGCAACGACGTGAAAATTGGATCTTAACTCTTATTTCCCTTAGGAATTTAGACTTGCGGCTTATTTAATACATTTTGTGATCAGGGAAGACAAATAAGCAATTTTAATAACACTTAGTATTTATGAAAGATGAAATATAAAGAACTATAAATTTATCACCATTAGTTTCTCTGAGAACACGCGAAGCAAGATTAAATTTAGTTTTAGTGGCTGTATTATGTAAACAATTATATTTCGGTAAGGAGTAAAGAGGAAGGTAAAGTTAGTAGTAAAATTAGTATACTTATGTTTATTTTAGGATTAGTTTGGATCGTGGACAATGGTTGTTATCAAGTAGACAGTTATGAAACCTTAAAATTTTTAAGTGCGCTCTTAATGCCCACGTTAGCCGCTTTCGATTGTGCGATATTCTTAACATTAAGGTGATAAAAAATTATAAAGAACCTAGAATAAAGATAGTACTCCGTAAAACAGAATGTCCTACAGGATCACCGTAAACTATGCCAAAAAAAAAAAAAGAAAAAGTCTATACTAATAATAGAAAGAGGAAAGATTTGTTTGTTTGTTTGTTTGTATTGAATAGGCTCCGAAACTACTGAACCGATTTGAAAAATTCTTTCACTGTTGGAAAGCTACACTGTCCCCGGTGAACATAGGGTACTTTTTTCCCGGAAATGTGGGGGCAAGGGGGGATATTTGAAAAATGAAATTACGCGCGGGTGAAACCGCGGGCGGAAGGCTAGTATGAAATAAATACCTTTTAATCGCGAGTGTACTAGTATTAATCATAAAACATTAATGTAACAACAAAATGACAACACCTTCCTAATCCACAATAAATTTGATGGCTCCAAAATCCAACGCTTATCTGATGAAATAAAATTACGGAAGTATTTTTCTACCATAAACGTTATTAACTTTTATTTGACATTAACGTTAAAGATAAAAGTGATGAATTTCTCCGGACAATTAATCATTGCTTCGTCCGAAATTATTGTTTAGAAATCAAGTCCATAGGAACAATTCAAAGGATTTGATTACGGTCGAGGACGCACATCAATCATTCGTATCCGCTATGACATTTGTGACGTCATCAATTCAATTGTGTCTATTCTACGCAATTCAGCTCGGTTAGGTTTACTTACAGCCGCATCTGTAAATTGTAAATAAATAAAAAAAAAAGATTATTTTGTGTCACTTCAGTAAGCAGACAGGTATGTAACCCAACAGATGGTAAGCAGCCACTTTTTTTCCGGACCTGCATCGCCGTCGGCGGCGTCTCTGGACTAGGACAGACCCTGACAACCAGAGACACCGCAGACTTAGCCTTAAGTGTGGTCCTTGGGAGATTATTATAAGTGGGGACATTAATAGTATAAGAATCTGTAAGTTTTTTTTTTATACTAGGTCAGTTGGCAGACAGACACGCAGCCCACCTGATGGTAAGCGGTCACTGCGGCCTATTTCATTGAGGGACACTTCTCCAGGAAGCATCGCTCAATGTGCTGCCAGACTGTAGGCTCATCTGATCTTCGAGCCTTTGATTTCAAGTGTACTGGCTCCCACATTAATTTTTCCGGAACACAGC
Organism: Mecyna flavalis; assembly: GCA_949319885.1. Lineage (NCBI taxonomy): Eukaryota > Metazoa > Arthropoda > Insecta > Lepidoptera > Crambidae > Mecyna > Mecyna flavalis. The sequence goes on along the minus strand of OX439407.1, from coordinate 14,383,942 downwards.
CAGAGCTGTTATGGCGGTAAATTTCACCTGTGGGGGTGGTAGCTAGTACCGTAAGAAAAGACGAGGTTTGACGGTCATTACACCACTGAAAAGTCCATGACATCTATCTTAAGATCTGTCAAGGGTACTGTCGTTTACAATCAACGTAATAGAAACATTGCGGGTTTAATCCGCGCGGCGACATCAATCATTCGAACGGATCTGTAGTGACGTGACGTCAGTCTAATCGTGACGCCTACTCAGTTATAGATAGGCCATTCGGATTATTCTCACTAGTTCCAATCAAAAAAGTTCCGGCAGAACTAGTGGTACTTTTTTTCGATGTAGTTGAGTATAGGCTTAGAGTATAGGCTACTTTACTTTGTTGTAAGTATAAAACCTGTACTGTGTTGTAAACACAATTATGTTTTATAAGAAGCTTAATTATTAAACACCGGGAAAAATAAAAAAAATATCTTAAAATCTTTTTAGGATATATCAAGAGAAATCAAATGTTCGGTCTTATAAATAAATTGTAGTTTGTACAGTGTACTTATTACGTTTTTCGTTTGATTAAAGTTTTTCATTACTCGAAAAGGATGCTATTTTAATGATCTCTATAACAAAAATAAAATTTTAATCAAAATTAACCGCTTTTGATTAAATCGACGATAAAAATATAATAAAGCTAGTGACATTTTTACAAACTGGTTTAAAGCTTTTAAAAGGTTCACAACTTCTGAAAAGATAATTAGACCGAATATAATTATGTATTATGTCCAATTGCCCATCGTCTTATTACCTTTATTTTAATTCTACTAACAGATTAGCCTAATTGCTGATAAGTGATTATAATTGAAAAACATAGAGTAATAAAAACGAAAAAACAGACATTTATACTCATATCGCAAACTAAATTAAAATAGGCAGTTGTCTTGGGAATACAGTATTACGTGATAGCTTTGGTAAAGTAAATAAAACTACATTGACGAAGGTACCCCCAGAGGGAGTATTATTTAGATATAAGCACATACATAGAAATGGACTTAAGTGCAAATAGACCTCTAATCTACATAGTATACTTTCATATTCTCAGTGGACACTGGAGTAAAGTTTTGAGATTTAATAATAACAAATATCTCTAGACATAATTAAGTCACACAGCGCCATTTAGCCCCAAACTAAGCATTAGCTTGTGCTATGGGTGCCAGAGTCAGACAACAGATAAACATTACGTTTAATTTTTTTTTGTAATACATACATAATATCATACACACACCCAGACCAATACAAACAGACAATACATGTCATGTTCATGCACACAAATGTTTGTACAGTGCGGGGATCGAACCCGCGACTTTTGGTATAATAGCCCACTTCTCAACCATTACACCAAATGGATCATCAATTTAATTAAAATTAAAATTTAGCTTGCAAAAGATCCTTTTAGTAACTTTTTAGGTAAGTTAGATAATTAATGTAAAAGCAGGTTAACATTGAGTGGAGAGACTTACGTATGAGAAGGCATTCTAGCTTAAAGTTTGAAAGAGCTCGCAAGCCAGTTAGCAAAGTGATCTGCACGCGCTATCATAATATACGACATCACAACACACATCAATCGGTTTTGGCTGCGTTTCGGCAATATTAATGTGGAAACCAGTACACTTAAAATCTATAGCTCGAAGATTAAACCTACAGTGGCAGTACATATGTAGAGTAACGGTATCGCCTAAAATATTAGGCCGCATTGCCCACTTACAATCAGGTAGGCTGTGTGCCTGTCTGACAAATGACTATAATTGTTGTTTGGAGTATTTAAATGTAACCAAGACAACTATATTATTATAATATTAACATCACTGAGCAATACTGGCAACCGTCCAGCCAGTATGTGCTATGAGACAACGAAAACTTTTGTCTCATCTTAACTTTTACATCTACAGTACATGAACTAATTTTTTTACGTGATCTTTTAAATTCAATTAAAGTCACGAAATCCCTAATCCGGAAAATCATAACCGGCGCGTGTATTGTCCAGCGAATTAAATTAACCCTTAAATAAAGCTGCGAAATTACACAGAGCAATTAGGTCGAAGCGACCGAGCAATTTAGGGTTAGAATTAAAATATCACAGCATCCCGTCGCGGGGACGGGTGGGGCGGAAATTTTCATCTACGTCACTGGTTTTTTTTTTCCTAAACCCATTCCGGGGGTTTAAATTTTAATTATGCCGCGTACATTTTGGAAGAACAAAAGAATTTTTAAAGTTGGCGAGAGAAAAAAATGTTGTTGACTCGGAGCGGTCTCACATGAAAATGGAATTCGCTTAAAGGGCCACCAGTACAGATGGCAGAGAAATAACTGGGCCGGGACCACCCTTAACCCTTTTCACGGTATTTTTTTCATGTGAATGTTAAAATTACTAAAATACCACACGCACATCAAACGTGGAAGAAAAAGACACGGACAATTTTGAGGTTTTCCTTTTTTCTTTTTAAAATGTTATGAGAATTTATTTAAAAATAGGACATACGTTGTCCTATTCTTTCTTCTTTTTTTTTGTTATTATTTTTCTTGTTAATTCCGATGTTATAAGCGTCCATATTAAACTGTCACTGGGATGGCAGTATGCTTAATTCAAAGCCATCCTTGTCGTATAAAAAAGTCACAAGCAGCAAAGTATTTCAGTTATCAAAGTGGTATGTCTTTGCTGACCCTACATTTTCAATATACGACTTAAAGCATCTTGCCAGATGAGATTACTGATAAGTTGAATTTTTCAAGCTAACCCATGTTATATCCGCGATTCGGTAATTTCGGACGCTTCAAAAATATGGTAAAAAGTTATTGCTTCCTCACTATCGTGTGGTTTTTATCGACCCTTAGGCCTCGGCCTCGAATTTCGCGGCAGCGGGGCAGGAGGGGCAGCGGCGAGATGTTTTGTATGGAATCCCATAGACCCATTCTCGAACACAGCGGGGCGGGAGCGGTAGCGCACGCAGGCGCACTGCGGTTCACCGCTTGTCAGTGAGCATCGTGCCGCTCTTGCCGCCCCGCTACCGCGAAATTCGAGGCCTTATTGGTTACGACTGGCTCAATAGTGCATTTTAATAATGACTCTGTCCTAAAGCTTTGGTCCTTGGGTTGGAATTCCTCGACAAAATATTGTGATTGAGATTTGGACAAGTGTGCTTAAGATTTTTTTACTGTCTTCAAAAAAGAAGTACGTTTTTAATTACACTGTATTTTTTGTGTGTTATAACTTCTTACTTATATTATACTTTTTAAGCTCAAATGCTGGTCCCAGTGATGTGGCTTAATTTAATTTAAAAACAAGATATGATTGTGTAGTGACTCTATTTTATGCAAATGTTTATGTGATGAACATTAATTTTGTGTTTGGTCTGTATCTGGGTTTCTTTTCTAGTTAAGTACATATTGGTAGTACCTTTGTTATTTCTGATACCTTTCCATAACACAAGTTTTATTTAGTAGGTCAGATTAACGTGACGCTGTCCGAAATTAATATTTTTCTTGTCAAACTTTTGATGAGTCATACATTTTAAGCTTCCACGTCCTTATTACAAATAGTGTAAAATATTTAAATAGCCCGGTACATGTCATTGCCATTATCTGAATCAAGAACTACTAAAACTTAATAACTTGAAGTTTAATACTGAATACAGCACTAAGGCAATTTATTACCCAAAGTTTTCCTTCCACATCACCGGCTTCTAGTTATTCGGAGATGTTTGTTCAGCATAACTTAGGTCAAACTTAGTCTAAGTTTTTGACTAAAGCACACTTAAGCATCACGAGAACATTATTTCCAGTGCTGCGTTCATTGAGCGATGCTACGTGGCAGTATGACTTTTAAATCTCTATGGAACAGGACGTAATAAATATCCTTAATAATACATAGACTAATGGTAATAATAACGCACAGATTTAAAACCAGGAGGTCATAGATTTGTCTTTCTGTCTTTTCAGAAACTTCAGAGTTTAACTGGTTAGTTAGTACCCCCACATGACCGGCAAAATAGTTTTGGTTGTGTTTCGGCAGTATTTATGACGTAGTTAATTCACTTGAAATCAAAGGCTCGAAGATGAGTGAATAAAAAGTCTTGTCAAAACTACCAACCCACATAGACAGTAGAAACTGGGTGACATATCTAAGAAAGCAATTTTTGAGGCGTAGGCGGGCGATGCCTCAGTTTTTCCAATACGACAGTGTAAATATTTCAACGAGTTAGTATATTTTACCGTACCATCGAGCACAAACACCGCTGAAAGCATTACTGTGTTCGAGCACACGTACGCGGTACCACGTGACGTTCTTATAACAAGCTTATTGTTTCTGCAAAGAGAATAAAGAAAATGATAAGTGAGCGATGGGAATAATAAGTGATTACACTGTTTTTTTTTTGCGATTGAAAGAAAGAAAACTTTTTATTAAGTACCAAGAAACTAGGTAAGTAATATTAATAATTTATATCAATAAACATGGACACGGCTAAGCACGTACAGTGTAGGTACACTAATATTCACATGGTTTATTTTTATTATCAGCTTTCAATCCAATGAGAAAGCGAAAATCATACCAAAGATCTCTAGCATTTATTGGATTGATAAATAAAATCATAAATGTGTTAATATAGTACTTGATAATGCGGAGTATCAAACATCTTTTAGATCAAAACAGGTCTAACATAACCAATCCCCAGAGCTGTACAAGTCATCACGCCATCTTTTGCAGGGTCCAATAAAGTAGGATAAATATAAGAAATAATATAAAAACCTTTACAGCTTGTATGAGACCGCAGTGCCTCAATATCCAATGACGTTGCCAGGTGAACTCCCTTGGCGGTCGTTCGCTTCCACTGCCCTGAGAACGTCGATTACTCTTACTACCACATGCAATATTTATTCTTATTATACACGGTGAGTATAATGGTGGGGCGATCCGGCTCGAAGGACCAAATTAATGAGCTACAGAAACTTTCGGTTGAAACTAATAATTGAATTGTAGTTTTGCTGCGTAATTGTTACTATTAATTCTCTGTCTAGAGTTTAGGAGTCAAGTAAATTCTCAATTTGTTTTTAAGATTTTACATTTTCTTGGTATTTTGGTTAAAATCTAAGCATAAGTACGAGATAAGGACGAGCTATTTGGTGTAATGGTCGAGAAGTCGACTATTACACCAGAGGTCGCGGGTTCGATCCCCGCACGGTACAAACATTTGTTTGCATGAACATGTCTGTTTGTATCGGTCTGGGTGTTTCTATGACTAATATGTATGTATTTACAAAAAAAGAAGTATATAAGTAATGTTTATCCGTTGTCTAGCAACCATAGCACAAGCTAATGCTTAGTTTGGGGCTAGATGGCGCTGTGTGAATATGACCAGAGAAATAAGTTAAACCTAAGTATTTTCTTGAAACTGAAATGTTTGCCTAGCCTAAGAACTTTTAGTAATAAGTAGATCATCACTATAATAATATTATTTCTGTACTTAGAGATAAGATGAACACTTAACGATAATTATCTATTAAGACTATAAAGGTCAAGTCATTATTAACAAAAACTTCATTATTAAGCATCAGACATTGTGCTGATAAACATACTTCTGGATATATTTTTATACTAGTTAAGTTGGCAGACAGACACGCAGCCCACCTGATGGTAAGCGGTTACTGCGACCTTTTCCATTAAGTGTCCAATGTGCTGACAGACTGTAGGCTCATCTGATTTTAATGCTTTTGATTTTAAGTGTACTGTCTCCCACATAAATTAAAATTGTAGGACAGTATACAATGAACCGGCGTGCTTCTTAACTAAAATAACATTCTCGTATGTAGAGGGTCAAACATCCATAACACTACCGGTGTCGAGAAGTAAAACCCCCTCGCAGGCAACTCTTTGAAAAAAGAAGAAAATATACATATAGCGCGAAACGTCGAGCGTTCGATTTTTAAAATACGCGCGTCAATTTATTTTTTATTGTGAAAATTTTCATTCTCTCTCATGGAAAAAGCGCCATATAACATGTTATTTTGTACTTTTTAAATTAATAACAACTAGCTGATTTTCACAACTTTATAAGTTTTATTCGCTAAAATACTGCGTCACCATATCTCGCCGCCGGCCTAGTAAATGCCGGTACAACCGGTGACCGCAAACTTTACACTCAAGCAAGCCTGCATCCCCTTAGGGAACTAGAGAAATGACTGAGACCAAGCCATTTTCATATATCGGTATTGTGCAACGTAAAAAACCCATAGTTTTCATCTGTATGCCATATAAATATAATTAGCTGTGTAAGTACTATCTGATTCAAATGCTATTAGGATATGACCTTTTGAAGTTGCGTGACGCGACAATGATGACTTACACACACAGATAAATAAGGACCCTCATAGCTAGGTCCTTCAACCTAAAAACCGAAGAGGGGTTTCTTGTTTTTTTTTTTTTACTTAAACTTATAATTACAAACCTTCAAAATGAACAAAACTCCAGCGTCCTCCGCATTAAATCCGTCCAAAAGATTACATAATTGAATAGATCCGATGTCCTTCACAAAAAGCCGGATAATACGGTTCAAGATGTTGCTCATCCCTCTAATAGATCCCTTGCCGGATTAAATTTCATTCAACATGTCCCGTGCGACGAAAAACTTGCGCTCCGACATGTTTGGAGGCGCCTGCCTAACGATTAATTGGGTACCAAACCCTGGACCCGACCCCTTGTAAGCTTTAGTCGACAAAATCCGTGCCTAACTTTTGTTCGCTTAATAAAGTGTGACCTGCAACATAGTAGAGAAAGTACACAGTGCGTGCAGTGCGGTGTATGAAGTTGACGTAGTGCTTGTTCACGTTGAACGCGCGGGCGCGGTGGCGGGCGCGGCCGCGAAATATCAAACATATGACGTAGTTAGGAAGTGTTCACGTCAAAACGCGCGAGCCACCGCGCCCGCGCGTTCAAAGTGAACAAGCACTACGTCAACTTCATACACCGCACTGCACGCGGCTTGTACAGCTAGCGTCAAAATAATCAGAGCGTTAAAAACCACTAAAAATATCTGAACATTAATTGACAAAAATCAACCTTACCTTAAGACGTAAAGGTGCATTTCCATTTGTTGTTTGAGAACAAATGACAACACACGATATTCACACCTAAAAGTATTGTGCTAAGAGTGATTTTTGTCAAAAAAAAAAACTCGATACGTTTCTCAGTGCAAACAAAGAGATTTTGTTTGAGTGTGCGTGCAGCGACGCATATACAGGGTTACTGGTAATGTGTACCGATCCTTTTAAGGGAATGTAGAGGAGGTCCCCGGCTAACAATTATTTACCCATGAGAATGCAGGTCAAAAGTGAACCAATAATGACATATATATTTTTTTATATTTTTATCGGAAAATTTGTGATTTACAAATTTAAAAATTTATTTAATAAAAACTAGAAAATAGTTTAATGTAATTATATATTATCAAGTCACAACTTCGTCTAGTAGATAATAAAACATAGTGGGATAACTGAAAAATTTGAAATAAGAGATCTGATACTATAAACTATAATAAACTGTTTACAATAAAGTATATTTTTTTAAAAATATTGTTTCACTTTTGACCTGCATTCTCATGGGTCAATTGTTAGCTGGGGATCTCACCTTTATTCCCTTAAAAGAATCGATACACAATACCAATAACCCAGTATGTTATGGCGCACACATACAAGCCGCGCGCGATGCAGTGTATGAAGTAAACATACTGTGTATTCATTTTACTATGCCTGCATGGTGGCCATTATTTTTTTCACAGAGTATGTTAGTTGTTTGCTGCAAAAACGATTCGTTAGTCGTCTAGTTTGTTAAAAGTTCAGGGTTGGATTTGTTTTTGAATAGTTACGAATGGTTTGTAAGGATATCGACATCCACAAAGCTTGTTAGAATAAACCTGGTTACTTTTTCCACCAGAAATGTGCTATGCTACATTGCTATGGATGTGTTTGGTAACCCCCAATCATATTTGGCTTTTTTATGCCGCGAGGTTGGCGCTCAAGCTAATTCACTTGATAGTAAGCGGTTACTATCGCCTTAACACCACTTCGTCTTTACTGTCAATAAAATACGTAGCTTGAGTTGCATAACTTGCCAATCTTCAAGAAAAGATATTCGGAGATTCGGATACCCGCTATTTATCATAAAAAAAAATCTTTAACACATCTCGCAGCGGTGCATGTTCGTAGCACATCTACACTTCGCTAAATATTTTCGTAGCCTAGCTTTAACATCTTCGTAGCAAAGCTGCGTAGCATATCTTAGGTAAAAAATCAGTCCGTTTATCGTAAAATTGTTTTCATTAGTAGCATAAATATTTGGTCATAATCTCGGAGTTTTGATCTCAGTTATTTTGTTCCAGATTTTTTATATTTCTTGGATTTGTGATCACAAAGTCACATTTAAAAAAAGTGGTGATTCAGCCAATACTGAACATGTAACGATTACTTCATTTATATTTTATAACATCCATAAATAGAACATGTTGAACAATAAAATATCTAGCTTAGCGTGTCAGTAACACCATGGCATTATGAATGTACAGAGCATCATTAAATAAAGAGACGTTAATAAGCTAATTAAATATTAATTTACATGATATTAACCTATTTTATGGCCCGGTTTCATAAAAGAATGAATTTACGAAAATTGAGTTTATTTATTTCCTAAAGAGCCACTCAAATGCCATATTGACAACTAGCCTTCCGCCCGCGGTTTCACCCGCGAGTTTTTTCAAATATACCCCCTTCCCTCCACATTTCCGGGATCAAAAGTACCCTATGTTCACCGGGGATAGTTTAGCTATCCAACAGTAAAAGAAATTATTTAAATCGGTTCAGTAGTTTCGGAGCCTATTCAATTCAAACAAACAAACAATCAAATCTTTCGTCTTTATAATATTAGTATTAGAAGTATATAATAGATAGCACAGAAACAGGCATTGCCTTTGCATTTGTGATACAGAAAAATGGCCCAGTGCTCACGATTAATTGTCAAATTCAAATTATATTTCTTTTTTAACCCTTTCCCCGCCACGCTTTTTTCCGAAAATGGTGCCCCACACGCCACGACCATTAAAAAAAAAAATTCCAAAAAATTATTAGGTTATACTCAACTCATTCAGGCAAGTAAAAATACACCGTTTCTTGATCATGTGTTTTTGTCTGATATCATTGGCGTGGTGGGCACGAAAATGGTTTGTCTGATATATCAGACATTGGCGTTGAAAGGGTTAAATATAGGTACAATACATTTTTATATTTTTATGGTAAAAAGTAATTACTATTGGTTTTTCTAGTTATTAAAATGAATACCAGTAAAAAAAGTGTAGCAAAATTCCACTGCAAAAATATTTCCTACCTGAAGTTATTAAAGGGCATTGAATAAAGAATTTATAAATATATTCCAGCGAATAACATATTCTGCGAAATGTATACAGGGTGGAAAGTTTCAATGGGGCAGCCAAGGAAGGTACCTTAATCGTTGCAGCTACAAGAAATTGGTTTTAGGAGACTATCCATAATTTTTCAAAAAAATTACATTCCCATTCACAGATTTTAAAAAAAATGTACGGTTAGCAGGAAAATTACCATTTTTCACAAAAAATCTTTTTGGTGCTAATCGGTCCAATTTTGTACACTGATCAAAATCTTGTATGGGACCAACTGAGGTTTCAGTACTAGAAAAGTCACAAATCAAAAAAAACTTTTCCCATACATTTTATAGTAGGTACTTAGATTTTTTGTGAGGCCATAAGAAGAGGTAACTTTTTGTTGAACCACAAAAAAATAATTAAGAAGATGCATATGCAGTCAAACAATAAAATTATTTAAAAAATAATAATTATTTTTATTAAGTAATTTTACTTTATGATATAAGGTGCTCAAAATGTTCTCCATTTTGATTAATGCATAAATGTATTCGTTTTTGTCTGACCGCGTGGCGGCCAATAATTTTATTGGATGAATTACATATAAAATTGTACAGAGCGAGTTTTTTAATTCTTCGACACTGTCATATTTCTTTTCATAAATTTCATTTTTTAAATAGCCCCACAGAAAGAAATCAAGCTCATTTTTGCAAAAAAAAAAAATAACTAAAAGCATCTACTCGCAAAAGCACTCCACACGCAATCAGATTTTGATTTATGCAGCAAAAGATGTACCTACCTACGCATTATAAAAAGAAAACAAAGTTCGAAATTTAAATCTTATTTGAATTTGAACTAGGTAGGTAACTAAATCTTTTTTCAGAAAACTATTGAGGTTACGTAAGTTCCAATTGAAACAAAATTAATTGACTGATGTATGGGAAAAGTTTTTTTTGATTTGTGACTTTTCTAGTACTGAAACCTGAGTTGGTCCCATACAATATTTTGATCAGCGTACAAAATTGGACCGATTAGCATCGAAAAGTTTTTTTGTGAAAAATGGTAATTTTCTTGCTAACCGTACATTTTTTTTAAAATCTGTGAATGGGAATGTAATTTTTTTGAAAAATTATGGATAGTCTCCTAAGACCAATTTCTTGTAGCTGCAACGATTAAGGTACCTCCCTTGGCTGCCCCATTGAAACTTTCCACCCTGTATATGTATTGTTAGGCGAATAATTGGTTTACTCGATTAACACATCACTATGGTCACCGCGTACGGTGCCCCGCACTAGCCGGAGAGATTGACAGATAGATTTACCGCGCTTGCAATGTTTAATGTCGATTAATGTAAAAGCTTAATAAATTGTAATTATCAAGAGAAAGGTCTTTATATCTAAAAGTTCAGAAGTGAAATTATACCCACGTGCGTAAATAGTATTTGTTATGTACGGAATAAACAACGCTGGAAAAAAAAAAAGTATGTTTAATTCGTTGCACTGGTTGTAATGGCGATGAAGAATTGAAGACGCATAAAAAGTAATTTTCCGTGAGAATGGACAAGTAAACTATGCTTAAACCTGGTTACTAAGCTATAACAAGTATTATGGATTACTTTTAATCAAGATTCGACGTGTATTATTCTAAATTGGAGATTTGGATTCTTGTGCAAAATTGACAAGTTACGACGAGTTTGGTTGGTTGAAAATGTTCACATCTGCATTGAAGAGGCATGATAAATTGTGATGGCATTGCGATATGATGCTGGTTTTATTGATGGAAGTTCAGCGTGATGGTAAACTAAGTGAAATCTTTGGTCTTGGTTGATGAGTCCCAAGGTCATAGAAAGACTTGCACTTATATTTCTATACCTTGGTATCCTTTTAAATAAGTTGCAGTTTTTGAATTGAGGAAGAAGCAGCCATTGAGAAGATGGTTGTACCATATAAGAACCCTGTGTATCTCAAATAAATTATGACTGGGTAAGTGTACACTGATATAAAACTGTACTATGAAGATGGATTCAAATAAGCTTTGTTCATTTTGTTATACATCAAATAAGTGCAAGAGGCAATCTAAATCAGTGACACATTATTAATGACTTAATGGTACTATAAAGTGAATGGATCATGATATTATATGAAATAATATTTTAGAGGACAAGATAACCTCAAGAGATGTTAAGTATTATTGAATAAGTAAAATAAGGATTAATAATTGTGTTTTAAACAAAAGAACTGAATATATTGCAAAGGTAGAATCAGAATAAATTGAGTGAAACATGGGCTATATTACTAGTCCAGATGATATGACACACACAAACCACTAAGATGAATTTCTGGCAAAATATAATTACTGTTGTCTCGTAAAGGATGATTGGAAAATGTACATTATGTGCTGAATTTGGACATGTTGAAACAACCTGCTACAAAAAGAAAATAAACACAAGTTTTGTTCTTTCTGAAAGTGTAAAGGGTGTGTCATTGAAGAGGAGAAAGAATCAGTAGAATTACATTAAGTAATCATGGTGGCCATATGAGGCTTATTATAATACACTGCCGTGAGGGGCCTAAGGTGTACCTGCCGAGAGGGGCTTATTATAATACACTGCCGTGAGGGGCCTAAGGTGTACCTGCCGATAGGGGGTTATTTTAATACACTGCCGTGAGGGGCCTAAGGTGTATCTGCCGTGAGGGGCTTATTATAAATACACTGCCGTGAGGGGCCTAAGGTGTATCTGCCGTGAGGGGCTTATTATAAATACACTGCCGTGAGGGGCCTAAGGTGTATCTGCCGTGAGGGGCTTATTATGTTACACTGCCGTGAGGGGCCTAAGGTGTACCTGCCGTGAGGGGCTTATTATAAATACACTGCCGTGAGGGGCCTAAGGTGAATCTGCCGTGAGGGGCTTATTATGTTACACTGCCGTGAGGGGCCTAAGGTGTACCTGCCGTGAGGGGCTTATTATAAATACACTGCCGTGAGGGGCCTAAGGTGTACCTGCCGTGAGGGGCTTAATTGTGCAAGGCCTTGAGGGGCGCACACTGTATTGCCGTGAGGGGCTTAATTGTGCAAGGCCGTGAGGGGCGCAGACTGCATTAATAATAATAATAATAAAATCATTTATTTCAGATCAAGTATTGCCGTGAGGGGCTTAATTGTGCAAGGCCGTGAGGGGCGCACACTGCATTGCCGTGAGGGGCTTGTGCAAGGCCTTGAGGGGCGCACACTGTATTGCCGTGAGGGGCTTAATTGTGCAAGGCCGTGAGGGGCGCAGACTGTATTAATAATAATAATAATAAAGTCATTTATTTCAGATCAAGTATTGCCGTGAGGGGCTTAATTGTGCAAGGCCGTGAGGGGCGCACACTGCATTGCCGTAAGGCGCTTATGATGCTACAATGCCTTGAGGGGCTCTTGGTATACTGCCGTTTGATGATGGTGTCTTTATGTAGGTGGATTTTGCCACCTGAGGCGGAAACCTGAAGGAATTTTGCAGGGAGTTGCAGTAAAGCTGTCCGGGAGGAATCTACCACGGAAGAACTTGTAGCAGCATGGACATTTGGAGAATGGAGGATCCTTCGGGGACGAAGGACTTGCAGGATGGCCGACTGTTAGGCGAATAATTGGTTTACTCGATTAACACATCACTATGGTCACCGCGTACGGTGCCCCGCACTAGCCGGAGAGATTGACAGATAGATTTACCGCGCTTGCAATGTTTAATGTCGATTAATGTAAAAGCTTAATAAATTGTAATTATCAAGAGAAAGGTCTTTATATCTAAAAGTATATAATACATAATATATATAAGGCCATTTTATATATATTACTGCACTTTTGTTTTCATTGTAACTAAACTATGAAAAAACATTTTGTGTTTTAAAAATTTTGGGCTATTTCAACCTCTACAATGTTCTACAATGTACATAAAAAAATATTATTCTGGGTCATTTTTACACATCGCCATCTCAAAATTTAGCAAAGCTTGTTCTTTACCATGGGTGCCAGACAACTCTCACAGACATCAAATACTTTTTTCAGCAAATACCTACTTGTATAATATAATTATAGAGAACCATCAGACCAGCGAACTAAATGACACATAAGACTAACATTTATTATTTACGCAAAAATATTTATTTGTACTGTGCAGGAATCAAACCTTCGACCTAGCGACTTTTTAACCAATTTTTAACCATCACACCGAAATTCGTCGTCAACATTGTTTATTTTTTCTTAAATATAAGGTAAAAAAAATAAAAATAAGGACATTTTAATATCCACCAAACATAAACACACAAGCTAGTGCATACCTCAACAGCCAATCACCTAAAAACGTTCCCAAATTAAAATCATCCCCAATCTCTTTCCAAAAAGCGTTCCCTGTACGTTCCGTTCTGAAAACGGCCGGAAATTGAAATGGGCGTTCCGTAGAATATTGGCGGGCCTGCCTCCAATAATTCACAGGATGTTGCCTGAGCACAGCCTATGGGTAACGACGCCATTTTGACTTTAAAAGGACTTTAAGGTATATGAGAAATTGCTTTGAAGTCCTTTGACGAAATTGATATTGATAGTGCTGGTCAATAAAAAGTTTCAGAAGGATTTATGCTATATTAAATCCTTTTGAATTCTTGGAAAACTGTAAAATAAATTAAACACCTGTAACTCTATCCTATAGTTTTTTTTTTTTCGGAAATTTAATTTGCAAAATTAGCAAAGGAATGAAATCAACTACTATGCAATGTGTCAAATTGTTATATTTTCCAAAGGAATGAAATCAACTACTATGCAATGTGTCAAATTGTTATATTTTAATATAATTACGTTTAAACCGTTTTTTTCGGTTTCAAAACAAATTAATTAATTTAACAAAGCTACACAAGAGTCAGCAATTCATCCTGATTTCCGATTAATTTCGTAAATTAGAGACACTTCAGACGTATAAAAGTCCGTATCTTCGTCTTAATAAGACTCGTAATTTACGAGATACACATCCGTATCAAACCAACCGAATAAGTCCGTACTTGAAACGGCACTAAGTAGATAAAGCTATCGTAGAAAGACTCTTATAGGACTGTGTCTCATTTCTATTTTCTCGTATTTCGATGTCATTAGTAACGTAAGCTTTACTTTTTAATAGCTGATGAACTTCGTATCGCTTACTTTAGTATTTTCCTAGCATTTTTTCTCATCGTCTAAACCTTCCTTGGACTTCCACGAATATTTCAAGACTAAAATTAGTCAAATCGGTTCAGCCGTTCTCGAGTTTTAGCGATACTATCGAACAGCAATTCATTTTATTTATATAGATACGAAGTTCAGGAGCAGTCGTAAAATTAAGGTTTTATTGTGATCTTAATTTTTGTAAACTTCCATCAACTATGTATTACCACAGGTTTAACTGAAAATTTCAAACCAGAACCTTGAAGATCATATCAGCCTACAGGGTGGTACACATCAGTGTGGTACCACATCTGGTATCAACCAGATAAGGTATCAAGGGAAACCGGAGAAGTGTAATCAATTTCGACTGTACATATTTCCATACGATGTTTTCTGTCATCGCCGAGATGGTGGTAAATACCTTCACAGAAAAATCAGTAGGTGCACACCGAGATTTGTACAGTTTGAGCGCAAACAATATGTAAAGTAATACGACCATTTGACGAGCCATTTGGTGTAATGGTCGAGAAGTCGGCCATAGATTACTAAATAGTTACTAACGAGTCGGCTATTACACCAGAGGTTGCGGGTTCGATCCCCGCCGGTACAAACATTTGTGTGCAAGAACATGTCGCTTTGTATCAGTCTGGGTGTTTCTATGTATAGTATTTACAAAAAAAGTATATAAGTAATGTTTATCCGTTGCCTGGCATCCATAGCACAAGCTAATGCTTAGTTTGGGGCTAGATGGCGCTGTGTGAATAATGTCCAGAGATATTATTCATTTATTTAATACATAAAATGACTACCACAGCTCCACTTTTAAAAGCTCTGCCTATAAAATTTACACTCTGAAATCCCTTATTTGAAACCTGGCGTAACTTGATACTGTGACACTTTTATGCAACTAGACATCAAAATATACGAAGGGCCTCCGTTCGCCGTAACAATATACTTTGCAAATGTTTTGAAGAACACTCAACGTAATACTAAAAGCTAATGAGGCTGTCCATCAGATAGCAATTTGTCAAGGGAGGTAACAACGGCCCGCGTCTGCCTTTAAAACTTTCTTTATCATTTCTTTTGGATGAGAGAATTGTTGATAATGTTCTATGATTGGCTACACAAGGTTTTTGGGGATTGTAATTAAAGTTTTTGTGTTGTTTTAATATATTGTTTGGATAGTAGCAGCCATGCCCGGCTTCACGCGTAAGAAAATTATAATAGTATCAAATTGAAAACGTTTTCAGATACAAATAATTTCTAAAAAAAGGTTTTTGCAGTTATTCTCTCATTTTAATTTTTTTAACGATTATTTCAAAATCATTATTAAATACCTATCTGGTGAAAAAAAAAAATTATGCCCCGAATTTTCGTTTAGCAATTTAACATACAAATTACTGTCATTTTAAGTATAATTATTGTAAAGTTGTCAGGTGAATCTCGTTAAAGTTAACGAGTAAGTAACGTAACGAGTAACCAGATTCGACGAACTCGTTTATTCAAGTTTATTAGACAAAGAGCTCATGTGTCAAGCATTATTAATAGTAATATTAAAAATGGCAACAGTCTAGTAGAATTCATTGCCTTTCCAGTAATTTTTTTTTTGTACTACTACTTGTAGATAGTAATTTGTTTTTGTACTATAATAATATCAGATTTGGTACATTGAGAAGTAAGTAACTTTAAATTCACTAACTTATTTGCATAATATACTAATTCTAATCGGACCTTTAATTTTGGGTAAAAATAATGCTACAGAAGATAAACAGACGTCTCTTTTTGTTAAATTATGTATATCTTTCCGTTTATTAGTTTTTTAATAAAGAACTGGAAAAGTACGAATTGTGAATGCAGGGAAGCAAATTTCATTAGTAAAACGAAAACGTTGTACATTCGCGGTTGGAAAATGTTCAACTACTCTTAAACTCAATAATAGTGTCTATTTTATTACATTTGAGATGAAAATGATGTAGGCCCAATAGATGCTGTTTCTTTTTGCCAATTTTCTTTCTGTAATTAGCCATTGAAGGAAACTATACCAGAAAACATCCCTCACACATACAGAGTTAGGCTCCTTGGATATTTTTTTTTATAAAAAACTTTTTTTTTACAGACTTGGGTCCTTTTTTTTGGGTTGAAATTTTTGGGTTAGTGTTTACATGTTGCTCTGGGCAGAGACAAAACGTTGGGTTAGTACTTAAAACTAAAAACTTATTGCTACATACACATCGTTATAACTAATACTACTACACCTTGGATGTTCGAACTAGCTCCTTGGATATGCGAACCTTTAATTTCAATTGTACTGACGCTTATATAAATATTGGAATGATCAGCCATAAGTGTCAGCCATCAGTAAAGAAATATTTTAACGTTATTTTATTGTACTGTCATAATTTTAAGTATTTAAAATGGCAAAGTAAAAATGTACACCCATCATATAACGACCTCTGTATCGTAATGTATTATGCAATGATTAATGAAGCTAGACGCAATATCAGTAGTAATATTAAAATAATTATTAGATGGTTACAACTTTGTTCTTAGTAAAAAAAAAAACACAATAACTACTTTTCCAAATCTCGATGAAAACCGTCGTTTGTTTTTTGATCACCTGTCTGGACAATGACTTAACTTTTTAAGATCAGTGTCTTAGAAATAACGAAAGAAGTTATTTTAACAAAAATGCCGAACATTTTTCGTCCGCGACCGTACACTCTTTTACATTTTCAATTTATTTGACACCGAAAGTAATTTGGGCGGAGGACAATTAGCAACATTCTTTTGAATAATTAATGTACTCGTTCAAAGATCAATTAGTGTTTCTTTGTGAAAGCGAGACTAAGGGTTGATTTATACCCGGCAGCTTTCGCTTGCCACAATTCCGATTCAGGTTAAACGGCGAATTGGATTTCAGTATTAAGTCGTCAATTTGTAATTTGGTTGAAATCACACAAATTCCTCCTTTTTTTCATGAAAATCGTGTTCTGATTTTGAAGGAAATGAGTTCTTTTTTGGTTGGATTACTTTTATCATCTTCCTTTTGTAACTTTTTTTGCTCATTTTAAATTTTATTTTACTTGAACATTTATTTAGGTTACGAGTGTCTTTCCCGTTTTCGGATTGGTCGGTATATAATATGATTATACTTTATCAAACAATCCTTTGCCAAAGTGGAGGATTTCTGCGTGGTGTCTGGTTGGTGATAGGTCTTATTCAGAAGCAAAATCTGCTGCTATAACAGGCTGAGGCCGGCTGGCTGAGTTCCGTCAATATTTATATGGGAAACAGTACACTTGAAATCAAAGGTTCGTGGATCAGAGGAGCCTACAGCTTGGTAGCACATTGAACGACTCTTCCTGGCCATAGCCTCTAACCTGCTTGCCTGTCTGCCAACTGATCTAGTATTTTATAAAAATCAGTAAAATGCCCCGGTTTCTTCTTCAGAACAGCTGAAGGTTCATTGATACATTCATTGTTTTAAACTATTGATATAAACGCCGAAAATGTTTTACGCACTCAACCTTTACTAAGTTGATACTTTACCCAAAGTTGAAAACTGCAGAAAACTTCCCGCAAATTGTAATATAGAGCTAGTAAGGTTCTCTTTAAAGTTTAAAATATTTTTAAAAATGCATTCATATGAACAGGGCTTAAGTTCGCTGTCACCTTGGCGTACCTTATGCAATGTTAAAAGAGTTATTGCTCTTCCTTACACACTGGGTACACTCAAAAGTGGCTCTGTTTAATTTTTTGAATAATATATAAGCTCACTTTGAGCGCGAAGTGTAATACTTTCAAATATTCAGAGGTTCGTAAAGGAAAACTGTAAGGCGGTGTGTATATTTGAGGTCGAAGTAAGTTTCATTTGAGTGACATTTGTCATACAAAGGAATATTTGTAAAGGCGTAACGTAGTAATGTAGGTCTTGCGGTAATGGGGTAAGTGGGGCGGATGTGCGGATGTATAAAAGGTTTATAAAAGATTCCAGTATAATATACAATTTAATGAAATTAATAAACCAGACTAGACTTAGAAGCAGTCACCAAAATACTGAACAGCATTGCATATCTATTGTCAATGTAGGCGTAGATTTTTTTCTACGTCAAATGCCGCAAGACTTCTATAAGGTTGCCTTCACCGCCATTTGACACTACTATAACTATTTATACATTGCGCCATATACAAAGGGCTAGTCGCGTCTGATCCCGGTATCCGTCCTTAGAATATGTACATTCTCCGCTGATTATGTGTCAAAGCAACTGAGCTTTGATAATGATAATATTAGAGACAAATATCTACAATCAACCAAGTATTCAGGACATCTCGTAGCATGCATCGAGTCACTTTACAAAGAGAATAGGTTACAAAGAGGTCAGCGTGCACGTTTGTATTTGTGCAATCGTACAAATACAGGGACTTGCTATTTGTAGGTTCTCTTGATCGAATGGGATGGAAGTTTGACGGAAGATCAAAACAAAAGTTAAAATAAAAACATTTATAAATCAGACAACAAGATCCGAGAAGAGAAAGTGTTAGTTACAAAACAAAATACTGTTTTGAGTTATTTGAAACATAAGAAAGTATTTTTTTTTTAATAAGAAAACAAATATTTTCTATTACATATAAGAGATAGTATTACTTCAATGTGCCAGACAGCGAATAAACTTTGTTAATTTTTTTTAGTAGATCCATACATTTTTAACCGACTTCATTTAAGTACACAAACGCCCAGCCGAAACAGTAAAAAAAAGTTTGTATGTCGCAATAACGAAGGCAAAAAATAATTAATAATTAAAATGTATAGCAATACGATTGTGACAACAATTTAGTGAGCGCTGTGGACATGTCCTAACAAACGTTGCGTGTCCCGTTCTAAGCGGGTCCGGTCGGTCCCACGGGACGGTTTCTCGGACCGTTCTCAAATGAAAACCGACGCGTGTCGAAAATTGTTCTGACGGTATCTCCAGACGTTTTAAACGGTACGCCGTCGAAGGAATTGTACTTTGAAGTAAAAGGTTCCAAAACTAAGTAACGGTTAAAGCAAAACTGGAATTCTGTCCATTTTTTTTATATACTTGGCAGACTGGCAATAAGCACCTGATAATAAACAGCTACTGCGGCCTATTTAAATCCACTCAGTCTGCTTCAAGCGAAGAAGACAAGTATAAATTGACATATATTTTATGAATACTAATATCTATTAAATAATCTGTGCTAATTTAGAAATGTTAGTACCGTGCAGGGATCGAAACCGCAACCTTTATAATAGCTAACTACTAGAACAAGTGGGTTATAAAATTCTAAATTAAACATTAATATTCTCAACTATTTCATATCTTATTTTTCTTACGGTGCCTCCTCAGTTCTGAAGGCTGAAACTTTCCAAACTCCCTTCTGTCCATTGCGAGCCGAAAAAACTGCTTAACGGATTTGTCTACTGCCCATTCCCTGATGTTTTGTACCCACCATTTTTTCCAGCTGCCAACGCATCGGCAGCAAAAATACTCTAAATGGCGATAAATACAAATCATTATATCTTAAAGTAACTCCAGAAACAACAAAGTTTCCATTTATTACCATTAAAACCGAATAAAAATACGCCGAGTAAGACCTAATAAGCAATGTGCAAGTTTTAGTATTGAGAAAATAAAATTTTGTTTTAATGTTGTCGCGGCCCGGGGCAGAATAGCCCATTTGATCCTCGAATAATGGGCTCAGACCAACAGACGTTACATCAATGCGGTGTAAAGATGTCTGACGCTCAGATGTGGATTGAAATTTCTTTGGATGCGGCAAGATCAACATTATTAATTAGCTTTGAGAAGTAGCGACATTACCGCGATTAACAGCTGAATATCCAAACAGAGCCGTAATAATGAATGATTAAGCCAGTTGTAGCATAATCTAAAGAAAGAGCAAGGTAAAGGGGCTAATATGGCACCTGATGGCAAGTAATCAATATAGGTGTGCATGCATGGGCAGGAATCTACACTTAACAATGGATGACTGTGATATAAAATAAAACTGTTTTTATGCGCTTTGTATTCCCTTTATCGCATAGCACGGTAGGGCAATAATCTGAAATGACGTGAATGACAGAAGTGAGATCAGTCATCAGACGCCGGGCTTTCTGAAGTACAACTTCTTTCCATGCTATGCTGTTTACAGAACGAATGGGCCGGCTCGTCCGGGAAAGTACCACCCTCTCACAAGCGTGAAATAATAGTGACTACTTACTATTGTGTTGCATCTGGTTTGTGAGAGTGCCGGAGGCCCCCATAGGCCGGCAACGCATCAGCGATACCTCTGGTGATTGCTTACTATCAAGCGACACGCAGGCTCGTTAACCGCCTCTGTCAGAAAAAAAAACTGGCTTTATCACCATTCACCACGTTGTTCTAAATTAGGTCTGGTGTTCCCCAGTCGGATGATTTGATGGAAATTACTTGCTTTTTGTATTTTTTATTATTATTAGCGTTAGGATACAACTTTTGACGCAACTTTGACTATTGCATTGCTCCAATAAACTAACAATATTTTATGCTTGATACCGCATCCATCCAAACGTTTTCATCCACTTTCACATCTCATCCACGTCCCGAAGATGCTATTCCGTAGACTTTATTGCATGAAATACGTAGCTGAACTGCGAAACATATTTGAAAATTTCCTCCTTTTAACACCCCCCTTGCAATGAGGGCCGGCCGTTAATGTCGCAATGATAGCCTATAAAGGCCTTAAACTGTTACTTGTAAGTTTAATGTACTGAGAATTTATTTATCTCATTCCCACCCACTTTGTTGATTACTTTGTATTTTTTCTCTGGATTTTATTAAAAATAAATACAGATTTGCGTATTTTATTAAACCTTTTTTGCGACTTCTGTTTCTTTGACGAAGTTAATGTTCCGTTTTTGCCTTTGCGACAGTTCTGTGGAGAGTTCGAGATACGAGTACTAATGATTAAAGTGCATGACGTGAAATCTTGTTTCATGAGCAAATATTGATGTGCTTACATGACATTGAATGAATAAGTATAAAAATGTTTCAAATTCGACTTCAATATTATCACGGTCAAATATTGAAACTATTAGACAAACGAAGTCCTTAAATCCGATGTATGTAACCGTAATTAATAACTACTAATTCAGCTCCGAATGATCAGAAATTCTAGGACAATTTCAAATTAATGAAACTTTTATCACGCACGATTCAACCCTTTGACGGTTCACAGAATTTTCTCATCAATCGAATTGGTTGATTGATAGCGCGATTAGCAAACGGTTGACCGCCAGATCCGTCGCCTGGCAACCGACCTTTACCGACATACCATTTCGGCAAGACCCCCGCCTACGTTACACCAATTACTGGTTCTAATCACTTTTACGGGCCATTTGAGAATGGACGATGCGGACCGAAATGCAAGAACGAGTTGCGGTTTTTGAAGACCTTATTTTTGTGGCATTAGAGTCTATTTTTACAATGTCTAGTATACGGTGATTATACATTTCAAGGGGGTCTACACGTGTGTTGATTGGCTCAGTTGACAGTTAGGAAGATAAATGATCGCCGTCATTTGTCATTCCTCCCCTCGTGAAGACCTCTTGTGCACTCTTTCTATTAAATGCATATTATAATGAGAATTTTCGATTGATTGATGATTTATTAGGTGTTACAATGCTTTCACTATGTGCCTGTCAAAAGATGACATGTAAGAACAGTAATCTCCTTAACATCCCTTAATACTGTGGATTACTTAATAGCAGGGAAATGGAAATGCAGGCAATGGTCTTCTATGTCTTCATTTTTTTCTATACCACATCAGTAATTGGCAGTTCATGGTAAGCGGCAACTGCGGCCTATTCCATTGAGGGACACTTCACCAGGAAGCGTTTCTCATTGTGCTGCCAGACTGTAGGCTCATCTGATCTTCGAGCCTTTTATTTTATACTTAATGAGTTTTAAGACTTATAAGCACTGGTATACTGCACAGTGTACCTATTGTTGTTGATGTAATTATAGCTCACTAAAATTCTTGCTTTGCACCGCCTAAGCTCCGGTGTAATTATTTTCCTCTTTGCAAGAAAGAATACAATACTTAATTGGATTGACGTCATAATTATTACAATGTCAATCGTAATGTTTACACAAATAATTTTCAACTCGCTGTCATTAAGAGGTTATTTATCAATTCTTACTTAGTTCAGCTTTTCAGCTGAGCATTTTTACATAAACCTTTATATGTAAACACCTTTATTAAAATGTATATTATTGTAGTCTCTTTTCCTTTGTTTGCTCTTAAAAACACTAGGCTCGGAACTAGGCCAGAGTGCCATTTTTTAATATTTATACGTATTTGAAAATATATTAATTTTTTTCGCTAGTTTTTTGACTGTCGTGTGAGACCGTTGAACCAAGAGACCATACCTTCAATAGAGAAAGCCAACTATCGTCCCACATCCCCTGTGTATTCACGCGAAATGAAGTGCATAAAAAGCTGTCACCGTGATAATAAATAACATCAATCACCCAACGCACTGAGCGGAAATATTTATCTAAGGACACGGACAAGTAAAAAAATAAGGACTCCGCGCCGCTTACACAAAGATAAGCACGCAAGTAAGCGAGCCAGTCATTATCGTAAATACACGCCCTCACTCACACTCTTACACCAAGACAAGCCGAACGGGTGCCATTGTTTAACCCATTTAGCGCCGCTGTACTCGTTTGGGTACAGGTAGTTTTTTAGTAAAAAAAATCTTATTGTGTTGTAAAATGGTGTAAAAACAATACGACATTTCATAACAGTGTTGAAGAGTTACCTTTCACATTGTTATTCAGAACTGATTAAGTTATTTCGTGTTTTAACCCCCACATACGCACACACAGGTTCAAACTGTTTGGGCTGGTAAATAAACACTAGGCTGGAAGCAGCTCGTCCGAGTGAGGTAAAAGGGGAATCGGGGGTTGTGAGCTTTAGTCTCAAGTCCTACACACGGCTGCAGGTCTAGCCACCCTACGAATATGGTAGCCTAAACGCATTCTCCTCCGAAAAAATATATTTTTCAAACCTGGTTCACTCTTCAGTAAAGCGGTGCGGAGTCCTTTCTTTTTACTCGTCCGTGTCTAGGGATCACGGCCCGATCCCTTAGCGACAGATAGCGCTGACGTCGGACGATCTGTCCTGCCCACACGTAATGGGTATCTATTGAAATCGAGTTACTATATTGGATAACTTGTGAGATAAAATATATCGATATAGTTATACAAATGCGAAAGGTCACTTACTCAGTCATCACAATATCTCAGGCGCTAAAAGTGCTAAAAACTTCAAATGCATGAAAGTTCTTTTTCGTATGTGCTCGCGGGATTTTGAAAAACTCGATCCCTAAGGCTGTGTTTATACTGTTTATAGTTTGATTATCCATTAGTCAAAAAGAAATAGGAAGTCGCTGGTGGTGTGCTTATTAGATATAATTATTTGACCCTCATAATTTTATACTTTGTTTTACTTTACGCGTGCTCTTGTGGCACTCTCGTCTATGGACTGTCTGATGGTAAGCGGTCACCATCCCGTATGAACGCTTTGAAACAACTGAGGCAAAATTCGCACGTTCTCGATCCTGTATTCTTAGAGGTATATACGAGTATGCTGATGAAATCTGCAGCCATAATAATACAAAAATGAATTATAGTGGAAACTCGATTAAGCGGACTAGTTGTTGTCGAAAATCCGGATAATCGAATGTATAAAAGATAAGCGGGTTTATTGCACATGTAGTACAAATAGATAATATCAACAAAAATCAATTTCATTAAGTTGACGAGCCATTTGGTGTAATGGTCGAGAAGTCGGCTATTACACCAGAGGTCGCGGGTTCGATCCCCGCACGGTACAAACATTTGTGTGCATGAACATGTCTGTTTGTATCGGTCTGGGTGTTCTATGTATAATATGTATGTATTTACAAAAAAAAAAGTATATAAGTAATGTTTATCCGTTGTCTAGCACCCATAGCACAAGCTAATGCTTAGTTTGGGGCTAGATGGCGCTGTGTGAATAATGTCCAGAGATATTATTATTATTATTATTATTATTATAGGGTAAAAGCCGGATAGTTGCCACACTTTTTAAAAAAGCTCTTTTATTCAAAATCTGTACCAATACATGTATTATTCAAAGTGTATTCTTAAACACAGTTTATTAATCTTCTTATATAGCCTATTATTTCAAATTTAAATATTATTAGTTTTGAGTAAATCCTGTTTTATGTGACCTCTAAAAAAGGGGATAGTTGCCTACTATGGCGGATACTAGCCTAACGTTAAAAATCGTTCGGGGGATACTTGCCTAATGTGAGGATAGATGCCTGTCTGTCTTTTTTCAAATAGAAATTAACTTACATTAATTTATGTAATCAGTTTTTATTATTTAATACAGTCTTTTTCTAAGTATTAATTAATGTTTAATTGTTAAAATTATAAAATTACAACTGAAATAGACTCCAAAATGGTAATTAGGTATCCAAAATAATAGTGAAATATTATCATTTATTTATAGATAGAGCAATCTACAAAATAATAATTAACTTTAGCATTAGCATCTATTAAGTAAGTTTAATTAAATACAATCTTTTATTAAGTATTAATTAAATATATCTTCTATCTTCTGTCCAGTTGATGTGGCGCAGCACCACACCAGGCTTTTGTTTATACCTATTTGCGAGGTATTTTGCTGTTGAGTATTTATTTTATTTAAGATAAACTATAATAAAACCAAATATAAACACCAAGCCCTATACAACAACAATAACAACAATTGTTTCCCTAGGGCAACAATCCGCAAAAGATGTCCGGGCAACTATCCGTTTTGATACGGATACTTGCCCTTTTTATTTACGAAATAAATAAAAATTATTTAACAATAAAATGTAATAAACAGTGCAATTTAAACACTAATGCATTCACAGAAATATTTTTTTAACTAAAATCGCAATCAGTTATAAAAATATTTAAAAGAGATTACAAGCCAATATAATTCTGACGCTTGTCAAAGTATCGCCGCGGAAGATTTTTACTCACACGGACAAAACACGTGCGCCTACTTTAACGGCTTATGTGGCACTGAGGCCTACGCGGGGGACGCTTTTAATTATGATCAAAAAGAAACACTGTCAATACGTCTAACATAGAGCATTTGAAACTGAGGCATGTATCCCTCCGAGGCAACTATCCGGCTTTTACCCTAAGTAAAAATTTCTAGAGATACTTTTTCCAACAAACGATGCTTGCTTAAATTCGACTTTTAGTAGATTTTTTTTAACATTTTGTAACTTGGTTCAATATGAATTATTTGAATAGTCGCGGTTGGTAGTCCGGATAATAGCGAATCCGTATAACTGAGGGGCGGAAAATCGAGATTCTACTGTATTATATTTTTCTACACTTGTGTGAGAAACCTTAACACTACTCTTTAAGCTACTTTGGAGACAGTAATCACACATTCATTCATTTATAAGCAATACTTAGAGGGCTTGAAACCTCTGCGCAACATGTTAACCATTCAACAGATTCAATTTAATTTTAATCAATTCCGTACGTTCTTACATTAAATCAGGGACGTGTGCAAATTAAACCCTCTAGTAAAGATTTCGTGTAAACATGGTGCTTATTATTGAGCAGCCTGTGAGGCAGCGGACCGTGAAATTATGCCGTCGTCGCCATTGTGTTGCACCCCTGTGGGGGGTTGGTCTAAGATAAAGGCGAAAGCGATTAAGAATCTTTCCCTCGCACACCATTGTAAATTTGTAGCATTGAATGAATTTAAGTGGAAACAAACAGTGTTTGTGTCTGCGCAGAGACTTATCAAAGATCCTGTCAAAGTGTGTAAGCATGTGTGGATGGTTACGTTTTCCAAAAGATGTCCGTCTGTTTACTTTATTGAGACAGAAGTCTTCTTATTTAGCTTTTTTACAGTTAATTCACTATGACCATTGGAATGGACCAGTCATTCGCCACAAGGTGAGCACTGGCTAATCCCTCTTCAGGTGGGAAGGGGAAGCCGGGGGAGTTTAGTGGGTATTAGGCCGCTTATATGTACTTGAGTCCCAAAAACTATCCTATTGTTGGCCTACGGCTGCGGTTGCTAAACGGTCATAAATTCGTTTAGAAAATCGAAACTAATTTTACTCCATCCGGTTAACGTTAGGCCTTCAAAAAAACTGACATTGTTATAGAGAAATAAACGGGAGAAGTTTAATCGTCTGAATTTTCCCATTTTCTTATAATTTATAAATAAATTCTCTACTTTCTTTTGACTTGTACTAAACACAGAGTATTATAGGGACTATGGCGATTTTGGAACGTAATACCTGTTCCTTAGTTTAATATTACGAGGGTGTTTTGGATGTACTCCAATTTGGTTTTTGGTCACTGGCTATAACTAGCAAATTGAGTCGAATAATTTAAAAGAAACCACATGTAATTTTTATATTGCGTACAATTTTGAGCCATGCTTAGCGTAAGCGTATAATACATTTTCGTTTGATCACATTTATTTCTGATCACCATTCTTTATTTGAGCAAGCATTGAGCTGTGTAGCAGAGAAGTTTTAAGCGTCCCTTTACATGCTTCAGGTCGATGAGTCTAACTTCGGCGGCCATCTTTGTGCGTATTTACCACGGTCAGCGATAGCAAAAAATATCGCCAGAGAACCTGCACAGTCGAATGAATGTGTTACCATGATCCAATTAGTCTATTTCCCCTGTCAAGTGTCGCGTGTGTTCGAGTCCCGCCTGATACCTGGACAAAATTTTTTCTAATTTATATTAATATCGTGTCAAGAATTTAATATATATCAGATGGCAGTAGTTCCAATGTGCTGAGTCTATGCGAGAAAAATGAATTAACGAATGAACGAAACAAATTGTTATGATTATGTAGGTAAATTTTAAGATTTCAGGCAGTTACGTTTGTTATTACTACGTCAATAACAAAGTGATACTTACAACTTGTGATTACTTCTATAAGTCTGATTGCGTGCCTCCCACGTCGTAAAAAATAGAACTTTCATCTTTCTTGTTATTTCCAGATAAAGATGTTGTTCCATGACAGTACTAATAAGCAAAAATATGTAATTTTGAAGTATTTCTTAGTTCAAAAGTGAGTGGGTTTTCAAATTTTACTAATTGGACTTTTTTATTTTAAGGGCAGGCAATCGATTAAGTGGCTTCCTTTATGTTACGTGATATCATCCCCATGGATACCTTCAGCGTCAAAGGATCATAGCTTTGTTGAAGATGACTCTTTTCACTTAACAAAAGATACGTCGCATGCATAGTTAACATGACACGGTCAAACTTTGAAAATGTCTACCTACTCGACTCTAGGATAGAAACGAAGCTTCAGTTCAGTTTATCTCACTACCGAACTAAACTCCGGTTACCCCTTTCCACCCAATTGGACTGGTTCCATACTGGCGGCTATTACTACTTAAACCCTAAAATTATTGTAGGGTACATAGAATCGAGTCAATAGCCACAAGGCTAGCACCGGCTCGTCCCGATCGGGCGTGAAGGGGAAACCGGGGGAGTTTAGTGGGTAGTGAACGCTTTAGTCTCGAGTCCCACACACGGCCGCAGGTCTAGCTAGCCTGCGGTTATGGTGCATAAACGCATTCTTCTCCAAAAAAAAAAGAGTACATAGAATCGAAACCATGTCCTTTGGATGTTCTTGAATGAAAATTGATAGCAAAGCCGTCTTTTTATACAAGAAGGTAATTATATCGTATTGTACCTGTATTTTCAATTTCCTTTTGTGGGTACAGCTACTTACATGTCTCGTAAAACAATTAATTTGCCACTGGCAGGTAATTAAGGAGACACGTGTAAAATGTGATGAATCATTTTGCTGGTTTAGGAAATATTTGATTTAGTGTATTTATTGTATCTAACCACATCGTTTGTGTATTTTGAAGTACCTACCTTTTCTCTGTAGAATAGAAAATAAATGAACTAAGCTTATTTTCCTTGCCCTAATGTATCCTTACCAAAAAAAGGAAACAGATATAATTTACTCAAAGACATCTAGAGGATTTTCTACTAAGTAAAAAGATTAGTAAATGACATCTTGGGATACTAAAAAGATTTTCTCAGGATAGGTACGGAAAAAGGATCAACTATAATGGTTTTAAACTACTTTATTTGGCCTTGGAATGTACATTTTTTTTATGTTAGAAGCAGCAAACGAGCTAGCGAGTCGCCTGATGGTAAGCACCGTCGCCCATGGACATCTGCAACACCAGGGGGGGGGGGGGGAGTGTGGGCCTCCGGCACTCCCACAAGCCAAACGAAACACAATAGCCAGTCACTATTATTTCACGCTGGTGTTATGTGAGAGGGTGGTACTTCCCCGGACGAGCCGGCCCATTCGTACTGTAAAACAGCATGGCTCTACCACTACTAAATAATTACTAACATTTATGACATACACCTTCTTTCTCCCTCCGTACTCTTTTCTCCAAGGCAGCAATGCATCTGAAACCATAATCGCAAGTTTCTATGATTTCTACGCCCCCCCGTAAACATCTTACTGTGATACGATACGTGTATATTAGGTATGCGGGGAGTTATATACCTGAATTGGCAAAAGAGCCTTAAATTATGGTAGTGCATTACCATTATGCTACTTAGTGAAATGTCTATAAACGCAATACGCAGCTGTGACTACTTTCACAAATGTCTCATAAAAGTCCCAAGAAGTAACACAAAAACAACAAATTAAGTAATCATCTTTAAAATCGTCTAGAGAAAAACTTTTTTAGTACATTAATAAAACATCTAAAACCAAGTTCATTGAACTATTAATGAATACCCAGAATTTTTCACGAAGTTTACTCTTATCAATCAAGAGACGATTTATTAAATATTTCTTCTGAAACGTCAACCTTTTTAGACTTGATTCAATTTATATTAAAATAAGATTTTCAATTAAGATTTAGATACATTACTCGCATAAGTTATTCACCCTATAAGCAAACAGTCAGGGCTGAATGCGCCCCTGCGATGCACCCCAGCGCATAATGCTTAGATCAGGAACCCTCGAACAATGAGCAATCAATGGGTAAATTAAACAACCGCCTTTCACCTTGGTACGAATATAAAGACCACCCTGGAAGAGTCGTTTGTAGTTTTAGCCAATTATTCAAATAACAAAAAACCGAATATAAACAAAACAATAGCAGGCGTTTAATATAATATTAATTGTTAGCATTATGCTAGTTGAAATGGCACCTACGGTCAGCCGCCAGTATTTCTGGGTTAGTAGTTAGTCGATTCGCACGAAAATAATTCGCACTAGAGTGCGAATCGACCACTTTCAAAAATTTATTATTTTTAGTATTATTTTTATTTTTAGTAGTCGATTCGCACGAACGAATTTTAATCGCGTGCGAGTCAACCCTTTATATGTGTGGATCCTACTAATATAATAATATTATAAACGCGAAAGTTTGTATGGATGGATGTTTGTTACTCTTTTACTTAAAAACTAGGTACTAAATGGAATTTAATGAAACCATACATCAGAATAACACATAGGCTACAATTTATAAAGATAATAATTAAAACACCTTTTTTATTAGTGAATTCCATTTCTATCATTTTGGATGAACCAAATAAAATTAATGGCTTATATTTTGTCACAGCAACAACTAGCAACAATAACTGTAGCAGTTTTTAAAATTGACATGTGAAGCCCACCTACGGTTATGCTTCGTGGAATACTTTAGGTGTGCTTCCTCTGGGTGTGCTTCGTGGAATACCTTGTTTTAATTTGGCCACCGGAACAGATAAGTTTGTCGCTTTATAGCTACCAAATCCTGTAGCTGCGGCCACTCATACCTCTACTCCATAGTGACTCGTAGTTGTTAAAACTAAAACTTGTGGTAAAACTTTTTTTTTTAATATTGACACATCCAGTGTAAGCCTTAGGTCACACCACCGGCTCCCCTGTTTACTCGGCGTGAAGATGCGCCGTTGAGTGATCGGCTTATTTCGGTGTGGATAATTAAGTAATGCACAAAGAACGTACGAGGAACCGTGTACACTATGCTTTATAATAACTTATTGAGGGTATCGCTGTGTCACATCGGTTTAATCACGTGTTTTCCTGTGTAATACGACAGGGTAGTCTTTCTTTTCGTAATTGGGTTTTTTGTTCGAAAAATACACTGTTGCGAATGATTCTGAAAGTCGGCGGTGTACTCGTAAAACTCCGTGTTTAGTATTGAATGTAAAGCTTTTGGTCCCACGTGTAACTTCACATCAGTCATGTCAGATGGCTGCCTCACTATGGGATTTTATTAGTGGTAATGGAATCTGATCAATAATTGACTAAATAATATGAAAGTACACATGACATTTTTTTAGTCAACTCAAAGGGCTAAAATAAGAAAATCCTTAGTAAAACGACACCTTTTTTACACAACTTTCTTCTTAATTTATTATGAAGTAAGTTTACTTTACACTTTTTATGTCTTTTTAAAAAACACCTATAGTAAAAGTTAAGCAATAGAAACCTTAGTTTAAAAAGGAGATCTTACCGCCACTTTATGTATCAGAATAGTCTTACCTATTTTTTTAGATTTTTATCAAACCAGCCATATTAAAATAGATTTTATAAAATACTAGCGGTCGCCCTCGCGGTTTCACTCGCGCGTAATGTCCTTTTTCAACTATCCCCCCTTCCCCCCACTTACCCGGGATAAAAAGTATCCTATGTTCTAATCCCGGTTATAAACAATACGTGTGCCAAATTTCATCTAAATCCGTTTATCCGTTCTTGAGTTATAAATAGTGTAACTAACACCAACTTTCTTTTATATTATATAATATAGATAACATTTCTCTAACAAACTACCCAACTAAACGAAAGACTAACAACACAAGTCGAATTTTAGAACTGATATTTCACAATCGCGAAGGAGACACGCGGGACTCAAAGCAGACTTACGAACGAAAGCACAAAGGAACCTATCATATTAGATATTTCGCTTGCGACGGACACACTAAAAATACATTCAGTAAGGAATATCCATCCGAAGCTTTTCTTTTTTCGAAGTAAAAATAACAACACATGACTTTTTTTTAGTGTGATGGTAGGAAGGTAGTAGATGGTATGAGATGTCTCGCCACTACGTATTTATTTTATAGTGTAATTTATTTATAGGTCAATTTGTAGTCTAGAAAAAAATAAGGGCTTTGTTTTTTTATGCCTTCTTATAATGAGTTATTAGTATCCTATCTTTATAGCAATGAAAAAATTTCAATGACAGAGGTCTTTATTTTGCAATAAGACATTAATACCTAGAGTGATCGTTTTTTTTTTTGTTAAAAAGAGAACTAATTAGTTTGATAAACCAACAGAGGAATCGATAAAAGGATAAAAATATTCAACTTATAGTTAGTACGGTTCACCGTGCCAAATAAGATTCTCACTGGCAACTTTATATTGTGCCAGCGCATTCGACTGTTAGTTTGCACGACTTTACGATGTACTCGCAAACCGAATTCTCAAAGGAACTAACGTACTTGGGGAAAATTCGTTACGCAAGCAATGGACTGGGAAAATGTTAGCCTTTTATAAATTACACACGTGTTAGAATATTGAGATGGCTATACTATTGCTGTTTCATTTTTTCTTGCTGCACCTATTTTCAACTGTATTGTTGTGGTCATGATGTAGGTTTGGTGGGTAGGCCTTTTTATGTTTTGAATACTAGCCCTATATTATACAAGTAAATAGGACGAGTCATTTGGTGTACCTAATGGTCGGGAAGCCAGCTATTACACCGGGTCGCGGGTTCGATCCCCGCACGGTACAAACATTGTGTGCATGAACATGTCTGTTTGTATCGGTCTGGGTCTTATGTATAATAATATATGTATGTTTTACAAAAAAAAGTTTATAAGTAATGTTTATTCGTTGTCTGGCACCCATGCTTAGCAAATGCCTAGTTTGGGGCTTTAAAAAAAAGAAAATGTACAAAGATTTTTTTTGTTTTCTTTAAAGTGGCTCTTTTGGAGACACTTTAAAAGCTGTTTTGCGAGTCCGGACCTGCTATTTGAATCATATCAATTATTATTATCCACCTAAACACAGAATAGATACAATTTGATCTCTTGTTCGAAACGTTAGTAAACAATAAATGGATTTCCATAAAAGTTCAAATATTGCTATTATAAATGGTATTACAAACGTCCATTAATTGGATTGATATTGCATATTATGCTGTAGTTCAACGGCAGTTGCGCTGTAATTTTAATAATGGACTGACATATGCTTTTATGTGTTTCTAACTAACTTTAAATAAGCAGGGAATTTTTACCAATTAAAGTTTTTAGCTTAATTGCTCTATGAAAGATTTACTTTATAAGTAGTTCTACTTATTATTTTTCACGTGATATAAATACTTTTAGTAATAAAAAGACCAGATAAAATTAGCTTATTAGCTTTGGTTGATGGTAAGGCTTTTTCAGAGTCCGATTGGCTAGCTACCACCGCCACAGGTGAAATCTGCCGCCATAACAGTTCTGGCTGTGTTTCGGCAATATTCATGTGGGAGCCAGTACACTTGAAATCAGAGGCTCGAAGATCAGATGAGTCTACAGTCTGAGAAGCACATTGAGGGACGCTTCCAGGTGAAGCGTTCCTCAATGGAGTAGACCGTGACCACTTACCATCAGGTCGGCTGCGTGCCTGTCTGCCAACTGACCTAGTGTAAAAAAAAAGCTTAATAATTTTTTTACTCCCGAACTATCTTCACACCAAAAATCACACTGATTCGTTTATGTGACATTATTACTATCACATTTTTAATTTAATTATTTTTATTTTAAACCATAAAAATGATTTTTACCTGCATAATCCATACCTAATGTCCATAATGATAATAATATTATATAGTTACAATGTGAGACAATCTGAGTGTATGTGCTTGGATATCGTTCCGAGCTCGCTAATAATAAATCACTACTTTCACCACACGATAAATTCTGGAGGATAGTGACCTAATAATTTCTTTATTCCCTTATTTTCTATAGCGATGCGTGAGTAATGATTGATGGTGCAGAAGAAAGTATACTCAACAGAGATGAGATAATACCGAAATTTTCGCAGTGTCATCGCTAAACAATAATCTCTGATACAGCCTTGCAAAGCCTTTGTCTTTTAATAGTTGGGACGTTGCATCAACGTTGTTTTCTATGTCAATATAATCGTACGAAGAACGCGTACTGGTACTGTATGGAACACGATGATATTAATCTACTTCCGATATTTATCTAGAAATGTATGCAGTTTTCTTGAGCCGTTGGTGTTATAACTGTTATAATGCAACAAATCATATGACACACAGGAAGGCATGAATTTTTTTTTTACTTATAGTAACATAGGTATATATTATGTTTTCAAGTCGGTTCGAAATGAAAAAAAACTTTTTACTTTTTAGTATTATGTTTCGAAGTCGATTCGAAATGAAAAAACGTGTTTCTTTTTTAATGATGCGAATATTTATTTATAGAATACTTTTTTCATGATTCTAATAATTGTGTTTGACATTCTTATACATTACTATTTTTTTACTTTAGAGTTAGTGTTGCAAATGTTTCACAAAAAAAAAAAACAGGTAAACTAAGAACCTCGATCTCATTTGAAGCCAACTATTAGGCTTTAAAGCAATTATCGTCGTATCTATGAACAAACAGTGCTAGCTGCAGTTTCCTAGTAACACAGTAGGTCGTTTATCACGTACCACGCATCCATCCCGTAAATTCCAGCGGTGAGTTATGATCGTGTAATGCACGCTAAATGTTCACGCTTGTTCTTTATGCCTGTGACTCACGCACGGTGCTCTCTAGACTAAATTGGGCAGACGTGCCACGGACGCATTACTTGCCTATTAGATCGGTGTTAAGAAGATGGTTAATCAGGATTATAAATACATTATTGGCCTCCGCCCTTTTCTTTGTTTTTTTTGGACTAGGTAAGGACTGTGGCAAATTTTGCCTCTTATATGTAGTAATATATCGAAATCAAAACAGCCAATATTGACGACGTACCTACAGCATCTCTCTACGTCATTATTATAATATCAGTTCACCAAAACTTGCCTCTATAACAGTTTAAAATTTAATTGTTTCAGAGTTCAAAGTATTAAAGTTTGCAAAATGTAAAAATATGCCTTTCGGTTGAAGCGTAAAAACATGTTCTAAATTATAACCATCCTAGTATTTCATCCACGCACCATTCACAGCACTAATTCAGTTTTCAACGATGTGACGCGTCTACTAAATCATGATACTAACTTAACCATATGAATGCGAACGCCATAATAAAATGAATTTATACGACTGAACATTTACCGCTATTTCGGTAATAGTAAAAATATGCCAATTGTTTTCACAAATACACTGTTATTTCTTTTTTTGGCTTAATTTACGGTGAGCAAACTTCTTGTCTCGAATTTCTTCTACTTTGTATCAATAATAAAGTAGGTACGATTCACCCAACACAATTTATTTCTAATTTTATAAAGTTATCCTTGAAATACTAGCCTTCCGGCTAGTTTCCTTTCCTCTTGGCTTTGCATGGTAAATATGATGTTATTAATTTATTAATTTAGTCACTAACTTTAGAATGATTCGCATACCAAAAATCATTTTGATACGTCGCGCCGTTGCAACAACACTTTTATTTTTGTTATAATATGGGAACTAAACATCATCCCAGAATAAAAATGTTGGTTCTTGTCATTTTCCTTCCCAATATAATTATAGTCTAGTATGTTTTTACCAAACGAAACTTGTTCAGTGGTTAAGGCATGAAAACATAATTTTTAGTAGGGATAAACTCCTGAGATAATCAAAATAAAAATAATAAAAAATGGTTACAAAATAAATTTCTCAAATATCCTTTGAAATAACATTTCTGTTACGAAACGAAATTCCTTTTGTTCAAGCGTCAACTCGGCCTAGACTAAATAGATTACTTACGCTACATAGTTTTATGGACTTAGATGACTTAAATAAAAGCTTATTTTAAATTCAACAATCAAGATTAATTAAGAAATTCGTAAGAGTCTAAGGAATTTTAATTTAATAAAAATTAGTTTCATTAAATAGAAATTGAAAAAAGCGTGGCCAATTCCATTTTGCATTCACATATAATTTTGATCTTAAGCTAAGTCCTGGATTGTAATTATGAATGACATAATCACTATTGAATCCTAGATGGCATTCGTAAATGACATGTTCATTTAACATTAACACTTAGTGGATGGATGAATTAAAATATTACAAATGAAAAATTGACATAATATTATCATCAACGCACGCATTAAAAAATTAAAATCTTCTTTTTAAAGTGCAGGAGCGTATTAGTGCTCAATGCGTTTTAACCGCAAAAAAAAAATATATTTAAGAAAACTCCAATTCTACCACGAAAACCATTAACAAGATCTCTAAGGCCCATGCAGTGTCACCAATCTCATGTAAGTTCCAAAGACGCGTTTTTTTTTTTGAAAATGGACCAAACAGACCTCATTTAAGTTACCTGACAGTTTTATTGTCACAATTGTATCTGTTATTAAGTCTATGATCTGTTAGTAATGAAACTGGCCATAATAATATTACTAAATATGTCACCAATTTATTCAAATCGGCTGGTTCCTTGAATGTGCAACAAAATGAACCATAAGGTTTTATTGGGTTTTATTTATACTTTTTAAGCGTAGAACCCTAAAAAAATCAATCCCAAAACTCGATAATACAAAGATAATAATAAAGCTATTTAGAATCACCGTTACAAACTCCAGTTGAAAAAATATTTGCGAAACAACAAATTATGAACGACTCGCTGGATTCGAAAGACTCTTATAAAAATAACACAATTAATCCAAGGGTATTCCATTATAATTCTTAGTTTAAAATGAAACGGGCATATTGAAGTTCACAAAGGAATCTATTCTTCCGAGCGAATGACTTTTCTGTAACCGTTTTTAATCCATAAGCGGTGGCGATTTTTTAAAGGTTAAACTGGTATTTTTCTCATTTAATTTTATAAAAAAAAACTTTTTTTAAATATAATATAATAGAATAATTTATTGCGTAAAATGTGGTACATGGTGGATATAAATAATGGTACAGTTTGGCCCTTCTTTTACTCTTGAATTCAGAATGTCCTTAAACGACTGATCTTACAGTTTAAAGGCTAATTACACTAAAATAATCGTATCGTAGGTGCTTAACTTGAGAGTGACCTGAAATATTATTGTTTTTTTAGTATTAGGACAAGCCTGTGCTTACATATTCAATTTAAATTAATAAGTAGGTAAATATGCGCCAAATAAACCAACAAGAAGTCAGAATGAGGATTTTTTTTTGTCACATTCATAGTTCTATGTATGTTTGTTATTAATTAACTAACTTATTTAATTTTAAAACTTGCACTTTCTTATTTTTGTTAAGGTAATAATAATAACCTTAGAAAAAATATTGTTAAACGCTAACAACCTATGCCTTACGCCCTCAATCGTATGGTTTTGTTACGATATATCCCCGTTTTGCACGCGAGCGGTTCCGTAGTGCCGATCAAAATGATTTATTTGCATCGAATGAGCCTCTCGAACATTAAATAGATTACCGTGCGGGATCTTAAGGAGACGTAACTGACGCTTACATTGTGAGTCTGCCTTTTAGGGCTGCGTGACTGACTTAATGTTCTTTTGTCGCCTTTTATTAGGGGATGTTGGTGAGTGATAAGTCTTCTGTTATAACTGGAAGGCACGAAGTTAAAATATGTCGTTTACACCGTTTCTGACATTGTGGTGAGAGGTCTAAAGTAAACAACAATATCTTCTATACTACTTATTACATTATAATAAAGAGGAAAGATTTGATTGTTTGTCCGAAAACACTGAACCGATTTGAAAAATTCTTTCACTGTAGGAAAGCTACACTTTCCCCGGGTGACATGGGGTACTTTTAATCCCGGAAATGTAGGGGAAAGGTTGGGATATTTGAAAAAAGATATTACGCGCGGGTTAAACCGCGGGCGGAAAGCTAGTTGGGAAATATTATGCTTGCTAACTCTTTTCGTCTTATTCTATGCAAAAGGGGCAACAGCCGTACACAGGTCCACCCGGATGAATGACCTCCCTCGTATTTCGCTTATCAAAACTCGTTTCCCCAATCACAACAGACGACGAAGGACTAATTTAAAATAATCCCTCTGAACATCTGTAGCATCAGTTTTGGCAATCACAATAGTCATTATGACGATTAATGCACTGGGTTTCAGATTACATCTGATGATCTGATACGAGAACTTTGTGTTACATTCATGATTTGAACTGACGGGTGATGTCCAGCTGATTTCATTTCTTGGGGTCACATTGTAATACAATAGTTTGAGGGGTCTGTTATGTAAATTGACAAGAGTGATCGCTTTTTGTGTTACTCCTAACCCTTAAGAAATTATGATCAGTGTATTGAAGTATATCATATATGTAGTACAATACAAGCTTTCAATATTAAACCAGTTCTATAAAGATCAAAAAATTACAGGATAAGTTAGTCGTCTTTTGTCTGGTTGTGGTTGAAATTCAAATTCTGATTCTTGTGTCTGAATGTGTTCCAAATAGGTACTTTTATTTGTCACTCAAAGATAAACGGAGGATTCAGTGATGCTAGTCACTGGGCATAGTAGCCACTTACATCCAGGCTTGCTGACTGGTCTGAATTGTAAAAAGAATGTTACTTATTATTCTGAGACTTTGTCCGACATAAAATACCTCATCTTCCCTATAATATCTCAAATGAATATATTCCACATTTTAATGAACATAATTACCATTATTATTTAGTAATTAGCTCATGACTCCAAATGTCTGGCGCCCATATTTGTTTACATAATCGAATTATGCTATAAAATATAATTTATGTCGTCATTTATAGATTCAATTATGTTGTTTCGAATTAGGATCGGGTAATTTATTTTATGTATTTTTATTCCAAGTTTAATAGCCAATTTAATTTAGTTTCTAATATAATTGCATACTTAATCAAATAAAACAACCTTTTATACTGAAATAACATAATTGGATTTCCGTTTAAATAGTTGCTAAAACTTTTTTGTGGCACTTCTGAAAGTATTGTACTTTGTAGTCAGTAAGACGCTTGAAACCACTTTGGTACAACAGCTCACAATAATGACAATTCTATTCTCTTATTATTAATAATGTCCGCCCAGCCGAGTTTTCGGCTGGCGCCCAATCTTTATGATCAAAATAACTTCGCAGGATATTATTTAGTGTGGCTGGTCAATAGCCACAAGGCTGGCACCGGCTCGTCCAAATCCGGTGTGAAGGGGAAACCGGGGGAGTTTAGTGATAGTGGACGCTTAGTCTCGAGTCCCACACACGACCGCTGCTTGCCTGCGATTATGGTGCATAAACGCATTCTCATCTGAAAAAAGGATAAATTATGTAGTGTACAAGTGTGTTCGCAAGCACAGGAGTACAGAAATATTATTACCATACAATACCACCGAGGTAGGTACAGTCAGCGCCAAAATGATCTGAGCGTTCAAACTTACCAATAATATCTGATCATTTGACAAAAATCACTCATAGCGCAATACTTTGATCTATTCCTTGCTTAGGTGTTGTCATTTGTTCTCAAACAACAAATGAAAATGAACCCTTACTCCTTAAGGTATAAAGGTGGATTTTGTTCAGATATTTTTGGTGGTTTTGAACGCTCAGATCATTTTGACGCTGACTATACCAAGAAATATTTGTTTGCCCGCGGAAATGCGGCTCCATGATTGATGCACATAGACATAGCGCAGGACTTGATAAATCGATTGTGACTAAAACCCCTTATGCAGAATGTATTCGCACCCGAACTAACAAGGTTGGTAGAAGTAATCCCCGTGGACCGATGGGTAATCTAAATCGGTATAGATCGGCTGTACCGATTTATGGAAGCTGATAACCCTATGACGGATGGCATCGGTTGATAAGATACGCGGATTTAGCCGATATCGATTTTATTACCCCTTCCTTTCATAATAATTTATTTTAGGTATGTTGTTTACTCGATTAGTACTCATTAAGTATAATATATGCGTGAACGTGGCTAATTAAAATAAAATATTGAAACTGTCTAGTTTTTTTTAAATCATAGCAAAACGCAGGCGGCCAGTGAATATTAATACATAACTTTGCTGTTTACATTTATATGAATAGAAGGAAAAAGCGGGCTACTAACACAAGTTTTTTTAACTTTAAAGTACCATTTAAGCAATAAAGAACATTAATTTTTTATATTAGCTACGAGTATTTAGTCAGGCTAGAAAATTATCCAACAAGCTTTAAAATGTCAAATATTCTTTAAGATCCAGGATGATGCAACAGTTATCAGCTAAAGAAAGTATAATTATAATGTTATAAATATTCATTCTTTTTTATTTATTTTTGTGCTGGTGGTCAGTTGCGCGGCCTTTTAAAACTACCACAAAAAAAGGTTGTGCCGTACAGTATTCTTTGTGAAAACTCTTTGCTCACCCGATATTACTCCTGGTCAATACGATCTCACAACAAAGAGTGGTCTTAATCTACTAATTATCATCTGACAAGACAAAGGCGGTGGGTGGATACACTGACGCTGTACGGAAATGGATTAGCCAGTTTCTGGCTTGTGTTTCAAAATATTAAAGTTTAGCACGAAATGAAACAAGGTTTGGTCTCCACATTTATGCTAAGTCCTAAATCCAAAGTAAAACCAGATAAATTTTGATCATAATAAAACCCGGAGCCCGTGGGTTCGATTCCCGCTTAGGGTCTGGTTGGTGGTAGGGCTTTTTCAGAGACCGACTGGCTAGCTACCACCCCCAAAGGTGAAATCTGCCTCCATAACAACCCTGGCTGTGTTCCGGCAGTTTTATTGTAGGATTCAGTACACTTGAAATCAAAGGCTCGAAGATCAGATGAGTCTGTAGACTCATCTGATCTTCGAGCCTTTGATTTCAAGACTTTCAGACTGTAGTCTGGCAGCATATTGAGCGACGCTTTCTGGTGAAGTGGAATAGGCCGCAGTGGCCGCTTACCATCAGGTGGGCTGCTTGTCTGTCTGCCAACTGACTTAGTATAATAAAAAGTAGTGAATAAAATGTAGTATCCCATACAATGTAACTTTTTTTTAAATTAAATATGCCTAGGTTTCTAGCTAGCCAATATTACTCTGAGTCAATACCATCAGTTAACACGTCCAACAGTGATCTTAATCCACTGATTTGTTATCTACTCCGACAAAGGCGATGGATACACTGGCGCTGTGCGGAAATGGATTAATCCCAGTTTCTGGCCCGTGTACACGCGGTTGTGTACCGAGCCGATACAGTCAGATAGCACTTAGCTAAGTTAGTTGTTAGTCGATGCTCTTTGTTTTATTGAAATGTATAAAAAGTTTGTGTCGGATTTGTAAAAAACGGTCTGTGATCACTTTTGGCATTTGTAAGCATGGTTATTGAGCCAGTCATCATCATCATCAGCCAATATACGTTCCCACTGCTGGGACAAAGGCCTTATCTGAATTGTAAGATAGTGTGGGCCATACTCCACCACGCTGGCCCAGTGCGGGTTGGTGGTGAGGTGCGTAAGGCAAGTGACCAACCTTAATGTCAGATGTTATGAAGCTGCCAAATGGCCCCTGACTAGGCTTGACGACTAATATCTACATTATAGTAAATATCAGCCGGGACCAACAGCTTAACGTGCCTTCCGAAGCACGGAGACGCTCGAAATAAATGTCACTAAATGTGGTCAGAATGTCACCTATTCATTAACCGACCGCGGCGTAGGTAGCTTGACTTTCGATATCGCTAACAAACCACTGTCACAGCGGCACCACGAACGCCTCGTCCTAAAAAAAATTTCTAATATTTCTACTCCAGACTGTGGTTTAGGCGAAAAAGCGTAACCGACAGAGTAACTTTCCCATTTAAAAATAACTATGGATTTAATCCAAAGTGAGAAATGGCATCTATTAATGACCATCGATAAAAATACCATTCACCAAAGCTGCTTGTGAAAAATCGGACAATAAACTTCAACCTATTGTACGAATTTGAAGCCGTATTTATGTTTTTATTTAATCTTTCAAGCCCCGGATCACCAGACACAATAGAAAATCTATTGTTACGCGGCACCCGAGTGCCGGTTCGGGATTGAGTGGTTAAAACCCGCCATAGATACAACTCCCAATATTGTACTCGTACAAACATTACCGACAATGGGCGATGGGAGAAAAAACCATAATAAGCTCCTTATAGGATGGGGTACAGTAATACCCTGCCAAATTCACGTGTTATTTTGAACCCTATTGTAATGTAATAAGACTATATGATTCACAGGCTCACCACATTACCATAATTTCATAACGAAGGGGAACAGATTTTCTAATATTACACATATTTTGATTTTTTACGCGACTCTTGTAGGACTCATATTTCGCGTTAATGTATGGGATAAGTCGATTGTGGGAGGGGAAGCCTTTTGTGTCCATTCATGCCTGTCTGCCGGGCATAATCATATTTATCGGCGCGAGTAAATATTACATTTATTGGTTTGTATTAAAAAAATAAATATACGCGGTCATATTTCACACAGCATTCAAGCCAAGAGTAGGTACACAATTTTCCGACCGATTTTGTGTAATAGTTAAGAAGGGTTAGTAGTCGATTCGCACGAAAAAAATTCGCACGAAAGTGCGATATTCTTGATGACTGTACTTTAGACAATATTTCTGATTCACATTTTGTTAAGTGTGCGAATTGCCTACTAGTAATTATTAGAGGGGTCGATTCGCACGCGATTAAAATTCGTTCGGGCGAATCGACTACTAAAAATAATATTATTTTTGAAAGTGGACGATTCGTACTTTCGTGTGAATTTTTTTCTTGCGAATCGACTACTAAAAATAATATTACATATTTTTGAAAGTGGACGATTCGTACTGTCGTGTGAATTTTTTTCTTGCGAATCGACTCGATTTTGTGAAATTATTGGGTATATGAGACCTAATAACTGTCGTCTCGGTGTAGCGGGCGCAGGGCAGTGCCAGACAGTAATTGCTTAGTAACTGTTTGGCACAGAACTGTCTAAGGGCAGACGTGGCGCTTACCATCAGGTGTACGACCCTCGTTTTGTTACACATTACAATAAAAAAAAAGTCAACTGTTACACCATAGGTTGCGGGTTCAATCCCCGCACGGTACAAACATTTGTTTGCATGCATATTGTCTGTTTTTATCGTTTTGGCTGTTTCTCTGTATGTTTATCCGTATCTATTTACAAATGGAAATGTATATAAAGTG
Organism: Mecyna flavalis; assembly: GCA_949319885.1. NCBI lineage: Eukaryota > Metazoa > Arthropoda > Insecta > Lepidoptera > Crambidae > Mecyna > Mecyna flavalis. The sequence continues at coordinate 14,340,923 of OX439407.1, read as the reverse complement.
CTGTTTTCTTTTAAATGAACTTCTGGACACAGAACAAACTTAAGGGCGCAAGGTTGACGTCTTGCTGTCGAACGTTCGCGGTACGGACGACGCCGTACTGTTGCCGCACCAGCGTGTTTTGTATGAAAATTAACGACCGTCCGCATATTACGCGGTGCGGCAAACGCGCGGCTTACGCACCGCAGCCGTCTGACACGAAACTAAATGTTTATCATAAATATATGATTTTTTTCTGGGTGCAAGTTAAACCCATGACCGTGGCAGGGACAAAAACGTAATGATTAATGGTCAATTTATGTTCTGAAGTTGTCTAATATGGATTAAATGTGCATTTACTTAATAACTAGGTACGAGATTAAGCAGTAGTAGAAGTAGGTGTTAAAGATGCTCTTAACTTTGATCAAACACTATTCATAAGTTAAACTTATCACTCTGTGTACGAGTATACACGTCAAAACAATACGTCAAGGGAACTGCAACTGACAGTTCAAAGTTTGGATGCTGAAATTTCACATACTTACGACAAGAAGGGTAAGACTAATGTTGGGCTATAAATACTTTGATTCATACTCCTAAGATAATAAGATCGATTTTCCTGTTACTACATATTACATACATTTACTACTTGCCAGCGGCAACGTCTTAGATCTTTCATCGAGTGTTATTTTGGGACGCTAAAGTTTTCCGAGTAGAATGTATAAATGTGTGTAGAAACTATTCAATAGCTTTCCCAGACTCCTGAAGTACCTTCATATTAAATGTCATATAATTCGTTTAAAGTTATGCGTCTTTTTACATTTCCTGTATTAACAATAGTCGGAATGAGCAGTATTTTAATAATTTTCAAACAAATGTACAAAAACATAGATATAAAAATACACGAATACAGAACTAGAGGTTGAAAAAAGTGAGAAAAGAAAATACTTTACCAGTTACCTAATTAAAGTCAAGGTTAAAGAATTATTACAATTATTAAAGAAAAGAAAACCTCCCGAGAATTAATATGGTAATACCACCCACTATCCTATAAACAGTTATTACTCGTAAATAATTCAAGAAACAAAAAAAACTCTTACCTCTTAGATTCTGTTATCACTAAGGAAGTGTTGCTTTCAAATAACCAAATAAAACAATAAAAAATGTAACAATAGCAAATCCCAAATCTGGAAAGCACGCCAATATAACAATCAAACATCACTTCAAACAAAAAGAAAGACCCAAAGTTTCAAGTACCGAGAAAAAAACGCTTTTGCATACTTAAACCATAACAAAGGTTTGAGAATCCAAAACAATAGATTTACACAATAGGACTTATTGTTTGTCTTGAACAGCGTTCAGGTAACGTCTTTCCAACTTGTTGAATATAACTATTAAAGAAATAGCCTGAAGATTTCCTTAGAAATGCAACTCGTTAAAGTTTCTGGGAAGTATCATAAGCTGTTTGAGTAGATGAAATTAATTTATTTCGTAGTCAAAGGAAATTCTTGCAGGCTTCTAGCGAGCTTAATATTAAATTATGTCAAGGCATTGAATATTTGTAATCTAAGGCGTTTCTAATCGACTATGTTAATAGTGCGGTGGTTTCATAGAGGAATTAAGCGGAATAGGCCCTAACTTTGAGTCTGAATTACTTAGTCACAGAAAAAACGTTTAACGACATGGTACAACTTCTATTTATCGGTAGTTGATAACTATAATAGTTTTCATTGCACCTCATTATCTTGAATGAATGAATGAAATTTATTTATCTCTTTACAAAGGTTGGTTGTATAGATAACAAAAAGTTTTCCGTTAAAGCTTAAAGATTATCAACCTTGAAAGAGACTGGTGCCTGAAGTAGATTTAGATAAATCTGTGTCACAGGTCACCAGGCCCCCCTTCAGTTGCGGCACTTATCACTTTAAACAAAAAAATACTACACGAAAAGGAACATGAAAAACAAAACCATACTTAATTAGCTAATAAAAAATTTTTGAAGCGCATACAGTACACATACTCTTATTATTACTGACTACGTGTTTGTGTGTAATTGTGTAATGTGAGTGTAGTGGTGAGTGGTGCATGTGTTGTGAATGTTATGTGAAATTTGCGAGAACAAGAGAGGGTAGAAGTATTTTATATATTGTTTAAATATGATAGGCATTGACTTAAATGTCAAACAAACAGTCACCCTAAACATTGAAATGCTGAAAGTCACTATTTAATTAATAGGAACAAGAAGATTTTCAGTTTCTTGGTAATCAAGCAACTTAAGGTAATTTGCAACAGTAAACTTAACACTTCTCTTGCAGAGTGGATAAATACATAGTAAGTTATTGACCTTATTATACAAATAAACACCAAGGAAACCGTAGAAATGCTGTGCAAAGTTGGTGCGAAACTTTTGACAGTGACACACCTTACCCTTCCGTCGCTTGTCCTTATTTAGGTTGGGATCGTACTTAAGGTCGGCATGTTTTCTGAGTAGGAGCTTCAGTATAAAAGTCTTCTCGAGCATATATACTTTTTTTTATGGACTCAATCCCGTGTATGCAACATTGTGATTCCGCCAACGTCAAGATAAGTGTTTATAGAGACACGTCGAAAACGGGAATTGAGCGGTAAATAAGGCGTGTTCTATTCTGTCTGAGATCTTCCGTGTAGTCACTTGCATGATGGCATAATCGAATCATAGACAACATACCTTTTTTTAATGTCAATGTGAATAGCAATACAGACGGTGTAAAAATAAACGTACCATATTATACACACACATGATGAAATTACTTTACACCTGTTTTCCGCGTATATTTTAGCTCAATTTCCAAATGCAAGTCGTATTTACTCATTTCAATATTGGGCATAGCTTCCTCATACGGTTCACCCCAAAATCATAAAAACGATGACTCACATACTTCGCCACCTGGCATCTCTAATGCTATTGGTAACCCCACCCTCACCACTCAATTCTAGCCCTTAACACAAAGAAATTTATGATCCAAATAACAACGAAAAACCATGCTTTTATATTAGATTAAGTTTTGGAAATTGGTATCTTGTAAATTGTATTAAAGGCTCACGAATTTAATGTTTTAATTGATTAAATCAATCATCTTAAGGTTACGAGATTAACACGAGATAATCCAATGTTTGTGTCTTCAAAGAAAACTAATGTTATAATAGACACTAAAGTGATTATATTGGAATCGAGAGAACTCGTTGAATATGAGGAGAGCCTTTATGAAGCGAGCTTGTACCGTACAGATTATTATCACTCATAACTTGAGTTTATACACTGTTGTTGTCTTCTAGCGCATTGAAAATAGAGCAAACCTAAGGCCTCGGCCTTGAAATTCGCGGCAGCGGCAGAGGCGAGATTTTGTATGGAATCCCATAGACCCGTTCTTGAACACAGCGGAGCGGGAGCGAGAGTGTCAGCGCACCCAGGCGCACTGCGATTCACCACTTGACATCATCGTACGGCTCTTGACGGCCCGCGTCAAGCGGTGACCGCGTGCGCCTGCTTGCGCCGCCGTTCTCGCTGCCGCGTAATTTGAGGCTGAGGCCTTACAGTACTACCTTCAAGGTAAGTAATGCGCATCGACTTACTTCGTGTTTGCAAAGATGAACATAATTTTCCGAGAAATGAAATGTTTGCGACATAGTTAAAAAGAAGTAAAAGTAAAAATAAAACTCAAATTCTTTCCTTCTATAAAAGGAGCTGTTTAATCCGGAGGGGAATGCGTTTAGGCACCATAAACGTAGCCTAGCTAGGCCTGCGGCCCTTCCACTTAATAATACGTAAATAATTTAAGACAACACAATTTTCCTTCTGTCAATCCTTAAAAAAAAATCTATGTTATAAAAGATCTCAACAAGAAATGTATGTGTAACTCAGTTAAATTTTCATCAAATAGGTAGTCTGATCTCTACTGTAGAGACCAGTGTATCACTTAGTCTTAATACTCGTATAATATCCAAGTTTCAATTAAGGCATAAAATAATCAAAGTAGCTTTAGTAAAAGATAATGTCAACAAATTAAAAATACCAAGCTATGTAGGTTTTATGTGTATGATGTGTAACCACAGAGATCCATTGGACTAGAGCCCGCCAGTGTAGCTACTTCGCGTGCCCAGCTTCAGTCCATCGTACTGAATGTGCCGATTCTTAGCTTTAGTCCCGCGCGACCGTTCTTGTTAGACGTCAGACGAAATAGCAAAAAATGACGATTTGTGCTATTTTAAGCTGCAAAAACAATACCAAAAAGATTACTCCACAAAACAAAGATGTTTCCTTTCATCGGTAAGTCATTTTGTTATCTGAATACGCGTAATTTATTTTAAAATGAATTATTTATCAATTTTGAGAAAACAATTATGTAAATAATGCTTAAGACGCGTGAATCGCAATTTCGTAATACATTGCGTATTTTATACTGGCCTTCCAATTGTATTGCGTGCTTTATAAGCAATGAATATCAAACAAGGCGGTACTTTCGCATATCGTTTAAGTTTCGTGGCACAGGCGTTTTTAGCCAAATACAGCGTTTAGTGATGTTCGTTCTATGCATCATACACATAATGTATTAAAATCGATTAAAGGTACCTAGTCGATTTTGGAAGCAGGAATGATAATAGGCTATTTGACAATGTGAAAAATAAAATCAAGCATAAAGTGACAATTAGGTTACATTAGGTACTGTCAACCGGCGTATAAATTAAGACGAGTTTAAAAATGGATATTTATTAACATTAGTTAAAAATAATAATTTATTTATTTATAAATTAGTAAATTAAAATCACGTCACGTGCCTCACGTCCTCGTTTACCTCCTTGCGCCTAGTTGTGATTTTATGCTCTCGTATCGTTTTAATAGCATTTTCCTATTTATCCATTGTTATTGTAATTTATTTGCAAAATTACACAAATTCGGTGAAGTACTTTTACTATGGAAAACGATTTCGTAAAAGCAAACAGCAGAAACCTGCCCCAAGTAGACGAAATCATGGTCGGCTTATTTTTCGAAAATAATTCCGATAAAAAATGTGAAAGTAAGTATAATAATCACTTTAGTGGTAACTTATACATCATGAGAAAGTGAAATAATTATGAACTTCCACAGCAAGCAAGAACTTTACGCGCAGTTTCGTGAACTTAATCAATAATTTGTTTACTTTTGCAGGTTTGTCTGGGGATGGATGTATGATGTCATTGGATAATTATGTGCAACTGCGTCGCGAGTCAGATATAAATAGACCAGAATAAAGGTGAACTTAGGTATCAGCTGTAAGTTCTTGGACTGTGCATCTACAGCTGGTAGTTGTAAACATGCAGTGCATTTCCCCTTTGGACCCACCGTTGCACAGAAGAACCTTCTTGCACTTAAGAGGATGTTTTTGGAAAAAACCAAGACTCTCCAAAGTAGGTACGACCATGAAATTTGTAACTGTGGAACAGTTAAATTGTGAAAGCAAGCTTCACAATGTGAAAACAACACTAGCCTTTTCACAGAGTTGACTCATGAAGCAAAATAAAATAAAAAAAAAGGAAAATTACAAACTAAACTGTTAAAATATCAACAAGATTTCAAGCACAATGTACATTAAAAGAAATGGATGTTATTGTAGTCAACTATGACAATGAATATGTGAGTCAATTGGTAATAAATGTGGCATATTTTTGGAAAGCATATTATATTTTTCACTATTAAGTATTAATTTTTAATGTTAGATTACATACATAATACCTATGATGCATTATTTTTAGTAAAATGGTGTATTATCAGTGTACCATCTCAATACATCTTAGATTGTATTACAGAAAGAACTACATGAATTTCTTAAAAAATCTCATTGTCATGGTTTCAATACTAGAAATAAGCATAGGCTAGCCATTCCTTAAAGAAGACTTCATAAGATTAGTAATTTGTTTTTAAGATTAAGTGTACAGTTATATAAATCACCTAAAGATGGTGTTGACTTGCCAATGCACAAGTTTAAGCCTCACATTAAATGCCAACTTATCAAAAATAATTATTGTAAAGTGGAAGGATGACAGTTTGTAGATGCCAGTAGTATTGTTGCCGCTTACCTGTTTCTATTGATAATATTTGTATTAATATAATACTTTGTAATTGACAATGTACATATTTTATTTAATATTGCTGATAAATAAATGTATTCCTATTACATATATTAATGTAAGTACAGACAAGGATAAATAAAAATAAAATTTATTCTTAAGGTTTTCATATGTTTTATTTATTAAATTATAAAAGTCCACAAATATAATTTACAGACTAAGCGATAGGATCTTTACTTAAAACAGTCTAGAAAGGGGTGGCTAAACTGCAGTTCAGAAACAAGAATGCAGTTTGCACAACTGTAATGAATTGCTATAATGCTGTCAGTCTTAAGTCCTATTTTTAATGGTATACCTAATAATAGCTTAATCAGAATAAATTTAGTGCACATTATATAACAATAATATTATCATTGAGTATCTTAAAAAAAATCTATTAAAAACAAGAGTGTTGGTTTAACATGTTAAACTCTCTTAGACACCTTATGACTGGTTTCCACATGAATCCTTAAACTGGCAATATTTTTTGTTTGCCAAACTTATTCTTTATATAAATTTGACCATTGACCTTTGAATATAATTTATGAGGCAAAACTTTTTCTTTAAAAATAATTCTCTGGCTTTTAAATCCATTTTGTTTTGATAGGAATTTGCCATGTCATTTTCCATCTGTAACAAACAAACAAGTTAGTCAGGATCTCATAGTGTTAAGCTTTCTAAAATAATAAGACTCTGTAGCTACAAATTTTAACTTATATTATGGATAACAGCAGAAATATTCTAAGTGAGTTTCAAGAGAGATATTCTGTTAAAAACATTAGAGGTACCTATTCTAACCTCTTATTAATAACAAAAATATTTACATTCTATGTAAATAATTATTACAGAATATAAACATGATGTTTACTTATATCGAAATTTCGAAATGGTCTTCACAGGAGAAAATATTTGTCCTTAGAATATTAGAATATCTCTCGGAGAAAGTAGCAACCACTTTCCGCGCACTTTGACATTTTTGGGAACACTCACAAATAGTTTATCCGGAGTTTTCACCGACGTATTTGTACATTTTGAAACTGCACGGCATTTATAACTCATTTTGTTACATAGATAGGAAACTGATTGAATATAAATCCAATCGCATTTTCGTTTTATGTTTGCATCAAATCTATGTAGATTGACACATGCCAAAATCTGTTTTTTTTTCTTTTTTCTTTTTGGCTCTGCACGGTTTGTGCTTAAGCCACGACAAAGTTTTGATGAATCAGCTTCTTTGGGTTGACTGTTGCTTGTGTTGTATTGTATGTTGTACTCTTGCTGGTAATGGCAGATGAGACATTTTGGAAGGATTTTGTGCAAGGAAAGGAAACGTTTAGGAAGAAAGAAAGAATACGGAAATTTGGAATGAATAGGAACTTTATGACGGATCAGGTAGTTAGGAAAAGCTGTAAGAATAATTTTCACCATTTAAATATTTGTCAAATTAAATTATACTCTTATATTATTTTCATACATAAATACAGAAAGAATAGAATAAACATGGATATTGTTTGTACATAGTAGAGTATTTACTGTTTTTATGCAAGTATTGCAAGTGACGTGACGTGTCACCGACCCCATTGGCACAGATTGAGGTTTACCAAATGGGAAGTTTACCAGATGGGAAGTAGCCAGAAAAGCGGAGTCTCCTGGTACAGGCATTAAAATGCTTAAAAGGAGGCTTCGACAACTTTGTTGTATAAAACTAAAATTGAAATAATAAACAGAATTTTTATTTAATTATTATACTAACCTTCCGCCCGTGGCTTCGCCCGCGTGAACTATAGGACGTTATCCCGCGAATATCTTGTAAATTATTGTAGCCTATGTGTTATTCTGATGGTTAAGCTATATTATTGTAAAGTTTAAGTTTTAACGTGAAAGAGTAACAGACGTTCATCTATCCCCCCCCCCCCCCGGCCGGTACCGCCGCAACCGCTATGTCCCTGCATTTTAAATCTGTAATATCTTCGAAAATATTCATTTACATTACATGATGTAAAGGGCCATATTGATCTATATTACATGCACAATTTATTTAAGGTACTTTATTGGATAAGGATTAATACTGTATTGCTTAAAATCACTTTTTCGTAAATAAGCTATTATTTTATCGTAATAAGTAAAGGAAAATGATTGTTGTGGGTTATCCCTAAGAGATAGACATATACCATCGCGGACTTTTTTGTAAAACTTTTTAAGGTGTACAATAATGTAGTACATTATTTTGATCTATCTCGTAGGGTTTAGCCAGCGTTTGCAATGTAAGCGCAAAAAATGTGTTAATTTACGACCTCACATAAGAAACCTCTAAAATTATCAGTGTTTCTCTACTATATTATGCATGTTTTATACATATAAACATTCCTCTTGAATCACTCTATCCATTAAAAAAAACCGCATCAAAATCCGTAGCGTAGTTTTAAAGATCTAAGCATACATAGGGACAGACAGACAGGAAGCGACTTTGTGTTTTATACTATGTAGTGATTTTTATAATCGAATCGAGAATCGAGACGAAGTGGGCGTGTCCCTACTTCTCATCACTAAATCGCGCTCGTTACGTCACAGTAGGTACAAAAAATATGGCACGGTCGGTTCTCATACAAATTGACGTACTTACGGTCTCTAGTCCAATGGATCTCTGTGTGTGTAACAATAGTTTTCCTGGCACTCATTTCGCAAAAAAAAAAAAAGCAATCACATCATTCGAGCAACATCGAATCGAATTCGCAATAGTCGATTTCGCACAATTATCACGCGGTGACACTGGCCATCAATTACTTCGTAAAGACCCCTATTAATGCTATTCGGAGCGCCCACTCCCCACTATTTTGTGGATTCCACTCCCCACCCGGGTGGCTCTCCAGTGTTCAACGGACGGTCGACACGCTAGCGCGTATCCTTTTCGGGAATCACTCGAACTCAAACTTCCCGGAATACGAAATTGAATCAGTGATTTTAGTGGGTGAAGTGTGATTTCGGTGTCGTTTTCGGATCATTGGTAAGTTTCAACTTGGTGCTTTTTGACTTTTGTGATGATAATTTCGATGTTGTTTTTGTTGAAGATTAACTTAACAACACGGGAGTTTTTTTTACAATTGTTTTTTATTTGAATTGTTTTGTTATTAAACATACTCTTTTTTATATTTCTATTGACTTTTTAACAGTTTCTTTTGATATTGGGTTTGGAAACTCAGAGTTTTTATTTAATTAGCTAGTATTGTGTAAAAGTATTCATGAGTTTAAAAACGTAGTAATATTTTGGAAAATATTTTCTTTTTCTTTATCATCATAACTCACCGTACGTGTGAAATACACGTCACACACATTCTCGTTTAAAACACAAGTTTAAGTGAAGTTACAAATATTTAATATACTAAAATATTTTTTTGTTTGGTTTACTAAATATTGGTTAATTAGTAAATTATCAAATTTTTAAGCTACTGAAAACGTTTAAAGCTAGATTTTAAGGCGATAATAATTAATATTGAGTTTGAAAATTTTCTCTTTGAGATAAACGTTAGAAGGACTTAGAATTTAAAAGGGAGTAAATAAGTTTAATTCGTGTTTATTCTCGAAATTCTCAGAAGGGGAGGCCCTACTAATGGTACATTAGTGTTCAGAGGAAACGTAAACAGAAAATTAAAGGCTTTTACTCAAATCCCTAGACACTTAGAGTAATCTTATTAAGGCCAGGCGATATTTTTTCCAGTTACATGAGAAATATTTTTGTAAGGTTAGCTGTATTATTTTTGTATTTCTAATTTTATTATGGTTTTGAATAGCACAAAAGGCAATGTTCACCTTGACTTTCACACACCGAAGTATAATGTCACATATTTCATTGATTAATCAAGAATGATTACAATAGATATCACTATTAACAAAAATTAAACAAAATGTAACTCATCAATTTCAAATTACACAGTGTGCAAACTTGTGTGCCAAGTAATAAAATATAGTTTTTTAGAGAAATTATTTTTTCTAAAATTACAATCTTCTAGCAAAAGTCTTCATGTGATTCATTCAAGCCTTAGAGAAGTTTGGTTTACTTCTCTAAGATGTAAGAGTTGTTAGCTCAGTCAACAATGTCAGTTGATCGCTTTGTTCTAAGACGAGTAGAAATGAAGTTCTTACAAGCTAAGAACAAATTTAATGTTAGTAGAGAATCTTACACGTCTATTTGTCAAGGAACTAAATGAACTAGATTAATGACGGATGAAGCTGAGTTATGGAATAAATGTTCATAATAAGTTAGGCTTAGTGACATCCTCAATGAAACTGTGAAAAAACAGGGTCTGATATTTCGGAGGTTGTGGGTTAGAGAATTTTTTTGCAGAGTTGAATGTTATTGAATCGGCAGCTAGTAAGACTTTTGGCCGTGTGTTGGCCTGGAGACTAGCCCACTCCACATTAGAGGAGTGGGAGGATTACCTTTCTTGTTTTCTCTTCACACACAAGGGTTTGGCAATTAACTGGCTGGTTCCATACCAACCTTGGGTCTGGTCAGTGATGGAGTGATGGGACTCTGGAGGAGTCCCACTTACTACCGATCCGGAAGTTTTAATGGCTTCCGCTGTGTTTCGGCAATGATCATGTGGACGTCAGTATTTTAATAAAAATTAATGGAGCTCACAGTGTTGTTGCACGTTGAGCGATGAGTTCAGGTTTATTCGCTTTCGTTGACTCCTCATCATCATCGCAGCGTATTCCAGATTGTATCCAGTACGAAGCCCAGGGTCCGTTTCGACTATGATCCTAGATTCGACAAGCCTGGTTATTACAATTGAGCGATTACCATCAGAAATCTGACCTCCGTAACCATCACAAAGGAAACCAGATCTACTTGGAACATGATTCCAGCACTACCTATAAAAAATAGGCTGGTTTACCTAAGCCTTTGCTCGGGCAAATCCTGTATGGTTGTGTTAAATACCGGTATGATACCTTAACATCGATTGAAACAGTATCTCTCTTTACAATAACTGTATTAACAGAATACCAATGCATTGAAATTTAAAAATATTAACTGCTGAATATGTCTGCTCCCTACTCACTGGACTTGATTGGCATTTTTCGCTTAGTTTTAAGTTTCTCATGCAAGTGACTGTAATAATGGTTTTTAATGAGAAATAAAGATTTTCTTAAACCTTTACCTACATCATGCGTAGGCGTAAAAGAAAGAGTATTACCATTTTCGGATAATGTGTGCGTAAGGCATTACCCTTGTAAAAGAATAATACCGTTTTTTTAGAGGTGCTACTTTAAGAACTGCCCTTGTCTCTTAGTGTTGGTGTCTACCACATTCAGCACAAACTTTTATTTTAACATTTTATTTTCTGAGTGCTTTGTGTGCGAGTCATGTTATGTCAAGATTGCTTCCCTCGCTAATGGTTCCGCGCTAAAATTGAATCCTAGACCGAGGACCATGCAGTAACGGTTGAAACTACTTGGCTCTCAAACTTCATCATCTTCATCATCAGCCTAAATACGAGCCACTGCTGGGACATAGGCCAAATCATAATGGTCACCCATCCATTAACCGACCGCGCTCTCAAACTTATTTGTACACATAATGCAAACACAAAGCTAAAGTTGCGATAATGTATAAAGAACTTTCGTCCATTCGTTTAGCATTAGTAAAAAAGCTTGTTGCACGTAATGTATTTATGTACACTGAAGGGGCTTAGAAATCCTTAGCATTGTACAAATTCAATTTATATTTCAGTACCTAATTGATCTTATTTCATACAGGGCTCAACCAAGACGGCCTTTTCAAGATGTATTAGGTATTGTTTGTAAAATATATTAAATTTGTCTACGTCTGGCCAGAGGTTTGGGAATAAGGGACTTGATTCTTTAACGCCAGACTTAGTTAGTGGATAGGCTTCTAGGCCGAAATAAAGTATTACTCAATTTTCTTAAATTTATCTCAGGGTCCTGAGTACAATTCCCGGGTCGAGCTAACTATGCATGAGTCGGTTTTTTCGGACACGAATCCGCATTTGGCAAGCGTGGTGATTGACCCAGTACCTAACATTGTAACGAGAACTTGATTTATGGATGGAGGCCTTTACCTTGCAGTAGGATATTAAATAGGCTGATACTTTATTAAATTTTGTAATACGCGTTGTTGTATAATAAATTGAAGGGGATTAAAATTGCACATATCATTTTCCACGTCATTATCCGTCAGTTTAAATGTTCAAATTAAATGGTTTTCTTTTACATTAAATAGTAATTCCGAGCCATAATTCATATAATACCGGAATAGTGTTCTGCGTAATTATTCCTAATTACGCACTAATTGATCATAGCGCATTACTCCATCCCATATTCCCGGATTCCGGGATTCCCATGTACAGTGTAATTCCTCTCCGTAGTTTAACGGGATTTTGCGGATTACCGTTAACTGATTTTATTGCTCACAAAATATATCAATATTGATTGACGAGCCATTTGGTGTAATGGTCGAGAAGTCGGCTATTACACCAGAGGTCACGGGTTCGATCTCCGCACGGTACAAACATTTGTGTGCATGAACATGTCTGTTTGTAGGTATCGGTCTGGGTGTTTCTATGTATATTATGTATGTATTTACAAAAAAAAAGTATTTAAGTTATGTTTATCCGTTGTCTAGCACCCATAGCACAAGCTATAGCTTAGTTTGGGGCTAGATGACGCTGTGTGAATAGTGTCCACAGATATTTATTTATTTATTTATAAAAAATCTCTCTCTTTTTTTCTCTCTCTCTCTTTCTCTTACTCTAAAATTTTTGTCCCAAACTGGTCAAGGTCGCGCTTGCACCTAGATCCAATATTTGGCTAGCCTATTAATGTTCCACTGCAGGGAAAGTCTCCATCATCCCCAAGGAACTTAAAATTAAACTGGAAGTCACACGTTGACCATTAAATCATACAAAGTTATCTTAACTTGAGAATGAAACTTAAGACCATACATGTAATATTTAGTTTTGAAAATTTTCATTTACTGACTGTAAAACTAAACATACAAACGTTACCTTCTTTATAATATTAGAAGATTAAACCGTTCCATTTATTTTGAACAAACAACGTCTTAATCCACCATATTTGATATTTTATCCCGTACTTCCAACACAACACTACCTCCAATTATGAAATACATCAAATATTATACGGTACAGAGCTTGCCAAGAGCAGACGCCAAAAACTTACACACACTACAGTGTTTATTTTTCTTCTAAAAATTCCCGGAAGTGCTACGAAATCTCCGAAGGCATGTAACCAAATATTGTCACGTTGTTTACATAATAATAATAGTACACTTAGTATTCTTCGTCCCGTCACTAAGTCCGAGATGTCCCGCGACTAATAAACGAGTGACACTAATTGGCGCTGAGCTCCAGGCCACTTACAATGGAATTCTAAAAAATCACACGAAAATCCGCCGCCGTATTTCTTCCGCCCGTTTATTAGATGGCGGAAAATTTTACGTAATTTAAGTGAACGCGGCGTCGCGATCCCGGGAATGAGACGTTTCGGATGTTTTTACATTTCGCTTGTGGGGGTTAAAGAAGTCCCGAGTTGAGTTATGAAGATTAGGTTGGTATTTCGCGAGCTATCTACTTATTTACGGATCATTGGAAGTCGTCTAAAAGTTTTCTATTAAGACGAATATTCTTTTTGATGTTCGGGGTCGTGAATTCGTCATGTATTTACTTGTGTTCAAGTGCTTTAGCTTTTACTTAAAGTAAGCACTGTCTACCAAAGTAGAAAAGGCTTTCATTATTAATAACAGTTTCGCAGTAGTCATGCCTCTGTCGTCTTGGAAAAAAAAATTACACAAATTCACTGCTATCACAAACAGACAGATAAACTATCACAACCAGAAATGACACCGGCCCAAAATGTATAATTATATACATTTTAACGCGCTTTTTATTTCTGACTAATTCTCCAAGTAAAATGTTTGCTCTCCTCTAGTTTTAGGGCTCAATTGGGCTCAATATTATTGATGTAATTAAATTCAATAAATGAGTTGACGATTTACTATTATTTCATTATAAACAAGTAAGCTTGGGAAAGGTACAATACGTTAAGCTGCGAGGATGTTGATACTTTTACAATTACGGAATACGGAAATCGAAGGCGTGAGCACAATTGAAGTATTCAATTATATTATCAGAAGAGTTTATTCGAGTATGAACCCTATGTTCAAGTCAAAAAGGTCGATAAACTAACAATTGATCTGTTCGATAGTTCAGTTTAGAATCTCAGTGCATTTCTGTTGGGTGCATTTGACAGCTAGAGGGTAACAAAGTTGGTAATAAAGATTGTTGACAACTTAACAATGTCGTATTGGCTGCAATTTCGAAAAGTCATTGCAGTGTTTGTTCTAAGGAATGAAAAATAAACTGTGCACACTTGTGCGAAACAAAACGGCTGTAACCATATTATAACTCGTGGCATTATGAAAAATATGGTGTTTTTACTCTACTTTAGTTGGTGGTGGGTTAATTAATGATAAATGGAGGCAGTGTCAGTTCCATTAAAACATTTTACATTTTTTGATCTCATTTTGCTGCTACTGTTGGCGTTTCTAATCTTCGAGACATTATTTTCATCAACTCATTGCTGCTTAAGTAAATGAAATCAATAAAAATTAAATTCTAGTATCTATTTCACACGAAAAAGTTATTATAATAATAATATAGAATAGTGTAGTGATATTTTAAAAATCAATTTTAAAAAATACTTATTTCCTAAGCTTGAATTAAGGAATTATTACAATGAATGTATATTTTTAACTTACGAGTTTAACAGATTATACTCTGGAAAATTTCAAGTCTTATTTTTTGTGGTTCCCAAAACAGCTCGCTGAAACCGAATGGATTATAATATTAACAGCAAGACCTTATTAGTAGCAACCTTTGTCATGACTTAGAAAATATTTCACAGAGGGATTAGTTCTTAAACAGTGCATGTGTTAGACATGAGTGCTGTTCCCCGTTTCCCGGATGAATTGAGGTTGGGAACCTCGGTAGAGTGGAGTTCACCAAAACAGAAAGCATTGCGGCGAACCGACGCTCAGTGACTAGTACTGCAGAAATGTATTCAGAGAAAATGAAGTTAAAAACTGCATTTTCAAATACTTGTGTTTAAGTTTTTCTTATGAGCCACAACAATGGAAAGAAAAACATTAAAAAAATCATTTCCAAATTCTCCTGCCATAGTAGCATTTCGTGTTTTTACAGAATTCTATTGTAAGTGGCCCGGAGCTCAGCGCCAATTAGTGTCATTCTTTTATTAGTTACGGGACTTCTCGGACTTAGTGACAGGATCACAGGCAGAAGATACGGATTATTGGGACATACTAGAATGAAAACAATAACGATACTATCATTTTATTATTGTTTAAGCGTTTTCGAAATTTTATCACATTATTACACGCGGATGAAGTCGCAGGCGAAAGCTAGCGGCAGATAAGTTTGTATTTTGTCTTTGCTTTTGTTATACATATAATAAAGTTTATTTTATTTTATAATTTTATTAATAACATCATATTCTTTAATAAATGAATAATTTATAAGTTATGTATTACATATCAATTGCAAACCAAATAGCGATACCGGTTTTAATTGTTATTGAAATTCTTTCATTAGTAAAACGAAATTAAAAGCATTGTTGTATAATAAGCCTTTATAGGCTCGCACTATAATGCTATTTGAATATTGTATGACTACGATCGTTGGTTGGTAAAGTTAGGGGATAAAAGGTTTAATAATTTCACGCCGTACCGACAGTTTTATTGGGCAATATTCGTATAAAATTTATTCATAGGTATATGATAATGTGCTACTATTTTAGAGTACGCTTAATATTACTTATACATTTAAAATATGGCCTTGTATTTTTAAGGATCCGGGGCTCTTATCTCCATTTTTTGAGCCACACTAGTTGGCTCCTGGTTGGCATGGTTGGGTCAAGATGGAGCCAAGCAGGTCATGGGTGCGGGGGCACCCTAGCCTGCATTGCACGGCTCCACCATCGACGGGCGGGAGTGCCTCAGTACTCCGGGGCACTTCCGCAGTTCCGCAAGAGGAACAGGAGGAGCTCGCAAAGGAGAGCGTTCGCTGGGGGGGCCGCGGAGCAAGGGCTCTGCTGATACCCGTGGCCCCTTCATGTTAAGGCGATGAGGGAGTACCGCGGGGTTTAGTGGGTAAACCCCTGGGCCACTTCCATCTTCGGCCCAGGAACAATGCCCCTCTTTAGGGCATCGGGAGTCCCACACACGGCCCTGTCCCTCCCCCAGGACGGGGTTAAGTTTCGTAACGCATTCCCCGCGAAAAAAAAAAAAGAATCCACTACGGCCTTTTCTATTGTGGTATATTTAAAATGTAGGTACTGATCTTCGAGTCTTTGATTTCAAGTGGACTGGCTCCTACACTAATGATTACCGAAACACAGCTAGAGCGTGGAGGCTCCCATTCGGATTCACAAAAATACTGAACCACCAACCTGACCCCAGATGGGGAGCAAACCTTCGGGTTTTTTATCTGAACAGCTGCTTAGCCACTGCTCCACAGAGGCGGCGATTTGTTACCTACATTAGATAAAATGAAAGTTATTTGTTTAACTCTAAAATTATATCATGATAGCACCCTAATTGAAAAATATTTAGTTAATTTTGTAACCAGGCAAATATTTCAGATGGAACATTCCTAATGGTAGATTCATTAATCATTTGGGTTGGCTCAGAGTTAATATATCAATGTCGTATTGGTTTAAATGATACTCATAACTTGTCATTTAACTTCGCAACCCGAAAGGAGGCCTAAGAGATTTTCATTTGTACCCGACATCGACCTATATTTCTACTAGTAATAAAAATTACTGTTATTACAATTCTTGTTCTCTGAGTTTTCCATTGCCTTCATTTTATACTTATCTTATTTTTACATTTCATACGGTTCCTAAATCTCAAGATTGACTGGAAGTACCTACTTAGACAGTTTGAGAAGCTAGAATATTTATAATATTATCACAGAAATCATGAATGTTCAAAATTTGTCACAAAAGCAAAGCCGTATTTAAACATAATAAATTAATCAGCATTTTGATTAAACAAGGAGAAATCCTATTATTTTCTTTTTTCTTGCACCAAGCCATCTTAAGAGAATTCTAGTTTTTTCTGTCAATAATATTGGTGAACATTTCATACTTAACAATCTTTACAGCTATAGATGTATTGGTTATTATTGTGCTGTACTGTAATTGCCCAATACATAACACAAATAGAAAAACTAGAACCAAACTTTGCCCAACCTGGGCAATTATTAATAGCGGAGGCCAAAGCCCAAAAACACTAAACGTAATTTTAACTTTGCTCAAGTTATTGCAACCAATCCCTTAAGTCCCTTTTTCAATATACTAAGTTTCAATTAGTTCTATGACAAATAGACGTCTAAGGACTACTACCAACATTTGTTATCTTGTTAGAACTTCAAATTCATTCGTCTTAGAAGAGATCTCATCAATCAACTTACACCTTACGCAAATACTTAGCGACTAATTGGCTTAAGTGAAAACTTTTGCTAGTGATGATACCTACCTCTTAAAATTTATTTTAAACGCGTTAAGTCCAATCATTATGATATGAAGTTTCCAAAAATTAATATTGTAATACTAAAGACACTAATCTAGCGATTGTAATGAGCATTTCTATGAGCATAAAACAAACAATTATTGCAAATACTTATCTTTTACAAAATTGAAGACTAGACTAAACTCTTCTAAAAGTTTTTATCCGTGTACCTCAGGACATCATTAATAGTCTAAAAGACGAGTTTGTTATTAAAATAAAAGAAAATATTCCAAATTCAAATATTGATGTTGAAGACACCTGAGAACATCACTAGTCATTTATCTAAGTATAAACTTTGAACAACTTTTGTCGGTATCCGTGATATAAACTCACTTTGTAAATGATAAAATATGAGGAGTTGGCATCAAAGCGAGCCCAGTGAGAACTGCATTAGCGTTTGAGTAATTAGGCAGATGGGACGAATTTTTAATACGGAGGTGATGACTTAGGGATATTGACGTGAGTTAAGAAGGATGATTCGTCCACCCTTGAGGGAGAAACTTATATTAAGCGTTTGCGTAATTAAGCAGTCGGGACCAACTTACGAATTGATGATGGTGGCGACTTTGGGATTTTGGTGAGAAGAAGAGTCTGATTCCTTCATCCTTGTCCATGTTTTGGTTTTGTAACTTGTATTGTATTACACTAAATTCGGGAAAACGTATTAATATAATCGACGCCGGTAAAGCTGCAGGCAAAAGGCTAGTTAAATATTATCGTTATAAATATGTATTAATTTTTTATCCTATATAGTGAAAATTGTGGTCGTTTGCATAAGGTTACTACGCTTAAAAAATAAAAATCTACCCAAATAATAACAATGTCAAAACAATTCTGAAAACTTCTCCCTGGTTTTTTTCTCAAGTATGACGCAGGTAGACCAATGGTTCCTTGTTGAGTTGCCTACAAAAAAGGGCAGGTGACAAAAATTACTGGCACGTGATAATGGGGTAGGCAGGTACCTACATTCCATTGTGCAGAGTATGAGACGTTGCTCAACGAGCCATTTACGGTAGAAAATAACATTTTTATATCTGAGTTACAACCAAACTATGAAGTGTTTGAGAGTATTGAGAGTGTAGTGTGTTAGTATCAACAAATGTACTCTGCAATAAAATGTTGGTTTTATCTTACTCTTATACTCTATAGCAGTCTTAAAAAATAATGATATTTATTTTCGAATGCGGTGGTAGAGTCAATAAGCCAGCGCTGCTGTGACGTTCAACCAAACGCCGTTGCAGCTTATGCCGAGGCAGAGGCCCGATTGACCATCACACACCACACCACACATTAATATACTTGTATTAAAGCTTATATTCTCTTTTTGTTATATTCTTTTAATTGTCTGTTGCTTTGTGTGATGTAATAATAATAATAATAATAATAATAATAATAATTTTATTTCAGAAAAAATCCAAAGATTACATCCATATATTGTTAGTAAGAGTGTTAGTAACAATTTAACTTAGATGCTACATTAGTATTATTAGTAAGAATTTATAACTAGTACACTGGTTCAGCTGACATTTAATGAAATAGAGTCATTAAACTCTATTTCATCAAACCCGCTGCAATCAAGAGCCAGTGCCTCTGAAAGGGGCAGTCTGGCCTGGCCGCAATCGCCTTCAGGATGGTGTTGTTGCTGCTCCGCAGACGCTGTAGAAGCGATGCTGCCTTTTTGCGCATTATTGCGTGGAAACCATCTGTTCTGTTTATGGCAAACATGTTTGAGGCGTAATGAGGGCAATAAATGTTTTTCTTTCTACCAAGAAGAAGTCTACATGGAAGAGGGTATTTTGATTTTTATTTTATAAATCTACCTACATCTCTGATTATATCGTTATCCGGCTTTAGAGGTTTAAAGGTTTAAGTAGAAATTTAAAAACTATATATGTAGTCTTATTTATTAAAATATTTTAATAAATGTGTAATCATTTAAAATTATCGTGTATTTATCATTCTACTTAAAAAAAATATTTATTCCTAAAGGTCCAAAATATTAACAACATTACAATTAAAAATATCGAAAATTATCAATTCGACAATATTTTCATCAAATATTCGCCTGCAATTTGCAATTCGAATTTTGCAAACTGAATTCAAAATGATGCATAATTATAATTTCTAAAATGGCTTTATTATTTCGATGCAATTCACGTTTACTGTTCACACATACTCTATTTAGATAGCGCAGGAGCTAAAGTTAGTTGCATAAATTTTGTGCTCAGGTGTTATGTTCTGAGATAATTTAGGACGAGAAACGAATGGTATTGCCTTTGTATACTTCTTAATATCTTTTCTAGCGTTGGGGTTCGAAAAAACACGGAAACACGTCAAACCTCCGTGTTTTGTGCCTACCCACACACCCACCGTGGATTCCAAAAAGGACTGCATGAGCTTTCAGAACGTCTCTTGATGTTAAATGCCTATAGTTGTTCATCTCTGGATACGCAGTCCCAAGTGGACCAACCGCTTTCCTGCCAATTAATCGCAGCTACACAGAATGTGTCGTATTATCTCCTCTGTTTTATCAGATAAAGGGCCCTATATAAGTATAGGGCCTTCGACAAGGCTAAAACTGAAAACTTACAAATATACATTAATTAAAAACGTTTTTGACTACCTCTGTGAAACAATGCTTAGTCACTTGCGTCTAAAACAGATACATCTGAATACTGTGAAACTGACCTTCAGTCTCATGGATTTGTAATCATTTGCCACTTTAATACAGACACTTCTTGAGTAATTTAAAATAGGTAGGCTAAATAAAGAATTAAGAAATGCAAATCTTTAGCTTTTAGCCAAATTGAATCAAACAGACGATCCATCTCACTCAGATGTACAAACAGATTTTGTTGTTTCCTCTAAAAACAAGACACAAATTCTCCTCCCTCTTTGTAGTTTAAGCAAACTGGAGTGGCAATTTGAAAGATCTCTGCGCAATTCGCAACTATCTTGCGGCAGTAGGACGAAAAAGATACAAGAAGTATGGCAATTAAGGAATTAAAGGCTACATTTTGATGGCTCTTAAAAATATTTTTAGTTTAATGAGAATAATAAACTTAACTGTTTCAGAAATCTGCATTGCTGTTCTTTTTCTCTTAATGAAATAACGGCGATATTTTGTGAGAAGTGGAGCATAGTGGACCTTTAACTTAAATAAGCCACTCTTCTGCGGAAGTATAGCAGAAGATCCGTCCGTCCATCCGTCGTAAAAAGCGTCTTGAAAATGTTGTGCTATGGTTTACTGTCTTCTGTCAATGAGAAGGAACACGAGAGCAAGTAAATAAAGTAGATTATATCTTTAAATTAAATAATTTTTTATTACATAATATAATAGTAAAACAATTATAAATCTTTTTTAAGTTGCATAGTGTGTATATTATGTTTAAGGTTCAGCGTTAAAGAAATAAATAAAGCCATATTTCTGGCTATTATAACTTATCTGTTTACTCAGATAATACGAGAACAATTTATCAAATAAGAAGTCATTATGCCACAACTCTCAAAAAAATACATTCCACCTAATGGTGTAATACCAATTTCTTAAACCGCACTTGAAATGTTCGAGTATTATCCTATATTATCAAGTTAATACAAAATCCATTGCCCTGATTCTCTTTGGTATAATACCGTAAGCTTGTTTCGTATCAGCAATCACGTCTGTATCTCCCCTGACCGCAATACCGCGGTAATCTATCAAAATCGACTTATTGAAAGTCCTAAAAAGAAATCTCCTACTAAATGTGGCATAGATAAGTTTCAAAATATACCACCGTGCACTTTCAACCTTATCACAAAGTATTACGTTTCCATTTTAAGCCTCCCGGAGATTTTATGATTCGGCCGGGCAAGATTGCCGTAAGATTTTGTGACCTTTGTTATTGGTAATTCACGAGTTATTTCATTCCCATGTGGCCAATGTCAGCATAAAATATCTTAAAAAATTGCTTTATGTAACTTCAGGCGGAATATTATTCTCTAAAGGCCTTCCGAGACGGTTCATCTCAATTTTAAATGATGTACTAACAAAATAATGGCGCGGTCTTTCAATTTTATCGTTTTGAAACGTAAAGACGCTTAGGGAGTTAGACGGTCTGTTTATGATAACCGGAAAAAGTGTGTTACATTAGAATTTTGTTTTCATAATATAAAATAAAGTAATATTATCAGCTTAATTAATGTCCTACTGCAACGCAAACACCCCCTTTTATTAAAATCAAGTTAACGTTACAGTAATTTTTCCGCGCTTAGCGAAATATGTATTGGTGTACTGCTTTTTAGTTTAGCTATAATTAAAAATATATATATCTAAGATCTAATACGACCTAATAAGAGACCTAATCTCAAGTATAACGAATGTATCAGCCATAATTTCATTCAACAATAATACCAGAAAGAATGTTATGACCTGTGAAATTCTCACTCACTTCAAAAACGTTACTAATACACCCAAATACGGAAGAAATAATCTCCAATACAAATAAATCGATAACAAAGAGAAACACCCAGAGGAAATAAATTGGCGTCTTGCGAAATCACGACAAGTCTATCCATAATGACGGTAGAATCAATTATGGATTTTTGTTATTCTCCGTACATTTCTATAAAAGTTTTCCTATAACCAAGTGAGCCGAACTCGCGGCACAAGTTAGGAGTCTTGTTATAACTTTCCAGTAACAGTTGATAACATTATGCCGATATTTGATATGTGGGTTGGTGAATTAGCGAGTTTACATGGCAGACTTGTTAAGCGTAATAAAATCTGTAGCAGTGGTTTAAATTCTTTGAAATAATTGCTAAAACTAAGAAACGCTGTAAATATTCAGATGGGTAACCAAATATGAGTTATCATTTTTTCGATTAGAGTTGAATTAGATTGATGATCACAGACCCAAGGTCTGTTCGTAAATCCGCCACTACCTGACCGGACCACGGTTGAACCAAGCGATTGTCAGGGTGTTAAAAAACCAGCATCTGTGCAGTACCACATTAGGCTATTCTGTTTGCAAGTCTACTGGCTCCTACGTTAATATTGCCGGAACACTGTCAAAACTGTTATTTCAACAGACTTTACCTTTTTTTTTTCGGACTGACCTCGCTGTTGGCCGCGGATGGCCTTGACAGCTTAACCGATCAATGTGGGAGCGGAAGGCTCCACCACCACAGATTTTACCTGGCGAGCCAGATGGACTCTGAAAAAGTCATACCACCGACTGCAGCCAAGGCGAGAATTGAACGCACAAACTCCGGGTTTCACAGCCTCATGCATCAAAACCACTATACCACGGAGGCGGTCGAACATACACTTATACGAGCAGAAGTCGTAGTACACTGTTTCGTTCTAAGGATTATGACATAATCATGGGGTATTTGCATTAAAAATAAACCTTACAAACCTCGTTACCACCCAAGCGATTGTTGTTAACAAAATCCCCGAAATGGCAGGTAAAATTTTACACTCACGAACGTGCCGAAGCTGACATATTTGTTATGAGAAATTCTAAGGATCTCAAGAGGTAAGGTAGGCAAATAACAAAGGCAGGTAGCGAAAAGGTCTCCCATTATTGCAAAATCGTCATTTCGTAACATTTTTTTGTCGAGTAACAGGTATGACTTTAGTATAATAATATGGACACGTAACAAGGAAGAATTGTAAATGCATGATCAAATTACTTTAGATATGGGTCTCAATGCAATAAGTAACGGTGAATTTTTTATAGTTGAAGTGCTTTTCAGTTTTACCCGGTCTTATTTTGTGTTTTTAAATAATGTATGTAATATTTAGGCATTATGGACACAGCAGCATCTTTTTCGTTATTACCTCTGTTTAACAATGGTTAAGGTTACGAAATTGGGGGACCGTGGGTTTATTCAAAGAGATGAAGAAAATGTTTCATAAATTATATTATCTATCTAAATTAATAAAAGATTCTAAGACGATTTCGGACGTATTGAAAACGAATTACGAACAGCTTCATGAAGATTTGAAGTAAAACTTTCAATATTATGTGATTCACATTTGAATTCGGGGGCATATGGGACCAGTACTGGGATTCTAAAAGCAATAGTTCATACAAGTATTCAGAATTGCTTCGAATAGTTTATTGGCAACACAAACGTGTAGTTCACTCGTTGACTACGAGTCGTATCAGAATGGATTCAGAAAACGGAGTTCACCTTTGCTTGCGCACACACTTGTATCACATTAAATAGCCTTCGTAGTTGATCGATCGTAGAGATTGGAAACTCCGCTTTCCTCGTATCTGCGCTCTATTACCAGTTTTAAGTTTGGATCCGAGTTCCCATTCCCAAACGCACCCTAGCTTCATTCGAAACCTGTCGATCAAATCGTCCCGTCCGTTATCAGCGACTAGACCGCTCGCTCTGTGGATGTATGTGGATTAGCTATTGGTCCGCTGGGATCATTCCTGTCGACCTCACCGACGGGTGCTGTATTTATGGCTTTTATTCTGACCGGTTGATCGAATGCCACTTAATTTATGAGATAGTGAGTCATAACTGCACTATGATATTCGTTTGCTGCGATAACACCTGATCAAAGGTCTTCTTTATAATATTTAAACAATTGATTCTTCGTTCTCCGAAACTGTAAGTCATAATGGAACGTAGTATAGTAGTAGCTAGGCTGCGTAAGAACTGGATCATTTTAAAACACAAAAAGTGTTCGTTTTAATAAAGTTAACAGTTAAACATACGGCCTAAGGATTACGAGTATTTCTTTCGTTTCAGAAATTAAATAATTGTTGCAATTGCAGTTCATCGCATCACAGTCACTCCGCTTGCTACATGTGGGCTAATAAAACCAATATAACTTGACCTAACCTCAGGCTAAAATATGAAATATATCTGTTTGCATTGGTCTTCACATCCTTGCAAATCATTGAATGATAATTAATTAATAATGTTTTCCAAATGACCAGAAACCCGAGCTATGTTGGTGAAAATCCAAAATATACTTTGTCCTTAGAACTATGGACAATGCGGCACCGACTGGGTACTTAAACCTAACAACGGAAGGTCGTAGTGTGTTAAGTGCGATAAGATTTTCCCCTAAACCAGTAACCCCTACGCTACAAAATGTGTATCCAAAATGCCTTATTGTCAAGGCAATAAGGTCTCATGACAGCGTTAAACGTACTAGTTTAAATGTTTGCGGCTGACTGTATCACAAAAAGCTTTGTAGTCTTTGTTCTCAAAACTAGAAAAAGATGATAGATAGCGGACATAAAAGGGAATTTCACGTTGATTTCACACGTTCCCCGTAAAAAAATTTAGAATCGGTGGCGATCGCCGTCACGTGCCCTAATGCCGCGTTAAAATAATACGAGTGGCGACGTGAGAACCCTGCCTAATGTCGTAGTGACGTTCTTCGACCGGACAAATCCGGAAATATCCTTTACAATCTTTGTTGACTAGTCATATCAAAAAAAAACTTCCCATACTTTTGAAGAATGTGACCCAATTTCATGGTATCTAGCATACTCCAACTATGTAGTTTCATTACTGTTCGCGGGTGGGTCATAGGTCAGAACAAAGCACCCGGTTACCTTTGGAATTTTAAAAATAAATTTCTTCTTACATTTTCTGTTGCTAAGTATGTAATGTTATGCATGCGGTGATTTTTTTTATAATTAGCTATGCACTATGAAGAAAAACCGTATTATGTATTGTATTGTCAATGTTTTGGTGTAATAACTGTTAGAAAACCGAATAAATAAATTAATAAATAAAAAATTTGACCCGAAAGCATCTTCAACCTTTTCTAACAAATCGATGCTAATATAATAAAAGACTATACATGATATTATCACTAGTAGTTTGTTTCTCAACGTCTCTCATATTAAATTTCAAATTCATCTGACTGTTTTACGGTGAAACAATATCTAAACGCATACATAAACAGAATTTTCCATTTATAATATATTATGAACGTGAAGTGAGATAAATTACTAGCCGCAGGGGTTATAGGAAAATATAAACCGTTTTTTCCGCAGACAAAGGAGGAAGAATACTAAAAATTGTACAAGAGTAAGGGAGCGTGTGAATGCATGCAGATAGCTCAAATTACAAAAGTAATTTTTACCTCCCACGCTCTCAATATCGTCGATGTTTCGACCGAATATTCGGCGAAAAATCTTCACCATCCTTTTTTCTTGGCACAACACTAAAGCCAGTGTTTCACTTAACGGAATAAAGGTTGGTACGTGAGATTTTATCACTGATAGTCGCGTGTGCTCTGAAACTTAGTTGTTATTGCGCCTTCTAAATAACTGGAAACCATTTCTTACTGTTAGAACTTTTGTCAAGGGTGTGATTATTTATAGTTAATCAGTTTAACTAAAAATTTAACCAAATAGTTAACCTTTGATTTTAATTTGTAAAAAATACATTGGCAATTGCAAAAAGCGACGACACCAGCCGACAAAGGGTGTTATGTGGAACTCCCCTACTCAGAGAGTAGGTATATCCAATAAACTCTACAGTGCCTAACAGACGCCTTAGTGGTAGGTAGTCACAGGCATCGACTTGTATCTGAGACAGAAATATTAAATATTTCTGCTTCATCTACCACCAACTTGGGCAAAGCTTGTACTGGATAAAAATACTCAAATTTGTGAATGTATCCTACATACAAGTAAATAAACTACAAGGCATAAGTTACATGAACCTGCCAACGCGGTGCGAAGGTTGAACCTGCGACTTAATACACCTGCAAACTATATGTAGGTAACACAAATGTGGTGTCAGGCAGATACCATAATGTAAATACTCACTCTGAATCTATTTCCATTCTTGGAAACTTGACACTCACGTAATGGGGAGTGCCATTGGAGCGTAATTAATCATAATTAAATAGAAACCATTGTGTAACCCCAGATCTTATCAGAGCGACTTGTAGATAAATTATTTGCGTAAAATTTTAATTAATTAAAAATGTTGCTTTGTCCTGATACAGCCAGTGACAAGGCTTTTAAATTACCTAACTATAACAGTATTTCCTTCAACTAGTTGTAATATTATATTTTTCATACTTTCAATATAGCTAAACTATTTTATTAATGAAATGAACTCACTTTGACCAAAAAGCTTTATCAAACCCAGAATTAGTGAGACATAAATATTATTGTAGCTCCGTCTGTAGTTACGACAACATTCTTCTTTTTCATTTACAGAAAACTGTTACATTATTATTATACCATTTTTATAGATTTACACAATGTTTTCTATATATTTGTAGGATTATTTATGAATTCACCAATGAGTTTTGCCCCAGTTTGGCGTATTTTTTTCAAACGAATCTGCAATTCAAGTTGCAGCAAAAATAGAGGCAGAACGGATTTCGCCTAGTGTGATGTTTTCACGTCTATTTTTAAGAGTTATTCAAAAATTCCAAAGGTTATGTATTCCCTTTAAAATATTGCTGTGAACGACTTTAAAATGTAAATTACACATAACATTAATAATGACGGATAATAGAGCGTTCGAGACAAATTGATACTTGATCAAATTTTACTCGATCCCATTTTAGATTTCAATATCACGCGGTGAACATTTTGTGTTTGTACTGTCTGGATATTAATTCGTTTTGTCGGATATACTTCTATATGACTGCCTTTTAAGTACAGTAGTTAGAGCGTTGGGTTCTAAAACCCGGACGTCGTGCTTTCGAATCCCGCGGGTCGCATCACTTTGGCTGCTTGTTTCCAGTAAGATTAGAACATTGCAGGCTTTAATCACTTGAATGTCTGAAAAAAAGATGATTCCCGGTTTTCAGAAGACACGTTAACTCTAAAAGTACAAGTTTAAAACGTTCTGTAAAAATAAAGAAATTATTATTCTTATCGAAGAATATAAAAAATAAAACAGCAAGTTCTCTTCAAAAATACATTCGTAAAGATTTCAAACCATGCCCAAACAACTGGAAAAAGGAACATTTAAAGTAATATATAATCCCACCAAAAACATAAATGTAAAAAAGGAAAGCCAAGTTCAATACAAAAATTATGTTTGGCTGTGGGCTTCGCCGCAAAAAGAATGGAGATCTTAATGAGTGCCAAGTTCTATGATCTTAAAGTAGGTTAGATTTGTCTTGGCCAGTTTTCATTATATCAGTCATTTTATAAAGTTATTCAACATAATATAATATATTAATTCTGATAAAAACTGGCCAAGTCAAATCTTACCTACTTTAAGATCATAGAACTTGGCACTCATTAAGATCTCCATTCTTTTTGCGGCGAAGCCCACAGCCAAACATAATTTTTGTATTGAACTTGGCTTTCCTTTTTTACATTTATGTTTTTGGTGGGATATCATTACTTTTTGTAAAGAAAACTAGGCAAGTATTGAGATTTAATGTGGTGCCACGCGCCGCCGACGACACGCACCATCGCGTTGGCCGGTTGTTTAGCGCGTATTACAAGTTTTTTGTATGGGGACACCACTTATTTTTGACTTAACTTTATTTTTTTAATTCTGTTATATAGAAAATATAATAATACATAACAAATTGGAATAGTTTCAATTCCAACGCTACAATAAAAAAAAATGTATGGGGCCCCAGTATTGACCGACTGACTTATAGCAGCAAAACCTAACCTACTTCCAGATGACCTAGAAAGATGAAATTTGGAATTCAGCTCGGTAATTGTGTGTAACCGTAGGGAAAAATCTAAAAATAGAAAAAAATTAAAAAAAAGGGGGAAGAGGGGGGGGTTTCCCCCCCAAAATTTTAACTTTTTTGTATTTTCAGATTTTTTACTACGGTTACACACAATTACCGAGCTGGATTCCAAATTTCATCCTTCTAGGTCATCTAGAAGTAGGTTAGGTTTTAGTACTGATTGACTGCTTTATAGTAGCAAAACCTAACCTACTTCCAGATGACCTAGAAAGATAAAATTTGGAATCCAGCTTGGTAATGGTGTGTAACTGTAGGAAAAAATCTAAAAATAGAAAAAAGTAAAAAAATGGGGGGGGAAACCGCCCCCCCTCCCCCCTAATTTTTAACTTTTTTCTATTTTCAGATTTTTCCCTACGGTTACACACAATTACCAAGCTGGATTCCAAATTTCATCCTTCTAGGTCATCTGGAAGTAGGTTAGGTTTTAGTAGGCTTATAGTACCAAAACCTAACCTACTTCCAGATGACCTAGAAGTATGAAATTTGGAATCCAGCTCGATAATCGTGTGTAAGCGTAGGAAAAAATCTAAAAATAGAAAAAAGTTTCAAAATAGGGGGGGTGACCCCCCTCTTCCCCCTATTCTTTAACTTTTTTCTATTTTTCGACTTTTTCCTACGGTTACATACAATTACCAAGCTGGATTCCAAATTTCATCCTTCTAGGTCATCTGGAAGTAGGTTAGGTTTTGCTACTATAAGTCAGTCAGTCAGTACTAATTTTTACGACTTTTTGACCTTCATATCTTTATGACCGTTTGAGCTAGCTTCATGAAATTTGGGCTCCTAGGTGTCCTCATGGATCTTATTAAACTCGCGTAGTTTCATGTGTTTACGTTAAATAGGTTTTGAGTTATAGAAGGGTCAAAAGTGACACCAAATGGTTCGTGTAAATATACCTTGGCGCTGGCTAGCCCGTTCCTTTGCTTGAACTTGGCTTGACACGCTGCCGCGTGTCTAGATTCTGTTCTTCCTCATTTCGCAAAACAAAGCGCTGTCGAACTTACTAATGACGTCATAAACCATTCTTTGTTTTAATTAAAAGCCAAAGGACGGCAAGAATGCAATGCCTAATAATCGTTTAGACGGAACAAAAACTCCTAATACCTACTTACTTTTGTCTCTATTCACTTTATTAGAAAGAAAAGAGATGTCTGATGTTTTTAATTAACGCGAGCGGATGGTATGGAACCTTTTTTGTTTCTTTGAAATCTTGCTAAAGATATCAAAAGTGACTTTTAGTTACAATTTCTTGGTCTTCACTTTTTATTTTTTACCTAATCTAGCCAAAATATTATATTATTCGTGTTATTAGATCCATAAAAAGTATTTATATTCTTTTATTAACAAAATGTTAGTGATTACATAAAATTTTCCTCTATAGAATAGTTATTTGATATTATATTTTTCCCAATATTATATACAGGTTTGAGGTTTCCTAATATTGATTAATGAAGAAGTACCTATTTGTGGTCACCTTTCACAGTTTCTGAAATCGGTTGGCGTTAGGTCTTCACAAATATAGGTAGTATTTGTATTTTTTGTAAATTTGTACTTGTGTTAAATAGCTTATTGTGACTTGTATTATTGAACATATCACTACACCAAAGGAGTGCGGCAGAAATGGGCTCGATCTTAAGCGTTCGTTCCACTATTCAAAATATAATTAATATTCGTTACAAGATTTTTAATATTTAAATTCAATTTTAATTAATATTTTTACCCCGGGATAAAAATATAATCCAATAAATGAAAATACTATTGGTTTTGTAGTGCATCCGGTGTGTTATGTGCATAGTGCATAGTACGTCCGGTAGAATAATAATAATGTTGCTAGTTAAGATACTTAAATACTGATTTTCCGATCAGATCCCATACAAATGACAGCTTAGAATAGAGGCACGATAATTTTCTGAAAAAATTATGGCAACAGAAAAGTCAAAAAAAATCAAATGTCATACAACGTCTGTCAATCATTCGTTTCTGTTTGTTTTGAAAGGTTTTGAATAACTTATGTGAATTATTTTGTTTTGTCGTTATTGTTGGAATGCTTGGTTTAATATTTAACGACTTTCGCTACGTTTAAATGACGGTTTCAGCTAAAACAAATCTTACAACGGATCCAGTGAACTCGACAATTGGGGTTATTTTTGTAGAAATCAAAATCATCCTATAACTATTTTTTCCCAGGGAGTGGATTTATAAATTGTAGTGTATTTGGAATATTACTTCATTTTCTACATAATAATAGTAAATCGGTAAGTGTAATTCATAAAAAATCAAGGCCCAACGTTCTATGGATGTTCGCCCGACTCCTTTCATCAAAATCAATTGAGTCTTTAAGTCGTAAAGAGGTAACAAATAGAATAAGTTATATTGCTTCAACACTATGGATTATTAAAGAAATTCTATGAAATAAAGTATAATTATCTACGTCACTTGTCCAAGCTCATCGCAGTAAGTGGCTGACTCGTGGATATCGATACAAAACACGATTCGGATATTTGTGTTGGAATCGATATGCCTATTGTCGTCTATTTGCCGGAGCCCGTAATTTCCGCTGTCTAGTCAAACGTCGGCCGGTAGCGTGAAACAAAATTTTTGTGCTTATTTTTTTTGATAGAGTTTTTGTGATTTTGAATTTGACTCCTTTTTTGTGGATGTTTGTATGACATTAATAAGAAAACTAGATAAAGGTGTCCGTTTAATTCAAAATTTATCTATTCATAGGATACAATAGAGCGTTTAATCTTTCAAGCCCCGGATCACCAGACACAATAGAAAATCTATTGTTACGCGGCACCCGAGTGCCGGTTCGGGATTGAGTGGTTAAAAAGTCAAATACCTATTAGTTATATTGATGATTCTATTGCCGGCTTCGAAGTGTTGTTTCTATTCTGTAGAAGTTAGCTACTCTTATCAAACGCAATTAATGTTTTAACTCAACAATATTTCGTAACACGAGTGACTGTAACTTTCATTATAATATTAACGTTAGAAATATCAGTCAAATCAATTCGGAACTAAATTGTTCGAACACCTAAAATGAGAACAATTACTGTTGTATAAATTATGTGAATGCAATCTACTTTGTGTACTAAAAACAACCAAAATTGTGCAATAATAAAAAAGGAATATAAACAAATTACCTTGCTCTAAAAAACCGTAGCATATAATTTTATGGTTATTAGGTACATTAACAATAAAAATAGATTTACAGAGTAAAATTGATAATAATGTTCCCTTAATAATGGAGGGGGCAGGAACAGACACGACATGTGATATCTCCCCTCAACATACGCTTGCATAATAACAGGGTTTGTCCAGGAGTCCAGAAATTTAATTTGATTTTATTTATATTGATAAGGGGACTGGCGATTCACGAGGTACATGTTTCTTTTTTGAGCAATGAAAGTCGCATAACACTCGCAAAATTCATTGCTAGCTTGCAGTTGTAAATAATATGTGTGAGTCAGCAGTATTCGTATTGTCTATATAATAATAATAATAATATTTTGAGATGCATTTGGGTACGGCCCGTGCTCTTAAATTAACCTCTTAGGAGGGACTGAAAAGAATTCAAAATAATAGTAATAAAATATTTATTACCAGAAAACATGTTCCATATTTATAATAAAGAGGAAAGATAATGTTTGTTTGTTTGTATTGAATAGACTCCGAAACTACTGAACCGATTTCGATAATTCTTTCACTGTTGGAAAGCTACACCAGCCCCGGGTGACATAGGGTACTTTTGATCCAGGAAATGTGGGGGAAGGGGGAGATATTTAACAAAAGAAATAACGCGCGGGTGAAACTGCGGAGGCGGCCGCTAGTAATAATATATAAATAATTGAAACTATCAATAAAAAAGATATTCAATAAAGCAATAATATTGATACTAGATCAAAGTAGAAAGATTTTTCAGAATAAACTGATATTATTACAATAATGAGTCAAAATGTCAACAATCTCAATGTTTTACAGAACTTTTATTTGCTAACACTCAATGTTATTTCATTAGGCTTTCTTAGAACAAATTATTTCCATTCTAGCTATTTCAATAAAATTTATTTGTGAACCTAATGTACTAAAGCATTTTCGAGAACTTCACTCTACATTAATTACTTAGTACAGCCCCGTGCTAATGTATTTTTTTGTTTGTTTCAGGTAACGTGAAAGCCAAGGGGTCATGGAGACTGTCGTTCAATATTTACTCCTGGCTCTAGCCCTGACTTCAGTGCAAATATCCTACACTGAAAGCCGACTAAATGAAAAACGCAGAGATAAAACTGAGAGGAGGTACCATGCAACGCAAATAAAGGACAACATATGCGAAATAACAGATAGAGAATCTAAAGTACACTGCTACTGCGAGAATACTGAAGTGAAAACCGCGACGCGCGCAGACTGCTGGGTTTTCAATGGCGGGATAGATGAAAGTGATCCTATTTGGTCCAGCTTTAGTTCCCAACCGCATTTAGAGCGGCTGACTTTTAACGTCAGATCCGACGGCGCACTCAAATTCATCCCACTCCAAGTGATACATCGAATGAAACGATTGCAAAAACTGTTCATTCATTATGCAACCCTAGAAAAAATAGAGAAGAAGACGTTCTCGAATATGTCCACGGTGCGAGAAATAACACTAATGAACAACAAAATAACCGAACTGGATTTTTCCTCGTTCACAAATCTCCCATCGCTCGTAAACTTGACTATAAAAGAGAATAAAGTGACCGAGATACAGCGGGACGTTTTCGTCGATTTACCCTCTCTCAGATATCTCGACCTATCGTTTAACAGTATTAATCTGGCTCACGACGGTTGTTTTGAACATCTAACTGTACTCAACGATCTGATATTGGAGGCCAATTCGATCACGATACTGACTAGAGACACTTTCAGGGGTTTAGCTAATTTGACGAGATTGGATTTGAGGTCTAACAAGTTGTCAATGATAGGAGATTTGACATTTACTGAATTGTGGAATTTAAATGAGCTCCTCTTAGACAATAATGAATTGAAATTTTTATCTGAAAGAGCTTTCGATGGACTTGTTTTATTGCAGAAATTGTCAATGACTGGAAATAAATTGAAATCTGTTAATGAAGGTCTATTGGAAGGTGTCCGTGGGCTTGAGTTATTGGATTTGAGGAACAACGAGATAGAATACTTTACGTACGAAAACGTTAAGCCTATAATTGAAAACTTGAAAATGAAGACGTCCGTACTTTACTTGAGTGGTAAGTTGTCCGTTTTATTAGATTCCCTTTCATAAAGAAGTCTCATCAGTTTATATTCAATTTTAGAAAATTTGTCTAATCTATCTATACTTAGGAAACTAAAGTGAAAATGAGATAGAATAAGTCTCTAAAGTATAATTGAAATTTGAGTATCGAAACAAGGTAAAAACACAATTGTATTTTGAACTACAAAAGAACGTCGTCATAAA
Organism: Mecyna flavalis; assembly: GCA_949319885.1. Lineage (NCBI taxonomy): Eukaryota > Metazoa > Arthropoda > Insecta > Lepidoptera > Crambidae > Mecyna > Mecyna flavalis. Next base: position 14,307,035 of record OX439407.1, on the reverse strand, counting down.
ACCTAACATGCTTTGAAATATTCTATTGAGAACATAATAATGTGTACAATTCCCTATTCAGCAGAGCTAACATGTTATTTAGAGTAAATAACACGAGCTTCCATATATTTTGAGAGCACTCATGGGAAGATAAATAACTATATTTTGTGCAAACAAAGGCGAGCTCCCTACAGAGGTCTAATCCCCTACCGTGGCTCCCTTCACACATTAAAGACAATTAATGAGTGTAACAGCTCCCTTTAGCAAGTCAACAATGGCCTTATAACTCGATTTAGGTAGAATGAAAAATGTTTTATTAAAAATCAACAAGCAAACGACTGTTATTATATTTTCGTTAGCAATAAGAAGTGACTCCGGGGACTTTTAAAGTTGTGTTACGCGAGTGTAATTAGATGATGATTTCAAGAAAACGCCTGGGGAACTTTTAATGGTCCTTTATTATTTGGATTAACTTGAACGGTTCTGAAACTGGAATTAGAAAGTAACGTGTCATAATATTGTGACATATATTTTAGTTGAGTAAATGAAGCGTAATAAAACGATTAATTAATTTTTACAATTTTACGGAACAAAAATTGTTCGTTAACGCTATTACTATATGTATAGATAGTAGAAATTCTCGATACAGCCATAGAGCGACTGCCCTTGCTATTTTGTGTCACGATACGAGTTATTTTTATAACTGTGTTTGCAATGAAGTATCAACTTTCGCGAACATGATGCGAAGTGATAACTTTTGGTAGAAAATTTAAATGAAAGCATGAATTTTGTCATTTATATATTCTCCGTAGTGCAAACCAACTCATAAGAAAAACACGTGTTTTATTTAAATTTGCTTTTATAAACAAAAAAACATTTAAATAAGCTTAGTAATTACCGTCAACAATGTGAAGTAGCAAATTAAGTAGAAACGAGAATTACACGACATGATGAGAGGACTTAGGACTTAAGGTGACGGAAAGGATTTTCTTGTGATAAATTGCTTACACGTGTATTTACAAACTAAGACCTGAACAATAAGAGAGATTAACGTTAAGAACACGAACAGGGTAATACTGTAAAGGTCTGTTTTTAGAGCTAGTTCATGACAGGGTCATATAACTTATGGACCTGGACTCTATTAACTATGTATTGTATAGAGATAAAGATGTGTTTATATATTTGACCATAGATATTGTATTCATTTGAGGAGAATAATTGCTAGCATAGTTTTGTAACGGAACCGTAAGATGGACATAATATGTGCTTCAAAATTGTATATATATAATACAGGAAGTATCGCTTAATTTGCTGCCACACTACCTATTATGATCTTGGAGCATTTTATTCTACAATAGTATTGCCAAAACACAGGAACTTACTTTGTATTCTGTCAATCAATCAATTTAATGCCAATATATTAGATAAACAAGTGGTCCAGCTAGATAAAATTAATCCAATGAAACCACGTTCAATTAAACTATAAATTCTAACCCTATTTTTTCTTCTACAGGTAATAGACTGACTTGCGACTGCCGTCTATCCTGGATCCAGATGCTTAGAAACGAAACAAAAAGCGAAATTCTTCAAGCAGCGTTAGATGACGTCACCTGTTTACCCTCAACCGAAGAATCTGAATATGACGTCAGCAAATCCAAAATCTTCGAAGTTGTAACCAACCGGATTACACAAGACAGTACCGATGAATTTTATGAAGAGCCTAATCAATTGTACAAGCTTGAGCCAACTGTACAACCAGTAACTGAGGAACAAGTTCAAGTAATCAAAATTTTAAAGAATCCTTTGCCTTGTCCTAGCGAATTGACACAGAATAAAGAAGATTCTCTTATGTTATCGTCGAAAGATGAAAGTTACTGGTTACCTGGTTCGAGTTGTAACACGTTATCAAGTCTGTCTTTAATATTAAGTTTAGTGTTATTATGTGTATCGTTATAAGCTAGAGTTAGTGTATCAGTGTCATCTCATATTATTATCTGATTCAAGTCACTTGGTAAGGGTTGTGATGAGAAATTCTTAGATATCTTTTATGTCAATAAAAATTAAGCGCAAATGAATGTTTGTACGCGAAAAACTTCATTTCGTCCTATTTTTTTATTATTGCTAGAACGAAGTTTGTAAATTAAGTGCAAAGCGACCCAGAAACGATTGATTGCTCAACTATAACATAAGGTATACTATAAAAAGTCTCCCATGATTTTGAGCCTTAAGTTTCATAATATGCACTTTCCAATCTATAAAATTCTCTGATCAACCCTTATGAAATGGTTTCAAAATTAAAATTCTTTAACAAGACATACGATTTTTATACTTCATCCAATATTGCTTTCTAGATTATAAGTAAAAAGACTGGTTAAAATATTTAATTAAATTATTTCGCTATTAAGGACATTGTACCAGTGGATAAAGACGGGTGTTACAGTTTTCCTTGCAATTCAGGTCGGAAGGGTTGGTACAATAGCTTGAAAGTGTAATTAGGGATCTCGCAGCACCGTGAAAGACGAAATAAGAAAATGTGACAGTAAATGTGGCAGTTCCCATTAGTTTTATGTTTATTTAAAAAAAACTCTTATGATTGGACTAATAGCTCATGTATAAATTAATTGTTTGCTGGACTAGGTATTCAATGGGTCAAACTAGACAAACAATCTGGACTAAATCCCAAAACTACGCGCTATGCTACGGTAACCGCTTACCATCAGGTGGGCCGTACGCTTGATTGCCAACTTTATGGCAAAAAAAAACTGGTCTTTAGTCCAGATTGTTAGTTAATTTCAACCACTTTTTATATAAAAAAAAATAAGACAACATCATTAATATCTGCCAGATAAATTCTCAGGAACTTATTTGACAGAGGTAAAACTGGCTCTGAGACTTTTTTTTATATTATAGAGAGGCAAACGAGCAATTGGATCACCTGATGGTAAGTAATCACCGCCGCCCTTATGCACCCGAAACCCCAGTAGGGTCGCAGGCGCGTTGCCCGCCTTTTCGGGTGGAATATGCTCGCTTTTTGAAGGTTTTCATTTCGTATTGGTTTGGAAACACCGCTGCGACTGACTGACTGACTGATTAAAACCACCATATTTTTTAATTTTTACGATATTTTGGTGTGAGATACCACACAATTTAAAAGATTTAAGGTTAATTTTTTCAAACATATCATAAATAATTTCTAATATTTCTGCCATACTTTTTAAGATGTTCTGAATATTTAAAGACAAATCACATGACATGGTTTCGAAGACGATAATATTTCGTAATAAAATAAGTACCTATAACGGAGTCACTCGTACCTGTAATAATAACGTGCATTTCATGAAAATGGTTGTGTATTAAAGTGTAAATTACTCAATTAGTGTTATGAACATACATATTTTGTGCCGACCTGATTTGCATTAGTATGTGTAATTAATACTATGAAATAAATACTTCTAGTGCTTTATAAATTATTATACTTTTTTAAACTAATGTTAAAATGTCGAGCTCATTTCTATTATCAATAATTTAAACAAAAAAATTGGATTTACTGAGGCCTTTCTTTCTTTCGAAATTCATAAGTTTATGCATCATTATTTATATGTATCTATAATTAAAGTTAATTAACTTTCGTACACATGAGAATATAATTAATCAAATAACTGATTTGGTTAATAAATCAATCAATTGATTTATTATTTTTACACTCATCTGCTGTTTACGCAATTTTTAGGTATGTACTTACTAACATATTAGTGTTTTAAATTTCTAAAATAATGCTTATAAAGTTATTTCAATGAAGTATTGTTACTGATCCTGGATAAATTTTAAAATTGATGTTTTATTAAAAAAAAACATGACAATTGATTTTGATATTGTGCTAATCTGTATAATTTAGTAATTTTTTACAATACCTGGGCAACGTATAGAAGACCTAGGGCAGGCATATACATATGAAATATTTTAGTCTATTTACATAGTTTTTCGGTATTCTGTACCTAGGTATTGTATAAAATTTGTACCTATAGAATTCCAGAGTACACAATTTGCCGGTACATTTACATTTTTTTTACCGACAATAGCAATCCCTTGACTTGTATTTTCGTAAATATCATTAATCAAAACAAACACTATTAAACAAAAACAAAAAATATGATATTTGGAGAATTTTTCGTTACACTAGGATTTTTTTTTATCAGTGCAAATTCCTCGTAGGCAAGCCCATGTCGGAAGCCAGAAGGCAATAAAATGTTTTGTAGCCGCGACTAACTGGAAAATTGCCGTAATTACGCTTTCCTTTCGGAAAATGAGCCAATTAAGTTGGATTAGGGCGGATTATTCAAATACATCTACTACATACATAGAAATCTGCGTGTTTGATTCAAGCTCATCATTCGTTTAAACATTCTTAACCAATTGATTAATTTGATTTAGGTATTATAGACCGATTGGTCCATTTAAATGAGATATTCTGAACCAATTTATTTATTTAAGTTAGATATTCTGAACGGTTTTAAGTATTCTCTACCAATTGATTAATTTGCAATAAAGCAATGCCTGTTTACAAACATTGTACATACATAAACTAGGTGGTAAATAGCTAGTAGCTCTAATTAAATTGAAACACAATATGACACAAATTATTTTGTAGTTTTATTACAGTTATTACAGTCGAATAAGGTTTGATTTGCAGCCATTGTTCAAAGTTTCAAATTAAAATTTGATTTTGTATCTCAATTTTTTGAGCCAATCTCCTTGTAATATAATATAACTGAGATAATGTATTGTAAATATAATTATGTTTAGTATTATGTAAACTTAGTATAGTGTTCCAATAAACGTTTTGAAGTGATTTATTGAGTTTTGTGTTTGTTTTTAACTAGCTAGCTAGACATTAATTTTGAATGTATATTTTATTTACTTCCCACAATGGTAGTTTTATTTTCATTTTGTCACATTAAATTCCATTTTTAATTTACATAAAGTATACCTAGTGTCTACATTCATCCCATAAAAAAGACTGGCGTATATTCTAGGAACTGTATGACAGAGTGCTAGTCTGGCCTTATTTGGAGCGGTTGATATTAAAACAAGTATGGTTATTTTTGTACCGAAACCACAACGGAACTAATCTATAATTGACAAATTTTCTAACCCTAGATTTGCCTAAGTACCTAACTAGGCTCTAAATTATAGCGAAGTTTTATAACTTGGAGAAATTGCAGTTTTGTACGTAAAAATCGCTTCCTAACAATACCTAAGCCTCGAGCGAAGTCATGGGTTTGAATCCCACGTTTGGTCAGGTTAGTTATTTATTTTTTTATTTTTAGTAGTAGGACTTTTTCCAAGTCCTTCTAGCTCGCCATCCACGAGTAAAATCTGCTACCATGATAGCTCTTTCGAAAATATACATTTTGTTATGATACTAATAAAATATACTTGAAATCAAGGGTTCGAAGATCGAAGAAGTCGACATTGTGACAGCATTTATCATTTTGGTAAAAGCCGCAAAAGCTCCTTTAGATAAATCATGGTGCGTGAAAAGTAACAAACAGACAAGGTTATATTCACATTTATAATAAAAGTATTGATAATGGCCTAGAACATTGTTCAGGAAAGAAAAAAGATGACGGTCTTTAAAGATTTTGACCACAATTTGATTCAAATCTGATGGTCTTTCAAGATTATGACCGCAATATGATTCAAATCTTCAAAATTACACTCCAGAGCGTCCTTAAATCCCTATTAGTGAAACTGGTGATCGCGTTTCCTGAGACCGTTAACTTAATGAATTAGAGAACTTTAACCGCAAAACGCGAGACTATATAAAGCGCAGAGGTTCTGTGGTTCGGCTCTGTATCAGATTCTTATAAGAAAGATAGCGCTTTATAGCCTTAGTTGAATAGGTCAGTATAATGGCATTTTTAACGGGTTATCTTTATGTACTTCAGTTGATGAAATGTGAGATCGATATTATTTTTTGATATATTATTAATACCAATGAAGAAAGCATACCTGGGACGGAAGCGGGATACGTTCGGTTAGGTGTCCTAGATACCACTGGGGATGCAGTGAAAAATTACCTTCTTGGGGTCCAGATCGTCAAAAAGTCTAATATGGCTTAAAATAGGGACAGACTATTTGACGAATGATGACATCTTGTTGTGTCGAAGACAAAATCCACTAGGGGTCGCTCGGGCCAGTGGAGTAGTATTAATTTCATTCCCATTATTTTCAAGTATCAGCCAATTAATGTCCCACTGCAGAGCAAAGGCCTCCAAATGAAGTTATCGCTACAATGATGGGTATTGGCTTAATCACCACGCTTGCCAAATGCGGATTGGTGATCACAAACCCGAGCTGTGTCCGAAAAACCGACACAAAGTTGGCTCAACCCGGGAATTGAACCCAGGACTAGACCACTGAGGCGGGATTATGAATATGTACCAAATAATATAATACGTACTAAGAACCCAGTAACAATACACGTGGCATCTCAATGACGAGGAACCGCGACCGCGAGACGCGCGCTGCGTACTTGTGGTCGCGCGTATTGGTAAGTTTTGCTTTTGCGACGACTTGACTTGAAGGAATTCGCTTTGTTCATACCCAAATTACACAGCTTTAGGTGAACTCAGTCACATATTTGAAGGGATACCTTTATCATTTTCGATTACTGACTCATGTAACAAAGCCTTTCGGAATTCAAGGGCATTTATTTTGGTGTATTAAGCGATCTTGTAATCATCTTAAAGGGTGTCTTCTCACATATACTATTAGTCAAAGAGATACTTCCTACCATTGTAAAATACTTTAATGTTTGTCCTTAGTCGGATTTGAACACCCGTCCCCTGGCACATAGCCCGGGGTCATTAGCAAAAGCGCTATCGATCAGCAGTAAAAAAAAAAAATCTATATTTTCAAGGAAGAACGGCGAAATTGGGCCTGATTTTAGGTATTCGTTACACAATTCAAAATATATATAATATTCGTCACAAATTTTAAAAGAGTTAAATACAATTTTATTATAATTTTTTACCAAGGGATAAAAAAATAATCTAATAATGAAAATACTATTGTTTTTGTAGTGCATCCGGTGTGTTGTGTGCATAGTGCATATTATGTCCGGTAGAATATCGTAGAATAATAATAGTGTTGCTAGTTAAGATACTTAAATACTGATTTTCTCATAGATTTAGTAATTTTCTGATCAGATCCCATACAAATGACAGCTAGAATAGAGGCACGATAATTTTTCTGAAAACATTATAGCAACAGAAAAGTAAAAAAAAATCAAATGTCAAACAGCGTCTGTCAATCATTCATTTCTGTTTGTTTTGAAAGATATTAATTCCATGGTTTTGAATAATTTATTTGAATCCTATTTCTTTGGTGTTTCGAATGCTTGGTTTCTATTTGACTTCTTTCGCTACGTTTAAAGGACGGTTTCAGCGTAAGCAAACGACCTTAGCTTTTCTCATAACGGTCCCAGTGAACTCGACAATTGGGGTTATTTTGTGGAAATCAAAATCATCCTATAACTATATTTTCCCATGGAGATGATCTATAAATTGTAGTGTATTTGAAATAATACTTTATTCTCTACATCATAAGAGTAAATATGTAAGTGTAATCCTAAAAAAATCTAGGCCCAACTTTCTATGGAATTTCGCCCGTCTCCTTTCAAGGGTGACTCTACTAGGGTTGTACTTATCTTAATAACCAATTGTTTCATGATCACTAAAACGAATCTTATTATTAACTGCAGAATTACTTTATTACGGATTAAGCCTGTAAAATCTCTGGCTGTAATCATCCTCTAAAGATGTTATAGAGTATTTGAGCGAAGGACGTCTTTTGCATTAACTTTTATCTCCTAATTTTATCCACTACGAATTTTCTGAAGCAAAAAATCTCTCAATCCCGTTACTTTCAGTCTGAATAATTTGAATAGCCTAATTCCCTCATCTTCGTTGATGAGGACAGCTAATTCTACCTGTCATTTTATCATTATCCTTAAAACAGGAAAGAAAATGAATAGATACAAAAGGCTCTGGTTTGCTTAAGTAACAACGCGGAGAACAAAAATGTGGACGAAAGTTCCAAGGTATCTTTAAAATTTCTGAAGGTAATAAGTACAAGTATTTTACTCGGCTCTTCCGTACCGTATGCCCTACCATTGAGTTTCTCTTCTAGCGTTATAATAGTACTCTGATTCTGCTTTACAGGATCACCACAAGGCGAGCTGGCTCGTTCATCTTTAGATAAATGTTTTAATACCGGGGTACTTTATTGTATACTGTGAAGTGTTTGACCGCCTCTGTGGAACAGTGACTAAGCCGCTCGGGTATAAAACCCAGAGGTCGTGGGTTCGATTCCCGCCATGGGTCTGTTTGGTGGTAGGACCTTTCAGCCTCCGACTGGCTAGCTACCACCCCTACAGGTGAAATCTGCCGCCATAGGAGCCCTGACTGTGTTCCGGTGGGAGCCAGTACACTTGAAATTAATGGCTCGAAGATCAGATGAGCCTACAGTTTGGCAGCACATTGAGCGACGCTGCCTGATGAAGTGTCCCTCAATGGAATAGGCCGCAGTAACCGCTTACCATCAGGTGAGCTGCGTGTCTGTCTGCCAACTGATGTGGTATAAAAAAAGTTTTTAGTCCCCACACGCTGCTACATGTCTTGCTAGCTTGCGGTTATGGTTTGAAAAAGCACATTTCTTCGCAAATATTTGAATCTAGATTCTTTTTTATCGGCATAAGTCTCTCTCTAAACTTTATATAAGATAACTTAATAAGCAACCAAATCTCATTATATTTGTTGTTAATATTACCTATTCATTTTAGTAAAAGTCCGTTTGAAACATTGAATCATTAAACGAATCCACCGAGATCAGAAATGGATCAGACTTAATTAACAAACCTATTTAATCACCAACTCTGTACTCGCTTACAGCCAAAATGGCATCTGTACAATTCATTTAATGCTTTGTAATCTTGTAATTTCATATTTTAAGTACCTACTTACTACTCGTATAATTATTTCCAAAAAACACGATTACTTTTCATTAAAATAAAATAACATTTCGACGGGCTTACTATTGTAATTAATTCTGTAATTGAACTTTTGGTTTGAAATGCAGATAATACACAAAATCATTTTAGTGTTTTTCTCGTAAAATATTATGAAAATCAGTTAATCCAAGGATATAAAAACATATTGAACAATGATTCCTATTGAAGTGCCTCATTAAAATATTGAACACTGACTGAACACTGTCTTTATACAGATTGCCTACAAACATGTCTGGCGAAAATGGTTGAAACTCCTCTGTTAAAGCGCAACCAATTTTCTGTTATATGTACTTAGATTAAATAAAATTCCATTTTAAATACGAATTTTTGCAGCTCAGAGACTACCTACTCTAAGCTGCAAAAATTTGTCGCACACCAACTATGGTGTGCTGCTTCCTATACAAGAGTATAATAAGTATTGCAGGTGACATAATAATATGGTCCAATAAAGGCTTTGGCTGTGTTCCAATCTAGAAATAAGTTCACTTGGAATTATAAGACGAGCCTATATACATTATCCAAACAAAATCCGTTATGACCATTAAACAATTCTAATGTTATAACCATAAATTGTCATGCAAATTGCCTTTGAAGATATACAATAGATGTCGCAAAGCCAAAAATAGAAGAATTTCATTTTGGATTATTTAGGTATTCAATTGATATCCTAAAATCCATCATTATGCTATTTGTACCAGTTATTCTTTATTTTACTTTATTTGTCCGTGTTTTACGTCAAAACAGAGTAAAGAATCAACATGATTTTGGTAGGAGTATGGGGATAATTTTGAAGTGGGTCTCTTTTCACCCGATTGAGAGCTGATTCTTTCAGCTATTAGCCAGCTCAGGCTACTAATTGTCTTGAAGTCTCGGATGGCAGTTTGGTATAAATCGAATTCGATATAAAAGTGAGTTTCAATGGTAGGATCTTCACCGTGATTCCCATCGCAGCGGATGTTAATGCGTCTCTCCTTGATGGGCACCATTTACCGTTATTACGCCTTTAGAGCGAACCTCTCTATCGCCACACAAAAATGACTTTTGAAATAAGTTATTTTGTCACCTTCAATTTTTACCCAGATTCTTTCCCTCGCGCAATTTACATGTGGTTTCTCGTTACAGGAGTTTTTGAGATTTTATTAACGCTCCGTTGTAAATTGAGATCGGCATGCGACCTTTTATCAGATTTTCGACGCCCATTACAAAAGGTACTCGAATTACGTATATCTTCAGCTCTTTCACTTTTCATAGCTGCTTTCAATTACCTACGTTTTAATGTGAAACCTTATATGACTGAATACTTGGAAGTGAAAACTGAGCTTAAAATTACTCGTGAAACAGTTGAAAATTTATTGAATAATGTTAAAGTTTTTTACTCTAAAAAATGCTTTTCCACTTAGTTGAAGTAAATGACGGTGTTTGTTTACTCTACTATTTTTTTTTATATACAGGCATGTTTTAAGCTTTTAGGAAAATAGGGAATGTCTTTTGAGGCTTGCGTGCGTGGAACCAAAAACCAACACGTAACAGAAATGTTATTTAAAACCAATATCATTGAGTTGAAGCCTTTGTTTATGTTTGTGACACATATAATTTCTTTATCTTATAAGTTTATCCTTACAAATAGCAAATATCAGTTAAGTTTCTCTAGTTTATTTAAAACTTTTAAAACTAAGCATAACTAAGAATGCGACATAATAAGGCACTAAAAAAAACGCGTCAAGTTACAATTGATACGGGGAGCATCTCTAAATTTTTTTTCATCATTTCAGTCTTAAGGCATCCAGTGCTGGGTTCGACCTTGATTGCTTACCATCAGGCAACCTGCTGGCTCGTTTGCCGCCTCTGGCATAGGTTTAGGTTTAGGTTCACAGGAATTTTTCCGCACTTAGCCTCTTAAATGGGCCATTGTGCGTGAGATGCGTCACCATGCAACCCGTCTCTCAAACCATTTGAGCTCGGTCCAGAGCTCCAGCACTGCTGTGATGTTCCGGAGCACCTCACCTCCCGCAGGGTGCCGCGGTTAGGAAGCAGGCGCGCTCGATGATGGTCCACACTCTTGCACTTCAGCAGTACGTGGATCGGTGTTTCTTCGGCGTCCATGCAGCGTCCGTCATGCCGATGTTGAACAGGTGCTTGTTAAGCATGCAGTGGCCTGTTATAATACCCACTGCATATCGTAGGTTTACCTTGGACAGTTTCAGTAAACTGCGCGTCAGTCGTCTGTCTAGGGACGGAAAAACTTCCTTACCTCTGGCATAAAAAAAATAACTTCCCAAGGATCTCCAAAACGATCGGTCTTGCGCCACCCGCACACAGTGGATTCCCGCGATTTTTACTCGTATTTGATCACCGGATTGTGGAAGTGTACAGTCGACAGCACATCAAATCTGATGTGCTGTCGACTGTACACTTACACAAAATTGTTTGTAGAAATTTGACAGATTGGGGTAGTCACCCCCATCTGTCAAATTTCTACAAACAATTTTCTGCTTTATTAACTTCAGATAGAGTTATCTTTCAATTGAGATTTTTGACAGATTAGGGTAGGTTGATCTGCTGTCGTCCGTACATAAGGCAACGACTAGGGGCCGAAAAATACCTAGATGTTTTTTGTCGATATCAAAGGATATGATGTTAAAATAACAATTTTTGTGGACTGTTTAAAGGCGATTAATATTTAAGGCAGAAAAAAAGTAAGAAAATTAACGTGCAATAGTATTTTTTATTACTATATTTCTTCATAACACAATTCAATTTACAAACGGTAGCACCCGCATAAGGAGGCAAAGTTCACCACTAAACAAAATTTACTCTAACTGCATACAGCTCTAATCATACATGCGAGTTTCACACAAATAACAATGTTTTGAAGCCTCACTAGCTGCGTTTAATTAAACCTAACGTTTATTGCAACGTTTCACTGAGTTTCCAGCAATTAATATCAAATTGACGGTTCAATTATAATACATGCAGTTGCCATTACATGTTTTAGGTATTCTTTAATAACGTTAGGTTAACGTAACTGTTGGTTTAAAGTATAGAGGCGATTCAAACTCAATTAGCAAACAACAAGACGTAACCGTTCACTACAGTTCTACTCGTACAAATTGATGAAAAAAGGCCCATAAAACAGTATAAATATACCAAATATAAAATTAGAAAACTTTTTTCTCAAGTCACCGCCGAACTATTAAGGGCTGCTATTTTCCGGTTTGATTAATGTAACTGCGATTTACTTTTTCAATAAATTACCAAAAATTGAAATCCAGGCACCGTACGATTTATTTTTCTAATTTCATTGAATCTAAAAAAGAACGGTACAAGATACCGACCAATAGTCGACGACATACGCATTTGACACCAGAAATTGTCAGGAAACACTCGAATAACCAAAACAAAACAAAGTTTATACACATATTAAACATTTTATTCTATACTAAAATAACCACTCCGTCAAATACGTCATCGACAATCACGATCCCTGTTTTGGTTTCAAAAATAGGGAATATGAGAGCAAACGCGCGACCATGCATAAAACGGGAAGGATAATTACAAAAATAACTAACCCACTTCACATAGAGTCACATAAATCACCATTCACAAAAATTCACACCCCACCCTAGCAACTTCTGCTTTTATTCTCCCCAAATGCAGGGTAGTAACAGCTCAATATGATTTCGGACAATGCCTAATGATCTCCAAACAGTATTAAAGCATTGTCGTTGGGGAATAAAATTACACTTTTTTCGATGTCAAGGGCAACAAATCAAATAGTTAAGCGGGACTTTGAAAGAGATTAGTGAGAAATGAAAACAGTGAAACTTGGATTTAAACAGGTACTTATATCAATAGGCTTCATCGTTTATTAAAATGGGCTTATGCCGAGTTTTTATTAAAGTTGCAATTTTGACAATGTGTTTGTTTACATAACAGATTGAAGTACAATAATGTTATAGATATTATTGGAAATCATATTTTCTGTATACCGTGATGCTTGAGTGATTGGCATTGGATAATTAATGTCTAGCTAGCGTTATAGTCTCTTAAACGTTTTGTTGCAAGATACACGAAATTGGGTTGGATTGAAGACGTAGGTACTCTGTTCTTGGTTTATTTTTTCTATCTAATAAAAAAGAACTTTTACATAGTCTGGAGAAAGTGCTGTAGAATATGTGCCACTTTTAGTATTTTATAAAAAAAAACAACCTAAATTTGCCAAGTACGAGTAGAGTGAACAGTTTTAAGTCACCATCATTACCATCATAGCCGAAAGATGTCTATAGACCACCACTAAGGACCTCCAAACGATCGGTCCTGCGTCACATGACATAAATACACGCCTTTTGATTATTATTTATACAGTTTCCCCGTGGCAAAACAGAACATTATGTAGCTGTTAGCCCCAAGGTTAGACATATTGTCCGATAATGCCGATTCCGCTTAGGGAGAGATTTCTCTGCAAATGTCATCGACAGCCTTGATTTATGTGACACTTAATGAAATGTATTCATCATTTTTGTAATTATAATGAAAATAAATCAATATTGAAGCAACAATTAAGTAAGATAAGATATTCGCCTGTACGATAGTATAGGTTTCGAATGGAAGAATCTTGATAGCATGCTTTAAATCAATGGAAGATTTATTATTATACAGCGTGAAATTTTAGTCGTTGTTTTCCCGCAGTAAAATGATTCTATCTTAGTAGTAAAATAGATTAATAAAGATTTTTTTTAAGTGAAATCAAAAGTTTTACGATTTATGATAGACGAAATTCGAACCAATAGTACTAGCTGCGTCACGGACGCTCAACGGCTGGGGTCATTGCCCCTCGCGTTTATCAAAAAAATGATTATTTACTATTTACTCACATTTGGTTTCCATTTTCCCATCAAACTTTAAAAAAAAATCAAAAACGTTTAAAAAAAATTCTAAATAAAAAAAAAAAAAAAAATACATGCATAAATCGATAGTACTACTGAAGGTGAAGCATTCTGCTGCGGGAAAACAACGACTAAAATAACACGCAGTATATCTTCCATATTGAGTCATGCGATGTAGGATGAAACAGTTGATAATTATGTTAAATAAAGTTGCTTGAATAGCTTGAACCATCATAGAGCCATGGTAGCATAGATGTTTTACCATACACAAATAGATCCAAATAGACTATGTAAGTATTCCTAAATGTTTGATAATGCAATTCTCCTTCCTGTAGGTATACGTTCTTGTGTTTTGTGGACACTTTCTTTCTTTTTATAAAAACCAAGTGCATAGACCTCCCCCAAGGACCTCTAAGATGATTGGTCCTGCAATGCCCGCATCAATTGCTGCAAACTGCATTTCCCGGCCTTGGCCTTCTTAAGACCGTTGGTGCACAATGTAGGGTCACACGGAACGTCCTACTACAAAGTTAACGCCTAGGGGATTAAACTTAAGTATCGTATTTTCATACTCGAATAAATATTTCTCGGTGTATTATTTTTCATGTATCATTAAATTATGACCCAATTGTGTGGTTCTTGTTAAGAGTTATAAAATAAAATCGCTGTCCCTTCAACTAATAACCTGCCAGTTTTCGAAATAAACGGTCTAAGCGTACTGATTAAACCGTGACAAAACGCTCGGGATGTTATATTTTTTTTTTTAATATTTGAATTTCAATTTTGTATAATAATATTTTTTCAAAATAGCTGCTTCTTATCTGCGCCCGCTTGGAATATTGGTATCAAAAGCAAACCCACTCGAATTTATCGCAACCTACTTCATAGCACTTGGTCGTAGTAAATAGTGATAAGTAAGATGGGAATTATTTTTAAGAACACAATAAAAGATTAGAGGCTAACTCTGATATACATATGTACATAGATCCAGAATCGGCGAAAGCTGTAGCTGTAGCAATAAATTTTTTCAAGGGTTTTTCACAAAACGTCATTCCTTCGTGGAACAGTGGCTAAGCCGCTCGGGTATAAAACCTAGAGGTCGTGAGTTCGATTTCGCTTCTTTAACATTTTGCTCTTTTACCATTTGACGAGGGTTTAACATTCTGCGCTTTTAATATTATGCGCCGAAATGCCAAGATTTCTGCCTTGGGTCTGGTTGGTGGTGGTGGTAGTGCTTTTCTAGAGTCCGACTCGCTAGCAACCACCCCCACAGGTGTAATCTGCCACCATAACAGCTCTGGATGTGTTCCGGGACCCTTATTCCATTGAAAAGATCAAAGAGTATTACGTTCTTTTGCAAATCAAATTTTATTTTACTAGTGTTAACAGAATATTCGTACATACATAAAAGATATCAGTAAAATTGTTTTACACGAATGCGTCATTTACTTTCTAATGATTTTACTATGAATATCATAATATACAACCTAGATTTCACGTACGGTTTACGTATAAGGGAAATTGTATTGTTGGCAAACTTTGCCATACAAAGGTTGCGCCAAAGTTACATAAACACGAGGCTAGACTTTGCGCAATTAGTAGATAACCATGAGACAAGAGCACTTAACTGCTACCTTATTGCGATAGCTTTAAGGATTAATATTGAGAATTAAGACTGAAGCAGAATTAGATACGGGTGCAGTAACGTGATTCTAATGTTTATAAGAATAAGAGCGATTTTGATATTGGGAGGGTAGAACAGTTGGCAGAAAGCCTGCGTTGTTTCGCAAGATAAAAAGTTACTAGACTGTAATCAGTGAGATCCCTATTTACACCTTCGAATCACAAAATAACAAAGGGAAGGTTTGGCGGGATTCCAATGATTCTTAACACGTGAGTGTACACGAAGGGTCAATATTTAACCCCGTTTTAAATTTTTATGCTATTTACACATAAAGTCTCATTATTGTAGACTGTTAATATTAGATGCAGCTCACGAAAATATTTTGTAGAGTTTATGCCTAACTAATTACTTTAAAAAACAAAGTAAAGGTTCTGTTACTAAACCAAAATAGAAATTACAACTTTATTTATATATTTGCAATTTATTACTAATTTTCTTAAGTTTTTATATTCAACTCCTATAAATCGTAATAACTCCTATAAATCGTAATAACTCCTATAAATCGTAATAATGATCATTTGACGTTATCAAAATGCTTTATTGTCATAACAATAAAGTTGTATTTATGATAGCAGAAAATGTGCAGCTTCATTTGCGGCCGACTGCACAATCTAGAAAGCCTTATCATTGTAAGCTTTCTATTATTTAAATTTTGTGGTTTTAACTTATTCTTACATCTGCGACTTTAAAATAAATGCCCTTGAATGTAACTTACTGGTTATTATTATTAGTAAATTTTTGGTAAAAAAATACTGCGCCAACGCTTTCTGGTTAGGCCAGAATGTCGAACATTTCCATCTACTAATGACACCATTTATATCTTCCCATTCAGTTTGTAATGTGCAATTACAACTTAACAACTAACCGCGAATGGTCAAATTGCAACCCTAAGTGTGAAACATAAGAACGAATTTTATTTATAACGGCGTTGGTATAAATTTGTTATTCTTTACTCGTATATTCTCTTTCATGTGATCTGTTGATCCGAAAATGCTTTCTTCCGTAAAAGGCTGATAGGGCAAAGGATATCTGTAAAGTTAACGAGACAAGATGAAATTGCCAAAACGTTTGGTATAAGGGGTGAATTTGCGGAATAGTAAGTTGAATTTATAGGAATAGAAATGCTATAGAATAGTAACAAAAACACTCCCAGAACATTCAGCAAAATTGACGTCCAGTTCAACTTCCGTTTTTCAACTTTAAGTGAAGTTATTTCTACTTTTAGTTTTCAACAATAATATTCAATATCATTAAGGTATATTAACTTGGATAGCTTTGGATGCAGACCAGTGATTCAGTGTCTTAAGCAAAAGCGTAATAGACAAACATGGAGTTACTTTATTTCATTCCTACAAAAGCACGTAACGCTGTTGGTCCTGCGCCTGATATCTCATCCATCGTGTTAGACAGCTATCCTACAATGTTGTGAGGGTATAAGGGAATATTAAGGAGTGCACTTGTGGTTACGCAGTCATTAGTGCACTATATTGTTAGTTGATCGTTAAGATTGGCTGCTGTTGCCAAAAACTCGGATAGGAGGACATTCTTATTTGTCCCATTGATAGTGATTCATCCCGACTTTGTGAACTTAACCACGGATATTGAAATGTTTTCATGTAAGCGCTTTGCCAACCTCACAATGTACACGGGTCGTCGTAAAACTTTCACGTGGGTCAAATTCGTATTATTATTCATGCAACAATTCACAAACCTTTATATTTTTGTCGAAATATCACGGAATGCAGTATCGGTTTATTAATATTCATACACTTTTCAACGTTGTAAGTCGATCTGAAAAGTCATGAATTTTCATAGTGATTGCTCTTTTTAACATAATATGATGCAAAAGTAAAAACAAGCGTTAAATTTAGAAACTAGACCGATCGTTCGTCTCAATCATAAGTATAAAAACCATCATCATCAGTCATCTTTTGTTTAAAATTACATTATCAAGACACCAACTGGTGACTTTTGAGTCTTTTTTTTTTGAAATTTAATGAACTAAATTTTAATGAAAGTCTTAATGAATTCTTCATCATTAAAATCCTTAAAAACATCAAAACGTAATGAAAATTACACCACAATAAAGGCTGAAAATTTCAACTTAAAATTTCGCTCCAGTAAGGCCCATAAATTTATTAATAAAAAGATTTATGCATTCGTTTTTCTATTCATCTGCCGCACTATAAAACGCGTTCCGCCAATAAATTAACTCGCAGAGGGAATTTTTGTAACTCGTTTGAAAAACTTTAGCGAGGTTGTTGGCTGCTAAAAAATTCTAGATATATTTTAAAACACCAACAGTATACGAGGTAATATAAATGGGATGTTTGTACATTGTGCTCGGTATCATACTAGGCTACTAGGTAATATTATTAAAGCAAAAGTTTGTGAAGATGGATGGGTGTTTGTTTTCATTGAAAAACTACGAATGGCGTAAGATCGAATGCGGGGCACATAATGTTTGCGCCTTCGATTTACCTACAGGATACTTTTCGCACATGACCCATTTCTGATGTCTACGCAAACAATGTCGCAGGTATAAGATTATTTACCAAAAAGTACCTTTGGTTGTGTTATCGAAGACTCACTCCTTCAACGAAGCGCTATGGCAAAAGCTACCCTTAAATGAGAAACCCTGTGTTCGTTCACTACTTCGGGTACTACGAAATAAAACTCGGTATATTTCGGTCTATGAATGAATTTATCGAATGTCAATTAAAACCGTGGTCTTGGATATAGTCTGGGAAAAGCTACCGTGGATCAAATAGGCACAGCGCCATCTATTGATGGGACGCGGAATCAACTTCTCAACTGAATTGAAAGAGAGAAAGTGTCTGCAGCATGACTTTATAGAATCTGTAGAAGGTAGGAAGATGAAGGAAAATTCATTCGTTCTTTACTTAAGTTGCCAAAAAAGAGTAGTGTAACAATTTCTTTGACCAGAAAGATGTTCATCAGATTTTTTGGCCATGTTGCCTCGCTTGCGACTAAAACCTTCCATTGTTTGAATGCAATCTCCGTAAAAAGCGGACGTGCGCGTGTCGCGGTTGGCTCGCGTTACTTCAAGCACTTTTCATATTTTGACTCCAGGTACGGTTTTCATGGTGCGATTTTTGCAAAATTCAACTTTAAGAAAAGATACTTTAAAGAGAATTTTCAAGCAGGGATTTTCATTGATCTGAAGAATTTTTTTCAACTAGTCTTTCACCGACAGCCTACAGCAGTGTGCTATCTACATGATACGTATAAGATCTAAAAGTTTGTTCAAAATATTAAGGACCAATTTAAACGCTGTCAGTTCTTTATTTTCATTTATATCCTGTCTTTCTGTCTGCTTTGTCGGAATATTCTGATCTCATAGTTTTTTGTAAAAACGTATTTTGATGAATTTGGTGTAATGGTCGAGAAGTCGGCTATCAAACGGGTCACGGGTTCGATCCCCGCCCAATATAAACATTTGTGTGCATGAACATGTCTGTTTGTATCGGTCTGAGTGTTTCTATGTATAATATGTATGTATTTACAAAAAAAGTATATAAGTAATGTTTATCTGTTGTCTGGCACCCATATGTGTGAAACCACTCAGCTCCCAATAGCCTAAAGCATTGCAGAAACATATCTTACTACCAATTTTAATATCACATAAGGGTATGTACATTTTGCTGAGTCCGTTCGCAATAATGAAACCGCACGTGTCGTCTCACCGCGTAAATAATAAACAAGCGAGAAGACTCCCGACGTCTGTCGACACGAGCGTGTATGCTGCAGATATAGTACGAAGCGTTTAACTTAGCAAAGCAACTACTTTTGTGTTGCAATCTCTCTATTTTTACCATGACGTATACTTACTTGACACGCGACTCGGAAAACAATTTACACAGAAAACTATATTTAGTTAGAAATATTCTCATAAACGTACTTAGTATGTGACCGAAAATCAAATCGGGGTCCATTACCATTTGTGCTATTATGCCAATGAATTTGTCAAAATCACTGTAAATGAAATAATTCTTCTGGGCATTTCGTGAAATGCACGATCCCATTTAAAACTAGCAACGTGAATACAAAAAGGAAAAACTACAGCCGCTTTCTATTATGACGGTTCCCCTCCTGTGAAGCTAGCTGCGTAAGCCTGAATTTAACTTGTCAGAGGAATAAGAAAGAATATCATACATTTCACATTCAAAGTGAACTTAGTATCAGGAATATTTAAAAAATACAAACGTAATGTTTAAAAGTTTATATAGGAGTAGAAAAAGCCAAATAAATGTTTCACTAAAAAGTATAGTGTACTTATACATAATATATTCTGTGGTAAAATATCCACCACATCTTTATCCACTAAAGTACTACTAGCAGTAAAAAAAATTTTTTTTCTTGAATTAATACGTTTAGGCTCCATAACCGTATAGGCCAACCGTGTGTGGAGATCGAGACTTCGAGCGTCCTACTACCCACTATACTCCCTTGGTTTTGATATTCCCCGGTTGGGAGACTGGTTCCAGCTTTGAGGCTATTAACCAATACAGAAAAAAAAATCTAAAAAATACATTGGAGAACATCACTTACTTAGGTATACTCAAAACTAAGGCTAAGGTACTCAAACAAAATAAACTAGACGCAACAAACTCAAAATGTTTATCATATTACTTCATTCGTGTACTACACGACGCTTTGTGCAGGGCAAATCACTAGGAAGTGCGTTATGTCTAGGTTAACAGTAAATACCTATGTAAGGGGTGATTATTTATACTTACTGAGCCAAAACAGTGTAGTAGCTATCGGAATGAGCTACATAAGACAGACTGACGACACAACAACGCAAGATTGCAAGTCAGCGAAAAGTGCGTGTAAACATTGGATTCGAGACTCGTCACTCGCACGTCACTGAGACGGCCAATCAGATTTTCGATCCTGATTCACGCTAGCAAAGTTATTCTCTCGGCTTGAATATATGTATACAACACACCAAGACGGTACATTGGGCCGAGGTCACCGAGCACAGGCACCTGGCTCGGAGGAAGATCATCCCTTTTCGTTGACATCTTGAAACGTGACCTTCATACATCACATTGGTGAAACCGTCATTTTCACACGTCACAACAGCAACTATTTCTCCCTCTAAACACGCCATTAACCTCATCTAGAAAATTAAACGTAGCATTTACTTCAATGAATAGAAAATTCCCCAACTCGGCACTAGTTCGCAAGTTGTACTAAAAGTACGTGGCTCCCCGTTGGCCGAAACATCGAGTCTTTAGCTGTTTGAAAGTTAACTCCCAATTAGTGGAAATATCGGGACAGGTGGAACTTCAGTGGCAAACTTTTAAAGTGTGAGGATTAAATCGGAGCTGTCATGAAACTTATTCCATTCTTGCGAACGAGAAAGGCACGTTTATGTATAAAAGATCAACCAAGTTTCTAAGTACAGTATTCTTTACAAGAGTTTGGTCATGATTTTGAATATAGACAAAATTAAAAAAGGAGATGTTTTTGTACTAGCTTCTGTACACTTTCTTCCTCTTTCTATTTTTCTATGAAAACTTATAATTCCTTGATTTCAAAAGTACGAGAGTATGCATAGGTGTCGGCTAGTGAGTCAGTCGCTCCCTAGCCACGTAATGAGCAACACAATATAGGGTGACAATGAAACAATGTGTTGTGGTTTTATTTATGTTGTCCCAAGTAGGGCCATTCCTACAAAAACATACATTAGTCATTTAGTCAGACGTGATGAATTTCACCGTTTGCTCTACACAAGTACCTTATAATTCCAACAAACCATTAAACTTTCATCAGAGCCTATCCTACTGCAAAATCCTTAAATTGTACGTAAAAATAAATAATTCAACTGAATAAACCCGATGTGAGACCCAATTTGACTGATATAATGCCACTTATTCGTTGCGATATAAATATTCAGAGGTAACTGTTGTGTTATCATCACTTTTGCATATAAAATAGTGTCGGGAACGGGGAGATTTTTATATATTAATATTCATATAACTCGTTAGTCTGGGATGGAGTGGTGCTTGAATGCTCTTATAGATTATCGGGTCGTGTTAAGTGCTCGTGATTTAGTTGCATAGACGCAATCGAGTTAAATGCTTGTACCTATCCATCTTAATGTTATAAATGTGGAAGTGTCTCTTTCTCCTCCTTTCACGTTACAACAGTGTAACGGATTGACATTATTTTTGGTATAGAGATTGTTTGCGTAACAATGATGAAATCCGCTGGAGAACCAGGGTTACCGATGTAGGTCTAAGAATCACACCTGACTTGAGGCCTCTCAAGTCGGAGTACCCGGGGATGGGCTGGTCAATAGCCACAAGGCTTGCACCGGCTTGTCCCAATCGGGTGTGCAGAGGACAGTAGGTAGAGGACGCTTTAGTCTCGAGTCCCACACACGGCCGCAGGTCTGGCTAGCCTTTTTTTTTTCGGAGGAGAATGCGTTTATGCACTATAACCGTAGGCTAGCTAAATCTGCAGCCGTGTGTGGGAGACTCGAGACTAAAGCGTCCACTACCCACTAAACTCCCCCGGTTCCCCTTCACACCCGATTGGGACGAGCCGGTGCCAGCGATAGCTATTGACCAGCCCATCCCCGGGTACCCCGACTTGAGAGGCCTCAAGTCGGGGTGGCGCCTAAGGAGGGCCACCCGAGAAACAAGGTGACCCTCAGACTTGGCTCAGGCGACCTGTGTAATGCGGAGGTTGGGGGGCTACCCCCGCCCGCTCGTCAACCCTCAGGCCGGAGGAGGCGTGCGAAGTGAGCACGCCTTCTCCGGCCTGGCCGTCTACGTCGGAGGTCTAGCTAGCCTTTTTTTTTTTTTTTATAGTGGGAGGAAATGCATTACGCATATCCCGTCCGTTGATGGTCGGGGCCAGGGGTAGCGGTTTTTTCTCGTAATGTGTCTTAGATAGATCTAGGTATAATGTAATTTGATTTAAAATATTGTTATATTATTTTCATGCCTATAGCAGAAAATATTACACTCACTTCCTGAAAGCGTTTATTATATTGCGATTTAGGTTAAGTGAACATATAATTGAAACAGTGGGTGGATGTTTTATGTAAGGTGATTGATTTCTAAAACGCCGCGGTAAACGACGAGTTAATTACTAATTAATTTAATTATAATATCAGAAAGCTAATAAACGTTTATTGGTATTTATAATACAATAATCACTAAGCGCCTTGACAAGATAATTAAAATCAAAGCGTGATAATTAGTAACGAGATGTCTATTAATTGGGCAAATGATTAAACAGGAATACACTGATTCAATTATTGCAACTTTGCGTATACGCTCGCAAAGAAAAGCGTCCATGTATAGAACATTACTTCGAAAAAGTTTTTATATTTATTTATGGCAATTGAAATCAAGGAATAACAAACTAAGACAATACAAAAAAAATGTTTGCTTAAAAAAACGTAGTAAAATTAATTACCTTTATTCTGCAACCGTCGTAGTTAAGAAAATTATTTAAGAGCAACATTAAGTTTTTTTATTGTTAGTAGGTCATTCAGTCAGTTTTCTAGGATCTTTTGCGAAATATGCAACACTCATAACTTGAAATAATAATTAAAACTAGTATTTTCTTATATCTCTTCTTGGTGCAGCCATGCAGCCCACCTGATGTTAAAATAAATGTTCCCTGCGGCCCATTCCATTGAAAGATACTTACCGAAGAAGTATCACAACAAATGTGCTGCCAAACTGGTAGGCCTCTCAATTAGTCGATACTTCAATTTTAAGTGTTGTCGAGAAGTAAAACCTCCTCGCAATCAAAACTCTTTTTAAAAAGTAAAATCAGCGGGAAACGTCGTGCGTTCCATTATTAAACTTCGCGCGTCTATTGTTTATTACTGTAAAATTTTCTCTCGCGTCTCAGCACGCCTGTCTGTGTTAAATGTAATAATTTACATTTATACAAGGTGGGCCAAAAGAAGTCATCCGATGTTGTTTGGCTCTCATTTTTTTTCTAAATGAAAAACGCCGATTCTCCTTTTTGATTATGTTTATTTGAACCTTTAGAATTTTATTGGTCACGTCGAGAAGATGATATCGGTCAAATGGGCGCCGTCACAATTGATTGCCATACGGGCTCATCTTATGGCATTTCTCATCACTTCGGCGAGAACTTCGGGCGACAGATTCTCGCAGTCGTGTCGAATGTTGTCCTTGAGGGCTTCCAGGGTCTCGGGCTTGTTTACGTAAACACTGGACTTCAAAAAACCTCATAAATAAAAGTCTGGAAATGGTTAAATCGGGCGATCTTGCAGGTCAGTGCAAATCGCCAAAACGAGAGATAAGGCGACCCGGGAACGCCACCTTCAGAATATCGGTTGTGGCTCGCGCAGTGTGTGCCGTTGCTCCGTCTTATTGAAGCCACATGTCCACCAGTCCTAATTCGTCCACTTGCGGTAGAAAAAAACTCGGTTAACATGGCCCTATAGCGCGCACCGTCCACTGTTGTCTCTTCCGGCGACATAGCTCGACATCCTCAGCAACAGCGGCGATGTTTTCGGCAGAACGGGCGCTCCGGGGCCGGCCACTCCTGGCAACGTCTCGTATGGTCCCATACTCTTAAAGGTTGGTGGCCAAACCAGCGCAGTGTTTGCGCAGTCGGTGTCGGACGGCCGGGGAATCGGCGACGGAATTCGCGATGCGCCAACACCACACAGACGAATTGTTACGCAAAAAAATAGACACGATTATTCCGCGTTCTTGGGGAGTGTATCGCTCCATGGTTTGTTCACTTGTATTCTACATCTGTCTAGTCCACAAATGTCAAAACATAATTGACATTGGCGATCATTTGCAAAAATAAGAGCATTTTCCAATAGGGTGATTACTTTTGGCCCACCTTGTATAATTGACTTTTCCTGCTTATACAAAATAAATACCAACGTCGCCATAATAATATTATCTCGCCGGCTTAGTGAATGCCGGCACAAGTGTCTTAATTTTGGGTAAGCTTGTTGCTATTGATAAGGCTTGCATTGGATGTACTTGCAAATACTGTACTCACTATAAAAAAATGATAAATACCTACATAAAAAGAACAACGGTCCAAAATTTTTTTTTTCATTTCATTGCAGTCTAATAATATTTTAATTAAAAATTGCGGTACCAAAAAAAACTTGTTTGTGAATAGTCATAAATCCACTTTTGTTTTCGACTGGCCACGTATATCAGATCTCGCAGGGCCCGTAAATCAGAGAGATGTAATTAGTTCTAATCTGCATTGGTTATGGATGGCCGAATTCAGAATACAGTTGCTGTTTTGTTGCTGACTACATATTTGGACATTCTATTACATTAAATGCGTATTTTGCCGGAGGCTTTGTGCTTTGTTTCGGTTGTGATTCTTTAAAAAAACAATTAAATAATTGAAAATAATTTGGATTTTTTTATGTCTGGATTCAATGTGCTGCATTTTCAGTCTATGAGCTGGCCCAGATAAGGCGTTTTACGCGCGATTTGACTCGCGCGTTTGAAATTGAACAAAAGCAAAACGCGCGACTGCATGTGGACAAGATGTATGAACCTCTAGTACTTACCTCGCGCCTCGAGCGTTTCGAAACGCGCGAGTAAAAACGCGTTATCTGGGCCTGGTCTATCACCGATAACCGTTGGGGTAAACAAGTTCTACAGTAGAGACCGCGTCTCGGTTAACGTACGATCGAGGTCTCCCGCGCGTGATCACTTTTGGAAAAATATACCGTGCACGCGCATCGTGACTTCTTAGGAGCGGCGCTTGTAAACGTGAAAATACTGCACAGGATTTTAGCCTTTAGGGTGATCACGCGCGGGTGACCTCGATAGTACCTAGTGTAGGACGCCCTCAAGCAGGTAAAATGACGTTTCGCGCAAGAGCTGGCAGGAGCTAGATGCGAGAAGCCGAGGATCGAGCAAATTGGCAAGTAGATACACATTTGCAGGGGCCTATGTTCAGCAGTGGCCTGCGACAGACTGATTGTGATGATACATTAAATAATAATAAAAATAGGACCTACTTGACCGTCTCCGTAGAACAGTGGCTAAGCCGCTCGGGTATAAAAACACGGAGGTCATGGATTCGATTCCCGCCTTGGGTCTGGTTGGTCGTGGGGCTTTTTCAGAGTCTGACTGGCTAGCTACCACCTAGCTAGGTGAAATCTGCCGCCATAACAGCTCTGGCTGTGTTCCGGCAATATTAATGTGGGAGCCAGTACACTTGAAATCAGAGGCTCGAAGATCAGATTTATTTATTTATTTATGATGAGCCTACAATCTGGCAGCAAATTGAACAATGCTTTTAGGCGAAGTGTCCCTCAGTGGAATAGGCCGCAGTGGCCTCTAACAATCAGTAGGGCTGCGTGCCTGAAGGCCTGGGAAAAATAAATCACACTAGATACATTATGGATCTGGCCAATAGATCTTCAGAAATTAAATCTTTCCATTAGATCCATGTAATAAATAAAATAGAGCTAATGAGGAAAAATAATCACACTAGATACTTATGGATCTGGTCAATGGATCTTTTGAGATTGAAGGATATCAAAATACTATGTACTCAGACCCATCTTTAATCTGGTATTCCAATTTAGTACAAACCTTCTGGTTTGTACAGAAAGTACCATATTTTATGATCAATTTCCGATTACGAAAATAGATTCTCATTAGATGTTTACGTCAGGATTTCCGGTAAGGCATACGGGATATTTTAAGGTTCAAATAATTACATAGATCTTTTTTACCGGTGATTGAAATCCCACACAATATCGGCGAAATTGGAAATGTTTTAAAACAAGCGACATTCTAAAATAGAAAGTTTACTGCTACAAATAAGTAATACAACAGTAAAAGAATTATTCAAATCGTTTCAGTAGTTACAGTAGTTTCGGAGCCTATTCAATACAAACAATAAAATCTTTCCTCTTTATAATACTCGTATTAGTATAGATTCATATTTGCGTAATTCTCATCCAACTGCGACAATCCTGGCGTAAGTGAAATATAGAGTTCCCTAACAACGTTTAGTAAAATAGCAGCTGGTATTTCACAGAAATTATCAAAACGCATTTAAAACTTAGTGAAATTAACAAGATCCGGAAGGGACCGAAAGAAAATTAGTGTCACCCGTCTTACGAGGGCTTTAAAATTTTATTAACCATTAGCACTACCCTTAACTCGCTAACACAAATAACAGCCTTAACTTGTACTTAATTGGCAATGGAATTAGACTTTAATTAAATTCAATTAAGCACTTTAAAGTCTGACAGGAGTCGAATATTCTTAGAATTAAGTTAAGAATATAAAATGGGTCGCGAGGAAAGACGCAAAATGCATTTAGAGTTCTATAAATTGCGAGTTTATAGAGGTTACTGAGATAAACTTAAAATAATAAAAAATATGAAATGATACAAATTAAAGTGATTGCAAAATGTTATGTTGAATATATATTTTGTTGCCAAAACAAAAAACTAAAGCAGTAAATAACATTTTTTGTGCAGGAATATTTCTTATTAAAACAATTCTGATTGTTGCCAACCTATACTTTATAAATAAAAGCAGAATGTGTTTCTATAATATATTTCCTATTTAATTTGAAATAACATTTAAAATCAAAACCAACCAATCAAAATCTAGCTTTAAACTAAGCTAAATAGACTAAATGTACTTTCTTTTATCAAAACACACATTTATATTATACGACGGAGCGGTCGAGACTGATACATTTTTTCAAATTACTTTTTATAATTAAACCGACTTCAAAAAAAAACAACCTAAAAACACTGAAAAGCAAAAAATAATTTTAATAAGACATTCATCAAATGCGCTTATTGTCTAAGCCTATTAATAACATTAAATTGTATTTACGTGCTAGGTAGGTACCTACTAATCTGTTTGAAGTCGGTGCCAAGCCAAATAGTAGGTACCCAATAGTAGGATTATTTGTAACCCTGTATAATACATAAATTATTAGGTATGTATCATTTTTCATTACTTTTGGCTTGGCACCGACTTCAAACAGATTAGTAGGTACCTACCTAGCACGTAAATACAATTTAATGTTATTAATAGGCTTAGACAATAAGCGCATTTGATGAATGTCTTATTAAAATTATTTTTTGCTTTTCAGTGTTTTTAGGTAGTTTTTTTTTTGAAGTCGGTTTAATTTTTTTTTTAAAAAAGTTTGTTTATTTTTCTATTTTTAGTGTGAATAATACGTAGGAGTGAGTAAAACTCTCTCATAATATTGATAACGAAAATACGAGTAAAATAGTAGAATTGTATTATTTGACAATATTAGGTATTCATTAAGTGTTCAGCACCATTCAGTAGACCAACTAAAGATGCAGCCCGCAAGAGGGACATAAGAATTAAGAAGTCGTACCCTTTAGCTTCCATCATCATAGTTGTACCTTCCATCATCAGCTTAGCTCCAAAAGTACATGAAATACAACTAACGGTCCACATATTCCTACAACACTGAAATAATTATCCCCTAACTCCTAACCGTTAAGGAGTTGTACCTTCCATCATCAGCTTAGCTGCAAAAGTACATGAAATACAACTAACGGTCCACATATTTCTACAGCACTGAAATAATTATCCCCTAACTCCTAACCGTTAAGGAGTTGTACCTTCCATCATCAGCTTAGCTGCAAAAGTACATGAAATACAAATAACGGTCCACATATTCTTACAATACTGAAAGAATTATCCCCTAACTCCTAACCGTTAAGGAGTTGTACCTTCCATCATCAGCTCATCAACATAAAGTGATGTCTATAGGACGCAAAAACTTAAATGGCTTCAGAAAAAACAAGTAACGCGTAGTGTGCGCCTATAAAATTTGAGGTTTGCCCTTGATTTTCCCGGGATCCCATCATCAGATCCTGACATGGTGACAATGGGACCACCTCGGAACTATGCACTTTCAAATAAAAAAAGAATTATTTAAATCGGTCCACAATTGAAGGAGAAATCGACGGACATACATAAAAAAAAAAAAAAAAAATACATACAGTCGAACATAGAACCTCCTCCTTTTTTGAAGTCGGTTAAAAACTAACAAATAAATAGTTTAATTCATTATTAATAATTTACATAATCAAAAGCTATTTTCATCAGTATTAAAAAGTAATTTTCTTTATTTGGCATTTCCTACATTCAAACTAAACACATTAAAAATAGATTATACATTGCAAAATGACATTTAGTTTCCATTTTTAATACAAATCTAATCAGTATTTTATTCAAGAGTGAAACATGCGGGGTCTTTGTTTATTCGCATTTAATTTTCTTTCATTGACTAGTACGATAACGGCTTTTAGCAATTTCCCTGCTAAAGGCATGCCAACGGATAGTAAAAATTTTGTAAGTAACATATTTGCAGTTTCCTTTTTTAAATTTAATAATAAAGAGAAAATCGAACAACACATAGGTGACAGTAATCACCTACGAACTGAAGGTACTCGTAGGTGATTACTGTCACCTATGGATATTTGCAACACTAGAGGCATTGCATTATGTGTTGCTAGCTCATAAGGAAGGCATACCGCTTTGTTCTTGAAGGTCACAAGAACATCAGACTTAGACTGCCTTAATGGTAGTTTCACATGAATCGACGTGGAACATTAATTTACCCAGTATTAACCTAATGACAAAGAAGATGGCGAAAAATTAAATAAAAAGTGGAGCAGCTCTTCTTTCTAGGAAATTGTCCCGGAATCCTACTACTAATTATCCTTCCATTATATAACTATACAATGTTTTTCAATATAATATAACAAATTTTCCTCTGTTACAGGGCCCATTTTCCCCAGTATACAGCCATGTCGACCTCTGCAGAGGACCAAAAGCTACCAACGTAACACACCTCTCTAAGAAACTGATGCATGTTAATAATTCAGCCATTGCATATTTCAATTTAACTTTTTTGAAGCCAGCTAGGGTTACCGAGGTAAATTGGGTTAAAAGATAAAATATTTCTCTTTCCAATAACAAATTCATACATACGAACTTTCCACACTACTTATTTTCATAATATCTTTTTAAATTGTAAAATGTGAAACAACAAATTAAAGACAGGAAGAAAAACCTTATTTGACATATACACAACTTACACACGAGAACCAAGAACCAAGAATGGAAAAGTGCCGCTAATACGAGTATAATACACTGTTTTCATGTTCTAGATAAAAATAAACATCTACCAATTGAAGGAAGATAAGAATGTCTCATTATGGGTTTACAAAATAACAGAACCATGCAAACATTTTATGATCGGCGCATTGTTTACGAAATTTTTGTCATCCGACGATTGCGAGGTAAAAAAGGTTGGTAATCTTATTTTATACCTCCTTTTTTCGAGCGTTTTGTTACGAATCGATCTAGTACAGCGGCTAAGTTCTTTAAAATTTATTATCTCCGGATATTATCCACTCACAAAAGCAAAGCTAATCACTCATCGGTCTTCTGCGAAAGGATAGATGTTTTATCCTAAGAATGCGGGTAAGGTGAACAGTGGCTCGGTCGGAACCATGTCGGAACAGTTGAGCGCTCTCGAGCCTACGCACAGAAAGAAAATGTGCATGTATAAGGCCACGGCCTTGAATTTCACGGCAGCGGGGTGGCAGCGGGAACGGCGACGCACGCAGGCGCACTGCGGTCACCGCTTGACGCGGGCCGTCGAGAGCGGTACGATGCTGTCAAGCGGTGAACCGCAGTGCGCCTCCCCGCTGTATTCGAGAACGGGTCTATGGGATACAATACAAAACATCTAGCCGCTGCCGCTCCCGCTCCTACTGCCACCCCGCTGCCCGCGAAATTCGAGACTGAGGCCTAAGACACACACGTATGATTCACCCGCAATCGTGAGATAAAACAACTATTCTTCTCCTGTCGACTGGTCCATTTTGACTGATAGACAGGAACTGTCTGCAAAAATGCTCAATCGCAGTTATTTATTTAATACAAGTGGGTACAATCATTATGTCCTACAAAACCATTAGATGGTTTGACTGCAGGATCCAGTCGCCTTTATTAGCGTCTCAAATATAATATCTCCACTCGCTATGCACTCAGCTTATTGTGTGGAGATATTTTTTAGTATGGTGGTATTTTAGGCTCCCATGAGTCGTCATTATCCCTCATATTGTTTTTTTTTTTATATATCAGAGGCGACAAACGAGCCAGTGGGTCGCCTGATGGTAAGCAATCACCGCCGCCCATGGACATCTGCAACACCAGAGGGATCATTGATGCGTTGCCAGCCTATGGGGGTATTGGAGGTGTGGGTCTCCAGCACTCTCACAAACCAGACGAAATACAATCCGAGTAGTTGTCACTATTATTTCACGCTGGTGTTATGTGAGAGGGTGATACTTCCCCGGAAGAGCCGGGCCTTTCGTACTGTAAAACAGCATAGCTCTACTACTAAAAAATATTGTTTCAGGGGAATTACTTGGTGAAGCTCGCCCTGACAGACATGGGGTACGCTTTCTTAGGATCGACATTTTACTATGGAATGTATTTCTTCAAAGCAGTCGCCTTAGCAAGAACGGGGAATGTATTTTGTGCGGTTTTCGATACTTTGATTAACAAAAAAATATAAGTCACGTAAATATGCAATGAGGAATCATGTACCAATGTTATTCATTACTCACTCATCGTTATTATTTCAAAATAAAGTTTGTATACCTATTTGTCCATGACTGTATAATGTTTTGTTTTTTTTTATGTAAATTGCTTATGAAAAAACCAATATATTTTAATGAAGGTGTTACAATTTATTTAAAGGTAAGAAGGTCACGTTACGCCATCGACGTATTTACTAAGGAGCATATCATAGGTGGTAGGTAGGAAGGGGGAAACACATGAACCATAGGAGAGTATTGAATTAGAATAATACACGTACTTACATAAAAACAGCCGAAAGCGATTGGTTTGCATTAAAAAATAAAATTCTAATATTTTTTCACTAAACGGAAAAATGTATTTTTTTTCAGTATATGAACAATTAAAATTAGATCAGCTATGGTAGTTTGTTCTAAATGTTATATTACAGCCTCTATAAAACAGTGTTTTGTGACTCGTGAAAATACGGAGTTAGTGACTTCGATTTTCGGCTTAGGTTTGGTACCTACGTGGGAAACATAAATATTTCAGGCTTGTAAGAAACTTAACTATTGCTACATACATATTAACATGTACATTTTCGACCTGTATTACCTATTAGCCTAGTCAGTCATATCAAAATCTACAAAAACAGCTCTTTCTAAAAATAATAAAGTGAATAAATATCTAAGTAATAATGGAGTAATAATTTCCAAAGAATCATAATATTCTTAAAATTAAACTATTTGCTACTCTTTCCTGCCTTAACCGCTGAACCAATTTTGATGAAATTTGGTACATAAATAGACTAGATCCTTCGTTTTTGAAAGAGAATGCGTAAGCTCTTTAAGTCATTAAGCACGTTAAGCTGTTGGTCCCGACCTAAATGGTCCCGACTATGTTCCAAGTAGGTCTGGTTACCCTTGTTGGGTTATGGAGGTCAGATGGCAATCGCTCCATTGTTATTGCAAAGCGAAGGGAGTCGAAGCGGACCCTGAGCTATATACTGAATGCAATCGGGAATAAGCTGGGATGATGATGGGGAATGCGTTTAAGCTCCTTAACCGGAGGAGGAAGATCTGCAGCTAAAGCGTCCCACTACCCACTAAACTCCCCCAGTTTCCAAAACACAAGTTAGACTGTAGAATGCTACTTGCAAATACAGTTAAGGTAAAGATAAAAAAAATATAAGACGACATTCAGATAAACATACAAAAAATATAATATTACGCAAAGTACAAATGAGGATTGAAAAATACCAGTCATTAGTATCCAAACAAGGCCGAAAAATGACGATTGTTTGTAGTTTTGTTATTATCATACTTTTTATAAACATAACTGCTGTTCTCAGCAATGGTCCGATGATGACGCCAAAAAACAGCAAAAACTTTGTAAGTACAAAATAACTTTAATCATCATAACTGAAGAAATGGTAAAATATACATTATTCGAATCCGGAGTAGTGGCCCAGTCCTTCGAGCAAGTCTTGGGTTTGAACTAAACGATATTTGTGTTTGTCCTATAATGTGGTACCTAAAAACAAACCTTACATAACAAACTTTGATGATATACAAGTTTTAAATGACTATCGATAACCTCTACGTATTTATTATTTACTAGCTGACCTAGTGAACTTCGTAACACTTCACTCATAATAATAAAGCATATTAATTTAAATCCTATTTTTTTCTATATTTTCTCATCATTTAAACCTTTCCTATTAATACTTCCACGAATATTTCAAGACTAAAATTAGTCAAATCGTTTTAGCTGTTCTCGAATTTTAGCGAGACTCTATCTGTCTATAGCATCCTTTGGGTTCGTCTTCGAACATAGGCCTCCTCTTCATCCTTCCACCGACATCTGTCCCCAGCGACTTGCATCCAGTTGAAGCCAACTTGTTGCCTAATGTCATCTGTCCATCTTTAAGGCGGTCTTCCCCTGCCGCGGGTTTCATTGCGGGGTATCCCTTCTAAGATCTTCCTGATCCAGCGTTCATGGTTCATTCGTGCAATATGCCCTCGCAAATGTTACTTTTCAATCCAGGGTTATCCATCTGATTTATTTTAATAAAACATGAATGAAATAAAAACAGTTTAATTTCACTTTATCTTAACTAAAATTATAAAGAGGAAAGATTTTATTGTTTGTTTGTATTAAATAGGCTCCGAAACTACTGAACCGATTTGAATAATTATTTCACTGTTGAAAAGCTGCACTATCCTCGGGTGACATAGGATACTTTTGATCCCGGGGGTATGTGGGGGTAAGGAGGGGAAAAAAGAAATTACGCGCAGGTTAAATCGCCAGGCGGAAAGCTAGTTATGTAATAATACTAATAATCAGAATCATCTTCCAATTGTATGCTGTGAGGTGGAACATAGTGATACCTGATACTTTCTGATTCACCACCTACTGTTATCTGTGATTCACAATAAATATAATTTGATTTAATTTGAAAACTCTTTGTTACCAGGGTCCATTTATCATGCAGTACAAAGATGTGCAAATCTGCAAAGGTCCAAAATCAGTGAATTTGACAGTCGCATCTGCTCTACTGGTTCACGAGAACGAAGCTACTGTAGTTCATTTTAATGTAACATTCATAAAAGACGCCCTAATAAACGAGGTATAAGTTGAACCGAGAAAAGTCCAGCTATGCAATTCACTAAGCGACACTCGTCCGATGCGCTCACGGCTGAGATCACGGGTGTGTCAGCCTTAACATCGTTCGATGTTTTCACGGCTTTATAATTATATTGGTATTCTCTAACCCATAACCTCAAATAACTCGCCGTCGATCTGTCGGCTTCGTGACATAACTTTCATACAAGAATATGTCAGTCAAGTGTTTCCTTATCACACCGTTCAAAGCCTTGCGGCGCTAGTATCGTACAGCGTTGAAAAAGTTCTTATAGAATACCAAAATGACTCTCACCGATGACACAGCCGCGGCGACCAAGGCTTTTATGACATTTGCGCTTAGTGAATTGCACTGCAGAGCGAAAATACACTTGCGTGCAAAAATATGGAGTCACCGTTTAACAATAGTTTTAACTCCATTTTACATATTTTTTACATTTCAGGTAAAAATAAATGTTTATCAAGAAAAAACTAAAACCAAAGTCTCGTTATGGGTATACAGGATACCTCATCTATGCCAGCATTTCCTCTTTGGGAATATATTGGATTCAGGGTTTTCTACTGGTACCAAATGTGTGGTAAAAAAGGTTTGTCTATTATTAGATTCTAGAGTGGAGACCGCGTCTCGGTAAACGTAGTATAGGACGCCCTCAGGCCAGGTGGAGCGATGATCTGCGCAAGATGGCTGGCAAGAGCTGGATGCGAGTGGCCGAGGACCGATCGGCGTGGCGAGCATTTGGAGAGGCCTATGTCCAGCAGTGGACTATCACAGGCTGATGATGATGATGATTATTATTAGATTTATTAGACGTATAAGTGACGCGTCACCCGTCACCCAGTACACCACTATCAGGAAAGGGGGAGCAACCCGGGGTTTAGTGGATAAACTCCGCCCTTCCAAGGGTGGGTACCTACCACACACAAACCTTTGCACCCGACGAAAGATGACGGTACGTAACGTATTCGCCCGAAACAAAAGCTATAAAGCAACATAATAATAAAAACGGTTGTAAAAATCAGACTATTAAAATGTCCCCCTGCAAAACAAGGCCTCTATTTTATTTATTTATTTAAACTTTATTGCACAACAGAGATACAAATTGGCGGACTTAATGACATAAAACATTCTCTACCAGTCAACCACAGACAGCAGCTATTGGTGCGGTAATTTAAAAGGAAATAAATATAACCTAAGCAGAAAAAGTAATAATAATCCGGGATCATAATCTTGTAAATATGTATTAAAAATACAACTGAAAACAAGTTGTCGTCTCAATAATAGGTACTGGCTTATATTTCGTTGGTCAAAATGTGGATGAGAACTAGGAATTAAACTTAGAACCCCAAGATAGGTATTTCAAACACTAGACCATTGAGGCCATTATTTAGTTAACAGTCCGTGAAATATAGCATTAGCTCTGTGACACATTGAACAGTTTGGACTCTAATCTATACCTACTCCACAGCAATTTAAAGTTTCTTGAGCAGATTTTCTTAGGAATGAAGTTGATTTTTCTATACAGTCACCGTGAACTTATACGAGTATGTGAAACAGACTCTGAAATTGATTGTTCTTTTTGCAACAAATTGTACTCATTATTTCTCAACCCAATGTCATCAATACATAAATAAATTATATTTGTTATTTTTTTTCAGGGATATTACCACGTGACCCTGCCTATTTCAGAAATATCCCACACCTTTTTAGGGTCATCTTTTTTTTACGGAATGTATTTTTTCAAGACAGTGGTTTCAGCGAGAAATGGAAATGTTATGTGCAATATTTTTGAAACGGAAGTATCAAAAAAGGAGTAAAATGCAAAGAATTCTGTTTTTTTTTAAAGAAACGTTATTGTAATGTTTTAAACAATTATTTTCCAAAACCCTTCCTTTAAACTCCTTTTCTCTTCATTTTTCCTGATGAAAAATAGTAAGCAGACAAAGCCAGCGTCACATTAACTTTTATTATCTAAACTAGCTTCCACCCGCGTCTTCACTCGCGTAGACTTAACTCTATAAAACACTATGAAGCCTCCGTAGCTTTTTAAAATGACAGACTTTAATACAACCTGCTATCCCTCCCTTAACCCTCGTGAGTAGTAAAGGGAGGGAATTTCCATAAACTCCTAAACACCAGTGACTTTGAAGTTGAGTTTTGTAGGTCTACGAAGCATTATGATACCTTACAGACATTTGTTCCTATCATGTAGAGCCAATTTATTAAGTAATTTTAAAATTTAAGGCAACTACGAAGTTAACCGGATCAGCTAGTTGCGAAATATTTTATTAAGTAGGTATATTAAAATTCGGAAAGTATCACAATTTATTTAGTGACTTATTCTTAGTCAATAAGAAACGGTGTGAAGGGACAACCGGGGAAGCTTTGTAGGTAGATTAAAATTTGTTGTTCAGCTCCATCTGTCAGTTAGTTGAACTCTTTGTTACCAGTAAGCACTTGTTTGCAACGGAACCGTAAGTCATCACAACTGATTATCAACAGATAAATAACATTTTGAGAGGTAAATAATAATAGAGCGCGACTTTATAATAAACAGACGATCAAAAATAGATTTGGTGGAATACAATGGGAGATTGAATAATTTTAGCCATTATTTAGTATTCGAACGAGACGGAAAAATGTCGTTGGATATTTGGTTTTCTGTTATTAGTATACTTTTGTTAGTAAATATAAAGGTTATTTACGGCAATGGTTTTCCGACGATGCAAAAGAACAGCAAGAACTTTGTTAGTAAAACTATACCGCGTGTTTTTTTAGTCGTTGTTTTCCCGCAGCAGAACGCTTCACTTTCAATAGTACTACCGATTTATGCAAGTAATTTTTAATTAAGTACATATTTTTTTTATATATTTTTTTTACACTTTTTTTTTATTTTTTTAAAGTTTGATGGAAAAATGGAAACCAGATGTTAGTGACTAGTAAATTATCATTTTTTTGATAAACGCGAAGGGCAATGACCCCGACCGGTGACCGACCGCGACGCAGCTAGTATTATTTGTTCGAGTTTCTTCTATCATAATCGTAAAACTTTTGATTTGACTAAAAAAATCTTTATTTATCTATTTTACTACTAAGAAGAATCATTTTACTGCGGAAATACAACGACTAAAATCCCACGCTGTATGTACATACTGTACATACAGCAAATTGTGATGAATTTCAAGTTACAAAAATATTTTATACTCTTTTTAAATTAAACAGGGCCCGTTCACACCGGTGTACAATAATTTCCAAGTTTGCAAAGGTCCAAGATCGGTCAATGTGACAATTATGTCCGTTGGGATGGTGCATGAAAACGATGCTACAACAGCACATGTTAATTTAACTTTTATGAAAGATGTTCATATTAACGAGGTAAGTGAAATTGTATAGATACGTATCTTTGTAAGCAATTTTTTTTTAATTATTGCAATGTGTAACAAGACGAGCAGATCGTACTGCTGATGGTAAGCGCCACGTCTGCCCTTCAGTTCAGTGCCAAATAGTAACTAAGCAGTTCCTGTCTGCCACTGCCCTGCGCCCGCTACACCGAGACGACATTTATTAGGTCTCATATACCCAGTAATTTCACTAGCCTCAGTTCCCTTTCCCCGAAAAACAGAAGTGCTTGACACACTTCTATTTTACGGGAAAATATCTGGCACCGCGGTGGTACCCACCTAGACGGCCCAGTACAGGAACCTACCAGCTGGTGGTTTTCCGTCCATTCTCGAGGGTCGGTACCAACCACCCCGGTGCCCCGCCTCGGTAACGGGGTCGTTGGGAAAAAATTGTTTCATCGACCCCGGTAGAACGGCCCCGTTACGTCACCGGGGTGGTTGGCACTAAATAAGTGCCAACCACCCCGGTGACGTAACGTTGGTACCTACTCCATTCTCGACCCTCTCATCCCAATAACTTTTAAATAGGTACTTTTTAATATTTCAGATAAAAATAAATGTTTACCAAGAAAAAACAGAAACAAATGTTTCTTTATGGGTTTACAAGACCTCAAAGCCGTGCCAACATTTTTTATTTGGGGGTATATTAAATTCTCAATTTTCAAGTGGTTCCGAATGTGTGGTAAAAAAGGTTTGTCTATTGTTATCAGGTTTGATTAAATAGAAGTTTATATAAATATTTATCGAGTGAATGGAAATGCACCACGCCTATAAGTATTTTTTTTTTAAACTTGGATCAAAATTTCCATTCACATTGAATAATAAAGTGTGGCCTTTTGATATCTTTTTAGCTGTTTTATTAAATTAGAAACACTTGGACTTAACTACTAGGTGTCCATGTGCGGTAGTGATAACTTATCTTCACTTGCCCGTTTGCCTCCCTCTGTAATAATTATCAGGAATCAGGATTTTCAGATTCATAGCCTAGTTATTCTACAAAAAGGATTTTACACCTTTTATTTCTGTAATTGCGGACCTAATGAAAAATATTTTTGGAAATTATTCACACAGCGCCATCTAAGCCCCAAACTAAGCATTAGCTTGTGCTGTGGGTGCCAGACAACGGGTAAACATTACATACTTTTTTTTTGTAAATACAAACATATTAAATACATACATAGAAACACCCAGACCATTACAAACTGACATGTTGATGCATACAATGTTTGTACCGTGCGGGGATCGAACCCACGACCTCAGGTGTAATAGCCGACTTCTAGACCATAACACCAAATGGCTTGTCAAGTAATGGTATATATTTTTTCAGGGACATTACCACGCGGTAGTGGCTTTTACTGAAATTTCCAAAACCTTCTTAGGGCCATCTTTCTTCTACGGAATGTATTTCTTCAAAGTACTGGTTTTGGCGAGAAATGCGAATGTTTTGTGTACCGTTTTTGATACGTTAATATTAAAAAAGACTTAAAATTCAAAGACTTTTTGTTTATCATTAAGAAGCGTTATTATTTTTAGTTAAATATTTATGGGTTGTATTTAACTGTACATCAAAAAAATCATGATTGTGCATCAAAAAATACTGATTGTGCATCAAAAAATACTGGATTGCTAACCTAACCTAACCTTTGGTGTGCAATCAGTTATTTTGATGTACATTTCAGTATTTTTTTGATGCACACTTAAAAATATCCCAATATTTATTCTCCATTGGACAGTTTTGATTATGTATTTCGATTTGTATGACCTACTCCTTGAATTTTTGTTATCCTCTTTCCTTCGGATGAAAACCAGCTATTTTTATGTTGATAATGGATGACGAGGATGGGGGAAGGGGGGGAACCGCGAGGGCGATCGCTAGTTTTTAATAACCAGACAATCAAAAATACATTTAGCGGAATACAATAGGTCATGAATAAAAATAATGCATCATTAGTATTCTAAAAAGGGCGAAAAATGCCGGTGGACATTTGCATTTTTGTTATTAGTTTACTTTTTTTAGTTAATATACCTGTCATCCTTGGTGATGGTTTTCCGATAATGCAAAAGAACAGCAAGAACTTCGTAAGTAAAACCATTAGATACTAAAAACAATGATCGAATACATAAAATATCGGAAAGTTGCACATGCATGATCTGATTTATTTTCAAAGTAAAAAGCTTAGTCTCTTTTGTTATTATGACTCAGAATGTTCATTCTTGAACTTTATAAGAAGGCACTAGAAATATAATAATTATGTAAAGCCTGTTTCCGCTAAAACGAATGAATTAGAGTTTCCGACAATACTCGCGCGTTGCCGACCCTGTAATTTGAAGGGAAAGCGTAATCATCATCAGCCTATATACGTGCCTCTGCTAGGACACAGGCCTGATCTCAATTGTGAGATAGTGTGGGCCAAACTCCACCACGCGCATCAATGTGCATATAAAATGTATGCGAAACTGTTGATTTATAATTATGGTTTTATTCTATCAAGTTATTTTTAATTTTTAGGGCCCATTTACACCGGTGTACACTAATGCTCAAGTATGCAAAGGCCCAAAATCTGTCAATTTGACAACTATATCTGCTAAACTGGTGCATGAAAATAATGCCGCTATAGCACATTTTAATTTTACTTTTATAAAAGAAGTCATTCTTAACGAGGTATGTGAAATCTAAGTAAAGTATCCACTTAAGTTTATTTGTACCCTAACAGTTAATTGCCTGTCTGCCAACTCTCTCTATCTATTTATCATTCAAGCATACCAATATTTTTTTTATATTTTACATGCATTTCTTATTTTATTTTTCTAAAATTTGAGGATTAAATTTTTTTTTCTTTTTTTATTATTTTATTGGATGTAAATTTAATTTGTTTTTATTTAATTTAATGTTTTATTTAAAAATATTATTTTTTATTATTGTTATATTGTTTTTTTTTTAATAATAAATTGTAAACCGTTAAGGTACGACATGTTGAGACTTATATTGACACCTTTATGTAAGTACACATGATGACTCGAGCAAATCAATGATCTTTATCTTTATCTTTAATATTTTAGATTAAAATAAACGTTTACCAAGAAAAAGAAGAAAGAAATGTCTCGTTATGGGTGTACAAGATCCCACATCCGTGCCAGCATTTCGTACTCGGGGGTATATTCAAATCCCAATTTTCAACCGGTTCCAATTGTTTGGTCAAAAAGGTTTGCCATTTCTTAGATTTAGGGCCAGTTTTACCACTTACAGACAAGTTTGTGGTAATTTATCTGTTAGATACTTTAAATGCTGTAGCTTTTATAAATGTTCAAAAAAAAGGAGACAGCATCATTTTTATCTATGAAACCACAGCGGTCGCCCGCGCGGTTTCACTCGCGCGCAATATCTATTGTCAATTTTCCCTCCCTTTCCCCCAGATTTCCGGGATCGAAAGTACCCTATGTCACCCGGGGATTGTGTACAGATACCGGCAAACTTGTTTAACATCGGTCATCAGAGAGGGGGAAAGTTCGCGCATGTGCACTTGCGCCTGACCAATAGCGCGCGCGAATCTCCCGAACGCCCGCGCGCGCTATTGGTCAGAGGTATGCTTCTGACCAACAGCGCGCAGGCGTGTCAAAATTCGTGTTCGGCGCAATTCCCAACCAATATTCAAGAAGTTTGCCGGTACCTGTAGCTTTCTAACAGTAAAAGAATTATTCAAATTGGTTCAGTAGTTTCGGAGCCTATTCAATACAAACTTATTATTATTATAATATACGTATTATAGTATAGAAGTATAGATGATCCCTAACTTATCCGCCCGTGGTAAGACTGGCCCTTATTAAATTCTTAAATAACATTGCTTTGGGTTTTGTACACTGTAAAAATTACATTATATTTTATATAATTATAGGTATGATACGCTCAAAAAACGCTCATTGAGCGGAAAAATAGCTCACAACGCGTTAACAGTTTTCGTCCACTCAAGTCGTGGGTTCGATTTCCATCTGTTTTAATGTTTTTTTTTTATTAATTTCAGGGATTTTACCACATGGCTCTGAAGCTTACAGAAATATCCAAGTCTTATTTAGGGTCATCTTTCTTTTACGGATTGTTTTACTTCAAGGCAGTGGGCTTAGCCAAAAATGGCAATATTTTATGCATAATTATGGATACATTAATGCTGAAAAAGACATAAAATTCAAATAATTCTTTTTCGGTTTCTCAAAAGTAATGTTATTATATAATACATCATCTAATTTATGAGCATCGTTCTTTTCAGTAGAGTAATTTCGAATTAATGTAATTCCCTGAATAAAAAATTTCTACACAGTGCCTTTTTTATTTACTTATTTTTCATGAGCCGGATGCACTCTCCTAGAACTTTTGTTTCTACTCGTTCTTTCTTCTGAAGAACGAAGCAGTAAGGCCTCGGCTTCAAATTTCGCGAATGCGGGGCGGGAGCGGAAGCTGCAAGATGTTTTGTATAAAATCCCATAACCCATCCTAAGACACAGTGGGAGCGCGAGCGGGAGCGGAAGCGCACGCTGGCGCACTGCAATCACCGTTTGACAGCATCGTATCGTTCTTGACCAACGATAAATTCGTTGTTCTTGACAGGTCGTGAAGGCCCGCGTCAAACGGCAGTGCATCAGCGTGCGCTACCGCTCCCGCTCCCGCTTCCGCGAAATTTGAGGCCGAAACCTCAAAGCCAGTTATCAAAGTAAAAGCCCTGCCTCTTTTGTGACCTTTGGTATAACCAACTACCTAACTAACACCAAAATGAGCCGTCGATTGCCTTTTAACTTAAAATAAACTTTTACTTACAAAGCTCTCTGTTTTTTTTTTGCGGATGGGTCCAACTCAACAAAACGATAAGATGACCTCACTAATGCTATAAAGTATAATACGATATTACAGACATTTCGAA
Organism: Mecyna flavalis; assembly: GCA_949319885.1. Taxonomy (NCBI): domain Eukaryota; kingdom Metazoa; phylum Arthropoda; class Insecta; order Lepidoptera; family Crambidae; genus Mecyna; species Mecyna flavalis. Next base: position 14,264,841 of record OX439407.1, on the reverse strand, counting down.
TTCCAAACAAACATTATACGAATATTTATTATCTACTGAATTAATTTTCCCTGACAGTACCTAATATGTTTATAATAGCAATTCGTTTTTAAGTGTACACTTCACAATCTATTTGGATAATATTGTAAATTGAATGAAAGGTTATTTTTAGTGGACTCTGTTATTTGTATATAGGTCCGCCTCCCGCTCTTTCTCTGCTGTCTTCTTCTGCTTTATTACTGTTTTGCAGAAGTAAGTGGGCGCCTCTTGATTATAGCAGCTTGATTCCTAGCTTAAACAATGGCTTTTGTTCAGCATTATTTTTGAAATACTTGTGGCGAGCGTAGACTTATGCGCTTTGCAGACGACGGGGCGGGCCGGTCTATTTGACCGCGAAGTATTAAAGACCGCAACTGCCCATCAATGCCTGCGACTGCCCTTACTTACGGAAATGCCACGCCGCAAGTGTCCGAGGGCACCTGCGACGCGGTCTTTTTGCTCTTCATTTGCGTTGGTATTATAAGACTCCCTTTGCGCTATCGTTTGCGGTGAAATTGACCCGCCCGCCCCGCACCGCCGTCTGCAAAACGCCTAATGTTACCAAAAATTTAGACGTAATGTCAGCAATTTATGATATTAACTATTTTTAAATTTCTTTTGAAATAAATTAATATTTTTAAATTAAAACAGATTCTATGGGATTTGAAAAAGAAATTAATATGTCGTAATTTTTAATAAACAGACAATCAAAACTACATTTGGTGGTATACAATAGGACAAAAATAAAATCAGTCATTAGTCACTCAGTACATAATCAGTATTCGAACAAGAACGAAAAATGCCGGTGGATATTTGCATTTTTGTTATTAGTTTACTTTTTTGTGTGAATATAACTGTCATCCACGGTGATGGTTTCCCGATAATGCAAAAAAACGGCAAAAACTTCGTAAGTAAGACCATTTATAAAGACATCCATACAATTAATATATACATAAATAAAGGAAAGTTATAATTAAGTAATTCCAAATGGAATTAGTAAGTAAGTATATAATAAAGGTCAGTCACTTTTTTCAGGTAAGTAACTATGTTTTGTAAAAGTGTGGTAATATTATGTTACCACAGTTTTACAAAACATGAACATGAAACATGAAGGTAAAAATACAAGCTTCGTAACTTGGCATCGGATCAATGTATAATATACAGCGTGCAATTTAAGTCGTTGTTTTCCCGCAGTAAAATGTTTCTATCTTAGTAGTAAAATAGATTAATAAAGTTATTTTTTAAGTGAAATCAAAAGTTTTACAATTTATGATAGACGAAACTCGAACCAATAGCAATAGTACTAGCTGCGTCACGGACGGTCAACGGCCGGGGTCATTGCCCTTCGCGTTTATATAAAAAATGATTATTAACTATTTACTCACATTTGGTTTCCATTGTCCCATCAAACTTTAAAAAAAATTCAAAAAAAGTTTTAAAATTTCAAAAAAAGAAATTTAAAAAAATACATGCATAAATCGATAGTACTACTGAAGATGAAGCATTCTGCTGCGGGAAAACAACGACTAAAATAACACGCAGTATAATTTGTAATGATTGTATTATAATATCATATGTATTATATGTATGTGAGGCTGTTGATTTAATTATTTCAAAACAATTTTAATTTTAAGGGCCCATTTACACCGGTGTACACTAATGCCCAAGTATGCAAAGGTCCAAAATCGGTCAATTTGACAACTGCATCTGCTGAACTGGTGCATGACATCGATGCTGCAGTAGCATATATCGCACCCCCAGTGCAAAATAGACATAAGTGATTTTACTTCGAATCATCGATTTTATCATATTTGAAAAGTACGTTTGACAATACATATGCTCAATTTTTTTCATATTTTTCTTGTTAAATTTGACGAATTAATAGAAGAAATTAATTTTGAGAATTTTTATTATATCACATTTTTTCCTATGGATTAGTAGATTATGTGATATAACGCAAAGAATAAATTGAGAAATATGACGTATTACTGATTATTACGTTTATCGCTAAAATTTAATGTAGAAAATAAATAGTAACAAGTATTATGACTTTAATGCGTTTGTTTTTTTTCCATCTCTAGTCTTGTATACACGATTACCTTTTTTTTCGTTATATTAACTAGGTAAGGAAATTATCTTAAATGCACTTACTTCACCAAAAAGATAAACTTAAAATAAAATAACAGCAGTATGACTGTTTACTTCTTATGAACTTAAAATAAAATAAAATAAGAACAATTACTTCTTTCTTCCACTAAAATCTTTTCTTTGCGCCGACACATAAGACTACATACTTCGGCGCGGCTGTAAAATAAGAATGATTACTTCTTTCTTCCACTAGAACATTTTCATTGCACCGAGACGTAAGATTGGATACAGCGGCGCGGAAGTAGACAGCGGGAACATAAGTGTGAATACGTCGATGCGGTATCGTCTGACCTTCGTAACCGGAAAGGCGAACCAGAACAATAAGATCATAATTACACATTTAGAATAAATGAATGTGCAGTTTCCTCACGATGTTTAACCTTACCGCCGAGCTAGTGGAACAAGTAGTATGTAAATAAGTGCGGGCGAAGCAAACGTCACGTCTACTATAGACCCACCCAACATCCGCACGCATGTGTGGACCGCCCCCCGATTAAGGAGGGTAAGACCCCTCGCCACCGCCCACTCTTGGAGTGCCAAGCCGCGCTGGTGGGAGGTGGAGTTGCCCCAGAACACCGACTTGGCGTTTAGGTCTCCCGCGAGAACTTACCGCGGTTCTACCCGGAGAAACCCGAGAAATTCCTCAAACTCCCAAACGGAATGGTTGGGGGAGAAAGAAGTGGCGACGACGGTCACCCCAGGCTGCTACCACATACCCTGACCCTCTCTCGAAGAGCGAGAGGGGGGAAACGCCGGCCCGCATGAAAACTGCCAGATCACGATCTTATCGTCTCCCAGCCATTGATCGGGAATACGGTATGGCTCTGACACTACTCGTAATTCCACCTGCCACTCGGCCATGACCTGGTCTTGGGTCGAGCGGTAGTGGTTGAGGTTCACCTGCAGCACTTCTTTAAGTCTGTCCTGGGGCATCATGTGCTGCAGATGTCTCCATGAGTTCGACCGCTGGAGAGATTTCAGCGGCCGATGCAGATGATCAAGTTGCTACCGGCTTTTTGCACTTTTTTGGGGGAAGGTTGCAGTTTCGCCCCCGCATAACTTGCCCAGCCCAGCCCGGCCGGCCGGGCCGTTAGCAGCACAAACGGCGCAGTTGGGTTTGGCCGTGCATTCAGCCACCTTATGCCCCTTGACTCCGCACCGGGTACAAAGTTCCGTGCGATCGACGGAGGAGGGGCAGCGCATTCAGATGTGACCGGTGCCGATGCATTTGAAACACCTGAGCGGCACATCCTCGAGCACGCGCACGAAAGCGGAGCTCCACCCGATCAATATACGTCCCGCAGTCAGTCCCAACGCCCCCACGGCCGGTGCGGATCTCCCCGATCTTGACGGAGTCAACCGCACAGTCGCCGATCTCCGCCACTTTCACTGCCACCTCGTACTTGGTGAAGAAATCGTCCAATTCCGCCGCTTGCAGAGTGGCGCACTTTACGGGGCAAGCCACAGTGGCAGAGCCCGCCACCGCCTGACGCAGTTTGGCCGCGAAAGTGACGGCTTGGGTGCCGTTCTGCACTCCCGTGAACTCAAAAAGACGAGCTCCCGTCTGTGTTGTGCGGAATTTATTCGGCGCGATGTCCATGGTTATGGCGTCACCGATAGCCTGCCGAGCCCGTCTCAACACGGACTCGTAGGCTTCCCCCTACTTCGCCGCCTCCGACGACGACGACGGCAAAAGTTCGGGGGTGGCCAATTTCTTGGTGGCAGCTGGTTTGGCGGCCGGGTGAGATAAGGCTTTATTCGTCCTTCTTGGCCTACTTCTTTTCAGCTGGACACTAGTGGTGTACGCAGGAGTCATCGAATCCGACTGCACCTTTGTAGCTCTAACAACTGTGCTCCACCCTACGTTGACCGGAGTAGTTGACGGGAGGAGCACGCCTTCATTCATAGGCGTCTGACGTGCCAATGTCTTCGCCGGAGCCAAGGAAGAAGAGAGAACTCTAACATTAGATGCTTCCGAGGTGGGGCCCTTGGGAGCCTTGGAAGACTTTCCCTTGCCCTTTCCTTTCGGTGGCGGAAACTTGACAGCCTCCGACTCAGACTCAGCAGCTTTATCTGCCGCGAGCGGCGGACAAACTCTGACCTTCGGCAGGAGGCGATTCTTGATGCCCGCAATGCAGGCCCGAGTAAAGGCGCGCTTTTCCGCGGCCTTCTTGCTTAGTAGAGCCCCAATGCGGGCTCGAAGACTGCGATCGAATCTATATCTGGAGCCGAAGTTGATGCCTTACGTGCGGCAGACCTAGGCACCACCTGTGTTGAGGGGGTCACGGCCGGCAGAATAGCTTGACTACCCCGCAAGATTGCCAACTCCTCCGAGACCTTGGCCAGCTCCTCAGAGTGCCGACGCACCGTCGCCTGAAGAACTTGTGTCTCCTCGGAGGCACTCCGTTTACCCATTTCCGCCACGATAGCAAGAAACGATAGGGCATGGTTTTTAAGGGCCTTTTGAAAAGTGCCCTTCAGGTTTCCCGACTTATTGGCGATGCCGATTATATCTTTGGCATCCTGTTTTGCTAGTGCCTCCACATCAGCGACTGATTGCGTTGAATAATCTATGTTTGGCGCGCACGCAAAAACCTGGAGCGGCCGCCAGCAACAGAGTCACTAGCGACCGAGTCCGCGTCCGACATCCCTTTCAAAGTGTCGTCCGTATCCGAGACTTCAAAATCTTCATGGCAGAAAAACTTGCTGCCTGAGACCGTCAATGATTTGCTAGGTGAACCAGCGCCAGGGTCGTTTGTGACAACGCCGACCTTCGGGGGCCGACGCCTCTACAGCCAAATCATCGAAAGCCATACCAGAGTCCATAGACGCCTAAAAATTCTAAAAAGAGACTTGCTACTAAAATAGGAGAACCAAAAAAGCTAAGATATTCGCAAAGACACTAGGTGCCCGCTCAACCTGAAACCGGAAAGAACCTCCACGGACAGGGACTTGGCAAACTAGCAGCGGAAAGCAGCTAGCGCAATCCATAAATAACGCTTGTATGTTCGTAAAGAACCACCCAGAGTACTTTCAGAAACTTAACGAAGTTAAAGGTGGAAAACTAAGAGCTCAGTACGTGAATATGTTGCATCAACCTAAATGTCGATCTTACACAGTTATAAAAAAAATAATATTATAACATTGTGTATCACCTTGTTTAACCATCTCCCAGATAGGATTAAATTTTTAAATGATAGAGATTTTAGGATAAAACTTCCTGCTTGGCTATCTGAATACTGTTTTTATACCTACTGTTATTGAATATAAACTCACCAGCAATTAAACATGGTCACTTTAGCGTCTCTTAGCTAGAAAACTATTTGCAGCTGTGCAATGATTATTATGTCAATGGAGATGCGAAAAGCCCGATTAACAAATCACAGTTTCAAGATTTTACACTAACCGCTCAATTTTCTCAAAAAGGAAAAACAATGAACCGAACTCAACGCTCCATATATCCATATATGGAGCGTTGAGTTCTCTTTATTATTTTTCCTTTTTGAGAATAGTGAACGATTTTTGGCAATTTATGAAACTGCAATTCGATAATTGGGCGTTTGGCCTCTCCATTGACGTAATAATCATTGCACAGCTGCAAATAGTTTTCTATCTATGAGACTTTAAAGTGACCACGTTTGTATGAAGAAAGCCTAGTGGCCAGGTTTTATTGCCGGTGAGTTTATTAGTCATACAGTCTGTTCCACATAAGTTGTCCTTTAGCCGCCATATTGGTACTACTGTTTTTCGATACTTTCAATCTGTTTTTTGACAGATTTACAAAGCGTAGGCAATGCTGCCAATATAGCGGCTAAAGGACAACTTATGTGGAACAGAGTGTAGCAATGACAGTTTTGACAATGTGATAATGTCTTCTAATAATTTTTGTTTCCAATTTATGTAAGTAGATTTGCACACCTGGTCCTGCATGCAGGTTGAATACACGCACATTAAATCTTGACAAGACCTTTGTTTATTGTATTTTAAAAAATAAACAATTTGAATTCCAAAGTGCTAAGAATACACTTTGTTGCCCCGATGTGTCCGAGTTCGGTCACCAGCCTGTCACCTGCGTTACCGGGGTCAGGGCTGGGAGACCCACGGAGGACGAGGACGGAAAAATGCTATGCAATAGCTTAATCGCGGCAGTCCCCGAGTGCCACACGTATTCGTTGATTATTTTAAAACAAAAGGTACTAGCAATTAGATTTTTATTGAGAGAGCATAATATTTTGTTGTGCGGAGCCGAGAAAAAACTTACTTCGTTAATTGTTACAAGTCTTAACAAATTATCTACTGATTATTTAAAAAATTATAAAAAAATCAATAGTGGTAGTAATCTTCACTGAAACTCCACATTTCTGAATTATTATTGTGCAATTGTATTGTTTATACTACGAACTTTAATTGTACCCAAAACAATAATTAGTATTTTGCCTAAAATAAAAAATATTGATTATAAAAAATGCATTTCCTTTTTTCCCTATAGTCATAAATAATAACCCTAAGAAATATGTGTTAATATGCAGCTAACTTTTCTATAACATATAATGGAATAAGTAATTATTATTGTTTACTTAAGTTATCTTAACAAGCCCTTAAATTGAAAAAAGGGGTAAGTATTGCTTATACATTGCAAACATAATTTTAATAAAGGGAATAACTCAGTAATCTTACTTATACTAGCATAAGTGTACGTATTTACAAGTTCATTACTGCTTTAATACAACATACTTTTTGAAATACATTTTACTTTTCTGGCAAAGACTGGCATAAATTTTGATACTCAGAATCCTTTATTTTATTACATTCTGAAAAATAGCGTAATAATTTATTTTTACAATTCCTAATAAACTATAAACATTAGCACCAACTTAAATACAACACGCAGTGCATTATTTTTTTTCCTTTTTTTTGATATAAGAATCATTCTTCTACGTTTGGAAATAAAGTAAATATGCCCATAAATTCAGTTTTTTCGCTCTCCTGTAAAATCAACATTTTCGTCTTACGTCTTTTTTGCACTGAGGGTACGATATTAATTTTACTTTTATAAAGAAAACTATTTTTAACGAGGTGAGTAAAAGTATAATATACTTACTAATTTCTCGTATTACTTACCAGGAAGCCCTGTTAAAAGGACTTCACTTAATAAAGTATATTTTAAAAACCCGACCCTAAAAATGCCCAAAAAATAATATATATTATTTTTTATTAAGTTTTCAATATAATAATAATAATAATAATTAAAATTATTTAACAACAAAAAGTAATATAAGCTTTAGTCCCAACTTTTAAAAGATACCTTATTTCTGTTGTTTGCTTTGCTGGGTTGTATACGATGACGCAGATTTCGCTCGTGAACAAACAATAAAATTTATTTGATAAGCATGCAATTCAAAAAACAAAATTGTTACTTATTCTTTAAATAAATTAAGGAAAGTGAAATGAAATAACTTTAATTTTTTTTTATATATTTTAGATGAAAGTAACTGTTTACCAAGAAAAAGAAGAAAGAAATGTCTCGTTGTGGGTTTACAAGATCCCACATCCGTGCCAGCATTTCGCACTCGGGGGTTTATTCAAATCCACATTTTCAGCCGGTTCCAATTGCTTGGTCAAAAAGGTTTGCCATTTCTTAGATTTAGGGCCAGTTTTACCACTTACAGACAAGTTAATGGAAATAATTATCTGATAGATACTTTAAATGCTGTATCTATACTAATATCTATAGGTACTAATATTATAAAGAGGAATGATTTGATTGTTTGTTATTTTGTTTGTTTGTATAAAATAGGCTCCGAAACTACTAAACCGATTTGAATAATTCTTTCACTGTTGTAAAGCTACACTATCCCCGGTGAACATAAGGTACTTTTGATCCCAGAAATGTGAAGGGAAGGGGGAGGGGATATTTGAAAAATAAATTATGCGCGGGTGAAACCGCGGGTGGAAAACTAGTCTTTTATAAAATGTTCTAAAAAATAAAAGACTGCAGCATTTTATCTATGAAAATTATCACTGATTTATCCATCCGTGGTAAGACTGGCCCTTATAACGTTCTTAATAAACATTGCTTGTAAAAATCACATTATTTATATAAGGTAAATTTTTTTAACTGGCAATTTTTTAAGAATTGATTATACACTAAAAACAAAAGACATTCATACAATATATTTTATTTTACGGTAGTTTTCGAGAAAAACTAAGACTTTCATCTTGTTTTAATAGTAATACTTGAAATACGCTTGTTTACTATCGATACTAAAGTTGAAATGCAATGGAACTTGAACTTATTGAATGAAATGAGGGAAGAGCACAGAATGAGTGCAATAAAAGGAACGGCAATCAGACTAGAACAGTTTTTAAATGAATGAGAAAAGAGAGGAGAACGAGTAAAATGTGAGAGAACGGCGATAAGTAAAAGCCATGTTTAAGATATTCATGAATGAAAAATAGGGTCATGCAAAGTTCATCTCATACATACATAGGTTGTTCCCAAAAATATTAGATTTTTTTGTTTATTTATGGCAAATCAATTATTGTTTATTTGATTTTTATTTTTAAAAAAGTTAAAAATGAAAATACATAAATTAGGAATGTTTGAAAAAGATATCATGCATTGTGTGTGTATTACATCAATTGATTTTCTTATAAAATATTGCCAATTAATAAAATGTAACCATGTATGAAGTTTGAATGTATTTTATTTTATATTTCAATAGGTTTCTGTATTATCTGTTCGGAAAACACACTGGACTTCCTCCTGAATTGGACTTGAATTTAGCCAAGGATTGAGCTAAGTTATTTTACCTCCATAGAACAGTTTTTGTCCACTCAAGTTGTGGGTTCGATTTCCATCCAATTTAATCATTTTTTTTTAATTTCAGGGATTTTACCACATGGATGTGAATTTTACAGAAATATCCCAGTCTTTTTTAGGGTCATCTTTCTTCTACGGATTGTTTTACTTCAAGACAGTGCTTTTAGCCAAAAATGGCAATATTGGATGCATAATTTTTGATACGTTAATACTCAAAAAGACATAAAATTCAAATAATTCTTTTTTTTGTTTCTCAAAATAAATGTTATTATTTAATACATCATCTAATTTATGAGCATCGTTCTTTTCAGTAGAGTAATTTCGAATTACACAGCCGTTTAGATTATTACGTATTTAGATTTACGCAGCCGTGGTAGGCCTCCCACAAGGTGGACCGATGATCTCATAAAGATCGCCGGAATCCACTGGATGCAGGTGGCGCAGGACCGATCGGTTTGGAGATCCTTGGGGGAGGCCTATGTCCATCAGTGGACGTCGTTTGGCTGATAATTATGATGATGATGATGAATTTCGAATTAATGTAGTTCTTAAAATAAAAATTTTCTACACAGTATCTTTTTTTATTATTTTTCATGAGCCGGATGCACTCTCCTAAAACGTTTGTTTCTACTCGTTCCTTCATATGAAGAACGAAGCCGTAAGGCCTCGGCCTCGAATTTAGCGGAAGCGCGGCGGGAGCGGAAGTGGCAAGATGTTTTGTATGGAATCCCATAGAACTGTCTTCGAACACAGTGGGAGCGGGAGCGGGAGCGGAAGCGCACGCAGGCGCACTGTGATCACCGCTTGACAACTGCATAGTACGTAGCTACCGCTCGCGCTCTTGACAGGCCGTGACGGCCAGCGGCAGCGTGCGCTACCGCTCCCGCTTCCGCTTCCGCGAAATTTGAGGCCGAGACCTCAAAGCCAGTTTTCAACTTGTTATAAGTCAGATTTATAATATAATAATAACTCTAAGCAGCTACTCCTCTTATTCATATATCCAGCAGCTAAATCACAAACAATTATTTCGCCACTATTACTTAACACTACACTGTTAATTAAAACATTCGGAACGTGACCTAACCCTATTTTGTCTCCGTCACATCCGAATGGAGTCAACCATACAACCATTGACCATTAATTATGATATCGGATAGGTACTGTGATTTGTTGGTTTAATAATTTACTTATGTCATGTCATTCTAATTAAAATGATGTAAGAGTTTCTCATACTCTTATACAGAATTAACAAAATATAAAGTAATTAATTAATTTTTTGTGTATTTGAAATAACCTATATCTTATTTTTTTTAACATTTTTATTTTGTAATATTTTTAAAGAGTCGGTTAATAAAGTAATACAAAAATATATTTGAACCGGTTCCTTTATTACTCTGTCCTTTAGATTTTTTTATTTACACTTATATTCATTCTTATGCATATTATGTTGCCTTTCTTCGACGTAGAAAATATCCTTACTAAGAATTCTCCGTAGAAAAATTGAGGTCCAAAAAATAGGCTCTCGATTTGAGTGAAGTTTATAACCACCGTGATTTTTCCCTGAAAAAGGATTATTTATTTAATTTTCTGCTACCAAGTAAGTACAATAGTTAGCGACGTTAGAACCGTAGTGATCCAAGCCACATTTTCAACTTTTTGAGAAAACGAGGGAAACGCGTTTGGATTTGTTCCTGAAATTGTCCTATTCGAAAGTGACCGATATGAGTTTTCTTATGAAAATTGCTATAATAAGCACTTGGATCAGTGTGGCATGAAAAATATGTCTTTTTTTGGGATGTTAATAACAAAATATCGATTTTGACAAAAATGTCACTTGGATCACTATGGTTCTAACGTCGTCAGTTAATAACTACTAACCTGATAAAGGATCCTACATTGTGGCAGCACAATGCTTTCTGATTAATTTTCTTAATGGAATAGGCCTAGCCCTATAGCCAACCAGTCTAGCATTAAAAAAATAAATACTATCTGGTTCAAATGCTATTAGGATACCACCTTTTTGAGTTGCGTGTCGCGACAGCGATGACTTACACACACACACACACGCACACACACACAGAGACTATTAGCAACCAATAGCAACGCACTATTTAGTGCGTTGCTATTGGTTGCTAATGTATCGACTCCCGCAGTTGACGTCATTTTTCGCTCAATTCCAAAAAGTATTATCCTAATACAAATCTTTTATCCTATTATAATAATAATTTCCTCCTAACCGAGTTTCGGCTACGGCGGCCAATCTTTTACGATCAGCCAACTATGCAGGATATATTATAGTGCACAAGTGAGTGCGCAAGCACAGGTGCACTCCCTATTCCCTCACTCTCATGACACGGTGGGACAGCAGTCTGACACGACCGAAGAGAGATCAGGCGCAGGACCAACTGCTTAACGTGCCTTCCAAAGCACGGAATCATCATTCTTTTCAGACATTCAGGTGATTCAAGCCTGCAATGTCTTAACCAAACTGGAAACATTTACACAAAGTGATACTCCCCGCGGGATTCGAACCCACGACCTCCGGGTATTAGAGCCCAACGCTCTAACCACTGTACCACGGAGGCAGTTATCCCCTATTATAAAAATAGTAATAAGACCAACCTTTTTCATAACGCAGTTTGAGTTAATATTTGAATAAGTCGACAAAAGGCTGGCAATAAAAAAATGTTGACATGGATCTGATATTTTGTAAGACCACAAAGTTACATTTCTTTCTTCCTTCACTCTATATAGAATAATTTTTATCTGTAAAACATAAAAAAGGCGAAATATAATATTAAACTAACAGTCGCCTCCGTGGTTTTATCCATGCGTGATTTCTTTTTTCAAATATCCCCCCTTCCCCCCAGAATTCCGGGATCAAAAGTACCCTATGCCACCTATACATAATGTAGCATTCCAACCAGTGAAAGATTTTTCAAATCGGTTCAGTAGTTTCGGTGCCTATTCAATACAAACAAACAAATAATAAAATCTTTCCTCTTTATAATTTAATACAGATAGACAAAGATCGTATTTAGGAAATGAATTGACTTCAGTTTCAAAGTGAATACTTAAGTAACTCTAGTTTTTTATCACCTACGAGAATCCATCTGTATTTATAAGACCATCTGTATATATAAGACTATTCCTGCATCGGGTTATGATTATGCTGATACCAACTTCATGCTACTCATATACTTTTAATATTTCTATTCTATTCTACTCACCTCATCTAGAAGGGCTGGTTTTGGTAATGTGAGATTTTGTCTAAATATGTATGAATTATTCTCATGCGATAATGTTATTGTTGATGTTGTGCTGTTAGCTATTTTTGGTCCCTTGCAAAACACCAGATTCTTATAATCCACGGTATAGGGCCCCTGTAAAAAAAAATGTTAATTTTAACAGTTATAAACAAAAGGTGAGCCTACACAGAGATTATACTTCTTTTTACCTAAAAATATTGCCTTTTATAGAAAGGCTTTTATAAAATAGAAAAAGTAGGTTTTGGTAAAAGCCCTGCCTGTTTTGTGACCTTTGGTATAACCAAATACCTAACCAACACCAAAATAAATCGTCGATTGCCTTTTAATTTAAAAAAAAAACTATTACTTACAAAGCTGTCACTGTCTTTTTTTGCGGATGGGTCCAAATCAACGAAACAATAAGATGACCCCACTAATGCTATAAAGTATAATACAATATATACAGACATTTCGAATTCCAAACAAACATTACACGAATATTCTTATTATCTACTGAATAATTATTTTCCCTATGTACCTAATATGTTTATAATAGCAATTCGTTTTTAAGTGTACATACAATCTACATAATCTATTTGGATAATTTTATATTACGAGTATGTCAATGTTTTGAGTTGATTCGGCTATTGACAATTGAATGAAAGGTTATTTTTAGTGGACTCTGTTCCTTGTATTATATAGGCCCTCATCCCGCTATTTCTCTGCTGCCTCCTTCTGCTTAGTTACTGTTTTGCAGAAGTAAGTGGGCACCTCTTGATTATGGCAGCTTGATTCCTAGCTTAAACAATGGCTTTTGTTCAGCGTTATTTTTGAAATACTTGTGGCGAGTGTAAAATTAACGTTAACAACAAAATTAGACGTAATGTCAGCAATTTATGATATTAACTGTTTTTAATTCTTTTAAACTAAATTAATACTTTTAAATAAAAACAGTATCTAACTATGGTATTTTGTAAAAGAAATTAATATGTCGTAATTATTAATAAACAGACAATCAAAAACACATTTGGCGGTATACAATAGGACATAAATAAAATCAGTCATTAGTCACTCAGTACATAATCAGTATTCGAACAAGAACGAAAAATGGCGGTGGATATTTGCATTTTTGTTATAAGTTTACTTTTTTGTGTGAATATAACTGTCATCCACGGTGATGGTTCCCCGATAATGCAAAAAAATGGCAAAAACTTCGTAAGTACGACCATTTATAAAAACATTCATGCAATTGTTTAAAGACATAAATATCGGAAAATTATACGTATTTAACTAATTCCAAATGGAATAAGTAAGTAAGTATATAATAAAGATCACTTTTGTTAGGTATATGTTACATTATGAAGGTTAATAATTCAAGCTTCTTAACTTAACATCGGATCATTGTATTACTACATAATATATGAATGTAAGGCTGTTGATTTAATTATTTCAAGACAATTTTAATTTTTAGGGCCCATTTACATCGGTGTACACCAATGCCCAAGTATGCAAAGGTCCAAAATCGGTCAATTTGACCACTATATCTTCTGAACTGGTGCATGGCAACGATGGTGCAGTAGCACATATTAATTTTACTTTTATAAAGGAAACTATTTTTAACGAGGTGAGTAAAAGTATATACTTCCTAAGTTCTCATATTGCTTACCAGGAAGCCCTGTTAAAAGGACTTTACTGTACTATGTATATTTTAAACCCGGCCCTAAAATGCTTAAAATAAGTATTTTATTTAATAAATAAAAAATATTTATTATGTTTTCAATGTAACTCTTTAGTCCCCACTTTTAGAAGGTACCTTATTTCTGTTGTTTGCTTTGCTGGGTTGTACGATGACGCAGATTTCGCTCATGAAAGTACGATTTATTTGTGACGCATGAAATTCCAAAAATGTAATTGTAAAGTATAATAACTTAACTTTTTATATATTTTAGATAAAAATAACTGTTTACCAAGAAAAAGAAGCAAGAAATGTCTCGTTGTGGGTTTACAAGATCCAACATCCGTGCCAGCATTTCGCATTCGGGGGTATATTAAAATCGCAATTTTCAGCCGGTTCCAATTGTTTGGTCAAAAAGGTTTGCCATTTCTTAGATTTAGGGCCAGTTTTACCACTTACAGACAAGTTCGTAATAATTTATCTGTTAGATACTTTAAATGCTGTATCTTTTATAAATGTTTTAACAAATAAAAGACAGCATAATTTTTATCTATGAAAATTATCACTAACCTATCCGTCCGTGGTAAGACGGGCCCTAATTCCATATACAAAATAAATATATTTTATGAATATCTTTTATTTTTAGTGCACAAAGAATTGATTCTGCACTAAAATAAAAGATATTCATAAAATATATTTATTTTGTTAATACGATAGTGTTCGAGAAAAACAAAGAACATTTCATCGTGCTTTAATAGTCACATACTGCATCCTGTGTATTACTTAAAATACGCTTGTTTACTATCGATACTAGAAAAGTTGAAGTCAAAGAACTCTACGCAATGGAACTTGGAACTTTATGAATGAAATGAGGGAAGAGCACAGAATGCGTGTAATAAAAAAAATGGCGATAAGTAGAACAGGTTTTAAATAAATGAGGAAAGAGAGGAGAACGAGTAAAATGAGAGAACGGCGATAAATAGAAGCCATGTTTAAAGAAATCATGAATGAAAATAGGGTCATGCAAAGTTCATCACTTATAATATGTATGAGATGAACTTGCATAGCACAGGTTGTTCCCAAAAATATTAGATTTTTTTGTTTGAAAAAGTTAAAAAAATGAAACTATCAGGAATATTTGTGAAAGATATCATGCAGTGTGTGTGTATACATAAATTGATTTTCTTATAAAATATTGCCAGTTAATAAAATGTAACCTTATATATAAAGTTTGAATGTTTTTTTTTATTGCAATAGGTTCTGTATGTTCGGAAAACACACTGAACTCGCTCCTGTATTAGACTAGATTTTAGCCAAAGATTGGGCTTAGTTAAGGCTCCTTAGAACAGTTTTCGTCCACTCAAGTCGTGGGTTCGATTTACATCTGATTTAATGTTTTTTTTTTAATTTCAGGGATTTTACCACATGGTTGTGAAGCTTACAGATATATCTCAGTCTTTTTTAGGGTCATCTTTCTTTTATGGATTGTTTTACTTCAAGGCAGTGCTTTTAGCCAAAAATGGCAATATTATATGCATAATTTTTGATAATTTAATACTGAAAAAGACATGATATTCAAATAATTATTTTTTTGGTTTCTCAAAAGAAATGTTATTATTATGTGCATCGTTTTTTTCAGTAGAGTGATTTCCAATTAAAATAAACATTTTCTACAGTGTCTTTTTTATTAACTTATTTTTCATGAGCCGGATGCACTCTCCTAGAACTTTTGTTTCTATTCGTTCCTTCTTCTGAAGAACAATTCCGCAAGGCCTTGGCCTCAAATTTCGCGGAAGCGGCAACCCAGTTTTCAACTTGTTATCAGATTTATGGTAGGACACAAAAGCTAAATGATTGTTGCATGACGTCATAGCTATGATCTTGAGCATGAGCTTAGCGAGCCAACTAGCCCAAAGACCTAACAAACACTCCAATCAGACCACTCTAAGCAGCTATACAACCATTGACCATTAACCCTCGCTCGCCGTAAAAGCCAGCAGATTATACCACGGATTAGAGTCAGGTAGTGAATTAATTTGAAACGTGCCAATGATTTACCGTTGCTGTTTGGGCACAATTTACTTATGAATGAGGTGGTCGGGTAGTTTACGGTTAGTAATTAGAGTTTACAGGGTTAAACGCTAAGCACTCGAGCGTGTTTCGACCATTCAGTCTGTGAAGAGTTAATAATGAAATTGGATGTGATTTGTTGGTTTAATAATTTACTTAATATGTCATGTCATTCTAATTAAAATGATGTAAGAGTTTATTATACTCTAAATAAAATGTGCAGAATTAACAAAATATTTCAAATTGTTTTTTTTAATTTTGTGTAATTGAAATAACCTATTAATCTTTTTTTTTAGTATTTTTATTCTGTAATAATTTAAAGGGTCGGTAAATAAAATAATACAAAAATATATTTCAACAGGTTCCTATATTACTCTGTCCTTTAGGTTTTTTTTATTTACAATTATATTCATTCTTATGTACTAGTAGTACATAGTACATAGTATATTATGTTGGCTTTCTTCGACGTAGAAAATATCCTTAGTAAGAATTCACCGTAGGAAAATTGAGGTCCAAAAAATAAGCTCTCGATTTGAGTGAAGTTTATTACCATCGTGAAATAGCCCTGAAAAAGGATTATTAATTTAATTTTCTACTACCAAGTATGAAAATGAAAATGAAATTTATTTGCATAAAACAGGTTACATGAGATGGTCAAATACAAAATAAGGTGTCCTTGTTTAGCTATAAATATCACAGCATGCAAACATTGTCAGAAAAATTAATTTGTTAATTATGTATTTAAATAGTCATCTATCTTATAAAAAACATGCTGAATAAGCCAGGCATGTAAGACCTTTTTAAATTTTATAATTGGCAAACATTTTATGTCAAGTGGCAACCTATTGTATACTTTTATGGCCATTGCGTAGCAGTTATTGTTGTAAAGCGCGGTACGAGGTATACTATCAAACACAAGCCTATCCGGATTCCTCGTATTTCTGGGATAAACTTCCGACGCCTTTTTAAATAAGTACAAGTGTTGCTTTACAAAGCAGGCCATTTCATAAATGTAAAGGGACAGTAAAGGCAAAATGTTCAATTTTTTAAATAAGGGTCTGCAACTTTGTAATGGATGCGCCATACATATAGCCCTGATACATTTCTTTTGAGTTATAAATAGTCTGCTAAACTCTGTACTATGACCCCATAGAATTATACCATATCTTAGAACTGAACCTACATATCCATGGTAAGCCAGTAATGCTGTATGTTGGGATGTGGTTTTCCTGAGTTGACTAAGGGCATAAACGAATTTATTTAGTTTTTTACAGAGTTCTTCTATGTGGTCGTTCCACTTCAGGTATCTATCTATGGTTAATCCTAGAAATTTCACGTTTTTAGTATCGTCAATAATAATATTACAAAAATTTATTTTTACGTCATTTAATTTATTAAAATTCATTAGTTTCGTTTTAGTCAGATTTACATTTAAATTATTAGAATTAAGCCATGTCACTATTAAATTGATTGTATCATGTATGTCAATTAATGTACTATGTACAATAGTTAATAACTACTACCTGACAAAGGATCCTACATTGTCGGCCCTGTGGTTGGGGGCCTTAGAGTACCTCCACCGTACTCCCCGGCGTGGGGTAAGAATCCCCAGATGGGGATCCCAGGGATGTTGGTGCGAAGGGTGGGGAACCGTGGCCTCACACTGCCAAGTGCCATGAGGAAACGGGGGAGGCTATGCTCGCTTCCCCTGAGGAGCGCTGCACTAAAGCAGCAGAACTCAGCTGGTGGGGGGCAATTGTGTGAATCTCTGCATAGAGCTACCCGGCCCCCCAGCCTGTGCCCGAGAAGGCCACAGTGGAGTTTTAGTCAGTACTCCCTTACATAGGGCAACTCTGACATAACCTCAGCTGCTCTCCCAAGCGGCTGGGGTATATAAAGGATTTCTCCACTATAAAAAAAAGGATCCTACATTGTAGCAGCACAATGCTTTCAGATTAAATGTCTTAATGGAATAGGACTAAAGCCAACCAGATTATCATTTAAAAAATAAATACTATCTGATTCAAATGCTATTAGGATACGACCTTTTTGAGTTGCGTGTCGCGACAGCGATGACTTACACACACACACATACACAGATAAATAA
This sequence comes from Mecyna flavalis, assembly GCA_949319885.1. Classification (NCBI taxonomy): domain Eukaryota; kingdom Metazoa; phylum Arthropoda; class Insecta; order Lepidoptera; family Crambidae; genus Mecyna; species Mecyna flavalis. The sequence goes on along the minus strand of OX439407.1, from coordinate 14,246,752 downwards.
TGCGTTGGTTGCTAATGTTATCGACACGCGCAGTTGACGTCATTTTTCGCTCAATTCCAAAAAGTAGGTCCAAATCAAACAAACCATAAGATGACCCCACTAATGCTATAAAGTATAATGCGATATTAAAACGACATTTCGAATTCCAAACAAACATTACACGAATTATTTTTATTATCTACTGCATAAAAATTTTCCTATGTACCTAACATGTTTTTAATAACAATTCGTTTTAAGTGTACAATCTACACAATCTATTTGGATAATTTTATATTATGACGTCAATGTTTTGAGTTGATTCGGCTATTGACAATTAAATGAAAGGTTATTTTAGTGGATTCTGTTACTTTTATTATTAGGTCCTCATCCTGCTATTTCTCTGCTGCCTCCGCCTCTGCTCAATTACTGTTTTGCAGAAGTAAGTGGCCGCCTCTTGATTATGGCAGCTTGATTCCTAACTTAAACAATGGCTTTTGTTCAGCGTTATTTTTGAAATACTTGTGACGAGCTTAAACTTAACGTTAACAACAAAATAAGACGTAATGCCAGCAATTTATGATAATTATTAACTGTTTTTAAGTCTTTTGAACTAAATTAATACTTTTAAATAAAAACAGTATCTATGGTATTTTGTAAAAGAAATTAATAAGTCGTAATTATTAATAAACAGACAATCAAAAATACATTTGGTGGTATACAATAGGACAAAAATAAAATCAGTCATTTGTCACTCAGTACATAATCAGTATTCGAACAAGAACGAAAAATGCCGGTGGATATTTGCATTTTTATTATTAGTTTACTTTTTTGTGTGAATATAACTTTCATCCACGGTAATGGTTCCCCGATAATGCAAAAAAACGGCAAAAACTTCGTAAGTAAGTCCATTAATAAAAACATCCATGCAATTGTTTAAAGACATAAATATCGGGAAGTTAAACGTATTGAACTAATTTCAAATGGAATTAGTAGGTAAGTATATGTATATTAAAGATCACTTTTGTTAGGTACAATATATGTTACATTATGAAGGTTAACAATTCAAGCTTCTTAACTTAACATCGGATCATTGTATATATTACTATAATGTATGTTAGGCTGTTGATTTAATTATTTCAAGACAATTTTAATTTTTAGGGCCCATTTACAATGGTGTACACTAATGCCCAAATATGCAAAGGTCCAAAATCGGTCAATTTGACAACTGCATCTGCTGAACTGGTGCATGACGACGATGGTGCAGCAGCACATATTAATTTTACTTTTATAAAGAACACTATTCCTAACGAGGTGAGTGAAAGTATATATTTACTAATTTCTCATTTTACTTACCAGAAAGCCCTGATAAAAGGACTTCATTGAATAAAGTATATTTTAAACCCGACCCTAAAAATTCTTCAAAATAAGTATTTTTAAGAATGTTTAGGGTAATTTATTATGTTTTCATTATAACTCTTTAGTCCCAACTTTCAGAAGGTACCTTATTTCTGTTGTTTGCTTTGCTGGGTTGTACGATGACGCAGATTTCGCTCGTGAACGAACGATTTATTTGTTACGCATGAAATTCAAAAAACAAAATTGTACTATCAGATTCAAATGCTATTAGGATAATACCTTTTGGAATTGATTGACAAATAACGTCAACTGCGCCTGTCCGTAACGTTAGCAACCCATTATTTTGTCAGTGTGTGTGTCAGTCATCACTGTCACGTAACTCAGCTCCAAAAGGTATTATCCTAAATCATCTGAACCGGATAGTAAAGTATAATAACTTTAATTATTTTTTATATATTTTAGATAAAAATAACTGTTTACCAAGAAAAAGAAGAAAGCAATGTCTCGTTCTGGGTTTACAAGATCCCACATCCGTGCCAGCATTTCGCATTCGGGGGTTTATTTAAATCCACATTTTCAACCGGTTCCAATTGTTTAATCAAAAAGGTTTGCCATTTCTTAGATTTAGGGCCAGTTTTACCACTTACAGACAAATTTGTGGTAATTTATCTGATAAATACTTTAAATGCTGTATTTTTTATAAATGTTTTAAAAAATAAAAGAAAGCATCATTTTAATCTTTGAAATTATCACTAAATTATCCGTCCGTGGTAAGACTGGCTCATAATACATTCATGATAAATATCGCTTGTAAAAATTACATTATTTATATAAGGTTAAATCGATTTAGCTGGCCATATTTTAAGAATTTTATTCTATACAAAAAAATAAAAGGTCTTCATATAATATATTTATTTGTTGATACGATAGTTTTCGAGAAAAACTAAGACTTTCATCTTGCTTTAATAGTCACTTACTACATCCTGTGTATTACTTGAAATACGCTTGTTTACTATCGATACTAGAAAAGTTAAAGTCAAAGAACTCTACGCAATGAAACTTAAACTTTATGAATGAAATGAGGGAAGAGCACAGAATGAGTGAAATGAAAGAAACGGCGATAAGTAGAACAGGTTTTGAATGAATGAGGAAAGAGAGGAGAAGAAGTAAAATGAGAGAGAAAGGTGATAAGTACGAGTAGAAGCCATGTTTAAATAATTCATGAATGTAAATAGGGTCATGCAAAGTTCATATTATATGCATGAGATAAACTTGCATAGGTTGATCCCAAAAATATTAGATTTTTTGATAATTTTTGGCAAATAAATTATTTTGAAATTTGTTTTTTTTTTTATAAAAAAGTTAAAAATGAAACTATACGGAATGTTTGAAAAAGAATTATCATGCCTTGTGCGTGTATTACGTAAATTAATTTTCTTATAAAATATTGCCATTTAATAAAATGTAACATTTAAAGTTTGAATGTTTTTTATTTTTTATTGCAATGGGTTCTGTATGTTCGGAAAACACACTGGACTCGCTCCTGAATTGGACTAGAATTTAGCCAAGGATGGCATTAGTAAAGTTATTTTACCTCCATAGAACAGTTTTCGTCCACTCAAGTCGTGGGTTCGATTTCCATCTGATTTAATGTTTTTTTTTAATTTCAGGGATTTTACCACATGGTTGTGAAGTTTACAGAAATATCTCGTTCTTTTTTTGGGTCGTCTTTCTTTTACGGATTATTTTACTTCAAGGCAGTGGTTTTAGCCAAAAATGGCAATATTATATGCATAATTTTTGATAATTTAATACTGAAAAAGACATGAAATTCAAATAATTCTATTTTAGTTTCTCAAAAGAAATGTTATTATTTAATACATAATCTAATTTATGAGCGTCGTTCTTTTCAGTAGAGTAATTTCCAATTAATGTAATTCTTAAAATAAACGTTTTCTACAGAGGGTCTTTTTTATTACTTATTTTTCATGAGCCGGATGCACTCTCCTAGAACTTTTGTTTCTACTCGTTCCTTCTTCTGAAGAACGAAGCCGTAAGGCCTCGGCCTCAAATTTCGCGGAAGCGCAGCGGGAGCGGAAGCTGCGAGATGTTTTGTTTGAAATCCTATAACGGCAGTGCACCAGCTACCGCTCCCGCTTTCGCGAAATTTGAGGCCGAGACCTCAAATATCGCGGAAGCGGCAAGCCAGTTTTCAACTTACCACATTTATAGTAGGACACAAAATCTAAATGTTTGCTGCATGACTTCATAGCTATGATCTACTAATTGAGCATGAGCTTAGCGAGCCAACTAGCCCAAAGACCTAACAAACACTCCAATCAGACCACTCTAAGCAGCTACTCCTCAAGTCACAAACAATTATTTCATCACTATTACTTAACACTACACAGTTAATTAAAACATTCGGAACGTGACCTAACCCTATTCCGTCTCCGTCACATCCGAATAGAGTCAACCATACAACCATTGACCATTAACCCTCGCTCGCCGGCCGCAAAAGCCAGCTGATTGTACCACGGATTAGAGTCAGGTAGTGAATTAATTTGAAACGTGCCAATGATTTACCGTTGCTGTTTGGGCACTATTTAGTTATGGATGAGGTGGTCGGGTAGTTTACGGTTAGCAATTAGAGTTTACAGGGTTAAACGCTGAGCACTCGGGCGTGTTTCGACCATTCAGTCTGTGAAGGGTTAATTATGATATTGGATAAGTGATTTGTTGGTTTAATAATTTACATATATGTCGTGTCATTCTAATTAAAATGACGTAAGAGTTTATCATTACCTTACACAATGTACAGAATTAACAAAATATAAAATAATTCAAAATGTTTTTTTTGTGGGTATTTAAGTAACCTATAACTTATTTTTGTTACATTTTTATTTTGTAATATTTTAAAAAAGTCGGTTAATAAAATAATACAAAAATATATTTGAACAGGTTGCTTTATTACTCTGTTCTTTAGGTTTTTTTATTTACACTTATATTCATTCTTATGCATATTATGTTGGCTTTCTTCGACGTAGAAAATATCCTTAGTAAGAATTCACCGTAAAAAAATTGAGGTCCCAAAAATATGCTCTCGATTTGAGTGAAGTTTACAACAAACGTGTATTTTCCCTGAAAAAGGATTATTAATTAAATATTCTACTAAGTACCAAGTACAGCGGAAACTCGATTAACCAAACAAATTGTTGTTCGTGGGGATTCGAATAAACGAAAATCCGGATAACGGAATGTATGAAGGAAATAGGGTTTTGTGCACAAATGTAGTATATACATTCTCTATCTATAGCCGCTATATCATTTCATTTTTATTTCATTTATTCATTTATTGTGAATCACAGGTAAGTATTACAGGTGTAGTATTAACATAATGTTAGTTCGACTGTGTTCTGCCACTTAGGCATACAATAAGTTCATTTGTTTAAACTATGTTAGTTTACATTAAATTTAAAAATATATCTATTAAAATTACGTTACAACATGGATTAATGTTTGTATTACAGAAATCGGTCTGACAACTCTTCAACAGAATAGTAGCATTTTTGTTCTAGAAGTATGCGCAGTTTAGTTTAAATGTGTCAAGCATACCATTTCTTATAGAATCAGGGAGTTTATTATAGATTCGTGGTGCATTACAGAATTATTATCAGGAATCTGTTTTAGTAAACTCATATTATCAGTCCCTGTTTGTTTTTGAAACCTCTTGAGAGCTGTTTCCAGGGCATAAAGTCCCTGAAGTGCTTCAATAAGAGATGGTTCTGCATCATTTTTGGCTGATTGGCACTTCGCTTAATATGACTTAATTATTTAATTAGCCACGTTTGGAACAGGCCCCGGCAAACTTCTTGACTTTCGGGTGGAGATTGCGCCGAACAAGAATTTTGACAGGCCTACGCACTATTGGTCAGAAGCATACCTCTGACCAATAGCGCGCGCGGGCGTCAGGAGATTCGCGCGCGCTAATGGTCATGCGTAAGTGCACATCCGTGAATTTTCCCGCACTCCGTTGACCGATGGTCAACGAGTTTGCCGGGATGTATAGTCCGGATAATCACGAATCCGTAATAATAGAGGGCCGTATAATCGAGTTTCTACTGTAGTTAATCTTATTCAAACTAAAACTTGTCAAAGGAACCTGCATTGTAGCAGCACAATGCTTTCTAATTAAGTGTCTTAATGGAATAGGCCAAAGTTTGCCAACCAGTGTAGTACAAGCTTGTAATCTAACTTTTTGCTTAAAATAATACATAACAATAATACTATCCGTTTCAGATGTTATTAGGATAATACCTTTTGGAATGGAGCGAGGAATTACGTCAACTGCGCTTGTCCGTAGCGTTAGCAATGCAAAATAATATCTGTGTATGCGTAAGTCATCACGCATTTGACGTAATTTTTCGCTCAATTCCAAAAGGTATTATTATCCCAATAGCATTTGAATCTGATAGTACATATAATATAGAAATAAAACCAACCTTTTTCATAATGCAATTTGAGCTAATATTAAAATAAGTCGACAAAAGGCTGGAAATAACAATATGTTGACATGGATCTGATATTTTGTAAGACCACAAAGTTACATTTCTATCTTCCTTCACTCTATATAGAATACACTTTATCTGTAAAATATAAAAAAGGCGAAATATATTAAATAAACTAAACCGAATTTGAAGAAATGGATTGACTTCAGATTCAAAGTAAGTAAGTAACTCTAGTTTGTTTTCACGACTTGAAGACCTTGAAGAAACGAGTGTACCTACTCTTTTAAAAGGCCGGCAATGCCTCTGCCTCTGTGGAACAGTGGCTAAGCCGCTCGGGTATAAAACCTTGGGTTCGATTCCCGCCTTGGGTCTAGTTGGTGGTAGGACTTTTTCAGAGTCCGACTGGCTAGCTACCACAGGTGGAATCTGCCGCCATAACATACACTTGAAGTGAAAGGCTCGAAGATCAGATGAGCCACCAGTCTGGCAGCACATTGAGCGACGCTTCCTGATGACGTGTCCCACAATGGAATAGGCCGCACTGACCGCTTACCATCAGGTGGGCTGCGTGTCGCAAAAAAACGCATCATCGATCCCTCTGATGTTGCAAATGTCCATTGGCAGCGGTGATTGCTTCATTTGCCGCCTCTGGCATAAAAAAAAAGAAAATCCTACGAGTATCCATCCGTATTTGGCCAGAGGATTAGTACATTATTATAAGACTTGATTTCAATAATGGAATATTTAGTTTGTCCTGCGTTGGTTTAAAATTAGGCTGATACTTTATTCTACTCATATATTTGTAAGTAATGTTTTGGTTAATAAACGCTTTCCATTCTATTCTACTCACCTCATCTAGAAGGGTTGGTTTTGAAAATGTAATATTTTGTCTAAATATGTATGAATTATTCTCATGCGATAATTTTATGGATGGTTTTGTGCTGTTAGCTAGCTTAGGTCCCTTGCAAAATACCAGATTCTTATAATCCACGGTATAGGGCCCCTGTAAGAAAATATTTTTAACAATTAGTAGCAAAAGGGGAACGCCTCGGTGGTCTAGTGGTTTAAGTACCGGGCCAAGATCTCAGGGTCCTGGGTTCAATTCCCGGGTGGAGCCAATTTTGTGTAGGTTTTTTCGGACACGGCTCGGATTTGTGATCACCAATCCGCATCTGGCAAGGGTGGGGTGGTGATTAAGCCAATAATAAATAAATAAATAAAATATGTTTATTTCGAACGAGAGTCCATATTATAGTGTTAACATTTATAGCTTAAAACAATTCTTTAAATAAAATAATTAATTTACAAATATTAAAATAATAATACCTATCATTGTAGCGATAACTTGATTTCAAGGAAGGCCTTTGCCCTGCAGTTGGATATTAATAGGCTAATACTATTTTTTTGTAGCAAAAGGTGAACCTACACATAAATTTTACTTTTTTTAAAAGAAAAAGTCGCTTAATTGGTAAAAGACCTGCCTCTTTTTTGTACCGGGCGGGAATTGAACCCGTAACCTTTGCAAGCTTTGGTAGGTATAACCGACTACCCAACCTACACCAAAATTTAAAAAAAAAACGTTTTACTTACAAAGCTGTTTCTGTCTTTTTTTGCGGATGGGTCCAACTCAACAAAACAATAAGATGACCTCACTAATGCTATAAAGTATAATACGATGTACACAGACATTTCGAATACTCATTACACGAATATTTACTATTTACTGAATTAATTTTCCCTGATAGTAGGTACCTAATATGTTTTTAACAATAATTCGTTTTTAAGTGTACAATCTACAAAATCTATTTGGTTAATTTTACGAGTATATGTCAATGTTTGAGTTGATTGGAATATTGACAATAGAATGAAAGGTTATTTTTAGAAGACCCTGTTTTTTTATATTACCTATATTATACTCGTGATGAAATAATTTTAATTTCATAATAATTGCCCATCATTATTTTTATTAACTTTGCCTTTCCAGCACAGTATCTAATATTGTCTATTACAAGTACTATCATTACGTAAAAGCTAATTTTTGGTACATAATATTGTTTCCATAAGTTATTATGTAATTAAACGTTGTTGTATCATTGCTAACACTTGTTTCCCTCCCTCCACCTCATCGATCCCTCTGGTGTTGCAGATGTCCGTGGGCGACGGTGATTGCTTACCATCAGGTGACCCGCTGGCTCGTTTGCCGCCTCTGCCATAAAAGAAAAAAAAACATAATGCAATTTTTTTTCCCATGGATTGAAAGAGAGGCCGTGGACGACCACCGACGACTTGGATGACGACTATACGGAATGATATGCGAGCGGCTGAAGTTGATACGGATATGACCCAATTTAGAGCCTTGTGGCGAAAATGTATAAGGAATGCCGACCCCAAATAATATGGGAATAATAAGGCAAGGCAGAAGAAGAAGAAGCAATTTTTTGCCCATACATAAATAATGAGTTTTCCCGTTGATTTTAGGGTCGTGGGACGTTTCGCACCACAAGTTATTCCACTGAGAAAAAATATAGCCCACAACGTACAAAATAAGCGTTGTCGATTGTTTGTTGTTTGTGAGTCAATATTTACATAGTTATAGTGTCAATTCTAATGTTGTCAGACTAATGTTGTGCTACACTCAATTTGAATGTTGTCAATTTCAAGAGAACTTTACCATATTGCCGTTCTAGCAAAAAACATTGTTAATTCGTTAATGTTTAACGTTGTGTCGAAAAAAAAAACAAGTTAACAAAGTAAACATATAGAAATTGACAGAAGAAGAAATTGTACTTGTACAACAAACTTAATAAATTGACAAAGTTTACTACTGAATATTAATAGAGGCACAATACGCGGGGTATGAGGCGTGAGGGGGGATGACGACTGTCTATCCCGCGCGGGGCGCGGGGGCAGGGAGCCCACGCGCCGCGCCGAGCGCTCGCATCGCCCTCTTCCCCATCCGACCACCGGTCGAACTGCACGCACGCGCCGCGGGCCCGCGGCTCCGTCCCATAACCCATTGGACATTGCCTTTCTTTGTAATACCATACCAGTAAACCTATTGTAACGTATCGCGACAAGTGAACGTGTGCGCACTGCGCAGTGTGATATTAAAATAGAGGAATTTCTGGCTAAGGCGAGGTTGGCCCACCTCATAGACAATATGTCGGGTAAGTTCACCTCTTTATACCTACTAGATTAACGAGGTAAATCTGTGTTGTTTCGTATAAAGTTTTACTTCTGTTGTTTTATGTGTGTGCATGTAAGTATAGTTTCCCATTATTATTTCTATTCTATTTGCCTTAAAGTAGGTTCAATAAAGAGAGGGCATCCTTAGTTGTGTATGTAGCCAGGAATTTCATATATCTACGTAGATCGTTACTCTAGGCCAACAAGTTAGGGCCAGTTGCCTAGGTACCTACATCTAATGACAGTTGTTGGCCAGCGGTGGTGTTAAGTTTAAATTACGTATTAAGTATTTGCTATGATATGATAATGTATGACCAATGTAGTGATAGACGTATGTGTGATGCATGCCTGATCTTAGGCGCAGGCCAGACAGAAAAGGCGTCCCTCCCAAACATTTTATAAGAAGAGGCAGCGAGACACATTCGGCACGCCACGGCTTTAATGCTATTCGGGTCTATCTATCGCTATAAATTAGTACTGTTTGTGTGTCTTTATAGAAAATACCTAACGGTTGTCGATTGCGCGCTGCGGCGGCGTGGCCTTCTGTCTGGCAGACCCTCACTATCACAATGTTACTTGGTACTACCAACAAAGTTCTTTAGTCTCAGTAGATATGTTGTAGGTTTCTTGTGTTGCCAAGCGCGCCAACCTGACAATGTTTTTTTAAAAATAGTAATTTCATGAAATAATTTCATCCGTTTCGAGCGGGCCTGCCCAGATATCTCCTTTGCTGACTTTACAATCAGGGTCGCTACCTATCGTACCAATCGACTAGCCAAATCAATATAGTCTATGTGTTTGTTATACAGTTGGCGAAGAACGAGCAAACGTAGCCGCGTTGCTGGGGATCGTTGCCCTACTCCGACAGATGCCCATCATAGCTGTACCGAAAAAGAAAGTATGTAGGTTGTCAAGGGATGACAAGTGCCAAGGCAAGAAGGCAACCATTTTTTTTCTCTGTGTTAATACTTAGTTCTTTATTATATGATGTGTAATAATAAATCAAGTGTTTTATTTAATATTTAAAACCCCTCAACTGCTAACAGTATTAATCAAACCTCCAATGTTGTTAAACGGACAACTCTCTAAAAGAGCAAATTTCTTTTTAATGATATTTGCGAAATTATTGTTGTTGTCAGAAAATTTAAACAACAACAACTACACTGTTGTTTAAATTTTCTGACAAAAACAATAATTTCGCAAATATCATTAAAAAGAAATTTGCTCTTTTAGAGTTGTTCGTTTAACAACATTGGAGGAACATTGCTCCAGAGACAAAGCTCAGTCGTCAAAATGACAATAAAAGAGTTGTTAGATTGCCCACATTAAATAGTTGGATAGGCAAGGTTACATTGCTACAGAGACAACGCACAATTGTCAATGGGACAATATTAGAGTTTTCAGATTAACAACGTTTAAGAGAAGGTTTCGTTAAGTTATATTGCTACAGAGACAAAGCTCAGTCGTCAAAAGGACAAAATAAGAGTTGTTAGATTGCCCACATTAAATAGTTGGATAGGCAAGGTTACATTGCTACAGAGACAACGCACAATTGTCAATGGGACAATATTAAAGTTTTCAGATTAACAACGTTACGCTGTGACTTTTTGACAACGTTAAACATTGTTTGTAAACTATGTACTCCTGACCAAGTATAACGTTGTCGATGAATGTTGTTAATTCGGCAACAAAAATCTGACAATAAAAACGTTGTCTTATTGAATAAGTTATTTAAAGGGTTGTGTGTGGTTAATGTTTTCTTGTCTAATTGACAATAATTTTTTCTCAGTGTCGACCCGCGGTATGCATCGCCCAAGAGCTGTTTTTGAATGGGGCCATTCGCACCGCGGTGCGAATCGCCCAATAACTTTTCGAAATGGGTCGATTCGCATCGCAGTGGGGAATAAAACAGCTCTCTTATTTGATGGATGATTTTGATTTAATTAGGTCTCAAAGGCAGTATGTCAACACGTTGCCAGTAACCTTCGCCTCAGTTCTTTACTGCACCATTATTTTTAAACTCGCAACTGCAAAAACGCTGTTCTCTGTTTGTTTTCAAGTGGACATGTTAATTAGAACGCTTTTGAGGCACCTGTGCTTATTCCCATCATGGAAACGAACACGATATTTTAAATTAACGAGCTCTTCAGTTGTTTTTAGAGACCCGCGGTTGGAAGTGAAAATCGTCGAATTGTGGGCAGTTTTACATGATACCTATAATATTTGTGATGTTTTCATTACGTCTATTTTTAATAAAGATAGCATATTGTAAGAATCTGCCTTATTTACAGTTAGAGTTTAGATGTGAGATTTGGGAGAGGTTTAACGCAATATCCTTCAAATCAAATCAAATATCTTCAAATTGAGTTTTAGCTAAAATGTAAATTGACGGTTTTTATGAGAGAGAATAAAAAAATACATAGGAAGCGAAAACCAGTATCTATGAATTATCATCATAGCCGAGTTTCAGTTGTGGTGGCCATTCTTTATAAAAAAAGAAGTCATTAGTTTTCGTGTAGGTTAGCTAACAACACAAGATAAATAGAGGATTACGAAACCGTCACTTCACAGCGTAATCTCGCTTAACTAGTTTCTATAAACAGGAATAAAGCAAAGCTATCGTCCATGTTCTTTCTTGTTTTAGGATTAAATTGAAAAGAAGCTGCGAGCTCTGTAGATAAGTTTCAAACAGCTTTTTAACTCTTCTAAATAAGACTTTACTAGATTATTTAAGACGTATCTAAGTTCAACATAAACGTCTTTTTAGGACAATGTAACAGTCCGTTATTTAGGTACAAATTTCAGTTAAAAATTGTCATTTTAATAAATTTTATACAACATTAAAGCTTTTCCAATTCCATTTTAATTATTTGCTTGTCCAATAAATCTTTATCTATACTAATATTATAGAGAAAATATTTGATTGTTTGTTTGTATTGAATTTTGAAAATTATTTCACTATTGAAAAAGCTACACCACAGGATACTAAATAGTTACTACACTATCCCCGGGTGACATAGGGTACTTTTTATACCGGAAATATAGGGGAAAGGGGGGAATATTTAAAAAAAGAAATTATGCGTGGGTGAAACCACGGAGGCGGCCGCTATCTCTATATATAAAACTCAAAGGTGACTGACTGACTGACTGACTGACTGACATAGATATATAGGTATCAACGCACAGACCAAACCACTGGACGGATCGGGCTGAAATTTGGCATGCAGGTAGATGTTATGACGTAGGCATTCGCTAAGAAAGGATATCTCGATATTCCCACGGGAACGGGAACCACGCGGGTGAAACCGCGGGCGCCCGCTATATCAAATAAACAAACAAATAAATAATGAAATGTCATTATTTTTACTATATTTGTAATTTTGTATATTCCAATTCCTCGCTTAAGCACCAGGTGTTTTCCTTATTATATTATTTACACAACACAGAAACATAAATTACCTTCCATGAGAAAATATGAAGGGATTAGGCATGTTAACTCACCCGCTTGCCCAAGGCGTCCTGGTGAGTGAGAAGTAGTCCAGCTGACTAGGACTGTGGGTGCTACCGTTGGTCTACTTACAGACTCCTCCGCTATCAACCCTCGAAAAGTCGTCCTTCCCTGACGACCCCCAGACCATCAAGCCGTGGTACGCCTTAATGGCCCCCCCTTTCTCTCGTCTGTTTGTTGACCTTATTTCCCACAGGGATTTTCACCGCCATCTTCCATAAGGTTGCTCAACGTAACAGGATCTACCAGCGTGAAGGTGAGAGTGGAGTTGAAATGCAGAGGCTAGAGAGGTATTCTTGATGTACCCCTTATATTGCGCTTGACATCCCCTTAGATCCCATAGATTTAGTTCTTCTGTCGGACAATCCAGACGATCTACAGGCGATGATAGGGGAATTAAACAACGCATCTATACAATGTGGTTTGGAGATGAACCTAGACAAGACAAAAGTCATGTCCAGCTCAGGAGACTCGACAGCTAAAATCATGGTAAACCAGACCGAGATTGAAAGGGTGAGTAAATACGTATACCTGGGCCAGGAAATTGTAATGGGCAAGGATAACCAAACCAACGAAATTGGCAGGCGTATACGGCTGGGGTGGGCGGCATTTTCCAAACTGGACTTCGCATTTAAAATGAACATCACGGTATCCCAAAAAGCTCGCATATTTGACCAGTGTGTCCTTCCAGTCCTCACATACGGAGCAGAAACCTGGGTTTTTACAAAAGAAACACTGCATAGGCTTAGTGTAGCCCAGAGAGCGATGGAGAGACGGCTGGTAGGAATCTCACTGAGGGACAGAAAGACAAACGAATGGCTACGCCAACAAAGCCAGGTCACAGACATAACCAAACGAATGGCCAAACTTAAATGGGAGTGGGCTGGACATGTCGCCCGCAAACATGGCTCATGGTGCAAAAGGCTCGTTGAGTGGAGACCTTGGAGTGAAAAACGCCCCCGAGGACGACCTCAGATGCGCTGGTATGATGATCTAAAGAAGGTGGCCGGCTTTAAATGGATAGAAAGAGCACAGAACAGAGATGAGTGGCACAATTTGAAGGAGGCCTACATCCACGCGATAGAGATCGGCTGAAGAAGAAGAAGAAGAGAAGAAGAGAAAATATGACTACCATTTCAATTATGTTTGGGTGACTTGCCGGCACTTCTGTTCCATATAGACAATACACTGTGAAAATCTAATTAACTAAAATGTGGGGTGTCGCAAAATACCGAAAGTTTGCTTCTAGTTGGTGATGTTAACCACATGGCAGAAGGTGTAAGAGAAAATCAAGGATATAGAGATACTAGAATTAACTAAAATATTAATTAAACAGATTTGATTGATTCTGGGACGCAATCTTTTCGTTAATAATAAGTAAGTCGGATTACTTTTGCTCCTGAATATTGGCAGAAATAAAAAAAAATAAAAAAACTGAGATTTTAATATTTATAAGATAGATGACTATCTGGAAAAAGTAGCCAAAGTAAACCGACCTCACAGATACTTTTTCTCTTGAAATCGCAAAAATCTATAACTAATAAAATTAATCCAAATGGTGTTTAGTAATGTTATATCTTGTAAACATGTGGGCGATTGAAAAGGGTCCAACTCGGCCTATACAAATAAAGAAAAGTTTTGTAAGGCGCAAATAAATGGTTAAGTTTACTGCACTTTTTTCATAATTCATTTATTTTATTTATCGTAATAAGTACACACACAACACTCTGCAACTTTAAGACACCATCAATTCCAACTGCGTGGATAGGAGCGTGTCAAATAATAGTGAAGATGACAGGCTGACTCAAAAATTTATTGTTACTATTGTGACGGTAGATGAAACAATTAAAATATTCATTTGACGATTATCACCTCGGTAATTACGTGATCACGATTGCTGTAAAGCAGTCGAAACATCGGGTTTTTTTTGTAAAGAAACATAATACGTTATACCTAGTATAGGTAGATATTATAGTAATGCATGTATCACAAATTTTAAGTGGTTTAAATTAGTCTACAATTATAAATAAGTGTAATATAAATTATTGTGTCTGTGAGTATTCGGTCAGTGCTGTGACTGTGTTGTGTTTTGTGAGTGTTACTAATATAGAATCAGAGTTATGACATCTCGCGGTGTAAGGTGGTGTGTGTGACTAAGGGCCTGCGCTACGTCGGATGGGATTCATGCGACGATTGTAATCCATTGCGGGCTTAGTACAAAACATGCGCGATGGTATTCCTTACACGGCAGCAAGGGGTGCGTATCTACGCGCGGCTTCCTCCCGACATAGCGCAGGACAGGCGACATAGCGAGGGGGACGCTTGATCAGTGGACTCGGGTCACAAACCCACAAAGTCTGGCCATATCGCCCGGGCATCTGCGACGAAGAACACGTGACGCATCAGAGAAGCTTTCGGAGGCCATATTTGTTTTGCCGCCATCTACATTTCCTTAGTTGGAGTATCAGGACCCAATGGTAAGTGTCTATTTATTGTTTGAGTTTCTAAGAAGTGTAAAAGTAAGGCTTAATGTAACTGACACACATTACAAAAAACGAGTTTTTTGCCGTTTTTATAGATAATGGTACGGGACCCTTCTTCGTTCGTGAGCGAGTGTGACTCGCACTCGACCGGCTTAAATATTGTTGTGGATATTGATGATACATTTTTACTGCCTGATATTTTAATGTTTACTTTAAGTATGCGTTAGGATTCTGCCTTGATTATCTGGTGAAAATTTTATAGTCTAACGATAGTTCGTTAGTTTAGAAAAGCGGATGAGATCAATTACATGGCTAATGTTGCACCCTTTGATGAATTGCCTGTCAAAATAATAGACCGTAGTGGCTGCTTACCGTGAGGTAAGTCTCGAATTTTGCGGCAGCGGGAGCGGCGGCGCACGGTGGATCGTTTCATACAAGCTAGACGTTGGAAATTCATCATTTAATAACGCTATTTCTTATAGTCTTAATGATTTACAGATAACCAGGGACCTCAAAAACACTATTACTAATGACCTACCCTCGCTTCGTCATTATTAATCAGGGTAGAAATGTTTATAAGGTAGGTAACACGAAAAAATATTACATTTGCAATTTTTGCGTCTTTGCGTTGTAATCGATTTTTACGAGTTGTGTGTGTGTAAGCTTAAAAAAAACAATGGAGAATATTAATGAAGGTATGTATTGTTTATTTATTGTATTTGTAGATTTGTAATCCCTTTTCCAGTCCAGGAAAAAAAAATTGATTTTAACCCATTTCAACCTTTGAAAAAATCCGAACTCTGAACTTTAACAGAGAATCTAAACATGAGTATACCTTTGTAACCCTTCAAAACCTAGTTTATTTTAAAGCTCCAACCCTCTTCATTTAAAATCAGTTGTTGTTTGACTTCGCACGAGTTTGCATCATATTTTTTTTTCATGTTTTAGGACAGACAGTCTCGATTTCCCTAACGGATCTTTTTGAAGTTTGGAGTTCTGTTAACAGAACTGAGCGAAACGAAAAAATTCTGCAGTTTGTTATGTCTAAATCTTCTGTGACAAGACATGAAGACAACATTGAAAAACAGCTGAAGTCGAAAATAAAACTTTTTTTGATGAAAATTGAGAAAAAATGGAAGATAGCTGGATCCCGGAAAGAAAGGTGATTATGCATTACATTGTGTTACCTATTATTATGTCCTATTACATTGACATAAATATTACGTATATACTGCAATATAATATTATAAAGAGGAAAGTTTTGATTGTTTGTTTGTTTGTATTGAATAGGCTCCGAAACTACTGAACCGATTTGAATAATTCTTTTACTGTTGGAAAGCACACTATCCCCGCTGGACATAGGGTACTTTTAATCCCGGAAATGTGGGGGAAAAGGGGGGGATATTTGAAAAAAGAAATCATGCGCGGGTAACCGCAGGCGAAGGCTAGTTGCATATATTACATATTACATTTACTTGAAAATTCAGTATGTATTTTGTAGGTGTGACTTCACTTTTTTGGTTATTTATAACAAATTTGTATTTTCTTTTACCAGGTTTCTGCTCAAATATAAAGACTGGCTTGAAACAGAATATTTCAAGTTTGACTTTTTAGGATGCAACGGGTTTTCTTCTTCGGAAGACGAAAAAACAATATGCGCTACACCTGGAAGGCCGCAAATACAAAAATTAAAATAAATGCAAATAAAATAAATACAAATTGTAAATCACCCTATTTGTACACAAATGCTTTTATGGTTTTGACTACATATTTTTTACTTATATAATTTACGTTGACTTTTTTATTTAAATAAATATTATTTTCATTGAAATATTTTTTATTTCGTCTTATTACTCTAATGAGACATAATCAAAAGGAAGTCCTAATTAAATGAAAAATTGGACTATCTATCACTTATCTCACCTTTATTGTGTCGCATCATTACCTAATATGCCCTAATAGACTCATTTATTGTCAATGCGTATTGAAAATCGCTTTTAATGATATATTTTACATAATTAAGAAGAAAATCATTAAATACAAATACATAAATCAAAATTAGAATTTCCGACGTCTAGCTTGTATGAAACGATCCACTGTGCGGCGCACGCAGCGCACTGCGGTCACCGCTTGACGTGAGCCGTCAAGAGCGGTAAGATGTTGGCAAGCGGTGATTCACAGCTGTGCGCCTGCGTTTTCTGCCGCTCTCACTCCCGCCCCGCTGTGTTCGAGAACGAATCTATGGGATTCCATACAAAACATCACGCCGCTGCCGCTGCCGCCCCGCTGCCCGCGAAATTCGAGGACTTTGTGCTAAATGATATACATATACATTATATTACCGGTATATGAAGTGTTAATACGTTAATCTTATTACGAGTATAATATTATAATTAATTTATAATTAATAAGCTTAAGAGCAATAAGCTTAACTTATCTATCTGCTAGAGCCTTTTTCACTAAGTCCAAGTAATTTCCCAATATGTTGAATGTCAGTAATTTGTTACTTTTCGTCATAGATTATTTATCTGTCAATAAGCGCCTTAAGGTACACCTCTAAAAAACGTCGTTCTTAATTTCTCAACAAATGGGCAAATACCAATGTTCATAAGTTTAACTACGAAACTGACGTTGTCTCATACTTACATTCAACAAACCCACGATTATGTAAATCTTAATAATTTATAACCCCTAATCAACAAGCCTGCTTACACATTCCAGTAATAATAGTAATGTCAAGCTTTTACGATCAGCCAACTACGCAGGATATACAAGTTCACAAGTGAGTGCGCAAGCACAGGTGCACTCTCTATTCCCTCACTCTCATAACACGGTGGGACAGCAGTCTGACACGACCGAAGAGACATCAGGCGCAGGACCAACGGCTTAAGGTGCCTTCCGAAGCCCGGAATCATCATTCTTTCAGACATTCAGGTGATTCAGGCCTGTAATTAGTACTATTATTATATTCTGTGTCTGTAATGTCCTAACCAAACTTGAAACTTACACGAAGTGATGCTCCCCGTGGGATTCGTACCCTCGACTTTCGGGTATTATAGCCCAACGCTCTAACCACTGTACCACGGAGGCAGTTCCAGTAATAAGCAATAAACGGACCTACCTCTAGGAAGTACGACAAGGCACTTTGCTTAAAACAAATTACCGGCGTCGACTAGAAGGGTTCATCTATTTTTATTGTACCACCCTCTTAAACAAGTACAAAATCTGCAGGCGAGGTGAATACTAAATGTACCTACCAAAAGACGCGACACGCCCTTCGGTAATATTGCAGGGAAATTTGGACCAGGGATGTTACGGAGATCCGATTCCGATTCCGTTATGTCGGAACTTCCGATTATTATTACACTTTCGGATCTGATTTCGGTTCCGAAACTTTTAAATCGGAGGTTTTTATCGGAGGTCGAAGCATAACAAATAGCAACACTACTTTTGGAGTCAATGCATTTGATTTAATTTGTTGTTTAATTAGAAACATGTTAATTTTTTGATTGTCTGTGTTAATTTGTTCTTGTAATTAAAATAAAATAAAAAAACTGAATAATGTTTTATTTGTCCTTCAATAAAACTTGCCACTACTTATGCCTCTGCATCCGACTCCGATTCCGATTCCGGCTCCGAATCCGATAAATCAAATTTAAAAACTCCGATTCCGATAAATTTACCTCCGTTACATCCCTGATTTGGACCACTCCGTTTTAGTATAATTGAATTGGGTGTTTATGGATCGAGTAATTTTGCTTCGCTTACCGCTTTTGAATTTTTGTGGATGTTTAATGAAGTCGTTTTGAGAGGTTTTGTAATCATTATAAATAACACAAATTAACGTTTTAAAACAGTTCTTGAATTTAGGAGGGTTTATTTTGCCGTGAAAATATGGGTGAGTACTCGATTCGCCCGAAATTAATTCGATAATAATAACAAAACTACAAACAATCATAATTTTTCGGCATTGTTTGGATACTAATGACTGGTATTATCTAATGCTCTGTTGTACTCTGCTTAATATATTTTTATTGTATGTTTATCTGAAACATTACATTTTTTTATTTTATCTTTAGCTAAACTTTTTTTTATCTTCGCCCGTATGGAATGTCTTTTCCTACAGTCTAGCCTATGTTTTGAAAACTGAGGGAGTTTAGTAGGTTCAATAGTGGTTCAATGGATTCGGCATAAAGGTGTAGCAAATAGTTTAATTTCCAGATCAAATCGCGATAAAACATTACCACATTTTATATAAATCCCGACGTTTCCACAATATTATAATTCCTTGAAATTTTTTACCTTTTATTTATTTCCCTTTACTATTAAGAATGTTGTTATATGGATTTTGGATATTTATTTGGATTTGGCTGACTAGGCTAATATAGATCGGAAATGTACTTTAGAAGTTTCTGACAAGCCTGAAGTATTTTTACTACCAAACCCAAGCCGAAAATTAAAGTGACTACCCTCTGTATTTTCACGAGAGAGAAAACATTGTTCCAAAAAGGCTGTAATAATACATTTAGAACTCACTAAGCGCAAATGTCATAAAAGCCTTCGCCGCGGCTGTGTCATCGGTGAGAGTCATTTTGGTTCTTTAAGAACTTTTTCAACGCTGTACGATACTAGCGCCGCAAGGCTTTGAACGGTGTGATAAGGAAACACTTGACTGACATATTCTTGTATGAAAGTTAGTTCACGAAGCCTTTGACAGATGACAGATCAACGGCGAGTTATTTGAGCTTAGAGAATACCAATTTATAAAGCCGTGAAAACATCGAACGATGTTAAGGCTGACACACCCGTGATCTCAGCCGTGAGCGCATCGAACGAGTGTCGCTTAGTGAATTGCATAGCTGATCTAATTTTAATTGTACATATACTGAAAAAGTATTTTATTTCAGTTTAGTGGTGAATTATTAGAAAATTGCTTTTTAATGCAAACCGATAGTTTTCGGCTATTTTTATGTACGTCTATGATTCTAATTCAATACTCTCCTGTGGTCTCCTGGCAAGAGCGGTACGATGCAGCCATAGAGATCTAAAGTTTAGTTTCTTTTATCTGTGGATGCAGCTGTCAAGCGGTAATCGCAGTGCGCCTGCGTGCGCTTCCGCTCCCGCTCCCACTGTGTTCGGCGCACAAGAAGCATCGGGCGGAGGTGAGTGAGGCGCAGCGCGGGCGTGGCGCCGTTTAAATGATATCTCATACAAAATATATAGAAGCGCCTCGCCCGCGCTTCGCCCGCGCTTCGCCCGCGCTTCTACGCCTCTTGTATTTGTCCTGCGCCTTCGAGGACGGGTCTATGGGATTCCAAAAAAAAACATCTTTCCGCTTCCGAACCCGCCCCGCTTCCGCGAAATTCGAGGCCGACGCCTTACTGCTTCGTTCTTCAGTAGGAGGATCGAGTAGAAACAAACGTTTTAGGAGAGCATCAAAAGTTCTAGGAGAGTGCATCCGGCTCATGAAAAATAAGTAAATAAATAAGACACTGTGTAAAAAAAAAGTTATTTAAGGAATTACAATAATTCGAAATTACTCTACTAAAAAGAACGATGCTCATAAACTAGATGATGTATTCAATAATAACATTTATTTTGAGAAACTAAAAAAGGAAATATTTTAATTTCATGTCTTTTTCAGTATTAACGTATCGTAATTTATGCATAAAATATTGCCATTTTTGGCTAAAAGCACTGACTTGAAGTAAAACAATCCGTAAAAGAAAGATGACCCTAAAAAAGACTGGGATAATTTTGTAAGCTTCAGAACCATGTGGTAAAATCCCTGAAAAAATAAAAAAATAAACCTTAAAACAGATGGAAATCGAGCCCACGACTTGAGTGGACGAAAACTGTTCTATGGAGGTAAAATAACTTAGCTAACTCCTTGACTAAATTCCAGTCCAATTCAAGAGCGAGTCCAGATGTTTTCAAAACATCTAGAAACACATTGAAATAAACATAGAAACATTTAAAACAAATTTAATTAGGTCCAGCACCTAAGAAGGAGTCTTTTCAATCACTGGGTAATAAACACACGTGCCGAAGGATAATCTTCATAAAATACTTATAATTTTGTTAGATTTTCTTTATTTTGTAACTGTAGTGAGTTATTCCTGAAGTTTCTTATTTGATAGTGCTGATATAAACATTTTAGGAGGTGAGCGACAAACCTTGATCATCATTTTCAACGTTGGCATAGAGGTAAATGCGGACATAAAAATATAATTGGCGGGGGCACTGCCCCCAGATATTAAGGCGCGCCAAACTTAAACAGTTCTTATCTTGGGACTTAATATCAAATTATAAAAAGCTACACTATCCCCGGTGAACATAGGATACTTTTGATCCCGGAAATGTGGGGGGAAGGGGGGATATTTGAAAAAATAAATTACGCGCGGGTAAAACCGCGGGCGGAAGGCTAGTACTATGTAATTTAACCACTCAACGCCGAACCGGCACTCGGGTGCCGCATAACAATAGATTTTCTATTGTGTCTAGTAATCCGGGGCTAGAAGGATTAAAGAGGAAAGATTTGTTTGTTTGTTTGTATTAGCTAGTTTGTTTGTATTATTGTATTTTGACTAGCCATTTGGTGTAACGGTCGAGAAGTCTGCTATTACACCAGAGGTCGCGGATTCGATCCCCGCACGGTACAAACATTTGGGTGCATGAACATATTGAACATGTCTCTTTGTATCGGTCTGTCTACTATGTATTGTAGTTACAAAAAAAAAGTATATAAGTAATGTTTATCTATAGCACAAGCTGATGCTTAGTTTGGGAATAGATGGCGCTGTGTGAATAATGTCCAGAGATATTTATTTATTTATTATTTATTTATATTGAATAGGCTCCGAAACTACTGAACCGATTTGAAAAATTATTTCACTGGGTATGATAGGGTACTTTTGATCCCGGAAATGTGGGGGAAGAGGGGGATAATTAACAAAAGAAATTGCGCGCGGGTGAAACCGCGAGCGGAAGGCTAGCACTAATACATTTATAGAGGAAAGATTTGTTTGTTTGTATTAAATAGGCTCCAAAACTACTGAACCGATTTGAATAATTATTTACTGTTGGAAAGCAACAGTATTCCCGAGTGACATAGGGTACTTTTGATCCCGGAAATGTGGGGGAAGGGGGGATAATTGACAAAAGAAATTGCGCGCGGGTGAAACCGCGGGCGAAAGGCTAGTTTCATAGATAAAAATGATGCTGTCTTCTTTTTTTGAACATTTACAGAAGATACCTACAGCATTTAATTTATGTGACAGATAAATTAAAACAAACTCGTCTGTAAGTGGTAAAACTGGCTCTGAATCTAAGAAATTGCAAACCTTTTTGACCAAACAATTGGAACCGGTTGAAAATTGGGATTTGAATATACCCCCCAATGCGAAATGCTGGCACGGATGTGGGATCTTGTAAGCCCACAACGAGACATTTCTTTCTTCTTTTTCTTGGTAAACGTTTATTTTCATCTAAAATATATAAAAATAATTAAAGTTATTTCATTTCATTTTCATGAATAAGTTACAAAAAGATTGCCGAGGTTTTTTTTAATTTCATGCGTAACAGATAGATCGTTCGTTTACGAGCGAAAAAGCAAACGACAGAATTCTGAAAGTTGGGACTAAAGAGTTATATTGAAAACATATTATTAAATAATTAACATTTAATAAATAAAAGCTTAGTTTTTTTCGGGTCGGGTTTAAAGTATACTTTATTCAGTGAAGTCCTTTTAACAGGGCTTCCTGGTAAATAATATGAGAAATTAGTAAGTATATACTTTCACTCACCTCGCTAAGAATGGTATTTTTTATAAAAGTAAAATTAATATGTGCTACTGCAGCATCGTTGTCATGCACCAGTTCAGTAGATATAGTTGTCAAATTGACCGATTTTGGACCTTTGCATACTTGGAGATTAGTGTACACCGGTGTAAATGGGCCCTAAAAATAAAAATAAAAACTTGTTATAATAAAACCGTAATTATAAATCAACAGTTTCACATACATTTTATATGTACATATTGTACATTGATGCGCGTGGTTGAGTATGGCCCACACTATCTCACAATTGAGATCAGGCCTTTGTCCCAGCAGTGGGCACGTATATATATAGGCTGATGATGATTACGCTTTCCCTTCAAATTACAGGGTCGGCAACGCGCGAGTATTGTCGGAAACTCTAATTAATTCGTTTTAGTGAAAATAGGCCTCAAAAATCTTCTTAATATTATTTATTTTCTGGTGCCTTCCTGTAAAGTTCAAGAATGAACATTCTGAGTCATAATAACATGAGAGACTAAGCTTTTTACTTTGAAATCAGATCATGCATGTGAAACTTTCCGGTATTTTATGTATTCGATCATTGTTTTTAGTATCTAATGGTTTTACTTACGAAGTTCTTGCTGTTCTTTTGCATTATCGGAAAACCATCACCAAGGATGACAGGTATATTAACTAAAAAAAGTAAACTAATAACAAAAATGCAAATGTCCACCGGCATTTCTCGTTCTTGTTCGAATACTAATGATTCATTTTATTCATTTCCTATTGTATTCCGCCAAATGTATTTTTGATTGTCTGTTCATTAAAAATTACGACATATTTTTGAACCTCAAAGAACCCATAAAAACTGTTTTTATTTAAAAATGTAAATTAAGTTCATAATACGAAACAAAATAGAAACAGTTAATTATATACCAAATTACTGTCATTGCATCTAATTTTGTTGTTAACTTTAAGTATTCGCTTACTACAAATAGTGCAACAATAAATAACAGATAGCGCTGAATAAAAGCCATTGTATATTTTAGAAATCAGGCTGCCATAATCAAGTGGTTGCCACTTACTTCTGCGAAACAGTAATTAGGGGGGCGATGGCGCTAAATAATCTCAACCAAACTTGCGTTGCAACCGTCGCCACATTCTCCCTCTCCACAACCGTAGGAACTTAGCTGATGTAGCGTGCCTATTCAAAATCGCGAATGGATCGGTCGACTGTCCAGAACTCCTTGCTAAATTATCACTACGTGTGCCAGCGAAACCCCTGAGGAAAATGCGTATAAGCCCAGGCTAGTGAGTTCTGTGGTCGTGTGTGAAGTACAGAACTAAAGACCTTTGTCCCCTTACCCACTAGAATTCCGTCGGTTTCCCCACCGCCCTTAAAAGGACATGTAGGTCCCTGCCTTCATCATCATCATCCCAGCGTATTCCCGATTGCATCCAGTATGGAGCTCAGGGTCCGCTTCGACTATGATCCTAGATTTGACAAGTCTGGTTATTACAATGGAGCGATTGCCATCTGACCTCCGGAACCCTACAAGGGAAACCAGACCTACTTGGAACATAGTCGGGACCAACGGCTTAACGTGCCTTCCGAAGCACGGAATCATCACTCTTTTCAGACATTCAGGTTATTCAAGCCTGCAATGTCCTAACCAAACTGGAAACAATCACACAAAGTGATGTTCCCCGCGGGATTCGAACCCACGACCTCCGGGTTTTAGAGCCCAACGCTCTAACCACTGTACCACGGAGGCAGCATGTAGGTCCCTGCCTTGTGATTATAAACTGGTTGGTTCTACTGATCTCTCATGAGTCCTGTTAGGTGTCAGATCGATCTGTGAGAGAAAATAGGGCGTATATCTGTGAATTCACTTTTGTACTATGTAGTTGTCTAATCGTATTGATCTGTCAACTTTCAAAAAACCATGAGAGGGGGCCAAATGCTGTGTCGTGCTGGATATAACTATGTGATGAAATAAAAACTAGTAACTATAATAAAAACTCTAAAAAGTAAAAATAAAGTAAAAATACACCAAAAACATAAATGCAAAAAAGGAGAGCCAAGTTCAATACAAAATTATGCTTGGCTGTGGGCTTCGCCGCAAAAAGAATGGTTATGTAACGCACCATAACTTCATAAGTCAAAAAGCTGACAAGCTTCTTCTGAGAAATTTAACAACGTTATTCCAGTCTGACGGACTTGAATATAAACAAAATCTTCAGCTTTATCTTTGGTTTTCCGAATAAAGGCGGCCAAGTTTCGTTTTAATTAAAAATCGCACAACTCCAGTGGACAAAGTAAAGATAATAAAATTGCTAGTTGGCTAGCTCTACTTAGTCTTTTTGTTCAAGCCTTTGTACATTGTGAGGCACATTCTATTATGGTTTTACTTGAGTTTTGATAATATTATATTATATTTCTTTAGCTCGACGTTCAGAGGAGGCCACTCAGGCCAATATTGATTAATTGTCCATCAATGGAATACGCAACGTTACCATTCACCATCAAGTTACCGGTGTCCGGGTGGTGTCGGTTAGCTGTAGACATAAAAAATCATACAAATAGTTATATTTATTTTTAGCTATAAATAAAAGTTTTTGCTAGCGTAGCGGTCAAGCGAAGTCGAGTGAGTGCTTGATCGATGGGACGACTGGTGGCGGTTGAGCCCGAAGGTGTTGAGATGGTGGCGCCGCGTGACGTCTTTAAGTTACAACGGCAACAACACCCCTAGTTTCCCCTTCTGGATTGGGACGAGATGGTTCCAGCATTGTGGCTGTTTACCAGCCCTGGCATACCCTACCACAAAGGGTCCGGAAAATGAAACCTAATAAAGGTGCAGAGAATAGCAGAATTCTATTAAAAAGATCCCTCTGACTAGCCTACACTTAAGTATGAAAGAGTGCAATATCATAAATGTCATCTATCATAGTGCTCTGCGGGATAAAGTTTTCAAATCTGTGAAATATGTTACTGCGGAGACGGTGTCGGAGAACTTTTGAATTTACCTACGTACTCTCAACGCTTTTGGTCAGTGGAAAATGGACGAGATATTTATGCGGCTGAGTTACTCATAAAACATTGAAAATGCACTTAAAATAGATTAAAAATATGTTTTGTAACTACATAATTTATTTTTACAAAACTTAAATACTACCACTCACACACAGAATGCATTTATGCACATGACATGTAAAGAGTCCCAGTACGCACTAAACGGCTCCGGTCTTCCCTTCACATCCGAGTCAGTGCCCGCCTTTAGGCGGTTGGCAGGCCTTCTTGCCATTGAACCACAAGTCCACGCGTACAATGATGGTATTAGTCTTAAAAGCAATATTTATTCACCCAATTATGAAGTTCTACCGAGCAAATACGAACATTCAACACTTTATCCAGGCGAAAACATCTTAAGTTTTAGTTCGGGGGAACCGAAGAAAAGTAAAATCTCGTATTTTCGACGTGAGTTTGTTTGTCTCGGTCCCCATAGGATGTTCCCGTTGAAACTTATCGAGTTAAACTTATTTGATAAGCTTGCCTCCAGGCGCTCTTGCAGTATGGAAAATATTGTAGACAAGTTTTGTATCATGCTGCTTTTGTATTTGGGAAAAGAAACGAAATTTCAATTATGAAGAGGTAATATTGATGCATATGAGTCGGTAAACGAACACGAAAGATTATACTGTTAATAATGTCTATTATTATGCATCTTAGTTAGGAGACATTATTATTTTCATCATCTTCTAAATATTATTAAATGTAGAAAATTAACACGTAAAATATTCAATTTAACCTTGACCTGTCAGTCAGAAAAAACACTTTGAAGTGAAGATTTTGAGCCAGAAACTTTATCCAACTGAACCTTATCGAGAAGCCCCGAAAATGACGAAGCACTAACAGGATTGAAGGCCTGTTTATCAAATTCGAGACAGCACTTCGCGAAGTGATAAGATGTCGAGGCGATCTAAATGTTTTTGTAAATCAACAGGAACAGTGAGCCGGGTACTTTCGAGATTTGTTTGTCGAGTTCAGGCAAAAGTTTGACTCACGGCGCGGTTTAAAATCGCGCCAGTAGCGGTTGCGATCTCGCAGCCTCTGTATAATATTGAAGTTTTCACGACGCTATTTTCACCCGCAGCGCGCGCGTTTGTTTACGATTTTTCGTGCAGAATCGTAGGTACTTTGAGATGTTAATCAAAAAAGCTTTTGCCTCCAAATTTTAGACTAGAAACTTTATCCAACGTAACAGAATTGTAGGTCCATTTATCTATTCTAAAAGCAGCCCTTCGCGAAGTGATAAGATGAAGGCGCTCTCAATGTTTTTGTAAATCAGCGGCAACAGTGAGCCGGGTACTTATAAGTTTCTCGTCGTGTTCGGTTTCGATCACGGAAACTTTGGGCGCAGGTGAAGCGAAAAGATCCTGCATTGTCAGGGGAGATTTTACCTATTCATCAATATAAACTTATTTGTTAATGAAAAGATAAATTATTTGTTCTGCAACTTTGTATCTCTATAAAAAATTCGACAGAGGAAAATGCTTCCTACAGTGGTGCATAACTTATTTATTAATGAAAAGATAAATTATTTGCTCTGCAACTTTGTGTCTCTATAAAAAAACGACGGAGGAAAATGCTTCCTGCACCACAGTCGCTGGCTGACCTGCGGCAGTGTGTGAGACATAAATAATTTTGACAAAAAAAAAACGACAAAAAATTCAAAATAAAATATTTTATTTATTTATTTCACAGTAAAAAAGGGCTTACAATTGTCAGTAGGTATCCTTAAAATATGAGTAAACAATGCACTGAAAGGTAAAAAATACTTACGGCCAATTTCACCAGTAACAAATGATTTAGACATTTATCTGTTAGATAATAATGTTCATGATGTTCATTTAAAAAAAAGGCATCAATGTTATCTGTCACATAAATTACCACAAACTAATTGGTTAGTGGTGTAATTATTAAGTTTTCGATTATACCTACAATTATTGTAATTTTAAGAGTGTTCGCCATTCATACACCGATTGCTTTTGTAGCAATGCTTCTTACCTGAATTGGCTACAACCTTAACGTTTAACCGGCGTGGCAACCATTATACTGGTATCATACTATCTATTGGGCCATTAAGGTATTAGTACGATAACATTATAACGAATATTGACATCTCGACTGGCTCCATAGCGCATTTGATAATGGCCGGATGAGTTCATTATTCAATGGCATGTAACATTCTATCAATAAATGTTAGACAGCTTCAGATACATTGATCTGACCCCCAAGTAAGAAACGGGAGGGGATATTTAAAAAAAGAAATTCAGCGCGGATGAAACCGCGGGCGGAAGGCCAGTTTGTTATATTTTTATTTCCTTACATTTATTTCCGTTTAATTTTTATCATATTTTTTTTAATCCCAACCGTGCAAAGCAAGCATAGGCAGCTACCTAAGCTGGCCTTTCCTACAAAATAGCTACTTTAACGTTAAAAAATAATAAAGTAGTATTACTCATGCACTCCAGCTAACACAAAATGTTGTATACAAACCTCTGCCCCTCTTCAAACAAGTAACTTTTAAACTTACTAATCC
The DNA here is from genome assembly GCA_949319885.1 of Mecyna flavalis. Taxonomy (NCBI): domain Eukaryota; kingdom Metazoa; phylum Arthropoda; class Insecta; order Lepidoptera; family Crambidae; genus Mecyna; species Mecyna flavalis. Next base: position 14,218,351 of record OX439407.1, on the reverse strand, counting down.
ATTTATCGAAATCAACACCTTATTCCAACAAAACAAACTTCCCCCAAACTTTGCACCCACCTTTTAATTACATCCCCCGGAACTGTTATATCGCGAAAACAGTCCTTATCAAATCCGATCACGTAATACGAACGTATTTAAAACAAGTGCCGTTCCACAGCCCAATCTTCGCCCCCTATAAAGGTGGAGAGCCACTTAGACGTACTAACTTGATGTACCTAAGTTTTATTAGAATTCTTAGCAGGCCAATAAGCTCACACTTGACTTGCGAGGGGAACAGAAAAGGGAGAAAAAGTCGGCAGATTGATCAAGTGGAAAATTACTTGAAGGGAACACCGTTATACGGGTAACACATGGTTGTTGTGTTTGATGAGCGAGCGAGAGAGCGAGCTTTTGGTGAATTTGTAGTACTTATTTTGGTGGCAGAAAGGCACGTATTACCCAGAGATAAGTCTATCACACGGCCACGGCCGGCACCCCGGCACGACGAGACGAGCCTTCGCTAGGCTGCGGCTAAACGTAATATGCGTTATTTTCCGTAAAAAAAAAAGAAAGCTGACACCGTTTTGGTTATCATTGGAAACCGGGCAATTAATTGGGTAGTGGAGACGTACCTATATGTTAAACCCTGACTGACACTTACGGCCGCAGGATCCGCTAGCATTCGATATGGTGCTCAAAAGCATTCTCCTCCAAAAAAAAAAGCCACTTGACACTAATATTAAACCGGTACGCTGATAGAAATAAGTGTTACCTGTGATCCTAATCTGTCAAATTCTTAACACATTGAACGCCATGGGGGTCACCGGTGACCCCCAAACAATTAATTTTATATGGGGCTTGGATCTTTGGCAGTCAATGATTTAAGCATTAGAACTTACGGTAGGTAGTATGAAGACTTTTTTGTTAGCATAGTTTATTTATAATAATTTATCAATGAAATATACATGATAATTTTCTTCCCAACAATTAATAAATAAGCCTACAACATTGAAGAGATAATGAAAATGTTTACCAACCCACAAAACTGTGTGTCACGTATCAATGTCTTATGGGTAAGTATCGTTACACAAACCGTTTTTTTAGCTCATTCGATTATTGCAGCTGTTCACGAAGCGGAAAATATGTTCTCGATAACATAATTGTTATCTTATTGAATCGAGAAATAAATTGTCAACGTTCAACCGAGCACTGAATGACAATATTATTTAACGTAAATTCTTGGCCCGTAGGGTCTAATTCGATAAATCCGAGCTGATATCGTAAAATACGTTTTGGAGCGTGCGCGCCGAATATTCCTGAATGATTTTTCTTTTACGATAAAGCTTGATTCCATTTACTTGCCCGTTTGCAGTTCTGATATTATTAAGTGTGCGCACACACTCTTGTGCACTATAATAGAATCCTTTTTTTTTCGGAGGAGAATGCGTTTATGCACCATAACCGCAGGCTAGCTAGACCCGCGGCCGTGTGTGGGACTCGAGACTTAAGCTTCCACTACCCACTAAACTCCCCCGGTTTCCCCTTCACACCCGATTGGGACGAGTCGGTGCCAGCCTTGTGGCTATTGACCAGCCCACTAGAATAAATCCTGCGTTGTTGGCTGATCGTAAAATTGGCCGCCGTAGCCGAAACCTCGTCTAGGAGGACATTATTACTATTATTAAATCTCTCCTACGGGATATCACGCCGGTCCTTTTGGAAGGCGTAGTAGGGATACAGATCCAACACGAAGAGGCTCCTTTGAGATACGATATTGTAGATGTTGTGGGATACGTACACTTGACTGTCACTATCTCTGCCTATACCATGGAAAAGATACAGCCAAAGACAGCGCCAGCTAAGTGCAGGGACTATTGCAAAGAGAAGGAAAACTAATTGGGGTCTATGGTATGGACTGGTTGCTGGGCTATTGATTATTATTAAGTAGCTGTAGTGTGCACACGACCTCAGGTTTTTATACACGAGTGGCTTAGCCACTGTTCCACGGAGGCGGTAGTTAACCAGATCGACACAAAATGCTCGGATAAAGACAAATTCAATGCTTTTACAAATGTTAATGGTTGACCGTAATCATAGAATGACAAGTACCCCAATTCGACTCCTTTTTCATAAAAAATCTAAAACATACATATAAAGAGAAATATTTTCTCCCCCCTTCCCTTTCCCTTTTAAATTAACTTTCGCAGTGAAACTATTTCTTAAAAATGAATTGGTGATAAATTTTAACAGCTATCATTAGCGTTTTAGCAACACAGAGCAATGTTGACACCGAATGTGACCAAGATTTTAATTAATTCAGTTCGGTTTAAACGAAACACAAATTAATTTTGTATCGAGTTCTGATTGCGAACTGACCGCAGCGGTTTAATTGCAATAATTCAAAATAATACCCTATTGTGACCGCAACAAGCACTATTACAGCACTGATAGGGAATCGTGTTAGTGTATCATTGTTGTGGGAAAGTCTTTTGTAGAAATAAAAAAAAAATATTTAACCATGAATTAATTCAAGTCTTTCATATTAAGTATGCTGGCCTGAATAAAATTGATTTATGGTGATATTGCAAGAAAGACTGCCGTTGTGTTGTGGCAGAAAGGTACTCGAGTGGTGGACAAGTACCAAGCGACACAGCCGTCAAGTACTGCTACAGGCCTAGCTAACCTGAGCCTATAGTGCCTAAACACATTCATCACCGAAAAAAACACAAATAAGAAACACTGTACATTGTAAAGATTTTTTTTTTATTTATCGCTATTTGATACGACTATTTATAGAACGAAAAAAAAGGTTTGGAAGAAGTAATTGAAAAGGTGATGGCTAAACGGCTGCCTAGAACATGTATAAATATATCTTACTTGTTCGTAACATTAAAATAATAATTAATAATTAATCACATGTTTATTTTTCTTCTAGAACTTTAGCAAAATAAATTATTATTTAAAAGTTATTCATATAACATCCGGTGACCTTTGACTGTTCGGCGCGCGTACAAATGTCATATTATGTCGATTATACTCGATTTCGTTTGAACTGGCCGGGAAAAAATGTCGATATCTTTGAAATGCAACATTGTTTAATCTATTCAAATAAATTAATGTCAACTTACGTTAAATGATAAAATAATGATCATATATAAAAACATCATCAAACAAGTATTTTTTTATTCAGTCGTCTTTGGGCTGATTTCTTCAAAATCTAATATTAATACTCGGATATGTACCTATACTGCAGCATAATAACGACGGAATACAAAATGCCATTAATCTATGCTCTTTAGAAATTCGATTATGAAATCTTATTTTTAGTCGTATTATTCTTTATTGATCAGTTAAAACTTATCTGATGATTGAAAAATCAGCTCTTATTTAATTAGCGATTCTACTGCAGCACTATTTACGTAACAATTCATCTCTACCTCTATATAATAGCCAAATGTCTTATAAAGGGTTTTTAACTCTTATTATGACGATTGTGTTTAGTCCGGCTCGTCGGCATGACTGGCGCGCTCATGTGAGGAAAATCTATGTAGCTGTTTAGCTGTCATTTGAACAACAGGTCCAAATTATCTCATAATTGTACTCCGTGCACAAACGCCTGTCAAAAGTTCTAAGCAAAAATCTATTGTAGATGTTTTGCTTAGCTAATGGCGTAGGAATTTTAATGAATATATTTATCAATATTATTACAAAATGAAAAGTTCCTGAAACTTTTTTCACGCTATAGACTAACATTTAGCCTCCCAGTATTGCATACAACTAGGTAAAGTATTTATACATTGCCTAGGCAGTTGCCCTAACTGTATTTAGCCAACTCCTTTACTCCATTTTCAATATCGTATGGTATACAAAGAAGTGTATATTGTAAATGTGCTTGATGTTAATATTATAATAGAAACCGAATGACTGAGTTTTATAAAAATTTAAAAATAATATCATAGTCGTTGTAGTTCAAATTCGATTACAGGGATAGAAATGTACATAGGAGATACAAAGTTCATCGGGTCAGCTAATAGATAGGTAAATAATTATAAAAGAAACGAAAGATAAGGAATTAGTTATGAATAACAAAAAGATGAAACGAGTTTTTGTTATTTATATTGAAATTATCGAAAACGTGGACATTGGACAGAGATCCAAACAAACCTTATTATGCCTAACTAAACAGTATAAAATATAAATACATACATATATTATAATTTACAAAAGTGTTTCCAAACAATTTATATTGATAATAAATCTATTGTGGAAATAGGATTATTTAGGATGGCAATATATCTGTCGGCGTACTAGGGGCCATAAAGTAGATATGTTTGATTAAAGGTTGGATTTGGGCACGTGAAACATGGAACATTTTATGCGATAACGTGAATAACAGCCAATTTAGGTATCCAACATTCCTGAAATCAATAACTACGGAGTAAGGCATTAAAAACACGCAGCCTGAAACAACTCAGCCACAACTCTTATTTAGGGTGGAAGCCAGTTAAAATCTGCAATTCTTTTTTTATGTCAGAGGCGGCAAACGAGCCAGCGTGTCGCCTGATGGTAAGCAATCACCGCCGCCCATGGACATCTGCAACACCAGAGGGATCGCTGATGCGTTGCCGGCCCGGGTGAGGGCCTCCGGCAAACTCATAAACTAGACGAAACACAATAGTAGTCACTATTATTTCATGCTGGTATTATGTGAGAGGGTGGTACTTCCCCGGACGAGCCGGCCAATTCCTACTGTAAATCAGCATGGCTACCACTACTAAATATAAGTCTTCGGTTTAGTTGGTTGGGATTGGAAGGACAGAATCAAAGCTATTGTATGTTTAGCTCATAATCTCCAAGGCTGTTTCCAAACTATTTCCAATATCTAATAGATTTGCCGAAGACTTATAATGAAACAGCAATAAAAATAAGACCATCCAAGTAGTGAATGAATACTTAATTGAAACTAAACTCAACTGAATTCTCCACTACTTTAGCATGAGGAGGTGAAAAGAAAAACTATTCAGCAGTTTAACTCCTTAAAGTTTGAAACTAGCACAGTATATCGGGTAAGTAGCTCGAGTTAGAAACTTTGACACATTGAAAGTTGTGGGATCACCTTCGAAATATATTTTTCATATTAAATGATAGATTTTGCAAGTTTGAGAGCATTGACGAGGGTGTGATGGGTTCGGTTACCGCGCGTTGTTTGTGTACTCATTTAGCTACTCCTATATGGTTTTGGCTTACGTAGACTTTTTTCTTTTTTAGTTTGTGAATTGTATAGTTTAACTAGCGGCCGCTTCCGCGGTATCACCTGTACGTAATGTTCTTTTTTAAAAAATGTCCCCCCTTCCTAAAAGGGGGGATATTTAAAAAAAGTACCCTATGTACCCGGAGATAGTGTAGCTTTCCAACAGTGAAAGAATTTTTAGTTTCGAAACCTATTAAATACAAACAAATCTTTTCTCTTTTTAATATTAGTTTATAGACAAATGCTGATTTCAATGGCGCCAGGCGTGCCGCAATGCACTGCGCTATCGTGCATTTCGATTAGGTGATGGATGTATGACGTCTATTTATATCCCACCAAAAACATAAATGTAAAAAAGGAGAGCCAAGTTCAATACAAAAATTATGTTTGGCTGTGGGCTTCGCCGCAAAAAGAATGGAGATCTAAATGAGTGCCAAGTTCTATGATCTTAAAGTAGGTAAGATTTGACTTGGCCAGTTTTTATTACATAAGTCATTTTATAAAGTTATTCAACATATATAATTATATATATTTTAATTCTGATAAAAACTGGCCAAGTCAAATCTTACCTACTTTAAGATCATAGAACTTGGCACTCATTTAGATCTCCATTCTTTTTGCGGCGAAGCCCACAGCCAAACATAATTTTTGTATTGAACTTGGCTCTCCTTTTTTACATTTATGTTTTTGGTGGGATATCATTACATTTTGTAAAGAAAACTAGGCAGGTATTGAGATTTAATGTGGTGCCGCGCGCCGCCGAAGACACCGTCACGTTGGCCGGTTGTTTAGCGCGCGTTTAGGACTGACTGACTTATAGTAGCAAAACCTAACTTACTTCCAAATGATCTAGAACGATGAAATTTGGAATCCAGCTTGGTAATTGTGTGTAAACGTAGGAAAAAAACTAAAAATAGAAAAAAGTTAAAAAAATAGGGGGAGGGGTGGTTTCCCCCCCTAACTTTTAACTTTTTTTCTATTTTCAGATTTTTTCCTACGGTAACACACAATTACCAAGCTGGATTCCAAATTTCATTCTTCTAGGTCATCTGGAAGTACGTTAGGTTTTGCTACCCTAACCATTAGCAAAACCTAACCTCCTTTCAGATGACCTAGAAAGATGAAATTTGGAATCCAGATCGAAAATTATGTGTAACCGTAAGAAAAAATCGGAAAATGAAAAAAGTAAAAACAATGGGGGAAGGGGGTGGGGATTCCCCCCCTAATTTTAAACTTTTTTCTATTTTCAGATTTTTTCCTACGGTTACACACAATTACCAAGCTGGATTCCAAATTTCATCCTTCTAGGTCATCTGGAAGTACGTTAGGTTTTGCTACTATAAGTCAGTGAGTCAATACTAATTTTTACGACTTTTTGACCTTCATATCTTTTTAACCGTTTGAGCTAGCTTTATGAAATTTGGGCTTCTAGGTGTCCTTATGGATCTTATTAAACTCACTTAGTTTCATGTGTTTACGTTAAATAGGTTTTAAGTTATAGAAGGGTCAAAAGTGACACCAAATGGTTCGTGTAAATATACACTTGGCGCTGGCTAGCCCGTTCCTTTGCTTTTTGCTTGAACTTGGCTTGACACGCTGGCCGCGTGTCTAGATGAGTGGGATGATGAAGTGGAATAGGCCAGAAATACTTATTCAAAAAGCATGGTTCGCCATCCTTTTAAGTCATTTTGATCTTTTAAGTGTCTGTGCAATTTATTTATTTAGTTTTAGTCTGGCCCAGAGATCGAGACTTCCTCTCAAGTTAGAGTAAAAAAAGGATCGAGACTTGGTATCTAGAGACAAGGCCGTCATGTCATAGAACTTACCTACCGAACAATAAAGAAAGAAAGAAACGTGCAAAATTAATTAAATGATCAACTCTTAACTTCGTAAATAAATATTCTCATGCATAATTAAAAGACGCTTCAAGTATTAACATTACATTGCAAATGTAGTCTGAAACGTCTCTAAAATACATTTTTAAACCGTATAAGAGACATTTTCGTTCTTGAATCAGCGAACAGCAATTGCTAAATGTAGTGTACTGAAGACATCGTAATCGGAGTCAGTCATTTGTGCTCTAAATAGATACCTAAACCAGTTATCGAGGCTTAATGTGCGTTCAATGACATAGGAAGGCACTTTAAGTATTACTTCATTATTTCGTTCCAATAAGTAACATTAATATTGTTCTAAATTGAAGTGACTGCCTGAATGAACTGACTGAACTGATTATTGCATACAAGCAGTTTGATTTATAAGTTGAAGACTTTTTATAGATGCATGTAGTTAGTATTTAAAAAATTACGACGCGTATCCTCTTTTCTCCCCTTACCGGGGACGATGGCACTTGGTTTGTGTCATCAGGCCCGGTAAACACATCACCGGGCTAGTTAAAACATTTTTTTCACATGTGGCTCGGCACCGGGCCAAGTCACCGGGCCAGATGGAATATACTCGCATAAATCTTATTAGAATTAGAATTTCAAACAGAAATAATTATTTTTGTATTTATAAATAAATAGCCTCCCGCCCGCGGTTTCACCCGCGCGTTTTTTTTTTCAAATATTCCTCTTCCCCCAAAAGTACCCTATGTTTACCGGGGATAGTGTAGCTATCCAACAGTGAAAGAATTGTTAAAATCGGTTCAGTAGTTTCGGAGCCTATTCAATTCAAACAAACAAACAAACAATCAAATCTTTCCTCTTTATAATATTAGTATAGATATTGGACAACATCACATACATTGTCTGACCCCAAAGTAAGTAGGATAAGCACTTGTGTTATGGGTATCAGAAACAACGAAGGTACCCCAAATATATACTTAAATACAAATAAACATCCAGACACAGAACAAACACAATTTTTTATCAAATAAGTGTTTATATCGTTTACTTCAGTGAACCAGAAATAAATTGTTTTGGAATAGGCCGCAGTAACCGCTTACACCGCAGTTGGGCTGCGTGTCTGTCTGCCAACTGATGTGGTAATAATAATAATAGAATTATGCCACTCATCCATTAAAATCTGACTATGTGTGCAGGTTTTCTCACGTTTTCCGCAAACAATGAACTAAAACCGCACAAAAAAAACATAGGCCAGCAGTTGAACCTCGACCTCACGCATAGTAAAAAGCTAAGTATTAAACCTCTCCACAGCTCTATTCTTTTTATCAACTTTCTATCATCCGTATGGTTATCTATATCTATATCTATATCTATATCTATATCTATATCTATATCTATATCTATATCTATATCTATATCTATATCTATATCTATATCTATATCTATATCTATATCTATATCTATATCTATATCTATATCTATATCTATATCTATATCTATATCTATATCTATATAATTATATAAAAGAAAGTCGTGTTTGTTACAACACTTATAACTCGAGAACGGCTGGACCGATTGCCATGGTTTTTCATTTGTTGGATTTGTTTCCGTCCCGAATAGCAGAATACATCTTAAAAAAAGAAAGGATTTTGATTCCCACGGGAACGGGAACCACGCGGGTGAAACCGCGGGCGGCCGCTAGTATAAGATATATGTCATAATATCAGACCATTGACATTCATTCTGTGCTCTTCTTTCTATATTCGTTTATCATTTGACATATAAACACGTCGATTACAGTCTGTTCACCATAAGTTGTCCTTTAGCCGCTATATTGGTACTCTTGTTTTTCAATACATTCAATCTGTTTTTTGACAGATTTACAAAGCGTAGGCAATGCTGCCAATATAGCGGCTAAAGGACAACTTATGGTGAACAGACTGTAGATGACATGTCATGTCAAAAAATAATTGCCTTGGTTCTTAGAATAATAACATATTATATTCTCTGCCTTGGCCTTTGTATGCCTTTGTTCGTCTTACGGCTGAAATGATGTTTAGAATGATTCGCACACTTTGACAGAAACATTCTCATTGGGACGCCATGGCAACGTCGTTGATACGATTTTTTTTATTGCAATGTGTAACAAGACTAGCCGATCGTACACCTGATGGTAAGCGCCACGTCTGCCCTTAGACAGTTCAGTGCCAAACAGTAACTAAGCTTAGCAGTTACTGTTTGGCACTGCCCTGCGCCCTGCGCCCGCGCATCGAGACGACAGTTATTAGGTCTCATATACCCAGTAATTTTACCTGCTTTAGTGTCCTTTCCCCGAAACACAGAAGTGCTTGACACCCTCCAATTTACGGTAAAATATATGGCAATGCGGTGGTACCCACCTAGACGGCACAGTACAGAACCCTGCCTATACTAGCGGCACGCTATGATGACCGTTTTGACATATTACAATACATGGTTTTACAGTATAACAAAGCCCAAAAGAACGGTTTAAAAAACGGCCCTAAAATTAAAAACAGCACATAAACAGCTGCACAGCAGATAGTTGACATAAAAAGTACGAAAGCGTTTTAAAAACCATGTACCTATTGTAATATGTCAAAACGGCCATCATAGCGTGCCGCTAGACGAAGCAAGCGAAGGTCGCCGACTATCCTATCCTATTAGATGGTATAGAAAACGTCAAAATTGTCAACGTAGGGTAGGTCTTATACATTTCAGTAATAACTGCTAGAATACGTAGCTGGCAACGTCGCCATGGCTCTTTGTTTTTTAATCGTAATAGACATTGATAGCTATCAATGGTAATAGAAATACATATGTATAGGCAATGGATATGAATTAAGCTGATTGGCTGTGTGAATTTGACATAAATTATTATATTATTTGATGTCCTGTCTCCTTAAAACAGAACTAGATGCTACTGTCATCAGCTTGCTCTTTCTAACAATATTTATTTCCCCCATTCCCCCCCCCCCCCCCTACCTCGAGGAAAACCCTAACCAAAGTGTTTTTGTGAAGAATGATGTTGCAACATAACCCCAGGCATGTTGCCCTTTACTCCCACATTGAAACAAAAACATTTTTTTTAATAAACCTTAGTCCATCTATACTAAAGATTTGATTGTTTGTTTGTTTGTTTGTTTGTTAGGCTCGGAAACTACTGAACCGATTTGGATAATTCTTTCACTGTTGGATAGCTACACTATCCCCGGTGAACATAGGGTACTTTTGATCCCGGAAATGTGGGGGGAAGCGGGGGATATTTGAAAAAGGAAAAAACGCGCGGGTGAAATTGGAAGCGGCGGAAGGCTATGCACCATACCCGCTGGCTAACTAATTTACAACAACCCAACTAACTAAGAGCCGGTGCCAGCCTGGTGGCTATTGACCAGCCCATGATTGATAGTAGTGGCCTTGCTTTTTGCGCCGGGGATCGTGATGTCATGTTTGTGATACCTTTTTTGCGTCAGGAAATGCTGTTACGCACCGGCCCGGCGTCCCTGACAAAACGGACTAAAGCCGAGGGTCACTCAGGGACGGAGGTTCGTCCCGAGCGGTGTGTCGGACTCGCACTTCGGCCCTACCGACTAAAACCTGACGATAAACCTCTCAGCGCTGTGAGGGGGAATTCTTTCACTGTTGAATAGCTACACTATCCCCCGTGAACATAGGGTACTTTTGATCCCGGGAATGTGGAGGGAAGGGGGGGAATATTTGAAAAAAGAAATAACGCGCGGGTGAAACCGCGGGCGGAAGGCTAAATACGAGAAACGCGAAAGTTTGTAAGTATGGATGGATGGGCGTTTGTTATGGTGCGTCTATGCTTACGAAGCGAGCACGAGCGGCGCACGAGCGGAGCACGAGTCGAACCGTTCTGCTCGCGTGACAAGTGTGGACGCACTTACGAGCCTGCCACGAGCCTACGACGATCTCTCCTCGAACATAGTTTCAGCCTAAATATCGAAAAACCGGCACGCGGTGCGAGACAAAAAATTGTGTAGTTCTATCTCTTTCTTTTACGTGGTCTATCCGTATCGCCCTCTTTTTCTTGTGTGAATGCGATAGATACTATCAATTTGTATGCAATTTGTCTATAGTTTTCTCTGTCTACGGGCGGAGCACAGTCGAGCACGAAACGAATGCTCGAAGCGCGCTCGTTCGAGGCTCCAAGTCCGTCCACAGTACACGAATTTTGGATCGGCTCGTGCTCCGCTCGTGCGCCGCTCGTGTTCGCTTCGTAAGCATAGACGCACCATTACTCTTTCACGTAAAAATTACTGAATTGATTTCAATGAAACATTACAGTAATATAGCTGATACATCAGAACAACACATAGTCTACAATTTATAAAGATATTTCCGCGGGATTACATCCTATAGTTCACGCGGGCGAAGCCGCGGGCGGAAGGCTATATTATAAATGCGAAAGTCTGGATGTTTGGATGTTTAGATGTTTGGATGTTTGTTACTCAATCACGCCTAAACGGCTGAACGGATTTAGATGAAATTTGGCACACGTATAGTTTATAACCCGGAATAGGACATAGGCTATAAAATTCCTACGAGAAACGTCTCATTCCCGCGGGAATAACAATTTTGAAACTACTGAACCGATTTGAATAATTCTTTCACTGTTGGAAAGCTACACTATCCCTAGTGAACATAGGGTACTTTTGATCCTGGAAATGTGGGGGAAGGGGGGATATTTGAAAAGAGATTACGCGCGGGTAAAACCGCGGGCGGAAGGCTAGTTACAACATAATTGGGGATGTCACATAAGTGGCTCTTGTTACTGGTCAATAACATGAGTTGTGTAAATGAATAGCCTTGTTACCTCTTTTCAATGCCAACCAGAGATTGTATAATGATAGGGTCTTATTAGTGATTCGTTCGGAATAGATGATGATTCGACTTCATTCGTTTACAGGCATACTTGTAGGTAATGCGGGCCAGTACCTGAATTAAGAACCTCCTCTCTTTTGAAGTTGGATAAAAATAAAATAAACTATCAGAACTTCACTGTAGGATAGGGAAGGAGTAGAGTATTTTATACCTGCTAACTGTATCCCTCATCTTAGTACAACTAGTAAATATATTTTAAGGTTGTTGCTGAAATTTTGCGCAGTCTGTTATAATTTCCTACATAATTATGTATTTATTGTGAGAATACAGGGTGCATGTGTTACTGTGTTTATTTTAAATATTGTAACAGTGTAAATGCAATAAAGAAATAAATAAATACTGTCCACTACATTATCCTTCTAAAGACAAAAAACTGCATACCTGGCTAAACTGAAAAGTAAATTTGCAACTATTTAAGGGCCGGTATTTCAATGTAACCTTATCTTATTGCTTAAGTTAAGTATAACATTTAAGATAAGTATTACTTTTGACAGGTAAAAGTGTATTACTTTAGGTGCCGCAGGTTGCCACCTTTTTTTTCTGCATTTGAAGTACATTGGTTATTATAGGTAAGAAAAAAAAAGTACACAGTATAAAAATAAAGTACAACTTTTTTAGTAGTACAATATTTGAGGTTAAGTTGCGTTCAGAAATGCTTATGTGGCGCTGGCGAGTGGCGACGTCGATTTAACATTAATCATTAAATTTCGTTTAACGAAAAATACTTACGACTTCAATAGAAATCAAATTTTGCAAAATAAAGTATTTTCGTGTACTTTATTATTCTTATAAAGTATAGAGTACAATTACCTTAAATAACGTACAATACTTTATTATAAAGTACGGGTGGCAACCCTAGTGCCGCTTGACTTTAATCCTATAATGAAATACACTTAAGTCATACTTATTATCAATCCCGGATTAAGATCAAGATAAGTATATATTGAAATACCGGCCCTAAATGAATGTAATTGTTTAAACGAGGATGTTAATATAGGTAATTCGGCGCTATCAAACAACGAAAAAATCAGTATAATTTTATAGCAAAAACTCGAACGTAGAGCGGTTTGACAATAAGACACGTGATAATAAAGGTGTATTCATATATATACTCACCGGCAACGAAACTTGGCAAGTGAGTGTATATAAAACAGGTTACCAGCGTATCAGTACTAGTCTGCACACAGATTTCCGATATATAGATTATTTTTATTACTGCCTTCGATTTAATAATAGCTTAAAAGAAATGAAGTGCTACCCCAGAGTAGCAAAATTTATGTATGTATATAAAAAAGAACAAGCTTTGCTTTATTTGAGGCTATTCGGTGCAGTCTCCTACCCACGCCGCGGTCGGTTAATGGATGGGTGACCATTCTGACCACATTTAGTGACATTTATTTCGAGCGTCTCCGTGCTTCGGAAGGCACGTTAAGCAGTTGGTCCCGGCTGATATTTACTATATGTAGATATTAGTCGTCAAGCCCAGTCAGAGGCCATTTGGCGGCTTGATAACATCTGACATTAAGGTTGGTCATTTGCCTCATAAGAAATTGGCCGGCTGCTACCGTAGCGTTTTTTAAATTGATTAACTTACGGGAATTAATTATTGTTTACAAAGCTGGTCCTGATAATACTAATAACCACAACAAAAATTCAATTATTTAATTTGGTTCTGTCGTTCTTCGACTATGCATTTGTTCAAATAAATTTAATATGTAAAACTAGTAGGTACGTATACTTAAGATAAATTAAACAAAATATATGTCAATTTGCTAAGCAAGTGCTGAAGACATGTTGAATGCTTGCTTAATTATTTGAATTTTATAGTTTTTTTTTAAGATAGGAAACAAATTATATGTTACACTGCAACATTTTGAAACACTTGGTGATTGAAAAGAGCAACTTTCGAGGTTCTTGCCGGATTCTTCTCAACAAAAACAGCATTCCGGAGCCGACGGTAGCTGAAGCACAATTTTATTAATTGACTAGCCTTCCGCCCGCGGTTTCACCCGGGATCAAAAGTACCCTTTGTCACCCGGGGATAGTGTAGCTTTCCAACAGTGAAAGAATTATTCAAATCGGTTCAGTAGTTCTGGAGCCTATTTAATTCAAACAAACAAACAATCAATCTTTATTATTATTAGTATAGATTATTTATATATTTTTTTAGCCTATTTAAATAAAGAAAATGTTGACTTGAACTTTTGAACAGACCATCCCTACTTAATATTTGCACAATTGTGTACACACCCTTATCTTTGGAATTGTTCTGTCAATTTAAAACTCGATACGGGTGTAGTGTGTTTTTGTTTGTAGTGGCATGATAACGTATTTCTTAATATCGTATTTTAATAATAAGTACAAAGCAAAGACTTATCTAAAACATTTTTGCGTCGCTAAAATCTTGAGATAATTTTTAAAGATTATATTCCTTGTTAAAATCCAGATAAAGAGTCAGAAATTCGTTTTTATCTCCTGGTTTTTACTTATTTTATAAAAGAGTGTATTATTTACGAAAATAATATTAGATAGTCGTTATAAAACAACTGGTAAGTGTCTGTTTGTATGTGTTTTATTTGATATAGAGAATAGCTGTTTAATTTTGTGACTTTCGTTGTTAAAAATTCAGAATAAAGGACTAAGTACATTACACACAGCGCAGTCTAGCTCTAAATTTAACATACCTTCGGATGCTAAATAACGGATATGTGTACCTACACATTTTTTGTAAGTAGGTACACACATTATTATGTACATATAGAAACCCTCGTACCTCAAATTGCATTTTACGTAGATCGAACCCATAACTTCTGTAATAATAACCACGGAATAGAACCGACTTCTCAACCATAACACCAAATAAATAAATAATAAATAAATATCTCTGGACATTATTCACACAACTCCATGTAGAACCAAACTAAGCATTAGCTTGTGCTATGGGTGCTAGACAACGGATAAACATTACTTATACAGGATGACACTGAAGTCGTTAGCATCCTTTTAAAATAAGAACATACTCATGATATAGAGTCCTTTCCCCAAATATGAGACAAATCCAAGATATAAAATTATGGTTTTAAAATACCTTAAAAATAACTCAAATAACATACAAGCCTGAAACTACTTCATTGGCCTCCCGACAAAGCGGGCTCTGCAATATCATGAATTTATTCAAGTTCGGGCGCGGAATTCACCTAAACAAACAATGTCACCCATGCTTCATACCCGCTTTGCACGCGTCCCTGCGCCCGCGCTGACGCCAGGCACCACCCCTTTTCACGTAAAAACATACCTTCTTATGAGTACATTAATGGGCCAAATGGATGCCAATGACTTCAAAATCACCCTATAACTATATATATTTTTTGTAAATACATACGAGTACATATTATAAATAGAAACACCCAGACCGATACAAACAGACATGTTCATGCACACAAATGCTTGTACCGTGCGGGGATCGAACCCGCGACCACTGCTGTATAGCCGACTTCAGAACCATTACACCAAATGGCTCGTCTATCAAATAAATCTGTTAACAAATACATAATATCAGATTCTTTACACTGCTGCTTTCACGCATTTTTTTTAAATATCAGAGGCGGCAATTGAGCCTGCGGATCGCCTGATGGTAAGCAATCACCGCCGCCAATGGAAATCTGCAACACCAGATGGATCGCTGATGCGTTGTCGGCCTTTTAATGTAGTGAGGGCCTCCGGCACTCTCACAACAACGCATGTGGCACAAACAAACAAACAAACACACATTGTGTTGCACGAATACTAGATTCCGATTGTTAAAAAACATACATATACTCGTATATACATATAGATAAATGCTTAGACATCCAGACAAAAATAATTTAATCTTATTACTGTTGTTTGCCTGTGCCGCGTTATATCTGTTCAAACAGCATTTCTCTCATTCCTACTACAAAAGGTATTTTTTTTTTCATGGTTTTTAGAATATAACTTAGAATTTGGAAAAAATTTAAACTTTATATAATTCGTCAATTAGGTAATAACTTCATATCTTTTGGCTATATTATAATAGATTAGATATAAAAATATTGTTTAAATTATAGTTACAACTTCATTATTATCTGATAGAAATCATATAATTTTTCTTATCATCAACTCATTCCAGCACGTGTGATAACAGAGTTATTTTTAATTTTTTTGAAGATAGATAAGGTCAAGTACACCCAATAAAATCTCTGCCTTTTTTATATTTGAATTAAACTAGCACTTGACCACAAAGTTGCCTGATGTTAAACAACTATGCGGTCTACGACGGAGCGTGCTTGCTTAGGAAAAGCCAGTTAATTCTGGCCATGAAGAGCCCCAAGTTACATTGTGTAGATACCGGCAGCGAATACTCTCATATTATTTAGTGAAGTCCAATTGCGTTGACTTGTGTGTCTTTAATATTTTATTAAAAATTATTACATTGCTTGCATTGGCCTATTACTCTAGTGACCAAAATCGCTGTAAAGGATAAGGCCCTTCGTGCACAAGGCTACGCATACCTTTGATACTCGACGATTTTAGTCTCCAAGCGACTACCGCCATACAAATTCATTGGGCTCGTACACTAGTTGCTTCGCCGACATTCATCCCACGACTCGCGTTTGTATGGCAATAGTCGTTTAAAGACTAAAATCGTTAAGTATCGAAGATTTGCGTAGCCTTGTATACGAAGGGCCTAAATCAAACATGAAATTGGGTCAGTAGGTTCTTTTTATGGGGAATATACTCAATAAAAGGAGTCTCAAATGACGTCTAAAGGGTGAACGATGTTGTCTTAATTTCGCATGGGGAGATTTTACGATTTTATTACGATTGAGATTGGAAAACATTTTATGCGTTCTTTGCAACGCAGTGGGACATTACCAGGGCAGTATAATAAGGGTTTGTTTCTTGGTGATTCCCGCGGCCTTTCGAGAAATAGTCAACTTCTGAATTTCACAAAATCTGACAGGTACAGGTATAGTTTTGTTGACGGTCTTTGTATAAAAAGTAAACATTTCTCAGTTAAGCAGAGGCAGCCAAATAGCCCTATTATAAATATGCCACTTGAGTGTAATGCGTAGTCTTCAGTTTAGCTTCAGGTCTTGGTTGGTGAGTTAGGTAAACTAAACTACTAACACACTTTCTCTCAATATAAGTTCTTTACTCGCCACTTCGTATCCATTCGCGAATAGCAATTAAATGAATCTCTCAATAACTTGAAATTTTTACATAATTTAATTTTCTCCGTCTTTACATCTATTGCTCTGTCTAACATAGAAAAAAAAGGTTAACTAAACTAGTTGTCAAACTGTTGAAGATACTGTCAGCAACACATTAACACACCATAATTAGTCATGCTCCTGCAACCAATTTACCAGAGCTCTATTAAAATTGAGACTTTTTGACAGATTAGGAGATATTACAGTATCAGTCACAGTTTGAAAATAAAACGAAAAGAAGACGCAAAGAAAAACCATTCGTGTCCTACTTATTTGTGATTTTACTATGTATGTTTATAAAGGCTTTTTGAGCTGCCTTTACTTGCACATGAGGAGTTGTAAAATGTATCCATTCGTAAGCATTCAAAATAGCGCCACAAAATACTATCTCCGACTGACAACATATGCACGGGCTCTGTGTTACCAGATGCTTGGCGTTTAAATACAATGAAAAGGTTTTATAATATTTTTTTTTATTACATAGATTTCAAATTATCTTTTAATCCTTCTAGCCCCGGATTACTAGACACAATAGAAAATCTATTGTTATGCGGCACCCGAGTGCCGGTTCGGCGTTGAGTGGTTAACCATATCCACATGTTTACTGCCGCAGACATTTATTCTATTGACCATCATCCATTTGTTAAACAAACCGATAAATGTGTTAGTGCACACTTCTAGATAATTTTAAGTAAAACACAATAAAAGGATGATATAGAACTTCTTTATTTCTTATAATTTAAACATCCTTGAAACTAAAGTAACACAACTGCTTTGTATAAAAAAGATAATTTCTGTAATTTTGGCGATGGGTCAGTTGTACCATTGGCTAGTACCATTGATGGTACAAGTGATACAACATTTTATCAATGGTACTACTGACCCGTTGTTTGCGTAAAAGAAATCGTGTAGTCATAATACGAGTATTATCATGTGACAACCTAAAAGAATAAAGTTATTGCAAAGATATTTGCGTGACCAGGCTAGATCGAGATTAAGCTCCGAAAAAGATTGTAAAGATGTATTTTATACTATGATTAAAATTAACTCTAATAAAATATTAATCATAATTTTAGTTAACTCAGATTCCTCCGCTTGCAACACTCTGCGGTAGACGTCCCAACTGCGTGCTAAGCTCGAAATAAAATTTCTCCCCGTTTCGGAGCACAATATTTCTACGAAAACATTTTCATTTTCAGCTAAAAATGGCGACAAGCAAAGTGATAAGCAGCAACGTCAAAAGGCTCCTAGCGAGTAAAAGTTATGCAGTGAATGTATCGGCGAAACACAGCGTTTGGACTGCGGAAAACATTGTCAAATCTCCTTTTGTTGACGTGGAAATACCAAAAAGAACTTTAACAGAGCATATTTGGGAGAATATGGGTAGATGGCCTGACAAAACTGCCATGGTATGTAACTTTTATTTAAGCATTTGCGCACGTGTTGCAGGAAGAGTTTAGAATAGTAGAAGCAATTACTTGCATGCATTCTGGAAATAAAAGAACTCTTTTCTGTTGCTCTTCACAATGTTACCACGATAATGAAATGGGGTAGTTGGAATCCAATATGTGGTTGACTTATACAATGCAAAGCACTATTGCCATACACACTCATCCTTGAAAAAAGATCAAAATGTCTAGAGAACCTCAGATTATACGAAGAAGATGCATTTCGTTTTCACCCAAAGTGAAAAATATAACTTACATAACACAAAATCTTTGTTCCTTTCCTCACATAAAGCAGCTTTTGTTTTTGGAAACATCTTACAACTTTCTATTGCCTTACCTGAAGGGTCCTCTGAGTGTTATTTCTTCGGAGCCTTGCTCACTGTGGCCCAGAACATTGTTAGATTAACAATTTTTTTTTCATACTAAATCAGTTGGCAGACAGACACGCCTGATGGTAAGCGTCCACTGCGGCCCATTGAGTGACGCTTCACCAGAAAGCGTCGCCTTACGTGCCGCCAGGCTGTAGGCTCATCTGATCTTAGACTTTGATTTTAAGTGTACTGGCTTTCACATTAATACTGCCGGAACACAGCCAGAGCTGTTATGGTGGCAGATTTCACCTGTAAGCGTGGTAGATATAGCCAGTCGGAATCTGAAAAAGTCTTACCACCAACCAGACCCAAGGTGGGAATCGCCGGGTTTAATGACCGATCTAGCAATCTCGCAGCTAACAATAGTGAATAGACACTTTGATAATATAATTATTAGATACGAGTACAGTCAATCTGGGTAACTTTGACAGATCATCACTATATTTTTTTAGCTAACTTTTACTATGTAAAGTATGAAACAGAAGAGTTTACATAATATGTGTTCTCAGATTGATTTTCATGCTGTCAAGTTATCTAACGCTTAAAATAATCATAAAATTCATCAAAAACTGGCAATTTGTTGTGTGTCAAAGTTATACTCCCTTTATGGATAACTTTGAACCAGATTAAATTTGTCATAGGAATCTTAACATTTATACATTTGGGTAACATTGACTTAATTTTTAACAAAAAACCACAGTTTGGCGCGGTTTTTTAGACAAGTTTTTGACATTTACTTTGTTTGACAGCTTCTTATTTTTTCTAAGAGTTCATTTACGAAGTTTGTTAACTACAGGAAAATAATAAATTTAATGTTATGCATCAACAGCAACATCGTATATATAATAAAATTCTTTGTGATTTTTCTGTCAAAGTTACCCTGAAATTCCAAGTTATCCAGATTGACAGTACTTATATACTTTGCAGGTATGTGGCGTCACAAACCGCTCAATAACCTACCACCAGCTTTACAAATATTCGCGTAATTTTGCTGCTCAATTGCGAACGAAATTCAAAATATCTGATCGAGATGTGGTTTGTATAATGAGCCCAAATATGCCGGAATATGCCTCAGCCGTCCTTGGTGCTTTAGAAGCAGGAGCTACAGTGACTACAGTTAACCCTATTTATACAGCACGTAAGTGAAAATACAATTCTATTACTTTAGCTACGAGAATTAACGAAGATCGGAGGAGGAAACAAAAAAAGGTAGTTTATCTTCTATTATTCTTCTTGTGATGTCATTGTCTAGTCTGCTATTTATAAATAACCTTGTTCCTAGAAAGACCTTTAAACAACAGACAGTTTTTTATTTAGTTTACAGTAGAAAAGAAACAGGTTTTTTCTACAAACATAGAATTACTGCGTCGAATAGCAACTCTTTGTATTAACGAAACATTTTAAAATCTGAATAAAAAAATAAAACAAATCGGAAATAGATTTGTAACCTTAGTACAGTTTTTTGTAGGCCTTTGAATGAAAACATGAGTGTAGTTGAATAATCAAGCTTATAATTATTTTCTACATATTCATAACAAATAAATTAAAAAAAAATGTTTTTTTAGATCTTTAATTTTTACTATTAAATTAACATTATGTTTGCATAATAGGTATTTAGGTTAACATTATGTCTGCATTATAATATTTAGGTAAACATTATTATTCTTCCGTTAGAAACACGATTAAATGCAGTGGAGATATCAAAAGCAGAGTGGAGCCACGAAACTTGAAGAGAATGAGAACGAGACAGAGAGAATGAAACTATAAAAAGTACTATTTTTATAATTTCAGATGAAGTGCAGCGTCAAATCACTCTATCTGATCCCAAAGTTTTGATTGGTACACCAGAATCCGTGCCAATTTTAAAAGAAGCAATGAAACTAGCTAAAAAAGATCTGCCTATCATTGCTTGCAACAGTAAAGACGGTCTTCCGCAAGAGACAATTTCTTTTGAAGAACTTATCCAAGAAACTAATGTAAATCATGATATTTTAAAACAAGTAAAAGTTAAATTTGATGATATTGCTCTGTTGCCATATTCTAGCGGTACAACAGGTCTGCCTAAAGGTGTAGAATTAACTAATAAAAATATAGTAGCAAATTGTGCTCAAGAAGATGTTGAAGATTACAGAATGTACCATGAAACGACTAGTAAGTCCTGAAATATATATTTAATACACACTTCATTTTTTTTTTCTAAAAGCGTTACAATTGATTGAACTGCAAAAATTTAGGAAGGTAAGATACAACAAGATACTTTTCTTAAAATATAATTATAATTGTTCTTACACTTAATATGCCAATTATTTGATAATCGATTGTCATAATTTTTAAAATTAACTTTATAGGCAAATAATAAATATGCTAAGCATAATGGTTATTTTTTCAGGTTCGCATCAAGAAATATTTTTAGCAGTTCTGCCGTTTTATCATATTTACGGGTTGTCTGCAATTTTACTGCACAAACTCTCAGTTGGTGCTAAAATTGTGACGATACCCAAATTTGAGCCTGTAAATTTTACTAAAGCATTAGAAGAGTTTAAAATAAGTATGCTGTACAGCGCACCTCCTTTAGGTAAGAACAAGAATCCGTCCAATGTTTGTTTATGGGAGTCACAAACAAATATGTATAAAGGTTAACTGGTAGAGAATATCATGAGGCATTAAACTGCCATTTGTATCCGATGTTGTGCAATCAAGTTAAAATAAAAATATATATACATATTATATGCATACATTAGTATAATTTTTTTTTGCTTATAAAAGTGGATGAAATCAGATATCTCGATAATGATTAGGATTGACTCATAAAAGTAAAATGAAACAAGTATTAATTGGCTTAAAGCATGTTATGAAAACGGTAATGAAAACTAAAATAAAGGCTATTACGATAAATTTAATTTTACAAATCTAAATTTCAGTTTTGTTTCTTGGATCGTATCCTGGGATCACCTCAAAACAGTTAGAAACCATTAAATGGATAGCCTCTGGCGCAGCTCCGTTGCCTAAAGTTGATGTTGAAAATGTGTTACGGAAATCCAAGGTATCTAACAACAATAAAATTAATCACAGCAATTTTAATTTTTAAGCTTTTAATATCGCTTGGTAGCTTATGCTTTTCAATTTGATTTAGATGTTGTTTAATCTTTACATTGTTGCCTCGATGTGTCTGGTTTGTTATACCTTAGTTAATCATTGTATTTCTGATATACTATTTAAATCACTATGACAATATTGAAATTGTTTTGTATACGAATAAAGATTGACACAAAATAAAAAAATGTGATGTATATAAATAAAGGCTTTTGTGATGTAAGAATACCAATTTAACAATATGTTTGCCAGGAAATAAAATTTGAATCAATGTTTTTTCCAGAACGGTTTGAAATTCATTCAGGTATACGGACTAACTGAAACGTCACCACTAGCAACTGCGTCTGTGCCAGGTTCAACGAATTATACGTCTGCTGGATATCCAATATCTAGTACTGAATTACGAATAGTTGACCAACATGGTCACAGTTTGGGTCCCAATGAGGTGAGTTTGAAAATAAATGTAATTATAAATTAAGTTAATTCTGTCTTGGTTTGTATACCAAATATACTTGCACATGGAAAACATTAACAACAACCAAAAAAAGGAATTCGATTCACCATTACACCTCATAATATTGCATGGTACTTTCAAAAATTAACATAGCATATTAAAAAATATTTTGCTCCTGTTGTAGGTTGGCGAGCTATACATAAGAGGACCACAGGTAATGAAAGGATATAGGAATAATCCAGAAGCAACGAAAAATTCTATAACAGATGACGGTTGGTTTAAGTCTGGAGATTTAGCTTTTATATCTGAAGATGGTTCTGTTACGATACAAGACAGACTGAAAGAACTAATCAAGGTGGGTGATAATTTAGATATTTTTATATTTTGATTATTTTAGTCTAATATTCAACATCTTAGGTGTAAATCGTATGTTTTATATACTGATGTTACTTACTATGTTATTTAGTCTTAGCAGACAAAAATAGTAATCAAGCTGAGAACTAAGATACAAGTTAACCTAATATTGATCAACCTTGCGTGACAATTGCTCTAGGACATTTTTACCTCCATAAGTCTGTTTGTTATATAACAAAATTACGTTTTTACTGTTTTAATTACATCGTATATTGTTAGATAATTTATTTTGGCCAACTACGTAATAACGTAAGTTATAGAAATGTTCACATGCAATCAAATAAGAGTGCAAGTTCTAATAATTAAGAAACTCATTATAAGTGCCAGAGAAATTCAAGTAATAAATGACTATTTTTATCTTTGTAGGTTAAAGGCTATCAAGTAGCACCTGCAGAATTGGAAAGTGTCATCAAAGAGCACCCTAACGTATTAGACGCTGGTGTTATAGGCGTTCCTGATCACAAAACAGGAGAACGTCCTAGAGCATTCGTAGTCCTCAAAGAAGGAAACCAGGAAACATCTACAAATATATCGGAATTTGTAGCTGGAAGAGTAGCGGAATTCAAGAGATTGAAAGATGTCACTTTCTTAGACAGCTTGCCAAAGAATGCGTCTGGGAAACTATTAAGAAGAGTTTTGAGAGAAAAATATGCATCTTCATAGAAATCTATATTAACTTTCAGATATTCGTAATAAACTATTTTTTTAATGCGATGAAAAAATTTGTTATTGAATTTCGAGTATTTCGTTTCTTTTTATACAAATGAAGTTGCCACCCAAGATCAAACTTATCGTTTTAAAACTTTGTCTTGATAATAGCAAGGACAAAAAAAAGAATCATCTATTTTAGTACAGTCATAATCTTTTGTCTGTTTAAATTGAAGATGTGAATTGATGAAGTGACTTTCAATAATTTCGCCAAATTCTACGACAAACATTTACACGAGGTGAAACAACTTTTTCAAATCAACGGAAAAACAATTTGATCATTGGAATCCAAACCCATTTATAGCATTTTAAAAAGAACGTTTAAAAGCACATATATTATACATTTAACTCACAGAATATGTATTAAACCGTTCCCAATGAAACCATGTGTGAAATCGTCCATTTAAACGAATTTGATTGCATTTCGCACTCGACCGCAATTAGGGAATGGTATTTTGTCATCCTTGACATTTTTATAATTTGTATAAAATTTACTCGTGCATTTAAAAAAAAGGTCAATTTATTAGACTAAGTTACAAAGTTTCTCCATCTAAATAAATAGAGAGGTCAAAAAATGGGACCACTTAATAAGCAAAAACTAAGTCACCTATTGCTGATAATAGAGCCAAAATGGACTGCTGGAGCAGTTCACTTTTCTCTATTGAGCCTATGAGTGATGTTTAAAGACATTTGGGCCATGATCTTTGATCACCAATCAACATTTGGCAAGCTTCTTGGTTAGGTAAGTAACTTTTAGTGATGTAAAGATAAACAGTAACTATAGTCGAGTCATATTAATAGGTTCATTTATGAAAAGAAAACCTTACGCTAAAGGAATAAAACTCAAATCAAATCAAAATATTCTTTATTCATGTAAAAGTATTTATGAATCGTCAATTACAGAGTGACTCTACCACCGGCTTCGGAATGCAGTCATCTCAAGAAAGCAACATCAGTTTTTATTAATACAAATATTTATTTAGAAAATTAGACTCTACTCCTCTGATGTACATAAGTAGCATTTTTCTTTGCATAAATGAACTGTCAAATGTGACCTATTAAAATGACTCGACTATATTTGAAGAGAGAGTTGCATAATGTAATTTGTATCACGTACATGCAGAATATAAAAGACTAAAAACTCGTAAATCTTTCAAGCCGAGTGTGCCATTAAAAATGTGTCGAAGCGACTGCAGCTAGCAATTACTGTCAGTCAGAGGCATGCGCCGAGCTATTTGAAACTTTCGTTTTTGAGAGCACTTTTAGCATCAATATGTTCTAATTTTGGGACCTAGATTTTTTGCAAAAAACTTTATTTATACAGGCTGTCTCAAAAATTACACGTCACGGTGAAACTGGAGGTAGGCCAGCACAAGAGGCATCGAACAAGCCTAACATGACCTTGGTAAAAGTTGCTCAGTTTTCAAGATATTGCCAATTTAAAACTTTTTCTAAATTTTTCATTTTAATAATAATATACTATAGGAACGACACAGGATCTCAGAATTTTGTGAAAAGTTTCTTCATCTAGGAGTGACCTGAAACTAACTAATCTGCGTTGCAAAGTGCTGTACGTAGTGAGGTTGCTGGACTCTTGAGTAAGGCGCCGGAGTTTATTCAACAGAGCTTTGTATTGTATATTACCTACTATGGTTATTAGCAATACATTTTTGATGTACAAATTGAACTATAGTTCTGGTGTGGTAGCAGCTGCAAGCAATTTGATCTGTCAGTAAATAGGCCGTCTCGACCACAGAACAAGAAAATTTTCTCTTTTTTTTTTCTATGGTCTCGACCGAGGAAGTGCCACCTACTTACAGAATATATGTTATATGTTTTGAAGAGCCATTTGGTGTAATGGTTGAGAAGTCGGCTATTGCTCCAAGAGGTCGCGGGTTCGATTCCCGCATTTTGTGCACGAACATGTCTGTGTATAGGTCTGGGTGTTTCTATGTAATACAGTATGTATTTATTGACAAAAAAAAAGTATATAAGTTATGTTTATCCGTTGTCTGATACCCATATTACATGCTATGCTTAGTTTGGGGCTGGACGGCGCTGTGTGAATAACGTGTGTATGTGTTAATGAGTAATAGTTTTACTATTGGGCACCATCTGGTGAGTGAGTTTTCAAATTTTCACAAATCATTAAATACTGCCCACAAACATTCCACAGAAGTTTCTTATCATTGCTACGCTGAGAGAAACCTCAATGGGATTACAATTGGCGAAGTAAAGAACGCGTCAATATTCCAAAAGCATTAATCGACAGGAAAATCTGTTCCAAATTTAACCAATCAGTTATTACAAAAATGCTGCTAAGCGGAATGGTAGTGGCGGCAAAAAAAAATAAACTTTCAAGCCGGCTGCGCCATTAAAAATGTGTCGAAACGACTCTGCACCGAGCAATTACTGTCAGTCAGAGCCGCGCCTTGCTGTGAGACTTGCTCTTATTACTGGAGCACTTTTAGGATGCTTTCCAATATTGGCTATGTTGGAGCTGATTTTGCAAATCGTTTAGAGCGCAGCAGTCATCGTTGAAATAAGTGGGACCTACCTCACGGTGCAAACGACGTTTAGACAACTTTGTCAATTTTGACATTTCCATACTACGAGTATCTGGCAGGATGCGGTAGCGAGAGGAAAAAGGAGTAGGAGCAACTGGGGCAGAGCTCTTATTATTACCTAGCGGCCGCCCTCACGGTTTCACCCGTGCGCAATTTCTTTTGTTAATTATCCCCCCCCCCCTTCCCCCCACATTTCTGGGATTAAAAGTACCTACCCTTTGTAAAGGTGGTGACCAGGTATATCAATAAAAGAGTGTTTGCCGATCAAAGTATAGTTTAATACTGACTCAAATGGCGTTAACATTAGTTATATAAGAGAGTAAGTTAAGGAGGTGTGCGTACATACACTACACCTTCCCCCTTTTTTTTTAAGAAAAAAAAAATTACATTTTTTTATGTTAACTTTAAAAATGTATGAACACAGAAATTTTATTAAAAAATTTTGTCTACATTATAATAACAAAAAAAAATCCAATAATTGATTGCTCACGGTGCACTTTGTGCTCTGAGTAAGTAATAGATAAGTATGTATTATAATTCTGAGATTGTACAATAACTATAACATAGAATAAGATAAAATTTTGAAATATTTGAAAGGAAAAAAAATTTTTTTATAATAAAACCAATAATACATTTCAGACGCAATGTTACATAAAACGATCATACACAATTTGACGTTACACAATATAATCATATTTCTTTTGAAATAAAAATATAATAATATGCAGTATAATATAATAATCACAATGTAATTATTTTAGTATCAAAATAAAAAAAAATACCATCATAATTTCCAAGAACTACACAGAAAAACATTATGTACAGATTGAGAATTTATCAAAATTTGTTAAAAAAAATATTTTACTGACCGTAGCTTCAATCGGCACGTACTTTAATTATACTTTATGGAACAACTTACATACATTTTGTAAGTATACATACAATTTATAATGATTACATGATAAACATGATGTTTAAACTAATTCAGAATTACATTCAAGCTTCAAGGTAAAAACCTTTATTTAATCATTTGAAACAATTTTGATACAAATTATCAGTTGTTTATTAAACCCAAAACAAAATAGAAAAAAAAAAATCAAAGGTTCTTCTAATCGTGAATAAATCTGACACCTTTTATTCTAAGTCTGACACTCAATATTGTTTATGTTAATTGTAAGTAAACTTGTTACAACTGAATATTTAGCAAACATCTTTCTAATAAAATATCTTTCATCTTATTAAGATTTAACATAAAATAATAGTAGCAACACTGTTAGCAATTAGTAGTAAAGTTATTTTAGTTTACTAAATTATTAACCGTAATATAAAGAGAAAAGTTATGATGGTGTTTACTACAGATACCTAAAACATAAATAATTTGCTGAAATAGAATACCCGTAGGTATAAGTGATATAACTAATAATTAATATAACCTTTACATATATTCTCCTTTGATTGTTCCAAAATCTAAATTCAAAATTTGAATCATTTTTCTCCTAATTTTTATTTATTCTTAATGTGTGCAAGTATTCAACAAAAAAATAGTACACAACAAATCCATAATTTATTCCTACATTTTTATCTCATTCTTCGTCTTATAAGTCATAGCATAAAATAAAATCGTATTCCATTAATTATTATAACTTTCATTCTTGACATAATCGTCAACTCGCGAGCGCAAAACTCATTTCTTCATTTCTTTTCATACGTTCATCACAATTTTCATGCATAATCTCTCAATTCTTACCGTAATAATCATCATACTTGGTACATAATATTATTTGTTTCAAGGCGGCCGGCCTTATAATTTCATTTCATTTTTTATCACTTCTTTTGGTACATATTTTATATTTATAGTCGACTTTATTATTTTTTAACTAGGGTTGCGCGCACCCTCTTTTTGGAGGTCACGTTTTAAGCCTCTGTTGGACTCCAACATATCTCACGGAGGAAAACTCGTTCGCACTATGATCGATTTGAAGGATCTGACGCTTCATGTACCATTTTCTATAATAATATAATAGAGCATCACGGATTAAGACCTACTTTTGCCTCCAACAGGTTTCAGCGATGAAGCTCGTTCACGTCGCATTTAGCCTGAAGGACCTGATCTCTAAAGTACCATTTATGCATAATTGCATTTTCTCTCATTTTATTTCTTTTGCACATTTCCATTTCATACAAAAATCCTTCTCAAAAGAATGTTTATTCTATACTAACTATTTATCATTCTAAATGAATACTTTAACATACAAAATATTACAAATGTTACAGGGTGATCAGCCCTACAGCACTTTCTTTCTACTTTGTCAGCTAAAGAATTCTCACATCTACAATTCTCATTCAAAAACCATTCAAAATCGTTAACCCTTTATTCCATTCATATTATCTCTCTAAGACAGCACCTAATTGAATTTAATAACAAAAAGTTTTTTAATACTGCCGTTAACCTGCAACCTAAACCTTTAAACATTCATTCCCTTTCCATTTTCTTAATCTTATTTTACTTTGTCACATATTCGTAAGTATTTTCATAACCTTTATTCAAATAAAAACATTCCATTATTCAATGATATCTCTTGAGACAACTCTCAAATCTTCCAATCTATAAATAGTCATGTTCGTTGAATACTTGTAAATTGAAATCAGAAACCGCTACTTGGGTGGCTACGATTGTTTGCAAAGACTTGCAATTATGAGCTACACGTACTTATAAGGCAACAGTTACATCTAATTAGATAGAATGCAATCGAAGTGACATCATCATAAAACATGCATTACCTATCTGTCATTCAATGCAATGTTATTATTATTTGAATTCAATAGTTTTCCGAAATGGAAGTGCTATAATGATTAGAAAAATAAACAATTTGCATTTTAACATTAAAAGGTAATTTTCCGAATCTCTTAGTTTGCAGTTGTCAAACGCATGAAGCTATTGGGAAAGTTTGAAATAATGTTAGTAACTTGTGCTGGTAACTGTACTTTTAACTAACCGAAAATCTCGATGTATAAAAATAATGACAAATGTAGAGAATGAATAAAAAACCTTTTAAGAACTACATTCACGTAGTACGTAAACAATTATAAATCATAGTAGGGTTGTACATCATTATAAACTTTTAATAAATATTTATACTTTTGTAACAATTTATAAAGGATCATGGGCATTTTTGTATGGGAGCTGGGCGTAAAACCAACAGAAATAAAATGTGTTGTAATGTACTTCATTGTACTCCTAAATACCCCCTAAATACTTTTTAACCTTAATATAGACCGGGTTTGCCTGCAAAATAAGCCCAAAGATTGGTTAAATAAAACACATATTACATAGTAAAACTACTATTATTAATACTTTTTATTCACATATCAATGGTACTCATCAACTATCATCATCATCATCATCATCATCAGCCTATATACGTTCCCACTGCTGGGACACAGGCCTTATCTCAATTGTGAGATAGTGTGGGCTATACTCCACCACGCTGGCCTAGTGCGGGTTGGTGGAGGGGTGCGTAAGGCAAGTGACCGACCTTAATGTCAGATGTTATCAAGCCGCCAAATGGCCTCTGACTAGGCTTGACGACTAATATCTACATTATTAGCCGGGAGCAACAACTTAACGTGCTTTCCAAAGCACGGAGACGCTCGAAATAAATGTCACTAAATGTGGTCAGAAGGGTCACCTATCCATTAACCGACCGCGGCGTGGGTAGCTTGACTTTCGTTATCATCTCTAACGAACCACTGTCGTCACAGCTACGCCACGAGCGCCTCATTCATCAATTATAACGTCTAACAAATGTTCTGCGGGTGCAACGAAAGGCTTCTGACGTCAACTGCAGTTACATGTGTCGACAGCAAAATGCCGCTCGTGTGTAAGAACCCTTACTCTGCCCCCTATCAGTGGGATCTGATTCTGTGTACCTATTTGATAGTTACGGATAAGTTATACGTAAAAGTGTACCTGATTTTGTTTTAAAATATATGTTCCATATTGTGTCTTAAAATACATAATGTTTAAAAGTTTTATTTATTTTATTATTTATAAAATAAAAACCCCTTACACGCGCTTGTTTTTTAGTCGCCGCCTGAGTAAGAGAGAGACGTTAGAAAGGGATGGAATGTAATAATTCCGTTAAGCGCGACATAATAGTGCGTAGCGCGTATAAGTTTGAATATTACTGAATATCTCTGTTCCCCGGTGGTTTGGGTGATTGCCGTCATAGTATAAAATTAACATATGGTCATTAGCTTTCACATAAAATATATTTCAAAGCTGTTGGTCTTACGCCCATTTTGACCATGACCCTTTAAAACTCTACCATAAAATTTATTAAGCTAAAAGTTAATTAAATCCATATTCTATAAAAAAAATTATAAGATTTTCTTTAGAACGTAAAACCTGAATAGCTCTAAACTTAACAATCGTCAAAACAACCAACTAACTACAACCCCCTTTTTTTACTATTACCTGTGTGATCAGTTTTGTATCTTTTTGTTACTGCAGATATTATTGAGAAAATAAAATTTTGATTAAGTTTGTCAAGTGACAACCCTATGCAATAGAAGTTTATTTCGCAACTATCAGCTTATACCTATTCACCGTTATGCGCTAGCCTTAAGTATGAATTAGTCAAATGTTATGAAAATATTTCCGTATCTAAGGTATAAGATACATCAAATACAACACAAACAAACTATTTAAGGACAAGTGCAAATCAGAGTTAACTAACTATGTAGGTACTCGCTGTTTGTTCTAGTCGAGGTGGTCAAATTACTGAAGCGCGTGTAAAATGTATGGCGTCAGCGTTGCATTCGCCGATGCAAACCGCGATGCTAACCTACCGGTTACCTATACTAAGTTATTAAAAAAAATATCGGGCCATTTCACTACCTATATCAAAACACTAAAATTACACTTTCTGAGGTTGCCGTTCGCGACACGTCAACCTCCCAGCGGCAATCCCCTCCATGGTCAGGAACTACTGCCGGCTCCATCCACTTTTTCTTCATTCTCTTCTACTTCATTTCACTGGCACCGACAATCCACCTGCTCCTTGATCACCTTCTCCTTACTCTACAACAGCCTTCTTTACAACAGGCCTCTCCATACCCGCTTGCTAGGAATCCGTCATGTCAGGATTCAGGAAAATACTTATTCTCGATGGGGCGGGAGCTCCAGCACAGACCACCACTCTTCAAGCACGTTCATTCCGCTTAATGCTGAGACACCCTTTATTTTAGTCCATTTTCATTTTATTTAATTGCACTTAGTGTTCATTGTAGTTTTCCAATAAAAACTTATATAAAATTCCGAATCGTTGACTCACGTTGCACAGCACTGCCGCGAGGCAGCACTGGCAGGGTCGCCATGTAAAGGTGGTGACCAGGTATATCAATAAAAGAGTGTTTGCCGATCAAAGTATAGTTTAATACTGACTCAAATGGCGTTAACATTAGTTATATAAGAGAGTAAGTTAAGGAGGTGTGCGTACATACACTACACTTTGTCACCTGGGAATAATGTAGCTTTCCAACAGTGAAAGAATTTTTCAAATCGGTTCAGTAGTTTCGGAGCCTATTCAATACAAACAAACAATCAATCAAATCTTTCCTCTATATATGTATATCTATATATAAGTATAGATTTATTAATATTTTTAAAAACTTTATTGACCACAAAATAAGGATAAAAAGGCGGACTTAACGCAAAAACCTTCTCAACCAGTCAATCTTTACGATATCTGGCATTTTACACATTTATATGTATTTAATTAAAGGTATCATTTTATGTACAGTCAAAAGCACGTCAGACGTAACACTTTGGACTTTGTACCGCTCTTATGTCGGGGGCATAAGCGCTATTATCGAACTGCAAGTGTATACCGTGATGTGCTGTTGACTCATTTGACTGTACGTAAAACGTTGTCATATAAAAGCATTGAACTACTATTTCAGTACATAATATTTCTATGTATAAAAATCTAATTTATACACGAATTTATAAAGCCCACGGAGTGACTATTTGCCATTGGACTATGTACCAGTTTTGATTAGGTATTCTTTTTGTTTTATATTCTCCAAATTTATTTAAAAAATAAATTCAAAAGCCACTATAATCTAAAAAACTGGCACAATATTAGCCAATCAGTCGGTGTTTGGCTCTTTCTATTTTTTTTCTTTTATAATATGTTTGTGGGATGGATGAAAATCTGCAGACATGGAGAGACGCCGTCAATCGATCAGGCCAAGTAAATTTTATTTATTTGTATCCAATATTGTATAAATAGTTGTAAATTTTTGAGTCACATGTTAGGCTACATTAGTTTGCATGCAAATGTCACAAGAAAAATACATAATTATTTCATTAATTAAATAGAAATATCAAATGTTTAATCTAACCACGTAACAACAAATGGTTTTGCAAAGTGAAACTAAAATGAATCCGTATACATTCAGAACAGCTACTTATCCATTTATTGCGTTTATTATTGTATAAATGTGGACATTTTATTACAAACGGCCCCTGAACGATAAGGTACGAGTGTGCTGTATTAAACAAAATGAGGCTATTAAAACAATTTAATTTACATACGAATGGAAAAACATAAAACGTGTGTATTTTTACCGTAATTGCTTCGTTGTACTGTGTTTCTAAATTTTTTGTTTTATTATATTTCGTTTTGACGGAAAATGAAAGAGTTCTGTAATGTCTATTTGAGTAGATTTATTTTAAAAATTGGACACAGTGAATTGTTGAAAATAATCAATTTGGTAATGCCTGAATTTGAAATGTTATTGAATATATACAAAATACTTTTATAATCATAACGTGTTTTCTCTTGTGCAAATTGATAGACAAATAAAATGTAAATTACTTTATTTGGACGATGGCATATTTAGTTCTTTTTTTGGGCTTTGGCCTGTGGTCCAAGTACAGTCGACAGCACATTAGACAACCCCAATCTGTCAAATTTCTACAACCAATTTTCAGCTTTATTTACTACACATATAGTTCTCTTTTATTTGAGATTTTTTGATAGATTAGGGTAGCTTGATCTGCTGCCGTACATTTGATGGGGATTCGTTTTAATTTAATTTCAGCTGGCAGACAGGCACGCAATCCACCTGGTAGTAAGCGGCCACTGTGGCCTTTTCCATTGAGGGACACTGTATCAGGAAGCATCGTTTAATGTGGTGTTACGCTCAACTAATCGTCGAGCCTGATTTCCATGTCAATTCACTTTCATGTTACTCACACAGCCAAAGCTACCTTAGTAGCACCAGATTTTACTTATAGCTAGCCAGTCGCACAAGGTGGGAATCGAACTCACGATCTCCAACACTTAGATCCGAGTAGTGTAACCATTCTTCCACGATTAAGTTTAATGATTTTAAAAAGACTTCAGTAGATTATTATAATTCAGTTTCCAAATGGAAGAAAAGGAATGATTTTACTCACTATTTCCAGCAGCCCTATTAAACAAAAGACGTTATGTACTTTTGTAATAAAAAAAAAATGTAAACTTATAAAAGCAAATGAAGCGTTAATTCCGTTAGGTCATGTGTCTTTCTACTCATTATTAGAAGTTGTACAAACAGACCTTACTCCTTTTAAACCTCTAAAAGAGAAACATTTATTGCTTTATACTCGTATTTATCTTACAAATGCAAGCGTAGCAAACACGAAACTTCAACAATAATAGCCCCGCCGTAACTACAAATGAATAAGCTGTTAACTTTTTCAATTGTCTTTGTTTTAGCTCACCCTATTTTGATGGACTTTATTGAAACTGTTTCCATTTTAATACAGCAAAGTTGCAGAAAAGCCCTATTCAAATATTGGCTATATTGTTTAAAAACTTTTGCGATGGTTGGCTCTTTGTGTCGACGGCTCATTAAAAATGGTCTGATAGATAATGCGGATTATCAAGTAATCTGTTTTAAGTCGAGTATCAGCCTATTAATGTCCCACAGTATGGAAACGCCTGCATTATCATTTTTACTGGCCTGATGTCCTATTTGGAAGTGAACCAAAACACCAAACCATCAAACGCACCAAAGATCGCGGGTTTGAATCCTACCTAGGACAAAAAACCAAGTGAACATATTATGTGTTTGTCCTACGACATTTATCAATCAATTGAAAAGAGATTTTATATTAGATTTTATACTTATTATCAGAAAGTCTATTTTTTATTGCCTCGTTGAATGACATTATCTTCTGATGGGTGTATGTATTATTGTATGAAAAATGAAAATATTATTTTAACATAATATGTCGACCAAACGCAAAAATTCAACAAAAAATTACTAAATAAGTTTATTAAAATTTTTGATATAAATATTCATTAAGTCAAAAGTTCTACTTAATCAATTTGATATTATTCTATGCGATTAAAACGTCAAATTGCTAAAATAGATTTTCCAAGGGCCAAAAGTTAAAAATACCACAGTTAATTACGCATTAAAATGGCAATTAGAATTTCAAATGCGACCGCAGTTTTCCGAAAACCTCAACCGTACTTTTCCAATTCACTATTGCAACTAATTAAAACTTTAGTTTAATCCGAGATTCCCATTATACTTT
The DNA here is from genome assembly GCA_949319885.1 of Mecyna flavalis. Classification (NCBI taxonomy): domain Eukaryota; kingdom Metazoa; phylum Arthropoda; class Insecta; order Lepidoptera; family Crambidae; genus Mecyna; species Mecyna flavalis. The sequence continues at coordinate 14,183,463 of OX439407.1, read as the reverse complement.
CAGAAATGGCGACGGGTTAACCTAGAATCGTTGGAAGGGAGATCTGTTTAGGAACATTTACACCGAAGTGTATCACTTTGAGTTATCTTAGACTAGCCTTCAGCCCGCGGTTTCACCCGAGCGTAATCTCTTTTTTCAAATATCCCCCCTTTTTCCCCCACATTTCCGGGATCAAAAGTAGGTACCCTATGTTTACCGGGTATAGTGTAGCTTGCCAACAGGGAAAGAATTATTCAGATTGGTTCAGTAGTTTCAAAATTGTTATTCCCGCAGGAATGAGACGTTTCCCGTAGGAATTTTATAGCCTATGTCCTAATCCGGATTATAAGCTATACGTGTGCCAAATTTCATCTAAATCCGTTGAGCCGTTTAAGCGTGATTGAGGAACATCTAAACATCCAAACATCCAAACATCCAGACTTTCGCATTTATAATATTAGTAGGATGCTCACCATCCACCGCTTACGACTTGCTACAATATCACTTATAGTTAGAGCAATAAAGTGCTTTGTTAGGGTGTCTCCTTGCGTGATTGTATTATAAATCATAAGATCCGCAGAAAACCAAGGTCACCAATATTCTCTGAAGAATTCCCAGCTTAAATTGCTATTACATTGGGCGCAGGACGACACATGACACACAGGTCTTGCGTCCGATGTCTCTACGGTAGGGTAGGGCGGGGCTAGTTGTGCAATTTTTCACTTGAGCGGATATAGCTCCTCAATAATAAGTCTCAATGAGTTGTTATGCGGCTTGATGGATTAGTAATTTATCCCTTAGCAAAAGTGTCCATAGTATTTTTTTTGTAACAAGTCGAATTTAAGAGCTACAGCTGTTTAAATGCAGAAAGTCAAGTATGCTCAATGTACCCCATAGGTGAGGTAAGTTGAGCAAGGGTATGGGGAAAGTTGAGCACTAAGAATCTCTAACCAAACCATGCGTTTAATATTGACTAGAGATGGAGTAAAATATGTGTTTGACAATCAGCTCTTTATTTATAGTCTTTTAGTGACAGAACAACAAAACTTAAAGTAATTTTCTTTGGATAATTAACTAAAAATAGAATTAACAAAACATCAACTTATCTTAAGACACACTTCAGGATTAGATTCAGTCTTTCTGTTTAAAATCAGACTCAAATATCTTAAATAATATATTAATAAGGTCTTAGCAACCTAATCGTCGTTGTTACTGTTGCAATTGACACAAACAAAAGTAAGACCAGTACCTGGAACACATTTTGTATGTGCCCATTCCCTGCAAGCTTGACACTGGACCCATTTTTCTCCTGGTAAACTTTCAGCATAGCTTTTGCAACAAATCAGACAAGAATAATCATCATCATTGCTTTCCTCACTTGAATGGAGTATTTTTTTACAGACACCCTTCTTTCTTTTCTTATCCATATTTTTCTTTTGCTTCTTAACTTTTTTTGTGGTTTTATTTTTCTGTTCTTCTAAAGCGTTCTTTTCAGGTGTGTCTGTTAGTATTGCAGCTTTCCTTTTTAGTTTTAGCTGCTTTTCTAGGGCCTGCCTTTGGGTATGATCGTACAACTTCCGGGGCAAATACTTGTATTAAGTCGATCGCCTCGTTTTCTTTGTTGCCTAGACCAGGTTTGGGTTCAGCTTGGCTGGTGGAGGCAGAAGGAGCAGGATTAGGTTCAGTGCTGGACATCACAGCTTGATCTGGATTGCCTCGGTGTTGAATAGCCCATGGATGAATCACCATCTTCATTAAATTTCTTCAAAAATCGTGTCAAAGTCATCCGTTTGATACCAAATTCTTTAGCGGCGGCATTAACACTTTTTTTTCATTGTTGACAGCCTTTGCAGCATATTTTAAATCTTCAGTAGTGTAAGAACATCTTGTAGTCTTCCTCTTGTAAGTCCGCATTCTAAAAAAAATTAAAACATTCATAACTTTAGTTGTTTGAGTCACGGGGTAAGTTGAGCAACTATAGCTCAACTAACCCCAACCCGGAATTTTAAAACAAAAGTGATGATATAAAAAAAATCGTAAGAATTATACCCAGAACCTCTCTACATATCAAAAGTACAATAATTAAATGGAAGATTAACACTTACCTGATTGAAAACAGATAACAATTGACTAATACAGACGAAAACTTGCGATAAACGACGTTTTTACTTTTTGGTCACAAAATAAACAGACCTCACGGGTGCTTCACTCGTTCGTCCAGCCCCCACTAGCAATCGCGTGGTGATTACCCCTCCCGAAACTCTTTCTTTCCGCCATACGATGCCTATGCGTACGGTGAATAGTTTGCGAGATATTACGATTGCCCAACTTGCACCTACGCTCAACTAGCCCCGCCCTACCCTACGCTTGTCGTGCTTCCCGAGATACTCTGCCCCCCTAGAGAAGCGGCATTTATGACGTTCGTTATAGCTCAATTTGCAATAGCGAATGACAAAACCCATACTTTCACCACGTGACTTTTCTATGGCATCTGTAAAATCCATACAATTTAAAGTTAGCGAATTTCGCCAGCTATGAAGCGATGTCATCTTGTCTAATCCCCCTGGATTGCAACAGAAAAACCCAATCACAAATCTTCAGTCCCACCCGAGATTTGACCGCAGGGTAAGTGGTGCAGATCTCGCTTAAAAGACGGACTGTGGGTCAAGCCAATGTAACATTTATATAAATGTTATATAATGAATGGCTCGAATCGGTGTCACTGTCACCAACTTTAACGCAGGACGAAAACAGCGAGACTTAAATGGTTTCCCTGGCAGAGCAATCTCGTAACGTACTTATTTTCGTACGTTGACATTTACTGGGTTTGGCGGTTTCAGTGTGCTTAAGACTTTAATTAATTTACGGCCACTTTTTGAAGTCTTTACGCATAAAAGTGAGGTGTCTTTTCTTGTTTAAACTTTCCTTATTTGAAGTTGCGAGTGTTTTAATTTCGTCATGGTTGTTATTTTTGGTTGTTCTGTTAAACGTTATCTGTGCGAATTGGGCTAAGGAAATTTTGTTTTTGTCGTTGCTATGTACATAATACTTTTTGATACTTATAGCATAAGTGATTAAGCTGCTTCAGAATTCAATTGTACTTATAAATTTCGATTCATTTAGAAATATTTCGTCCTTAAAATCGGCAATATTGTTAAATGATTTTAAAAATTTAATCGACTATGGATTTTATTTCATTTTTCGTAATACAATAGTTAGTTCTGATAGCAGTTACTAGTTACCTACTTGCTTCATGGATCATGTTGAAAACATGCCCTGACTAGATAGGAAATAATCTCACGACGTCCGGTTTTAATAAGTACATACCTGAGCAGTTTGGCCACTCGGAGAAAGATTATTTCGATATTTATAAATTACTAAGCGGTCTTCGGCTCCTTTTTCCTCGTTTTAGTACTCAGTGCGAAGCAGTGACTTCAAAAGTCTGGAACGTTGTAAACTTTTCGCGTTAAGGAGACACGTGAACAAACACTTCCCTGACATTCGAAGACAGTCTTACGATCCTTTTGAGATTTTCTCAGTAACTCGCAGAGAACTTTGTCTAAATTTATTTACGAGTGGTTTTAGGATAACATTATCGTGTTTAAATGGTAATATAATTAAGTTTTATTTTTGGTTTCTACTGAGCTTGTTTTATAATAAGTACTAGCCTTTTGGCGGGGTAGTACTTGTAGGTACCTAGCCAGAAAAATTACCCATTGTTTCAACGCATTCTCCTCCAAAAAAAAACAATATAGGCACACATTTCATTAACTTACTAAAAGATCAGATGTTATTGACAGAATCCCCTTCAGTAAGTGTGTTGCAGTAATTCAAAATGGTAATAGCTCAGCCATATCTTCACTAGACAAGCAAATCGTTGATATAGAAACCTGCAGTCAGATTACAATAGTAACCACAATCCAATTGATTCGACCTCTAATTATGAGTCGCAGATAAGGATTCTTGGTTAAGGTTGAAGAGCTAGCAACAACGCTTCTGTAAGCGACGCGTTCAACAATTTGGCTTTTGTCAAATATTTTTCTGTGCTAATAATTAGCTAATAATAATTATAACTTAGTATATTTTGATAAACGTTAGAATAATATAAAGAATTAATTTAGAAAGCTTTATATGTATGTATATTTAATATTAGAATATATTGATATTTTTTGTACTGGTCACTAAAATTTGTAATCAATATTATACTGGTAACACTTTTTCTCTTCTAAAAAATCCACGAGCGACTACGCATGTCGCACAGTTGTAATTTCCAAAAGTCTATCAAATTATAAATCTTCGTCAACAATATTTCGGTGTTTTTACTCCGTTTTGCACCCCCATCGTCCACAATTGGTCTTCGAACCGGATCAATGATCCACACTCCTAAGAAAATGGTGCAAACACGGAGTACGGCAGCGCGACTCGAGCGCGTACAAAATGGCGGTGTGCAAAGCGGTGTGCAAAAACGTGATGCGGACAGTCAACCTCTGCACAAAATGGAACTTTGTGCTACTGTTGGTGTCGGCAAAAGTGCATCGATCGACGTGCCCATGGTAAAAAACAACGTCATCGTGCCAGCAAACAGCATTAAATCGGAACCACCGCCGCCTGCGCCTGCAAGTATTAAAATATCTGACCGGTCATCCCAACTGTCCACGCAGGCAAGAAAAAAACGCTTAGAAATGCAAGCTGCGATGCAAAAGGCGAAAATTCGCATGGAATTGATAGATAAACAGTTGGAAGTGGATATAGCGGAACTCGAAGAAGATATTTACAGTCCACACGAAGAGAAGGGCAATGAATACGTAGAAAAATGGTTAGAATCTAGCTACAAAGAGTTGAACGAAGCTAACATCGGTAAACAGCGAGTATCTTCGACACCAAGGCCTGCTGCCGCCGCGCCGCTCCCGGCCGCCACCACGCCGCCGCCGCCGCCGCCGCCGCCGCCAAACACTCGACGGCCCGAGCCAACGGCACTCACAGCCCCCAGTGCCCTGCCAGTAAACGATACAACATACCATATGCTGGCTGCCACTATCAAGGATCTAGCCGCTGTTGCCTGTTCTAACAATAGAAACAATGCTAACCTGCTTACACGACTTAGTACACCGCGAGAATTGCCAGAGTTCGGCGGTGACCCGATGGAGTGGCTGCAGTTCAAGCAATCATATGAAGAGTCAACAGAAGTCTGTGGGTTCAGCGCGAAAGAAAACCTTTGGCGGTTACGCAAGTGCCTCCGAGGAGCCGCTAAAGATACAGTGTCAGCAATGCTCATTAGTGCGTCATCACCTGACCTGATTATGTCCACCCTACAACTACGTTTTGGAAGCCCTGATGGCATTATAAACCGCATAATTCAAGATATCAAACGATTGCCTCCGGTATCTCATGACTATCATAAAGATATTGTGATGTTTACATGCAAGGTTCGAAACTTCATTGAAGCCGTACGTGCACTAAAGATTGAAGAGTACCTACAAGGTATGAGTATAGTTTCAATAATCCTATCTAAATTGCCTACAGTGTTGTTATCAAAATGGGCTGACTATAGCTATCCGATAATATCTGAGAATAATAATATAAAATCAAGATTGATAATATTGTCGGATTTTCTACAGGCTGAAGCGGTGAAAGTATCAACTATAACCCCATCATTGAACTTGAATGTAAACAACCTACGCACTGATAGCAAATATCACAATAATAACAGTCATAAACCTCACACAGTGTTATTGCAATCTGAACCCTCAAGCAGTGACAATACATGCCAGTTTTGTAACGCCGATCAGCGGCACAAACTAACAGATTGTAAGAAATTCAAGAAAGCGCTTACAAAAATAAGATGGCAATATGTAAAACGCAAAGGATTATGCTACAAGTGCCTACTGTGTCGTCACCTTCGGGACACCTGCCCAGCTGCCGCGTGCGACAAGGACAACTGCGGCGCCTCGCATCATCGACTTCTGCACTACGAAAATAAAAACAGTCGTGAGTGCAATGACATCGGCACGTCTTGTGAAAGTGATCGTCAACAAAGTGCACAATCGGTAGAAACTGTAACGCACATTAACGCGAGTGAGTGTCAAGTTTTACTTAAAGTAGTCCCAGTGCGTATACACGGCCCTAACGGTGTAATCAGTACATCAGCTCTTCTTGACGACGGTTCGACCGTATCTCTTATAAGCAGTGACCTTGCGCGGCGCGCAGGGTTGCGTGGCCAGCGCGAGACCATGCGCTTGAGCGGCGCCTGGAATAACAACAAACTGGTTTGTGATGCAGTTATAATGAACATTAGTTTGCCAGGTATGGACAATAAGATTTATTCAATACGAGCGCGTAGTGTTAATGAACTTAATTTACCTTTGCAAAACATTAGTAATGTTAATTTATGTTCTACAAAATTGTGCAATATTAAAGATAAATTCTTAAGTGTTAATAACAAACCCGAAATGTTAATTGGTCAGGACAATTACGATTTAATGATGCCATTAGAAATTGTTTCTGGAATTAAAAGTGAACCGTTCGCTACACTTACACCATTGGGTTGGTGTTTTCATGGGATGGTGCGTGTGCCTCAGACTGGGTCGACTTCTGGTCATGTTAATCTTTGTGTCTCAGCCCAAGGTGGTGTGCCATTGGAGGAGAGTCTTATGCTGCGAGATCTGCATGAACAGGTAAAACAATCTTTTACCCTTGACTCTTTAGGTATATCTGGTGCGGTTAGACAAAATGCAGATGATGTTCGAGCCTTAGCCTATTTGGAAAAAAACTCAAAACTTATTAATGGCCGCTGGTTTGTATGTTTACCCTGGAAAGATCCAAATTGTAATTTACCTGATTCATATGGTAATGCATATAAAAGGTTATTAGGTATTGAGAGGAAAATGTCAATGTGTGAAGGGTTCGCACAAAGGTACAACGAGCGCATTGAGCACTTATTGGTAAATGATTATGCTCAGGAACTCACTGATGATAGCCCGGCTTCCTCGAAGGAATGGTACCTTCCACACTTCGGCGTAGACAACCCAAATAAGAAAAAGCTAAGGTTGGTGTTTGATGCAGCTGGTAAGGTAAACGGTCTGTGTCTGAATGATTACCTACTATCGGGTCCTGACTTATTGTCTTCACTGTTTGGTATTATGCTGCGCTTTAGGGAACAAAGGATAGCAGTAACGGGAGACATTAAGGACATGTTTCTAAGGATTAAAATTCACCCAGCAGACCAGCATGCTTTACGTTTCTTATGGAGAAACAGCCCCACAGAACCTGTCAAAAAATATGTTATGTCATCACTTATATTTGGTGCTAATTGTTCACCCTTTATTGCACAGTTCATAAAGAACAAGAATGCCGAGCGCTATGAGTCATCGCTGCCTGCTGCAGTCGACGCGGTATGTAACTCACATTTTATGGATGACTATATTCAAAGTTTTGAAGATGAAACCAGTGCACTCGAAATGGTGAGTAATATTATAAAAATTCATAAGGAAGGCGGTTTTGAAATTCGTAACTTTACAAGTAACAGTGTAGATGTTTTAAAAAGTTTACCTGGGGAAAGCTTAGGTGAGGCTGCCGTGAAATTTAAAATAGACCAACAGTACGACGGGGAACGAACCCTGGGATTAATATGGTTTCCGAAAGAGGATAAATTAGGTTTCGACGTGACCCTGAAACGTATACCTGAAGAGGTCATTAAAGGTAAACAAAGGCCTACAAAACGACTTATGTTACGTGTCATAATGTCCATTTTTGATGTTTTCGGCTTCTTATCACCATTCATTATTCAAGGTAGATCAATACTGCAGGACACTTGGCGTTTGAGTATTGGATGGGATGAGCATATTCCAGATGATATTTATATCGCGTGGTGCAGCTGGCTCGATCTACTCAAGGTAATAAAAAACTTACGTATTTGTAGATGCTACTTACCTGCTACGAGTGGGAAAGAGACAAAACATACTGCTGTTTCGTCTCCTAGCTACGCAGTGACTACGAACGAGATCAGCGCATCTACGGAAAGTGCTACGACGCTCCCGCGCTACGATGCCGTAGCACCCGCTGCGACTACAGCTGTATCTAAAAATAGGTATGAGAATTTGGAGCTCCATATGTTCAGCGACGCAGCTGCCAAAGGAATGTGCACCGTAGGCTATTGGCGATGGGACGATAATGGCGAGACGCGCGTGGCGTTTGTCGCTAGTAAGTCTCGAGTTATGCCAGTAAAACCGTTAACTATACCTCGAGCGGAGCTACAGGCGGCGTTGTTGGCTGCTAGGTTGGCCAACACAATCATGCACGAACATAAACTTAAGCCGGTACGTCGATATTTTTGGTGCGACTCCACCACAGTTTTACACTGGATTAGAAATAACACTCGTTCATACAAAGCCTTTGAAGCAAACCGTCTAGGGGAAATTGATGAACTCACAAGAACCGAAGAGTGGAGATATATCCCGTCATACCTGAACGTAGCGGACTTGGCCACGCGAGAGGAGTTTAACCTGGAAATATTTCAAGGTGAGTGGTTAAATGGTCCAGCGTTTTTACATGACAGCAGTGCACATTGGCCGTGCGACGCTATTCAGCCTGACCTGGATGAGGTAAATTGCGCTACTGTGATGGTTGTGGAACAATCTGTTTCGATGGCTAAACTACCAGTTCCTGATCCTGAACGTTTTTCATCTTGGCTTCGGCTGCTGAGGGCTACTGCTGTGGTTTTAAAATTTATTGATGCATGCAAGGGACTTACCAAGGAGACGGACTGTGGCACCATGAGGAAAGCTGAACGTTTGCTGCTACGCCACGCCCAACAGGAGACCTTTGCCGAAGAAATAGCTGCAGTACAGAAAGGTAATAGTGTTTTACGAAATAGTAAGCTACTTACTCTGACACCTGTGCTTGATGAAGAGGGCCTGTTGCGCGTTGGAGGTCGCATTGATGCCGCACTGGACGTAGACCTGGGAATGAAGAATCCAATAATCCTAGATGGACGGCATCCAGTAGCTCGACTTATTGTACGACATTACCATGTCAAAGCTGCTCATGGAAATCAGGAGACCGTAGTAAACGAGTTAAAGCAGAAATTCTGGTTAGTAAGATTAAGACCTACCGTTAAAACTGTCGTGTCCCAGTGCATGCTTTGCCGTATTCGAAAGTGTAAGCCGCAGATCCCACGTATGGGAGATTTGCCTCAAGCGCGATTAGCACACCATCAACGTCCCTTTACCTTCTGTGGGCTGGATCTTTTTGGCCCTCTTGAGATAGCTGTGGGAAGACGCAGGGAAAAACGGTACTGTGTTTTATTCACGTGTTTGACCGTTCGAGCAATACACATTGAGGTAGTCACTTCCCTGTCAACGGATTCTTTAATTATGGCATTACGAAGAATGGCCGCTAGACGTGGTTGGCCGAGCCACTTGTACTCGGACAATGGGACCAATTTGCGTGGTGCTGATAAGGAATTAAGGCAAAGTATGGCAAATTTAGACATAGATATCCTGAAACAAGAAGGTGTGAACAATCAAATGAATTGGCACTTTATCCCTCCTGGAAGCCCACACTGGGGTGGGGCGTGGGAACGACTAATTAGGACAGTAAAGACGTCACTAAAAGTAGTTATGACTGAAAGGACGCCCAGAGACGAAACTTTAACTACCCTTTTAGCTGAAGTCGAGAATATGGTAAATTCACGTCCATTGTCTCACGTCGCTGTGGATCCCGCGACTGTGGAATCGCTTACACCTAACCACTTTCTTCTAGGTAGCTCTTCCAACTTACCTGTTATTGGTGAGTTTAATAATTCCGATATGTACCTGAGGAAGCAATGGCGAAAGGCTCAACGACTAGCAGATATGTTCTGGAACAGGTGGGTAAAGGAAATTTTACCGGACATGCTGCCACGCAAAAAATGGAACGAAGAACAGGTGCCACTCCAGGTAGGTAATTTGGTACTTGTAGTCGATCCGAGCTCGCCTCGCAACACATGGCCGAGGGGCATCATTCACCAGGTTTACCCGGGTAAGGATGGTCGGACCAGGATGGTAGATGTTAAGACCAAGACCGGAATTTGGCGTCGGTCTGTGGCACGCGTCGCACCCATTTCCGTAGTAGATGTTTGAGTGCTGCACCGCAGCACTAGGGTGGGGAGTGTAAGCGACGCGTTCAACAATTTGGCTTTTGTCAAATATTTTTCTGTGCTAATAATTAGCTAATAATAATTATAACTTAGTATATTTTGATAAACGTTAGAATAATATAAAGAATTAATTTAGAAAGCTTTATATGTATGTATATTTAATATTAGAATATATTGATATTTTTTGTACTGGTCACTAAAATTTGTAATCAATATTATACTGGTAACACTTTTTCTCTTCTAAAAAATCCACGAGCGACTACGCATGTCGCACAGTTGTAATTTCCAAAAGTCTATCAAATTATAAATCTTCGTCAACAATATTTCGGTGTTTTTACTCCGTTTTGCACCCCCATCGTCCACAGCTTCCATGTAATAACTGAGCTTACCTCCAAATTATATATAGAAGAAGTTCCGTCTTCACGTGTTAAAAGGTTCAGAACTAGCCTTGACCTTTAGTGAAAGTTTCATTACCTAATTTGAATTTATAATCTAAAATGCACAAGGTCAAAGCATCAATTTGACACGAAAGCTAAGAAGGACCCCTCTATGTTTATTACGTCCCCGAAAACTTATTTAATGCGGCTAGAACATTAGAAGGGGTAAACTCGACCTCTTGAACCTTGCCACTACCCACACTTGGCATTACTTATATGTGACTTTACTGGCACGTGTAGGGAAAAGGTTAATAGATTTTTTTCTATTTCTAAGAATAGGATAAAAGAAAACTTTAATGGCATACAAGACCTACAAATAAATTATACAAAAACAGATTGTATTGTGAAAAAAGAGCGAACTCTTTGTTTCTTGTAAGTTTAGCTTTACTTTGACCCCTCTGATGATCAGCCGGTCCATGACGCCGATTTTCAACGCCAGAAACCAATAAATTTTTTAAAAAATTAAAAAGCCTTTCGTTGCTTGTACGGTACTGTGAATTATAAAAGTTTTCTCAAAGACAAGAGTATGAGATTTTTAAAGGGTCGGAAAGGCATGAGTGATGCCTCTAGTGTTACAAACGTCAATATGCGACGGACACTGGTTTCCATCAGACAGGTTGTAGGTACGCTTCACCACCTCCGTTATGTTTAATAGTAGAAATTTATAATAAAAGAAGGGAACAACATATGTGTACTTGTATAGTCAAGGGCCAAGACTTATGTTATTTGTTAGAAAGTAAAAGATTCGCGAGTAAAAGACGCAACGGTAAACATATTTTATAAGGAAACCGTTTCAGATAATAACCATACCATTTACGCAGGCGATGTTACTGGCCGATACTAGTGTATTATATTCGGCTCAGAATTATTTCTAGGCTCACAATCTTTATAAAAGAAATATCTTTATGACCTTTTTAATGTCACATTATCCATCATTGAAATGAAATCATTTTTACAATAAAATGGGTATTAAACTAATAACCATCCTTGCCAAATTTAAAAATGTGCTCAGGACCCCGAGATCGTGGCTCGAAACCGAAACCATTTAACAACCGACGCGTAACGACATTATCATACCAGAAAAAAACTTAATGTGAGAAGAAACCCGCGCCCCTCGTTCACTTGGAAATCACAATCAACCTGAGCATATCCAACCAACTCAAAACAACGATCGGCCTACGAAACATCATTTCACGAGACTTCGCGAAATAACAAAAAAACAATCAACTTGGCAACTCCGCTACCGCGCCTCATATTGAGCTCCCTGCAATATTGCCCGTTTAATTGGCCGCACTAAATTCTAAAGCTTCGAACAGCCAAAGTTCAGAGGTTGGCGACTATCTGTTTTCAGTAATCACCTATTAAGGTTTAGTGTTTGATTAATTTGAAGCCAGTGAAGTTAGTGTGTTCGTGATTAAGATACGTAACTTTGTTAAGCTTGTTTACTGTAAAATCGAACGGATAAACTAAGAAGTTTTGTACTGACGTTACTTGAACATGCTACGTTTAAAAATGTATTTACTTTTGATTAAGAAATGTTTTCTCAGCAGGTTTACAATAGTTCCACCGGCTCGTCCCAATTTGAGTGTGAAGGGGAAACCGGGGGAGTTTAGTAGGTAGTGAACGCTTTAGTCTCGAGTCTCACTTGTTATTTCTCTATGAGTCTCACACACGGCCATTGGTCTAGCTAGCCTGCGGTTATGGTGCATAAACGCATTCTCCTCCGAAAAAAAATGACTTACAATAGTTCTACCTAGTCGTACGGTCATCTGGGGTCTATGCCCTATTTTTTTTTTGGGACACTTCACTAGGAAGCATTACTCAATGTGCTGATGGCAACCTAAGTATGGACTTAGGTTAGTCTTCAACTTTTTATCTCATAAGTCTGGATTTTACTTTCCCAGTTTTATTACGTGATTTATGGTTTACTAGCTTTCCGCCCGCGGTTTCACCCGCGCGTAATCTCTTTTTCAAATATCCCCCCCTTCCCCCCACATGTCCGGGATCAAAAGTACCCTATATAATATGTTCACCGGGGATAGTGCAGCTTTCCAACAGTGAAAGAATTATTCAAATCGGTTTAGTAGTTTAAAATTATTATTCCCACGGGAGTGAGACGTTTACCGTAGGAATTTTATAGCCTATGTCCTAATCCGGGTTATAAACTATACGTGTGCCAAATTTCATCTAAATCCGTTCAGCCGTTTAGGCGTGATTGAGTAACAAACAAAAATTCAAACATAAAGGTTTTCGCATTTATAATTTTGTAGTAGGATAGTAGGAAGTAGGATTAGTAGGATGGATAGTTTGGAAGTTAGAAGTGCACTAGGTTATGTTTTATCTTTAAAAAAATTGTCTGATAAGTCTAAACGGGTAAATTTGATTGCAAAGCACTTCAAAGGAAATCAAATGTGTATTTTTATTGTGTAATTCTACAAAAATCCTTAAAGGCTCGATTTGTAGTACATTATTAAGAAAACATCGAAACAATTATGTAAAAAATTATGAATAAGATTTTTCTTGTTAAAGAGATTTGTTACAAAAGGGTCTAATTAATTCAGGAACACCCGAAGCGATGACCCGATCGTTAAACATTTTGAAAGGCGAAATGATTGATTAGGCAATTAAAAGTTTAATTGTTTACTTTTATATAAAAGAGTCGTCATGAGAGTGAGTTAAAAAAAAGGTTTTAAGGCCAGTTTTACAAATGAAACTTTTACAAAAAAGGAGGAAAAATATCAAGAAATAAAGAAAAAGTTTACCAGGAATAATTATTCTGACATTGGTGAACAGTACATAATATTTCTATGTGAAGCGAGGGTCAAACCTGCCATCACTGTTAATCCTATACTATTACATTACTTTGTTTTAAACTAAAATCTAAATTTTAGACAAGAGATCTGGATATATAAGTACACAATAATACTCAAACGGTATTGTCGGTACACTAAGCAGCTTATGTTATACAAAACATTTTTTTATTTAAATCCCTTATTCCTTATCCCTCTATAAAATTTATAGGTACCGTAGTCTAGGTTATAAGCGTACTTTCAACATATATAGGTAAACAAAGGCCCGATTTGTACGTTCTATGGCAAAATTGTGGACAATAACTCAGGAGCACAATAGGCATTATCCTGACCATAGTCCGGCTCACGCCCCTGCAGATTACTGGCAGTCCTATGTGGGCAAAGGTTTATAGCTTTGCTATAGTCATGAGCAAAGCTTTACAGCATTGCTATTAAAGTAAATTGTTCGTCTTCCATTTTTGATAACTCATGCAGCGTGTTAAAATTTGGTTTCTTTTTTCTATGTGCATTTTGTTTCGATCAATTCAGGGTATTTGCACAATGTTGAGGACTTGGCAAATCCAGTTTTAAATTAGAGCGACTACCATCTGTCCTCATAAACCTTTTCAGGGGCACTAGACAAATTTAATCATTGGCTAGCTATTCGACGGTGAGGCAAAGACTAACCTAAACAATAATCCATAGGCGGGCGAAAATATTTTGAACCATCGAATCCATCCATTGCGTATGAAGCTCCGCTTGAAGTCACACGACTTCTACAGTTCTAGTGGAGTGGTGACAGCTTAGTATAAATAAAATTGATTGCTTTGTTTTTCACACAAGTTTGTGCAGTAGGGGCAATTATTTTCTGTCAGTCGAAATAAGCTGTTTTGACCGGGGAATACTTCTCACATAAAACCGACATAATACGAACAGCTAATGCGCTCACTGAATTTCAATCAATATTTCAATATGATAACCAATTCTGGCAACTTATTAAATTTATTATAAGTGTAATAAGTTTCATATTGGAATAAATATGTTCTGTAGCGATTTATCGCTTAGCTTCGCGCACGTAGGACGAAGGGTTAGGGGACAGAGCACAATAGTGGGCTCCTGTCGCGGTCATTTGTCGCTGGTTTTGATTTCTGCGCTTGACTTTTCTTTGATATAGAGGGATTTGGGAAGACTGTTTTCAGCCATGTGTATGTTTTTGGGGACTCGGATAAATTATTTACTATATTTGTTCTAATTGTGCTGAATCCCTATTCATTTTGCATATAATGGGCAAACGGACTAAATAGGGAATAAAAACGGGCGAATAAAACGTTCAAGTATTTTATAAACAAAAGAAATGATATCTTAAAATAAATCATTTATTACGGTACGGTATATTCCAGTGCATAAGTTATAATGCCCAAAAATATTGTATCTAGAGAGTCCATATTATAATGAAATGCCTTCTTGAACACTTGAATGTTATAATCACATAGGAATCCCAAGTAAACTAAGGGAATATCATAATTGGATGTGCCTAAGTCGTGGATAGGTAGGAATGAATAATTACGAGGCCTGACGGACAGAGTGACGATGTTAAATGAAAGACAATAATGTTTGGTATAAGCAATAAAGAGAGAAAGCCTCACACCATTTTATACTACAATCAATTTATAAATTACTGTGCTTGTACACTGTAAAAGTGAAAAGGCACTATAAAATATAACATTAGACAAAAAAGGTAAGGTACATCATTAAATCAATGGTGTTTATATATGCCTGAAAATGTTATCTTCCAAGAATTCTCAAGTGCTGCTACAATGTTTGCAAAGTCAGCAACAACTGATCTTACCTATTTAACGATTCCCTTATCTTTGCACTGTAGCGTCGGTCTGCCGAGGATACCGCAGTATTCCAATCAGTCGGTGTCTGCGATGGGCGCAATCAAATCAAAACGTCCAGCGGTGAATAGTATTCAATATGTACAGTCAAAAGCACGTCAGACTTTACACTTTGGACTTTGTATCGCTCTTATGTCAGGGGCATAAGTGCTATTATCTAACTGCCAGTGTTTACCGTGATGTGCTGTTGACCGTACGTAGGAGGCAGTTTCTAAAATCAGAGGTTGCTGTGACAGAAATCTTGAATGCAACGCAGGAAAATGGTGAGTTATTGACCATATTCCTGTGTTAGGTTCCTTTTGTCTACAGTTAAAGTTGCGTACTTATAATACGCTATGTGAGTAGTGCTTGGGATTTCAAGTTTAGATTTGGGGTAGGTAGATTTTTTATTGTTTTGAATCGTTGCCAATATTGTAAACTTTAGGCTTGTCTGATCTTTGAGCCTTTGTTTTGAAATCATATCAAGATTCTTTAAGAATAATGAGGAACCCCTTTTTTCATGTGGTCATTGTTATTTAGCGATGCCATCAGAATACCTGTAAAGATATCAAAACTTAAAATAAAAACAAAAAGTAGTATTACGACACTCATCCGTATTTCCTTCTTTCTTTCTTCTTTTCAATGTATTTAAGTATCCTACCAATGATAAGGTATTAAACTTTGTTCACTTCTAAAACGGCCAAAATACAGCAACTCAGGCACTTATCCCCAAATCACGCGCACCCATTGTCCGCGGGACGGTCGCAAGTGAATTGTAAATCGCCCTAATGCTGGACTGTACTTGCGCTCGCTGCTCAAATCTGCCTGATTGAATAAGCTACTGATATGGGAACGATTTAGAATAGTTGAATATGCTGTAGTCTAGAGAAGTAAATGATCAATGCCACTTAATTAAGTAAAAAATAAAGTCCCGTAGTTGCACATTAGGTCCAAACCGCGTTTTTCCAATCCCGCAGGAACCTACTCAGTAACTTATTTAGCATTTTCTTATAGTTAATTTATCACCTAGTTTTACATAGTCTTGATTTCAAAGCAACTAAGCCAACCACTGTCATCTAAACTTGGAAATCTAAAGATACATATTATATAAGTTAGTTGAACATCTAGAGAAGGGGCTGGCCGTTCCAGGTGAAAACGGGCAAACATAGACCTTACTCACCGACTAAAACATAGCACAAGCGTTATAAAGTGCTACTTCACTGTGGAATTTTGTCAAGTCTGATTCTCAAGACAAAATTTAATACCACATCAGTTGGCAGACAGACACGCAGCTCACAGACACGCAGCTCACAGGTAAGCGGTCCCATTCCATTGAGGGACACTTAACCAAGAAGCGTCGCCCAATTTGCTGCCAGACTGTAGGAACATCTGATCTTCGAGCCTTAATTTCAAGTGTACTGGCTCCCACATCAATGTTGCCGGAACACAGCCAGAGCTGTTATGGCGGCAGATTTCACCTGTGGTAGCTACCCGGACGGACTCTGAAAAAGCCCTACGACCAACCAGACCCAAGGCAGGAATCGAACCCACGACCTCCAGGTTTTATTCCCGAGCGGCTTAGCCACCGCCACGAAGGCGGTCAAAGTTAAAAGAAAATCTACAAGTTAAATGACAGTGAGCCTAGCTTCGAATGCTATACTAAAATTCAGCAACACCCAGTAGCCCCTATTGTCCTCGCGGGTCAATCGGCAAGTGAATTGTAAATCACTTTGCCGCTGGACTGTATTTTCGCTCGCAGCTCGAATCTGGCTGATTGAATAAGCAACTGATATGGGAAGCGATTTGGGACGATTGAATATGATACTATTGAGTGTACTGTCGTGATTGAAGTCGAGACTATCAGAAATAGCGCCGCAGTGCGGATAATGCAAGTATTTTAAATCGACTTTCTGCTGACGTTAACTACTAAAGTTGAAATGTTTTAGAGAAAAATTGGGGGAATTCAAATTTAAAATTATAGTTCGCATGTTAAAAGCGTTAGTCAATTAGTATGATTTTTGAAAGCTGCATAAGGCAAGTGACAATAATAAGTAATAATAAAATCATTTGCGAGTAAGTTTTTAAAATTACCTATGTGTAATTTCTTAAATGACATAATGTCACTGCTTATTATTAATAAAAATCAACTGATATGAAGTTACTTGATCCTATAGAAACATAATATTTCTTGAAATATTTCGAAATAAAATGTTTCACCAGAGTATCCTAAAGATAATTTGGTTTAGTGTTGCAGACAATTTTCAATTTGCAGTTTATTACGTCCCACCGCGGGGAGTGTGGAGTTCCCTTATGAAATTTTGAATTATTGCTCTTTTAATAATGTTTAGTTTAAAATAGACGTGGCTTAAAGGCTTGGACTAACATATGATGACAATGTTCAACAAATTTTCCTTAAAAAAATACAATTTCAAGCAAGGCTGTCAAAAAAATTACTGCTGATTGACTAATGATTAAAAAAATGAGTAGAAAGTTAAAAGACGTCCAGAGCTATGGACATATCCAACTGTGGACGTCTTTTGGCTGAATTATTGGTAGCAGCTAGCAGGTTGTACTCTAAAAGTTGTCCATCAACCAGACTCAGGCTAAAGACATGACACGAACATAAAACGAACGAGTTCTTAAATCAATACGTTTCCACAACAGTTCTTTGAACAACTAATCAAATTGTATCCGCGTGTAATTCCAGCATCTATTTTAAAGCGCCGAGTTTATCGCGAGCCACTGGTTCAAAAAAAAACAAGTGTATAAAAATTCATAGCCCACGGCGAATTTTGTAGAAATTGGTTTTTCGTTTTGAAAGTTTTTGACAAATGTTATTTGTGTTAGTCGAAGCGTGGTGACTGCGCTCCAATATTTCTATTTGTACACAACGGAACTGTTACAGTTCGGGGCCCGAGAGATCGCTTGTTATGGAAATGTTTTTGCGAATAAAACATATGCCGCGAACTGGAATTTGATGTTTCGGTTGTTGAAGAATCAAAGGTATCGAATTCGTTGCGCGCTTTTTATTAAATTTTGTCTAAATCTTTTTTTCAGATTACATTTAATTGCCAAATAGGAAACGGTTCAGAAATAACGTAGTATTTTAAATTGACAAACTGGCTTATTATCATTCTCTACTGCGAATTCACTACAACCATAAATATTATGTGACAACCATGAATAGGAGGAATAAGCTGTCTCAGAGCGGAATGTCGTTCAGTGAATAATAATTAACTTTTTCATAGATTAGGCGCACATTACTGTGTCACAATATCTCTACAAGTCCCTGTAGTCTACGTGTGCAGAATGGAGCCTTTATTGTCACCAGTTTACAAATATATAAAAAAAACTGTATATGATTAGTGGATGGAATTTATTGTAGTGGGCTGGGTATGCAGGTTCGATTCCGGGACGGTGTGGTTGAGTTGTTATCTTGACTGGTGCCGGTGTTCCACTTGCACGGACGATAGACGGTAAGACGGTGGTGGATCGTCGCCGCGTCTACGCTTGTGGAAGCTCTTGATGCCGATGACTTCGGTTCGATGACCTCGGTGACGAGCTCGGAGTAACGGAGTCGCGATGATAACGATGACTGACTGATGACCACGACGACTTGACTGAAGTCAGTTGAACGGAGACGGAGACACGTAGTGACGACGTACGGATTGCAGGGACGATGATGATGATGATGCGGAGACGGAGAGACGTAGTGGTGACGTATGGAGTGCAGTGACGATGATGACGATGATGCGGAGACGGAGAGACGTAGTGACGACGTACGGAGTGCAGGGACGATGATGACGACGACGATGATGCGGAGACGGAGAGACGAGGACACGAAGGAGGAAAGGTAACACGGAGAATGGAGACACGGAGAGCGGGATCACGGAGAACGGTGACACGAAGAACGGTAAGACGGAGAACGGTGTACGATGCGGAGACGGAGGACGATGATGTCGGTGATGATAACGGTCGACGGACAGAGTTCCGGAGTCTCTGATGAACGGTGAAGGCGCTTCGGAGAGGTTCGGAGTATCGCAGCGGAGATCACTTCGGTATTACTTCCGATCGGAGAATGAATCAACTCGCAAGCGAGCGACGTTTATATGGAGCCGATTAGTATTCTAGTAAAATCTCGAAGAGTTAATAATACGCGCCTTTATCTTGAACCTTCTAGATTCGTCATTCGTTTGAACCTTATTTCCACGCGCGCACGGTCGACAATCGCGCGCTCTTGTTGTAGTGCGAGTTCACTGGCCGGCTATCGCCAGGGGGGAGCGGGGCACGCGCGGGACGAGGTCTCGCCATCTCACTCGGCGCCATAGCGCCGCGCCGCTCTGTAGTCTGGAATGTGCGCGATCTCTTATCTCGATCTTTATCTAATCAGCTGTTATCGCGCGCGTGATTTCTTCTGTTTTCTTTCTGTTTTGATGATGCTGGATACTATATTATTTGAATGATGTCGTCGTGCACACTACGTTTTTCTACAAGAGTAGCGCGCAGGCCTACGCGACCAACCTGATAGTAAGCGATTACTGTCGCCTATGGATGCTTGAGTTGTAGGTACCAGAGGTATCATTCGCATGTTACTGACCCTATAATTTGAAGACAGAACAAAATCTGGCAGCAAATACCAACATATTATACCTTTTCACTGCCAAGATGTCCCATACTCCTCAATTGGGATCTGAAATACATTCACTGCAATATACGAAAATACGGAATATACATTTGATTCGTTCGATATGTTGCCAAAGTGTTGACACTGATTTCAAAGCTGCCTATTTCATTCGTACTATCCAGTACTTGCAATATTGTATACGCACCTTCCAAGCAGTTTTGCTTCCAATGCCAGTTTTCTGCGAAGACAGTTTTGAATGCAAATTGTATGCGATTTTTATTCCAAATCTAACTTATTTTCATATCTGAGAATCGGTGCCAAGTTTGGTCTTTATTTCAATAAAACGATCAAATAACGACGCTAGGTTTGTATGTGAATTTAATATCATCTATACACTCTTATATTTCAGTTATCTCATTGGGGAAGTATTGTGGACAAAAATGTGCCTATGTCAATTCCTCTAAGAAAAACATAATTCCGTATCTATCCTATAATCCCTAGATATCTATAAAATCCTTAGATACAGTACAAACTCGACTATTCAACCGACGAAGCTTTAGAGCTCATTTCCCAACGAGGTTAGTTCGCCATAACTTTGGAACGTCTCATAGCTATAAAAGGATCTACATAATAACTTCATAATCTTGAATTAATAACCTAGACATACACATTAAATGAACTGAGACTTGATTGATGTTCCCGACTAATCTGTGATCTGACGACCGAGTGACAAGGATACACCTTAATTCACGGAAGCCATTCAACATCCACGATGAATACCTCGGGGAACGACGGGGAAAGGCTGCGTTTCCACTAGCGCGATGTGAGAAAATATAGTCAGATGTTTTACCACTGTCTAAAGATATGGTCAGTGTTGATGCATTCTTTAAGGGATATGTTTCTATACAAATTACATTATTAAAAGTCTAAGAAAAAATCGTGAAAGGTCTTTTTTGTGTCGCTGGCGAGGTCTGTTCAGAGTTAAACTGTAAGAAAGTTGTAAAGTTGTATCTAAGAGTTTGAGCATGTTGCTATAGACTACGACTACAGTATTGTATAGTAATTTAAACTAGTTTTTATTTAGTTAAGGTAAGGAAACTTCTTCAGATACTCTGTCCTCGTCAGTGGAAACCCGCCTTGGCTGAGGCGGGGGATTAATAGCTTCCGTTACGCAGACGACACGTGCTGCGCTGACGCGAGATAGCCCCGCTGGCCGGCTGCAGCCGAACTTGAGATTGCGAGTATTGCGACTGAATGTCGTATCCTCGTTTTTCAACGTATTGTACCAATATTGGTTGATGTGTATAAAGAAGTGACAGGCGTTTTCGATGACTCGGTACTGGTCCGATAGATGTACGGGGAAGTTAATTAATTTGACTCGAGAAGAATATAAAGTACCTAAGTAGGAAGAATAAAAAATGTCTGGAAGCGTCACTTCACATTCGTGGGCAATGGTTGTATCTATAGATTTTTATGTGTACGTATTTACCATTAGCTTGGCGCTGACAACATCGTAAGAATTCGAACTGTTGAATGACTGTCATGCCATGACTCAACCGGCCTAGGTTCCAATGTATTAAATGGATTTGCCAATCCTCAGAGTAAAAGTGTACCTAACTAGATCGGGACAAAGCGCTCGAAGCAATAATACGCTGTAAAGTTAAAAACAAAAAAAAAACTCAGTTAAAGTCTGGAGTTGAAAGTTGAGTATGTAAATACTCCCTTGCCTCCGCTAGTCCCACTAATCTCAAAATAACCACAAAACGCAGAAGTTTTCTAATTTTCTCTGTTCACAAAAAATACAAACCGCGTCCGAAATTGCACAAATAAGATATGACCGCGTATTGTAATTACTTTTTTACTATGCACCCAGCAGAAATTAAGGTCTTTCCAGGAGCATTTCCCTTCCATTCTCGGAGTAAGCAATTACGCACTAGGGGATCGTTAAAGAGAGATCCAGAATCGGGATAATTAAAGTACCCCGGTATCCCGGTTTGTAGGCAGCGGGTCAACCGGTATCTAAATAATTAACTGGCCGTACTAAATGGGGTAAGTGTTATGAGATCTCTCGTACTATTAGCTTAGTACGAAATGTATGTTCCGTCCTATTGTGTTATAAGAGTAATTAGATTGCTTGGTTTGTGTGGAAATGTTAGTGTCATATGAGGCAAATGGATTTTGTGGAGTGAACTAAAGTTGTTTTAACAATTTACATTAGAATTAGTATGTTTATGTACGTTACGTTTAGAAAAGTATTAATACTGATTTAAATCAAACGGAATAAATAAATGATTCCTATTCTTCTTATTCTTATTACGTTAAAGTCAGAGTCAAAAGTTTTATGAATTTTATTGTTTTAGGTACATCAATTGCAACATTCAAATAATAATTTAAGTGTTTAAAAATTAAAGTGATTCTGGTTCAGATTAAAAAATGGACTTTTAGACTAGTGCTTGCGGGTTCGATTCCCGCATCGTACAAAATTTGCGTGCAAAAATAATCTGTTTTGTATCGGTCTGAGTGTTTCTATATGTATGTTCACAAAAAAAGGATAAAAAGTAGTATTTAGCCGTTGTCTGGTACCCATAGATTCGCTAAGTCAAAAGTTAGATGGCGTTACGTCCAAGGATATTTATTTATTTAGTTCATAATAATAATATTGTCATGACAAGCATGGAGCTACGCCGATAGCAAAGTCAATTTATTTGTATTAAATTTGTATTTAAAAAATTTATTCTTAATAAAATTTGTTATTTAATATTTCACTGGCTCATAAAATTGAGTTAATAAAGTTTCATTTATCCCAGTAATTAATAACACCTTTTAATTAAGACGAAAAATAAATATATAACTTAGGCAAGCGCTTTTCAATTACATCGTTTTAAATTCTACTTCTCAGAGATGCTAACGAAAAACAGTTTTAAAAATGAGAACCAAATTGCTTTCTCGTGTTTCTCGTACATTAACACAAAGCCCCTCAGTCGTCACATTAAAAATGCATTATAAAATTAAACATTCAACTTTATGGCCGAGACGAGACAGTCTATTTGACATAGGAAATGTTGTTTCTTTTTGTACATCTTAAGTGTATCTAACTTTTGTTTTATTTTTTGAAGCTAATAAAATGTCACAGTTGTTGAAAAACTGTTGTTTTTAGAGATATTACTTTGAAAAGAAGCAGATATTTTATTTACGAATTGTGAATACTTTTTTAACCACCCGGTATAATAGTAATACCTAAAGCCGCTAGGATCATGAAACCAGAAGTCGTAGGTTTGATTCCCGGTTCGGGTCTGATTGGTGCTAGAAGAGTCCCACTAGTGGTCATAATAGCTGTGAATGTGTTCTAGTTAAAATGAGCAAACAAAAAACAGTTTCATACAAAGTATCAAGTTTCTAAGTCTTAACCTCAATTTTGGCAAATGAGAATAGATTGAAGCACCATTACCGTGGCACCACCACCATCGACGAAAAAAAATAATTATACTATTGAATCTTGCTCTTAGTCTTACGTAAAAACACATATATTTTTGTGTTTTTCCCCCATGTATTGGGTGGGGGCATGTATTTTAATTTAAGTGCCCACCCAAGTAGTGACCACGGAGAAATTTTCTTAGCACTTACGATATAAGATCTGCATATTTTTAATAAGGCAGCAAAGTTACTAAATGAAAACACAAAACCTCAGCACAGTCTCCAAGACTATGCAAAAAGAAACACTCTCTAACTCCCGACCGAGTCCCAGTTCCAGCGGCAAAGCCGGGATATTCTAAACAAAAGATCTCGCGTGCCAAATCTCGCGCCTCTCTATATCAGTTGCTTGCGGATCTCTTGCTTGGCTTGTGAGCGACGTAGGTACACTGATTTTTACGCCCATATTAAGGTCAATGCCGCATTGCAGAGATGCTACTTCAACAGATAGATTTCTTTATTTTAATAAAATAGTGTATTCGATAGTGCGACAACCTAAAATGTCTTCGCCTATTATGAATAGTACCAAATATCTAAGGATAAGAATTCACCACTTTAGATCTCAATAGTATGACGGAAAGCTTTTGCTAATTATCTTATGAAGAAAATTTGTATTTACAGCTTGGTAGCCTATCCGAGTATAAACTAAGTAAAAGATTTTGGTAATCGCTGCAAAGAAACCACGACTACTAGATTCTTTAATTTTATTGAGGTCACCGTATAACAGTCTTTAAATTGAAACACAAAACCTCACTTTCAAGATTATGTAAAAAGAAACACTCTCTAACTCCCAAGTACTCCCAACCGAGTCCTAGTTCCAGCGGCAAAACCGGGATATTCTAAACAAAAGATCTCGCGCGCCAAATCTCGCGCCTCTCTATATCAGTTGCTTGAGAATCTCTTGCTTGGCTTGCGAACGACGCATACTGATCCTTACTCCTACATGTGATGTGATCAATGCCGCATTGCAGGTATTATGTTGACGAGCCATTTGGTGTAATGGTCGAGAAGTCGGCTGTTACACCAGAGGTCGCTGGTTCGATCCCCGCACGGTACAAACATTTGTGTGCACGAACATGTCTGTTTGTATCGGTCTGGGTGTTTCTATGTATAATATGCATGTATTTATAAAAAAGTATTTATGTAATGTTTATCCGTTGTCTGGCACCCATAGAACAAGCTCATGCTTAGTTTGGAGCTAGATGGTGCTGTGTGAATAATATCCAGAGATATTTATTATTATTATTTATTTTTGTCAGGACTTATTTGCCACTAAAAGAAACCTATATTGATTATGACTTTTTAGTAATTTACCGACTGATTAAACCCAATGGGCAAAAAGTCGGCCATCACTCCGCACGGGACTTTTGTTCCCAAAGTATATTATGTACGTATGTACAAGCTATGCTAATTTGGCGCTATGTGCATTTACTTGGTATCTCGTCGCATGAATTCTTATTTGTTCAATCTCCATTTGCACCATTTTACACTAGAGACATTTTATTGATTATTTAGAGTATTTAATTTGATTTCTTACAACTGTCGTATTAAATAAATGTCTGTTATAGTAAAAAAAGTATATTCCAAAAATAAACATTAAAAAGTTTAAAGCTTACGTTTAAAATCCACCTTTTTTATGGAGGTTGGACAAAAAACCACATACGTAATTTTGTATTTGGAGATTGAACATTACTACAATGGAGATTGAACATTTTGCAATCGAAAATACTCAGTACTTATGTGTCTTAAGAGCATATACAGGATGTTGGGAATTAACGTTTTGGGTATAGCAAATAGTATAGGTAGGGTAGTACGGTAAAATAAAGATAGGCACAAGTGAAGTTTTATTTAGAGTTAAGACGTATCTTAGAATAGTTCATTGTTTTTGATATTTATAGTTTATAGTCTCCGTTATGTTTTCTTGTTTGTATAATTTGTCTGTTTAATGTCTTCATAATATTAAGACATTTTTTTGGTATTTAATTTTATAAATTATAAATGAATAGATAACTCGGCTCTCCTTCTACGGTATGCCAGCCAGTCTGTTGCCGTCTGGCACTATCATAGTCCGCGCTCCGTCGCATATTTAGAGGGAGCGAGACATAGGATATTACACACTCACGTATAGAAATCGTATAAGGTACAAAATACAGTCCTATTTTCCTGACGGTAAAAAAAGTCACCAGTATAAAGCTTATTATTATGTTAATTAATTTACCCATAAAATAAAACAATTAGCAAACATGCGAGTATTATTAAAGCATAGAGTAGTAATATTTTATATATCAAACATTCCGTATTAATGGAACCCAGTCACACCACAAAATATGTTTACTTTAATGTTTTACAACCTTACAGTTTCAACACAATGATTTATCTTATAAGGATACGCGGCTATTTCAATCTGAAATCATAACAATGAGATTTTAAACATCCTGTGCAACAAGTTGGCGATACGCAGTGACGACCTACGATGTAATGAAACAAAAAAATACAACTTAGCGATCTCTTTCTATAGTTGTAATTATGTTGTTCGCTTTATGATGTGTTACGGACATTTTTTACACCTTTTCCGATGCTTTAAACACTTCTAATAAATAATATAACTTAAATTAACACAAATGCGTGCTAACAACTCGCTTGGACGCGAAAGAATTTAATATGGCGGCGTATTGCATCATCAAAATACGCTGCCGTGATTGGTTACTCGTGAGGAGATTGAACACTTAAGCACGAATTTATTGTTCGGATACACGTTTGGTGAATCTCCACGGATTTTGAACAAATAAGCATGAAGTTTATATTTACTGGTGTTGGTTTAAAAAAAAACTAAAATTGTTACTGTATACGTATTTAAGGTCCAAAAAGCAAGTATCTTATACCAATCGATCAGGAAATTCAACCTTATTGTAACTGCATTTAAAAGTGAAATTCGTTGAAATGGTCGGTTGAACAAATAAGCATTCATGCGACGATCTGTCAGTAGGGAATCTCGCTCTTTAGTTGATCTGAGGCAGTCAAGATACAAGGCTTTCCATCGCACTTTATTAATGCGAATACATAAACCACTTTGTTAAGTTATTTTAGGTAAGAAAAGACAATAGTATACAATACAATAGTAGCGTTTTTACCTCCCAGTACAAGTCGTCGCCTACCCGTAACAGATTCAGAATGCACCTCATTTGGTTTGAGCGTTAACACGGAGCGCCGGGCAGCTATTTACATATTCATACATTCGCGGACGCGGGTAATTTCCAAGCAAACAATCTCAGCTATTCTACTGAGGTTATCGAAGGTAATGGTGATTGATATTGGTTATGCAATCCTGCTGTTCCAATTAAATTGTTATTCCTAATGAGCTTGGCGAAGGCTGAAACTTTGGATAATTGACGACATTAGAACCATAGTGATCCAAGTGACATTTTTGTCAAAATCGATATTTTGTTATTAACATCCCAAAAAAAGACACATTTTTCATGCCACACTATTCCAAGTGCTTATTATAGCTATTTTCATAAGGAAACTCATATCGGTCATTACTCATATCGGTATTTGGAATAGGACAATTTCAGAAACAAATACAAACGCGTTTCCCTCGTTTTCTCAAAAAGTTGAAAAATAATGTGGCTTGGATCACTATGGTTCTAACGTCCTCTACATCGTCGCTCACCTGTCCCAGTCGTTAACCGTATGTACTAAGTATGTATATATTTTATATATTAATATCATGTAATAAGCATATATATATATATATATATCTTATTTTATTTTTTGTAATTTTATATTTTATATAATATAAGTATTTATTTATCATATTTTATTTCGTTTATTTCTTTTTCTTTCAAGTTTTAGGTTAATTGGCACTACCCACTGTTTCTTTCTGCTTGGCCTAAAGGTTGACTGGGAGAGAATGCCATGAGGCATTAAGTCCGCCTTTTGTACTTGATTTGTGCAATGAAGCTTAAATAAATAAATAAATAAATAAACGTCGCTAATTATGCTCACATAACATTGACGAGCTGTTTGGTGTAATGGTTGAGAAGTCGGCTATTACACCAGAGGTCGCGGGTTCGATCCCCGCACGGTACAAACATTTGTGTGCATGAACATGCCTGTTTGTATCGGTCTGGGTGTTTCTACGTATAATATGTATGTATTTACAAAAAAAAAAAGTATATAAGTAATGTTTATCCGTTGTCTGGCACCCATAGCACAAGCTAATGCTTAGTTTGGGGCTAGATGGCGCTGTGTGAATAATGTCCAGAGATATTTATAACGTTCTTCAACCCGAATTGTGGCTACCAGTCAACCAACTACGCTTAACTACACTTGCGTGCAAAAATATAGAATCATACCTGTTCCTTTAAACTTTTTTCCAGCATAATGTGGCAGTCCAAATTAAAAAGGGACTAAGTTTAACGTGGTAACGTGTTTTTTTACTTTAGACGAATGCAAAACTTTTTCGGATTGATCTGGTGATTCTAAAAGTAGTACACATGTACATGTATTGAATACAATCATCTTTTCAAAAATACAGTTCATGAAAAACTGCTTTCTTTAGATATTTTACAAGTCTTAAAAAATCCCGGAAACTAGTTACTGCTATAAGGTCCCTTTTGATTTGGACACCAGATATAATCAATTTCAGTAGATACATGGTATCAGTTTAAAGCCCTTTTGTTGATCTTTAAAATGATGATAATAACTGTTGTTAAAGTCACTTGAATCTACGCTAAAAGTTAAAAGAAACGGACATGATTACATTTTATTACCCGTAAGCATTGATAGTGTATTTAAAAAAGAGGTAGATACCGCACTAGCGCTCGAAAAATGCTCCGCTCATATTGTGTTAATTGACACAAATCATTTTAGACGCATAATGTCAACGGTTGGTGAAGCACATAGATTTAGTATATCTCGACGGATCAAATTCTAATCGCCGTGCGTCAAAGGATGGCATATCTACCTCTTTTTTAAATACACTATCAATGCCCGTAAGTATAGTAAGTAACCAAGTGAGTACGCAAGCACAGGTGCGCTCCCTATCATTGAGCTAATATTACTACGTGTATTATGTATATAAGTGGCACTTTTCTTTGCATAAATGAACTGTCAAATTACAATGACTCGACTATAAGTCTAAAATTCGTTCTAACATCAAGACAAATTCTATTACAGAGCGCTATTGGCACGAATGCATACGTTAAAAAGTTTAAAACTAATACGACGAACTAGAAGGAGGTTACATTCAACTTTGAGATGTTAGCAAAGTTCTATTAGTTTATCTGTCGCTTATTCGCTAACATTATATAATGTATCTGAAGGCGGTATATTTCCATTCCTAGAGTTCCAGGTAAAAAGATAGTAATAGTATATTTTCTACTACTACGCCAACCTTGCGTTCTATTAATAACGAATTGATTAAAGAACATCATTTATTTTGATCTAAATGTAAAAGTGGACGGCTAAAAAACAAAAGCGATAAATTGGCAATTGAAGATACATAATAATGTAGCTTCAGCGCGCATAGACAATATCGTATTGAATAAAGAAAAACGACGAGTTGCAATCCGGGAGTGCCGGCAGAAGTGAAAACTTGAATACTTTGGTATTCGCCATGCTAACATCCCCTAGGAAAATTTCGCAAATTGGTACGGTAATTTGTGCGTGAATTTTCTCGCTGAGAAAGTATTCATAGATGGCGCTTGAACAAAAAACACTTGTCCCTCTTACGAATTTTCAAACAGTCACGTGACACCTGACGCGAGTTTAACTTTTTTTACCCATTACAAAAAAAGTGTACAACGCTAAAGAAGTTTTCTTTCACTTCAAAAATACGTGTGGCACACGGGGACTGCCGCGGTAAAGCTATTGCATAGCATTTTTTATCAACTTATGCAATTGTACCTATACACCTATACTTTCTAACAAACAGCTGCTTACAGTCTGACCAAAAAGAGTAGATATTAAAAAGTGGCAATACTGTAGTGTCCTCCCTTTTTTCTTTGAATGATTTGAAAGGGATGACACTACAGTATTGCCACTTTTTAATTTCTACTCTTTTTGGTCAGACTGTACGTATTTTAGTTCGGCAGACTCCGGCACGGTGTTTGTGTGCGTGCGACTAGTCGTACGTGCTCCGAACGATTAGCTCGTCTCGATCCGTGCGAGCTTCGTACAATCTACACGCATACGTCTAGTCGCACGCACACAAACACCGTGCCGAAGTCTGCCGAACTGAAACGACGTAAGACGAGTGTTAGGCTTTTTCGTCACAAAGATTTTCGGTTCGGTCGCGATTAAAGCTGCAATAACTTAAAAATCCAGTTAGCCAAAAGCAAAACGTCACAAGAGCAATCGTCTTGAACACGACCTAAAAAACAAAGAACCTGACAAGCAATTTCCTACCAAAATGATATTTTGAAAGGATCCAAAATTTATGTCTCAATTTCATTCCATAAATTCGACCGAAAACGAAAATTGAACGCTTAAAACAACAGAACGCGATAAAATTTATTTAGTACGGTAAAACGAGAACGAGTGTAATAGAATTTCGATATTCCTTGTGGTACGAAGTGGGGGCATAAATTCACAATTAATAGATAGTGATAGTCTTTGAAACAATGCCGGAGAGGATATTAACCTCGATAGACTGTTTTCTTGGGTTCTAACGTAAATTGTCGAAAAAAATATTTAGTCTTCATCTATCTGTTTGATTAGATTATTTTTTCTGAGCTATTTATTTATATTTATTATAACTTGTTTAGTTATTTGTGTTATTATGCAACATTTTAAGGCATCCTATATTTATACAGATACTAGAATATAATATTTTAGGAGATTTTTTTTATAATAAACTAGCCTTCCGCCCGCGGTTTCACCCGCGCGTTATCTCTTTTTTCAAATATCCCCCCTTCCCCCACATTTCCAGGATCCAAAGTACCCTGTTTACCGGGGATAGTGTAGCTTTCTAACAGTGAAAGAATTATTCAAATCGGTTCAGTAGTTTCACCTGAATTGTTATTTCCGCGGGAATGAGACGTTTCCCGTAGGAATTTTATAGCCTATGTCCTATTCCGATTATGACTTATGACGAGCCATTTGGTGTAATGGTCGAGAAGTCGGCTATTACACCAGAGGTCGCGGGTTCGATCCCCGCACGGTACAAACATTTGTGTGCATGAACATGTCTGTTTGTATCGGTCTGGGTGTTTCTATGTATAATATGTATGTATTTACAAAAAAAAAAAGTATATAAGTAATTTATCCGTTGTCTAGCACCCATAGTACAAGCTCATGCTTAGTTTGGGGCTAGATGGCGCTGTGTGAATAATGTCCAGAGATATTTATTATTATTATTATTATTATTATTTATTATTCCGGGTTATAAACTATATGTGTGCCAAATTTCATCTAAATCCGTTCAGCCGTTTAGGCGTGATTGAGTTACAAACATCCAAACATCCAGACTTTCGCATTTATAATATTAGTAGGATAGTAGGATAGTG
This sequence comes from Mecyna flavalis, assembly GCA_949319885.1. Classification (NCBI taxonomy): domain Eukaryota; kingdom Metazoa; phylum Arthropoda; class Insecta; order Lepidoptera; family Crambidae; genus Mecyna; species Mecyna flavalis. The sequence continues at coordinate 14,152,643 of OX439407.1, read as the reverse complement.
AGTCACTGAATTAAGATCAGGAGCAAATATTTTCTGAACAGATAAACCCAATCCAATGCAATATTTTGGTCCGGCCCAGGATTTAAACCCAGGTCCCCTGGTCCGTCCGTCCGTCACTTTAGGGTCCACATCTAACAAACGCGAAGCGAATGTGCAGCTCGCGACCTGTTCGCAAACTGCGTTCGCATGTAGTATAAATAGTGAGTGCGCGCGGCGCGCGATCTGCGCGCACTAAGAGCAGGCCCAGATGAGGCATTTATTTGCGCGATTTGACCCGCGCGTTTGGAATTGAACAAAAGAAAAACGCGCGACTGTGCGTGACTGCTTGTGGACGGGATTTATGAACCTGTAGTATCTCGCGCCTCGCGCGTGTGGAAACGCGCGAGTGAAAACGCGTCATCTGGACAAGCTCTAAATTCTCGCGCTTACAGTTCCATATACGGTGCGCAGCTTGCGCGCGGACTGCGCGTGGGCGGCGCAGAAGTGGCACACGAACCCACAGAAATCTGTCTCTGTGCACGAACCTTTAAATGCACGCGCGCAGTTCGCGAACCGGTTGCGAGCTGCACATTCGCGGCGCGTTAGATGTGGACGCACCCTTAGATATAGACACACCCTTAAAAAATGCGACCGCCACTGCACCACGGCCAGTGAATGCCTCGTCATAGTATTTTTTTATTGTACAAAAACATTTTTATATGAACCAATACATCACAATTTCCGCGTCCGCGCGGTAAAACATTTTCCTAACAAGCTATCCCACGGGACTTTCGGCAACTGTTATGTTGTGAAACTGTAATCAATGGAAAATTGGACATACATTCACTATGCTTTGGCATGCGCTCTGTATACAGTACAAGCAGTAATATAAATTTATTTAATTTTTTTTAATGACTTACTGAAGGGCAAAAGGCAAAAATCATTCAAACTAACACATCGTCACAACAATGGGCACTGTTTTAATCACCACGCTTGCCAAATGCTGATTGGTGGTCACAACCGACCCGACCCGGGAGTCGAACCTAGGACACAGATCACGGCCTGGTGCTCAAACCATTAGACCATTGTAGCGTTCGGACTACTTATTCATTAGTAAATTACTCCAATACAAAGCTGGGGTAAGTCGCAAGCAAAAAATAAATAGTTTAATCTTTTGCCCGGCATCACAGATATAATAGTACTAACGCCGGCATTCACAAATAATCAAATATAGCGATTGTTCAGCAAACATCAGAGCTGTAACTTTTGCCTGCTGACAACTAAATTAAACTGTCAATCACATAGTGCTAAATTTACTAGCGTCCACACGCGTTTGGTGGCGATCTAGATGTGTTCAAACTTGTTATTTGTTTGTTATTGTACATTGTCGAGGTGCCATTGTACACACTGTAGTAATAGGAGTTTTACGGCCAGTTTCACCACAAATAAAAATTATTTGAAGTATGTTTAGGAAACGCAAAGTTAGCTCGACCCGGGAATTAAGCCCAGGACTCCGAGATTCGGCCCGGTGCTTAAACCACTAGACTGACAGATAAGTTAGTGTTATACAATTTAAATAAAATTAATAGTTTAAAAAACTAAAAAACACGCTTTTAGCACGCACTAAAAATGAGAAAATAATTCGGACATTTAGTTTGATGACTCAAAAGTTTTATTATGAAAGAAAGCGTGGAGCGTTTATGTAATCTTTACTCTTTTTTGTCCAAACGCTCCACGCTCTCTTTCATAATAAAACTCTTGAGTCATCAAACTAAATGTCCGAATTATTTTCTCATTTTTAGTGCGTGCAAAAAGCGTGTTTTTTAGTTTTTTAAACTATTAATTTTATTTTATACTTTTTAGTCTTCTTATTATTCAAACTTAATTTACTACTTACTAATTTAAAATATTAATAGGTATTTAAAGATATTTATTCGTATTCCTGACAGCAAACCCTTTCATTTGATACCCATATCATGGGGGTGCATTTCAAATAGCCTGTCCGCCATCTTGGACGTCCGCCATATTGGATTTAAGTCACGTGACTAATTTTTCGTCTTCCTGACAGCAAACCTTTTCATTTGATACCCATATCATGGGGGTGGATTTCAAACAGCCAGTCCGCCATCTTGGGGAGGCCGCCATATTGGATTTGTAATGACTTTTCTTAGCTAGTCATGTATTGTCATCATAACTCAGAGCTCGTGCAAAATTTCATCATAATCGAAGACCGGGAAGTGGGTCAAATTAAGATGCCAAGATTTTTTTTTGGCAAGTGAAGCTAATTTAATAATAATAATAATAATAATATTGACTTTTCTTAGATATTCATGTATTGTCATCAAAACTTAGAGCGTGTGCAAAATTTAATCCTAATCGAAGACCGGGAAGTGGGTCAAATTAAGATTCCAAGATTTTTTTTGGCAAGTGAAGCTAATTTAATAATAATAATAATAATATTGACTTTTCTTAGATATTCATGTATTGTCATCAGAACTCAGAGCGTGTGCAAAATTTTATCCTAATCGAAGACCGGGAAGTGGGTCAAATCAAGATTCCAAGATTTTCTTACATACATACATAGTTACAAGTGAAGCTAATATAAAGCGTGTAAAAAAAGAAGAGAGCGTTTAACAGACATACCTACCTATTATTACAAACATTATTTTGAAATTAAATTAACACAAAAACGCCATGCGTAAGGTTAATGGTTAAAATCACGGCTACAACTATTGATTTTTCTATATCATTGCAAAAAAACAAAGCGCTTGGAGAAAGAAGATTTCTCCAAACTAGGTACGCGTGGCAGTTAACTAGTTTGTAATTATTCTGAACAAATAGGTGATACTGATCATGATACCTACTTTTAAACACTGAATACTTTAATGTATCGGTATTATTTTCAAATCATAACCATACTATACAATGTCTTCCCTCGGCAAGAGACACATCTTACCACGGCTCACAGAGTTCGACAAAAAGTTTGAACAACGTAATAAGTGCTATATTATTATACTTTGACCCATTTCAGCTAAATTACAGTACCCATATTTGAGACAAGAAACGGACTACCTTACTAAGCATTATAAGCTTAAAAGTTCGGCCAGAAGAAAATCCCTACTAAGTAATTAAACTTCGGAAATATTTTTTCTCTGGAGATTTCTCAGACAATACCAAGAAGAAAATTAAAGAAAGGTTGGTAAGTTAAATTAATTCTGTATAAGTTTGAAAGTTCTTTTATGCACTTATTGGTGGAAGTTATTTTTGTAATACGAGTATTGTGTTCTTAAAGGATTACGATGACATTAGGACTTTTTGTTAGAATCTTCAGAGAACAGTTGGGATTCCCTGAGTGAGGGAAATATTTTCTAAACGGATATCCTAGGATTTTAGTTTAGTTTTAGTTTAATTATTAAAAATTAATAACATAAGTTATAATTAATTACATAATTTATGGAATGGGAACAGATGCCTCGAATTAATTGTCCGAGGCCCTAGATCACGCGGTAGGCCCAAGAATCGCTAGTTGGATGTCGTGAAGGCCGACATGACAGAGAACGATCTCACTCCTGAGGATGCAGAAGACCGGGCAAAGTGGAGAAACTTAAGCAGGAAAGCGGACCCCGGCACAGGCTGGGAAAACGCTAGGGCGAAGAAGAAGAAAGTAAATTTTACCGACCGGCACACAGCCCTCAATGCTCAACGATCTCAGTAGAGTGTCTCAACAAGTGGGTCTTAAAATGAACATGGAAAAGACGAAAATTATGTCGAACTCCCATGTCGTACCCACTCCTGTAAAAGTTGGGAACTCAACACTGGAAGTTGGAGAGTACATTTACCTGGGACAAAAAGTCCGACTTGGTAAGTCCAACTTCCAGAAAGAGATCGATCGACGAATCCAACTCGGCTGGGCAGCGTTCGGGAAGCTTCGCAGTGTATTCTCGGCCCGTTTACCGCAATGTCTCAAGACGAAAGTCTATAATACGTGTGTGTTGCCAACGATGACATATGGAACAGAAACGTGGCCACTTACAATGTGCCGCATTAGAAGGCTAAAAATCTCGCAGAGGGCAATGGAGAGGGCCATGCTTGGGGTCTCCCTGCGCGATCGCATCAGAAATGATGAGATCCGCAGGAGGACCAAGGTCACCGACATTGCCCGAAGAATTGCGAGCCTTAAGTGGCAGTGGGCAGGGCACATTGCAAGGAGGACTGACGGCCGTTGGGGCGGAAAGGTCCTCGAGTGGTGGCCACGTATTGGGAAACGCAGCCGTGGTAGGCCTCCTACAAGATGGACCGATGATCTTGTAAAGGTCGCCGGAATCCACTGGATGCGGGAGGCGCAGGACCGATCGGCTTGGAGATCCTTGGGGGAGGCCTATGTCCAGCAGTGGACGTCTTTCGGCTGAAATGATGATGATGATGATGACACAGCCCACCTGACCCTGACGGTAATTTTTGTAATCTATCGTTAAGGGAATCTTTCAAATCAAATATAAATATTCTTTATTCATGAAAACTTGTATAAAGTATTTATGAATCGTCAATTACACAGAGTGACTCTACCACCGGATTCGGAATGGTCGTTATCTGTCGAGAAGAACCGGCAAGAAATAGGATAGCGGCTTTATAAGGAAACATAGGTGAATGCGCTACCATTCTGTACGCTTCTCTCATCGAGCCGTTTATTTCAAGTGTACTCGCTTCGGCGACAAAATTCGTCTGTTGAAGTGGTTGCTAGCATACCGGAAACACCAGTGTATTTAATAAAGTTCTACCACTAATCAGATGACTTTTTATCAATTGTTATCTTACTAGTTGGAGTTAAAAACTTTTTATCTACATCCATACCATAATATGTCTATTTTATATTCAGGAGCGATGAGCAAACGCCCTACATTTAGATACCTATAAGTATCTGTGGCTGCATTGAAATGTTTACATTTTAGTGTCGGTAACTGATACGAAATTACGTTCAAATTTCGAACGTCTTCTTTAAAAGTAAAAATTAATAGGTTTTTTCGATTATCGAATTAGTCGATTAGTAATTTTATGTTCCATTCCTATACATTTAATTCGATGCTGAAATTATAACAATCGATTTGAGAATCGAAATCAACTCGAGTCTAGATTGTTTATGGATTTTAAAAACTACAAACGTCAGTCATTAATTATGACAGTACTAAACTAACTTTTACATACAGATTATGTTGGTAACTAGGGCGTTTGCTCATCAATCCTGACTATAAAATAGACATATTATCGTATGAATGAAGATAAAGTTATGTATGTGACTGTACATAATTAGTCATTAAAATACTCATGTGATTCTTTTATGAAACTCACTTCGTTCGTTTCATAAAACCACATTCGTATTTTAATGACCCTCATTATGCAGCAGTCACATAAATAACTATTATAAACCTACTGTTATTTTATACCACATCAGTTGGCAGACAGACACGCAGCCCACCTGATGGTAAGCGGTTACTGCGGCCTATTCCATCGAGGACACTTCACCTAGAAGCATCCATCAATGTGCTGCCAGACTGTAGGCTCATCTGGGGGCCTACCATGAACTCTTATTGCGATTCAATTGACGACCTAAAATAAACTGCCTCGCAATTTCATACCACGACGTCCTTATAGCGATTCAGTTTGGGCGACGCCAAATCAAGTCGGCAATTGGATCGCAAACTGTTTTCATTCATTCATTTTCCGTACCATGACGTGACATTTCAACCTAAACTGAATCGTTTAACAGTCAAAGTAAGCGTTTCAAAAAAAGTTGCTATTTCTTAGCGTAAACTGAATCGTTTTGTTATTTACTTAAAGTAAATAGTCAAAATATACGTAATTTAAGTATTTCAGTTAAGTATTTAGTGTTTCTTAGGTTATACTGCAAAAAAGCAATTTCTACGACTTTTAAATTCTAATAATAAAAACACGTAATTTTCTCTTAGCAATTTTCAAGTAACTCGAACTATTTTAAAACATAAAAAAAAACAACAAACTGTCAGCTATTTGTCAAATCATGATTGACACATGTCATGTTTGATTTGACAGCTAGCTGACAGCGTAAGGAGGTGCGTTCTAAGCTCGTCATATTAAATTTATTTTAATGACAACTTAGAAAACCTTTGATATTTTTATTTTTAAAAACTAATTATGTATTACTATAATTAAATAAGTACTAAAAAAGCATTAATGGTACACAATTTTACGCCAAAAAGCGCAATTATAAAGTGTATGTGTTGTAATTTCTAAACAAAAAAACCGTAAGTTACCGCTAAAATCGTATCAACTAGGTTTCGGAACGCTTCGCAATCGAGACGAGTAAAAGAGACTAACTTATGCAACTTATGTATAGCGTTATCTCTTTCTCACAACGCGGACCACAGACAAATTTCGTTCGTTCATTCCTCCGTGAGCGATGCAAATGCGAGTCAGTTAAAGGCACTTCATGGTACGAATTTAAGCGATTCAGTTTGGGTTCCTAAAATGAATTGCATCGGAAATGAATCGCTTACTAAAAGTTCATGGTAGGCCTCCTGATCTTCAAGCCATTAATTTCAAGTGTACCTACTACAGTGTGTGACCCTCTGCTCAACTGTCGTAGTTGAGCAATGACCAGTTGAGCAGTGGGTAATACCCACTGCTCAACTTTATGGAGTTGAGCAATCTAGTTGAGCAGTGGGGAAGAAACGGTGTGTAGTGTGTGTGTGTGTGTATTTTCCTTTAATCAATAATGAGCTGTTATCGCGCATCAGAAAACACGATTTTACATAATGTTTTTGTCAATGCATCTGTCTTTTTCATCATTCGGGTTCAACAGATTCGTCTTTTGACCTCGCTCCAAAAGGTCGGTTCTTCAAAACACATCCGACAAACAAATGAAGAATGAGGCTTTTAAGATTACCGACCCCTTTTTCAGTATTGAACCTTAACAATACATCGGATCTCTCGAAAAGTATCAAACAGTAATATTGCCTTTGACTTTGTTATTTACTTTATTTGTATTGTGCATTTGTAAGTAGCTGTCTGGAATTGTCAATATTTTTTTATTTTTAGAGACTGGGTGGCTGGTCTGGCTGGTAATATTCTAGGTACAACGAATGTGTAAGATAAAATAGATTTTTAAATAACTTGTCCAAAATTTTTTGTAACTTGCATTAGCATTAACAATTTTAATGAGCATTCAATAAAATTAAAAGTTTTAAATGGAATGTTATTTAAACTCAGGTACAGGCACGTGCGATGCAAAAGTCCAAAATAAAAGCCATTATAATACGAATATTTCGAGTTGAGTCAAATAAACCGCTCACTTGTAGCTTTTTTATTTTTTGATGACGTCACAGTAAGTTGGCAGACTTGCACGCAGCCCACCCTATGAAAGACATTTCATCAGGAAGAGCCGATCAATGTGCTGGTACATTTATGATCTTGGAACAAGTGTAACAGCCATTTCACTATGTTTAGGACTTTTACTTCGACATTAACTTGATTTTGATAAATGAAAAACAAAACTTAGACTTTGACTTGTATTATATATTTTTGTAAAAATTATCAATTAATTTCATTGCATTCTTTTTCTTTGACATGTGTCAAGCAACATACTTTTTCTTCTTTTTATATAATGGCGTCACACATATTCAGATAAACGAAAAAGGTTTTACTTATTTAAAATTGGACCATATTTTACACTAACATGCCGCCCACCAAGGACATATTAACGAAATGTCCTTCAACTAGATTCTATAATAACAATATTACTTGACAAAACTTTATAGAACAGAATTGAAACTACAATCTAGGTATTTATCTACAAACAAAAACTTAATAGGTAAACTTAATCTAGCGTTCTAATACAGCATAATAATAATATTCATATTGCTCATACTTCAGAGAGGCATTTTACCAAAAGCTTACATTTTTTTTGAATTATTTAAGAACAATATTCATTTACGGTTTACGATACTTGCACAGATCCAGAAATTATCCACCCTAATGATGTTAATTGAGCTGTTAAATTTCCTTCGGAACTTCTTTTTATACCATTTTGTATAATTTTGCTGTAAATATCAGCTCCTAGTAACATATTTACTCTTTCCGGAATACAATAATTAGAGTCCGCTAAAGCAACTTTGCCCCAGTCATCTGCAGGCACTTCTATTGTAGGCATTAACGTTGTAATAGATTTCACTACGTAAGCTGTCACCGGTATTACAACTTTGGGGTTAACCCTTGATCTTATGCTTAACTTTACTGTAGATCGGGACGTTAAAGTCTTGTCACAACCAACAAACATCATAGTTTTATTCGAGGCATTCTTCCTTAATCTTAGCTCTTGTACCATGTCTTCAGTGATCAGTGACACCTGCGATCCTTGATCCAATAATGACCTCACTGTGCGATGGCTTCCATCTCTTGATTCAACATCAACTAACGCAGTTGGCAGAAGTATCGCATCATTTTCATGGCCGTTTTTACATGGATTATTGATTTTATTTTGCATTTTAATACTTATTTTTCTATATGATGTCTTATTGCGAGATGATGTATATTTATGAACCAATGAATGATGCCGTTTCCTACAGATTCGGCATCTGCTAAGACTATGACAGTTTTTTGCTACATGATTCTTACCAAGACAATTGAAACAGCTCTGGTTTCGTTGAACGAAACTGTATCGAGAATCGCAATCTTGAGCTAAAAATCCTTTACAATATGTTATTTTGTGATCGCCAGAACAGAATTGACATAGGATTTCTCTTTTGTTATAACAGGTCATGTGAAATGTTTGTGACTCCTTCATACATGGTTTATTGAATTTAATATCTAAGTTTTCAAGCGTTCTAAAACGATTTGTTAAAAAACATTTAAATTCCGTTAGGGTAGGGAAACTCTCTGGTGGCTTCTTAGAAACTTCAGACTCCCACTGTTTCCTGCTTTCTGAATCTAACTTCAAGCTTATTATATAAATGACAATCATATCCCATTGACTTACATTAATTCCCATATTGTTAAGTGCGCTTAAACATTCGGTTGTCGTATCTAGTAATTGCTTAATTTGGGTTGAAGATTCTGAAGACACATTTTTTTGACTAACTAATCTTTTTAAAATATGGTTAGTAAGGAATCGTTTATTGTCATAGCGTCTATTTAATAGATCCCAACAAACGGCGTAGTTGTCATCTGATACAGAAATATGTCGTAATAACTGTTCTGCTTCCCCTAAAAGATGCCCCTTTAAATATTGTAACTTTTGAACATTACTTAGTAAAACATTATCATGAATTAGCGAGACGAACAGGCCTTTAAAACTACTCCATTCTGTATATTGACCAGAAAACTGCGGAATCGTTATTTTAGGTAATTTTACATTGAGTGAACTTTTACTTGACATACATCTGTTAGTATCACTATTACAAATATTCAACTTTTCTTTTAATTCGGTCTTGAAATCTAAAAATACTTCCTCTGTCCTGTCATAACAATCATTAACATAGTAATTTGATTTTTTATACTCGTCTTTTTTTGCTTTGCTTATAATATCATTGTGTGTTTGATTGTACAAATTCCACTGTCTTTCTAAGTTATCTAATCGAGTTTCTAGAAATGCTATAGTCAATCTTTCATGAGGTGTTTTCTTAAAATTAATCCTGTTTTTGCAAATTTTGACAAATGTTTCCTCTTGTATTTCATATAAAGAATCCATAATTATTTTATATTTTTTAAACAAAATAAACAAGTAACATGTCAGAGGAATACCGGTACACAATAGCTCTCTAGTTATATACAACAGATTATATCTTAGAACTATATACACAAACCTTTTTACAGTGAAAATAATATGTGAAAATATTTGTCATATTTATACATTAGTCTTATATTTACAATAAAACAAAACAAGCTGTCTTTTAGTATTTGAAACACCACCACTAGAGATCTTCGGAATAACATAAACTGATAAAACTTACAAATACAGTTCTCTTGTTTACATAGAGGACGGTAACGTTTCTCTCCGCTTCTACTCCCGGGACGCGTCGCGCCCTTGCTGCTGTTATTTCCAAGTTCTTTCTGCTCGGCTGTCTCTATTTCTTCGCCGTCACTGTACGCCTAGACAAACTTCAACTTACTTGTTCTTGAAACCAGGAACCCCGTCTTTTGGTCACTACTCAAAGTTGACCTTTATCTTGGCGATATTCCATCAATAGAAGATGTCGAATAGCGAGTTGTTCAGCAGTACGGCGATAAGAAGTTACCTTTCGATATAATGCCAAGACAGAAAGATCCGACGAACGAAGGACCAAATGTTTAGGACTTTTACTTCGACATTAACTTGATTTTGATAAATGAAAAACAAAACTTAGACTTTGACTTGTATTATATATTTTTGTAAAAATTATCAATTAATTTCATTGCATTCTTTTTCTTTGACATGTGTCAAGCAACATACTTTTTCTTCTTTTTATATAATGGCGTCACACATATTCAGATAAACGAAAAAGGTTTTACTTATTTAAAATTGGACCATATTTTACACTAACACACTAAGAACAAAGTCTGAATCATAATATGGCTTTTATTACTGTTCTTATCTAGAAGTAAAGAATATTGTATGTATATCTATTACTACCGAAACAAATTGCGGGACGTGGCCACTGCTGTGTTGTATGCGTTCATTACTTTATTACGTACAAATTCCCCTTTCATATGTACTAAGACAGCAATAATCTCTCTTATTAATTTTCGCCTAAAATACGTCTACATTTTCTGGAGCAGTGAGAATACAAACTCCGTCGTGTCTCCCGCATTCGGGAATTCGCTAGCGAGCTACAATATGATACGCTGAGCGGTATGCAATAACCACGGAGCGGATTTTGATGGAGCTTGGTATGGAGTTAAGTAGGTATTAACAGTCTTTCACCCTGTTGCAGAAAGCTCCATTAAAGTTAATGCTTCTTTAAATCTAATGCTGTCACTTTTCGTTGTCATGAAATAAAAAGTGACAGCAATAGCTTTAATGACACATTAACTTTAATGGACGTTTCTGCAACATCGCTTTTGTGCTATATATAATGATGGCACTCGTTACGTAAATATGAAAATTTAAGTGTTCTAAATGCACTTTCTCAATACAATTCTCATTTTGACCTTTACTTGTCTGAAGATTATTTGTAATTTTTGATAGAACTCCTCTAATTTCAGATACAAAATTAGATGATATATTAATGATGTCACATTTTCAAAAAAAAATAACATTCTATGCAAAGAATACCAAGTAGAAGAAAACGAGAATGAAAAGCTAGTTTACTAATAATCCTTGGAGAAAAAAAAACGTTTCCACAAAATAAATGCTCTATTCAAAATGTTATCGATTAATACTTCCTTAAGCTTTAATATGAGATGAGTAAGACATAATCGCTCTTATTAATTTACCCCTAAAATACGTCTACATTTTCTGGAGCAGTGAGAATACAAACTCCGTCGTGTCTCCCGCATTCGGGAATTCGCTAGCGAGCTACAATATGATACGCTGAGCGGTATGCAATAACCACGGAGCGGATTTTGATGGAGCTTAGTTTAGTAGGTATTAACAGCCTTTGTGTTATAATTATGGCTCTTGTTAAATGTAAAAGCAGGAGAAGATCAAAATGTATTGATGGGGCATTTTTATGTAGGAGTATTAGTTTATTGGTTGTTTTAAGTACATATAATTACAGTTGCCACAAATCGACATCTGGCCCCAAACACGATTATAATAAATTAATTTTTTGTTGTAAATAACTACAACGTGTTTTGTTAAATGCGCAAAACCTCAGACACCCCAAATGATTTTTAATACAATTGATGTAATTGTGAAGGAAAAAACAACATTAAAAAAAATTTAAAGGTTTTACGAGAAGTTTTAGTTCTACTGGCAATTCTAAATCATTTCTTGCGTCTGCGACGACGCTTCGTAGGGACGAGTCGGTAGGTATAGTTTGCGCACGTGACGGCTTGACCTATTAATAAATAGACAGGGCAACATTGTTAATGAATATTTTTTGAAAAATGTGACCTATATTAAAAAGTGGTTTAATGGATTCTACTCGTTGTTCTGATCAATCTATTTTCAGGTTTTGCGCATTTAAATTAACATGTTGTATATGTAAACACATACTTGTACATGAAACCACCGAAACAAGACGTGTTCATTTACAAAAATGTTTTTACCGTGCCTCTCAATCATTATACTAAATCAGTCTGAAGTGATAAATCTAAGTTCTTAAAAGTTACATGAAGCACTTGCAATAATTTACCAAATGAAATGACAAAAAAATTAACGAATGAAATATGTTAAAAATGTCAGAATAAAAAGATCCTACGTCTTGCACCTTTAACTACCCTTCAGTGAACCTGACATCAGATTTACCCAATCGTACATTTCTGACACATCTGTAAGCGGCTTATACGTCAATCAAAAGCCCTTTCTCTAAAACTTTTGAAGAAATACACATACACATTCTTTAGGTTCTGTATGTTACATTAAATACAAAACTATACTTTCACCACTCTTGAGATGTCTAAATTGAAATAGTTGTTGGCACGTGGAACACAAAGTTCTTTTTCACTAAAATATCGAGATGTCAACTTCTTCTTCTCAGAGTGCAAGAGCGACCGTGGACAACATGTATAATTTTTGCCTGGTGTGAAGTAAACAGCCTAACTATGTACAACTGTACATCCTACCATTTACTCACACGACAGTCTGGGGTACTCTCGCAAAGCCAAGGCGAGTCTCTTATTTAGGTTTATTCCCGTTCGTCCCACCAAGTTCGTAGTTATTTAGGGCATTTTTTTTATATTTGATAGCTACCATGCCTGCCTCTTCTTTTTCTGTTTCTAACGGGGCATCTGTAAAAAGGGCGGGATGGTAGCTATAATACCTTTATAAAATCAAAGGAACCCTTTTTTTTTTTTTCGGAGGAGAATGCGTTTATGCACCATAAGCGCAGGCTAGCTAGACCCACGGCCGTGTGTGGGACTCGAGACCATAAAAGCGTCCACTACCCACTAAACTCCCCCGGTTTCCCCTTCACACCCGATTGGGACGAGCCGGTGCCAGCTTTGCTAAATCAAAGGAACCCTAAAAAATAAATCATCGTACCTGTCTTCTATGGAATACGAAAACTCGTCGCCCTTTCAAACAAGAAAGGATTAATAATGTAGTCACTAAAAACAAAAAGGGATTTCCTTGAGGTCCTTTTGACGGCAAATGAGGAGGAAAATGACGCAAGAATTTGTGTTACTAACGATACATGACTTTAGACAACGTTTTAATGTGAACACTAAACATCAAACACACGTGTACCAAATACTTGAGTCATGACATTGGCGGAATCACCGCTTCGTAAACAAACAAAGGCACTCAACATTTATAAGCAGCTATCCAGGGCGGCTAAGATTAGTTGGGGATTACTTCCGGAGGTAATTCGCACCATATATATAGCCACCGTGGAGCCAGTAATCATGTATGCAGCAAGTGCATGGGCATCAGCAACAAATAAAATAGGCATTAGAAAACAGCTACAGGCGGTGCAGAGAGGTTTCGCTCAAAAACTCTGCAAGTCTTACCGAACCATCTCCCTGAACTCGGCCTTGGCGCTATCCGGGATACTGCCTCTAGATATACGCATAAGGGAAGCTGCAACTCTATATGAAGCTAGGAGAGGGTCATCTTTGGAAGTGTTGGAGGGTCGGGAACTGGAGCGGCCGATGGCATTTGCGGAGTTTCCTCACCCGGCTAAACATCTTACCGTTGAATTCAAATGCCTAGAAACCATAGATCAATTGAACAATAATAACAAACAGGACATCAGAATATTTACAGATGGTAGTAAGATAGAAGACAAAGTTGGCTCTGCGTTATCTTTTTGGAATAACGTAAATGAAACAAAAGCCATCAAACTATCTTTACCACCATATTGCAGTGTTTATCAAGCAGAACTTCTTGCCCTGAACAGGGCTGCCAAAGAGTCGCTTACACTCAAAGCATCCAGTGTTGGGATCTACAGTGACTCAAGGGCTGCCTTGGAAACCTTAGTAAACCCCGCCGCTCCGCACCTATTGGCAATGGAGACGCGCCAGTATTTAGCAGAAGCACGAGCCAAAAATATAACAATATCCTTCTTCTGGGTGAAGGCTCACGCTGGATTCCCTGGAAATGAAAGAGCTGACGAACTGGCTAAAGAGGCAGCTGTTCGGTCTAGAAGAAAGCCTGACTATAATTTGTGCCCGGTTTCATTCGTGAAGAGACAACTCCGATCGGAGTCTGTTGAGGAATGGAATCGGAGATATACAACAGGTGAAACTGCAGCTGTAACAAAACTTTTTTTGCCGGATATAAAAAATGCGTATAGACTTGTTCGCCAACTACAACCAACAGGAATTATGACGCAACTAATGACAGGACATGGAGGGCTTTCGCAGTATCTACATCGATTCAAGCTTAAAGACAGCCCTTCATGTATCTGTGATCCAGACGAGGAGGAGTCTGTTCCACATTTAATTGCAGAGTGTCCAGTTCATATTCAAGAGCGACAAGAGTTAGAAGAAAAATTAGGGATAAACGTTACTGTTGAATCCATCAAGGACTTAATAAGATTTAAAGACACACAAAAAGAATTTATAAGATATTGTCTCGAAGTTATGAAAAAAGTGATTGCAAGAAATAAAACAAACGACTCTTCTCGGTCCACTAATCCGACGTAGTATATAAGGTTAGATTTAGGTAAGTACACAAAATTAAAATTAAAAAGGAAAAAAAAAAAAAAAAAATACAAAAAAAAAAAAAAAATTATTATAAATAAATACAAAAAAAAAGGTATATAAAATAATTATAAATAAAAAAATGTAAATAATACAATATTATAATAGAAAGATTCATTAAAATTGTAATAAAAAGTTACACACCTATATAATATATATTATAAGAACAAAAAATTAATTAAAATTGTACATAAAAGATAATATTAAGTTACACGTACTTATATTACGTGGTTATAATAATAGACTTGCATGTAAAATAAGTGCTTAAATAATTATTTGTGTAAATATCTATATAAGCAATTACAATATAGCACAAAAAAAGGAAACTTTCGTAAATAAAGACTCTGATCACGTCAGAGGGCCTTACTCTATAAGAAAAAAAAAAAAAAAAAAAAAAAAAAAAAAAAAAAAAAACATGGGATAAATTACAAAAAAGAAAAACATAGACCATACCGCGTGTTTTTAGTCGTTGTTTTCCCGCAGCAGAACGCTTCACCTTCAGTAAATGCAAGTTTTTTTTTATTTTTTAAAAACAATTTTTTTAAAAACATTTATTTTTTAAGTTTAAAGGGAAAATGAAAATTAAATGTTATTAAATTAGCCCGTTAGCACTACCCACATTTTTTTTTCTGCTTGGCCAAAAGGTTGACTAGCAGAGAATGCCATTTGGCATTAGGTCCGCCGTACCTACTCTTGATTGTGCATTAAAGTTTAAATAAATAAATAATAAATGATCATCTTCGGCGGGCGTTCGGGAGATTCGCGCGCGCTATTGGTCGGAGGTATGCTTCTGACCAATATCGCTCAGGCGTGTCAAAATTCGTGTTCTACGCAATCCCCACCCGATATTCAAGAAGTTTGCCGGTTCTTGTACGGTCAACGACACATCACGGTAAACACTTGCAGTTCGATAATAGCACTTATGCCCCCGACATAAGAGTGGTACAAAGTCCAAAGTGTATAGTCTGACGTGCTTTTGACTGTACCTAAGAATACTTAAAGTAATAGAACGTCTTTTGTAAGAATTGAAAAACGTTTCTATCGTTTGTATTTGTTTGTGACCTTTTCATGTCAAAGTTTGGACGATTAGGCAACTAACTTTAGAAGGCTCGTCCCTAGATAGCTCTGCGGACACTTGTCCTTGATAGAAACTCTTGTAATGTGTTGAAAAAGCGAGTACACTTGAATAAGAAAGCCTGAAAGCCTTTACAGTGTAGTATTTGTTTTGCTATCGTGATTTCTGATACAAATAACATAAGCTCTTTTAAAGCTAGTTCAGTGATTGTGTTTTTGTCACTTTTCACAAACACTGTATTTAATCAGATATTTGTATATGTGATATTTTTGATGTTTAATTTGTAAAAATCTTTTTTTCTATTGTCTGGCTGGCGTAATAATAATGAAAAAAACACAAGAAACTGACCATTAACTAGGACTTAACAACTTAGTATGCATTAAGATGTCTCAAGTTCTTTTTACTTCTTCTGTGTTTCATTTGTTGCTTACTGAACTGTAGTTTGCACAGTTTTAGTCAAGATAGCGCTATATAAGACAAGGATATTTTATTGATTTACCTCTTCTACCCTACTTGGTGTCATCTCTATATTGTAGCCTGACCAATAAAATAAAAAACCTGCTCTGGAGGCGCCACATTAGCTTTGGTTATAGCAACACTCGGTTGCTATAGTTATACTCACAAATAACTCACAATATATAATAGTAATAAGGCACGGTGACGATAATGACATCACACTTTGACAGACTGCAATAAGGAACGACATCTTATTGTTTTTTTTTAATTTTATTTAATGTTGCCACTTGAAGAAATAAGTTCCAATATTTTTCCGCAATATGGCGAGGTTTTTTTATTTTAATGGTGGGGCTATAAGAATATACTCCAAGAGAACCTCCATTTTGCAAAGGCTCAAGGATGGAATAACGAAAATGATCAAATAAGCTCCCCTCACAATCAAATAAAAACAAACAAAAACATCGCTACTGAACTCTTACATCTCAAAGTTCTTAATAAGCTGTTTATTTCTGCTTTAACGAGAAAACGCAATGACATTGGAATGGGATTTCCGAAATGTTCGCCATTTGAAGAAATTGAAATTTCTGTTATGATATCTGTGGTATTGTTTTCAATAGTAATTATTTTTTGTAAATGTATCTATCAACCCGAGAATTGAATCCAGGATCCCGATGTCATGGGTCGGCACTTAAACCACAAGACCGTAGAAGCGACCATATTTTATTTCATGCTAAATTCTATATTAGAAAGATAAGAAAGGTCCGAACCGACCACCTAGAAAAAAAAGGTGGTTGGTTAGTTAAAAATATTCCTTACTGAACACCCACATGGACAGTAGGTGGTTTGTTCGGAATGGAATTTCTAACTAATCACCTAGGTGGATGGATTAAGTGGTCCGTTGATAACAAAGGTCTTTGATGTCTATCCATTGGTAAGAAAGACATGGTTGAAATGTGTGGTCAATGCGCATTGAATTTTAAGAAAACATTACTAAGACTTCTATATTATTATGATCGTGAAGTCCATTAACTCCAGTATAAAAAAATGGTAGATGTTTACTTTCTGAATCAACAAGTAAATAACAAAAAACATTTTAGACGAAGAATCCAATTTAGCGCTTCGAGAGCACCTGGCCCGCGCATATTGAAGTACAAAATGAATATTTTGTAGGCTATTCCTATGCAACTGTCGCTGTCCAACTATCTAGGAAATGATAATTTTTGCTCTTAGAAGTGATAGGGAATCTTAAAGTTTCTTTATTCAGACTTTTTCATTAAGCGTTTTTTATAATAGAAAACTTAAGTGAAGTAAGTATACTTAACACGTTTATTGCGGCACCAAATTTACTGAACTTACCCAGGGTGCGACATGAACTTCATGATTCTCACGCAGGACTCCACTGCGGTGCGTCATGAACATCATTTGTTCGCATTAGTTAATACATTTAAGAGGTCATAACTATTTGAAATTAAAACATTTCTGTGTGTTCTTTTTTTTTAAATGTAGGTAATATGCAGTAGTTTCTACACACTTTGACAGACTGCAATAAGGAACGACATCTTATTTTTTTTTTTTTTTATTTAATGTTGCCACTTGAAGAAATAAGTTCCAATATTTTTCCGCAATATGGCGAGGTTTTTTATTTTAATGGTGGGGCTATAATAGGTATACACTCCCAGAGAACCTCCATTTTGCAAAGGCTCAAGATGGAATAACGAAAATGATCAAATAAGCTCCCCTCGCAATCAAATAAAAACAAACAAAAACATCGCTACTGAACTCTTACATCTCAAAGTTCTTAATAAGCTGTTTATTTCTGCTTTAACGAGAAAACGCAATGACATTGGAATGGGATTTCCGAAATGTTCGTCATTTGAAGAAATTGAAATTCCTGTTATGGTATTGTGGTATTGTTTTCAATAGTAATTAATTTCTTGTAAATGTATCTATAAACCCGAGAATTGAATCCAGGATCCCGATATCATGGGTCGGCACTTAAACCACAAGACCGTAGAAGCGACCATTTATTTCATGCTAAATTCATATTAGTAAGATAAGAAAGGTCCGAACTGACCACCTAGAAAAAAAAGGTGGTTGTTTAGTTAAAAATATTCCTAACTGAACACCCACGTGGACAGGTAGGTGGTTTGTTAGGAATGGAATTTCTAACTAACCACCTAGGTGGTCCGTTGATAACAAAGGTCTTTGATGTCTATCCATTGGTAAGAAAGACATGGTTGAAATGTGTGGTCAATGCGCATTGAATTTTAAGAAAACATTACTAAGACTTCTATATGATCGTGAAGTCCATTATAACTCCAGTATAAAAAAATGGTAGATGTTTACTTTCTGAATCAACAAGTAAATAACAAAAAACATTTTAGACGAAGAATCCAATTTAGCGCTTCGAGAGCACCTGGCCCGCGCATATTGAAGTACAAAATGAATATTTTGTAGGCTATTCCTATGCAACTGTCGCTGTCCAACTATCTAGGAAATGATCATTTTTGCTCTTAGAAGTGATAGCGAATCTTAAAGTTTCTTTATTCAGACTTTTTCATTAAGCGTTTTTAATTATATCAGCGTATGAATGTCCCATAATATGTTATTAACTAGCGGGCGCCCGCGGTTTCACCCGCGTGGTTCCCGTTCCCGTGGGAATATCGAGATATCCTTTCTTAGCGGATGCCTACGTCATAACATCTACCTGCATGCCAAACAGCCCGATCCGTCCAGTGATTTGGGCTGTGCGTTGATATCTATCTATGTCAGTCAGTCAGTCAGTCAGTCACCTTTGAGTTTTATATATATATAGATTTTGGCCTAATCATCAAATTTGCTACAGTGGTTTGGTGAAAACAATTTAAACCCCATTTTCCGTTCTGATTTTAAAAAAAATAGGTTCGTTAATAAACATTTTGTTGAAAAGTCGTGTCAAAATATATAAAAAATCTCATAATCTTTTTCAACCATTATCATGTATTTTATCTACACAGATAAATAAATAATTTGAGATTATTAAGTAAAACAAGTGCGACAACTTACTTTTTTATTAGATCCAAATTCGAGTATGTGCGATTATTCATGATTTTTTTTAATATTTACCACTCCCAACAAAATGTGACTTCCTGCAGTAGTAAGAAAAAATATCACAGTACGAATGGTGTTAATACGAATAACAAATGCGATGACAAGCCCGAAAATAGCAATAGGCGTAAAACATGTATGAAGAATAAGCCCATAATCCGAAAGAGCAACAGAATGCATACAAAAATGCACCCTCACTATGCATTAGCAATTTCCTATTACGGCATTATAATCCTCGCGCATCGCCCCTATCTTCTATTATAAAGTGAGTGAAAACATACGGGTCACCAATAGTAAAAATAAAAACAAGACTTTTTTCTTTTAATCAAATGGCGACTGGCTACTAATTTTGCAGCCCAACAAACAGCATCATAAACTAATTACCACAATCTCATACGATTCTATACAGTAACACATTAAATGTTATAATTCAGTAAAATTAAATTTATTTTTCATTCAAAGAATCCTGAAGAGTTTGTAACCTTGGCGGTCATGCTCGCTAAAATGTGCTTGGGGTGGTGGCGTTATGTGTCGGGTGGTTACATTCCCTCTAATATGGTTGAGTGAAATTATGGCTGGCAAATACGTCATACTTGTGCTGCAGGTGCCACCTTTGGGCACTGGTCCTCCAGGGCTCACGGATTTTTCTCGATTATAGTCTCATTCTTATACTTTATACTGTATGGCTTGGTATTCTAAAACTAATCATTAATTGTAACAAACAAATTGTAAACAAACATGGCGATGAAAAAGAGTAGGTAACTGTCGAGTTTCTTGCCGGTTCTTCTCGGCAGATGACTGCATTCCGAAGCCGGTGGTAGAGTCACTCTGTAATTGACGATTCATAAATACTTGATACAAGTTTACATGAATAAAGAATATTTTGATTTTGATTTTTATTTTATAGAAAACATTTAAAAAAGAATTCAATACCAGCTGGCAGCTCCGGCTTCACGAGAATAGTGTACTAAAATAAATTAGAATTTTTCGGAAATTTCTTTAAATCAGACTTCGTTAAATGTTTTATTAAAACACATCTAATACCTATTTATAGATTATTATTTTATTATGTAGAAAAAGTTTCGATTGTGTTACAACAATCTTTGAGTAACAAATTGATGGTGCCCGAATACATACAAACCCCTAAAATCACCGCTCGGTACTAAAACCACTAGACCATCGATAACTTAAATATTTTATGAAAAAACAACATGGGCTTTACACATTTTTTCATAATTATTTTAAAAACTCATCAACAGAAGAACACCAGTGATCAACTGCATTTCGCTACATTGTTACCTACAGGCTACAACTTGCATTTAATCTGAAACTTCCACCCGTATATTTCAAAGATGGAAGGAAAACGTTACAAATAAACACATTAGCGTAAAAGCCGGATTTGAGGGGCTACCTTAGTTCCTGAGATTCATCGTGTGATTTGATGTTGTTATTTGTATAAATGAGTTGTAATAATACATGGCTTGCACCCAAATGTGACCACATTGACGTTAGCACGTTTTTTATTCTATACTAGCGGTTTCACCCGCGTGGTTCCCGTTCCCGTGGGAATTGATCAAAATCCTTTCTTAGCGGATGCCTACGTCATAACATCTACCTGCATGCCAAATTTCAGCCCGATTCGTCTAGTGGTTTGGGCTGTGCGTTGATAGATATCTATGCCAGTCAGTCAGTCAGTCAGTCACCTTTGAGTTTTATATATACAGATTTAAGAACTAGAACTACATGAGCCAGTACACTTGAAATCAAAGACTCGAAGATTATATGAGCCTACAGTATGGCAGCACATTGAGCGACGCTTCCCGGTGAAGTGTCCCTCAATGAAATAGGCCGCAGTGGCCGCTTACCATTATGCATCAGGTGGACTGCGTGTCTGTCTGCCAACTGACTTAGTATAAAAAAAACAGCGACTGCTATCTGATATCTGTGCTGGGAAACTAGACCAATTGAATCATAGCTACAAAACCATTTGAATGTGTAAGTTTTCTCACGCTTTTTTCAGTCACCACCAACCTTGAAATCACGCTGCTACCACAGCTCCAATCTTAAAGGCTGTTAATCCTACTAATCCTACTAATATTATAAATGCGAAAGTCTGGATGTTTGGATGTTTGGATGTTTAGATGTTTGGATGTTTGGATGTTTGGATGTTTGTTCCTCAATCACGCCTAAACGGCTGAACGGATTTAGATGAAATTTGGCACACTTGTAGTTTATAACCCGGAATAGGACATAGGCTATAGAATTCCTACGGGAAACGTCTCATTCCCGCGGGAATATCAATTTTGAAACTACTGAACCGATTTGAATAATTCTTTCACTATTGGAAAGCTACACTATCCTCGGTGAACATAGGGTACTTTGATCCTGGAAATGTGGGGGAAGGGGGGATATTTGAAAAAAGAGATTACGCGCGGGTGAAACCGCGGGCGGAAGGCTAGTATTATAATACAACAATGTTCACCATATTATGTTCGCAGTTCTGATATACGGTTGACTTAGCTTAATATTAGGATATGTATGTTAATGTGTGAACTATAATTAATTATGATGTGTAGTTTGTGCTGATTATCTCTATGATAACGGCGTAAGGAAATAGGATTTATGAGCCTGAGAGATAATACTTAATTGTATGAATATGCATATTGCTAATTAGTCTTATTGATTACTGACTATAAATAACGGACCATATGACATAATATTTGAGCACTGTCGCTTAAGCACTGATTATCTTGTGTATTTGTATAAATAGTCTATTACTAATAGTGGAGGCACCACGCAAAGATTATGCTATTATGCTATTGGCAACTTAAAACAAAATATTTGCTATGACCACGGATCCTCGTAATATCAACGGATTCGCAAAACGTAAACTTTACATTCCAATTGAACACGTCTAAAATGAAACAAGGAAAATTGGTCGTTTTGAAAATCAACATAATCACACAAACATTATACATTATTAAATATTTATCATATCGAGACGTTACATTGGCATATTAGTAGCTAGCAGACTCCAAACTCGAGAACCCTATATCTTGATATTGCTAAAAAACGTTCCAAAATTATTCTGTAACCGCACTAACAAGCAAAGGCTCTCTCCTTTAAGCTCTATGGTACGAGTGATTCTGGAAAATTAAAAATCTAAAACCGTTACCCTCACACGTGTAACAGCAATCAGAAGCCTCCACTCCAGTAGGTCAGTAGGCAGGACAGCGCCGCCTCAACGGCTGGATCACGTAACTGATTGATGGCGAGCCATCGATCATGGTGCCAACGACTCCCGACGAACGTACCTAACCCAACGAGTATATCGTTGACCTAACCTTCGTATCTCATATGATACTATACTTCCCGACGACCGCTTTTGTGTAATGTGTGGTGTTGGTTCAATTCATGCAAACAAATATTATAAAAATAGTATTCATAAAAAGATAAATATTTTTACTAGCCGACCCGGTGAACTTCGTATAACTTACCTCTAAATATAAAACCATAATTAATTTAAAACCTAATTATGTATTTAGTCTTTTCCTCGCAATTTATCTATATTTTCTCATCATTTAAACTTTTCCGGGACTTCCACGAATATTTTAAGACTAAAATTAGTCACATCGGTTCAGCCGTTCTCGAGTTTTAGCGAGACTAACGAACAGCAATACATTTTTATTTAAATAGATTATGTTACAGAGTAAGTAGGTCCCCTGTTGGTAAGTGATCACCGCTCGTTTAGGCGCATAATGTTAAAAGCGCAAAATGTTAAGCCCTCGCAAAATGGTAAAAGAGCAAAATGTTAAAGGAGCAAAATGGTAAAAGCGCAGAATGGTAAAGGAGCAAAATGTTAAAAGTGCACAATGTTGAAAGAGCAAAATGGTAAAAGCGCAGAATGGTGAAAATTTCAGTTGTATAGCTATATAGCTGCTAGGATGATATTATGTACATTTTTGTGAATTAAGACTTCCTAATAACAGAAATATAATAAAAGGTAAACAGTTTTTGGTAAAACATATTTATTTTCAAAATCAAATAATCGACATTCATGATATCACCAAAACGAAATAATAATACAACAACACATTATCTCATTATATAAATGTTATAATATTGTAATAATTATAGGATTGTTATATTATTAACAATATATTTATAACAATATAGTTATTAGGAAGTCTTAATTCACAAAAATGTACATAATAATATCATCCTAGCAGCTATATAGCTATACAACTGAATTTTTACCATTCTGCGCTTTTACCATTTTGCTCTTTCAACATTGTGCGCTTTTAACATTTTGCTCCTTTACCATTCTGCGCTTTTACCATTTTGCTCCTTTAACATTTTGCTCTTTAACCATTTTGCGAGGGCTTAACATTTTGCTCTTTTAACATTATGTGCCTAAACGATCACCGCTGCCCAAGGAAGGACAGAGATGCGTTACCGGAAAAAATATCGAAACAGTGGTTAATAAATCTTATGGTAATAACTTAATTTTTGTCTTTCACATATATTTTAAATAGGGTGTTAAAGTGGTTTAACCTTTTGGGCTCTACCTAGATTGAGGAGTTCGTGAGGTATGGCACTACCCATTATTTTTTTCTGCTTGGCCCAAAGGTTGACTGGCAGAGAATGCCACTCGTGATTGTGTATTAAAGTTGAAATCTATAAGTCGTGTTTGTTACAACACTTATAACTCGAGAACGGCTGGACCGATTGCCATGGTTTTTGATTTGTTGGATTTGTTTCCGTCCCGAATAGCAGAATACATCTTAAAAAGAAAGGATTTTGATCAATTCCCACGGGAACGGGAACCACGCGGGTGAAACCGCGGGCGGCCGCTAGTAAATAAATAAATATGGCCCGCCTTAGGTCTGGTCTGGTTGGTGGCAGGCACAGAAATAGTCTGTGGTGGCAGGGCTTTTCCCGAGTCGGACTGCCTAACTTCAGCTTCCTCTAGTGAAAACTGCCGCTTCGACTATGTTTCGGGAACATTAATATGTACTAATGAGCGCCCGTGTAAAAATCAGAGGAGTCTTATGACACATTATGCTATATTTTCTGGATAAGAATATGAATATTACCTACTGAGATCAATGGGATAGGCCGCATTGACCCCCGTATTTGGGCTGCACGCCTGTCTGTCAATGAAGTAATTTAAAACTGCTATAATTTTATTATGCTACTTAGATTGCAATCTCTAAAATAGAATCTAGTTTTTACAGTTTCTCATAATAAAATCCAAGAGCACAGATGGTTGGCAGCAAATCATAAAAATACAACAGAAAAGTAATAGGAATATTGTGAATTGTCAATTTATTACGACACGTCTTCAGGCACATGTGTCGTCTCCATAAAACGCTGCCGTACTAGGGATGCGCCATTCGATTAGACTGACAATGTCAGTTATTATTATAATCGATTGTGACTAATGGATTAGACAGGAATGGTTTTATATTTCTATTCTTACATCGTTTTGACTACTGCTCCACGGCTTTTGATGCAAATATCTTATTGCTGAAAATAATGTGTGCTTTAGAACGATAAGGTACACAAAATTTTGTGTTTGTTATTAAAGATAGGACAATGTTTATTAAAATAAACTTAATTTCATTAGTTTGTACTAATGAAATTGAGTGTTTGCTTGTGCGAAGCCGAAACTAATAATATCAAATAGGTATTGGTATTTCCGCCTAGTGTTGCCCAAATGCAAGAACAAGACGAGACTTAGCCAGTCTTGGTCTTGGTTTTGCGCCAATACACCTGGTCTTGGTCTTGGTCTTGGTCTTGCGCTCCCAGTCTTGGTCTTGGTCTTGGTCTTGCAGCAAGAGTCTTGCAAGTCTTGCAATTACCTATTAGTCTATTACTATTTATTAAAGTTTACTTTAAATCTTAGAAAAACGTATTAGAATTGGAACATTGTGAGCTTGAATTAACATAGCCATAGTAA
Source organism: Mecyna flavalis (assembly GCA_949319885.1). Taxonomy (NCBI): domain Eukaryota; kingdom Metazoa; phylum Arthropoda; class Insecta; order Lepidoptera; family Crambidae; genus Mecyna; species Mecyna flavalis. The sequence continues at coordinate 14,127,270 of OX439407.1, read as the reverse complement.
AGATCAAGCAGATTAATAAATAACTGAAGATTTGATAAGAAATTCGAAAAATCAACTGACCTATATGTCGTTTTCCATGGCAGTAACTGTTTCTTAATTTTAAAATAAATAAATAAGTCCTGAACGTCACTATACCTCCAAAGTTACTATTCCTCGTGGACGAAGTCGCGGGCACAGCTAGTAAATACTTACTCTCATCATCTCTCTCAGAGATATTCGGGCTGGTAAGTAATACAAAACTCTTATCGCAGGCTTTTTATTTTATTAGTAGGTAAGTACCTACGCTTTTTATATTATTTTATTAGTTTTGTAGAATTTTTTTACACGTTTCAAGTATATTTAAAAGTGGCTACAATATTTATTAAACGGGTGATATTTGAACACTTTTTTGCTATTTTTTCTTGTAAAAACTTAAGAAATATAATGACTAAATGTACAATAATAGTACCTAAGTAATTAGTTTAAAACCATATAAGTAATCAATATTATAATATATACTTACTAGAATGAATTAATATGACATCTACTACCTATCCTTACCATTTTATCCTAATAATACTACTTGCGTGATCAGTATAATGTATTCATTTTCATTCTAAGCACTCTGAAACTTATTTATTCTTTGGAACACCTGTAGGTACTCTTAAAATTCGAAATTATTTTGCATGAGTATAGGTACCTACGCCCTATGGCGGCAATCAAATAGTGTCAAATGTTATGATTTCGGCGTGGCGGCAACGATTGTTTTAGATTTCAAAAGAAGCCGCCGGCGCGTGTATCATAACCATGTACTTCCGAAAAGCGGCAAATTTCTTTGAGAAGTAAGTACAAAACCTTTGATGCCGCATTATCAAAGTGCCGATGGTTAAAACATAACTATGCATGCACTCAGTTTGATTTTAATAGATATTTTTTTATTCGCTATGTTTATGGTATTAGTCGTAATGCGCATAGGTCCAGTTTTTCATATTCTTTGATACAGTTTTTTGCGTCTCATAGAATTCCTAAGCGTACCTACCTATACACCGAACTGTTACACCTAACTACTCAGTGAAATAGCGCTAAGTCCTAGCTGCAAGACGCAAGAGTCTTGCAGGCTATGTCTTGTTCTTGCTCAAGACTTGCACGGTCAGTCTTGGTCTTGGTCTTGCTAAAAATACGCGGTCTTGTTCTTGGTCTTGGTCTTGCAAAAACGCAAGAACAAGACCAAGACTGCAAGACCAAGACTGAATTTGGGCAACACTATTTCCGCCACCCTTGCCAAATATGTATATCACAAACTAAACCGATAATGTTGGAAAAATCGGAAATAATCTTACCCAGCCCGGAAATTAAGTCCAGAATACAAACTCATTTCGTTTTGCGATTACTGGAGTAATAACCATCATCCGAATAAGTCGTAAGACGTAAGACTAGATCTCGGGGTCCTGGGTTCAATTCCCGGATGGAGCATTTGTGTTGGATTTTTCGAACACCCACGGGTTTGTGAATACCAATTTGCTAAGCGAGGTGTTAAAGCCAGTACCCATTGTTAAAATTATGAAATCCTTTGCTCTGCAGTGGGACAACAGATCACTAATAAATAAACCAGGTGACAAGCAAAAAAATGAATCAATTCTTCGACTATCACACCAAATTTTTTTTATACTAATTTCACGTTATAATGCATATGGATACACATCCCTCCCTATTGCAGTGTCATCGGCAACCCTCGCACCTGTTTAGGGAAACATTCCATTTCCGGGTGTAATTTTAGTCCAGGACACAGCGGTTATGAGGCAGGTCCATTTTTGCCGCGCAACACAATAAAGAGAGGGGTTAAGATGTAAAATTGTGTGTCATTTTGTACACAAATGAAACAGAGTCACAATGGTTGACTTCCGCATTCACTCACAATAAATCTCTATAGAGGTGTACTAAATTTCAGTAAAAGATAATTACTCGTGCTTGTTTTAATAGAACTTTGGAAATTGACTGATATCGGCGCCTTATTAAATCCTCTTTTCTCGTTTTTCTGCGATCGGTGGGGAATGAATGAATGCCCTGTGGCTACGGGGCTTATTCACAAGGTTAAAGGACTAACCGCCCTAAAAAAAAGGCAGACTGCCCACTAAACCACACCGAGGTCCCACTAGAGATCAGTTGGCACAGAGACATAGTGAGTGGCCACTGCGGTTATTCCGATTAGGGACTGTTAGTCAGATAGAGTCCCTCATTGCGCTACGCCCTGCCACACTACCAGTGTGTGAGCCTACAGGCTCCACAGATTTTCGATTTCAAGTGAACTGTCTCCAACATTAATATTGCCGAGACACAGCTGTTATGGCAGCACATTCAACTGGAAGGAACTAACCAGTCGGACTCTGAAATAGTCCTACCACTAACCATCATTTTAATTTTATTATTAAAGACTTCCGAGGCTCTACTACTACTGACGAAATCTAACAAAATACTCTTATTAATAATTCATAGTCCATAACAAACATGGTTACAAGCCCATGAAATTTGCTGTTATAACCCTACACAGATTTTTATAATGACCGCTTGTCAACCGGCGTGCAGCAACTAAATGTCTCACTAAAGACCATTACTTTTTTACGATCGGAATAAGGCAGTCGCTGAAGTTAGCATAGATATCTGAAAGCATACGCTTGACTGCAATACGTAAAATAGCGGTTGAGTCATTTAGGTCACAGGTCAATTAGATCTAAACCTGAAGTCATAAGTTTATTCAGTCAGTTTTTTTGCTTGTTTAGACATATTGTAACAGATCAACCTCATTGGAACAAATGATTCAATCGTTATAATTTAATTGTACTTGATTACGATGTGATAATAGACGAAACAAAAAGATAGGGCACGGAGACTAGTTAAGATTGTTGCGATTACCTTTGAGTTGTCCATATTCCTTGTAGATATCCTTGGGAAATTGGTAGTACATCCTAATGCCTTCGAATCATTGGGTTTCACTTCAAACAAATTTATTTTCAAAGAAAGTTGTTGTTGTAAATAAAATAGAATACCTTTCAAAGTGTCACATTGACATTTGACATTACTTTTTATAATTTTGGGGCATCGTATGAAGCAAAGACTAACAATCGATGATGCCATAGATAAAATAATAGTGTTACCAAGATCACTTGTAAATAAATTAAATTTATTCATAAAAAAGGCCTGAATAATTTAGTAAATAATGTATTTGATAAAATAAACACTTAAGAAGTATAGGCGGGGAGGATCCATAGACAATTATAGAGTAATTTTGTTATTGGTATCTCTCGACTTAGCACAAAAAAATCTAAAATTAGTGTACATACATGTCATTGGTTATAAATATGAAAATACATTACCTATGATGTCGAATAGACTGAGAACTAACAATAATAATAATAACCGGTTTACCTCAAGTAACACAAATTTAAGAAACTAATGACCATAATAATAAAAATATTACAGTCTAACATACATACAGATAGATAAATAAACTGAGACAAAGGGCCTATTTTGTTTACAAACAAGTAAAAAATGGTTTTATTTTTCATCACGGATATTTTCATTTACTAAGAAAATAAAGTAGATTCTTAAATCTTTTATAAATAGATAAATAGTTCCAATGTTTATCATTAGACTGCCTACTAGTGTTGCCGTAAAATTAATTGTGCATCGATTATTAATCGATGATGCAAATGGAGCTCAAATAATGACAATCGTTATGATAATCGAGAGTGTAAACGACGTCTATGTAATCGATGATATCGATTCCTACTTTATCCAATATAATTTATTATAATCGAATTAATCGATAGTATTGTCAATCTAAAATAAATTAGCACATACCATTGGTAGGATTCGGTCATTTTGCCTATGGATAAGAATTTTCTTATCCTTTGATCTTTACTTTAGTGGAGATAAATGCGGTTGTCTCACTTTTCTATTTATTAAGATAAAACGCCCCATAATGACGAGCAAATCGATCGAATATAGTATTCTCTAATACACTATAGGTAGGTGTAAGTACTTATCAATAGAATTGTCTTATATCCATAAGATTTCAGGATATAGGAAGGAATATGAAAGAACCTTGAAATTGTAAACTCTCCACGATTTTCATAAATCTCTATCACAACCTTATAGAACTTGAGTTACTACTATGTCAAATAACAACGTAGGTTATAGACGAGTATTTATTGGCCTAACAATAAAAAAAAATCAGAGTAGGTAGGAGCATTCGTTACAATTTGGTGCCGTGACCAGGATTGTCATATTCTGGTTTTTGAAGAAAAAAAAAAAAAAAACAGTGACTGAAACAATGTTTTGGTCACAATTTGTTGATCGTGTAAATGGAATAAGGTTGAAATGTGATGAGATTAAGAATTTGGGGGTGAAAAAAATAGGTATTTTAGGTAAAGTCGACAACGCTTTGAATTTTTGATAATGCGTTTAGTGGCAGCAGCTTGTGGGCGTGGACACTTTTTATGGTGCCCCGCTGGCCTTTTAAAAATGGCAGTAGGGATGGCGATTCTTTCCGAAAAAAAAAATCGATTTTTTTGAATCGATTCGAATCGTGACCTAATGAATCGATCCACAAAGAATCGAGACCGAATTATCCGAAACCGATATTTACCTCAAATTGAGGTATTGTCTTAACATGGAAAGCACTTTTGTATAAAAAAAAAATTTTTGGGGGTTTTGAATTTGACAAATTAAATTTTTTATAACAGAAATAAAGATGGCCTCATATTTTTCTTCAATTTTCAAAAGATTTTTATCATACGAATTCACAAATGACGGAGAAATCCTTCTTGAAGTCGGTTGTACTTTTTTGGTTTATACCAAAACCTAAAAAAAAAATCGAATGTCAATTTTCAAGGGTGAAATATCGATTCACTGAATAGATTCAGTATTACATATCGATTTAAAAAAAAAATCGATCTTTTTGGCTCAAAAAAAAAATCGATTCTTCGATTAATCGATCTCAGATCGCCATCCCTAAATGGCAGAAGGGTCGGATTCCGGGGAGGACTAACTTTCACGTATTCATTGAGAGAGGGTGTGCGCGTGCGCTAATTCAGTATTTGCAAGTGAAGAATGATTGACGTTTTGATCCATAGTAGATGTTGATAATGTTGGTTTAATTTTAACTGTGTAGTGTAAACAGGGAGAATTCTTTAAAGAAAGTAGGTAAAGGCAGCTCTATCGAAAGGTAAAGCTACCAATGTGTCCATTGTCTATGGTGACAAAGATCATAATTCAAGGTCAGTGATTTATAGCGTTTTTTTTTTTTTTTCCATGTTGAAACAGCATAAATTAGTGATAATAGGACACACACAACGGATTGTGTAGACGTGCGTGTGTGGGTTGAATATTACTGTTGATTTCGTTATGTAAATACGGCCGCTATTTTAAGATTTTGCCATATTTCGATCCCACGAATTAGCTTGGATATAGAGAGGCAATTACCTATAACAAGTGTTGAAAAAAAAAAAAAAAAACGCCGTGATGTATTGCATTTCATGCGGTTCGTAGGAATGTCTCGAAGTCTTTAGTTTTTTTAGTAGGTGTAAAAACATATCAACTACTTGACGTTCTTACAATGTCAAATTTTAAAATGAACGACTTTTTAAGGATCAATCCACTCAATGTGTCGCCGGACCGATAAGAAAACTAGACGGGCAAATTTGAGAGTTGTTATTTACGATGATGCGATAATGTATGTGGCGATCTTTTTTCTTTAAATCAATTGTAAGGGGTGCGTCTTAGGTTAGTTAGTATGATTTAGGTTCCCAACCGACGCGCGCGACGGGAACTAAGTAGTTGTGACAATGATGTGTAATCTCATTGAGTTGTGATGTGTTGTGAAACAGAAGTCTGCTCTTCATCATGACTAAACAACATCATAGGAGATTCACCTCGGGCGTATAAAGGTCAGTGTCTTATTGTTTAATGCTGAGATGACATAAAATAATTATGTGTATCTACTCTGATACCTTTCTTGAAATTATTTAACTGATTCGGGTGCTTTAGTATGTTAGTATGTACTTTCAATTGTACCGGTTGCGTTTAATTTCGGCTGTTAATACAGTTCAGAATCATAATAAATTAATTTTGTTTTATGTCATCTGTGGTTGGATTTGAATGTGCACTATTGTGTTTTTTTTTTTTTTTCTCTCTTAATCGACTTTTATCAATCGGGAAAATAATCGTTGTTTCGAGATTGCGAATGATAGATTACGGATCATTAGGTTAGGCTTGAAAGTTGATTGATAAGTAATTAATGTTTTCTGATTGTTAGAAACCGGCATAAAGTATGATAACGATTTATGCAATGATTAAATTACGTGACCAAGGAATAAGTATTATTATAGGGTTTTAGTGGATTTAAATAAAAAAAAAAAATTATCTTAAGAAAAACTTTGTTGTGGTTTAACAAAGGGAGTGGGAATAGAAAGTTGTTCGTAAACAAAGTAAAAGAGTAGTAATTAATACAGTTAGGGAACCATATATTGATCATCACCTCATGTAAGCATTGGGTAACTAAACTACCGACACAACGTAGTTATAGTAAGGAATCAATGAATAAATTATAGAAAAATATTTTGTAGGTTAAGGATTTCAGGTTATAACTTATAGATTTAGACTAGGTCAGAACGATTTCCTGGTATGAATGTAAATTGGATGAGGGATTGATTGACTGATAACCTATAAGCTGAGTATATTATTAGTCAAAGCTTTAGGAAAAAATCGGTCGTCTATGAGTTGACCCCACGTGTTATTTTGTAGGTAGGACCGTTAGGTAGTGGTTTTTTTGCGCTAAATGAGAAAGGGGCTGTTCGAATTCAGTCTTTTGTTTTTCAAAGGACGACTCTGGTGTTGAATTGCGGAACACGTGTAGGGTTGTCAACTATGTTTTTTTTTAACAGTATAATACGGTTTTCACTAAATTATACTTTTACTGTTGAACAAAAATAAAATTTACCAAAATACTGTTTTCAGTATCAAAATGCTAGTAACACATTGTGTGTTATTAGACGCTCACATAAGTTTTATTTAGTCAAAACGCTCTCACTGCTCAGTGTAGCGCAACCACAAACAAATAATTTTGAGTTTCTAAACGAATCTGTCATTGTCGAATATTCGAGTTTTTCAGTACATAATGAATGCTAAGTGGCGGGAGGATAAATAAATATATCTGGATATTATTTACACAGCGCCACCTAGCCCCAAACCAAGCATTAGTTTGTGCTATGAGTGCTAAACAATAGATAAACATTACTTACATACGTTTTTTTTAATAAATACATATTAATTATTAAACATAAAAACTAGAAACACCCAAACTTATACAAGCAGACATGTTCATGCACACAAATGTTTGTACTGGGCGGGAATCGAACCCGAGATCTCTGGTGTAATAGTCGACTTCTCAACCATTACGCCAAAGGGCTCGTCGATAGAAGTACGTAATTTCTTGTAAAACAAAAAGTTGGCAACCCTATGCGCAGGAGATCCATAACGCTTTCCTGCAGACCAGATGTTGTATTATTATCTTAAGTACCCAAGCTTTCTATGAAGGTAAATATTTTAGAGTTATGGGAAAATGAACGGTATGGTTAAATAACAAAATTAACAGAAATGGCAAAGCTACCTACACCTATAAAATATATACCATTGTGTTTTATTATCACTATGGCCGTCCCGCACAAATATTTCTAGGAAACTAGGATCCTTCCCTTTTGTAACTTTAATAACTTAATCTATTTGTTAAATTATTAATTGATTTTATAAAGTAGAGTGGAAGGTGATTGCTGTGTGAAAATTTAGATGTTTGCGTGCACATTGATTGAGTTAAGTGATATTTTTTAACTTAGGAAAGTTCTAATTTACATAGTTTATCTATGAATATAGTATATTATATACTTAGATCTTGAAATAAAACCATTTTAAAGTAATGTACAGAGATTGCATTCCATAAGTAAAACAACCATAAATTTTAAAAATCATATTTAATATGTAAAACTACTTAAACATACAAGATGAAGCCTAATAAATTGATGTACTTAACTAATAAAATATGTTACAAAATTTAGATAGATATTATACCTTTTATAAAATTTATAGCTAAAAATAAATAAGGAATTAATCATTAGAAATAAGTTAAGTACATTAATGAATAAATATGTTAAAGAAATGAAAAACCTTAACAATAATGGGTTAATTTATTAATTATTAGAGATTCCAACGACATACGTTTCATATACACTTAAATTCGAAATATCATGATTTTAATTAATTGCGGAAGTAGAAGTGAAGGTGAACTCTGAAGTATTTTCACAGACGTGTCATTTTTTTTTGCGAAATAAGACCACCACAGTTGAAGTGTTAAACGGATTGCATTTCCTTATTATGGTTGTAGTATCCCTTTAGTAAATAATTGTTTATCCTTCAGTCAAGGACAGGTAGAATGTTTGAATCGAATGGTCATTAGGGTACCGAACCTGAAATCATTACAAGAAATTTGTTTATGTTACTGCGCTGCCCTCTATGAACAGTCGGCCGAACTCGACCATCAATTTGACACACACATTGACAGGGAAATCCATGTAGTTTGGTAGTTCAACCGCAAAACTCTAGATGACGCTAACGCGACATTTAAAACGTAGTTTGGTAGTTCAACCGCGACCCTTTAGATGGCGCTTATGAACAAATAGCATTCTATTACTACTACTATCCTATAATATTAAACAAATGCTATCCAATTTGCATAATAAGGTTGTATGTAAAGTCAATGCGTGGAATTTGAATAATCATGTTTAATGCAATTCGGAAGGAATTTACTCATATCTAAACTTTTTCTTGGGCTTGTATACCTACTCCTTACAAGAAATACTAATAATTGAGGTATGTGTTTGATGGTTGTCAAAATATTAGACTGTGAAATTGGAACGAGCGATGTAAAAAGATTGAACTTCCAAGGAAGTTTTCTCTTGCATAACTCGTTTTAATAAAATTAAATTACTACTATCACTGAAGCTTGTGCTTTCATAGTAAAAATATAGTATACAGACCTGAGAACCGCTCCGTTTATTCCGAAAAGCGAATTGTATTAAAGGCTATTATAGTTGAATTTAGTCCTAAATTCGACATAGATTACTTAGAACTTGATCAATTATGTGATTTGGATAGTGAAAAGTAACATCTGGTAGTCGTTAATTTCCTGTAAAGAAATATGTTTTCGAGTCAATAGATAAATTATTTAACAATTAAATGGGAGGACAGGGGGCGGCCCGGAGAATAGAAATGACCGAGCGGCATTCATCTCCGGTGGGGAGTGAAGGGTGGCCGTTTACCCAGTTAGGTAGGGAAATTCTTAAGACAATGAAATGCGCAGTGAAAAATGATTGATTTAAATGTAAGGAAAATTACTGTTCTTCAGGAATCACAGCAATTTTGGGGGTGAATTGTAACAGATCAACCTCATTGGAACAAATGATTCAATCGTTATAATTTAATTGTACTTGATTACGATGTGATAATAGACGAAACAAAAAGATAGGGCACGGAGACTAGTTAAGATTGTTGCGATTACCTTTGAGTTGTCCATATTCCTTGTAGATATCCTTGGGAAATTGGTAGTACATCCTAATGCCTTCGAATCATTGGGTTTCACTTCAAACAAATTTATTTTCAAAGAAAGTTGTTGTTGTAAATAAAATAGAATACCTTTCAAAGTGTCACATTGACATTTGACATTACTTTTTATAATTTTGGGGCATCGTATGAAGCAAAGACTAACAATCGATGATGCCATAGATAAAATAATAGTGTTACCAAGATCACTTGTAAATAAATTAAATTTATTCATAAAAAAGGCCTGAATAATTTAGTAAATAATGTATTTGATAAAATAAACACTTAAGAAGTATAGGCGGGGAGGATCCATAGACAATTATAGAGTAATTTTGTTATTGGTATCTCTCGACTTAGCACAAAAAAATCTAAAATTAGTGTACATACATGTCATTGGTTATAAATATGAAAATACATTACCTATGATGTCGAATAGACTGAGAACTAACAATAATAATAATAACCGGTTTACCTCAAGTAACACAAATTTAAGAAACTAATGACCATAATAATAAAAATATTACAGTCTAACATACATACAGATAGATAAATAAACTGAGACAAAGGGCCTATTTTGTTTACAAACAAGTAAAAAATGGTTTTATTTTTCATCACGGATATTTTCATTTACTAAGAAAATAAAGTAGATTCTTAAATCTTTTATAAATAGATAAATAGTTCCAATGTTTATCATTAGACTGCCTACTAGTGTTGCCGTAAAATTAATTGTGCATCGATTATTAATCGATGATGCAAATGGAGCTCAAATAATGACAATCGTTATGATAATCGAGAGTGTAAACGACGTCTATGTAATCGATGATATCGATTCCTACTTTATCCAATATAATTTATTATAATCGAATTAATCGATAGTATTGTCAATCTAAAATAAATTAGCACATACCATTGGTAGGATTCGGTCATTTTGCCTATGGATAAGAATTTTCTTATCCTTTGATCTTTACTTTAGTGGAGATAAATGCGGTTGTCTCACTTTTCTATTTATTAAGATAAAACGCCCCATAATGACGAGCAAATCGATCGAATATAGTATTCTCTAATACACTATAGGTAGGTGTAAGTACTTATCAATAGAATTGTCTTATATCCATAAGATTTCAGGATATAGGAAGGAATATGAAAGAACCTTGAAATTGTAAACTCTCCACGATTTTCATAAATCTCTATCACAACCTTATAGAACTTGAGTTACTACTATGTCAAATAACAACGTAGGTTATAGACGAGTATTTATTGGCCTAACAATAAAAAAAAATCAGAGTAGGTAGGAGCATTCGTTACAATATCATGTGACTGCAGTATCTCTTCCTGTGTTACACAAAGGCTGTCCGTTAGCAATAAAATTCACGAAACAAAAAGTTAAACTTTATATACCAGCAGTTCTCTCAGATTAATGACGCCAGTACTAATGATTGATGGGACTGTCAACAGTGTCCTCGATTCTACCTCATTACTAGCATTTCTCAGTAATTTTTACTAACGAGCTTTAACAAATTCTAACGTTCAAAAAAATATTGTTCCTAAAACACTTGATACAAAAGAATAAGTTCAAGAATATATAACTGCTATCAAAACAGACACATTTTAAAGAAAGATATATTTTGACCGCCTCTGTGGAACAGTGGCTAAGCCGCTCGGGTATAAAAACGGAGGTCGTATCCCGCCTTGGGTGTGGTTAGTGGTAGGGCTTTTTCAAAATCCGCCAGGGTAGCTACTACCCCCACAGGTGAAATCTGCCGCCATAACAGCTCTGGCTGTGTTCCGGCAACATTAAGGTGGGAGCCATACACTTGAAATCAAAGGCTCGAAGATCAGATGAGCCTACAGTCTGGCAGCACATTGAGCGAAGCTTTCTGATTAAGTGTCCCTCAATGGAATAGGCCGTAGTGACCGCTTACCACCAGGTGGGCTGCGTACCTGTCTGCCAACTGAAGTTGCATAAAAAAAGAGAAGAAGGGTTAACAGTAGTGTTGCTGTAAAATCGATTGTGCATCGAATATTAATCGATTTCGCAAATGGGGCCTAAATAATCTAACAATCGATATGACAATTGATAGTATCGATAATATCGATATAATCGATAATATAGATTCCTATCTTTATCCAATAAAATTGATTATAAATCAATTAATTGATTATAATGCGTAGTCAAATACAATATATCGATGTTATCGATAGTATCGATATCAAGTTTTGAAGCGATACTATCGATGTAATCGATTTACATAGTACATGTCTAAGTAGACATAATATGAATAACGATTAAATCAAAAAAATTGCAGATTAATCGATTGCAACATAATAATCGACACAATCGATAGTATTGGCTTGAATCCAGCATCGATTTAATAGATTTAATCGATAGTATTGTCAATCTAAACAATTATAATCTAACAATTGTTAGTAATCGATTATCGAGACCTAAAATTAATAACGACATTATCGATAGTCCAATCGATTTTTAGATTAGTTAGGGTGGACACAATCGATTATCCGGCAAAACTAGTTAACAGTGCCCCTAGCAGTTACTATACATAACATGGTGGCCGTGGCAGTGAAGATAGAAATAAAACTACGAGTATGATGTATGTATCATGTTCGTTGCTATAGATTGTGTTGAACAAACTGGTCGTTCCCTGTAATACACTACTTCAGTAACGTCAGGTACTACGAAATAAAACTCGGTATATGTAATATCGGTCTCTGGATAAATTTATTGATTGTCAAACCCGTGGTCTTATATAGTCTGGGAAAAACGTAACGCTACCGTGAAGTAACTAAGCATTGCGCCATCTAGTGCTGGAACCTTTCAACTGACATTAACAGATTGTCTATCAAAATTTTATACTCCTAACATAAATAGCTCTAAGTTTAAACCGGGGGATTTTAGTGGGTAGTGGGACCAAGTAGTCCCACACACTACCTTATGTTTCGCTAGCCCGGGGTTATAATATTATGGTTTAAGATCTTTATTATAAATCATTTCTCACAAGATTTTAGATGCTTCGACACAAAAAAGAAGTGTTTATGAAGAGTATTCCGAATGTTCATTTAGGTATGATTTCATGGGCAATAAGTCAAGCAAATAGTTATTTTATTACGTTTTTTCGTTCGGTTTGCATCAACATTTACTAAGGTGTAGTGCTTATAGTCGTTGTTTCGTTTGTGGTTGTTGCGTTGCCAGAAGCAGTTCCGTTGCCAGAACTACTCGTAGTTGCGTTGGCGTCAGCACTGGTATCTGTGATGCTATCATCGGGAGTGGTAGTATCACCGTTTATTGATTCTTTTGCTGCTGTAGTTCTTGTGGTAGTGACTGGGAATTTCGGGCAGCCTATGTAGATAGCCACGGATAACGGTAGGTTGTACGCCGAACTAATGTATAGGTAGACGTGGTTTTTGCGTAGTCCTCCTCGAACGATGCGAACGTGGGGTCCGTTCCCGACACCGAGACGGTCCACCACTCGAAGATAACTGATCTGCAAAGTTTTATTATTTATCATTATTTTGCTGTTTTGATTCCCCCCCAGCGTATTCCCGATTGCATCCAGTATGGAGCTCAGGGTCCGCTTCGACTATGATCCTAGATTTGACAAGCCTGGTTATTACAATGGAGCGATTGCCATCTGACCTCCGTAACCCTAAATATACAATATTGTTTTAGTATTCCTGTCACTAACTTTCAAACTATCTTGGTATCTTTTGGATCCTTAAATTCTTATAAAATACAAATACTCTAAAAAATTATAAATTATTACCTTTTCATGCCATACTAAATATTATAAAACTTATATTTCTTGCACATATTGTGTTTCTCCATTTCTCTGATCAGGTTTTTTTGGCGCAAAAGCATGAAGCAGATTTTTGGGTGCACAATTTTGTGAATAAATATCAAACAACACGACATTCATTCTGATCCCAAAGTAAAGTTGTGAGAATTCAAATCAATGAAGGTAAAATTTACTAAACTCGTGATACTCACTGGACACCGTACTACTTTTAAGTACTTTGCAGTCATCTTTCTAAAAGGCACTCTTTCTTTATACAATCTGTCTTGAACCACCAACCTATCGTTCTTTTGGAACATTCCCATATAAAAATCTCTGCAGTGAGACAGACAAGCTAATATAACCATTATTCCAATTATAACGCAAAATTTGCCCTCCATTTTGTTTAATATTAAAATAAAATATAAGTACAATCCAGTGTTTTCATTAATAAAATTTAAATTAAAATGAACGATGACGACGAGAGCGAAAATAAAATAAAGTTTAATTAAATTCGAATCATATTTTTTTATTACGAAATTATCAGCATTAGGGGTTTTTAATCACCATTGTTATGTAATTTCACTCATGTACAAACACGTGTCACACTATTATTAAAACTTAATAGTTATTTGCATATTTGTTACTGGGTTAATACTAGCGCGATTTAGTATCGAATAAATTTTTCAAGTAGGTAAAAGATACTTCAACTCTTCATTCAATTAAAGCTGACCTAACTATTACAATATAGTATATAATAATGACTAATATAGTCGTTTTGTGTTTGTTGAAATTATTCCCATAATTAGTCATAGCTGATATTATACTCGTATTACGTATTGTTAAATATTTTGATGTACTTGTAAATGACGCAGGGTCATCTAAATATTGTGCTCTAGGAACAAGACAACGGATTATTAACATTACATAAATACTATTGTTTTTCTTTTTCGGAGGAGAATGCGTTTATGCACCATAAACGCAGGCTAGCTAGACCCGCGGTCGTGTGTGGGACTAAAGACTAAAGCGTCCACTACCCACTAAACTCCCAGGGTTTCCCCTTCACACCCGATTGGGACGAGCCGGTGGCAACCTTGTGACTATTGACCAGCCCATCCCCGGGAACACAATACATGACCTGCATCCAGTGTATCCTCGCCAGGTTGTTTTATCTAGTACATAGTAAGTGGCTATCTTCTGCCTCGCTTACGGTACGCGATTACATTTTAAGAATGTTTCTGCCATAACAGTCTATAAACAAAATATGTTATAATGTTTAAGTGTTATGTTGCCTACAAAGTTTACTTGTGTTTCTCATGTAAGTGACTGATTTTTGTCTTTAATGTTAATAAATATGGGTTATTGGTAATGTGTCTTGATCCTTTTAAGGGCATGTAGAGGAGGTCCCCGGCTAGCAATTGACCCATTAAAATGTAGGTCAAAAGTGAACCAATATTGAGATATTTTTTTTTTTATATTTTTTCGGAAAATTACGGATTCACAACTTTAAAAATTTATTTAAAAAAAACTACAACATATTTTAATGTAATTGTTTATGATTAAGTTAGAGCTTAGTCTAGTACATAATAAAACATACTAGAAAAACTAAAAAGTTTCGACTGCCCCCACTGAAGGCAGAATTGGTGGGGTCAGGCGGGAATAAACCTTCTTTAAGTGCATTGCAAAATTTCAAGTCCTTAAGACATCATTGGAATAAAACGTTTTGACATAACAAAACCAGATATGAAATTAATTCCCGGGATTTTTTATTTATGAGTCATCTCTTGACCGGTCTCTTTCATCAATTCATGGTTTAACCAAGTGTCGTTTGTCTATTGATTGTCATCTGGTTGAAAAATACACCGATATAGCGAAAAAATTTGTATAGAGATTTATTACCCTTTTATGCTCGTTAGTTGTTTTTACAGTTGTTATTAATTTTTTAAGTGTACATTGTATCTTGTTGGATAGCCATTGATATGAAGATGTTTTTGAAATGTTCTGCCGTCCAAGTAATTAGGTGATTTTTTGAAGAAAATGATACTTTATTGTAAACAAAATTATAAGCGTCGTAAAAAAATTCTAGTTTTTGATCTCTAATTTCAAAATTAACAAAATTTTCAGTTATCCTAGTATGTTTTATTATGTACTAGACTAAGCTCTAACTTAATCATAAACAATTACATTAAAATATGTTGTAGTTTTTTTTAAATAAATTTTTAAAGTTGTGAATCCGTAATTTTCCGAAAAAATATTAAAAAAAAAATATCTCAATATTGGTTCACTTTTGACCTACATTTTAATGGGTCAATTGCTAGCCGGGGACCTCCTCTACATGCCCTTAAAAGGATCAAGACACATTACCAATAACCCTGTATTTATACCTTTTACAGTAATTTTTTTCTCCGAGCTATATTTTTTTTTGTTTTTGGTTTACAAAACTGGAATCACAGTATTTACGTGCATAGGTAGACATGTAATATTATTGTAACATTGTAAGTCCGTCTTGATGTAAACACGACATGCTTTGATTGATATAATATTATATCCATGTTTTAAAAAAATTTAGTTATAGGTTCAGAACCACTGCTGTTAGATAAGCTCATGATCAGGAATTGACAGCAGAGACAGCAACAAATGATTATTTTCGGATAATTTATCAAACTTATCTGGTTGATAAATTATCTGAAAATAATCTGATAGCGGTGAAACTGGTCCTAAATATATTAGTATACTTATGATATAACTATTACTTTTAAATATTCAACGTTCGACCTGCATGAATCACTAAGTTTGTAGCATTAAACAAAACTTTTTATGTTCATCTTCAACAAACGTGTAAAAGATTAGCAACCTTCGGAGTTTCTATTGCAAGTGCAAACTTTTTCATTACAACTCCGCGCACAAGATGGCGGCAGTGCAACGAAATCTCTTCAAGACTGTAATTTTGCCATAGCTCAGCATATAACAACAAAGCAAGTCCAATAATATGTCTAAGGTGTTTGTTCAAAATAAGTTAATTTATGTAAGATTAATTTAATTATGTCAACATTTTTTTTTTCATTATGTTATAATAGCAAGTTTTGGTTTTGTCTATGTTGAGAGTCGACGTTATAGCGACGTAAATTGTAACTTTCGAATTCTACCCAGGACACTTCATGTAAACATTTCGCTTTGTACGTATCCTGATCATGGGCTGGATTTTGTGTATAGTCCAAAAATAACCACCAAAAATATTTGAACATTTTGACAAAAATCAACCTGACCTTGAGACGTAAAGGTGCATTTTCATTAATTTGTTGTTTGAGAACAAGTGACAAAAAACAATATTTACATCTAAAAGTATTGTGCTAAGAGTGATTCTTGTCAAATGTTCAGATATTTTTGGTAGGCTTGAACGTTCAGATCATTTTGGCGCTGACTGCACATGTTGTTTCTAGAAGCAAGCATGTATGTTGATCAGTCTTTTTCCATTGAAGTATACTGTTAGTATCCACTCTATTGTGACATAGTTCTGCAGTCACACTGTAACTTTGCTTTGGTCCTTCTTTTACCTTATTAGGGGGAACTAAAGAGAGGGATCTCTTGTAGTATTTTCCGTTCACACTCAAGTAATTTTATTATATTTAAATTACATGACAAATTACTTACCTTCGCCCTCCGTCGGAGGGTGGTGTATGGAATTCCCATGCCCTCGATAAGGCGGGGTTTACCCACTAAACAGTAGGGTCTTCCTTCAAGCTTCGTGGTGGTGACAAGGAGACAGGAGACTAAGCTACTGTATCACTTAGATGACTGCACAGTAGCGCTAGTAATTTGGCGGTCCGTATACACAAGTTACTATTAAATTTTACTCAAATATAATATTAACCAGCATTTTCTAAGGTAACGCGGTAGTAAATTATTCTGCATGTATACTGTTGAACTCAGCTAAAATTTACAAGTAAGAAAAACTAATTTTAACCTCGCTTCAAAATGCAAAGCTTATATCTCAGGGGATTATTTTTCCTCGGCGAGGTAAGGTTGCTAAAACTGCCTAATATAGCTATATTGATCATAATTCAGTCAGTCAGCCAGTTTGAGACTTCCTCCATGTACCAGCGTATAGCCCTAGTCAATTTATGATTACGAAATAATGTTCCAAATTCAAGAGAAAGTGTTAGTTTAAGATTCAGGATAATTTTAAACAAAAGTAATACTAAAGTGCAGATTCAACAAAACTATTGTTAATAACAAATCGGTGAAGTTTTCAAACAGTAAGCACTGGCAGAATAGACGCTGATTTTATTTAAAAATAAAAAGTAGTTTACATAGAATAAAATCCGGAAACATGTCATCTCGCATACACAACAATTATAATTGCCTCGTTCACACGATCTATTGAACTATCTTCCTTGTCTAATACAACAATCACAGTATCATAACAACATTGACCCTTAAATAGAGCACTAGTACTATCCACTGTTATATTCCGCTCGTAACATTTGCCTAGCTAGGACTGTGACAATGGACAATACATTTGTATCGTGTGTGCTACTTTCTATTTTCCTAAGCAAGGCTAATCAAAATCGAGTGGCAATTTTCAAGGACAAATATTTCATAAATGCAGATATAAAATCAATTGAACGTTCTGAACGTGACCACCCTTTGTCTACAGAAGACAAAAAGAAGATCTTGAATTTTTTGAAGTCGTTCTCCAATAGGAACTCTACTCCACCGACCTTCAAGCTTTTGGAAAACCCGGCGGCCTACTGTAGATCGTTCCATAGCTGCTATGAGTGCGTCAACAGTATGTGGTTTCCGTGCAGCTGGTGCCATAATTTTGGATGTACTGACCAACCGGAGAAACTTTGCGCCTACGCAGTGACTAGAGAGGATTTATTTCACTCCAACTCGACGAATGATTTTGGCAAACTTTGCGCACACATTGAACACCAAGGATTAATATTAGTGCCGGCTGGAATACGACATAATTTGCAAGTGAAGATATACACAACAGATCCAGTTTTGTACGAAAAAGAAATTATATGCCAACTGCAGCTCAGTGATCGATTAACTCATTTAAAAGCTCTGATATTGGATGACGTTGTGTACTGTTATCCTGTGATGTTGGATACTGTGGAGGAAGGAGAATCTAATGATGGATACTTCAGACTGCTTTGGGGAGGAGTACAACCTTTCTCGAATAAACTGCCCATAAAAGTGTATAGATGTGAGTACCTTGCCGAAGATTGTGAAAGCTGCAGGCTTATACCTCCGGAATATGGCTGTGGGTGGTGCAGCAAAAATTCGAAATGTGTTATCGCAGATAAATGCAATGACATTTTAGTATGGAATATTAATAGGTTGACTTGCAAGTCTCTTGAGAAAAAAATGTTTTACGTCTAAACACTAACTCTACCGCACAAAAGTATAATGATTTATTCGTGTTCGTTTAAAGAAATTTTGAATGTATTGCGATAGGTTGGTGGTAAATAAAATAAAATATCCTTATATTCCAAGACTTATATTTTCTCATGTCTTCCTAACTCAACGTCCAACCTACCAATGCCTCAATTATTTACCAGCACTCGCCTAATCCGTCAAATTTTAAACAATGTTTTATTTTTCTGTATCGCTCCATGGAGTACGCCGTTGGTTGCCAGTGTCACATCTCCCCGCCGCTCCGTTGAGGGTCGAGGCACTGCCCAGGAGAGATGCCTATGGTTCAACTTCAGTCATCAAAGTTCATTGATGACCGTCCCCTGGCTACCGCAGTGGTTCTGCTTCCAACGACCTTCTCCACTTGAAGCCCTTGAATCAGAAAACATTTTTTTTTAAAGACAGTGTTAGGATATCTTATATGCCATGCCTTTTACTAAAAAGCCACCCATGATAGAGGCAAGTCAATAATAAAGCGCAAACAAAAAAAACATAACTCTACAGCCAAAGTCCATGATTAATATAAAATTCAAAAACTTAAATTTCAAATAATGATCAACACGAAGTCTCACCTCTGCGATGGGTTCGTTAGGCAAAAACCTAACAAAAAGCCTACCGATGGCATATACGCTACCTAACTAAACCTATCTGATATCCCTAATCTCAGCTTTACACAACCATTAATTCTATAAATCAAAGGGCACATCGCAACACGGGATACGTCATGAGTATGGGCCAATTGATCAACACCTCCCATTACAACCCTTGCATAAGCTAAAAAAAAAATTAAATTAACCATCAGAGTTGATGTCCTATCCAACCATCCTTTGCCTAACCCATCAACACAGTTGATGGTCTATTCTTCTATCCCCTTCTCCCCTATGGGAGAGACAGGGTCACTGTGTCAATCCTCCTCTGCAATCACAAACACCACCAGTAATAACTTCATCCAACAGCTGGAGACCAACTAAATCCCCTCGATGTGACACTGGCAACCAACGGCGTACTCCATGGAGCGATACAGAAAAATAAAACATTGTTTAAAATTTGACGGATTAGGCGAGTGCTGGTAAATAATTGAGGCATTGGTAGGTTGGACGTTGAGTTAGGAAGACATGAGAAAATATAAGTCTTGGAATATAAGGATATTTTATTTTATTTACCACCAACCTATCGCAGTATTTTGTCGATGATGAGCTATCTTACTAATTTAGAGACGTCATTCGATTCTTTTATATCTATTACATCATGTTTATTGTATACGTAGAGGAGATGTGAATGAAATGGATTATGTGAATAGAAGTATTTATAAACATTTAGACAATAAAAGATATATATAGGTCGCTCAACTAATCAGTGCTCAACAATCGCATGCGGGACACATATTGAGTTAGTTCAATAGAAAATATTTGTGAATCGACGAGACGTTTTGGTGAGTGATTTGACAATACAGCGTGACTCTTCATTATTAAAGATAGCTACATCGTTTTTGTTCCATTGCAGATAAACGATGAACATAAAATTAGAAATCATATTTTTGTCGATAATATATGGAATTTTAGCGCTACCAGAACAAAGCTATCATCAGATTAGTAAAAAAATATCTGAAAGGCAATCATTGCTGAGCTATTGTAGGTCATTCAAAAGTTGTCATGATTGTAAGAAAACAACGTTTCAATGCGAATGGTGCGGTGACATCGGCTGCACCAGTTTCCCAAGACTGCATTGCCCGAAGAAGGTTTTCCTTGATGATTTATGGAAGAAGAACAAAAATGATCGGTTCTGCACTGAAATTGTGAGTAAGCAGCCAATATTCGTCCCAGCTGATGTAAGGAGATTCATCAAGCTGGATTTGAAAGTTGATGATCTAACATTGTACGAACGTAATGTTATTTGCGAAATACAAATGGAGGAAAAGACCCTTCAAATACCAGTGTCATTTGATGATAAAACTGCATATTGCGATACAGCTATTCTGAAGACTAATAAAAATGTTGTTCTTGGTTACCTTCGGTTGAACTGGGGTGGCGTTGAACCTTATTCCAACACAATACTTTTGCTAATATACAGCTGTCAGAACTTGGCACAGAGTTGTAAGGAATGTTTGAATCTAAATAATGAATACGGTTGTGGATGGTGCAAGGAGTCATCGAGCTGCACTTTACTGGAAGAGTGCCCACGACAGTATGAGCCCTGGATGAAACAGAGTTCCACTTGCGGAGATTTGAAAGGAGACAAGCATTATCATATTCTATCAAAATCCTACTTTCATTAAAATTAACAAATTTTTGCATTTCTTCAATAATAACTAACGCTCTTAAAATATGTTTTTCAATTTGTTTAAAATCTGATTAAATAAAATAAAATTATCGTTTAAGGTTTCACTAAAACGTCTTTTTTTTTGTTGAAATGTTTTTTATGCAGCCATAATTTATGTTGTTTTACTAAATTGGTTTTTGTTTTAGTTAAAATATTTTGTTATGTTTTGGCATATTCTTAATTAGTGTTTTCTTTGATTCTATTTTTCATGAAATATTTTATTACTTTATTTATACGAAGTTACAGAATATTATGTTTATTCAATTATGTAAATCGTGATCTATGATGATTTGAATGTAGACGTTACATTTTCTGTAATAACATTTATATTTATACTAATGGCTAGCAGTGAGACTGTGAGATACATTTTGGTGAGACATCTGCCACTTCTGATTATACCTAGGAGTGTGTCGGTGATATATTTAGGAAATTCAAAGGGTCTAACAATAGTCACTTTGATACTATCAAATCAGCACCGGGGCGTGGTCTCTGGGTCCTGGGTTCACACACCGGGTCGGATTTTTTTTTTTTGAATTTTCGAACATTTTGGCATGCGTGGTGAATAAGCCAGACTTATTTAATGTTCAAAAACGGTTTATTTCTTTATTTTATTTATGAAAATATACAGTTTTAGAGCTCCTCATTTCGACCGCGATATGGTTGGCAACTTGAAACGTTTACGTTCAGTTACTAATTAGTAAAATTAAGTTTATTATACCGTTTATGACCAACCACTTTAGGACCAAACTTTAAATCACATCTCTGTCGAGTGTTAACTTTTTACTGCTTCTTTGAGTGCCTACGAGATACGACATAGAACATTGAAGTTTTCATTTAGCTCATAAAGTTATCTAAGTAAGTATCCCTTGTGTTGAAAAGTTATAGAGTATTTATATTTTATTTCAAAAACTAAGAGAAAGATTAAAGTCGCACAATAAAGCTATGAGAAATACCTCTTACTTTGAAAAACCCCAAAATGTACAGAGCTCGCTTTTATTTTACACTATTTTATGCATCATTGTACTCCGAGGATATTTTATAATAACTAATACCCCCTTGCGATATTTATAGGCTCGAAAACTAAATATAAAACGTCTACTCAGAAAAATCATTGTCAACATTTTAAAGCATCACAAGATCACAACCAATAAAACAGATTTCACCTGTAAAAATGGCAGCTATCGAGTTGAACTCTGAAAAAGTCTTACAGTCAATCAAATTTGGGTTTTAGACCAGAGTGGCTCAGCCATTGTTTCACGTTGGCGATAAAAGGAAACTTGAGAATACAAACTTTTATGATAGGTATATGTTATTAAATTTCCAATACGATTACATAACTGTTAATGAATGTCCGTCGGAAACCCTGTATTAAAACAGTACATTAGAAAATTTTCAAATACAATTTCCACATTTCCAATTTCCTACTTGAATAGCAGACAATAATGGAGCTCCTTGTAAAAGAAATAAATAATTAATTTCAGAAAGCAGTACTTACAGCCCTTTGTTTGCGCTATAAATGACTCAAGACAGGGAACCATAATGTGTAGAAACGGCCTGTTTCATTAAGACAATGGGTTTAAATTGCAGTGGTTAGACAGACAGACGGAAACGGATTGAGCCCGATTTATAAGCTATAGCGATTTTTGGCACCAATATATTACTTATTTGAGGTGTGATTATTCAAACTGCAATAAAAGGGAGAATAAGCTTTTTAATAAACTTTGAACTAAGTCAGCACTTTACCATAAAGTGGCCTGATTTTATACAAACTATGCGGTCTAGGATGGAGCGCGCTTGCTTAGAATAAGCCCGTCAATTCTGGCCTTTAAAATCTCCAAGTTATAATGGTTAGGAAAGACGGATTCCAACAGAGTCTGTTTAGCCTTTTGTGATCTGTATCCAAAACTCACGAAGAATAACTGTTTAAGACGGCAATTTTCGGTGACTTAGAAGCTGTGACACCACCACTTATTGCATCGCTACTTCCTTATGGGAAAATCGCGGCGAATTTTAGTGAGTGAGATCCCTTTTAAGGGCACCAGGGCAGATGAGTTAAAACCAAAGTTGTATAATTCGAAGTGTATTCGCTGGGTTTGTTTCAATTACAAATTGGACTAAGTCCCACCTGACACTTAAAACAAACACAACGTTGGTACAACAATTTATATTATACCATCGCTAGTGCCTTGTGCAACACCTAGCCCCTACATAGACAGACGAGGAAAACAGAGGCATAGTTAATTCCTGGCCACGGAAATAACCTGCATTAGTCAACTGCAGCGCGGGCTTTCTGTAATGAACCCTCATATCTAAGCTGTCTCTAATTATTCAGATGCCACCACATTCATTATCAGGATTCTTGTAAGGACAAAGCAAAGAATCGACCTACCCTGGGGTTAAAAACTTGACATAAAAGGTGCTTGATTTTTTTCAAAAGCATTTTTTATGCCACGAGGTTGGCCTATAGACCACTTGATACTTGTAACACCAGAAGCATCACAAACGCGTTGCCGACCCTGTAATTCAAAGGAAAGACATAATCTTAGCAGCAAACATAGGAATATTATGTACTGACGATAGCTCAATGGCAGCAAAAAGAGTCATGCCTGCTGTCAAATCCATGACTTCTCCAATCCAATTTTATATTACCTATTTTGGTTTTGACTCTGGGGGGTTAAGGTGGTAATGAAGTTTTGTGAGCCCCCTATTTGGGGGTTCGAACGGAATAGTAAGAATCTATGGACACCCTGTGGGGTCCAAACGGGGGCTCAAGTGGAATCTTATGTTCTCTTAATCATAATACTTACCTCTAACAATACAACGGTGAACCTGACAGACAAAACAAATACCTATCGATAAGATTAGTACCAAAATGAGTGCAGTGCAACCTTTACATCACAACACATTGTCACTTAATTACAAACTATAAGAGGCAAATCTTTTACTATGGGTATCAGAAAATCGATAAACGTACGGTACTTAAAATATGTACTAAAGTGGAATTTTCAGAAATTCTGAAATACATCATCCTTATTTTCTCACCAAGTAGCTTAATATTATGTTTATTATTTAATTTGCTACAAAACTGACGCAGCTATCTACAAACTTACCCCTCTTTCATCCCCAAATATCCTTTTTTAGTGTTTACATACACAATATAAAAAATAATTTGGTAAGGTGTAAATAATTTTTTTTCTATTATTTGGTCATGCGATGTATCAGTCAGACATATAAAATCAGTTTTTCTTTTTATACAGGACTTTAGAAAATTTCAAGTATTTTACTCAGCGGTTGACATAAACACCTCGTAACTGTGTCATAAACTTAACTAACGCGGGCTCTTGTCGCGCGTGAACAAAAGAAGGTCATCTATTTCACCACATGAGTGCAAACGTGGTAAAAATAGGATTAAAATATGCACCAAACTTAGATAAATTTATTCTAAAGAACGACCTCATTAATTAGGTGTCAAGTCTAGAAAATGCAGAAGAAAGAAAATAAATGAGCGGCTTTTAAATATTTATAAGCCGAACTTCAAGCGCTGACAAAAACATAATTTTATCCAGCTTTTTCAACACTCCTTGAAGCCCTTGAATAAAGCATGGTCTGAAAGCCCATTACAATAATTGAAAGAGATTTTATTTAAAAATCTTCATCGTTAGTTGTTCTTAAACTATTTTCAATGAAGAATTACGTAAACATAGCTCCTGTTCAACATTGGCATGACGGACAGCCTGCTATGCAGAGGCTGCATGGTCGCCAAAGAAACACCGGTCCACGTACTACTGCAGTGCAAGACAGTGGACCATCATCGAGCGTGCCTGCTTCCTAACAGCGGCACCCTGCGGGAGGTGCTCCGAGGCATCACAGCAGTGCTGGACCTCTGGACCGAGCTTAGATGGTTTGAGTGAGTGTTGATGACGTATTTCACGCACAATTACCTATCCTAGAGGCTAAGTGCGGAAAACCCCCAGTAAACCTAAACTTAAACCTACCTAAACATAGTACAAGCTATGCTTAGTTTGGGGCTGGACGGCGCCGGAAATACTACTTGTGAATTTCTTTCTCTAAGAGTTTTAAGATTTTAAAATTATTTCAACCCTTTTTCATATTTTTTTTCAGCTTTCATTATGAATCAACATACTTGCTAACGAAAATTCTTGCTAACGACAAGACAAGACATTTGTTTTGTTAAAAAACCTTTTAATCTTAACTTTAATTACATTAACGACAAAAAATTACTGAAACTGCCTTATTTATGATTGAAATTAGAAAAAGCTTATAAAATATTAGACTTGACAGTTGGCAGTGGCAAAAAAGATTTTCCTAGGCATTTATAAGTTTAAATTCGTCGACACAAGTAAAACATTCATTAGGTACAGTACAAGCGGTGCAAAAAAATACTACCTATTATCAAAACTGTAAATTATTCTGTTGTTGTTTCGAAATTGTTAAAGCGTCTTTTATTATACTGAGTCTAGACAATCCTTATTAGTTTCTGACCCTATACAGCATCCAGACACAGGACAAACACAAAACCAGGTAATGGGCTATGTGTGTGAAGAAGAAACCGGGGGATTGTAGTGGGCCGATCATATTTGATCCTGAGTCCAACACAAGCACGTCTCGCTAGCCTGCGGTTATGGTATATAAAAGCATTGTCCTCCACACAAAAAAAAAATTTTGTCCTTGGTGGGATTCGATCTAACCCATGGAGGGCGGGATCACTTCCAAATGCGCCATCGTGACAGTCAATAACTACATCAAAATTTCTGCATTATGAATCGTTAAGACCTCCTGTCCTAT
The DNA here is from genome assembly GCA_949319885.1 of Mecyna flavalis. Classification (NCBI taxonomy): domain Eukaryota; kingdom Metazoa; phylum Arthropoda; class Insecta; order Lepidoptera; family Crambidae; genus Mecyna; species Mecyna flavalis. The sequence continues at coordinate 14,101,309 of OX439407.1, read as the reverse complement.
AAACGAAAGTTCAAAGATTTCCCTCGACATTAATATGACATACCACCGCCATCGGCGCTAAACGAGTGATTCCAGCGAAATGCCTCGTAATTTCTTTTTGGCAATAAAATTTTTGTTACACCAACGCGGGCTCTTGTCTGCACCTGCCGCCTTCATTGCCAACATTTGCTTACAACGGGTAAAATGACAGTGACACACTTCGCTTCTGTATTCCTTAACTTTCGTTCGTGTCTGCTGAACTAAATCTGCCAAAACTTTTATTTCTGTCTAAAATAACTCTGCCTCCTGGATTAAATTCGTTGCGCCCCTGTGTAAAAGTAAAAAAGTAAAGTATCTATTAACCTATTGAAAATCAACAGTACATAAGCAAAAAAAAACTTTTCAGAGTTACAGAAAACAACGTTTTTGTAAACAAGGACTAGATCACGTTTGAACATCAAGCATAAACTCAAAAAAGATTCCCACTGTTTCAAAGGCCTCCCCCTAGAATCTTCAATACAATATGTCATCTTTATGAGATTATCGGTATACCTTGTAGGGGCCACCATCACCTTATTTGTAAATAAATAAATAGGAAATTATATTTTTGTGGAACGGTAATTGTTTCTGAAACTAACACAAGTGCTCCACCTATTTTCTTTGGGATCAGACCAATTCTGTGTGTCCTGTGAAAAGGGGTATAAGTCGACTTATATCGAATTTGATATTATTGTTGCATCTTTATCAGAAAAAAATCCTCTATTTTTCTATTTTATTAACGTATTGATACGTTTATTAGTTTTCGAGATAGTATGGTACATCTAAGGCGAAATGGCGAAGTTTTGATTTTATTTTTGTGTAAATAAATACATTTAGACTTGTATCGTTCACAATAATCAAGTTATGAAATAAATAATCGTGTATAATGATGTATCTCAAGTCATATCACTATTCACTTAAATTTATTTCGTTTTAATAGGGTGTCATCTGATACATGTTGACTTGTATCAGTTGACACAAAGCACATTTACACTTTGCATGTGTACAACTAATGTTATATCATTGGTCACTAACATATAAAAGTAATATTTTCTGTGTAAAGTGCTTTAAGTCGAATAAAATCAATAATCACGAGATGTTTAGAAGGATTTTAATACAAAATATGTGCAAATTGATACTTCTACTATACGTGGGGGGGCTGCGCGGGGTGCCGGGGACGTTATTTCAAGCACCGGGCCACATAGGTAGATTTGACCGATTTAGGCGGCCAAAAGTCGAAATATTGAAAATCACCACACAAATAAACAATTGACACCATTATGTACCTAACATTCCAGGGCACCTACCCTGATAATTTTAAACTTTTAGCTAACGACTGTGCAAATCTACAGGTATTAGAAATTAGGTCGTCGCATGCAGTGTACGTATCGGTTCTCGGTGCCTTCAGTTTAAGTGGTGTTATAAATTGCAACAAAAAAAATTCGGCGTACTTTTGTGTAGTGAATGCAATGGATTCCTATAATTCAGGTAAGAATCTATTGATTAATTAAAAAAATATGAAAAATTAAGTCAGTTTACTGTATCTAACAAGCATTTCAACGTAACACCTTTTTTCTTAGCAATTTTTTGTAAATTTTATTCTTCAAAAGACATTTTGAAATACTTCCCCGGTCTTCCCCGGTATTCTTTATATCACAATAATTTTGGCATATATTCAAAATTAAAATAACAATAACAGTTTCTGCCTAATAGCGCCTATCGCTAAATAAGAGTAAATCGAAGTTGTCAGGGTAAAAACTCTAAAAACCGTTTATTTAATTATATTTCTTATTAGTAATTCCTTTTCTTTTTGTTACAGAGTCTGCCAATGCCTCTGGTGTTACAGTAGTGACTCGCAAATATTTATTTCAGAAGATGATGAGACAGAATTTACCAAATATAAATGTCAAATGTAATTATTTAGAAAATTATCTTATTGAGTACTAATAATTAGGTATTTGTCAGTTTTAGTTATTTTTTTGTGAAATGACCATATTATGTTATTTATATAATTATTATTGTAGTAAAATCATTGTGTTATTTTTTTAAGTAACATTTTTTTTATGTTTTTCTCTTTTTTTTCTTTTTTGTGTTTTTTTGAAAATAATAATTATTTTCAATAAAATCCGACGTATTTTTATTATAAACTCCAATTTAAAAAAAATTAGACGCTAAAATAATTTTGGCCGCCTAAATCGGTCAAATCTACCTATGTGCGGGCGCCCGCGCGGAATCAGTGCCGCACATGCTACAGGCTGAGGTGCCCGCGCGCGCTGTCACAACACTCCAACATGGTGCACAACGTTCATAATATTAGATGTATCATTTTACACAAACTTATTTATTTTCTTTGTATTTATAATAATAAGGACTAATATCAATTTACACCAAATAATTGCTGCAGTTACATCAAAATACACGAAATGTAAATACGTGGTCAATCCACTATGTATGTACATTCAATAATTATGTAATCAGAAATTTCGTGTATTTACGCGATTACTTTTCATTAAATAAAACGACTTCAGCTTAGACAGCCCATGAGCACGATTGCAATTCTGTAAAAGAAATTGAAACGTCGGTTTCAATAAAAATATAGTTAATAATCCGCAATTTTATCCATGTAAGTTGTTTTTATAAAGACGAGCCATTTGGTGTAATGGTCGAAAAGTCGGCTATTATACCAGGGGTCGCGAGTTCGATCCCCGCACGGTACAAACATTTGTGTGCATGAACATGTCTGTTTGTATCGGTCTGGGTGTTTCTATGTATAATATGATAGTATGTATTAACAAAAAAAGTACCTATATAAGTAATGTTTATCCGTTGTCTGGCACCCATAGATAGCACAAGCTAATGCTTAGTTTGGGGCTAGATGGCGCTGTGTGAATAATGCTCAGAGATATTTATTTATATTTATTAATTACGTAGTAAATATTTGTTTGTAATGTCTTTATTATTTGTTTTTTGATATGCTTTTTATGTTAAATTTGTAATTTTATATTGTATTGTTTCCATAGTGCATTAAATAGTGACCCTGTCCAATGCGCCAACAGTCGAGGATTCGATTCCCACCTGGAAGAAACATTCGTGTGACAATATTTTTGTTTGCTCTATATCTGTGTGTCACTGTGACTTATTAGTAACATTCTTTGTTTTGCGGGTGACAGTACGGGTAATACTTTATATACTGGCCGTGCAAAATCAAATGTTTCCCAGTCTTTAGTTTTTGAGTATCGGAGCCCAGCTCCATACATCGAACCAGGTTTCTAGGCAAGGTCTTCTTATCTTGGTCTAGCTTAGCCCCAGCAAGATGTAAGTATGCGCGTCCTCCTCAAAAAGAAAACGGAATTGGTCGTTAACCTTCAGTATGAGAACACTACCCTTGGTATCAAATCGAGCATGTCCAATTTGGCATTCTCTGTGTCGATGTTTCGTCTGACGTTCAATTTTGCGGCCGCCTGGGCAATCAGGTTAGTTTATAAAAACCTTGGTGTTCTTGGCAGAGCAATGAGATACTTCTCTCTGACTCATCGCCTCCAACTATATAAAGCCCAAGTTCAGCTTCTCATGGAGTATTACTGCCTTTTTTTTTGGGTCATACATACTATTAATGCCGTCTTTTTGACCGCGTTCAGTGGTGAACAGCTCGGATTATCAGCATTGGGGGCTTGCATGTTGCTAAGATCCCCTGGTTATACGTAGGAATCATTTGTACATTCTTTAAAGGCTTTAGCATGAGGAGTATTCCAAAGAATTGTTTAGACTGTTACCTGCTGCTAAGTTTCTGCATCATACAACTCGACACAAATTGAAATTTCTTATACGAAAAATTTCATCCGCATCATCTGAATGAGTGGCGGTATTGCACCCGTATTTTCAAACCAAAACGACGTGAGATCTATCAAAAAACAAGTTTATTTTTTAATAGACCGACAAAAGAGCTTTGTACAGGTCCATGGGCGTAGTGGTCACTTACCTACCATTAGGTGATATACTAACTCGTTTGCCTTACATTAAAATTTAAAAAAATATTTATTTTATTAAGGAAGTCAAATGTTATTTTAAGTTTTGGTAACAGAATAGTATGAAACGTCATATCAAATGTATGAGGTCGATGGTCTGAATCTACCTTGGGCTATGGACTTTTCTAAGTTCGTATTTACCACGAGCCCGGTGGTGACGGAAACATCATGAGGCAGCCGAATTAGTGTGGTTCCCCTGTTAAGTGTTACTGAGGTTAGTTGGCAGTTGCTTCAACGTAATAACTGGACTTGCAAGTTTACACTGACTAGATGACAGGACAAAACACTCGGAGAAAGAAAATAATATTTTATTACCGGTGGTGATATGTGATGTTTTGTTATATATAGGTTTTTGAAAAAATAAAACATTTTATTACCTTTTTTTATATGTCTTTTGTCTTTAAACTGTTTCTTGTATCATGTTACACCAATTCTAATTGCGATATAAGTAAACTTATATCATAATAAACAAAATATCATGACCGTTTTTCTCGTGTAAAATGATATAAATACCAAAAACTACAACTTTTACGGCTTTTCTAAATACAGTGCTTTAGCCGACTAAAAATACTACCTATTTGTTTTACAGCTCTGGACAGGATTTAATTTATTATTGACATAAAAACTACATGACAATGAACAATATCCCTTTTCACCAAAGCTTCACACCAAGTGTAAAGTGATATAACTCATTTAGTATTATTATACACGATCACTCATTTGGTGGAGTTTGATACAACAAATGGTTTTTATTAAATATCTCTTCCAGTATTGAACGCCTTCAAGCAGGAACTTAATAGGTTGTAAACAATGCGATATCAAAACAAATTGTGTCACTATTTTTTTTGAATAATTCTCCAAAAAAGTTTTATGATTTTTTAAACACAAAAACTGCTCTACTGAAAAGTTGACATTTTCGAGATGTATCAGTTTTCACAGGAGGCACAGAATTATGTATGTCATGTTGTCCGATATTTATTTATTTATATTTTCCGTGGTACCAGTACTATGAAAATCTCTTTAAAGCTTACTGTTTTGGTCTCTACTGTCCGATATATTTTATTAAGTCATATTTTCCGTGGTACCTTACGGTAGTTTTTCTAATATAATGAAAATCTCTTTGTAGCTTACTGGTTTTGGTCTCTACTGTGCTTGCCTGCTAACTGGTGCGCCGGTCTCACTGCCATATTTTGTTATTCAACCTATTGAAATTTTACGCTACAAATTGAGAAAACGTCCTGACACGAGCAAATGAAAAATGAATGCAATATTATTTAGTGTGTATACACTGTATACAGTTGAACAAATACTTTTAAAAGCAAAAATAGCTTCATGGTCATAATTTTATACACCTTAAATCAGCATGTTATCTACCAGCACGGAAATTCAAGAAAACCTCAATAATATCCTTGGACATTTATCACACAGAACATCAAGGCTCAAACAAAACATAGCTTCTACTATGGGTACCAGACAACGGATAGACATTACTTATGTACTTTTTTTATTGTAAATTCATACAACACAACACACACCAACACAATAACACCCAGACCAATACAAACAGACATGTTCATGCACACGTACCGTGCGGGGATCAAACCCGCTACCGTTTGGTGTAATAGCCGACTTCTAAACCATTAGACCAAATGGAACTACATCAGATATTTTTAGTATTGCTAAAAATATCTGCATTAGTAAGTCTTGCCTCTTTTTGATAATAAATAGTTGTTATTTATACCACGACGTTATAATATTAATCACCAAACATCCCTCAATGAGTATCCGTGTTGGATATAATTTAATTATTGTTTGAGGAGAAGATATTACAAACTTGAGTCTACACAAAGTACCTTCTTACTGCAATGTACACGTAGTGCCATAATAAGTGGACCAGCACCAAGATAAAGTAATAAAAACCAAAATTGTGTTATACTAATTACGACTTTTTGTAACTGCGTTCAAAGTTGTCATAACTTCATCTCTAAAGCCTATATGAATAAAGGATATTTTAATTTGCTAAACGGCATGTAAGAAAGAAGCAATTTTTTACATTTACTAATCATTAATGACCTTTTAAATACTTCCTATAGAACAAAATCGAAAGCTTAGTTCAAACCAAAATAATTATTAATATGTTATGTGTTTCCGATTTCAATTCACGTTGCACCCAGTTTTCTCGGCCGCCAGTGCTAAAAGGTAATCTCATGTTAGACGCTGTTTCGAAGAGACCAATTATTATTTTATTAATTCACGAGCCGTCAGTCATTTGATCCGAGAAAACATTATATAATTTGCAAAATACGATCTCAAGAATATGAAGTTGTTGGAAACATGGTTTATTGTAATATATTGAGATGCACTTAACGTTATTAAATACGTGTTTTTACTTTACAACGAAACGTGTCATTTATTATTATGAGTTATATGTTATAACATAATTTATTTGATACCACTTATGTTATGGGAGATAATTATAATATGTATAATATATGTAGCCTCTGTGGTGCAGTGGTTAGAGCGTTTGGCTCTAATACCGGGAGGTCGTGAGTTCAAATCTTTGTGTGAATGTTTCAGTTTGATTAGGACATTGCAGGCTTGAATAACCTGAATGTCTGAAAAGAATGATGATTCCGTGCTTCGGTAGGCAGGTCCAGCCCCCCTAGACAAGCGGCATTTATGACGTTCGTTATAGCTCACTTTGCGATAGCGAATGTCAAATCCCATACTTTCAACACGTGACTTTTCTATGGCATCTGTCAAATCCATACTAATTGGACTCAGCGAAATTCGCCAGCTATGAAGCGATGTCATCTTGTCTAAGCCCCCTGTGCCCGATCTCTCTTCGGTCGTTCAGACTGCTGTCCCACCGTGTTATGAGAGTGAGGGAATAGGGAGTGCGCCTGTGCTTGCGCACTCAAGTGTACTATAATATATCCTGCGTAGTTGGCTGATCGTAAAAGATTGACCGCCGTAGCCGAAAACTCTAATAGGAGGAAATTATTATTATGTATAATATTCCAAATGGAAAATTTTGACAAATTTTAGTCTTGAAATATTCGTGGAAGTCCAGGGAAGGTTTAAACAATGAGAAAATAAATGGATAAATACGAGGAAAATACTAAATACATTTACAGATTAGGGTTTAAATTAATATGGTAAGAGGTACCTAACTGATACGAAGTTCACCGGGTAAGCAAGTTTTCTAATATATAATAATACCATTTAGAGCAATCGTAATCACAAAATCACTACTTTTCCTCTGATTACTCTTAGTTTGTTTTCTTGCCGAATCTTGTCTACTCATCCACTTAGTGTTAGGGATTTTTATAACGCAATACACTCGCGAAACCAATTTGTGAAAATCAATGTTGGACCATTTGAATCGACCAGTTGCGGACCGTAGAGCTACGAAGACGAAAAATACGAAAAATACTGTTTCAGACATGTGACTGATCCAAATGCTAGCACTGCACCAAATAATCAGCACTCCGAATAAATAGTAAAATTATAAGGTTTTCCCTAAGTAATTTGGGTTAACACTTTTACAAATAAATAAATTGATGTTTTTGGAATCCTACTACTCGCAATACTATACTTTCCGACTTTAAAATGGCGAAATTTTTGTAAACAAAAGAATATGTCCTGCAGTCCATCCTATTTTTTCCTGTTCTTAGTGATCGAAGGTAAGATCATGTGTTTACATTTTATGCTATATCAGATCTTGTAGATATTTTCTACTGAACCTTTTGATTTATCTGAATTCTTAGATAGTTTACGAGGTTAATTTAAAAAGTCAGAGTTGAGGTTAAGGTGATATATTGTTAAAACATGTGGTGCTGATATATGGATCTAATATTTTGCAAATTCCAAATTATCAGCACTGGTGCTGAGAAAGATATACTCTAATGAAAATCTATTAAAAGCCTTCGATGCAGTAGAAAAGGGTATGTCCTAAAAACTGGCCTCGAAAACCTTTAAGAGGAACTATCCAGTCGCGATTAAGAAAGCCACGCAAGAAGCTCCCAGGCCCTGATCCAATGTTGTTGAAAAAAGAAGAGAAAGTTTAGGTGAAGTGGGTTTTAGATTGCTGTCGTAAGGATTTCCAAAAAGAAAGATGTAACACTTTGTTAAGTTAATAAATTCTATTAAGTAGATTATAAGTAAAATATTTTTTTTTCCTTAGTACATATTACCTTCCTATTAAAGTCAATAAAAGAGATTATAGGTACAAATAACCATTAATTTCATAAATTCAATACCACTATCACAGTGCTGATAATTGGCTCACTCTATGCTAATAATTGGTGGTTATGATGCTAGTAAATGGTGCAATGGTCAATTTTTACTCTTGCCTATCTAAAAAAAAATTGGATAAAGATAAACATATTTTTTTTCAATAATCATCTTACTTATTGAATATTGATACAAAAAAAACTTGTCATATCGGGTGAAACAGTATTTTTCAATGTGATAAACGGGCTTAAGTTAGGACTAACTCTTAAAGTGCTGATAATTGGATCAGTTACCCTACATCGGTTTTTACGACTCCTAGTGAGAAGCACAACCTACCCTTATTTATCTTTTTTTTTATGGGATTCTATAATAAAATTAGTGAATTTTAACGCTGCTTAAAACCTCCTTCTTTGAAATTAAGTTATTTCATTGATGGATTAAATGGCTAATAATTATAATTAGAAGCAATTTAACAACTCATACTTTTCCTTTTGATGAAAAAAATCCCCTACTACCAAATAGCTCCATTTATCAACCAAACGTAAAACAGTGATTTCAATTATGTCACAGTATATTGTGTGAACTTTTAGTCATTTCTATTTATTTCGTCCATCTATTGTTGAATAAAACTCCTCTTTCTTTGTTCCTAGACGCTCTTTCTGGTTCCCCTGTAATGTAACCCGATAAAGGTATTTGAATCCGTAGCATCTGTTCAATTTTCCCGCTCCATCCGATTTCGTTTGGGCTCTAAATAGTCCCGCCTACAGTTTGCAGCTGTTGGTAAAATACGAGTGTGTAATATATGTACCGATATAGAGTTTACAGTAGAATTTATACCTTAGTAATTGCATACGAAAACTTTCATCATCATCTTAGCGTATTCTCGACTGCATCCAGTATGGTGCTCATGGTCCGCTTCGACTATGATCCTAGATTTGACAAGCCTGGTTATTACAATGGAGCGATTGCCATCTGACCTCCGTAACCCTACTAGAGAAACCAGACCTACTTGAAAATATAGTCGGACCAACTGCTTAACGTGCCTTTTGAAGTAAGGAACCATCATTATTTTCAGACATTCAGGTGATTTAAGCCTGCAATGACCTAACCAAACTGGAAAGCCTTAATTTTTTAATTTTGCATCGGCACATATTATCTGTAGCATTTATTTAAGTAGGAAGATGTGATTGTTTGCATGTATTTTTAATTGCTCTCTATATTATGTTTTAAACCTAAATAAAGCATTAATCTAGCTGTCTACCAATTAATTCACTATAAATTATCTTATTACTTCATGTAGCGTAAAAAGCAAACATCGTTAGGTTGAAGCGTAATAATAAATGATTCTGCTTGACCGAATATTATATCAATAAGTGTAACTTTGCCAATCATTTCTCTCTCGACTTCAATATTAAAGGCATATTGCTTATAAGTTGGAGATTATTATGATATAATAAGGCAATGAAAGTGCCTTATTAGCCTATCCAAGCAAAGAACGAATGAATGTTTGATTTTCATCTTTATCTCGGATGAAATAGGGTTTGAACTAATATAATTTCACTGTTATCTTGCCTGGAGGGATTTCACATCAAAGTTTAGTTTTGTTAATCACGTTACCGACAGATTGGTTTCATCTGATCTTTTAAGGCAATTTATTTGCATTTGCTGCGAAAAAATCTTTTCATCGGAAATATGATTTGGCTAAAATCTTTGATGGTGCATTTGGTTCTGATCTTTTTAAGTCTTCAGTGAGGGTTATATGTTTGAAACACACCTAGACAAAAATTAATATGACAAGTTTAGCTCTATGTTATGTTGAATTCAAGAACTTGTATGGCGTTTGTGTGCTAAATACTTTTTATAGATAAAGCAAATCCTCACAAGCTAATTAACAGACCTTCAAAACCTATTATTTATTCGATTTCCCCTTCACATCACAAAGGAATGAGCCGGTTCCTTGTGACAATTGACCGATCATACTAAAATCCTAGTCAGCATATTTATAGACAACCTTCTTCTTACCCCCGTAAGTGCAATCTACACAAACGAAGTCGCGAGCAAGAACAGAACAAGTAGTCTATACTTCTATACTAAATATTATAAATAGGAAAGATTTGATTGTTTGTTAGTTAGTATTGAATAGGCTCCGAAACTACTGAACCGATTTAAATAATTATTTCACTGTTGGAAAGCTACACTATCCTCGAGTGACATAGGATACTTTTAATCCCGGAAATATGGGGGATGGGGGCGATATTTAAAAAAAGAAATTAAGCGCGGGTGAAACCGCGGACGGAAGGCTAGTAAATAAAGCCTAAGGAAACAAAAACACGGCGGTATTCTGAAATTCCCGTAAACAGAACTCGACAGCAAAAATGCGTAAATCAAAAACCAGACGTACAATAAACTCCAAGGTGTCTAGCGCATTAGCCTGTCAGGATAATCTCCGCCAATCCAGTTTGCTTCTCAAGGGTAAAGGACATACAAATCCAGCTACTTTTTCAAGAATATTAAATCTTTCTAAGATAAACGAGGGAACATAGGGTTTAAGATTACTCTGTTTTGAAAGCATAAAAACACACAAATGATAAAATTATTTTATTTTTATGAAATGGGAAATTACAACTACCCATAGACATGGGCGACTGAAGTCTCAGATGCGTATCCCGCTTTTAAGATAAGAAATATGCACTGAAAGTGAAGGGCTATGAGATACAGGGGTAGGAAGTTAGGTATTCGGACCTCCAGCACTCTCACTTCGTAAACGAAGGGCAATAGCAAAGCTACTCTTAATAATCTGTAGAAACATTGGGAAAACATGCAAACAAAGTCGAAAACCAGCCTCATAACTATACGATCCTTATTAAATTCGAGAATGAAAATTTAATTCTACTGAAATTCGTCGGGGACTAATATTGTTCTGACGAACATTAACCAAACTTCATCATCATCATCGTTTCAGCCAAACGACGTCTACCACTGCTGTACATAGGCCTCCCCCAAGGCTCTCCAAATCCAGTGGATTCCGCCTTATTTATGAGGTCATCGGTCTACCTTGTGGGAGGCCTACCACGGTTGCGTTTCCCGGTACGTAGCCACCACTCGACCTTTCCGCCCTATCGGCCGTGGTAACCAAACTTCGATCTGTATTACGAATATAAATCTAGGCACAGAACGAAGTAAGGTAAATGTTCATGCGTATTCAATTATGTATATATCGTTTACTTTGATTCCTTTATACAAGTACTTTAGCTAGTTTTTTTACGATCAAGTAGGTACTCGATTGTTATTTTGTCTAAAACCTATTTATACATCGCTTCATTCTGTTAAAAAGGTAAACTGGTTAAAAAAACTCGTAATAAAGATAGCTGCCGTAAAAAAGAGAACTATAATATAATTTAATGGATGCGAAAAACTTTACACATTCAAGTTTTTAATGTGGCCGGGGAGTGACATTACTTTTTGTTACAACTTTAAGTAAGTTTGATAAACCTACGAATACTTTTGTTCCAATGGACTGCTTTTTGCCGAAGTGTAAAGTAGTTTTGATATTTTTTATGTCGCTATCTGTATATTTGCGTGAGGATATGAAAATTTGTTCTTGGGTTTTCGCATATTTTTTGTTGCTATCTGGAGCAAACGTTGCTAGTGTCCTGGGTACTTTTCCCGTGGACGGAGACCTCGGCCAAATTTTTTATTAATAATTATGGTTAATTCTTTTTTGTATATATTTTTAATGGTAATAACTAGTTTAGATTATAGAAATATTGTTCATCATCAGCCTATATACGTTCCCACTGCTGGGACACAGGCCTTATCTCAATTGTGAGATAGTGTGGGCCATACTCCACCACGCTGGCCTAGTGCGGGTTGGTGGAGGGGTGCGTAAGGCAAGTGACCAACCTTAATGTCAGATGTTATCAAGCCGCCAAATGGCCGCTGACTAGGCTTGACGACTAATATTTACATTATAGTAAATATTGTTACCTAGAAAATAATTCCTGTACATTTGAGTAGATACAGGGTGTTCGGAAGAACGTTGAACATACGATAATGGGGGGTAGTTGGGGTGGTCTGTTAACTAACTAGCTCAAAAGATTTCACCTAGGTCTCAAGATTTTTTTTTAATTATTTTTTTTATAAATTTCTATAATTTTTCGGTTTTGTACCTTTAAACCCGTCTTACTTTTTTTTTAATGACCAGATCCAAATATTTTTTTCATTATTGGAATCTTAGTGATTGGTAGGTCCCTTTAAATAAAAAGTTGTAAAGTTGTGTTTTTGCACATTGCTAGAAACAAAGTTATGGGCCCTCAAACATAAAATAAGAGTTGAAACAAATTTTGAATCTCAACTTCGCGTAGCATTTAAAAAATAAATAAAAGGGATGGATGACTTCTGATTTGTTAAAAACATCTCCAAAGTGTGAGCTTTCTAACGATATGTCGTTTGTTTTGATATCTTTTTCGTAACCAAAATTATTCGATGTTTTCTACCCAGGCGGACTATTTCAACGAAAATCTACATACGTGAAAACTTAAATGTTTTGCGAAATTTATCAATGCAAAGGTCAAAATAACAAATTAGTGGGATAGTGACATAAAGAATGTAGATTTTTTCTCACTCTTGAACACATAAAGGCTATCTTTTCTCTCTTTCACTCTGTGTGGAATGCGCGGCGAGTGACGCTTCCCAAGAAGGTAATAAAACTAATGTTTCACTCTAGTACACTTACATCGTATCTTCCCTCTCTTTCGCTTTCGGAACAGGCGACTCAGTGTAAGTGTCAGAACTCTTAGTCGAAACTTAACTGTCTCTGCGATCATACGTGCCCTTTGTGCCTACTCTTGTTACAGTTATCTTCGTTCTTGATAAATTCTACGCGCTTCACGCGCATTGGAGTTAGCTCTGCCATATGCCATTAAAATGTCCGCATATTCCTCATTGGTAAATGAAGTCATTTTACCGATTAACAAACGTAACAGAAATAACAAAACTTAACAAAACAACTGATAACAATAATACAAAACGAAGATAACTGTAACAAGAGTAGGCACAAAGGGCACGTATGATCGCAGAGGCAGTTAAGTCCCGACTAAGAATTCTGTCCTCTTTAATAGCCGTTATTTGTGCAAGAGTGAGAAAAAATCTACCTGCTTTATGTCACTATCCCAGTAATTCGTTATTTTGATCTTTGCATTGATAAATTTTGCAAAACATTTAAGTTTTCACGTATGTAGATTTTCGTCGAAATGGTCCGCCTGGGTAGAAAACATCGAATAATTTTGGTTACGAAAAAGATATCAAAACAAACGACATATCGTTAGAAAGCTCACACTTTGGAGATGTTTTTAACAAATCAGAAGTCATCCATCCCTTTTATTTATTTTTTAAATGCTACGCGAAGTTGAGATTCAAAATTTGTTTCCACTCTTATTTTATGTTTGAGGGCCCATAACTTTGTTTCTAGCAATGTGCAATTTACAACTTTTTATTTAAAGGGACCTACCAATCACTAAGATTTCAATAATGAAAAAATTATTTGGATCTGGTCATTAAAAAAAAGTTGGACGGGTTTAACGGTACAAAACCGAAAAATTATAGAAATTTATAAAAAAAATTATTAAAAAAAAATCTTGAGACCTAGGTGAAATCTTTTGAGCTAGTCAGTTACAGACCACCCCAACTACCCCCCATTATCGTATGTTCAACGTTCTTCCGAACACCCTGTATATGGTATTGGTAATATACTATATCTAGAGCAAGAATATGATTTTTGAGATATCTTTGGTCTGAAGTCTTAAAATTCACGATTCATATCCCTTTACCTCGTATTAGATCCTTGGAAATAGACTGTTGAGGGAGAAAATAACTCTTTTTTTTTATTCTGGCGCAGGAGAATGCAACTGCAGGCAAGCTAGCGAAAACTATTACAATTAGTAAAAAAATATTTGGGACTTGAGGTGCCCGTAGCGCAGCTGTAACAGTGATTCGTTAGCGATACCGACAGTTAAGCTACACACGCCACGGTCGGTTAATGGATGGGTGATTCCGACAACATTTAGTGACATTTATTTCGAGCGCCTCCGTGCTTCGGAAGGCACGTTAAGCTTTTAGTCCCGGCTGATATTTACTGTAATGTAGATATTAGTCGTCAAGCCTAGTCAGAGGCCATTTGGCGGCTTGATAACATCTGACATTAAGGTTGGTCACTTGCCTTACGCACCCCTCCACCAACCCGCACTGGGCCCGCGTGTATCTTACAATTGAGATGAGGCCTGTGTCATATCAGTGGGAACGTATATAGGCTGATGATGATTTGGGACTTGGAACCAAATACATTCGTTCCACTACTAAACTCCCCCGGTTTCCCCTTAGCACCCAAAAGACTCGAACCGACACCCGCCCTGTGGCGATTGACTGACCCAACCCCTAACGCTCGGTATCTTTACAAGCAGTCTTGTCTGTTCTTGTAACACCCCGAAAGATAAGATACCAGTAAGATAAGTTGGAAATGCACCTGTGTTTGCATAGTTATTTGTGCGGAATATGTTCTGCGTAACATAGTCAACAATTGACTGCATCGGTGGAAGTTTGGAATTGAGTTTTCGTGTTCGGAATTTCGTAGTTACCTAGTTCAGAGTCTAGAAGTTACCCTTATTATATACCCTTATTGTATCGGAAAGTAGGTATAGCCCTTGTTGTTGCGCCTAATCTTTCTTATTTAATTTCTCACATTGCTGTTCCATCGAGCTATAAAAATACAAGTATTAGGGAATGCACTTTTTTGATCAGGCTTATGTGAATCTCGGGACTAAAAGCGTTTATCTTATAGCTACCCACTAAACTCTTACATATTTAACGGCTACACACACCACCAGTGCGAATACCAATAAAATCCAACTTTCCCCTAAATGCGTCTTGGTAGCAGTGTCACAGTAATCAGATTGGCCTTTGCTTCTGTTAAACTGCCGACGAAACCATCACGTCTCCCTTACGAGGGGAATAGCAGCCAAAATCATTTGGCTGCTACGGTCTCGCGTAGGAGGCCCGTTGCCCCCTAGCACACCCTCCACATCAAAACTTGCTGTGTGGCACCGCGTGGGTCGCCGATGCGCATCGCAGGTACTCAGATTCTGGCTGGTCAATAGCCACAATGCTGGCACCGGCTCGTCCCAATCGGGTGTGAAGGGGAAACCGGGGGAAATTAGTGGGTAGTGGACGCTTTAGTCTCGAGTCCCACACACGGCAGCAGGCGTCGCTAGCCTGCGGTTATAACGCGTACAGTCTGTTCCACATAAGAAGTCCTTTAGCCGCTATATTGGTAGTATTGTTTTTCAATACATTCAATCTGTTTTTTGACAGATTTACAAAGCGTAGGCAATGCTGCCAATATAGCGGCTAAAGGACAACTTATGTGGAACAGACTGTAAATGCGTTCACCACCGCAAAAAAAACTTGGGGACACCTTATTTCTCTATGGACACCCACAGACTAAATACCAACACCGGCCCTCTCCAACCAGGTGACATCGAAATCAACCACAAACAAACTTGTTGAAAATGTCTATATCTTAAAGGTGTTACACACACTTGACACACACACACCGAAACACCACCTTCAAAAGACCTTTTTTGTACAATCTCAGATATGTCATTACGAGAATAATTATCTTTTATGTAAATCTGACGCATCTGTCGTTTCAGCAAGTAACTTTGGTCATTAAAGAGGATGTTATGTTTTTCGGTTCCTTGGGCCTACATAAAAAGTTAAGATATCAATGTTAATGTTACGGCTGTAGTTTTTAAAGAGTAGATTGTAGACACGACAGTTATAGTATACTAAACCTTTTTAGTCTGCTATAATCCGCAGGTCTCGATGGCCTGTAGATGGTACTCGTATAGTACCTAATAAATACCAATCTGAATAAGATAGACTAAAATAAAGTAAAGTATCCAGGGTAAAGGTCTCCATCCTTGAAATCAAGCTTTCGTTACAATGATGTGTATTGGCCACGCTTGCCGAATGCGGGTTGGTGATCACAAACCCAAGCCGTGATCAAAAACTGACACAAAGTTAGCTCGACCCGGAAATTAAACCCAGGACCCCGAGATCTCGGCCCGGTACTTAAAACCACTAGACCATCGAGGCGTTAAGATGACCGCGTAGAAGGCTTCGTGCCACTTACCGTGGTTCCTCCCCACTAAGGACAATGAGGGAGCGTCGCAGGGGTTTTAGTGGGTATGCCTCTGGGTAGCTTCTTCTGTGAAGCATCCCAGATGGAGAGCCCCACATACCCCGTTCGTCCCCCGACGGCGGGTATGCAAAAGGGTGTCGGCCCATTGCACCTTGGGCCGGCGGCATTTTCCCTGCGATACCAAAAAAAAAAAAGACTTATTATA
The DNA here is from genome assembly GCA_949319885.1 of Mecyna flavalis. NCBI lineage: Eukaryota > Metazoa > Arthropoda > Insecta > Lepidoptera > Crambidae > Mecyna > Mecyna flavalis. The sequence continues at coordinate 14,084,628 of OX439407.1, read as the reverse complement.
AAATAAATGTAAGGAACCAAATTTAATCTTATTTTTCCTTTCTTTCTTTCTAAATATAATATCTTGCGTAGTTTGATGATCGTTATCGTATAGATTGATTAATACAAAAGACATCCAGACACAGATCAAACTCAAATGTTTATTCAAGTAAGATTAGACCCGCTGGACCACCTGAACTATTACACATAACCTTTCTCTACCCACCACTACTGAACCCTTACTCGTTAACAAGGCCGCCGTACCCATCGCCTTATAAAACCTGTTTTTCATATAAACTGCCGTAAAGAAAACAATAAAAGGTATTTCCTGAACAAACGCCCAATAATCCTCGACGGACGGTTTTTATAAGTCTCGAACTCAGACCAGTTTTATGATTATTACGTGCCAGAACGCTGTTCCACTGAAATTATCTTACTCACTTTAATGCTGTACTTTTCTCCAAGTTTTTCAATTTCAAACAAGCTCTTTAACTTCAACCTATTTTAGGGATCGACTTTTGTTTTTAGCACGTTTCTGGCTCCAAGTTGAAATTTTGGTCACAGCATTTAATCACGACGTAACCTACAAAATAATAGATCTTGGTGTATCTAAAATTGAATCGCCGAAATGTATAAAAGTGCTGAGTGCATAATTACATAACGACACTACCGAATCTGTTTTTTTTTTTTTTTTGTTGATTATCAAGACAATGTTGTAAACGCCGAGAAATAAAATGGCCGAAATTTAAAATGACCAAGTGAAAACTTTGGTCCAAGCCAGGATTGAAACTCAAGACACCTTGCGCGATAATAGCACTTAAAGTGTGACGGGGTAACCACGGTTACAGCTGCCTTGGTCACGTCAACCTTTTTCTAATGATGGCACTTTTTTGCGGAGGAAAATGCTTTTGCCACCTTGACGGCGAGACCTGCGGCCGTGGTAGGACTCAGGCCTAAAGAAGTTCCTTCTACTACCTTCTAAAGACCCGCGATTTCTGGTGCCCACCTTGTGGCGATTGACCGGCCCTTCCTAATGATGGCCTAAAATAATTTATAATCATTTCACCTTAAACCAAATTAATAAAGAAAAGAAATAATATAAATTTTACGAATAATATTCTAGGTTTAGAGCTCTCAATTTAAACAAAAAATTTGACGAAAGACGCCTACGCCCCTCTATTTTAATGAACAATTATTATAACTCGACCTCTGTGGTGGATAGGGATCACCTTCAGTCCAACGTAATTGTTGGCAGGGTCACGATTTTAAAAATCCACAAATTATTGTCATTGTAATATATTCGTATGCGAAATATTCCTAAATCACAGCGCAGTATTAATAGCTTAATAAAGTCCCACGCGGCTGAAATGACACAAGTACTTAAGCCACTTACTTACTTTGGGATCAAATTGACGTATGTGAAAGTTTGTAACATTCACTTCATTTATAAATCATAAAAATCTTTATATTTATGTATAGTGTTGACAATGGGTCGACCACCCATTTACCTACCACAAAAACATTTAAGTATAAGGTATTAGCGGTCGCCCTCGCGGTTTCACCCGGGCGTAATTTCCTTTTTCAACTATCCCCCCCCTTCCGGGATAAAAAGTATCCTATGTCCATCTCCTAGTTCTAAGCTACCTCTCCACCAATTTTCAGACAAATCGGTTTATCCGTCCTTGAGTTATAAATAGTGTAACTAACACCACTTTCTTTTAAAAATGTTACCGGAAATGTATGAAATCCAGGAATTGTGTACATTTTCTAGGAAATGTATACAATTCCGAAGCTATTTAGGAAATGTATTAAATATTGTTTTTAAAAATTCTTTAAGTCATACATATCCTAGGAAATATACACATTTCCTAGGAATTGTATAGAATTCCAATATTGTATTAGGAAATGTATAAAAAGAAGGCTTTCTGTAATAAAACATGTTAGATGAGGTGTAATAAATAATAACTTGGCGACTAATATTATTAGTGAGATGAGATAACAAACATTGTACAAAACGACCGGCGGAAATCGACTCGGATGAATATAGTTAGGTTAGAAGGCTAATTTAAATTAGCCTTCGTGGTTATTTTTTTTAACACTTTTTCCCACATTTACCATTCATTTCAGTTACCAAAACACTGAAATCTTAGATGTTTTACATTTCCGATAGCTATTTAGGAAATGTATAGATTTCCTAGGAAATGTGTGTGTGGCGATTTTAGGAATTACATACAATTCCTAGGAATTGTATACAATGACGGTTTACACACATTTCCGTTAACATTAATATAGATTTGTTAAATTAAAAACTTAAGTAATAAGAATAAAATATCAGACAAACAATAGACAAACAGAGTTACTTTCGCATTTGTACTATTTACACAAATACAAATAGAGTTGTTCAGAATTCAAATCCTTCTTACTCTTTTTACTTTGTTACACTAAACTGATATAATGAACGCACAACATACAAAATACATCACATTTTCTGAGTAATTCGTTCTGAAATGGGGTCATTTATGATAACGACCGAGTTACCTCTGCCGTTTTACCCTATTTAGGGATTAGATTCAACGTAATAGTTGAAAGTTTTGAGTGGTCCGAGCATTGTAAATAAACTGCCTAAAGTAAACACAGTTTAGTTAAGACGAACTGCACACACCTCTTTTTAAAGAACGAGTATTAACCGATTCAAAAGCTATTACGATCTCAGAACATTATTGTTCTGAGATTACGATTATACATTTATTTTGTGAATTGAGCGAAAAATGACGTCAACTGCGCTTGTCCGTAACGTTAGCAACCAATAACAACGTATTATAATATTATCTGTGTGTTGTTGTCATCGTGTCGCGTAATGCAACTCCAAAAGGTCGTATCCTAATAGCATTTGAAACAGATAGTTTAAGGATTAATTTATTTGTAGAAGAGATCGAAACGCTTACGTAAAGTACTTAAGATGCTTTCTATTGATGCTGGATTGAACTAGTTATCGTTTCTGTGACATTTAATTTTATCGAAAGTGGTCCGCTAAAAAAGCATTTTAAATTCACATATAACCAAACGTACGTAATCTGCATGATCAGGCTTCAGATTTTCCTTTCAGTGATATTCGTACCCCAAAAACACACGGTTCAAATTGAAAAACGCCTGCCTCGATCTACTACATTGCAATTTATTTCAAACCGCGCTGTTGCAAACGCGCTGTGGCCAGAAAGGTTCAATAGTTGACGTGATTTTATTTTATTTTTTTAACGGATCGGACGCCGTTTTCAATCTAAAAGTGACGACGGGGCGCGCAACGAGTGAAGAATGTTTGATGTTTTTTTATGCGGCGTGCAGGTTTTATTTTGTTTTATTAAGGGGCAGCGCAGACGGCACACTTTTTGTGCGAAAGAGTCTGCCGCGGATTTTTCACAGACTCAACGCACAAAAAGTCTGTCGCGGATTTTTCACAGACTCAACGCACACGACGCACATCTTCGATCATTTTGTCGGCAGAACTGTAGGGACGTAGACACTATGAAAATCGTGCAGAGATTAAAGATCGCGAAGTATTATTTTGTACTGGATGTAACAGACAGAAAAAGACGAAGAAAATTTTGGGTACATCCTATACTTTCGGAAAGATTACTGAAGGGAGAGTTCTATATTAAACATTCAATTCTGAACAACACCGGATTTTTTTTTTAAGTTTTATAAAATGTCTGTTACTACATAATATGATGAGTTGCTATTTATTTTAAGACCTGCTTTGACTCATTCAGACACAACAATGAGGAAGTTAATAATAAATAATAAATATCTCTGGACATTATTCACACAGCGCCATCTAGCCCCAAACTAAGCATTAGCTTGTGCTATGGGTGCTAGACAACGGATAAACATTACTTATATACTTTTTTTTTGTAAATACATACATAATATACATAGAAACACCCAAACCGATACAAACAGACATGTTCATGCACACAAATGTTTGTACCGTGCGGGGATCGAACCCGCGACCTGTGGTGTAATAGCCGACTTCTCAACCATTACACCTAATGGCTCGTCAAATTAGTATTTCGGTTAATGAAACTTTATTCTCAAAAAGAAATTACATAAACACTTACATGAGAACATTAAAATTTATAATAAAACAAATTATCCGGCAACAAAAAATAAATAAATAAATAAATAATAATAATAATACTACCAATTACACAGAGCAATCACTAGTTACAATTTGTTTACAAAAATTTTCTTATACAGAATATTACCAAGAAACAAGTTTTAATGTTTAAACTCACTGCGGACCGAGTTTTAATGATTTTACATAATATATGTATTAATATCTATATTCTGCCATAGAAGTATCATAAATTATTGGTCTATTTTGTATTTCATTAATTAGCATTGTTACATCGATGTCTGGCGCCATAATAGATCGCATACGTACGTTACGTCCCACCACTAGATTGCAGACTAAAATGTACGCCAAATGTGCGCCGTCTGCGTTAGCCCGTGTTGAAGCATACGTTCCATTTTTTTCGCACACTTTTTGTGCGGAGCGGTGTGGCGCGGCGCGGCGCGGTCTGCAGGAATCACACGGATTTTGTGCGCGCCGGACTTTTTTGCGCGTCGTCTGCGTTACTCCATACAGTTGCATGGGTATTTTCGCGAAATATTGCCCCCTATTAAAAATCGTTGTCCACTAACTTCAATAAATGGTTTTTATGTTATTATGGCTTAATTTGGCAAATTTAATTATCTTATTATCAGAATATAATATATTTTATATAAATAAAATACAAAATGTGAATAAAGTTTGTGCAGTTACACATAACTTAATTTTTAAATTGATAAACGTAGCAATTTTTGCATGTCTCATGCTATACTAACAAAGTTCAAACATAAATTTTGGACATATTTAATAATTGAATTAATATATTTTCGTGTATTTTGGGATTACTATTTGTCTTATTTTATAGAATGGCCTTTTTTAAGTAGCCATTATTGTAAAATAAATCACAAATATCAAATAAAGTCTGTCCTAGAAATTAAGGTGTGACGGAAATTCCTATATAGTCACAACGATAATTCGGATGTTAGATCGTATTATTGAATCAAAACTACTATACAACGACTAATAATTATACTGGCAACATTATTCTGTCTAGCTATATCCGTCATCTTGTGGTTGAATGTCATTAAACGGCAGAAATTCGTGACGACAGGTTTAAGAGTTAGTGTTCGTTAAAAATTTGTTCCACCATAGTGATCGAGTTTCTTCACAAACGTAAGTAGTTTTCAGTATATTTACGTTAAAATTTAGTTATCCCATAAATTGTGAGTATGAAAATACCAATCGAACTAACACAAACCTATTTTAAAAGGGTTTATACTAAGAAATTGTTGCACGGATCGGATAACGTCACGTCCATGTCGTCACGTGACGTATAAGCGGAAATATATTCGTGACGTTATGGAATGTTAAGCTTAGCTTACATGATCTATTTACCCGACTGCGAAGCACAAATTAAGGTTATGTGTTTATTGTACACTACTCACGTTAACAAAGTTATTTAAACTTTTTAAATACGAGTATTGATTCCATATTTACATCGATAAATAGATACCTAGTACATTTTTAAATATAAACTAAACACCAAACTCTCATATATAAGAGACTCCTGCAACAGTTTTTAATTGAATTAGGCATGGTGGCAATCAAGAGTGCGGGGAGGTAATTTTAAAAATAAAAATAAATTTTAAAATGTCTGGGACGGGATCCCTTTTTTTCGCATAACTTTTTTGTCCTAATTTAATTTGGCATAACGAGTTTGGTATAATTTTTTTTGTCATAATAATATTTTGTCATAATAATAATTGTCCTTTCGCATACTGTTTCAGTAAGCATAAATATCGCTTAGACTAATGTTTTTTGCCCAAATTTTGATTCGCATAATATTGTTAGACATAATTGTTTATTTGTCTAAGAGTTATTATAGTGTAGCAATAGGTTAGTGTAACATTAAATACTAGCTTTTTTGCAGATCTCAACGTCATGGCACTTACACCAGCAGAAAGAGCAAAGCGATACAGGCAAAAATTAAAGCTAGATCCTATAAAACATGAAGTCCAAAGAAAGAAACAACTTAAAAGACTGAAGAAAAACCAAAAAAAAATTTCGGAACTAAGTGAAGAAGAAAAAATTAAGAAGAGAGTTTTGACGTAACTTTTGGAGCAAATTCATGTTTTTGTAGTTGCAGACAGGTACATAAGCCCCGCCGTGTACTGCAAAAACAACTTAATTGCCTGTAGAAAATGTGGTCGTGTCCATTATAAGTTATTGTTTGATGTAGTTGCATCGTCCCCGGTACGGCTTTTAAATTTTCTTTGGTCAAAGTCTTTATATTAGCAATATCGGTACAGGAAACAAAAAAACATTTGACTAGTTTCATTGACATCTCTAAGATTCTAAGGGCATCGGACGCATTTACTACATCATTACCATACAAAACTCGCTTATCTAGTGTGCGTTTTACGGAGCCACCTATCCCGTCAGCAATGCCTTTCCCATGGCCGCTTTCAGAAAAGTTCCATGTCGCATAATCTAGTTTAAATTTAGTGGTAAAGTAATTGAGAAAAAAAATTCTTCTTCTGTCGGTATTGCGACGAAGGCCCGTCGGAAAAAAAATGTATAACCCGAACATTATCAAAAATTTGTTTTGCTAATTTTAAAACAGGTAAAAGATGTGCCCATATGGCATTCGGCTCGTGACAATTATCATCACTTATTACAATCGAAATTTTCTGAAAAGTCACACAATATTGCAATTTCGCCGTCTTCCAAATTATTAATACAATTACGGTATTGTTTTTGTTGCTCTTTTACATTATAATAGTGTTTTTGGAAGCTTTTTAATTGAAGTTCAAATTGAGATATCAAGTCGTCCACTGGACCGCTTATTTGATTCTTTTTAGTGATTTTTGTTGTTTGCACAATTCCTGACTTTGTATAAGATTTATTTTCTTTTTGCCATTGCCACCAAGTCACTTCATGATCAACTTCATTTCTTTTATAATCGATTTTTGAATTTTTACATTTGTCGCAAGTATTGTACATACAAGCATATGAATTTTCATCGCATGTAATTGTTGTAATTAATTCTTTTACAGTTCTAAATGACATAATTGAGTTTTTCTGCAAAGCTTCGAAAAGAAATTGAATATTACTGTGCTTTATACACAGACAGGTTTCTCTAACTTTTGGTGTAGGTAGCAATACGTAGAACGGTTTGTAGTTATAAAATGTCGTGAATCCATACTTACCTCCTTCTTTTTTATATATCTTAAATAAGTTGAGTAGAGTATCGGTCAAATATCTTATTTGTTTAGTCTCTCCCTTCTTAGACCTACATTCTTTCTTTCCAGCTGTGCAACGACTTATATCATCGCGTTCATAAAACAGCCTAATTTCTTCCTTAATCTTCGTACTCAAATATCTCTTCTTATTGCTAAATCTAATTCTACTTTTAAGACCCAAACATTTTGCAATCACAAGAGATCCTTTCGTTGTTTTAGTTCTAATTTTAATGTTGACTGATTTTAATTTTGATTTTAATGATAATGTTAATTTTGATTTGAATTTTGATACATTTGTTATTAATTTTTTAGTTAAATTTGAATTTTGATTTTAATGTTAATTTTGATTTTAATTTTAATTTTGATATGATTATAATTTTGGATATTATTAAGATTTGATTTTGGATATTATTTACTAATTGTTGTATGTATTTGAATTGTACTAACATAATTTTAAGCTACAATTGTTACTAACACTTTAAGGACTCTGGTTCGAAATAAACATATTTTATTTTATTTATTTATTTTATTTATTTAGTAGTAACTATTGATCGTAATAATTTCTTCTCTTCATGTGATTGACAATGCGAGTACTTTTCTTTTAAGGACAACTCTAGTATCTCATGACGAGCTTGAAGCTTAGCATTCGCATCTTCTAGAGTTTTTACATTCTTCTCGTGTTTACATTTCATTCTAAATAACTGCTTCCTTAATCGGCTTACAGTTGTTTCGAGTTGTTTAACTTTATTTAAGGTTTTGGAGTAATTGTCCTTAATTTTTTTGTACTTAATCTTAAGCGAATGTATGTTTGCATTTTTTTCCTGTTTTGGCTTTGGTTCTTCTTTATTTTGATGGAATTTTAATTTTTGATTCCGTTTTTGCTCGCGCCATAGATGTCTCTTATACGAGTATGTTCGCAACGGATTTCAATGCGGTTTCATAGTATTAAATATGCTTTAGTAACTTAAATAAATAGTATTTGAAAGTGATACCATACTTAATTGTTTTAAACAATATTTTATTTCATGTTGCCTACATTGAGTAACAATTTATTATGACTTAAGGGTTTTAAATTAGATTTCTATAAATGTGTTTATTATAATTTTTGTTATGATGATTATTATTTATTTGTTTGTGTCGTAGTATGAATATTGTTACTGAATAAAAGTGGTGAGTTCTTATGGATATGGTCGAGAAGGCTAGAAAAAGTAACTTAACAAAAAAAGAAAGTCATGGGATACCTGAGTACTTTGTACTTAAAAATTTCGTTTGTTCCCAACGAGTCACACTGTAACGAGTAACACTGTAACTCGTTGGGACAACTTTGTAAAAAATTCCCAACCAGTCACACTGTGACACGTTGGGACAACTTTGTAAAAAAATCCCAACCAGTCACACTGAACCGTTGGGCCAACATAGGTTTTCAGGGTTTAAAAAAAAATAACCACGAAGGCTTGGATATAGTTTAGAAGATTAAGCAAGGCGAAGCGAAGCGGAGCTCCCGCCTTAGCCGTCGTGATTTTTTTTTTAACCCTGAAAACCTTTTTTGTTTTCACTATGATAAATATTCTATGTTGACTTAAATTAGTTTAGCCTAGGCCAAACTAGTATACTATAAAGTAGGTTGGCCCAAACGGCTCAGTGTGACTGGTTGGTAATTTTTTTTCAAAGTTGTCCCAACATGTCACAGTGTGACTGGTTGGGAATTTTTTTTACAAAGTTGTCCCAACGAGTCACACTGTAACGAGTAACACTGTGACTCGTTGGGACAAACAAACGAAAAATTTGTAATATAATTTAAAATGTGTGTGTACTACTTATGTAGTATTTTTATAAAAATTTAATATTACGTTTTTCATGCAATAGGTAGTCCTAATGGGTTGAACCTGTTGAACCTAGTGCTTATAAAAGAAATTATTCAATGGGACAGGCATCAGATTCCAAATGATAGTCGCTTACCCATATAAATACTTACTGGCACGAAAATCCGCCCACCCGATCATTTTTCAAAGACGCTTTAATACATTTCTGGCGTTACAAATATATTTTTAACTTAATAAATATTTAAAAGATTTTAATGACGTATTCACGGGGGCGGGTTTTCTTGCCAGTGAGTAGTAACAGCTGATTTTGTTGGATATTTGAGAACAAAAATGAGACCATAGGATTGCATCTAAAATAATTATTTTAGACGCAATCCTATAGTCTCATTTTTGTTCTTACTTTACCTTTAACTATACCAAAGTAATTACTTTACCTATAGCTTGTAGAACAAATGTACACTAAGCTTTACATTTCCATTTAGTCACGACTTGTTCCAACAGAGTCACTGTCCCAGGTTAAGTAACATATTAATTGTTGATTTTGTAACTGTTTAATGACTGAAATTGTTTAAGAAGTTAATTACTTAACAGTTTGTTGATTTTTGTTGAATATTATTGGAAAATATGATTAAAATAACGTAAAACTTTTTTTCTAAAGAGAAAGTATTGTATGAGATGTTCAAAATTGTGACGATTCTGAAACAAAACTGTTGATTATTCTGGTTTCACAAGAAAAGTTTCTTAAGAAAACTTAAAATTATGTTGCTTCCACATTATGTAATAAATGGATGATAAAAAAACTATCTTGTAATTTTTGTTTCATTGAAATAAAACCTCCAAATTTCGTGATGAAATGGAACAGTTTTTCTGTCACTACCATTAACATTATCGAATTTCTCGATATTTTACGTACTAATCCATATATTAATAAAATAATCCTATAATTTATTAGTCCTGTTATTATATTAAATATTTATCCATAAGAATTCTCGAAAAAAAAGTTCCATGTTCCACATTCGTCACGCAGGCAACTTTTCGCGAAAATACCCGCATACGTTCTATTTTCGCAGACTAAAAAGTCTGTCACGGATAGTCTGTCGTCTGCGCTGCCGCTTATACAGCTCCATGTAAAAGAGTGTGCCATTGGTGCCTATGCGTATTTTACTTGCCCGATGCAAGTCACTGTTCCCTTCCATTAGAATCATAATTGACTTAATATCATCTAACTTTTTTAGAGTTAATGTAATAAAATCTAAGCTTTGTTTGATCAAACTCTCGCTTTTAGAGCAGATGTTAGAGATTTTTATAATTTTTTCATACTTATAGTTGCAGATAATGTAATAAATAAATAAATAATATTGGACAACATCACATACATTGATCTGACCCCAAAGTAAGTAGCGTAAGCACTTGTGTTATGGGTGTCACAAACAACGAATGTACCACAAATATATATTTTAATACAAATAAATATCCAGACACAGAACAAACACAAATGTTCATTACATAAGCGTTTTTCCTAGGTGGGATTCAAACCCACGACCCCTGGCGCATAAGGCAGAGGCACCACCAAATGCGCCATTCGGGCCAGTTACAAAGGTGACCATTTAAAAAAAATGTCCATGTCACCTTTTCCAAGAGATATCATTAAGTGCTTAAATCTCCTCACTGCATCTCATCACTGCAGCAGGGACAAAACATTTTGAGTCATAAACCTAGTGTTATTTACCGTGCGAAGATCAAACCCGCTACCTCTGGTATTTTTAACCACTGCACCAATCGGTTGCCAATATGAAAACCGCCTTTCTAAAAATAAAGTAATATAGAGTTGCTTGCAAGAAACGAGGTTACGGTGCGTACAGATTAAGTACCTTACATTGTTATATAACACGTGTTTTATAACAAAACATTTAGTACTGAAAAATGATATATAACATTGTTTTATAACATGTTATGATATATTTTATCTGTACGCACCTTCTGAAAAATGTTATATAACATTGTTTTATAACATGTTATGTTATATATCTGTACGCACCTTTACACTTTTGTCACATTTTTCTTTAAAAAGTTGTTGTTAATTAAAACAATAGGTTTGTCCATGTTGAACCTGAGTCTTTTTCAAACCTCAAAACGCATTTATACCTACGTCTGACTTTAAAAATGAATAATTTTACACATGAATACATTTTAATTAATCGTGACACCTGAATGACACCAAATGTAAGATGTCTGCAAAAATAAAGCACTTGTTAAAACATACTATCATTTACTTTCATTTATTAAACACTAGTTATGCTATGGAATTATTGTTCTGTAATAATAATTATTGAATATCTTCCCTGTTATTTACTTTAAACGAATATAATTTAATTAATGTTAAAATTGTTATTTTTTTTTCAAAAATGTTATGTAGCGACCTCTACCTTCATCAGCAAACATTAAATAAGTACTGTTAGGCGAATAATTGGTTCACTCGATTAACACATCACTATGGTCACCGCGTACGGTGCCCCGCACTGGCCGGAGAGATGACAGATAGATTTTACCACGCTTGCAATGTTTAATGCCGAATAATGTAAAAGCTCATTATCAAGAGAAAGGTTTTTATATCTAATAGTGCATAGTAGCTTGCCTCAAATAGTTCCACCATCCGACGCCAGACAGCGCTTAACAATGATTCCGAATCAGTTTGGAATCCTACATCTAAGCCATTTTATGTCACCTTAATTTTCTCCTTTCGCCGGCGGTGAGAGAAAAGCGAAGCACTCGTGGCGAAGCTGTGACTTTGGTTCGTTAGAGATAACGAAAGTCAAGCTACCCACGCCGCGGTCAGTTTATGGATGGGTGACCATTCTGACTATTATTTAGTGACATTTATTTCGAGCGTTTTCGTGCTTCGGAAGGCACGTTAAGCGGTTGGTCCCGGTTGATATTGACTATATTATGTAGATTATTAGTCGTCAAGCTTAGTCAGAGGCCATTTGGTGGCAAGCCAACCTCTGACATTAAGGTTGGTCACTTGCCTTACGCACCCCTCCACCAACCCGCACTGGGCCACCCTGGCCCTGGTGAAATTTGTACCGCGTATAATCGTACATTTTACGAATTTTATAATCACTTTGCATTCTACACTTAATTAACAGCATACACCAATGCACCCGGTATAGTAAGATTTGCCACTCTTAGATATTGAGGAGAAAATTAATTAATATTAATTTCATAAGTAGGTATGAAATGATCTTCCTAATTGAAAGCGTGACATATCTGTCTTAATTTATAGGTCAACAATTTTACACTTGAAGTAAACAATGTCGCGAGAGAACGGTATATAAGGAAAAGTATCGTAATTTCATACCATTCAATAAAAAGTATCTGAGTGAGGTGGTCGTATATGAAACATTCTACTAAAATGTATAAATTATTCGCAGTTCTTTGTATTAGTTTGTTTGTGAGGTCTGTTTACTCAGCCGTTGCATTTCAACCTCCTACGACAAAGCCTGAAAAATTTGGTTGGTATTCTTTATATAAAAGTCACCGTCATATAACATTTATTAATCTATACTAATATGTATTATAAAAGCGAACACGTTCATGCTTAAACCACTAAACCACTTTCGATAAAATTTGGTACAGAAATAGACAAAACCTTGTAAAAAAAAGAATATATTTCATTCCGGGTTGATGCTCATTTCCCTTGGGATAACTGAAATGTAAGTGTGTTTTTAGTCCTTCCTTCCGCAGCGGATAAACGGATTGATGTAATTATTGGTATGTGGATATTTCAAAAGTTGAAGAGTGACACAGACTTCTGTTTATCTAGTAGTATCTAGACCATATATTTTCTGATTAAATCGAGACATGATTCAATGAAACAACAAAACTCCTTGCAAAACTTTATGTATGATGTGCTAAAATTAACGTATTTGACGTCATTTCTGGATCGACGCCAAAAATATTAACAGGAACATGGTAAACAGAGAACCATAATAATATGCCAATATACAAATTGAAGTAAAATTTATATGGCTTAACTTTTTAACTTAATCGATCCCTACATTTTGAATTATGTTTTAACAACGTTATAATATAATATATTATTATCTACATCCATACCATAATAATATGTCTATTTTATAGTCAGGAGCGATGAGCAAACGCCCTACATTTAGATATAAGTATCTGTGGCTGCATCGTAATGTTTACATTTTAGTATCGGTAATCGGTAACCGATACTTTAATTACGTTCAAATTTCGAACGTCTTCTTAAAAAGTAAAAATTAATGGATTTGAAGCTAACTGTAAGCAAAACATCTTGATGTATTTTCAAAGGTACCAGGAGAGAATAACCGCAGCGTAACTATTCATTAAATCAAAGAGTTTGAAAGACGCGAGCTAGCCTAGCTTCTTGTTCTTCTCTGCTCTCCTGGTACTACGGATTATATTCCACGCGGTTTCACATCGATCCTGACTTTAATATAGACATTTATCGTATGAATGAAGATAGATAAAGTTATGTATGTGACTGTACATAATTAGGCATTAAAATACTCATGTGATCCTTTTATGAAACTCACTTCGTTCGTTTCATAAAACCACATTCGTATTTTAATGACCCTCATTATGCAACAGTCAAATAACTATTATCTTTTTACAACAAATCCAACGTAAAATTCTTCATTTTTTAAATTAAATGTAATTATTATGATGATGCCTTACGCACCCCTCCATCAACCCGCACTAGGTCAGCGTGGTGGAGTATGGCCCACACTATCTCATAATTGAGATAAGGCCTGTGTCCCAGCAGTGGGAACGTATCTATATACGTTCCCACTGCTCAGCCTATGCTGATGATGATGATTATGATGATTTGTTATTCATAAAGGTACCACTTGGCTCCTATAGCAAGCCAACTTAGATGTTAAGGCGATGCCTAAATCGGTGCTTTCTATTTTTAATCGTGATTGAGGAAAAAAATACCCATTAATTTTAAACTACTTGACTAAATTCAATTATATAGCTGAGCATAACAATAGGAATATGAATCATTGTCTAAACTTGACATAACCACTAATGATTTACCTGGAATAGGTCACACAGATGATATAATGCTTTGCTATTGGTTGTTAACGTTACGGACAAGCGCAGTTGACGTCATTTTTCTCTCAATTCCAAAAGGTATTTTCCTAATAGCATTTGAATCGGATAATAGTCTTAACTTATCGTGTTTGCAATGAAGAATCATGTGCAAGGTAGGAGTGATGCAGGGCACTACGCATTACCACTGGTTTTCATAACGACATGGTGCCCACTTGACGGAAACTGATCAACCCTTCCCCCGTAGGGCATTTTTCTTTCTCTAAACGCTTTTTTTTTGTCACGATCTAATCAGGGTCCGCTTGCACCATGATTCCTCAAAGGATATTATCTATACTAATATTACAAAGACATAAGATTTGTTTTTTTTTTGTATTGAAAAGGCTCCAAAACTACTGAACCGATTTGAATAATTCTTTCACTGTTAGAAAGCTACACTATTCCTGGTTGACATAGGGTACTTTAAATCTTGGAAATGTGGGGTAAGGGCGGGATAATTGACAAAAGAAATTACGCACATGTGAAACCGCGGAGGCGACCGGTATATTTTATATTTATCTGCAAAAACTTGCCAATATTTTTTTTCTCAAAATAGTTAAATTTAATTAGTTTCACTTTACATAAATATAATGTCATATTATGATGATTCCGCTGCGGAGCCGATACCTTGTGCTGGTGCGGAACCCCCGATCCGTGCCTACGCTGCCGCCGCTGCTGCTCCTGCCAGACCATCTCGGCAGACAAAGACATCGGGAGATGAACAGAAGTTGACGAATAAACGTCAACCGAAGAACAAGTGCGATGAGGAGGGCTTCATCATGGTCGAGAGGAAGAAGAGGAAGCCCGCCGCCCGCAACCACCGCGGCACCGCACCGACTCGCCAGGATGACCCGCTGCGTCCTGAGATACGTGCGACGCAGCTGTACGTGTCAAGACTGCATTGGTCTACGAAGGTCGAGGATCTCGTAGACTACATCCGAAAGAAGTCCAAATTCACTCTAAGGGTTGAGCGATTGGATTCTCGCCATAAAGTCAACTTCGGTTCCTTTGTGGTGAGAGTGCCGTCCCATCACCTGGAGACTTTTATGAAGGAGGACTTCTGGCCGCAGGGTGTCGTCTATCGGAGGTTTCGAGGACGGCTCCCAGCTGACTCAAGCCGCCTTAAGGCGGCAATATTAAATTAATTTTTATTTTCCATTTATATTGTATGTATGTTAGTCTGTAAGGTATTTATAATATGGGCCTGTAATTCATGTAATTCTGTTGCCTGAAATAAACGATATATTATTATTATTATTATTATTTACAGCGAATGAGGAGGGATGCTACATTGCCGATCTAGACAAGGTGCTTTCATTGAACAAACCATATTCGCCACTAGATGGAAAGTCTTGCGTCGAATACACTTGTGGTTCAGATGGATGGACACAAATAGTCACGTGAGTATATTACCTAGTGCATTACATGCCTATCTAATGTCCCACTGTAGGTAGGACAAAGGCCGTCATTAAATGAGGTCATCGTCACAATAATAGTTACTGGATCACCACGCATACGGGTAGGTGATCATCACAAACTTGCTCTGTGTTCGAAAAATACGTCACGAATTTTCCCCGACCAAGAATCGAACTTGGGACCTTAATTCCGGGATTAAAATCATTAAACCATCAAGGTGTCCTTTACTTACACGAATAGACAAGAAACCAAAGAATTATGACGGCAACATTATATTGAGGTGAATAATTGCTATAATATTTCTATCAGAAGTTTAACTACGAGTATAGAGGAAACCTCGGTAACTTAATCCTTCGTAGTTATGTTTGGAAATATTATTCACTAGTCCTTGACTAGTCCTCATAATTTGTGTTTGAAGTCTTTTTATTCGCAATTAATGAAAATATCCTTTTAAATCAATACATAATTTGCTTCTATTTGTTTTTCAGTTGTGGAGTGGTGTATGTTCCAAACTGTACGCCTACACAGGACCTGACTCTACCGTATCCAGACTGCTGTCCTAAATACAACAATTGTCCCCTAAGCAAGGGCACCGCTGTAGCTTAAAATTATATTAAAGCCTTTTATTATCATCAAAATACTAAAGTGCTTTTATACTTATACTTGTTGTAATTTACGGTATTGTGAATATGCCAGAAGAAGATATCCATTGAAAGTAAAAACGGCATTTCAAAAATCTTGTAATTATTAAAATATGTCTCCGTAATTTTTGTATTATTTGGTTCCTGTTGTCATTAATGGGCGAAAAAAATATTGAGCTTACGCTCAAGAAGCAAAGGGCAGGACATGGGCTTTTCTCATGTTATACAGGGTGTCCCAATAACTGTAATAACTGGACTTGCCAAGGCTTTTCTTGAGGATCATGGTGCATGCGTACCCTGGCTAGATCGGGAAGAAAACCCTCGAAGATTAAGTAAAATATTACTAGCCGCTTTCATCTTTAACTTTCGTCCCCTTTTAAGTAGCTAGGATAGATGTTTTACACTCAGTTGCAGAAACGTCCATTAAAGTTAATGTGTCATTAAAGCTATTGCTGTCACTTTTTATTTCATGACAACGAAAAGTGACAGCATTAGATTTAATGAAGCATTAACTTTAATGGAGCTCTCTGCAACAGGGCGTTAGAGTTACACAAGATAAAATAACATATAGTATCAAAATAATATTTATTAATTTATTAAATTATAATCAACAATTTGGTGGCAAGATAGCTTCTAGAGTTAGACTAATAACAACATTCTTTTTAATCTAACTCTAATGAGGAACTCTATCAATATTACTTAAAGAGCATCTGAAACCTGATAGGCCTGGCCACAGCCTCTGGCTCACAATTTCACATCACATCACTCAACATAAAAAAATATAAAACTCTTTCAACCACCCCTATGAACTGACTAAAGGAAATATGTATTTCGATCGCTATCGTAACGTTAAGTTCTTAAGCGTCAATAATTCGATCGACATCCTAAATTGTAAAATAAGCGTCGAAAGAATTGATAGTCGTTTAATTATTATCATTGTTAAAAATTTCAGACACATATAGGTACGTTTATTTGTAACCAAAACAAGGGCGAAACAAAAATTTTTTTTTAAGGTTTCCATTCATTATACAAATGTTCATTTTACAAATGTTTAAGTATATTGAAGCTTTACAATTCATTGTGCCTGGAAAAATTATCACTGGCATTGACAGATTATAATTCATATTTCTAAGATTGATTTTAAACTAGTCGTTCTTATTGGTGGTGATACAGTTAAATATCTTTACTCACATTTAAATAGTCTTAAAAATAAATTACTTTTCGCATTCTCAACAAACAAAACTTATGCCCTAATTATATGAAGATCCAAATATTACAGTAGTTTTATGGCAATTCATTTTTTTGACAGTAATCTGTAACATTGCGTTACAGTCAATTATATTTACAGTATTTTCATGTAATTTTTATTAATAAGAGAATAATTGATTGCAATTAGTTGCACTCTTATTTAAGCAATAATGTATCAGAGTCAAACATTAATTGTATTTTTCACTTGTGTCTTAACCCTATTTTCAGTCAACGTAACTTATGTTGTCTCTTCAATCGCTGCATAGTTTTTATTGATCACGTTCATACGTCCAGTTTATTTACCAAGCTCAAGTCTGCCAGATGCTCAATACTTCTAAACTTAGCAATCTAAACTCTGTTGTCTTGTTCGCACTTGACTCGTGGACAACATTCTGGGTACGGAACTGAGGTATCTTCATCGGCGACGTAGCAACTAGGATCGTCAGTGCTGACCACACCACATCTGTAAGAGAAGAAAATAATGAATAATATAAATAAATAAATAAATAATAATAATAAATATCTCTGGACATTATTCACACAGCGCCATCTAGCCCCAAACTAAGCATTATTTAGCTTGTGCTATGGGTGCCAGACAACGGATAAAGATTACTTATATACTTTATTTTTCTAAATACATCCTACATAATATACATAGAATCACCCAGACCGATACAAACAGACATGTTCATGCACACAAATGTTTGTACCGTGCGGGGATCGAACCCGCGACCTCTGGTGTAATAGCTGACTTCTCGACCATTACACCAAATGGCTCGTGATTATAATGAAACATTTGTTACGAATTGGTTGAAGTCATCAATGTATGTATGTTTTTTTTATTTCTGACCATACAATGGTTATTTAAACGCATGTAACACCAAGCTCATTTGAAATCGAATATTACACAAAATTATTTTTAATTAACCAAAATCATTGTTCGACAGATCGAAGCAACATTCAGGCTAAGTTCGGATTAGGTTTATTACTTTTAAAATATTCACATACATATATATTTTTTAATATCATTAAATACTAATTTTCCTAATATTCTTCCAAAAATTTTTAATGATTTTGTTCTCTAAGCTGGCTAAAATAACATTATTTTGACGTATTTAACTAAAACGAGTACAAGATGAATAAGTATGTATAAATGAACACTTACGAGGCATAATAGAGCATAGATTGTCCACAGTTGATTCTCAGACACGAGCCGATGGGCTTAAGTTCTGCGCCGAAGGGAATCACGTCATGGACTTCTTTCACGTAGCAACCTTCTTTGTGAGCTGAAGACAAAGAGAGAACAAAATAAGTAAGTTTATCAGAATACCTGTAAAGCCCGTATTGCTTAAGTGAATAAAAAATAATACGATTGTCTAATCAGTGAGTAAACGATAAATAGGCTTAAATGACTCAATTAAATCTTAAGTGAATCTTTTAAGTAATTTGTATTTAAAGTTAAAAGCATTCTACATATATTAGAATGATAGGTACAGTTAAAAGCACGTCAGACGTAACACTTTGGACTTTGTACCACTCTTATGTCCGGGGCATAAGTGCTATTATCGAACTGCAAGTGTTAACCGTGATGTGCTGTTGACCGTACTTTAGCATATAGGTTATGATGACTTCATAACATCCACGCAAATAAAACTAATTATAATATCCATTTGACTCCAATCTTTATAGTTAAAATATCGTCATAAATGGTTATTGCTATTCTGTTTTGTAATCACGAAGAACTCGATAAGAAAAACGGCCTTTATTTTCTAAAGATTAATCAGGGTCGCCAAAGGCCAGATTTAAATGCCAAGAGCTAAAATTATTTTTTAAACGGTAAGTTTTGTGAGAAGTTACGATCGTGTTTGTTTGACGTAGGGGAGACCGGGGTTGGAAGTCACATTTTTTTTATTTTGCACGTATTTCTCCAACTATCTTGTTTAGACTTGACATTTTTATATCAATGGATAGTGTAATTAATCTAGTTTTTAAGAAATGAAAGAATTTTTCTCTAATGTAACGTTTCGTGAAAATATATTCGTTTTTCGTGAAGAAGAGAAGTGTGACTTCTAACCCCGGGTCAGGGATGGTTGTCACAGTATTTGGGGTAAGTAGTCACATAATTAAAGTGAGTGCAGTTTACAAAAATAAACACTAATCATAATTAATTAATCATTTTATTTGAAAATAAAAATTTTGTATTGTATGTATATGTACGAAAGAATAACTAAAAATTAGTAACTCAGTGAGATTACAGGATCAGCCAGAATATTCAGAATCACAATTTTGGCATAATGTAATTTGGTAGTCCAGGTGTGCATGCTTCGTGAGCTCAAAGTTTGTAATCTTGGCACTGGATCCAAACTTCTCTAGACTAGCTAGCAGAGTAGGGCGACAAGCAGACTAAGCGATAATCTTCCTCCTCTTTCTCGTCTTCTTCATCGTCAGCAAATTTCTTCTTTTTATATCCTTTAGTTACCTTTTCTATCCTTTCTTCTCACTCAACACACGTTTAGATACTATTTTTCCTTTGCATCTTGTTCCTTCTTTTTCTCTTCTAAGTAAGTCTTTTCCGGTGTATCAGTTAGAATTGCTGATTTTCCTTTTTTTTTGTCTTCTCGCTGTGACATAATAATAATAATAATATAACGTTTATTTTGAGTAACACAATTACAAGTAATTACTGGCTCATATCATAAATGGCATGTTAAAGCTGAAACAAATAAGGAGAAAATTTTGGGCTGGTCGTTACATGTGACAACCAGCCCAAAAGTTCCTGTGACAACTTGCCCCAATACACGTTTTAGAAAAGTAACATCCAAAGCAAATACCCCTTAAAAGGTTTTGAAAAAACTATATCTCACTATCATAGAAGACATATCTCTCACCATAAAACACATTAAATGTTCATTAATATAGAAAGTTTAAGTATACTTACGAGACTCGATCCGGGAACACAAAAATTTACTTTTGATGTGCAAAAAAAATAAACGTGCGTGTCACCGTCAAAGCATGGCGGAGCGGACTGACGTGAGGTAGGGAGGGAGGTGTTGCTATCCCGCTCCTACGACGCAATTCAATGTATTCATTCACTCGTTCGATTCTCTGTTATGGCCACTGAGACAACCAACCCGTGAGACAACCATACCCGGTCTCCCCTAAAGAGTTCCGCCATCTGCCTACAGTCAGGCGCCAAAGTTCCGCCGAGAAAGGAAACAAACTTAAGGCAAACAACTGCAATTTAATCAACGAAAATTGGATTTTTGATACTTTGTCCCTACTAAATAAACTATAATAAAAAAGAAATTGTTATTAAATCGATGCTATTGTGCGTGTTTAAGCCCAAACTTGCGCCTGATATAAACAGCGGCCATGATGAATATCGATGTAAAAATAGGCGATATTTATGTAGGTATATTATATTTGTACTGAAATTTTAGCAACAGTATGAAGTCATAACATTATTTACAAATATCATTAAAGAGTTTTAGTAGCTTTATCACACTTTTAATAAGCCCGAGGTTGGAGATATGCTTCAATGTTAAAATATTGATAAGATAATTAATAGCAAGGGTCAAGATGACAATATTTAAAATAAGATGTAACGCTATAACAGTTCTGGCTGTGTTCCGGCAATATTAATGTGGGAGCCAGTACACTTGAAATAAAAGGCTCGAAGATCAGATGAGCCTACAGTCTGGCAGCACATTGAGCGACGCTTCCTGTTGAAGTGTCCCTCAATGGAATAGGCCGCAGTGACCGCTTAACATCAGGTGGGATGCTTGTCTGCCAACTGACTTGGTATAAAAAAAAATTACGTATTTAAAATTTTTTGGCTGTTGACATCTTTGTTTTTTATTTCTATAATTTTGATGGATCTTATAAATAACTCGGATACATTACTGGGGAACTGAAGAACAGTACCCTGCATTAAGTACAAATTATAACACACTCGTATGCACAAGAGTTGCAAATCAAGTTATATTCAATCCCTTAATTTTATTTTCGTATTTCTTTTGTTATTTTTTGAATAAACAAGGTCGACAATAAACATAATTTCGATAATGATCGTCGATTATAAAATTAAAAGAATACTTTTCTTCACTTATCGGAATACATAACTTAAGTTTTACAAGTATACAGAAACATTATTTTCCAATTATGTATCGTACGTGAGTTGACAATATTAATTTTATGAAATCTTCTGGCCTTCTTGTTTGTTTACAAATGACGACCATGACCCTAAAGCGCCCTGTTTATCTGTATGTATCATTTTGACATAGTACGTTTCGTTAAGTTGGTGAGTACACTTGAAATCAAAGGCTTGAAGATCAGATGAGCCTACCGTCTGGCAGCACATTGAGCGACGCTTCCTGATTAAGTGTCCCTCAATGGAATAGGCCGCAGTGGCCGCTTACCATCAGGTGGGCTGCGTGTCTATCTGCCAACTAATGAGGTAAAAAAAATATCGGAAAAATTCGACCTACTATCCATTATTAAAAATTATATCAATACTAACAATTACATATATTAATATGTTTAAAAGCCATTAATTATCAACTGAAACAAGGCCTATAACATTGAAATAAGTCATCTTCAAAATAATAGGTATTGGCTTAAGTAGGTACTACGCTTGCCATATGCGGAAAGAAGATCACAAACACGAGCCATATTCGAAAAACCCGACACTTGAACTACTATTTTGAAGCTTATACTCAAAAAAAACTCATCATCATAAACAATAAAAAAGCAACGGAAAAATAGTAAAGAAAATAAAGTAAATTATGAATTTCAGTGAAAAATCAATTTGTTACAGAGTGAAGATTCCTACTTATGCAAACTATTTTTAATTTTGAAACAAGTTGGTTGGAATCGCAAATTTAACGCATGGCAATCAAAATTATTGTCGCTAATTGCAAATTGTTGTAACTTTAAATGTCGAAAAATAATACCTAAGTTGGGTACCTAACATTCCTTAATAAAAGAATTTGAATACATTTAAGCGAATTACATTCAATCTTCTAAAAATAATGTAATAGCAATTTTATAGCGGAATTATACAGATTTTGAACTAGCTGACCCGGTGAACTTCGTATCACTTAGTTTAGTATTTTCCTCGCAATTTTTCCATATTTTTTCATCGTTTAAACCTTCCTTGGACTTCCACGATTATTTCAAGACTAAAATTAGTTAAATCGATTTAGCCGTTCTCGAGTTTTAGCGCGCCTAACAAACAGCAATTAATTTTTATTTATATATAAATAGATAGATGTGACAGATTGGGGGAGATTGGGCTGCTGCTTACTGCTTCACATTACAAACTTTTCTTCATAATTTGAACAATAATTCTTTAATTAGTATTTCAAGATCATCAAAACAAACCAGGTGTTAAGCAAAAACTTAAATAGAATTATAAATAAGAAAGTTGCCCAAAATCACTTTCGCCCCATTTTCCTTCAAAATACTAACCCCCGGAGTTAGTATTTTGAAGGAATGGGGCGAATTTACTTTAATAATCACATTGGAGTGTTGGTTTGCTTGTATTTCATGTTCTGTAGTTTAGGAGACTGTAAAGTGGCGACAACAATTTTCACGGTCTAATATACTCGTATTCAAATTAACTCAAAACCATAGGAAAGACAAAGAAAACCATTTACTAATTTTAGGCCTTGTGAAATAAAAATATGAATTAAAAACAATAGTAAGTGCTTGTCGCATTTAGTAGAGTCCATATTTTATAAAGGCATTATTTCTCTGCTTTCTGCATCGATGCATGTTCTATTTTACGCATTAATTATTGTAGTCAGGTTTGATGGCAGTGCATCGAGATATAGCTTTATATGGTTTAGTGGCAAAAGAAAAAGACATTAATTGTCAGTATTATGAAGTAACACTTGTTTTAGTGAAATTGTTAATTAAACCTGGCCGACTTTTAACAAAGTGGCGAGTGTTTGGAAAGGCCAATGCAAGCAGTGGACTGCCGTAATAAGACCTTCTTCCTCTTTTACATGTCTTTAAGGCCCTCTTAAAGCAATTTCTTCTGCTTAAATGTAACCTAAACACTCTAAGTCTCCTACACTACATGGTTTAATGTATTCAGTGCACTGTGTGCTTAACCCCGCTAATTGACTTTCGTAAAGAAACATCTTTGTCTTTACAATCTTGACTCAAACGAACACTTGTTGCGTCTTAATTATGTTAAGAAAGATTTGTTTTGCATATACTTATACATATTAACTCGTCTGAGTTTTGTTTCTTTCGTTGTACTAATGAAATTTGAATATGCAGTGGACTTTGTTTTTCGCCGTGTACTAGAACATAAATAGTCAAAAATAAAATATTATGTAAGGCATGTTATTCAAATGACATGTTTTCATTTTAAATTTTTTTGAAACCTCTATTTCCTATTAGGTTGTTAAAAAAAACTCAATTCCTGAATAAGTAATTCTTAGTTTTTCCAGGTTACATATACCCAACATAAAAAAGTGCAACGACTTTCGACCTAATGATGTCATTAATACTATAAAACTTAACACTTTGACTGCCAATCACGTACTGGGTACTTTAGTATGCCGGCTGTCAAAGAGTTAATATGCTCAAAGTTCGTTATAATAAACAAGATCTTTAACAATAATTCGCAAACCAGTTACATCTGGTCCGATCCTATCTCGATAGTCGATGACGTGCGAAATTAATCGAGAAAATTACATTCCTGTTTCATAAGTATCTGATTTAAAATTTAAAACACTAATCTGGTATCTCTGACGTACATTCAAATCTTGCTATTAACATATTTAGAACATAAAGTGTTAATATTTTCTGGGATTTCGTTAATCTGTTTGCCGGACTTTTTAATTTAGCATTCCGAACCATATACCTACATAAAACGCTGGTAATTTATTTAGAATTAATGTTTGTGACGTTTCTGTTCGAATTCTACGCATTAGTTATAAAATTAGCAATTTTTTTTAGAACATCATTTATTAATAGATATGAAAAAATATTGTATTACTATGAAGGAAAATAATCGAAATTGATTACTACTCAAAATGTACTTTTGTAAGAAAATCGATCAGTTCTCATTTTCTTCTTCACTCATGCAAAGCCGGAACGGGCTGCTTATTTTAAATGAAATAATCAAAATGTAGGATTGTAACGACGAGTCAGGACTAAAACTTAATAGCACGTATCCTTACATGAGTTACTTTCTTTTGAGAGTGCAGGACGGTTAAGAGACTCCCTAAGGGGACAGTTCCATACAATTTGTATTTGTACTATCGGAAGCATACATTTTATA
The DNA here is from genome assembly GCA_949319885.1 of Mecyna flavalis. NCBI lineage: Eukaryota > Metazoa > Arthropoda > Insecta > Lepidoptera > Crambidae > Mecyna > Mecyna flavalis. Next base: position 14,059,739 of record OX439407.1, on the reverse strand, counting down.
ATGAGTATTAAATCACAAAAATAGTCTCGAAAATATTGTCAGAATGATAATTTAATGGAAAAAAATATTTTATGGATCATGAATTCGAAATATAATCAATCACAAATAAGGTCTGGATAGAAATGTAGTTGTATAAAACACGAGATTTATTTTTGCTAGAATTGTTTACATTTTTTATCATTTATTATATCACTTTAAATTAGCTTTTTCACATTTTAAACAAAGTCACATTTTTTATTTGCTTCAACAAATCAATATTTAATTTTAGTGCACTGTTTTTAAATCACTGTATTGCATTTGAAATAAATTGCAGCATATTGAACTAGTTCCGACTGTCACTTGTTCGATTTCCTAACTTTCAAATAAACAAATAGACCAAGTACTCACCAAGTTCTTGTGGTTTCATGGGAAGATGGCCCATCCAGGTCGCAGCACAGCTGATTCCGACCACAGCCAATACGATAAAACATCTCGATATCATCTTAAAGTGTGCGTGTGTACGCTAAAAACTTGTGTCAAGGTTCTCGAAGCTAGCACTCGACTGGTCACCAACACGCCGGTCAGTTGTTTTTATCCGAACCAAGCCTTTGACAGAAGTGGATATACTGTTTTTTTTTTATTTTTTATAACGCGTTTTAGATGGTATTCAGAATTGTTTACAAACACCCGAATTGGCGTAGACCAAGATCCGCTTGGCAAGCTTGATTCTCGTAAATATTAATAATTAAAACAAAAATAAGAAATGGTTGTTATGTCATCACTTATAAATGATTGCAGGAAAAATGTAATTGTACTAATGATTTGTGCAATCAGGAAGATTTTTTGTGACAATGTGTAAGTGCATTGACCTTCGTAAGATTGATTGTCTATTTAATTATCTGAACATACTTTGAACCGATGACGTCATAAGAAAGTTGTGTTTGTATTAATTTATGTCATGTATTGTTACATTTGTATAATCATCTACAGCAAAAAAATCTTTGTTTATAAAATGATAATTAATAATTTATATTTATTTCATTTTAAAGTTCGCGATTTCGATCCAAGTAAGGCTAAAATCTGGATGAAAAAGTAGCCTATTTCCTTTCCTAAGATCTAGTCTAAGTCTTTTTAAATATAATTAAAATCAGTTGAGTAGTTTTGGTGTGAATGTGTTACAGGCCGTCATTTTCCTATTTATATTATTTACTGATGATAATATTAACTAAAGAAAACAATAGTAACTACTTCTTAGAATTCTCTCAATTATAATGTAAGATGTAGGATTTCCGTCGTTATCCTCATATTAGTCATAATGTTTATGAATATTTAATGCAATGAAATCAAACTCAACACAGTTAAATATCTAATTAAAAGAATTGCTAAATTATTTACTTCCTTTAATTTTTATTTCTGTCTATTGAATCATCACATTTAATGTAAATAATATGTTACTTCCTCTCACGGCGGATACAATATTCACTCAAATCATTAATGGTATTTAATCACAGCTAATGCTACCTATTAAAAAGGTATGCAGATCACAAAATTTAAAAACATCCTCAATAAAAACCTAAAGATATAGTCGAAAATTTATGGCCTTTTTATTCTTTAAAAATACTTATTAAAAGCCAAAGTCAAAGTATTTATTTTGCAATTTCATTTACCATTTTGAAATTCTATTGCACATCAAAGCTTTTTTATCCTATTAATGTACAAAATACTAAGGTCATATTGTTCCTTGTTCAAAAGTGGGGATATTATATTAGTAGATATTTTAACGGGGTCCGGTTAAAATAAAAGTTGTTGTTGTATGGTAGAGCCATGCTGCAGATAGCTCTATTTGTCAGAAGAAATGTATCAGAAAAAAAAAGATATTCGTTTCTCCCCAGATCACAATCAAGTACTTAAACCACTAAAGAAAAGAATACATTTAAAGAACTATTATCACAAAATGTGACGTTATTATGCACTCAAATGACGTACAAGGGATCGAACCTGTGACATCTGGAGTTATGGCCGACTTTCAACGATTACACTAAATCGGCCATCAAACCCAATATTGGTTAACAACTTAGCAACATTCAAAAATACAATTCTTTAAAATATTCGAATAAAACAAAACTCGTTTGTCATTCGGAATCGTTCGGCCTTACCGAGGACGCCACACCGGAATGCGCTCATGGGATTTACATGTGATTCATCATTCGGATGTAAACAATGTTTTTATGCCGTTTTCGTAGTAGATCCGTGAATGCACATTCCAATGCCAAAGACGTTGCTAAGTTGATTCGGACGTCAAGAGTATAAAATGGACTTTGTCAAGACGTTCGTGTGCGTCTCGAGTTCTTTACAGACGTAAAGAACTCGAGACGTGTTGATCTTTGTCTGTGTGAACTTCAGTAAAGTAAGTATCAGCCTATTAATGTCCCACACTGCAGGGCAAAAATCCTTGAAATCAAGTTATCGTTACAATGATGGGTACTGGATTAATCACCATGCTTGCCAAATATGGATTGGTGATCTGAAAAAACCGACATAAAGTTAGCTCGACCCGGGATTAAACCCCAAGCTTGGCCCGGTACTTAAACCACTGGACCATCGAGGCATCAACTTCAGTGTGCGATAATAATTCATGAAAAACAATCTGATAAATAGACATGTTATATAGTTTCTAATTTAAAGTTTGGTAGTGACCTTGTTCTATGCGCCAGGGGTCATGAGTAATCCTACCCAAAACAAACATTTAAGTGATGAACATTTGTGTTTGTCCTGTGTATAGATGTCATCATTATCAGCCTGTTATAGTCCACTGCTGGATGGGGTGACTTTAAACTTCTTTGTGGGCTCTGCACCTTTTTTTATCCACTGCATTGACTCTTGTTTGCTCTCAGGGTCATAGTGATGAACTTAAGTCTCATCCTTAGTAATAATCCGGTCGAAAATACTCGTTGAATTTTCTCCACAGAGCTCTAAAAACTCCTTACAGCATGCCACTCGAACTTGTTTTTGAGGTGCGGTCAGCATTCGCGGCACCCATCTTGCACTGACTTTAGAGAGATTAAGATGATCATGTAGGATACCATGTATGGTACCCACGGATAGCTTAGTCATCTCTGCTAACACCTTAACTTTTATTCTGGCATCCTCAAGTACAAATTTTTCCACTTTTTTCACATTTTTTTCAGTGACGGCGCTTACCGGCGAGGCCCACCCGAGCCATCGTCATCTTTAATGCTTTCTCTGCCAGTTTTATATTGACTTGACCACTTTTGAACGGTTGATAATGACGCAGAGTCTTTATAAACAGCCACCATCTCTTCATGAATGGTTTTTTGGCTTTTTCCCTGCTTGGTAAGGAACTTTATCACAGCGCGATGTTCGATTTTCTTTATCATTGTGGCGTCAGACATTCTGGTTGTCTTACAATGGCAATAACTCGAAAACTAATAATCGTAATTAAGTGAAATTTTATATTTATACCCTCAGATAGTGTAATTAGCTAATGAAGTAATTAGATAATCTTCATTATTTGTAAATCACCATGGTACCGAGAATACATTGAACGCCCCTCGTAGGCCTCTCCAAATGCTCGCCACGCCGATCGATCCTCGGCCACTCGCATCCAGCTACTGCTAGCCATCTTGGGCAGATCATCGCTCCATCAGCTGGCCTGAGGGCGTCCTACACTACGTTTACCGAGACGCGGTCTTAACATATTATATTATACACACTCCACATTGTATTAAAGTTTTGTTAAAATTGTGGTCACCGACCCTGTTTTAAAACCAAACTTTGGCATATATTCAACTTGTACAATTATCTTATCTATCTCTTTTACGGAATAAACCCAATTCAAAAATATAAAAAAAGTTAACGTTCCCTAATCATCTATTTATCGGAGTAACGTAATCACTTTACAATATCGATTACTAAACCATAGCTATTTATAAGTTCGTTTAAACGTACGTACGAGTACAAAATGAAAATAGTTTTCTCGGCTCTTCTGACGCATGACATCCGAATTTATGCGTCTTGGATATAATTTGATGGTTTTTATTCAGTTTTAATAATATAATCGGGCAAAACCAGTCGTCGAACGTCAGCGAACCTGGCGACAGAGAACCGCGTGTTTAAATCGACATCCTGGACCTAATGGTAGAAATAACATTCATAAATTGATAAGAATTTTATGAATGTTTTGCCCTGATTTAGCAGGGTAGGATTCTACCATTTTTTGTAAAGACTGCATAATGTGATCTCTTTTAGACCCTCGGCAATGAATTACTGAGGGTTACGTGAAGCTTTTTTTAACGTGCTGTAGGCTCTTCAGATCTTCAAGCCTTTGATTTCAAGTATACTGGCTCCCACTTTAATATTGCCAGAACACAGCCAGCTATTATGGCGGCAGATTTCACCAGTGGTAGCTAGTCAGTCGGACTCTGAAAAAATCCTTAATCGGAGAGATGAGGATTCCCACTAAACCCCTCATTGCAATTGAACACTGGTAATGGCACAGGATACGGCATAGCCTCTGTTTCTGGTGCTATGGGAGATGTGGGATTTTGTTTCTATTAAAAATCTGGTCATAATAAACGCATGACACACTTAAACAGATGAAGCCACGATATATTAAGACCTACATTATTATTTAGTCGTTTAATTTACATCAGAAAAATGTGTGCAAGGAATGCGGATGAGTATTGTAATTATTAAATTTCAATTTTAATTAATAATACATTGTTGGCCATGATGTGGCATGCTACACCCAGGAAAAGTTTGACAAAGAAATCTCAATTACTATTAAGGTTTATTTATACTTTCACTAGTTAAAACCACTAAAGATTATAATATACAATAATAGGTAAAAAAGGAATTAAACATACATATAAATAAAAAAATTGGCCGAGATCTCCGTCCATGGGAAAAGTGCCTAAGACCATAAAAACTTTTGTTTTCAATTTCAATTGTCAGACCATGTAGTGATACTTTACTAGATAGCTCTGTTCAATATGCTGGCAATTAGAGTAAATAAATCTCTTTTCTCAAACAAGAAAATTGACTTTTCTCAATAGCTCTAGCTGGTAGGTACTTTCGTATTAATGTTCTGTGTAGCTGGCCAGTCCCACCCTAAGAAACGTACCTACTATACAAGCGGCACGCCATCATAGGATGGCCGTTTTGACATACATAATTATTACAATACATGGTTTTTATAACGGTTTCGCACTTTTTATATTAACTATCAGCAGGTTGTGTGCTGTTTTTATTTTAAGAGCCGTGTTTAACCCTTGTTTTGTGCTTTAATTACTGTAAAACCATGTATTGTAATATGTCAGAACGGCCAACATAGCGTGCCGCTAGTATAATCCACTGGATCCAAGAAGGAGGACCAGAGTGGCCGCTCATTCCACGGATACGGTCTAGACCTTTCTACCTCCTCATGTGACAGAGATGGTGACAGCCTGTACCGTGGTACATATTATATATCTCTAATATTTAAGATATATATTTACCATGAGCTCATACAATTCGCTCTCCAAACATCCTATACTTACCTACACATTAGCAAAGTGCTTAAAAATAAACTACCACATGAATCATAATAGAGTATTTACTGAAAAAATATAATTTTAAGTGTATATTTAGTCATGTTGCCCAATTATAGGAAATTGGCATGTTACTGTGTGGGACGGCGGTATAAAGCAGATGAGCCGACGGGAGTAGGCACTTATGTAGTTTTATTGTTAATTCCATCTCAGCCCACGTATACTCACAGCTGGATAAAGGCATAAGGGTCTTTTTCGTTTTGACGACTATTTTTTTGGTTGTGATGCCGGGTCACTTATGTAGAGAGCAAACAACCTTCCCCCGACATGGTTTTTACGATCTACTCCACTTTAAACACCTAAATAACATCACCCGGATGTTAAGTAATTTCTGTCCTTCTAGGTGAATTAATTCATGAGTCAATTAATCAGTCAAATTGTAAGTACTATATACATTAGGCTTCAAAGGTGCACTTATAAATTGTCAGACATTAATACATAGTGACACTACCACCAAATTCGGAATGATGCTATCTATTGAGAATCTTTTGTATCACCAATATCATCATCATCATTTCAGCCAAACGACGTCCACTACTAGACATAGGCCTCCCCCAAGGATCTCCAAACCGATCGGTCATGCGCCACGCGCATCCAGTGGATTCCGGCGCTCTTTATGAGATCATCGGTCCACCTTGTGGGAGGCCTACCACGGCTGCGTTTCCCGGTACGTGGCCACCACTCGAGGACCTTTCCGCCCCAACGGCCGTCAGTCCTCTTTGCAATGTGTGTCCTGCCCACTGCCACGTAAGGCTCGCAATTCTTTGGGCAATGTATCACCAATATGATGACAATATTAACCATAAAATTCCATTTGAACACTATAACTTAAATCATACAGTTTCGAGTAAAATTACTATCAACTAGAAGGATATGTGAGCCCCGGCAGACCAATACGCAAAGATACCTATTAGCACAAGTATGATGTATGTGTCAGCCATTGCTTCACTCAACCAGTGGTGGGAATTTAATGACCCGTCACATAGCGCCACCATCCCGGGTACATTAAGCAAACATAATAATTATAACACCGTTTATAAATGTTAAAAAATTGGAAAGATACAGTGGGAAATTTGGGTGCGTATCGTTACTAAAATCTGTAACTTCGTGATTTTTTGTCATATCGTGATGAAATTTGGAATACATGAGCATGAATAATTTTCAATTCGAATGAAGTATAGTTTATTGTACTTTTTGTATATTTATATATGTTATTTGGCATGAAATAAAAGAAAAACAAGAAAAGACGAAAATAAAATCGTTTAAAATTTATTTTAAGTCCAATACAATTTTATAATAACTAAAACTATGCTTTACTATAACAAACTAAGTAAAAAAAATACACTTTACTCATGTAGGTCAGACCTAACAGCACCTGACACCAAATTAAGCATCGTCTATTCGGCCTCAGAGACTTATTTAGATAGGTACATATTATACGTAATATCATTTTTATTGTGGCTTATATATCTTCTGGATCATCGTCAGAAACTATGGATTCACCTACTTTTGTAAGACTTAGTGCATCTTCTTCAAGTTCTTTCACTTTTCTTACGTATGGTTTTCTTAAACTTGTTATACACGGATCTGACGTGTACATAAGCGTATGAAATACATCTGCATAAGCAACACATGCTCGTCCTCGTTGTCCAGATGTTGATGGCTTAGAAGATTGTTCAGAGTCCGGTAAATTTAACGAATACCCTGAGTCCAACCACGTACTATTCTTCTCTAAAAATGTTACTTTTTTTCGAGATGCCAGGGCCCAGCGCTTGTTGAATGTAGGAAGAATATGCCTTTGTATGTCACTTATTACGAAGCACAAGTTGTCTTCAGAAATATTGATTTTTTCTACTAAAGCTTTGGATAGTGATTCCATAGTCCTGCCACCCTCGATATAGGGAAATCGCGTTTGGTACAGCTGAAGTAAGACATTTTCACACTATTTACGGAAATAATAGGTAAACGAGCTTTGCTACTTGAAGTTACACTGATTTGTATGACTGGAATAATTTTTTCCTCCCTTTATATACCCATTTTAGAATATCAAATTTTTCACGCAAAACGGGTGCAAATTTGATAAACTCCCTTTGTTTTCACAAAATAATGAAAAAAATATCAAAAATATTTCATAATTTATGCATGAGAACGGTGTCTGTGGTAAAACGCAAAAAATACTGATTTTTCAGTAACGCCTTTAATCACATTTTTTCTCATATATTTTAAAACCGCAAATTTCCGCTGCAGCTGATTGTTTTTGCATCATATTTAGGAATAGTTAGACTATTGATAATCATAAAATGTAGCGCGTGGGGAGACGTGGGTAACTGTAAAAACCTTCGACGAATAAAAAAAAACGTGAAAAATAGGGCATGTCACTTTTTAATCAGTTACTGAAATATGTGTACCTTTTCTGAAAATCAAGTAGCTGTTTTGTAATAAGCATAAAATAACCTTTCTAAAAATATATATGACTAACTGTCGTTTCGGACACATTTTATTCGGACACAGTGTCCGAATTGACACTTTTTAATTTTAACATTTTTTCACTGTCGATTCGGACACCGCGATATAAATAGCTGTTTTGTACAGTCAGATAAAAAATCTTCCTAAGATTTCTTTACGTTATAAAAATAAAGTCTCAACGAAGCCTTCTACACGAAGCTATCGGTAGTGTTTCTAAAGATGACTGGGTCAAATGTGTGATGCATGCAGAGGAATTACAGGATCAGGATTTAGCCAAGGCAATTTTAAAAGATCTGAGAATACAGCCTCTGGTAATAAATTTACTCGAAGATGACAGCGCTCCTCACCCGTGGTACAACTGCGATGTCCAACTAGTTGTACCACGGGGAAGTAAAGTTACCCATGGTTCAACTGGTTGTTCTATGGGGAAAAATCTTTACCAATAGTTCAACTCGAGTGAGTTGTTCTTTCCTTGGTCCAACTAGTTGTACCTACTACTGGGAATCGCTCCCGACCCGTGGTCCAACTGCTGAAATAAAGTGACCCATGGTTCAACTGGTTGTTCTATGATTGTTGTGGTTGTCCCCCTTTAATTCTTGATTCAGAATACTCAGCAAAGGGTACCAGGACAACATGACCTTAGTGGAGTTATAAAATGCGCTCCCGACCCGTGGTCCAACTGCGATGTTCAACTGGTTGTACTACGGGGAAGTAAAGTTACCCATGGTTAAACTGTTTGTTCTATGATTGTTGTGGTTGTCCCCCTTTAATCCTTGATTTAGAATTCTCCGCAAAGGGTACCAGGGCAACATGACCTTAGTGGAGTTATTTAAAAAGTTTACGTTATCCAGAAAAGTTATTTTTGATGAAAGAAGATTGCATTTGTCCGCCATTCCTTAATAGATTTTCAGACACGCATTAGTTCAAAAAAATCCACTTTGCTGAGAATTCTGAATCAAGGGTGAGTTGTTTTTTCCTTGGTCCAACTCCCTGTAATACATATCATGTATATCAGGGAGATGGATCATGGGGACGCACAACAATCATAGAACAACCAGTTGAACCATGGGTAACTTTACTTCCTCGTGGTACAACCAATTGAACATCGCAGTTGTATCACGGGTCGGGAGCGGGTCCCCGTGGTCCAACCAGTTGGACATAATTCATCCGTTTTACCACGGGTCATAATCATAAATATCAATAAAAAGGGGTGAACCATGGGTAACTTTACTTCCCCGTGGTACAACCAGTTGGACATCGCAGTTGTACCACGGGTCAGGAGCGCTGTCATCTTCGTGTAAATTTATTACCAGAGACTGTATTCTCTTATCTTTTAAAATTGCCTTTGCTAGATCCTGATCCTGTAATTCCTCTGCATGCCTCACACATTTGACCCAGTCATCTTTAGAAACATTACCGATAGCTTCGTGTAGAAGGCTTCGTTGAGACTTTATTTTTATAATGAAAAGAAATCGTAGGAAGATTTTTTATCTGACTGTACAAAACAGCTATTTATATCGCGGTGTCCGAATCGACAGTAAAAAAATATTAAAATTAAAAAGTGTCAATTCGGACACTGTGTCCGAATAAAATGTGTCCGAAACGACAGTTAGTCATATATATTACTCCCTATCTACACCAAATATTTCTTTCACAATATGGTTTTGAAACATGCGCTCGCAGAGACTTGAATTTGGGACCTATGCTTTCTATGCATTCTATATACGAAAAAAAAATGCAATGTCACAAATTAAATGTAAAAAAACTACTGATTATTATAGTTTGATTATTAAAGAACATAATAAAATCATCATATTAGCCAAATTATGATATTTCTAAAAACCATTTAATCTACGCCCTAGTTCTATCATGTCCCATTGCAGCGATCTGATCCCAATGTAAGTAGCGTAAGCACTTAGTTGGGTGTTGGCCATTTGACCGAAGTTTATTTTTATGATACCATTCTCCATTACTAAAGAGTAAAAAAACGTTTGCTTATGAACAACTTACATTGACCTTTGAGTCATGGAGCGTTATTAAATAAGGTCGCACGTGATAACCGATAAACCCGGTTTAAATATACTTCGTTCTAGTTATTATAAATTGATTTATTAATGTTAAATATATGAAATTAATAATAATAAAGGTTTGATCCGTTTTATAGCGCACGTCTTTTGTTCTTTTAAACCTATTTACTCGTGTTTTATCATGTTTTCTTATATTATTCCACTTAGTAAACAATCATTGCGGCTTACTTCTTTGAAAACATTAATCAGAAAACATTGCTCAACGAAGACACTGCAGATTCTTCTGATCTTTGAGCCCTTAACTTCAAGTTTCCTAGCTCCTAGATTTATATTGTCGTATTATAAATATCGCAAATTTAACACGTGGAAAAGGTAAATAATCGATGTGGTGTGAAAAAAAATTCTTGTAGGCTTTTAAGATTAGGAAGACAAGTGTCTTAACAATGCAATATTGTTAACAATTAGCTATTTGTGTGCGGAGGGGAATGTCTTTTAGCATATAACTGCAGGCTAGCGAGACCTACACGGTCATGTCAGGACTAAAAAAGCCTACAAAAATACCCTGGTTTCACCTTCACATCCGAAGGAGATGAGCCGGTAGCTGCTTTGCGGCGACTGACTAACCCGTTGCCATCAGGCCTCGGCTTCGAATTTCGCGGCAGCGGGAGCTTCGGTGCACGCAGGACACCGCTTGAAGCGAGCTGTCAATAGCGGACATACGATGCTGCAAAGCGGTGAACCGTTTTAGTGCGCCTGCGTACGCTGCCGCTCCCGCCCCACTGTGTTCGAGAACGGGTTTATGGGATTCCATACAAAACACACCATAAAAATCCGCTGCCGCGAAATTCGACGCCGAGGCCTCAAGCCTAAATTGATATCTAATGCCTGTAAGATTTCATCTAACAGTTCCTTGTTACAGTGAAAATCTGATACTCGTAATTATAATAAACAATTACAACTCCAAAATGTTTACGTCTTCAATATTGATTTGTATCAAACAGAAACAGCAACATCACTTTCAGTCAATGAAAATAAATAAAACACCTCATTTTTTTTCTGGATCAAGCTGACCAGACGTAAAAAAAGCCTGATGGTGACAGACACGTGAGCTATCACGTGATAAAATTACTATTATGAAACTTTATTGACGTAACTTCCAGCGTACTATCCTAATGACCTTATCGTTACACTTAATCATTCAAATAGATGTCACAATGCGAATGGTTCATCCATCTTTTTGATGCGACTAATAAATCATTAATGACCAGAGACAACATTATCGTAACCGATCAAGAATGTATAAGTGATTGTATAATATTATAATATAATGTTTTTACATATTTATGTACTGTTGATCGAGGGCAGAGGTCAAGTTGCTAAAGACGTACACACGACGACACAGCTTTTTAAAGAAATTATCGCTAAAACCAGATAGCTAATCTAACGCCATTAGCTTTGGCTAGGTAGGGTAAGAGGTACAATTATTGGCACTTTAAGGAATTTCGCAACTTTAAAGGCCTGTAGAAAATCAGCCAATTTAAATATTGACTTAAATTTGATTTCGTATGATTCTTTATTTATTTGAGAATAGATTTAAACGGGTTGATAGTTACAAAATGTGTTAGAAATACGAAAATTTCCGCAAAATATGAAAATACACCGAAAGTCACTATTGTTGGCACCCTAAAGTACAAATATTGGCATAGAAAAATGTACAATTGTTGGCAGTGCCAATAATTGTACACGTGACCGTGCCAATAACTAATCGGATCGCCTGATAGTGATGGGAAAAGTGAAATCTATATACTTACGAGTACCTATACAAATAATTTGCCGTTCGTTATAGGCGTTAAAACTAGAGAACGGCTGAACCGATTTGGCTAATTTTGGTTTTGAAATGTTCGTGAAAGTCCAGAAAATATTTAAAAATGTGAGAAAATAGAGGAATTAGACATAGGTCTTGCTTGGCGGTAGTTGGAACGCCAAGCACACCACGTGGGGCTCCCCCTCGAACAATCCGTTCGGCGAGGACCTAATGTCCTGGGCACTCAGCTTGGGACTAGTGATCCTCAAGAGGGGGAGCACGCCGACCTGTGTGAGATCGTCGACATCACCCTGGCCACCTCACATTTGGCGGGCCGCGTCACCCAGTGGCGGGTGGCCGACGCGGAGACTTTTTCGGATCATAAATATATCCAATTTGGTATCTCCGTAGGCGGCCGTGGTACTCAAGTCCAACCGAGGAAAACATCCCGAATGGACGTAGGTGGACAAACTCAACCCCCCAAGTACTGTCTCTTATATAGTCGGTATTAGCCACTTGAAGCCGATGACCGAGGAGCAAATGCGGCATATACAGGAGGCTATCAAGGCTTCAACAAGGTGGTAGAAGCTAGCCTCAGGGGGGTACCGAAACTCTTGGGTTTTGCCTACAAGACAGGCTGGATATTGGCGACTACACAAACCAGGGAACCAAGGACTGGCTTGAGGGCTTAATAATACGAGAAACGGAACCATGGCCCGGTGCAAAGCTCTCTATTGTACCAGAGAGCGAACTGCCCAAGCCAAAAGTTGGGACCGCATTCTGCCCCGGAGCAATTTATGCTATGGGTGCAGAATGAAGATCTCAACCCAAAAGTTTGGAGGGTTCTCCACACGAAGGAGGAAGCAACAGGGTCTATTGTGACCTTCTCTCTCGATGACCAGTCTGTGGAAGCCCTCAAAAACAAACGTGAAGAGGCCAAATTTGGTGTGAGGACAGTTGTCTTCAAAATCAAAGGAGGCCAGGAGACGGAGCCCCCAAAAGTGGCGTATCTACCGCCCACCACCAGCAGAGAAGGAATCGAAGAGGAGAGCGTTGAAACCCTCGGGAGCCTCCAAAGGCTCCCAAGGCTTAAAGCCTCCCCCTCCGAAACCTAAGGCCGTCGCGGGACCCTCATCTGAGGGTACCCAAAGGGCCCAAACGCGACTGGGAGGGGGAATTTAGCGGGAGCGCCGAAGGTACCAAGGGTTTCCCGTGATAATATGTAGATAGGTAGCTCACTTTTTATTAGCTGAGTAAATATACAGTCGTTTTAAATCGCCGTGTAAAAATTCACCTATTAGTAGGACTTATAATGCTTTAATAAATAAATTTTACAAAACAGTGGCACATCACTATTAGAATTTCATAAAAGCTAATACAATCATTGGCACCCTTCGAGGTACAATAATTGGCAGTGCCAATCGTAAAAAAAGTACAATTATTGGCACTGCTAAAATTTGAAACCACAATAGATAAGAAGACAAGTAGGCATTTTATGAATAGAACTTTCGAGACTGGATAAAACACAATCATAACATTAACAGCGATTTTGCAAAACCGTATTTCAATAATTGGCAGGGGGTGTCAACGAACTAGTTCTCCATACAAACAAAATTACAATCATTGACACCCCCTAAAAGTTTTTTTCCAACAAGATTTACGATTGTATTTGCTGCAAAACCCACTATTTAACATCTTATTTAACTAAAAAACATTCACTGACCAGAAATTATCTACAAAATAAAAAGTAATAAGTCGTTAAACTTACCCTGCATTCACAAATTTTCTTAAGGAATCACGCACAAACTGGTTTCTCTCGGGACCATGACCGAAAAGAATTTTTTCTAGTGTTGTCAGTTGTAATTATTTAAAAACTACTATTTAGTGTTGTAAATGAATAATTGAACTTTTATTCTAAATCTTTAGTTTATGGATTTTTGCCGCGAAAAGCTTAATATTTAAGTTTAAAACCCAGAGTGCCAACAACTGGAGGGGGGCCAACATTAGTATAGTTTACCCTATGTTTTTTGCTTTAGCGGCTAATAAACGTTAACGTTTTGCTATGGGTTTCAGACAACGGATAACATTACTTATATACTTTTTTTGTAAATAGATTCATATACTTAGAAACACCCAGACCGATACAAACAGACATGTTTATGCACACAAATTTTTGTACCGTGCGGGGACCGAACCCGCGACCTCTGGTGTAATAGCCGACTTCTCAACCATTACACCAAATGGCTCGTCCAATACATACATTTACCACTAACCAGGTTCTAATATTTTTATCTTTTGAACTTATTTCCTATGACTAGACATATGTAATATGTATCTTTAGATGTTGTCATACTTTTCATATCCTCAATAATTATTAACAATGCAAAAACTTGGCAAGTAGGTACAAAACAGTAGCAAAACATCGCTCAGGTCACTGTGGTAAGAGGTACTTCACCCACGTTGCTTTGTAAAACTTTGAGAACAAGATGACTAACTATTTCGGCATGTTAGATGTTTGTCATTCATATATTCAAACAAGGCAGACAGAATCATCTAGATTTTCACACGATACTTATTCCTATTTGGGCAAACGAAAATGAGACGGGTCATTGCTACCAATTTGTTTCGTATTTTATTTTATTTATTTGGAACACAAACTGCATTTTATAACACTGGTAAACAACACATTTGTCAAAAGAGTACCTCATCTCGAATTGGAAAAGGAAAATCTTCAAAATAATATCTCCTTTTCTCGTTCCCACCAAAGTCAAAAAGTCATAGTCAAAGTATTTATTTTGCAATTTGATCTACCATGAAAGTCTTTTGCACGTCAAAAATCACGAAAATCAAATTACCAAATTAAAAATTTAATTCAATGCATTTTTTGTTTAATGCTAGTTTTTTTTTCTTTTGAGGAAATTATCAGTTGCATGCCGAAGTCTGCACGATGCGCAAGTTTTCCTGTGCCTGGGAAAGCACATAAAGCCATTAAGTCATGCGCCATAGACGTGTCTTGATTGACGTCAGGTTTATCTTACCTTGCCAGGCAATTCGAATGAAGGAGTAGGGACTGCACCTGTATTGGCACTCATTTCTGCGTCCGTAGTATTAGCCACTTTATTAGGAATTCCACTTAGAACTATTTATTTTTACACTGTCTTCTGAGATAAAGAAAAGAGTTTTTAAGAAGCTTTCATTCAAAAATATTCCATCAAGACGCAAATCTCGTGTAAGAATACTGCTTTTAGTACGTAAAAATATTCCAAGAACAAAAAAATATTCCAAGAACAAAAAAATATATAATTATATATTAGGCAATGAATTAAAATGCTGATCACAAATTTGTCAAATGTATTTAAAGATTATGATTACGATACAATTCCACGAAGCTACCACATCTCCTTAATGGATGCCGTCAGTTTTCTGATTCAGAAGTACGATCAACCAACCGTATTGATGCTGTTGGAAATTCAACTCTAAGTTTTACGCTTAGAGTATTTCCAAGATTAGAGGCGTTTAAATGTTACTATAATAATTTGCATATACAATTAGCAGACGTTCAGAAAACAAGTTAAAACAATGCATGAATCATAACCCTAGTCCATAATCGGAGTTACGATTTGTCTAGATAAGGAGCGAGACAGGGATTCTCCGGTAGTCTTTTTTAATGGTCAGGTATCCAGAAATACTGTTAGATAGTATATTGCCCCGATAGTAAATAACTCCGTCCCTTCTGATCCAGTGATCCTTATTTTCACCTTGGTGAATCTGTTTGTCCCTAATAATGAAACTGTTTTACTGGTCAAAAATTTAAGTACTTATATCAAATAAACTAGCAAGAATTAATTAACCTACCATATATTGACAGCGTTGTATTGCAGTTTCTCAATCCATCGCATTAAAAATAATGCGAAAGTGTGTTCGTTTGTTTGTCCATCTTTCACGTCACATCGGAGCAACATCTTCATGTTTTTGGCCTAAGTATAGTTTAAGAGCTGAAAATAACATATACACGTACTACTTCTTATCCTGTAAAAATCTGAAAAAAAAAGTCTAAGCAAACCAAACCGTGGACAGTAGTCTAGTGCATGATAACTACAGAATAATTGTCTTATTGTTTTACTTATGCTTCACTTACCTAATACTTATTCATAGGCATGACTATTACTGTCATGAGTAGTAATGCAGGTCCCACGCAACCTTATTCATATAATACCACTGTAAATACTTAGAAATATTAACTGCCCACGCAGTTTCTGTACGTTTGCCTTATATAATGTTACAACAGTTTACACTATTAATTAATAGTATGGTTAAACAAATATTGACTGTCTTTGTGGTGTTGTGGGTCGCAATTGGAAGTGACGGGGGTCCTAGGTTAAAATCCTCCCACCGTGCTATGAGTGTAAGAGAATAGAGAGTGTACCTGTGCTTGGCTTGTGCATTATAATATACCATAAAGATATAATTATTTTGTGTTACCAAAGCCCACCTAAATTATGTTTCAAAATCATGAATTAAAATAATTTTGAAGACTCTATTGCAGACCGCATTATAAGTAGAGCAAGCAGCGAGCATAGTAACCAGATTTATCGATAAATTAAATAACCATAAACATTTTGAGAGCAATAAACGTAAAAAAGATTATCTTAAAAACAAAAATAAATTGCAGCAACTTCGAGGGCATCAGGTCACAAGCTTTATTACATTTGACAAAGAATTTCGCTCCAGATTTCCAAAGGATTTAAAAAACAACGTCCTCTATGTAGATCAAAACACGATCAAAAATAAAACTATAAGACAAGAAAGAATTGTTCAAACGGCAATGACACAAACCGGCTTTCTTGGGAAATACAAGAATGTTGTGTTTTGTGATTTTTAAGGTCGGTGGAATTTATAACAGCACAATAAATGATGGATAAACATTTTTAGAGTGTTTTGGTTTTCCAAATGAGACCGTTAGTTATTCGATGTTTCTTCACAGACCATCTAAGTATGAATAAAAAGCCGTCAAATTAAGGTCTAGTCGTCGAATGAAAAATGATCTTTTTTGTCATTATTTTAAAAGTAGGCTAGCGACCCCTCGGGTCTTGTGTGGGAACTAAAGACGTTCTCCCACTAACCCTTAAGCTCTCTCGGTCGGTACCCTTTTCTTACCCGAAATAGATGATCTTGTGCCTTTTTGAAATGGGGAAGTGAATCCGCTTGTGCCTGCCTCGTGGCAATTGTGCAGTCCATATTGTTTGACAATGTGGTATTTCCTTTACTTACAACGATTCAAACTCTTTGCAGGTTGTTAATTTTCTCTGCTTGCCTTGAATTATTTTGATGGCACTAGTCGCCACTGAATTTGGCTTACGATTGCTTGAGAATGCCGGTAAACGTACGTGAACGAAAGTATGAGAGAAATGGAGGTTTGTTCTCGTAGTATCTCTGCTCCGCTGCGCCGCCTTACGTACTTTGTGGCTAAGTAGCGCGTAGCGTTGTGTGAAAAAGTGTTTAATAAAAAAGGAAATATCGAAAATAATTCAATTTAATTTTTTTATTTACAAGTATGGTTGTCCATCGGATTGTCTATTACAAAGGAGCAACCTATTACAAATGTTTTACTTCCGTTTAATAAATGTAATTACTGTAATAAATATTATTAATTGTTATAAGTATTCTGGACGTTTACATCCCGGATATCCACAAAACTAGCAATTAATCACATAACAATCATCACAAACATCGTTTTAATCACATACCTATGGTAGTGGGTTAAACCACGAGTTTTTTACCGTAAGATTAATGGCTGTCGTAACAATACAGCAACATGCCTAACACGTTTCCGCGAATAAATTTTTCACATCAATAAAATAAATTAATCAAATTGGTTGCTAAGGATTATATAAAAGAATATTTTTATCACCTGAGAGAAACGTTGCATCCTACGTCGGGGGACGGAGGATGCATGGAACTCGCATGCCCCTTTTTTTGCGGAGGAGAATGCGTTGATGCATCTTAACCGCAAGCTACTAAGACCTGCGGCCGTATGCGAGACTTGGCACTATTCCTTCCTAACACCCACTAAACTCCCCCGGTTTCCCCTTTTCACCTGATTGTGACAAGCTGGCACCAGGTTTGAGAATACGCGGATTTTAGTCCCGAGTCCCACACACGTCCTCAGGTGTCATTAGCCTGCGGTTATACTGCTAAACCGAACCGTGACCGAATACGAAATACCGTGATCCGGGGAAAAACAAAGCTAGTCGACATAGCAAAAGTGATAGCGGAAAGGAAGTGGAGGCGAGCAGGCCACATATGCCGTAGGCTTGATGGCAGATGGGGCAAGAAGGTGCAAGAGTGGAGACCACGAACTGGACGCAGAAACGTCGGCAGACAACCGGCCAGATGGACGGACGATCTGGTAAAAATCGGGGGTAGGGATTGGATGAGGAAGGCACAAGACTGTCGGAATTGGCGCTCCATGGAAGAGACCTACACTCAGCATTGGGTGGCTACAGGTTGAAGAAGAAGAAGATACTGCTCAAACGCATTCTCCTCCGCAAAAAACAAAATGTATGGAACCAGAGGTCGAGGGTTCAGTCAACGCATGGTACAAAGATTTGTGAGAATAAACATGTTTGTATGTGTCTAGGTATTGCATAAGTAAGTGCTTGTTCACGAAGAACGCGCGGGCGCGGTGGCGGGTGCTGGCGCAGTAGACGTCGCGAGTTCCGTGAACAAACACTAAGAGATGATGTGATGACCACTTTTCGTTCGTGTCAAACCGCTGTACCAACGTGCTATGAGAGTAAGGGAATAGAAAGTGCACTTATACTTATGCACTATAAACTTGCGGCATTATTTTTTTTTGCGTTATCAAAACCCTACATGTTTGAAAAATCAGAAATAAAAACTACTCCTTTCAGGGCTTGAACCTAGGAATGAATCCACCAGATATTTCAACTATTACTCCAACGAAGTGTTACAATGCTTAGTTATATAATGAAAACACGGATAAGGAAGAAGGAAGTAGTAAACTAGTAATTGAGAGATCTCACAAATATTTAAATTCAAATAATAATGCAAAATTGTTTACATCTCAATAGGCATTTTAGCATAATGCATGAATTATTTAAAAATGTAAGATAACATAATTTGAAAATGAAAACTGTCAGACAAAGAAATTAAGCAGTCAAATAATATGTATAGTAATTCAATATTAACATTCAGGTATGCGATGTGTTTGATAGTTAGCAGTTAAAACGCAATGAGGACACTTCCTCCCTCCTGCATTGAACAGGCCACGGCTCCCGACGGGTGGCAACGACCAGGCGCTCTCGGCCGTTGTTGCCCAACCTCCTCCCTCCGCCGGGGAGAGGCAAGCGGGGCCCGCCATGTAAGAGGCGAGCAGGTCGCCCTGCGGTGTCTCTGGTTGTCAGGGTCTGTCCCAGCCCGCAGGGACGCCGCCGACAGCGATGCAGGAGTTCGGGGGTGTGGGGGGGAGGTTAGTGGGTATCCTTCGTGTGAACCAGTTTTTATAAAGGCTGTGGCATGGAATTGCACGAATCCCACAAAAACGCAATATTTAAAAAAATTCATGAAAACAACCCATTCAACAAAGACCATGATTTCGAGGTCATGGGTTCAATTCCCATCGGGTCGGACAAAATTTGTGCTGGATTTTTCGAACACAGCTTGTTTGTTATCACCAATCTTCATTTTTGCCAAAGTGCTGATTAAACCAGGAACAATAAATTTCGGGGATGGGCTGGTCAATATGGCACCGTTCTAATCTGGTGTGAAGGAGAACAGGGGGAATTTAGTGGGTAGTGGACACTTTAGTCTCGAGTCCCACACACGGCCGCATGCGGTTATGGTGCATAAACGCATTCACCTCCGAAAAAAGGGGATAATTTATTTATTTTGAGAATGATATAATTGCAATGGTGGAGGGCTTAATCGAACTCCTTCACTAACGAAGAGGGACGAGTCGATGCCCGACTTGCAACAACCAACCACATTATTAACTTAAAGCCTCTGTAACTTCACTACATAGTATAAAACAAAGTCGCTTTTTCTGTCCCTATGTCCCTTTGTATGCTTAAATCTTTGAAACTACGCAACGGATTTTGATGCGGTTTTTTTCATTAGATAGACTGATTCAAGAGAAAGGTTTATATGTATAATACATGCATAATATAGTAGAGAAACACTGATAATTTTAGAAGTTTTTAATTTAAGGTCGTAAATAATCGCATTTTTTTGCGCTTACATTGCAAACGCTGGCTGAACCCTACGAGATAGATCAAAATAATGTACTACACTATTGTACACCTTAAAAAGTTTTACAAAAAAGTCCGCGATGGTATATGTCTATCTCTTAGGGATAACCCACAATAACCATTTTCCTGTACTTATTACGATAAAATAATGGCTTATTTACGAAAAAGTGATTTTAAGCAATACAGTATTAATCCTTATCCAATAAAGTACCATAAATAAATTGTGCATGTAATATAGATCAATATGGCCCTTTACATCATGTAATTTAAATGAATAGTTTCGAAGATATTACAGATTTAAAATGCAGGGACATAGCGGTTGCGGCGGTTCCGGCCGGGGAGCGGATGGATGAACTTTTGTTATTCTTTCACGTAAAAACTACTGAATTGATTTTAATGAAACTTTACAATAATATAGCTTATAGATAAGGATAACACATAGGCTACAATTTACAAGATATTCCCGCGGGATAACGTCCTATAGTTCAATTCCCGCGGGATAGGTAACGTCCTATAGTTCACGCGGGCGAAGCCGCGGGCGGGCCGCTAGTGTTAGATAAAAACTAGTTGCAAAACTATTCTCTAAACATGTAAAAGCTATAAAAATCACAGGCGTCTTGTCATTTATAGTAAAGCTATAAAAACGAAACTCATTAGTTAGAGACATAATATTGTTACGAACACAACTCAAAGAATGTCACCATATCCTTTTACAGCTCCGCGTAAGACCCCACAATCTATCAACTTCTAATTAATTGTCGGTGTAATTTATATGTAAGCAAAAAACAGACAACTGTGGCGCCTGTCTCAAATATTAAAGCTGCGAACTCGGCTGATTACATTTTATTATTTAATGGGGGTCATAGAGGTATTTTAAGGTCGTTGTAATTTTCCGAACAGTTTTTAATATATGTTTTCGCGGAATTAAGAACAAACTTAAAAAAAAGTTGTGTCCGAAAAATATATAACCAAAAATGTAGATATCATGGTCTCATAGTATTAAGCGCACATAGAAAACGTACATACATATTTTATAAATAGAAAAGATGAATTTAAATAAAATCCGAAAAAATACTCAAGTGCGTATTGTCTGTATAGAGTCAGAATATTGGGAATGCACATCAAAAGACTAATTTAATTTATTGTTTCTCTTGTACCTTTTTTATGTCAGAGGCGGCGGGTCGTCTGATGGTAAGTAGCAATCACCGCCGCCCATGGACATCTGCAACACCAGAGGGATCGCTGATGCGTTGCCGGTCTTTTATGGGGGGGTGTGGGCCTCCGGCACTCTCACGAACCAGACGAAACACAATAGTAGTCACTGTTATTTCACGCTGGTGTTATGTGAGAGAATGGTACTTCCCCGGACGAGCCGGCACATTCGTACTGAAATACTCGTAAGACTGCATGGCTCTACCACTACCTGATGCCCATTCAGTCGAGTTAGAGTGGAATCTCTGCGTAGTTAGTGGTTCGTTGTAACCGGAATATGGGATTTTTTTTGCGGAATTACCATTTTCTAAGTCAGTAGTGTTAGATTTTATTATTTATAATATTAATGTTATTAACTAGTGGTATTATTGTTACTTAAAATCTTTAAAGTTATTAAATATTTAGTTTATTTCATAAAAGTAGGAAACGGAAATGTGAGGCATTTCCGTTTCTCGATCATTCTTCTCAAATTCTTTAAAACATTGTAATAACATTATTTATACTAAGTAAATAAGATTATTAATTTTAAAATAGTTTAAGATGTAATTAAATAATTATTTAATTTTGTAAAAGTAGGAAACGGAACGTAAAATAAATGACATTTCCGTTCCCTCGAACTGGAGGAGGTACTTTTTAGGAAAGGATTGTAATGGCGGTGTCGAAATTGTGAAAAACTAATGTGTGGAGAAAAAGTTAATACACGAGTATATTTGGAAACATCTTTTATTATAAAACTTCGATTCTTATATCAGAAGTGGAACTCGATATTTACGCTCGCAGTCTTAGAATAATCTCGCAGTGATGGGTGAACGGGTGAACGTGACAAATATCCCAAGAAGCAGGGTCGACAATCTCGTTCAACACGCAGGCTAGGTCCTATTCATAGAGTATATTGAATAAACCAGTCCTATTCAGCGAATGGAGTCGCTCACGGTCAAGTTAGATGAGAACGAAGACAACAAGTCGTATGCAAGACAAAACGAAACTAAACGGTATTCGAGAACGCCTATATGTTCTCGGATCCAGCAATCGAGGGTTCCTCATCGTACGGCGGCACCGCGTACGTGCTTCGAGGAGTCAAACCGCAGGTCTTGTCTAAATGAGTCAAATGAAACACAAACATGTACACAGGGAAGTATTTATTGACTTTTATTATGTGGTTGATTTTATGATAATTATGATTATTTATGTGGTGCATTTGGAGAGGCCTATGTCCAGCAGTGGACTATCACAGGCTGATGATGATGATGATGTGGTTGATATATACATTTTTTTTTCTTCCTATAGGTACATTACCTATTATAAATAATGTCTGAAATTCGGGCTCAATACCCGCACGGTGAAGTTAAAATTTCTTAGACTATCCATTCTCTAGCAACCTATTTCTAATTTCTAGTCTTAAGACTAAGCTAGCTTGCTGCTAGCTAATAGGTAGATCATATTTTAAAATATTCAGTTTTGTTTGTTACCCAAATTAATGAGCACCATAGATTCCACGTGGAAAAATAATAGCAAAGTAAAGTAAGGAGTGAATTATAACATTTTAAAATAGGTAAATACCTACCTAAGTCTTCTTTATTTCATGCACTTATATGTCATTATGGAAATTATAGTTTTATGATAATATTATTCACAAAGTGTGGTGTTCAGTAAGAACACAAGTGAGTGATCAGCTTATACATCTACTATAGATGTTAATTTAATCTATAAAGTAACATTTAGTTATTTTGGAATTCCACAATCATTGCATGTTGTTCAATAAATTATTTCATTACTGAAGCTTATTGTTACATGTTAATTTGAACTATTAGTTATTATGTAATTGATTGATTTATGTCAATACTGAGAATTGTTTTCAGGCTTTAGTATATTTTGTTACCATGGTTTGCATACCCTGTCGGGTAAATGTGTCTAGCACTGTACTATGATTACACATACCATGTACAATATCACATTCTTAGTTTAGGGTTAAAGAATATTTATTTCTCATAAGAAACAGTACATTATTTTCACTTACATGAGAATACAAGATTGATATTAGTGAACAAACTGACTTAATTTTAAACTTAAATTCTTGTGAGATAAATATTGTTATATTATAATTATATGATTATAATATAAAGTTTAGTGTGTATAATATAGGTATATAAAGGTTATATGGGTCAATTAGGAATGTATATATTTATTATTATAATATATTTGTTTGGTAAAATTATTTGATTAAATTGATAGTGATTGGGAGATGGGTTGTTATAAATACCAGGTGTTTTAAAAAGATAATGATGCTTGTAAATATGGGAATTTCAGATAAATCCTCAAGTGGCAAATATGGTGATGGCAGAGCAGTCAGGAAGTGTAGAGCCGGGTGCAATGAGGCAGGCAGCCGGTGTTGTAGAGAGGTTGGAGTATGAAGCTGGTGCTGAGTCTGTTCTGCCAGGACGAGAGGAGCCAGGTGCAATGAGGCAAGCAGCTGTTGTTGTGGAGAGACTGGAGCATGAAGCTGGTGCTGATGCTGTTCCGGTAAAAGATTCATCTGTACTTAATACTTCAGATCCTGGAAGTACCTTGTTTCATGTATGCGATTTATCTTCATTAATACAAAGTATTATGTGTGGCAATAGTCAGAGAGTACAATATGATAGGAATTTGGAAATAAAATGTCTATAATTTGGGAATGAAGTTTGACCCAGCACAGAAAAATCAAAGAGTTGAGAACTGGATAGGAAATATTAATGAATGCGCCCAAATTTATCATTGGACAGATAAGCAGATGGGACATTATTCTTGTGAGTATAAGGGTGTGAGGAGGAAGGAAGTGGTATGAGGGTTTAAAGTCACTACTGTTGACCTGGCCTGAGTGGCAGGAATGTTTAAGTCAAGCTTTTTCATCCAAACAAACTACGGGGCCTTATTGACAGAAATTTTAGAGCGTAAGATGAAACCAGGAGAGTCAGTGGATGACTATTATTAGGATAAGGTAGCATTATTAAAATGTGGGCGATATTGAATGAAAACGGGGCAGTGGACTGACTCATTTATGGAATAGATGATAAGATAATAAGGGCAAGTGCCTTCTCTGTCAGGTTTAATGATCCAAAAGACTTGCTTAAATTTCTAAAAGACTTTTATGAAGGGATGCCGCATCTAGAATTCGTAAATAAAAGCATATACAGGTTCTTTAAATAGTGACATAATTTGTTTTGTTTTAAATATAATAAACATGATTATCTTAGTGGGAAATGTCGAAGCGTCGGCTTATCCGAAATCACTAAAATTCTTCAGAGAAAGGACATATCTCAGATAAGTGTCTAAAACATTAGTCATGTCAGTCTACCACCGTTGTGGTTATAAAAGTACTGAGTGTTTGGCTTTACATAAAAATAATACTAAGTTTACGGAAAAGAAAACCTTGTTTACATAGATTTTTTTTAAGCCTGATACTAAGCATCTTATAGAGGAACTATTAACAATGAAATCGAAATTGATTGCTATTGACATTGCATATGTAGTAGATTCATCTCTATTTGCTATTAGTACAGTACCTACTTGTTGGGCAAAATTTCACACGACGACCTGATATTTTATACCTGCGCAAAACTCTGTCGTATCTCGTACACTTCGGATTTACAATAAATCGTACTCTGCGATTGACCTGTTTTATTTGAATAAAATACCATTCTAAAAGGCAATGTTCAGCGAATTTGAGAAACTTAAACTTAAATCTAAATTTTAATATGTAACTTGAACTTTAGATCAACTGAGTTTTGTACAGGTATCCAAAAGTGATAGGTTGCACACACAGTGAGTTCAAACGTTTTATTATTTTTATTCTGTTTTGAGTTGTCTTATTTTTGATGTGTAAATGAGCGCTTTGCTGATGAAGCGAAGCACCGCCGCGACTTTTAAATTTTATTGGTTTCTTAGTGTATATCCATTATTATATTTATTTGACGAGCCGTTTGGTTTAATGGTAGTGAAGTCGGCTATTACACCAGAGGTCGCGGGTTCGATCCCCGCACGGTACAAACATTTGTGTGCATGTACATGTCTGTTTGTTCGATCTGGGTGTTTTTATATACATATTATGTATTTACAAAAAAAAAAAAAAAAAAAAGAGTATAAGTAAGGTTTATCCGTTGTCTAGCACCCATAGCACAAGTAAGTGCTTAGTTTGTGGCTAGATGGCGCTGTGTGAATACTGTCCAGAGATATTTATTTAATACTTGCTGACCCGGCGAACTCTGTTCCGCCTTAGTGGCAATAAATAAGCAGTTTCAAAATTGTTATTCCCGCGGGAATGAGACGTTTCCCATAGGAATTTTATAGCCTATGTTTTAATCTCGGTTATAAACTATACGTGTTCCAAATTTCATCTAAATCTGTTCATCCGTTCTCGAGTTATAAGTAGTGTAACTAACACCAACTTTCTTTTAGATGTATATAGATTGGCTTGGTTATATAGTTGTAATTAAAACAAATGCTAAGTTAGACTTATTGGAATGAAACATTTATTTTCTTGTGTACCTTTAAATTTATGCGACGGAATGGTTTTGGTCAAGGGGAAAACTGGAGGAAATTTGTTATGTGTTGATTACAGAGCACTTCATGTGCCTATCATACCAAGGATAACGCAAGAAGACTGGTTATCAAGTCAGCAAATGAGTGTGTCAGAAACAAAACGGATTATAAATATTTTTAACGATAAAGAATGTTCAACATTAAACTTTCATTTTAAGGGCGGAAACTTATTCCGCAAAGTAGGGAAAGAATTAAAGTGGTTGTTCTTAAGTGCGCTAGGTTTCAGATATGTAAATTAAATTACGACGAAATCGGTCGTTTTATTTCAGATATTAAATAGGATTAGCAAAGATTTTTGGTTTCCAACGATGAAACGGATGTAATGTCATGTATTCGATGTGCATATGGTAAAGATTTAAATAACCTAGTGGGCCAAAAGAAGGGCTACTGAATCCAATTCACAAGGCGCAAAGTGGACAGACCTTTCGACACTGTTGACGTAGATCATTTAGGGCCGTCTGTCAAAAGTGCAAAGGGGTATTAGTTTTATAAAACCTCTGTAAAACTAACATTCTTATTACAAAACATGGTTTAAGAATGTTACCGGGCTTAGAACCACTCTTGCGCTTAAGACTTAAGTAAACGCTATTACAAAAAGTTTTACGTTATTTCGAGTAGTATCAATGGTTTAAAGTTAGACCCACGTTAGGTTGCCTATGCCCCTAGTTTCGCATTGGTCTAACTTTCAAACGTCAAAACGATGACACTTTTAAAATTTCGTTCCGTTTTACGTATAAAAACAATAATGAATAAAGAATTATTATGACTATCTTATTAAACGGTTTTAAAACATACAAAAAAAAAAAAAAAAAAAAAAAAAAGTTGTACAATGAAACGTGCTGAACGAGTTTATGACAGTAAATTATTCTTATGCTAGTACTAGCGGGCGCTCGCGGTTTACCCGCGTTGTTCCCGTTCCCGTAGGAATTGATCAAAATCCTTTCTTAGCGGATGTTTACGTCGTAACATGCATGCCAAATTTCAGCCCGATCCGTCCAGTGGTTTGGGCTGGGCGTTGATGGATATCTATGTCAGTCAGTCACCTTTGAGTTTTATATATATATATATATATATATTTGTTTTGTAAAATGGAAGGTTTTAAATTATAGTTCGGATTTAGTGCCTGCACTAACTAGTACAAGTCTAAACCTGTGTTAGCGTATTTATTTGCAATAAGAGGGTATGACTTCATTAACTGTAAGAGCTTTAGAAGATATATTCACATTTGGCTTCCCGAATCGTTTAGTGTCCGATAGAGGAAGTTTCTTTATCTTAAAAGATTTTAAGAAATTTTATGACGAAAGTAAAGTACACCATATCTTAAATGAGGTTGCCTCTCCACCAACGGACAGGTTGCGAGGTATAACAGGATCATACTGGATGCGCTGACATATTATGTCGATCAAATAGGGGAAAAATATTGGGATACAGTGTTAGGGAAACTTCAGTGGTGTAGTGGTGGTGTTGTGTGGTGGTATCTGAAGCTTTATTTAGTATTACCATCACAAATAAAAACGAGAATATATTCGTAGAAATCTGTAGTAGGAGTAATTCGCGAGAAAATAAAAAGTCCTAGTGGAACGGACCAAAAATCACAAAAAGCTCGATATGACAGATTCAAAATCAAAGCTAGAACGTATAAGGAAGGTGAGTTAGTTAAAATTTTGAAACCTACGTCAAATAATGAAGGGAAAAGTAAAAAGCTACAACCTAAATTTAGTGGGCCTTACAAAATTATACAGATCTTAGGGAATGACCCATATTAAGTTTCAAGTATACCTGGTACTAATGTAACGAAAAAAAAAAAAAGATTATTGCAGCATAATAATATGAGCAACCGACCGTATAAAGCCTTGGATAGCAGTCTGTGGGGCAAGTAGTAGTTCTTCATTTACCAAAGAAAGTGAATAAGATATTTGTACTTTGATATTTCTGTGCGACTGGGTAGGTGTTTTCACTGGTGTTTCATTAACAGATAATATGTGTGTTTATGATGAAACAATTTACTATTTTGGGATTAATAATGAAAAACATAATGACCTTTTCTACAAGGTTTGATTTGTAATGGAATAGATAAGATGACTGTGATTTTTGCTTTGGTATAGAATATGATAAAAATACAGGAAATATTGTAACAAAAGAGAAGTGTTTTATAAAAAGAGTTTTGTACGAGGTTTGTTTTTGTAATGGTAATAAGCTGACTGGGATTGTTGCTTTGTTAAAGAATATGATAAATATAGAAATATTGTAACAAAAGAGAAGTGTTTTATAAAAAGTATTGTGCGAGGTCTGTTTTTGTAATGGTATAGATAAGCTGACTGTGATTGTTGCTGTGATATAAAATAATGATAACTAGAGGAAATATTGTAACAAAAGAGAAGTGTTTTATAAAAAGATATTGTATGAGGTTTGTTTTTGTAATGGTATAGATAAGCTGATTGTGATTGTTACTTTGACATAGAGTACGGTAAACAAGGAATGTACTGTAACGAAATAGAGGTGTTTTATAAAAAGAGAAAGGTATAGTAAAAAAAAAAAAAAAAAAAGAAAAGGTAAAAAGAGAGGATACCTATTATAGGAGTGAGGTAAAAAGAGTGGATACCTAGTATAAGAGAAAGGTAAAAAGAGTGGATACCTATTATAAGAGAAAGGTAAAAAGAGTGGATACCTATTATAAGAGAAAGGTAAAAAGAGTGGATACCTATTATAAGAGAAAGGTAAAAAGAGTGGATACCTATTATTAGAGAAAGGTAAAAAGAGTGGATACCTATTATAAGAGAAAGGTAAAAAGAGTGGATACCTATAATAAGAGAAAGGTAAAAAGAGTGGATACCTATTATAAGAGAAAGGTAAAAAGAGTGGATACCTATAATAAGAGAAAGGTAAAAAGAGTGGATACCTATTATATGAGAAAGGGAAAAAGAATGGAATGTAAACGGATAAAAAGTTGTGTTGTATTAGATATGTATTAGTTGTGTGGTCTTGTCTAAAATATAATATTATGATGTGTAAATACAAACAATAATATAGTATTAAGTAGGTATATTCCTTTGTAGTGGCAAGGTCAAAGTTTGGGGACAAACTTATTGTCAGGAATGGCCGAATGTTAGATTTTATTATTTATAATATTAATGTTATTAACTAGTGGTATTATTGTTACTTAAAATCTTTAAAGTTATTAAATATTTAGTTTATTTCATAAAAGTAGGAAACGGAAATGTGAGGCATTTCCGTTTCTCGATCATTCTTCTCAAATTCTTTAAAACATTGTAATAACATTATTTATACTAAGTAAATAAGATTATTAATTTTAAAATAGTTTAAGATGTAATTAAATAATTATTTAATTTTGTAAAAGTAGGAAACGGAACGTAAAATAAATGACATTTCCGTTCCCTCGAACTGGAGGAGGTACTTTTTAGGAAAGGATTGTAATGGCGGTGTCGAAATTGTGAAAAACTAATGTGTGGAGAAAAAGTTAATACACGAGTATATTTGGAAACATCTTTTATTATAAAACTTCGATTCTTATAGTAGTATAGTAGTTATAATATCGCCCCAAGAATTATAATCCCCTCATTACAAGAAGCCTAAATCCGTAGCTGATTATGTAAATTTCAACGATTATGACACCCATTTTAGATTCTAATATAAATAACTCAAATAACCAACTCATCTGTTTGATAATTCTGCCCATTTATAGATTTGCGCTGGAGCCATCTTGTTCAAGTGACGACAATTCAAATTATTTAATAATTTTTGATTTCATTACCTACATTCTGGAATTCGAAGAATGTTTTCTTTACTTTATTCGTATGAAGCCATTTAGTTTAAGGATCATGGGCATTTTTGTATGGGAGCTGGGCGTAAAACCAACAGAAATAAAATGTGTTGTAATGTACTTCATTGTACTCCTAAATACCCCCTAAATACTTTTTAACCTTAATATAGACCGGGTTTGCCTGCAAAATAAGCCCAAAGATTGGTTAAATAAAACACATATTACATAGTAAAACTACTATTATTAATACTTTTTATTCACATATCAATGGTACTCATCAACTATCATCATCATCATCATCATCATCAGCCTATATACGTTCCCACTGCTGGGACACAGGCCTTATCTCAATTGTGAGATAGTGTGGGCCATACTCCACCACGCTGGCCTAGTGCGGGTTGGTGGAGGGGTGCGTAAGGCAAGTGACCGACCTTAATGTCAGATGTTATCAAGCCGCCAAATGGCCTCTGACTAGGCTTGACGACTAATATCTACATTATTAGCCGGGAGCAACAACTTAACGTGCTTTCCAAAGCACGGAGACGCTCGAAATAAATGTCACTAAATGTGGTCAGAAGGGTCACCTATCCATTTTTTGAGCCGAAGTAAACGTAACGAGCAGCAACATAAAAGGCGACCCTAGTCGCCGTCACCTGTCGGCAGCTAGCTGTCGACGTGTCGGCAGCAAGCCGCCAACGCGTCGGCAGCACGGCAGCACGTCGGCAGCTAGCCGCCGCCTTCTGACGTCAACTGCAGTTACA
Organism: Mecyna flavalis; assembly: GCA_949319885.1. NCBI lineage: Eukaryota > Metazoa > Arthropoda > Insecta > Lepidoptera > Crambidae > Mecyna > Mecyna flavalis. The sequence goes on along the minus strand of OX439407.1, from coordinate 14,029,252 downwards.
TGTGTCGACAGCAAAATGCCGCTCGTGTGTAAGAACCCTTACTCTGCCCCCTATCAGTGGGATCTGATTCTGTGTACCTATTTGATAGTTACGGATAAGTTATACGTAAAAGTGTACCTGATTTTGTTTTAAAATATATGTTCCATATTGTGTCTTAAAATACATAATGTTTAAAAGTTTTTTTTATTTTATTATTTATAAAATAAAAACCCCTTACACGCGCTTGTTTTTTAGTCGCCGCCTGAGTAAGAGAGACGTTAGAAAGGGATGGAATGTAATAATTCCGTTAAGCGCGACATAATAGTGCGTAGCGCGTATAAGTTTGAATATTACTGAATATCTCTGTTCCCCGGTGGTTTGGGTGATTGCCGTCATAGTATAAAATTAACATATGGTCATTAGCTTTCACATAAAATATATTTCAAAGCTGTTGGTCTTACGCCCATTTTGACCATGACCCTTTATGTTAATGACTTAAAAGAGTTCTGTAACTGCAATCCACGAGCTTGCTTGCTATCTCACCGTTGAACCCTTACGAGAGACTGTTGGCAACACCAATATTAACTATAAAAAAATGTATCTCCGTCTCGCTCTTTCTCGTTCCTCCGTTAAAACAGCACGCATGTGTGCTCCTGTAATAAATTTAATAAAAGTGGTTTATACAGAAAAGTGTGTCGTTTGCAACTCATCAATGTCAGCCCCGCCTCGATACAGTCCACCGAACCACAATTTTCTACAGAGACTCCCCTCGACATCACATCAGTCTGGACCTCTGGACTAAGCTAAAATGACGATTGATGATTGATTCTTTAGAGGCTAAAGGCGGAAATTCTCAGTAAGTTAAAGTTCAAAATACGAGCTGTTAGATTGTTTTTTAAGACGATAATTCATTAATGCTCTTTAAGTTTATCTTCATCTGAAAGTTTTAAACAATTTAGATTTCCCCAAGTTACTGAATCCGTTTCCAAATTTTTTAAGGTAAAGTTGCAATAAAGAAGAAATAGTATAATAGAGCCTACACGGTTCACGTTAGATAATAAAATACAGGATGTTTCATAACGGATTTAATATTATTTTTATCTTCTCAGCTGCCAGTACAAAAACCTTCTTTTTTAACAATTAAAACCCGTTGTACCTACTAGGTGTAGGTTTAATAGGTAGCAGTTTGATATAACGCATTCGGATGTTAGTATTATGTACAATAGGGTCAAGAGGTCATGGATCCCATCCTATCCTTGATATCACATGTGTTTCTAACACAGATGTTTTTACCACTTGTATGTTTATCATATACACGTGTTAAAAATATGCCTGGTTGATTCTCTTCAAATCATTATAGTGATTTCCATATTTTTTTTAATATTTGTGGCTAATTATTTTTGGGGTGACCAACAAATTAACGAGCGACTAAATATTTTGTAGTATGAAATAATAGATGAGGTGTAATAAATAATAACTTGGCGACTAATATTATTATTGAGATAAGAAACATTGTATAAACGACCAGAGGCGGAAATCGACCCCGCCTTAGCCTTCGTGGTTTTTTTTAACACATCCCCTATTTTACGATTTACCATTCATTTCAGTTACCAAAACAAACAAATAATGCCAGTTTATATTCAAATAAAGCCCACAACTGACTATTTAGCTGCTATTTTTTACTTATATTAGCTACCAACTTTAGCTGCCAACCTATTATTTTTGCTACCTCCTTTAATTTTTTTTGGATTCCAAAATATTCAGATTAATTTGTCGCCGCGTTAAATACATGCCAATATTTTTATAATGCAAATATATTTACATATTTGTCGTTGATCTGTTATTTGCCAGGCGGACAGTAGACTTGAGCGCTATCCACGTTTAATATATTTAAAAATATATTAGGTATACTCGTACTACATACGAGCATAAATAAGGCTCTTAAATCTAAAAAAGCCCATGCTGTGGCAGCCCATTGAGCCACGCATTTTTTAGGGACAGGACAGCTAAGCTGTATCACCTGGGTAAGCTCATATTATACAAGAATTTCTATTTTCTAACAAAGACTGACGTAAATTCATATTTCTACGTTTTTTTTGTAGTAGTAGAGCTTTTTTACAGTACGAATGGGCCGGCTCGTCCGGAGATGTACTACCCTCACACATAACACCAGCGTGAATTGTGTTTCGTCTGGTTTGTGAAAGTGCCGGAGGCCCACATCCCCCCTTAAAAGGCCGGCAACACATAAGCGATCCCTCTGGTGTTGCAGATGTCCATGGCCGGCGGTGATTGCTTACCATCAGGCGACCCGCTGGCCCGTTTTGCAGCTCTGACATAAAAAAATACAACTTGTTAAAATTCAAAAGTACCAACATATTTTTAATCGAACATTCCTTGGCAATTTATGTCGGATTTGAATAATTTATGGCCGGTAAGGATACGATTCCCCAAATCATTGCTACTATGTATGATTTTAATTACACGCAAGAAGTTTAATAGTAGGAACTAACACACATTGACACTTCCTATCCTAACTCTATATGTATAATATGTGGGATAAAATAGTCCCGAGTTCCATACTCGGTCACAGCAGTTCCCTTAGGCCACGTGGTCCGACAGGCTTATCCGATCGATCGGACCACTATTTTTCTTATTTATATTGCTGGTTCGATTGATCGAAGTCTAAAGTTCTCGTTGTCCATTATCGAATTACTGGGACTATACATTTCCTTTTAGACCGATCAATCGAACAATGAGGTCGTATTTTTTTTCTGTTGAATCGATTGATCGAACATCGTATAGTATCAAAATCAGTTATTCTGTGGTGTAAAGGTGTAAAGGATAAAAAGAAGAGAGGTCACACGCATACCATATCATAATTTGATGTAGTTTTTTTTGTTGCTACAATAAAACACACAAATATTGTTATGTACACATTTATATTTATATTTAAATATTATATAAAGTAAAATAAATATAAAAATATTATACTTCTTCTCCCTAACCGATTTCTCTCCCAGGAAGGGATACATCGAAATTATTACCACTTAGTTGCACTTAGCCACTATTTTTAAAATTATTTTATACAAAGTAATAATTGCTGTACCTACTAACTTATAAGGATATATGTACCTATACTTACATTACATATTATACATCCAATTTATAATTTTTGTTAAAACTTGTAAATGCTTACGGATTATTATACATAATCATGATATCTACAAATTATTTATTTTCAGATTTCCAAGTAAAGTAAATTACATAAATATCGTGTGCTTTTTATAATATAGTATTAATCAGTCAATCAATGTAAAAGTATATTTGTAACAAAACTCATTCTGTTTGAAAATTGGTGGACCGATTTTCAGTGATCCTCAAAAATTCTTGATTCCAAAAAAAATTATAACATTTATACAATGACGTTCGTTGTATATTGAACGTCATTGCATTTATAGTAACATATTCTTTTATCTTATACTTTTTAAATTATCAAAGGAATCATGCATATAGGAATACAAAGTTTAGGTACACCTGACAAAATGGTGGTGAACCAAGTTCATTATTGTTACTAATGATATTATGTTCATGCAATTGGCTGACGCATAGCTGATCACAAATAACAAAGACGTTTCCTCAATGAACCTCAATTACTTTAAATTAAAGTCAGAAGCATGTTCAATTGGCCAAAGCAAAGTTCAAGGAAGAATATTAGTTGTGTCCATGCGTTCCTATAGAGTAAACCAAAACCAGTTTCCACTAGTTCTTGCCAAATTAGTGTATGATAACTTTTATTATTATTTAGGTATAATTTTCTTTCAATACTCTTCTCAAAATCTTGCCAGACGCATTCTTTGGTATGCTATCAAGAATTACAACTTCATTGATTCTTTTGTATGGTGCCACTCTTTCATTGACAAACTCTGCAACCTTTTCTCTTGAGACCTTAGCTTTATCCCTAGGGACTATAAAGACTAGAGGTCGTTCTCCTGTTTTGGGATCGGGAACACCTATGACAGCCGCGTCGTGTACCTCTGGGTGTTCTTTTAATACATTCTCCAATTCAGCTGGTGGCACTTGGTAGCCTTTCACCTGGAAACAATGTTTAAATTTTTAACATGGTATATTTTTATCCGTAGGGTAATTATAACCTTGAATGGAATCCCTAGCCTACTCAGACTGATATTTATACTCTCAATCTAAATAAAGATTTCTATTTCTGGTACTGACATTTATTCTAACTCAAAATACAAGTACACTTTTAATACAATATGCAAGACATCTTTTGACGAAAATGTAGTATTTTTAAGGGACAGTTTTACCGCTGTGATATTTGGTCGTGATAATTGATAAATTAAATTATCAGCATCGCTGATATCTAATAGATATATTAGATATCAGCGATTCTGCCTCTTTTATCAATTATCGAAAAGAAGACTTCTTTTGTTTATATTAGGGCTACTACACAGGAAGAGTGGCTCAATGTGGTGCCACTGTAGGCTCCTATAATCTTCAATCACATTACACCGTTGTTTTCTAAAAGGTAAATTATCAAGAATTTATCTAACAGTGGTGAAGTTGGCCGCTTTGACTAGTATATCGCAGTATTTACCTTAATAAGCTCCTTAATTCTATCTGTGATATAAACCAGTCCATTCTCTTCAATGCGTGCGACGTCCCCGGTTCTGTACCAGTCACCATCAACGAATACATCCTTGTTAGCTTCTGGGTTGTTCTTATAACCTTTCATAATATTTGGTCCTTTTGTGAGGAGCTCCCCTGACTGCAAGTGTAATTTTATATAAACAATTGAATCTTTCGCCTCTGAAATCATGAGACGGAATTTGCGATGTCTTTTGAGTTGGTAAAGCGCTTCATATTTACGATTCCAATTATGGACATTGCTAAAAAATTGGCATACTTCTCCGCTTGTTACCCTTTTAAAATTAGTGATAGAGTATTTTACTATAGATTTTGACACAACTTTACTTGACTTGGGTAAATTGTCAACATTCAATTATAAAGTACTAGCCTTCCGCCCGCGGCTTCGCCCGCGTGAACTATAGGACGTTATCCCGCGGGAATATCTTGTAAATTGTAGCCTATGTGTTATTCTGATGTATAAGCTATATTATTGTAAAGTTTCATTAAAATCAATTCAGTAGTTTTTACGTGAAAGAATAACAAAGTTCATCCATCCGCTCCCCGGCCGGTACCGCCGCAACCGCTATGTCCCTGCATTTTAAATCTGTAATATCTTCGAAACTATTCATTTAAATTACATGATGTAAAGGGCAATTATGATCTATATTACATGCACAATTTATTTATGGTACTTTATTGGATAAGGATTAATACTCTATTGCTTAAAATTACTTTTTCGTAAATAAGCCATTATTTTATCGTAATAAGTAAAGGAAAATGGTTATTGTGGGTTATCCCTAAGAGATAGACATATACCATCGCGGACTTTTTTGTAAAACTTTTTAAGGTGTACAATAGTGTAGTACATTATTTTGATCTATCTCGTAGGGTTCAGCCAGCGTTTGCAATGTAAGCGCAAAAAAATGTGATTATTTACGACCTTCAATTAAAAACCTCTAAAATTATCAGTGTTTCTCTACTATATTATGCATGTATTATACATATAAACCTTCCTCTTGAATCAGTCTATCTAATAAAAAAAACCGCATCAAAATCCGTTGCGTAGTTTCAAAGATTTAAGCGTACAAAGGGACATAGGGACAGAAAAAGCGACTTTGTTTTATACTATGTAGTGATTGACAAACTTTGTATAATATCCTATTTTTTAGATATGTAATAATACTGATACTTTACAGCTTTTTAATGTCTTGATGGGTGGTTGGTGATCCTGATCACAAACCCGCGCTGTATTGAAAAAAGTCAACGCAAATTTTACTCGGCCCGGGAATCGAACCAAATTCAATATGAAATATTTATCGTTGGACACTATACTTTTAGCAGAAAACTTATAAATGATGAGAATTAAATATAAACTTACTTCACCAGGCCCGACATTATTCATGTTTCCATCCACAACTCGTAGTTGTATGTTTGGGATCGCATACCCCACGGAGTCGTACGTTTTACTTCCCGGTTCATTCAATGTTATAAGTGGACTCGCCTCAGTTGCACCGTATCCTTGGTTAAAATTTATATCACGCTGCAAATAAAATAATAGTAAAACTAAAGAATTCCCATATTTTGACATGTACCCCAAAGTGGAGACCGCGTCTCGGTAAACGTATTGTAGGACGCCCTCGGACCAGGTGGAGCGATGATCTCTGCGCAAGATGGCTGGCAGGAGCTGGATGCCCGAACACACGAAAATGTTTGTATTGTGCTGTAAGAAGGAACATTAAGGATCGTCCTTCTCCCTACAGTAAAAATAGGTCGACAGTTAGTATTATTTTTTTTGAAAATTAGCCTTTCTGAATGGCTTCTAGCTAGCCTATGAATAAAGTTTAATTTCCAATGGCACCGAGAGACGTAGTGCATAAGGTAGCTACTACCTAATTCATTATTAACCTGTGAAATTATCTTGTTCAAAAAATTTAAGGAGTTTTGTTTTATATCAATAATGTAATCGCATAGTTTTACCTTAAACTATAATTTTCATTCATCTATTGGGAGGAAAATCTACAGGTAGGTAATTATAAATATTTAAGTTTGACTGGCTCGATGGCGCATTTGGTAGTTACCCTGTCCTATGCGCCAGGGGTCGTGGGTTTGAATCCCACCCAGGACAAAAACTTATGTGATGAACATTTGTGTTTGTTCTGTGTCTGGATGTTTATTTGTATTTAAGTATATATTTGTGGCACCTTCGTTGTTTCTGACACCCATAACAGAAGTGCTTACGCTACTTACTTTGGGGTCAGATCAATGTATGTGATGTTGTCTAATATTATAGTATTACATATTATTATTTTATAATTACTTTATTTTGTACCTGTGCTTTTGCCTTCAATTTTTCAACATCAGCTAGGGGCAATGGAGCTGCGCCGGAGGTAACGGTGTGGACGCTATCGAAATGCTTTGCAGTCACATCGGGATTTGATCCAAGGAAAAGCACTGAAAAAGATTTTTTATTATTTTAAAACATGAAACCGTTTTACAGTACAGTCAACCGCGAAAGAAGCTACGCATTTTACATTACCAAAAAGTCTCATGGTCATGTTGAAATTATCAAAAAGTCTTGATCGTGCAGTAGCTCAAAATGTGTAGCTACATTAGCCTGTACTACTACTCTTTGTTAATGTAGTAAGTACTTATAATTGTTTATCGTCAATTCTATAACGACTCATAGAATGAATCTAGCGCCTGCATTAGGATGTGATAATTACTTTGATTTTGCACCCCTCCACCAACCCGCGTGGTGGCCCAGACTTTCCCAAAATTGAGATAAGGCCTGTGTCCCAGCAGTGGGAACGTATATAGGCTGATGATGATGATGATGATGGCATAGTAGAGAGTTATATTTAGAAAAAATATACCTTTTTAGTATAGAAGCTATGATCACAGAATATATAATAGTACTATGATAGTACATTTTACTGTGTGTACGATTTGGTGACTTTACTGTTTAGGTTTTAATATTCATGACATTCAGAAGTAACAACAGCCTGTCACCCAGTTATTCTCATCTGCATGTGTGTTATCGTGCGTTTATAATTTTGACTAAAACAATAGTCACGATTATAAATTAAAATTAGTTGAACTGGCCTTAATACAATTTTATGAATGAGTACTTACAAGGTTACAAACTGTACATGCACACATGTGCATTATCCCTAATGACATTCACGATTAGTAAGTTTGAATATTGTTAATTTCTATGGTTAATTTATAATTTTCTGAATTGAGCTGAGAATTCTTAGTCATTTTCGAATTAGGTATTTTTACAATAGTAAAAGTGGTCATTGATATTGATAATCTGAATATTGTATTTTTTTTTATAAAAACGTAAATTTTATAGGTCCTCGAAATTAATAGTCGAAGTGCTGGTAGGGAAAAAAGTCTGACGTGCAAAAGTTTTTTTTTAAATCTATTTGCAGAATAAATTATTTTATTTCATTTCATTTCAATATTGCTTCCAGCTTTGAAAATTAAAAGTAGACAATGCTATTTTATCGGCTTTGTCTTAGCAACATAAATCCCTTCCTAATTAATGAATTATTATAATGCTTTGGACAACTACTTGCAATCATATTATTAATCTAAGATACAACTGAGATATTTACTTAACCGATTATATGTTACTAAGGCCGATATCTATCGCCCGGTGGTTTGACTGATTTGTGATCCAAATAAAATTAAATAAACAATGGAAGTAGGTATTATAATTTATAATAAGTTCTATCGTACCCATTGGTGGAGCCAGATATAAAATACTCGCTCGATACTGAATAATTGCGTTTAAAAACGTGTCAGGTTGGAATTTCGGCAGTGAAATTATCTTGAGTCCTGCCGCTAACTTGTGCAGCATTATTATTGAGAGCCCATAGGAATGAAACATGGGGAGTATTCCTAAGGCCGAGTCTTGATGCGATTCTGAAAAAGTAAAAGAAATAATTAATATCATAAGCTCAGACCAAATAAAAAAGCAAAGTCAGTCTCTCAAACAACACACTGTCTAGTAGTATCAGCTTATTACTGTCCCACTGCAGGGCAAAGGCCTTTATCTTTGAAATCAAGTTATTGCTACAATGATGGGTATTGACTTAATCACCACGCTTGCCAATTGCGGATTGGTGATCACAAACCCGAGCAGTGTCCGAAAACCCCGACACAAAGTTAGCTCGACCCGGGTATTGAACCCAGGAACCCGTGACCTGGCCCGGTACTTAAACCACTAGACCATCCTTCGTTAAACAACGCACTGAGGTATTTAAAAAACATACACATTACACGCACACCACACCACATGTAACGAAAATACGCCCTGCCTTATCAGTCAAGCTATCTCAGCGCGCGGAACGTAACGTGATAATAAATTAATATTACCCATTATCAAAAAATATGAATTCACATTTCACACGTGAATAAAATTGGAAACTAATATTTTCGGGTTAGTAGTCGATTCGCACGAAAATAATTCGCACTAAAGTGCGAATCGACCACTTTCAAAAATAATATTATTTTTAGTAGTCGATTCGCACGAACGAATTTTAATCGCGTGCGATTCGACCCCTTTAAGAATTAATAGTAGGCGATTCGCACTTTTGCAGTATGTGCACAAAAAACAATCAAAGTACAGTCGTGTACAGGAAATCTTTATATATTTTCACTAATTCAAATAAAATATTGAAGTTATTGCTTGGAACCCAAACCATCAACGCAAGTGCTGCCATGCAAAGGATTGTATCAATAGATACGCCTCACATTCACAATAAAACTATGACAAATGTATTTGATTTGAACCGAACGGCTTTGAACGTTCTTGAATACGCACATTCTTGGGATACTAACATTTTTTAGGCCTCGGCCTCGAATTTCGCGGCCACGCGCTGCAGCGGGGCGGGAGCGGCAGCGGCGAGATGTTTTGTATGGCATCTCATAGACCCGTTCTCGAGACACAACGGGGCGCAAGCGGGAGCGGCAGAGCACGTAGGCGCATTGCGGTTTACCGCTTCACACACTAATACCGCTCTTGACGGCTCGCGTCAAGGGGTGACCGCAGTGCGCCTGCGTGCGCCGCGCCGCTGTCGCTGTCGCGAAATTCGAGGCCGAGGCCTAAATCTTACGTTAAAGAATGGAGCTGTTGAACTTTATGGAAATAACGTACAAATTAATACGTAAGTCTTATGCTAATGTGGAAGGTTCATATTTAAATTTGTGCTTGCTTTGAAACATGGTTGTTTAACTGGACAAAAACGTCGTAATCGAACAAGTGTTTTTTTTTTAAAGAAAAGATGTTTTGAGAGGCTAGTTCTACATATATCAGCCAGTCAGACTCATTGTTATATTTACCTGTAGTCAATTCATACTGTCTTAACTCGGTGTTCTGCTGTTCACAATTGGCTACCATATTCCTGTTAGTCAACTCAACACCTTTTGGTAGACCAGTAGTACCACTAGAATAGGGTAGGAATGCCACATCACTTGATTTCCGATTCACACTCTTTAAAACACATAAATCAGCATATACATCCTCAGACATCTCTTTAAACGATATAGTGCCTTCTGGTAAATCTTCATTGATACTTATTGCAATGACTGGCAAATCCTTTTTTGCTAGCCTTAATGCTTCTTTGATAACTGGTACTACGTCGGAATATGCGATAACTAGTTTAACACCAGACTGTTCTATCTGCCTTCGGACTTCATCTGCAACAAAAATATGGATGTCAATCCAAGATTATTTCTTGAGTGTTTGTGACTGGATTTATAGAACTGTAATGTTGAACCCCCCTGCCGTTGTATTAACAGCTATTTGTTTTCTAATGGATTTATAAGCACCTCTGTTATGCCCTTCAGAATCCAAATTAACACAAATGTTGTAGGCTCTTAATTTTGTAACCATGCTTGTTAGAAGTTGTGTCGATTAGACGAGCCATTTGGTGTAATGGTCGAGAAGTCGGCTATTACACCAGAGGTCGCGGGTTCGATCCCCGCACGGAACAAACATTTGTGTGAATGAACATGTCTGGTTGTATCGGTCTGGGTGTTTCTATGTATAATATGTATATTTACAAAAAAAAGTATATAAGTAATGTTTATCCGTTGTTAGGCACCCATAACACAAGCTAATGCTTAGTTTGGGGCTAGATGGCGCTGTGTGAATAATGTCCAGAGATATTTATTTATTTATTTTATTAGAGATTATTTTTTGAGACGTGTTATAAGGAACCTCTTTAATATGACGTATCCGTTGATTTCTAAGATGAGAAGCCTATAGGTAAGTACTATTAATATTCTGTGCCTACAGTCTGGCAGCACAGCGATGTTTTCTGATAAAGTGTCTCACGATTAAGTAGGCCGCAGTCACCGCTTACCATCAGGTGGGTTGTGTGATCGTCTGCCAACTTAAGTTAAACAAGAAAACAGTTCTTACAGGCAGTATAAATAGGGTTCAGAGTCGTTACTATCCCTCCGGCTGCGAGAGTCCCGTAGGTAGCAACGGGATACTCCGGGATATTCGGAGACATGATGGCTACAACGTCTCCGTTATCAATTTTGAATCTCTTCCTCAGGTTAGCGGCGAAAGCGTGCGACAGTTTGTACATCTGTTCATACGTGTAGCTTCTGTTCGTGACTCCACAGACCTGAAATTTTGGAGAAAGAAACAGTTTTGTGAACAGAAATTTATATTTTCATCTATATAGAAATGTAATTTTTTTCGCAAATTATATTTTTCGCCGACTACGTAATCTTATCCTTATTTCACATATAACTTTAAATAAACATCATAAATAATGAGTCCATATAAATGACGCCTGTTATCGGTCCTTCACAGAAAGTGTTTACCGCATTTCAATGTATCCTCTGGACTCAATTCAACCAAAGCCACATTTATTATATAATTACACATATATAATTAGCTATAGAGATAAATGAAATCACGCATTATGGACTAAAGCAAACAGCTGGACACATAACTCAGATCTTGGTGAATGGGACGCCAAACAAAAATGTCGACAGAAATTAATCTAGCTATTAACATAAATATCCTCAAACAAGATTGTGTGGTGGAGCCATGCTTCAGACAGTGTCTTGACTTGTCTGTCAGCCAAAATGTAACGCCTCTTCAGGGGAAGTACCACCCTCCCACAGAAAACCAAAGACCGAAGTAGCGTTACAATTACGCTTTGTTTGATGAGTAAAAGTGCCAGAGGCCAAAGCCATCTTTCCTATATCTTTATTTTTCAAGACAAAGTAGGTACAAAAGTAACGATAAAAATGTGCACACAGAGATATGAGATATCTACGTTAACTAATGTTATAAAAAATGAAGTTGACATTTTTAACAGGTATTACGAGATATCTGTTACTAACAGTGCTGCCACCTTAGCGCTTTCGGAGTTAGATCTAGCGCTTTTTTGGGAGCCTTGGCGCTGAAATTTTATTATTAACTCCTAGCGGAAAATATAGCGCGTTTTTATGACCGAACAAACCTGTAGTAATCATCACGTCGAAATCTCGGCAAAAAGTAGGAAGTAAGCAGCAACACCGCAAGTCATTTAGATTTCGTTCCATAGGGTATTCCCCGAATAAAATAAGTTGTTTTTGGTCGTTGCTTTACAATGGGCTTTATGTAGTAAGAATAAAGTAGGATTTAGAATGTCAAATATTTTTGTTTTCGGCGACTATTCACGTATTTTAATTTATTCTTATTGTCGTTCATTCTTGCTCGGAAGTGATTGTGTTCACAGTCATAAACTTATTAGCGTTATTATTCTAAGATTATAAGATAATTGTTTTATTTCCACTGCATAGTAGAAACTAAGAGATTAATTAACATGGAAGTACCACTGTCAAAAAAAACATATTATAAACAACGATATAAGAGTGAGTGGGAAGTGAAGCCTGAGTTTAAGCATTGGTTGAAGGCATTTCCAGGTGATTCTACAAGAGCGTTTTGTACGTATTGCAATCGTGATTTTGCTGCAAAATTAAGCGATATACAACGGCACAGTAAGTCCTCGGCTCGTTTTCACGCGGGTTCGAAAAACATGTTCCGTGAAATAACTTCAAAAATATGCCATTGAATTGCCATGTTTTTGTTTCAATAAGTACTTAGGCTAATTATTTATATGACGCAAGCAGTAATATTAAATTATCTGTTAAAAATTTCAAACAATATTGCAAAAAAGTCCATAATTTCATTTGTGGTACGTGGTTCCATTTCGGGTTGTTCATCAAAACATATATTTTTTAAATTAATTCCTCGGGGAAATCTTAGTTTTTTGTTTTCCCCTAACACTTTGATAAACGTATAGTCAGACGGCATCTGTAGTTTTAATAAGCACAATCTAGAAATATAATTTCCCGGGGCTTGAATGTGCGACCCCGTTTTTTCACTCATTAGTGTAGACCATACATAACTGTCCATTTACAAACATTCCTGTTGGTTTTCCGTGGAACCTTCCATGCAACCTAGTACAGCATCAGTCGCACTCGAAGACACCTAGGTGACGGTACGCGCCACGCGCTTCATTTTGCTAGGATATCAACATTAGTTTTGATTTCAGTGTTTAGACAAAAAAAAATTCATTCGTGTTTATTATTACTATATTAAAAGTATTTTAGCTAAAAATTCAATTCATTGCCTGATGGTTAGCCACATAAACACGCATGTTTCGATATACTTTCTGTTGGTGTCTGGAACAATTCCTTAAACAAAACTTTAGGATTTCGTTAAAAATGTCATTTGTGTCGCTTCATTCGTGTCGATTTTTATGTAACACTAATGAAATTCATTTTTACACTAATGAAATTGTTTCTCATGGGTACTTCAATATTACATGAAAACTATGCATAACACCTGCGTCTCATGTCATGAAATACGGAGCTGGTACGCGGACACTTACGGCACGGCTGGTCCATTAGATTAAAGTCGCTCAGCGAGCCTTGAAGAGAGCTAGGCTTAGCGTTTTTCTGAGGGAGCGAATCTGAGATGAGGTGACCCGACAGAGTACCAAAGTCTCAAAGATGGGGCCTATGTCCGAGGCTAGTCGTTCGGTAATGTATTGTAGCTGGTAGAATTAATATCATGCATCTGAGAAGCACATTCATCAAAGTGGAGCCTGTAAAAGATAGAGGGGCAAGCAATATTTCCACGATGATCGACTCTGCAAGCTCTTAAAACAAAGCATTGTCGCCGATAAGCCTCTTTACACTCTGCTCAATAGAGTCCAAGGCAGCCAGCTGGCGTTGAGAAAACCATCTCAAAGATGGCAGCAATACTCTAAGCACTAACGGACTTAAGTTCTGAAAGTTTTAGGATCCTGAATAGTGTGCCGGGCTTTTTAGAAGCATAATTATTGTTACAGTTTCTATAAAGAGGCTCTCGATACTTTCATACCAAGGACCTGAAGACAGCCAGAGGGATGGATATACCACGAAAAGTTGTAGTTAGCTCAAAAACACTCCTTTTGGTGGAATATATCTTCTGTAAAATGATTAAAATAATGTCTGTGTTTTGATGGTTAAAGCTGACCTAATTGGCATCTACCCAGACTGAGACAATTTGAAGAGAATGATTTAGTTCGTCCACCATGCCAGCTCTTAAGGTCTCAGTTTCACCACTTCTTGTACATGCACTGGACAAGTACTTCTCGACTACCGTGCTATAGTTGGCATAGCCTAGAATTCTGGTAGGAGCCAGCATTTATTTCAAGTAAATCGGAGGTGAACTCAACAACTATTCTGATGCGACGTCCAGTCACAAAATGTTTTATTCAAACATAAACTGGAGTGAGGATCCCATAGGAAGGAAGTTTGCCAACAAGGACTTGGTGCCAGACCTTGTTAAATGCCTTTGATATGTCCAAGGACAGCAATGGCCTTACTGTGGTCTCGCTCTATAAATGCGTTGCGTGCGTAACCAAGAAGGTCCATTGTAGAACTACTTATCAAACACGAATTGAGAGTCACATAGGAGATCGTTACCTTTTAAATAAGCAAGCAAGCAGTTATTAATTATACGCTCTATTATCATACAGAGAATTGAGGTGATGGCTATTTGGTCGGTAATTTGAGGATATTTTTACATTAGTGAGAACTAAAGAATGTGTTTTTGTGTTAAAAAATATTTAGGTATAAATACTACTGCTTAGATCCGGGTCTTCGTATTTTAATTACTCATTCAAAAGTTACACATTTTTTATAATTTAATCAAGACATCATTAGGGTTATTAAACACCATTTGTGTTTATTAAATTTTCATTAGTGTAATCACCCAACTCATTCGTGTAACACCAATGTTGTTTTTTTCCTACTTTGAGCACTAACCCCTTCGGAATTTATCATTAGGGGTGTATAATTTCACAAAAGAAACCGTTTTAGGCCATCAGTCAGTCAAAACACGACAGTCTTTCAAAAACACGATTTTTCGAACCCGCGTGAAATCGAGCCCCTCGCATCATGTGAATAAATGTAAACTAGTGTTGGATAACACTCAGAGTAAAATTTCCACGTCTGAGCTTCGCCGTGAAGATTCATCGACTCAAGAAACTGAAGCTGCTCTTTCTATGTTTATAGCTGAACATTCAGCGATTGCAGTTGTAGATCATCTTACTGAACTATGTATAAAACGATTTTTTGATTCTCAATCTGCCAATAACTTAAAGTTACACCGTACCAAATGTACATCTATAATAAAAGAAGTGTTAGCTCCTCATTTTATCGAAGAACTGAAAGATGATATTGATGGAAACTCATACAGTTTGATTATCGACGAGTCAACCGATATAACAGTAAAAAAATGTCTAGGAGTAATAGTAAAATATTACAGCATGATAAGCTCCAAAACAATTTCTACTTTTCTGGGATTAGTAGAACTGGATTCATCGAATGCAGAAGCTATCACTAATGCTTTGATCAAGTTGTTGGAAGACTGTAAACTAAATTTAAATCAGCTGACTGGTATTGGGACCGACAACGCAGCTGTAATGACTGGCGTAAATTCCGGTGTTTATAAAATATTAAAAGAAAATCACTCACTTCCTAATTTAATATTGGTCCGATGTGTTTGCCACTCAATACAATTAGCAGTATCTCATGCATCAATTGAAACCATCCCAAGAAATATTGAATTTCTACTGCGCGAAACTTATAACTGGTTTAAAATTTCGTCCAAACGTCAGTTTGATTATAAGGAACTGTACCAAACTATCAATCCTGGAGAAGAGCCTTTAAAAATCCTAAAAACTTGCGATACCAGATGGTTATCCATTGAGCCCGCAGTAGCAAGAATCCTGAGCCAATGGGAGGAACTAAAATTACATTTCAATCTTGTCAGGTCAAAAGAAAATTGCTACAAAGCAGAACTACTATTCGCAATGTTTAATGACCAACAAAATAAATTGTACTTAATATTTCTCCGAGGCATTTTAGACAACGTCCAAAAAGCAGTCAAGACATTCGAATTACAAACGTCCGATCCATGTCTCCTTTATAACACACTGATTGATTTAATCAAATCTTTATGTTCGAGAATAGTTATATCCCAACCAAGGATGGAGTTTGAGACTATAAATGTGAGGGAATATATGTCTTTAAGTCCCTATTTGGGCTACTTATTTGAAAAAGAGTTGACGCAATGCGATCTTCGCAACGACGAGAAGACATCAATTAAGAAAAGATGTGTGGATTTTATCGTAAAGCTCATTCATGAGTTGCAGCAGAGGCTGCCAGAAAATCTGAAAGTTTTGAAAAATTCAATGTGTATGTCAGTCTCTGTAATCCTGAAGGAAAACAGAATTGTACAAAACCTAATAGATTTAGTAGAGGGACTCGGTGAAACCGAAAAAATGGATAACATTATACAAGAGTGGAATACAATTAGGTTACAGAAATGGGAGAATATTGCAGATACCGAACTCTTTTGGGCTGAAGTCGGTAAATCCAAAGATGCCACTGGTGATTGCCCGTATAAGAATTTGTTTGAAATAGCAACCAAAGTCATGTCTTTACCGCATTCCAATGCTGATATAGAAAGAGTTTTCAGTACCATGAATGTGGTAAAGACAAAACTGAGGAATTCTTTGAATATAGACACCATTAATGCTATCTTACACGTACGATTGGGCTTGGCATACAAAAAGTCTACTTGCTTTAATTACACTCTTCCTGACAAAGTTCTATCTCAGATCAAATCAAACCAAAAATATAAATGGAAATTACAAAACCCTCAAGCACCGCAACCTGGACCTTCAGGAATTCGGTCAACTTTAGTAATAACTCAACCTGATCCTTCTGATATCGAAATAGATTAGCCATCATACGTATTAATATTAAGACTATTTTAGATTTAAGGTGATAAATACAATTTGTATTGAAATAAATAAAAATTTCTTACTATTATGCCTTTTTTTGTCCATGCATTCTAGCGGATTCTAGCGCTTTTTTTTGTTTATGCAGTCTAGCGGAATCTAGCGCTATTTTCAAGCGCTTTTAGCGCTGATTGGCCTTAGAGAGGTGGCAGCACTGGTTACTAAGCGGCTTCCACGGCTTGCTCCAATAAAATACCCCTTCCTTTGCCAGGTTCCAATAGAGGCAACACTTAAGTCCTTTCTGACTTGTAAATGTAAACTCATTACTTAAAAGAAACATGAATCAATGCTTTCTAGTCGAGTTTCGGCTAAAGCATCGAAGTGAGTGCGTACATACGGGTGCATTCCTCTGTTCTCTAAACTCGTTTGGACAGCAACAATCTAATAAGACCGATGAAAGAATTATTGTTCACAATCAAAATAATGAAACATCAAAATCGAGGTAATTCATAATTCATAAAGCATCACCATACAAGCCTTTAATTTATTGTAATCTAAAGCATGCCTCGTTATTATTATTTGTACATATAAACATCGGACGCTTACCACCGCTGTTTTTGAAGGCCACCTCTCGAGCCCTTGCCATAGATAATCGACCACGGTCAGATCAGGTATTTCAACATCTTTATACGGCGACACCACGACATTGCCACTCGTCCAGACATGTTTCCTCCTATTTTTGAAACAAGAAACTAATTTTAGATTATTTAATATGCGTGAACGCACCGCGAAAGACGACATGCCTCGTATCAAACGCAACTCGGACTAAATACGTAAAAAACGTGAATTGTATGTAGTTAGTCTTGTTTGTACGACTTTATAACCTTACATTGGACTTTCTACTGTAAAGATTAACATTAATTTAAACTTGTACTTCATGATAGCTTTTTATTACAATGACGTGAATTCTATAAACTAACTATACCTTTAACTGAACTTTATAATTAAGGTCATATTCTAGTGAAACTCCTAACAGGTGATCTGAAGGAATTTTATTATTAAATGTAGAGTCGAATTTTTAATTCACCGATTTTATAACTAGCAGTATTCTATAAATATTTAAAACCAAGTTTAACTGAGGGACACTTTATCGTACTATGCCTTAATAGAGCCTGCTTTCATAAACGCCTGATATAGTTAGAATAGCAAATTATTACGTTGTGTATTATCTTGCTGTACATACTCAATTACTCATCATCATCATCATCATCATCAGCCTGTGACAGTCCACTGCTGGACATAGGCCTCTCCAAATGCTCGCCACGCTGATCGATCCTCGGCCACTCGCATCCAGCTCCTGCCAGCCATCTTGCGCAGATCATCGCTCCACCTGGCCTGAGGGCGTCCTACACTACGTTTACCGAGACGCGGTCTCCACTCTAGAACCCGTTTACCCCAACGGTTATCGGTTCTACAGCTGATATGGCCAGCCCACTGCCACTTCAGCTGGCTAATCCGGCTAGCTATGTCGGTGACTTTGGTTCTCTGCCGAATCACATCATTTCAGATGCGATCCCGCAGAGAGACGCCGAGCATAGTTCTTTCCATAGCCCGCTGAGAAACTTTAAACTTGTGGACTAGCCGTGCCGTAAGTGTCCATGTTTCGGCTCCGTATGTCATGACGGGTAGGACGCACTGATTGAAGACTTTCGTCTTTAGGCATTGTGGAATCGGCGATGAGAAGATTCGACGTAGTTTTCCAAACGCTGCCCAACCCAACTGAATTCTTCTATTCACCTCGTCCTCAAAGTTGTTTCGACCCAACTGCAATGACTGCCCAAGGTACACATATTTTTGAACAACTTCGAAGACGGCGCCGTGAATCGCAATCGGTTCCGGTAGAACATGTTCATTGAACATGACCTTGGTTTTGTCCAAGTTCATCCGTAGGCCGATGCGTAAGGAAGAAACAGCCAGGTCATTCAGCATCTGTTGTAGGTCCTGCAGCGTCTCCGCCATTATGACGATGTCATCTGCAAATCGCAAGTGAGAGATGTATTCGCCATTTATGCTGATGCCACGTCCTTTCCAGTTCAGCGTCTTAAACATATCCTCCATTGCATTTGTGAACAATTTCGGGGAGCCCCTTGTCTCACTCCTCGATGCAATGGTATAGGATTTGTCTGCTGATTTAGTACTTGGACGGACATGGTGACTCAATTACTCACTCATACCATAATATTTTGCATATCTTTTACAGTTCACATGGCATAATATAAAAAAATATATCTCTGGACAATATTTACGCAGCGCCATCTAGCCCCAAACTAAACATTTGCTTGTACTGTGGGTGCCAGACAACGAATAAACATTACTTACCTATATACTTTTTTTTGTATAAACATACGTATTATATATTATGCGACGAGCCATTTGGTGTAATGGTCGAGACGTCGGCTATTACACCAAAGGTCGCGGGTTCGATCCCCGCACGGTACAAACATTTGTGTGCATGAACATGTCTGTTTGTATCGGTCTGGGTGTTTCTGTGTATAATATGTATGTATTTACAAAAAAAAAAGTATATAAGTAATGTTTATCCGTTGCCTGGCACCCATAGCACAAGCTAATGCTTAGTTTGGGGCTAGATGGCGCCGTGTGAATAATGTCCCAAGATATTTATTTATTTATTATTTATTATTTATATAGAAAGAAACACCCAGACCGATACAAATAGTTTATGTTCATGCATATAAATGTTTCTACCGTGCGGGGATCGAACCCGCGACCTCTGGTGTAATAGCCGACTGCTCAACCATTAGGTATACCAAATGGCTCTTTTTTTATTGCAATGTGTAACAAGACGCAGATCGTACACCTGATGGTAAGCGCCACGTCTGCCCTTAGACAGTTAAGTGCCAAATAGTAACTAAGCAGTTACTGTTCGGCACCGCCCTGCGCCCGTTAAACCGAGACGGCAGTTATTAGGTCTCATTTTAAATAGGTACCCAGTAATTTTACTAGCTTCAGTGCACTTTCCCCGAAACACTCTTCAATATAATTTAAATGCTTTCATATGGCTAAATTGATCGGGTTTAAAACCCGGAGATCATGACTTCGATTCCTACCTAGGGTCTGATATCATAGGTGTTAGGACGGTCTCAGAATTAGTGGCTGGTCGGGGGAAACTTGTATAAGTAGATTTGCATAGGTGAATAATTAATAAAGGTACTGATTCGAACGGTTTTATTGTTATTGCATGTTATACTTAACAAAAATATAATAAAAACACGAAACAATATTCATTTAAACATAATATTAAAATACAATGCAATCCGTAGCGAAACAATAAAGGTTTTTTGAAATAAAATATCCACTTTTAGATGTTAAGTAAATAGCTGTCAGGTCAAATTATACACGCCAAAAGATCTTATCTGGCAATACTACACTGTACCACAGATGACTAAATAGTTTAAAATTGTATCACATCGAATTCGCAGATTAAAAGAGATAGTACCTAATATAATTTATTAATAGACATTTTATATCAAAACACCGGTTGTTTGTTAAGCGACTAGAGTTACATAAAAATTGTAATAAGTAACTTTATTTCAAAATCAATGTCATAATAGAATCATTTACTTTTTGCCTGTATTAAAACGGAATAAGACTCTATTTGTGGTGGACAATTTTTTGGCAACAGTTGGTTATGACGAAGTATAAGCATCTACGATTTTGTAACATGGAAGGTAATTGTTTGAAAAAATTGTTATAAATATTATTAAAAAAATAACTTTTAACAATAAAAGTTATTTTTTCTTAATATAATAGTTTAAGTTATATTAATTAAAACTATAAGTTATAATTCTTCATATTCTGTTCACAACACAACAAATCACAATATAAATTGATCACTTTCATATTTCCGCAATTTTAAAAATTCACACGTTCCAAAAAAAAATTTAAAGCTATAAAAAAATATTCGCCTATTTTACATTCGCAATAATACAATGTATTTACGTACTTCATTATCCACATATTTACCCAACAAGTTTATCCAGTATAAAAAATTTGGTCCCAAACACGATCAAAATCAGACATGTTAACGAAAATAGATAATTTATCAAACCATAAGAAGTAAAGTCCGCGTCAATAATATTAACTAGTCTGAAGTTAGCTGCTCGCGTCGTTTGCGCATATTATGGGAGCGCGGCTGCGTCCCTCTGACACCTACATTAGTGTTCTGCGCAGGTTCTCGCACGATGATGCACTGGTAGGAAAAAAAGTTTATGACATGCAAAAGAATTTCTTGGTAAATCAAATTGCAAAAAAAATACTTTGACTTTGACTTTGATGTTCAGAAAAGCCTATTAAGTTTACACGTATTATAATGTATAGCAGACACTCGATTATATTTTTTCTTCTTTTTTCTCCGAGAGTTTCGTCCCGATCTAGTCAAGTCGGATTCTTATTTATTCATCTAAATTCGGCAAGTCTATTATTTAAATTGGAGCCACTGCCATCTGACCTTTGCAATCCTTGACGGGCGTACTAAACCAATAATATCAGCCATGATATATACTGTATTATGCGCGTGGTGGAGTAGATATGGCTCTCACTATCTCACAATTAAGGTAAGGCCCGTGTCCCAGCAGTGGGAACGTGTATAGGCTGATGATGATGAAGATGATATCAATGGTTTAGTTGGTAGCCATACCCAACTATTCGACAGATTCGACTGCGCTATAACAATTTTTATTATTATCAAATTCAAGTCTTAAAATACTGATGCCTAAACCATAGCCACAGAATATATAATAGTACTAACCATAGCTGCTTTCTATCAGGCAAACCATTCAATATAATAATAAATTTAGAATAATTCGTAAAATTTCTAGAATTTAAATATATCTTACAGCTATTATCAACCTTCTTAAGCTTCTTAAGTGCTTATGTGTATTGCGCTTTCAAATCTTTCCTTAAAATCTTTCCCGCCGCACTTTTAGGAATAGTGTCTATGAAAACTATTTCTTCTATCCTCTTGAACGGCGCTACTCTCTCTTTGACATAATCACTGATCTCTTTGGCGTCTGCTTTCTGTCCTTTCTTGAGGACAACGAAAGCCTTTGGCACTTCTCCTTTGACTGCGTGTGGGACACCGATAACCGCAGCATCCCCTATAGCAGGATGGTCCCGTAGAACACCTTCTAATTCTGCTGGAGGTACTTGAAATCCTTTCACCTGAAACAAATAGTTACCAAGACATTGTTGAAAGCTAATATTTTTCAAATTGATAAGTGTTTTTTTATGTCATTTAAGTTAATAGCGTAAATGGCCACTGCGGCCTTGAGGGGTACTATACAAGAAATCATTCCTAAAATTAAGAGCATTAAATGAAAGCCTTATAACCTTTTTTATTTCGAATGCTCTAAGACCTTTGTGCTCCAATTCTTGAGAGTTCTAAGATAACTAAAATGAGTAAAGCATCAGCCCACTGAAGGGCTATACTTATAATCCAGTTATCGTTACAATTATGAATACTAGCTTAATCACCACGCTTGCCAAATGCGGATTGGTGATCACAAACCCGAGATGTGTCCGAAAAATCCGTACAAAGTTAGCTGGACCCGGGAATTGAACCCAGGACCCCGAGATCTTGGCCCGGTACTTAAAACTAGACCATCGAGGCGTATACGACACTTGATATCTACTAAACTTACCTTGATAAGTTCCTTCAGTCTATCTGTAATGGTGACCATGCCTTGCTCATCAGCTACAGACAGATCACCAGTTCTGAACCACCCATCTTCAGTGAACACCTCGCTGTTGGCTTGCGGGTTATCTCTGTACCCTCGCATGACTTGAGGTCCTCTGAGTAATAGCTCTCCCGTCTGTAATTAAACGAGGTATAATTTAGCTTTTTATTTGTATTTGTGTCAAGTCAGTAAGTAAAGGGTGACTTCTAAGTGGTGAACGGAAATCGCTTTTTTTAAACTTTCAACCCAGAGCTGATATAATATAGCCAGTCGGGCTTTCGTCGGAAAACGTCCTACCACCAATAATGTTTGACCAGTCCAGTTATCATCTGATGCTGCCATCTGACCTCCGCAATCCTTGACCAATTAGATCATAGACACACAATCTTTTGGCTGTGCAGGTTTCCTCACGACGCATTTGTCGGCGTACATTAAATATAAGGATACTTACGATCCTGTGAATCTGACCAGAGACATTGTCTACTCATTATTCTATGTCTAAGTTTCGATAACTTAAGTTATATGATGGAACTCGTGCAGTACTCACTTCATTCGGCCCCAAGTTGTTAAGGTTATTGTCAACGATCCTGGCCTCAGTGCTGGAGACCGGGAACCCGACGGTGGAGTAGTTCTTGACGCCGATGGGCGGCATCAGCGCCAGCGGCGACGTCTCCGTCAAACCGTAAGCTTGACGGAAGTCAAACTCTTGCTGGAGGAATTAAAAATACAAGTTTTATGTGGAACGTAAATTCTTTGATTGGTAAATTATTGGCCAGACAGTGGCCAAATAGTGACCACCATAATTTAAACCTTATGTAGTTGTGATACGGGCGAAAAGCCGAAAACCAATGAAAAATTCCATCTACCCGCGCCTGGCTAAGGGTTAATATTATCACTAATCTATGAACACAATAGTATGGTAATGATTTTTCCATTAGCATGATGATTTGCCTTTGGAAAGGCATAAGGCGCTGCACAGTCATAGACACTTTTTAGTCTTGTATCAGATACTAGTCCTCCCACATTTTGTGTCTACTTACTTAAACTGTCGGTAACAAAAAGTGTTTTAGTCTGCCGAGCGCCTGAGTCTAAAACCATGCGACACCAATGAGGACTGTCCTCATTGCACCGTTTGACTCAGAAGATAGGTACTTCACTGGTACATACCTTGACTTTTTGCAGGAACCGGACGACATCAGACTCGGCTAAAGGAGCGGCGCCGTTCACGACTGACTTCAGATACTGGAAGGTCTCTGGCGTGCCTGCTGGATGAGCTCCCATCAGCAACACTGAAAGAAAACGTAAGGTATCCTAAAGAAGACCTTATCCAGTTACAGTTAAATACTTAAATGTAGTTGCTTGCATCTAAATAAAACCTTGTATTTGGCTTTTTCAGAGACCACTCTCAGTTTGGCTGTGTTCTGGCAAAATAATCTGGGAGTTAGTAAACTTGAAATTAAGGCCCGAAGAACAGAGCATTCTACGGTGTAGCAACACATATGCAAAAGCTTCTATTAAGGGATAGGTGCACATGTAAATATGTATCTGCTTCAACACTATTCACGCACCCGTCATTTAGACAGCTAATCAAATATTCGATCCTGGTCCTGGCAAACATACAATACACCAAGACGGAACAAAAGGTCGCAATCCCAGAGCACAGACACCAAGTGCGGAGGAAGATCTTCCCTTTACTGATACCACGACTATATCTTCATACGAGTACGTTACAAATTAACTTACCCATTGGAGGTGCAACGTACAAGATATCGATCTTGTACTTCTGTAAAGCCTTTAGAAAGACCTCAGGCTTGAACTTGGACATGGTGACGACCTTGGCGCCGACAGACATCTTGTGAAACATGATGGCCGACGCACCGTAGATGTGGAAGAACGGAAGCACCGCCATTATGGCGTCTTGGTGAGTTGCTGGAAACAAAGGAAAAAACAATAGTGGAGAAAATTAAGTAAGATATCTATACTAATATTATAAAGTGGAAAGATTTGATTGTTTGTTTGTATTGAATAGGCTCGAAACTACTGAACGGCGGGTGGAAAGCTAGTATCCAAAATATAACAACACTTCGTGGGTTTAGTAGTCCAGTAGGCTTCAATAATATCTAAGCATCCACAGTAGTCACAAATATCTTGGCATCAAAGGAAAATGTACATAGGTACTTTATAACTAACGAGATATAAGACAAAGGATGATGACAGAGAAAGACTGGCACTGTCAAAGATTTTATGCACTCGAAATCATGCTTTACTTGCATAGAAATTGTTTCTTTACTTGAGTGTAATAGATTAAATTTTTCTGTAATGCCAAGATATTTTTGACTACTTTGGGCGCTTAGATATTTATTATTGAACCTGACTGTACCTCTAGATGGGCGGTGACTGAAAACATAAGGAGGAAACGTGCATAGTCAAATGGCAGTGGAGCCATGGCCCAATTAGTCTAGTTCCCCTATCACAGGTCATGGTGGCCATGGCAGTCACTCAAATGTAATAACTGGATTTGTCAAATCCTATATAGATCATGGTGCAAGCGTCGTTCCCAGACTAGATTGAAAAACACTAGAAAAAAAGATAACACAGCAACTATCTGTTGTCTGTGAGAGGATACTTCTCCATTTAAACCGGCCAAGACAGATAAGAACGTTCTATATCATGGCTAATAATAATATAAAATCACTTTTTACTTCCCTAATTTTACATATAGTATACATTAGAAATAACATGTTTTCTCATACGTGATATTTGTTATCGTTACAGCTTTTTTATGATTGCTTAACTTTAACCGGTATTTTTATCAGTAGTTTTATATTGTCAGTTAACTACAGGTACAGCCAACGAGCTCTTTTGTTAGTCTAAGGTATTTGACAGATAAATTATAACTGCCTCCATGTTAAGGTATACGGTGGTCAGATGGCAATCGCTCCATTTTAATAACCAGGAATGTCAAATCTAGGATCATAGTCGAAGCGGACCCTAAGCTCTATACTGGATGCAATCGGCGGAATACGCAGAGATGATGATGTTGATGATTTGACAGATAAATTATATCACTGACATTTCTGTCTGAGGTAAAAGTGACCCTAACATGTAGGTAGGTACTTAAAGTTGATGTTGTATATGGCTATGTATTGTAATCAACAGTTCATTGAATGTAAACCACAGGTTACAAAAGCGACTGGCTTAGTCATAACAAACAAAATACGTGATGCTATTCAATTAAACATTACTCCGGAATTAATTGTGAGTTATTAATTAATTGTCATGAAACTAACAATGTTCAGTATTGTAGAGGTATCACTTCTAAGTCACGAAAAAGACAGATAATAATTAAATCGCGGGTCACTAGCAAACGCGACATTGAAGCAGCCACAACACAAAGAACCATACTTTTGACGACAGTATGAACAAATATAAAAGTCTCTTACCAGTGGTATCAAAATGATTTTTCACTCTCGGAGCATTCATTTGTTCGAAATTCGCTAATAAATTCTTATGCGTCAGCTCCACTCCTTTAGGCATTCCTGTAGTTCCACTAGAGTATGGCAAAAAAGCAACATCATTCACAGTCCTTCTGACCGACTTCAGACAAGACTTGTCCACATGTATATCCTCGCTAAGTTCGTTGAAACATAGCGTGCCCTCCGGAGTAGGACCTCCTGTAGTCTTTATTACTATAACAGGAAGATCGAGTTTGGCAAGCTTCAACGCATCTTTGACGACTTTTAGGATTTCTGGCATTGTAATTACGACCTTCGCGTTGGACATAACGATTTGACGCTGCACCTCATCTGAAATCATAAAATGATGGCGTTATTACACATAAATGGTATAATATTAACGAAAGAAAACAATATTGTGGAAAAAGATGCGATATCATCTAGATCTTAAGATAAGATTTTGACTTTTATCTAGCGATGCTACATGGTGAAGTGTGTCATGAAGTCTCAATCTAATTAGGCATGGTGGGCACTTCAGGTGGGCTAGACGATAAACAGACACCATCCAAGTTTCATAGAAAAGCTGTTTGTGGCGGGGTGTACTCTAGTTTTGCTAATCAAGTTAGAAGTCGCCATAGAGCTAATAATATAAATATCTATATACTATGTTAGTTTGCCAACGACTTATTTCCGTCAGAAATATTGATACTATATGTATTTATAAATATGGTACCTTAAGAATTTAAGGCCAATGATTATGCAATCATAATAGGCCTAACTACCAATGATAATAATTGATTGATAGTCATTGAACGACAATTATAGTACTTGTAACTCAATGTTGATGGTAGATAATATTTTTATGGAAACCGCCAAATCAGATAAGGTTAATGAACCGTAGTAGTTTTGATAAGATAATTATGGTTAATCATAAAAGTTAAATATCAATCCAATATTATTATTATAGCCGTATATGTATATCTATATCTATAGGTACTAATATCCATAATACGGGCCTGTGTAATTCTTGTAATTGTGTTGCCTGAATGAAAATTAATTATTATTTTATTAATATTAGTGCTAACCACAGGTGCTTACCCTGACCGTCGACCGGTACAGATTTTAACCAAAAATAAACAGTGACATTGAAGACCTCACGTATACTTAAGGCAATTTTATAGTTCGTTAAATATACCGGCTTTGATATCAACAAACTAATAAAGAAGCGGTCGAATCATTTCCATTTTACTATTGTAAGCGAATGAAGGTCACCAGCAAAGTGTGTTATGATGAAATAATCAAGCCTGATACGTCGAGTTTCGAAAACAAATTTGATAATAGCTGTGCCTTATGCGGTTTACGTAAGGTGTATTTTTGCATAAAAGGTAAGACCCACCTGTCATACCAGTCTGACTAGTTCTTGTAATGTTTACTCTGTATTATTGTGACTTGAAACGCACAAGCAGTATACCAGGGTTACTTTTGTGGAATGAACAGATAGGTATTTGGGTGTTTTGAGTAAATGTGACCTTTGATCTTAAAATAAATATTGAATCGGCAGTACATTTGCCGATTTACAGAGTGACTCTACCACCGGATTCGAAGTGTTGTCGAGAAAAACCGTAAAAAAAATTATTTTAAAATATTTATACCTAGTTGATATTTCACGATTGAAAATAATAATTCTATTCAATCGCAAAATATGTTTTCTACTTCTATTGATACAATTAGTTTCATGAGTGTTGGTACAATTTAAGAATCTAAAAATATAGAGTGGGTCTGAATATTAAAAAACATTTTACACGTTGCTACTACTGAGTAGTAGTAGGTACTATATTTCTAATAGAACCACGAACCAAAACATATAAATTGTGAGTAATCTAGAATACGATTTTTCTCCTAATAACCATTTAATTGATCGCGCAATAAAATTTTCTATTGTTGTTACTTTTTATTAAAAAACCATTTCACCATACTTTTAAAAAAAATCTACTAGAAAGAAATCTTAAACAAGCTTCAATTAGTAAGTATAACAAAAATTTTTTTTCTGAGTTGGCCGAAATGTACCTTACCTAACGACAGTGGTGCAAACTTGTCTGTATGAAGAAAAATAATGTAAAGTATTATTTCAATATACAGTCCCAGCCGTCCGTATGTAATCATAATGCTCTGTGGTTTTATTTTACCAAGTAATTTTAGCCACAGTCACTGTCTAAGGCGCTTACATCATCGCTAGCAAAGCCACATACAAAGTTTGCATACGTAATCCTTATAAGTCTTTATCAAGGCAGAAGGAAAAACAGCCGCATTCAAAACAACCACATTTAAAAAGTAAAGTATCAGCCTATTAATGTCCCAAGACCGCGCGCCGGGGAAAAGCCTCCCATCCTTGATATCAAGTTTTGACTGATGGGTACTGTTAGTACTATTATATATTCTGTGGTACTGGCCTCATCTCCACGCTACCGATAACTTGTTAACCACATACATTTATTATAGTTTAACTTTAAACGCCTTGAAGTCCAGTGGTCGGTATTATAGTAGCACAGCAGATTACTAAATAGTTACTAACGTAAGATGTCCAAGCGTTGTCATGACATGTGTAAGTTGAAAAATTTAATCGTTAAAAATCCCAGAAATAATAATGCACCTTATATTCAAACCAGCAAATGATAATTGTCATAATGGTTGCTGACAAAATTCAGATCTTAAGCAGTTGTGTGTTTAGTACTACTATTACCTTTTTTATTACTGGTACTGGTTTTCCTTGTCTTAAGATGTTTTGGTTACATTGTAGAGGCAAATATTATTGATGACTCAAAAGTTTTGTTTTTTTATTATCACAAGTTCACACGTATGTTTTGTTCCCTCATCCTTTCTTAAAAATATTGTCAAGAGCTACTAACGTTTGAAGCCATTTGCATTAAAGTAACCCGATTTGTCAATTCTAAAGGATTCCCCTAACCCCATGGTAAGCCAGCCATGGGATCAGGGTGGGGCAGCCATGGGTCTAGGGTGGGGGCAGCCATGGGCCCAGTATGGGGCAGCAGTATAAAATAATATGTAACTAGTAAACTATACTCGCGACTAAACTATACGCGTGGGGCAAGTGCCCCACCCTGCCCCACCGTGACTACGCCCATGCCTCTAACTATTTAGATTGGAACAAAACGGTTCGGGAAAGAAGCATTGCAAAATACACTTACGGGTGGTATAAACAGGGTTGATGGTGGAGATGCTGCCACCAGCTCCTAAGATCCCCATCGCCACTAGGGGGTAATCAGGAACATTTGGCAGCATTACAGAGACAGTGTCGCCATCTTTTATCTTCAGCTTTAGCCGAAGGTTGGCTGCGAAGGCGTTTGAGAGGTTGAAGGCCTGCTCGTATGTGTACCCTCGGCCTGTTTCGGCACATACCTAAAAAATATAAAATGTTAAGCATTTGAATGTGTCAAAATGCCTTTTTAAAGTTAAGTTATGACTTATTAATATCTGCAGACACATATGTGGCTGATTTGCCAGCATCTTCATCATCAGCTAGTCGAGTAGCTTGAATTACGATTTAAAATTTTTTGGGCTCTGGCGGGTTAGTTCCACTCTTAAAAACTAGCTAAGAAGCAATGATATTAGAATAAATTTTTAATTATAATATCATTGCTAAGAAGAGTTAGAGCCCCCATATTATGATTGACTACGAGATAATGACTCGATTTCAATAATGAAGTTCGTTGCCCTCCAGTGGCATATAGGCTTATACAGGCCCCGGCAAACTTCTTCAATCTCGGGTGGCGATTGCGCAGAACACGAAATTTTACACGCCTGCGCGCTATTGGTCAGAAGCATACCTCTGACCAATAGCGCCCGCTGGCGTTCGGTAAATTCATACGCGCTATTGGTAAGTGAGCAAGTGCACATGCGCGAATATTCCCCCTCTCCGTCGACTTAGGGTCAACAAGTTTGCCGATAGCAATTCTTTACTTTAGTGTATAACTAGCGGGCGCCCGCGGTTTCACCCGCGTGGTTCCCGTTCCCGTGGGAATTGATCAAAATCCTTTCTTAGCGGATGCCTACGTCATAACATCTACCTGCATTCCAAATTTCAGCCCGATTCGTCCAATGGTTTGGGCTGTGTGTTGATAGATATCTATGTCACTCAGTCAGTCAGCCAGTCAGTCAGTCACCTTTGAGTTTTATATAATATAGATGGAAGCAAAGACACTTACCGATAGGGTATTCTCTGGCCATCTGTCCAAGTTTTCCCAAATATAATCATACAAAGTAGCATTTGGTATTTCTATGTTGGTAAAAGGAGATTGGATAGTTCTGTCTGGGGCCCAAGCGCTACTACTCCGAGCTAGATACTTGGAGCTCTTGCTTACAGAGTTCAAGACCCTTTTCATTCTTGTCACACTTCGAAGAGACATTTTCACGTTGGCTCAGCTGCTTGTTTCGAGTTTAATCTGTAAATTAAAAAATTAACTGTCAAATGATGTTATAAAGATAACAATGACAAGATTTTTGACCGCCTCCGTGAAACAGAGGCCAAGCCGCTCGGGCATAAGAAATCACGAGGTCGTGGGTTAAATTCTCGCTTGGTGTCTGGTTGGTGGCAGGATAGCATAATCAGGTCTTTTCAGAGTCTTAATGGGTATCTACCACCCGTAAAGGTAATATATGCCGCCATAACAGCTCTGTCTATGCAATATTCTTGTGGAAGTCAGTACATTTGAAATTAAAGTTTAAAAATCAGAAAGTGGTAGGTTTCTGTACTGGGCTGTCTAGGTGGGTACCACCGCAGTGCCAGATATTTTCCCGTGAAATAGAAGTGTCTCAAGCATTTCTGTGTTTCCGGGAAAGAGCACTGAAGCTAGTGAAATTACTGGATATATGAGACCTAATAACTGTCGTCTCGGTGTAGCGGGTGCAGGGCGGTCCCAGACAGTAACTGCTTGGTTACTGTTTGGCACTGAACTGTCTAAGGGCAGACGTGGCCCTAACCATCAGGTGTACGATCTGCTCGTCTTGTTACACATTGCAATAAAAAAAGAGCATACAGTGTACCACAACATCAAGCGACTCTTCCTGGCTATGAGTCCCTTAACCTTTTGATTTGAACGCCAAGCTACGAACGCACTATATTGTGTGTGGGTTATTCTTTATTATCGAATGTAAGGAAAAATACCAGTAATCATTTTAAACATATTTATTTCATATTTTTAGAGGCAGAGTTTTTGTCAAGTATATACGTCGTTGGCGCACAGGGCCCCCCGCAGGTGCATAATATCAAGTTATTGTAGATGACTGGCGTCCAAAAGGTTAATGGAATAGGCCGCTTTATCCACTTACCATCAGGTGAGCTGCGTGCCTGTCTGACGACTGAAAATGTAGTAGAAAAAATACTCTCAAAATATGATGTAATAAATAGATAGTATTAATGATAAGATGTACGACGGCATACTTTGCCGATCACAATATTTGTGTTAATATTGTCAGAAACGCCGACAATTTGGAGATTAGCGATAAGATAATTCAGACAGTGAAAGACAGAGTTAAATGGGAGTAAACATTGAACAGTACTGTTAACGATTCTTCATGTAATTATTTTTTACGGTTAGTTCTAGTAGTAATTCTAGTGTTACGTCTCCAAGTAAAACTGCGGCCTTCATAATAGGTATTATATCTTGGTGTGAAAAATTTGACTTCAAGAAAACAAACT
Organism: Mecyna flavalis; assembly: GCA_949319885.1. Lineage (NCBI taxonomy): Eukaryota > Metazoa > Arthropoda > Insecta > Lepidoptera > Crambidae > Mecyna > Mecyna flavalis. Next base: position 13,997,388 of record OX439407.1, on the reverse strand, counting down.
TTAACAAGCGTGGGAAATGGCGCGATTGAAAATGATTAGTTGAACATTTGGGTTTTTCTCGTATTTTTTGGTGATCATCTAATTCTGTCCAATTTGTTAACCACTCAACGCCGAACCGGCACTCGGGTGCCGCATAACAATAGATTTTCTATTGTGTCTAGTAATCCGGGGCTAGAAGGATTAACGCAGTATTTTGCTTTGTCTATACTAATATTATAAAGAGGACAGATTTGATTGTTTGTTTGTTTGTTTGAATCGAATAGGCTCCGAAACTACTGAACCGATTTTAATAATTCTTTCACTGTTTGATAGCTAGACTATCCCCGTTGAACATAGGGTACTTTTAATCCCGGAAATGTAGGGGGAAAGGGGGGAATATTTGAAAAAAGAAGTTACGCGCGGGTGAAACCGCGGGCGGAAGGCTAGTTGTAAATAACTAGAAAAAAAAGAACTCCCAGACCAATGCAAAGAGAAGATCCCGCAACCTATGGCGTCAAAATCGACTTCTCAATTATTACACCATATCGGTCGTCATATTTTATTTCTCTCAGTTTAGGAATTACATAGGAAATTACATCGCACTAACAAATCATCGATGTAATAAAACATCGTACTACTGAATTATCGACACAGCGTGTTCGATATAACGTAAATCGAACTATTAACTTTCGCACTCATTATAGAGGACCCATTTACCTACACGGTTTCACCCGCGCGTAATGTCTTTTTCAAATATCCCCCCCTTCCCCCACATTGTCGGGATCAAAAGTACCCTATGTTCACCGGAGATAGTGTAGCTTTCCAACAATTAAAGAATTATTCAAATCGGTTCAGTAGGTTCGGAGCCTATTCAATTCAAACAAACAAACAATCAAATCTTTCCTCTTTATAATATTATTAGTATATTAGTATTAGTATTATTATATTAGTATTATTATATTAGTATTAGTATATTAGTATTAGTAAATTAGAATTAGTACTTATATTAGTATTAGTATACATACTATAGATTCGTATGTCGCGCTTAGGACCCTGTTTTCGTGATTTGAATATTTATCAGCATTTTTTATAGCTGTATATCTGCAGTCTTGTTACAAAAGGTACAAAGGATAATTTATATAAATGTTTTTGCACACATGAGTCATAATGCGTACAAATACAGCAATAGAGGTTACTTTGCATGCCTTATCTTTACAAACGTAAACCTGTTTCTTTAAGGATTAACATGTTCAAAAAAGTGTTTTTACAATATTAATATTTAAATTGAAAAAATTTTATATGCAACGAACCTACTATAAAAATAATAATTAACATACTAACATAAACCTTATCTCGTAGAAATGTTACACTAAGAAATCTATCTATACATAGTGGACTTTTTGGTCCTAGTGGTTTTAGTACAAAGTTGCAGTCGGGATTCGATTCGAGACGGGACCAAGTATGTTCTTCAAATGATTATAAACTTTAACCTACACAAAACTGTATGACTTAGTAATAGTATTCAAATAAAGAATGTATTCTTATTTATATACTAGCGGGCGCCCGCGGTTTTACCCGCGTGGTTCCCGTTCCCGTGGGAATTGATCAAACTCCTTTCTTAGCGGATGCCTACGTCATAACATCTATCTGCAAGCCAAATTTCAGCCCGATCCGTCCAGTGGTTTGGGCTGTGCGTTGATAGATATCTATGTCAGTCAGTCAGTCAGTCAGTCACCTTTGAGTTTTATATATATAGATTTTTTGTTTTGGCGATTGAGTATTGACTTTCTTGTCGGTTTTTCTCGACAGACAAATACATTCCGAATACGGTGGTAGAGTCTGTCTGTAACATTAATGATGACGATTTATAAGTGCTTCTTTGAAGCCTTCGTAAATAAAGTATTTTGATTGTTGATTTTCATTTCATAATATGGATATTCCCTATTCTAACAATGACTTGATAGAATGGAGGTCTTTGCCTTACCAATTTAGTCTTTGCCAACTTAATAGGCTGATTCAATCTAAGTCAGGGTACATTTTATGTGATAAACATTTGTGCTTTTTCAGTCTTATTTTATTTTAGTTGGCAGACAGCCCAAATGATGCTAATTGGCCTTTGCGGCCTATTCCACTGAGGAATACTTGACCAAGAAGTTAGAAGGGACTCAATGTTACAGACAGTAAAATACCTAGATACATGATAGAAAATTATAATTTTTTTTTAGTTAAAATACCAATGAAATGGTTTAAGATACTTTCTTTTGTGCAACGTTATACAAGTTATACGTACTTGTTCCTGGGTACGAACAAGTGCAGTATTCACTGTTCTATATTTAGTACTGAACGGACGCGACTGTGCATAATCGCGTGCCGTCATCACAACCATTGTTCATGATATGAATACTAACTTATTTGGTAGGTAGGTACAGGATTTACTTATACATCTGGGGGTCACCTCGTTTCTCGGGTGGCCCTCCCTAGGCGCCACCCCGACTTGAGGACTCTCAAGTCGGGGTACCCGGGGAGGGGCTGGTCAATAGCCACAAGGCTGGCACCGGCTCGTCCCAATCGGTTGTGAAAGGGAAACCGGGGGAGTTAAGTGGGTAATGGACGCTTTAGTCTCAAGTCCCACACACGGCTGCAGGTCTAGCTAGCCTGCGGCTATGGTGCATAAACGTATTCTCCTCCGAAAAAAAAGGTTTTGCTTGTACGTACAACACAAGAACCTTTACTGTTTAAGTTGATTATAAAATATTTATGATTAACTAGCCTTCCGCCCGCGGTTTCACCCGCGCGTAATCTCTTTTTTCAAATATCCCCCCCTTTCCCCCACATTTCCAGGATCAAAAGTACCCTATGTTTACCGTTACCGGAGATAGTGTAGCTTTCCAACAGTAAAAGAATTATTCAAATCGAATCAGTAGTTTCAAAATTTATATTCCTGCGGGAATGAGACGTTTCCCGTAGGAATTTTATAGCCTATGTCCTATTCCGGGTTATAAACTATACGTGTGCCTTCATCTAAATCCGTTCAGCCGTTTAGGCGTGATTGAGGAACAAACATCCAAACATCTAAACATCCAAACATCCAAACATCCAAACATCCAAACATCCAAACATCCAAACATCCAAACATCTAAACATCCAAACATCCAAACATCCAAACATCCAAACATCCAAACATCTAAACATCCAAATATCCAAACATCCAGACTTTCGCATTTATAATATTAGTCGGATTATCCAATTAATCTAGTTCCCCTTTCAAGAGTTGCGTAGGTCATGGGTAGTCGCTCCGATGAAATTGGTAACTGGTCTTGTCAAATCCTGGACCATGGTGCAAGGATTCACTGACTAGTTCGGGACAGAACTTTCGGAGAGAACAATTTAAAAAAAAAAAACTGGACAATCGCAACTTTATGCACCTGTACGAGTAGGGTAAAGTACCTTTAGTCGTACCAGCGCTTAAGTCGTACCACGTCGATATCTGCGCACCCGTCATGAAAAGGTGAGATCTATCGGTGCAATATGGTTCTACTCAGTCACATGGGTAAACAACAACACGCGGTGGCTTTCCGGATTTCGCGATCGAAAAATAATGAAAAAAAATATGTGATTACTCTAAGTACGACTTAGGCTATGGGTGGTACGATTAAGGCAACCGGTTGCCTTAGTCGTACCGAAAAAAGGTTTTTGTAAAACCTCTAAAAAACAATTTTATTCAAAGATTTTGAATTGTCTATTAATGTTTTTTGATTCGTTAATAAATTAAGTTTTTATGTGTGTAAAGATTTTTCTTGTATTTAAATTACAATAGAAATTATAGCAATTTTCCTTGAACTGGTACGACTAAGGCGACCTTACCCTATATGGCTCAAAACGGTAGTATGATTCCTATCTAGATTTGACTAGAATGAAGATTACATAATTATAGGAAGCACGGGATATAATTAAGTACATATGTATAAAATAAGACGTTTGTAGTTAAATACCGTAGATAAATTCTGTCTGACACCACAATGGCTCTATGAATATTCCATGAATATAATAGTGAGAATCAGTACACTTTAATTAAAGCTCGAAGGACAGATAAGCGCTTAATATAGCCACAGTATTACAAAAATGATTTGTTAAACTGTGATGTGTGATGTGAGCTACTCATATAAAGAAGACTACCAGCAATAGTTCCTTGTTATTTCCATAAAATATAATTGTATTTTTATTTAAAATTATTTCACGAGCTAGTGATAATAATTACATAAGGTAAAAACAAAAAAAAAACCTGCCAAGGCATAAGATCCTTGGTCACATCGTACTTCGTCACAATCGTATACCTACCTACCTACTTCATGTCATCAAAGTCGTCAAAACATTCATCGACATTACATAACTAGCTTTCTCAGCAGAACCCATTATTATCTACTTGTACCAAGACCTCTACAATCAACCACACCTTCACACCTTACCACACCTGTCCAATTATATATATGATCATTACCTATTTGTTTAAACTTTCTTTCCCAACACACATGAACTGGGCAAACTTACTGACCTTGAATAATTTATTTCTTACTTTTTAAAATTTCAAAGTTTTCGACTATTCGAAATTTAATCGTTGAGTTTTTGGATTTAGGTTAAATTAACGGCCAGTTCTTTCCAGTAATTCTGTAATTGAAAAATAATATAGAGAAATAACAAAGCGCAGCTGCAAAGACTTATTGGGGTCATATTTTTAACCAGCAGGATTTTGGAACAACGTTGGTATTAGCTAATAAAATTAATAGCAACACATTGAGCAGTGTTTCCTGGTTAACTGAAGGGCTCAGTAGCCCACCCTTTAGTGAGCCGCAACTGCGGTTTTTTCCCTTTGCGGTGTTCATGTCTTTCAATTAAAGTAACATAAAAAAGGAAGAAAGTATATTTTGCCTTGTCACAAACATTTAACTTTTACCTAGGTACAAATTTTATCACAACTAAACTTAATGGTAAAGATGCAATTTTGTTAGAGGAACACAAAGTTTTCACTTTTTGCCTGTTTAAAAAAATCTTTTGTTTCCGCGTTCTTTGATTCTATTGGTAGACAGAACCAAGAAGGCGGGTGCATGTTTTGGGCGCTGCCAGAGAAAAATAGATTTTAAGGTGGTACCCCGTCCCTGTAGCTGATAGTACCATTGATTTAGATCCAATTTTCGGATTTTTTTATTCCAAGTTAAGTATACAATAAAATTAACGTAGCATATTTAATTTTCCGAATTCGAGGCAGTGCAATGATATTCTTGAGATAAGCAATTCTATTAGTAAAGAATTATATTATCTGTGGTATAGATATGGGATATGCCCCGACTACAGATAACCTAGAAACAGGACAGACTAATCATGATGACCTGTAGCATTAACTTCCAATATCACCACATGCATAAGTAATAGAGCAATTAGTATTTTGTTAGGTATTTTCTGTTACACTCCGGAGTGTGTAAATGAGCGATGTCCTGCAAAGTATGCAAAGCTATTTGTTCTTTGAATAAACTCTCTCCTATAGTTACAGATTTGTGTCCAAACACAGAGATTCAGAGAATTAGGACTGAAAAAAAGTCTTATTGTTTCCAGAGACGCTTAAATCAAAGGCTCGAAGATCTGAGGAGCCTATGGTGTGGTACAGGTACTAGTCCATCAATGGATACTTGCCAACTGACCGAATATGAAGAATAATAGATAAAAACACTGTAAGCGGCATATATTATAAATGAAGTGTCCACAGTTTGCGCGTAACGCTGCAAACTGCGTATCATCATCATCATCATTTCAGCCGAAAGACGTCCACTGCTGGACATAGGCCAAGGATCTCCAAGCCGATCGGTCCTGCGCCACCCGCATCCAGTGGATTCCGGCGACCTTTACAAGATCATCGGTCGATGGACCGAAGATCCTAGGATGGTAGGCCTCCTACAAGATGTTGTAGGAGGCCTACCACGGCTCAACTGCGTATAGTGAGCGCAAAACTAGCAAACTGTGGACACTCCATTTCTAATATATGGAAAGGCGTACTAAATCGATAGGCCGCAAACTCAGTCTGCCGCCAACAGTTTGCCTACTGGGGACGCAGCCTTACAGAGTTAAGGACAAGATGGCGCTCTGCAAAACGTCCAAATTATCCTTTATAGGTTATACATATATCAACTGGTAGATTTCCGTTTCTACGTTGAGATCTTACTTCAAAGATATTCTCAAAACACAACGAACACAGACGATACCAAAGAGTCTTTGCTCAACTCATCCAACGACACCTTTGGACTTTGGCCGATGCAAACTGACAGTTCGCCCACATGGCAATCGACTTTAGCTGCATGTACTCGCAGTATACTGTCAAGAGCAATTACCTCTAAATTCTCTTGGATGTAGAGAACAATATCAACAAAATGAGATAAAGAAATGTTTTTTTTTTTGTACTACATCAGTAAGCAGACAGGCACACAGCCCACCTGATAGTTAGCGGACACTTCGGCCTATTCTTATATTACAAGATTATATGAAATCATAATAACATCATATACCCATTGAAGGATAAAAAGGAATTATTAAAACAAATTCAAACGTTCTGATTTAATTATGGACTAAGAAAATACTTATAAAAAAGTTAAGTTAATATCATTGGTTTACATATTCACTTAGATCAAGACTGTTGTCAAAGCATGATGACATTGTTTTTATACACGTCGTTTTATTTACGTCGTTTATTTTGTACGTAGATGTTAACATGGACATTATAGGTCTATGTCCAGCAGTGAACTATTAGAGGCTGAGGTGATGGTTTTATTTTTAATCATCTTTTTATTTGCTGTTATTTAATTTCCCGAATACCGTTCCGAATACCTAGGTTTTAAACGGATTTTAAATTAATAGATATAAATGTCATTAATTAATGATGGAAATTCCAACATGCAAAGTTATAATACAAAAACTAATTAATTTTCAACTACCTACCTACTTCTCAAGATATGTCAATAACTTTAAAAATACATTAATTGCTTAAAGAATTAGGTATCTACTAAAAAAAATATTTACATCATTGGAATTCATTGAGTAACCCCACTTTAATACCTATTTTCGTTAACCCGTTTTACTAAACGTACTCAAACCACTTTCTTGAATGCGAGTGAAAAGTCCATAATATTAGTAAATAACATAATGGAATCTGCATAATGCATGCAATCAATAACTGATTAGAAGCTCGCATTTAAGAGCGACAGCCATGCCAAGGGACCATGGGTCAAATCCCGGGACGGAACAAAGATTTAAGCATTCGTTTTTCTGCTCGGAATTTAGTCAATCACAGTCCGAAATCTGGTTGCCGGTGTAGACCACCAAAATTATTACACGTAGGTAAAGCCGTTGTTTTTAGGCAATATTTTTTGTTATGGGGATAATGTGGAAGCTGGAAAGTGACATAGGTAATTTCTTATCCTGAAAAACGGGCGAAAATAGTAGTTCTAATTTTATGTTCTATTGTTACACTGCACTGTAACAAAATTTGATACAATGTAACAATTGGGTAATTTAATGATACGAGTATGTCCCACCGACCTACAAATCGAAAGACACAACGTTAACAGAAACAAGTTTTGAAAATGTACATGCTGAGGTATGACAAATTAAATACACTTCATCAAAACCAAAATAAACCTTAACATACTGTCAAATATTCTCTCCGTTTTATCTAGTTCAACAACCGATACAGATTAAATTAAACTACAAGCTCCCGTATCAAATAGAATGAACTTTGTTTACCAACGCAATCTCTGGTTACTAGTTTATGTGTACATACGTGACAGTCAAACGCTCCGCAATCCTCACTAGTTGGACTTCCAATGATATCCGCTTCAACTAAATTATCACTGTCTACTTTCCACGTAGATTTAAAAATAACAATGCCTGATTCTTGATTTTAAAAGAGTTAAGGTTGAAAATCGAGTTCCTACAGAATTAGGGCGTGTTGTCGGCCCGGCAACCGGTCGGCGACTGAATCAGACTGAATTTGCTCACGCACGGTGTTACAAAACAGAAAGCCACTCAAACGGGCTATGCTTGAGACCGTGTGTTGTTTTATACGATCAGTGATATGATATGATTGTAGACCGTATGAATAGCAGACAGCGTAAACGTAACCAAAATTCTTTCTTGCGCGTTCTCATTTGCAGCACTTATGTTTTCCGAAGATGTTTGGTCGTTGATGATCTTGAGATGTTGATTCTTTAAAAGATGTTAATCTTATTACTATTGCAATTGCTAGTAGGCATACTTGTAGTATTGTCTAGAATTTGTGATGGTAAAAAATACTGTCCATCTTCGCCAAATGTGAATGAGGTGAGCCAAAGGCTCCCCTTTGTTTGGTATAGTTCTAATTTTTATAGTTTCAAGTCATTCCGACCATTAAAGTAAGTAATTTCATCGTGACAAATTAACAAACGTTCTTTAATCCAAGCAGGATTCTATTGTTTCAACCTATATTGAATACGAGCTAGCCCAGAGCCAACTGAATCGCCACGACAAAAGATATTTCTTCGTTTTCTATTATTGATAACATGAATATACGTTAGGAAAAGTCCGCAATGTATGAAAATGTTAAACAATTGTCATCGGTTTTGTTTTGACTGTACGAACTTATATTAAGTCTGTTTCAACATTAAATAAAGTAACACTCATACGTCGAATACGTAGTACGTATATAATAAGGCCAAATAGTTTTTATAAGATATTGAAAAAACACAAAAATAGCATTCCAAAGTTGAGGCAAATGTATTCTGTACGAACTTTATTACGCAGCTTGAGTTTGGAAAGATAACATTGTTTTTGGTTAAAATACTTACTGTTCTTATCGTAAAATCATTTGATTAAATTATGAAAGAGATAAACCGCACTTAAAGATAAATAGTGGGCATCGGAATACACCTGAAACTATTTTAAATCATACAGCAGAGTCTTTCAAATTTTTATAAAAAAAAGTTACCTTTGTGAACGTAGATCGATGTAAAAAGTCCATCCCATTATTACCAAATCCCAGATTACTGGCGAGTTCAATGTAGAAAATGGGATCGTAAATAAAAAACATAAACTCATAAGATGTCAATCTAATCCCACGTAAAACATTCTGTAATTTCCCATTTGTCCCCAGTGGTGACAAAGCCAGTGGTGATGAATGGGAATAGACGTAAAAAACTAGCCAAGTCTCGATGGAGCTGCTTGTTTATCTCTAAAAAGTAATGAAAACATGTACGAAATTTCATCATAATCCGTTCAGCCGTTTCAAAATCGTAATTCCCGCGGGAATGAGACGTTTCCCGTAGGAATTTTATAACCTATGTCCTTATTCAGGTTATAAACTACACGTGTGCCAAAATTCATGTAAATCCGTTCAGCCGTTTCAAAATGTTTTTCCCGCGGGAATAAGACGTTTCCCGTAGGAATTTTATAGCCTATGTCCCAATCCGGGTTATAAACTATACGCGTGCCAAAGTTCATCTAAATCCGTTCAGCCGTTTAGGCGTGATTGAGCAACAAACATCCAAACATCTAAACATCACCAGGTACTCCAGATCTTCGATTATCCTAGTTTTTATAGTTTTTCCTTTATGTGGCCATTAAACCCTAACTCAGTACCAAATTTCAGCTCTCTGAGTTTATGGGAAGTACTAGTTCTATTATGATGATCATGAGTGAGTGAGTGTCTGTCATACATGCGAAACATTGCTTTCGCTTAACTTCGGAACTAAAATGACCTACAGCCGTGAAATTTTGGATTTTAAGTATGTGATTATAGCTTACTGGATGACGAAAATTTCTGCGTTCTGGTCTTATCCAGAGGTTCTCAAATAGGGGCCTGAAAATGCGGCGAAAGGGCACTGCCGTGCCTCCAGATCTTTTTCCGATTACAATTCTTCAAAATAAAACGAACTTAAACAAATTAAATTGATTTAATATAACAAATTGTACATAAATTAGTAACAAGTCTCTTTGATTATTTTCCAGAATTTTAGTTTGGCCTATTCAGTGGTCCACGGAGAGCTATACATTTTAACAATACTACATTATAATAATACAGAATAAATGCTCTCAAGTCTTATTTAGCACCGTTGGCTTTAATGACTTTAGTTAAAATGTTACTTCTTTTTACTTTAACGCTTGCTTGAAAAGCTTTCATCGCAATCGCGATCGCTCTAATTAAAATTTAAGATGTACGGCATTATGAATAATTAAATAAAATTTACAGCATACAATTACGTGCAGGAGGCTTTTATCGTGGTCCATAACTTCTAACTTCTATTTATTGATGTAAAGTTGCACTGAAAGAAATCTAAGACTGCAATAGGCAATCCCCATATAACCTCATCGTCCCTCCCTCTTAGTAGTAAGGGTAAAATAAAAAATAATAGCAATCAAATCACTTTATGAGTGTTTGAATTATAGAATGTCTTATGATAACCCACAATAATTATTTTTTGAAAAAATCTCTAACTTCTAAATTTTTCTTAAATTACGTTGCACCTGACTGAGTTCGTGGTGTATTTCTGGTGTTGTAATACTAATAAAATTCCTTACTTAGTCTGGCATCAGCCAGAAAAGAACACCTAAGTTTAAATTGACAGTCTTCATCACATATTCTTCAATTGCCTTCTCAATATCTTTCCCGTTATATTTTTAGGTATTGAATCAACTAACTGAACTTCTTCGATCTTCTTGAACGGTGCTACTTTACTGGCTACGAAGTCTTGGATCTCTTTTGGCGTTACTTTAGCGTCTTTCTTCAGAATCACGAATGCCTTCGGTACTTCGCCGGAGAATTCGTGGGGGATTCCTATCACACCCGCCTCTTCTATAGCTGGATGCGATCTAAGAACGCTTTCTAGCTCCGCTGGGGCTACTTGAAGGCCTTTTACCTGTAACAAATGACTTAGGTATTATGTTTTGAAATAAAGGCTTTCGCTTGGTTTACTCTTTCTTTACCATCCATTCTTCACCACAACCAAGCCTTGTCCTTTCATTCCTCTTATCAATTCCTGGAATATTTAAATGTCACGTTGCATTCCGATACATATTCATTATACATGTGGCACATCTTGTAAAATATCTATGTATTTAACAATTCTGAGCGAATAAAGTCATGTCGTTACATAAACGGATGTCAGATTGTCAGCTAAACACTACAATATAACAACTCTTGGGTTAGTTACCAATTTTCTCCTTTACTTCTCGACACAAACAAAACTCCATTATCAAAACAGTTAAAACATTAAAACAATAAAATGAGCAGACTGACTCTTCTCAATTCACTTCACGGCGCTATTGCTATTCGCAAGACTTGGGCGTTACAAAGAAAATATCATTTTATATATTATAAGCAAGATTTTAATCCTTTTGGACCATTAGGCCATTTGGCTTATTTCAAGAAATCTTTATAAACAAATTTTGTTCAAATTAATATAGGTCGGCTCATGTTTTATTAAATTAAAAAAAAAATATAAACTAAATTGTAGAGTCGGAATTTTCTGAAATATCTAGACGATCTAGGCGACAGTCTGTGAATAGTGCCTAGGGATATTTATGATTATTAAAATTATTGTCTCACCTTAATCAGCTCCTTAATTCTGTCGGTAATAAACGCACCAACACCTGGTTTGTAGTAACCAAGATCTCCAGTCCTGAAGAATCCGTCTTCTGTCAAAGACTCTTTCGTTGATTTCTCATCTTTGTGGTAACCTTTCATCACGATAGGGCCTTTTACTAGTAACTCTCCTGACTGAAAGAAGACAATTCATCAAAAATGTTTTAAAGGATAAAAATAAATAATTTTAAACTAAAACAGTCTAAAACCGAACGGTTTTAGATTTGGGTGATTTGTTAGACACCGACCGATCGACTAACAGTACATCAAATGTTCGATCTCTGTATAGTACTAATAAATGTGCATGAACAAGTCTGCTTGTATTAGTAAGAGGGTTTCATTGTGTATACAAATGGGATTGTTGTTATCCGTTATCTAGTACACATAAATCAAAGTTTGCTTACATTGAAGCTAGATTGCGCTCTGTGGAAAATCCCAATTACACTTACTTGTCCAACAGGAACAGGCTTCTCAGTTTGTGGGTTGACATACTTCAGCATTATACTCGCCAAATTTTCACCACAGGAATTGTAGTCGTGTATTTTATTTCCTATGAGAGTGGCTGTGGCCAGTGATGTCGTCTCTGTCGCTCCGTAGCCTTGGTTAAATTCCAAATTATTATTCTGGGAAATAAAAAGAGAACTTTCAACAAAAGCCAGGGCATCACAGTTTTCTTTCAGATAAATTATCACTAACTTTTATGAAGCCCTCAAGAAATGATCCGCAAATACCAGTAAGATATTCTTGATACGCGATAAAAGAATCAACCTATTTTATGGCCTAGTGCAGGGCAAAGGCCATTAAAATCAAGTCATCGCTACCGTGATACCTACTTGCGCAAAATGCGAATATTATGTGAGTTTGACTAGCTGTTAGAATGTTAATTTAAATTTACCTCACCTTAGCTTTCTCGACAATGGCGTCAACATCAGAGCCCGCAAGAGGAGCAGCCCCACAGACGATATGCCTCACGTGACTGAAGTGCTCGGGAGTAACATCTGGATGCTTGCCCAGAAGAATTGCTAAAAGAACACCAAATATGAAATCATCTGATCGTAAAAGACTGCATGGCCCCATGCAGATGGTCCATTTGGTAATGACGATGCCCCACGCACCACGAGTCATGGGTGAGAATCCCCCTCAGGATAAACAGGTTTTTCCTGTGTCTCACAGAGACATCTCATAATCTATGTATTTAAGAATATATTTGTGAAACCTTCGTTGTTTCTGATACCCATATCACAATAACTTATTTGCAATTAGAAAACATGTATGTATATAGTATTGTTCTTTATTTTTAACTGAATTACATTATACAAATAAGTAGACAGGATACTCAGTTATTTAAAGCAACAATTTTCAATTTAGTTAAAATAATACAACTTATGTTGCGAAAATAGAGAACAAAAACTACAACCTGCAACACGAAATATACCAAACAATAATAACAAAAAACAGAAGTTTGTAAATGGTAGTACAAGGAAACTCAGACACAATACAATCGTGTAACTTGTTTGGGCCATTCATAATCTTAAAGTAAAAAAAAACTTTACCTTGACCTTGGCTTTTGGTAAAACAAAACCTGTTAAACTAATAAACACGGGTGAATCGGTCTAGCTATATGTTTTACACTTAAGTCGAAGGCACTAGAGCGCGCGGTAGATCACCGATACGATGGACCGACCAAGTCAAGGCTACACTCAATGGTCCATTCCATGAATGCACAAGAAGAGCTACAGTACGAGATGAGTGGCGGCGGATTGTAAAGGTTGCTACCACCCCTGATGTGACGACCACGACCACTCTGCCAAGAGTGTGACGACAAAGAAGAAGATATGTTCCAAAGCTTTTATTCCCAAATTAATTTGTTTTTTTAAACAAATTCCATAAATACTACTGGCAGAAAAAAGTTTACAAATGATGGAATTCATAGAAAGAATAACTATACAGCTACAATGAGACTTGAAAGTATATTTTTTGTTATGATGAAGTCATAATGAACATTTATTTACGCCATTAAAAATTAACTTAACAGGAGAATCAAATTACTAAATACACAATAGGGAAATACATATACAATTTTGTGTGCAAATAAGATCTTCTATGTAGTAACTTATAAAATATAGAATCTCTTCCGAAAAAAATAAATCTAATTATGATAAAACCAAATATACCTACATAAATAAGTATTATTATTAATTCCACTGATATATTCATAATTTATGATCAGCAATATCCCTAGCCTGAGGAAATGAGATAAGTAAAAAGGTCAAAACCTAACTAAGATAAGTTATCTGCTCGTTTAGATCATCCAGACATGTGTTAGACAAATGCACATTATAGAAAGAAAGAAAGAAAGAAACATTTATTAACCATCATACATTGGCTGTTACACAAATGGCTACAATTTTAACATACACAAGAAAAACTAAATGTAAACATTAACAAAAATATAAAAATAATAGCAGATGGCCAATTGGATCCGCCTCAGCTTGAGCTGCCACGTCATTTATAGTCATGTGTACATTGTCTATATGTAATCACATTGTTAAATACCAAGGCAATATATTTTTACTAAAATTTATTTATATTATTCAACGTATCACAATGTAAAAGTGTTCTATGGAAAAACTTCCTTCTTTTATCATCAGCGTTTAGCAGTACACTGTTGTACATGATCCTCCCCAAACGCTCGCCACTTTTGCTACTCGAATCAATTCATTTTACACGTAAGTTCCTTTGTTAATTTCTTACATTACATTGTTACATGGCATGTTTGCGAATGATGACTACCTGTGAGTTGCTTTTTAATGACTACTAAACTGGCCAGTACTTACCAATAGGAGGTACTACATAAAGCAGGCTGACATCTTGACTCTTCAACAAGTTTAAATATAGAGTGGCTGAGAAGGAGGACATTGTGACCAGCTTACAGCCTTTAGTTAAGTGGCCAATTAGAGCTATGACTAAGCCGTATATGTGGAAGAAAGGCAGCACGCATGGAACTATATCTTGAACGCCAGATGATTCTGAAAAAGCAAATAAACAAGAATAATAATTTTGTCCTTGTCAAGTTTCGGCTACGGTGGCCTAAGATACACAAATTCTCACCTGACGCAAGCTTGGGGTAACAATTACTTTTATGGCCCATAATTTCTAAAGCTGCTTTAATATTTTTGTACGTTATTTCTACTCCTTTTGGCAATCCTGTAGTACCACTTGAAAATGGAATGATGGCAACGTCATCATCGTTCTTCTCTATTTTATCTAGCATTGCATAGTCTGCTTCTCCTTTTTCCGCAATTTCTGTAAACCTTATTGTACCATCAGGTACAGCTTGATTATTGTCTAGTAAAACTATTTTTGCATCAACCTTTGCACTTTTCAGTCCTTTAACTACAGTTTCGTAATATGGACGTGAGGTGACGAAGACTTTTGGTTGCGTGATCGTCGATTGGTGATACACCTCATCTGTAATGGAGAGATAATTTGTTGATTTTTCGAAGGTTTTTTTCCCAAAAAGTCATAAATGAAACAAGCATTCAAGTCAAATACGTGGATATAATTTTGACTGCATGCGATTGAGAAAACTTAAGTAACTCTCCTTTGTTATCCTTATGTGTGTACGTTCAAGCTTCGAGCAACACGATATGCTCGAAGTGTACAGGCATCGAAAGAATTTTTCCATTCCATAAATAATATTCCTAGACCAAGGCTCCCTAGACCAAAAACCCAGATGCATTTATTATCAATAATGTACGGTCAACAGCACATCACGGTAAACACTTGCATTCGATAATAGCACTTATGCCTCCGACATAAGAGCGGTACAAAGTCCAAAGTGTTACGTCTGACGTGCTTTTGACTGTACTTTGACTTTCGCATTATATTTTTTGCGGTTTTCATCAAAGATTTATCGGTAGGAATACCTACTATGCTAAAGCCGCATATCAAGGCTATTAACACTTCCATCTTTATCTATCATTTTGCGGTCAAGAGTTTTGTGTACTCTTCTAGATTTTCTTACACCGTCACTTCAAGTATTCTTCGCAAAACCTTTTTCATTGTTTTATCGTTACGGCTTACCTAATTAAAACAGAATGAGATATTATTTTATGGTCAACTTGTCACTTTATGTGTTAACCAAGGCTGTTTTTTCTCATTAACAACACAAGTGACTCACGTCTATAAATCTAGCCAATTACCTAATGTTAATTAGCATTCCTGCGAGTACCTTAAAAGCTATTGTCACATACATAAGTAATAAGTTTTCTAATTTGAATTTTATTTATTCTAAAATACCATTTTTCTATAAATAGTATCATGAATTTGGAAATTGTGCAGGCAATTACGTCAGTGACAACGTTACAAATACAACTTACGTTCTTTATAAATAGGGTTCAAAGTCGTCAAGATGCAACCAGCCTGCAAGCTGCCAAGTGCAATCACGGGGAACTCAGGGCAATTAGGCAGCATCACAGCCACGACGTCTCCTGCCTTCAGGCCCAGTTTTTTGTGGAGAGACGTCGCGAAATTAGCCATGTTCGTTTGAAGCTGGGTATATGTGTAGGTCTTCTTTGTCTCTGCGCTTTCCTGAAATTGAGTAAAAGATTTCGTAAGATTTCTAGTCACGAAAAGAAGAAGGGAAGACGGAGTGACTAGCTCTGTGCTTTGAGTTTTGATGAAGATTCCCACATAACCCTCGGCATCTCCCAGGAAGAGATCTTTGAATTATTGAATTCAATTCGTAACGAAATGATCCAGAATATTACATTAAGAATTATTTGTTTCTAATAATTTTAAGATGACCTCGTGACGATTTTTTTGGGAAAGTCGAAGCTGGATACCTTTGAAGCCGAATATAATTATTTAGTTCGTCTCCACTGACACTAGATCATTAAGCCAAATTCGTTCAATGTTTTAAGCCAGTGGCTTTGAATTACACACTACCTAATGCGGGCTAGACAAGAGCATTATGTACGCTTTTGTCTAACCCCCATTTGGTAAGTGATTGATGAAACCAATTGCCGATTGTACGAAGAGGATTTTATTGACAGAGGCTTTACTTTGCAGCAAATTATTAATGGCATAAGTACTTGGTCTAACGAAGTCGTCTATCAAATTCATGTAATCTAAAGCAACAGCCTATTTATGTCCCACTGCGGGGTAAATGCCTTCATCTTCCAAATTTAATCATCTTTATAATGTTGGGTACTGGGTTAATCAATCCGCTTACAAAAGTTATACAGATAGGTCATAACAAACGCAAGCTGTTTTAAAAAAAAAAAAAACAAATCAAAAACACAAATGCTCAATCTGAGAATTAGATCTGAGTACCCAGGAACCTAAGATCACTTAAACCACTTGTTCAAAGAGGAGTTCGTAATATTAACATAACAAAAAAAATCCTACATGTGTTTGAAGACTTAATTCCAAATCCTCGGAAAGTAATTTATTCAATGTCGTGAACAATGATACAAAAACTAACAACTTCATTTGCAGCCAAACAAACAATTCGTTTACATACACATTTTAAATTATCTTATACTTTAGCCTTACCCATTCATTTGAGGAGAGTTACGATTAGTGTTTCCCTTTTTGTGATTTATTGAGAAACGGTTGTGTCAGCGGTTGCGCATGAAGTACCTACCGCCTCGGTGGAACAGTGGCTAAGCCGCTGGAGTATAAAACCTGGAGATCGTGGGTTTGATTCCCGCGCGTTGGGTCTAGTTGGTGGTAGGACTTTTTCAGAGTCCGACTAGCTAGCTACCACAGGAAAATCTGCCGCCATAACAGCTCTGGCTGTGTTCCGGCAATATTAATGTGGGAGCTGGCTCCCACATTAATATTGCCGGAACTTGAAATTAAAGGCTCGAAGATCAGATGAACCTACAGTCTGGCAGAACATTGAGCGACGCTTCCTGATGTCCATCAATGTAATAGGCGAATTTACCGCTTACCATCAGGTGGGCTGCGTTTCTGTCTGCCAACTGACCGATACAAACAGACATGTCATGCACACAAATGTTTGTACCGTGCGGGGATCGAATCCGCGACCGTATAATAGCTGACTTCTCAACCATTATACCAAATCGATCGTCTATAGTAAACGCGATACGGCAGCTGTTCTGTGCGCGGCAGAATCTCCGATACGATGACCTCAGACGGCCTTGCCGTAATTTTAGCGCTGCGCCTGACATTCAACTTGCCAACCTTGGACTATGTCCCGTTGTATAAAAAGTGAATAATGTTAAATCGGGGATCGGAATTTGATACTGCGATTTATTTACACAACAAAATCACCATCGTCATCTCAGTGTAATCCCGATTACATTTTTTTTAATGTCCTCCTAGCCGATTTTTCGGCTACGTTGACCAATCCTTTACGATCAGCCAACTGCGCAGGATATATTATAGTGCACAAGTGAGTGTGCAAGCACAGGTGCACTCCCTATTTCCTCACTCTCATAACACGGTGAGACAGCAGTATGACACGACCGGTCATACTGCGAGATAGAGAGATCAGGCGCAGGACCAACGGCTTAACGTGCCTTCCGAAACACGGAATCATCATTCCCAATCATCAATCCCGATTGCATCCAGTATGGAGCCCAGGCAGGGTCTGTTTCGACTATGATCCTAGATAAGTCTGGTTATATTATAAAACAAAATTTTGATCCGAAATAGACGCGCGGACGTCACAAGAATTTCGAGGAAAAATATGAATAATGCCGATAATTATTTCAATTTTCTATTTCCGAGCGTTTTGTCCTGATCTAGTCAGAATTACGTTTGTACTATAATCTAGGATGGCAAGTCCAGTTATTACATTTGGAGTGACTACCATCTGACTTCCATAACTAGGATCATGGCTACACAACCATTGAACGTGTAGCATTCGTTCCGATTTTGTTTAGTTTTACGGTTTGTACATTCGCCACAAACAGGTGAAAAGTTAAAAAATGGTTGCCTGTAAAGTCGGTTTTACGGGCGAAGATTTTACGTGACAACGTCTTTTTCTCGGTAGAATATTTATTGATATGAATAAACTATGATCGGTCTGCCGCGCGCGCAGCGCGCGGCAGACCGATCATAGTTGAGTGGGAGAGAGACGCAAGGCATACGGCGGGCCTCTCTCTCGTTCGGTGACTCATCGTAACGTTACCGAGCGTTACACTTTTTCATAAGTGACTCCCAGCCGCAACCTAATTTAAGACGTTGTCACGTCAAAAGTATAAAAGTCAAGATGCGCCTCCATGTTGAGCTATAAAGTTTTTATTTTAATTATACTTGACATATTGTACATACTTTGTAATGTTGCCACCATTAACCATAAAGGTCTTAATTAAAGTGTTAACGAAGCTGCCATGTATTTTTATGACTTTCATAAGATAAGCAACATTTAGTACTCTTCCCAGATGTCTAAAGAAGTGAAGATTAAAAGAGTCTCTTCTTTAGTCTAGTTTCTAATCCTACAACTCGTAGCTAGCTTTTCCTCTGAGCTAAATAAGCTGTGCTTTGGAACCATGGTCCCATGTACAGTCAACAGCACATCAGACTACCATATTCTGTCAAATTTCTACAAGCAATTTTCAGCTTTATTCGAATCACATACAGTTCTTTTTCAATCGAGAATTTTTGACAGATTGGGGTAGGTTGATCTGCTGCCATCCATACCTTTGCTTGCGCGATGTAGGCTTTTGTCATCGGTGTATTAACAGAACAATCCCTGACGTGGCATAGAGTAACTTAAATTATAGGTATATGATAGTAAAAATAATTACCCTTCATTGGTGATTACAAATTGTAGGCCGAAACCATATCAACAGCTAGTCTTCTTTATATACATATAAAACTCAAAGGTGACTGACTAACATAGGTAGATATCAACGCACAACCTAAACCACTGGACGGATCGGGCTGAAAGGCATGCATGTAGATATTATGACGAAGGCATCCGCTAAGAAAGGATTTTGATCAATTCCCACGGGAACGGGAACCACGCGGGTAAAACCGCGGGCGGCTGCGAGTCTATTCATAAAATGATTCAACATAGATATTGTAATTAATCAATGTACATATTATGGCCTATAAAACTGAATAAAATGCCAACAAATAGTAGATCCGATCAATTGAATTGGACATTGAACCTACGAAACGATTCGGTCGAATTCGAATGACAAGCAAAACGAATACAATTATACAATGTGTAGAATAAATAAACTAAATAATGATTGCCAACCGAGAGGCGGGTTGAGCTAATCTCAAAGATAGTGGGGGCATGAAATTGGGAGCAGGAAACAGCAATTTTTTGCTGTTTGCTGCCAAAGTTTTCCCTTCAAATAACAGGGACGGCGATGGTGATGTCTCTGATGTTACAAACGTTCACAGGCTTGTAACACCAAAGGCCTCTCACTAACAGGCGGTCCGTAGGCTTGAGTGGTACCTTCGTAGTATAAAAGAATTTATAGGTCACAAAATAAAAAATACTGGGCAGTAAAAATTCATAGTGTCAATAGCAAAACAGCAAAAAATATTATAAAGAGGAAAGATTTGATTGTTTGAATAGGCTCCGAAACTACTTAATCGATTTGAATAATTCTTACTCTGTTGGAAAGTTACACTATACCCGGGTGACATACTTTTGATCCCGGAAATGTGGGGGGAAGGGGGATATTTGAATAAAGAATCCTTTGACCGACTCGAGACTAAAACCCATTACCCATGAAACTCCTCCCTACTCTTGACAGGGGACCTAAACACAGATATCAAGATTAATAGTTGGTGTTTGCAGTCGTTTTAAAGCTTTTAACATTTTGGCGATTCAGTTTTGTTGATATTTATCGAAATACCTGTGTTGTGGCACATTATGTAGGTACAGAATATCAGTTGTTAACAAGAGCGCGGTGTGTAAACATCTTTATCACTGTTGTAAATGATAGGAATTCTAATCTTATCAAAAGACTTTGTCATAAAGATGAAAGGATTTTGAACTCAATTTGGACTTTGGTCCGACCCAATAAAAGAATTGATCGTTAGCCGTTGCGACAGCAAGCAAATAGTTTGAGACTCGATTGACATCATAGTGCAAGTACCAACGTCTTAGAAGTCGTATTAAAATTATCGTATATGAACTCAATTATTCCCATCAAATAAGCATCAAAAATTATACTACAGATGACTAAAGCTCTTGTTAGGTACTCTAGAACTCTAGATACTCGTAGATACATTTATGAAAGTATACTCAACACTAGACTTAATTTTTTCAGTGCCAGAAGTGACAATTTTGCAAATAAGCTACGGTATTGTATATCGCTATGTAACATACAAGATAATATTATAGAAATTTTAATAGTTATACATATTATTATTTAAAAAAAAAACTTTTAGAGAATAATCTCTGAATCAAAAATTGAATAAAATAAGCAATAAAAGTATTTATAGCTTGACCAAGAAAATAAAAACCTTCTCTGGAGGCGCCACATAAGCCACATTAGTTATTATAGCAACACTTGGTTGCTATGGTTATACTCACAAACAACTCACAATATCCAATGGTTGACAATTGACATCACACTTTGACAGACAGCAATTAGGAATGACATGATTGTTTTTTATTTTATTTTTGCCACTTGAAGAAATTAATTCCAATATTTTTACGCAATGGCGAGGATTTTTATTTAATGGTCTTGCTATAACGCTATGCATGAAAAATAAAATGTATTATACCATATTTATTGATATTGCTATTCCTTTAAAATAAAGGGTGTTACAAGCGTCGATATGCCATTGTAACAGTCGTCGTAGAGAAAAAAAACGCAATAGCTAAATTGTTACTCCGGTTTATTTTAGTGTTCTGAACGTTTCGGGTCGTTTAACCCAACTGCTATCGTAAGTTGGTGACGGTCATTCACATCAGGATTACCTTATCGGTAATGCGGGTTAAAATAACATAAACAACATTCTGAAAATAATCCCAAGACGTCAAAGAAAAGTAATTATTGGAATTAACATTATGTTTGGTCTTGATTATCACAATTCTATTACGAGTATAAACATAAAAGTATAGGTTAATTATATTTGTCACTGAGATTACTTAAATTTTAAATCGTTCGTCTGTCACACAATTCTAGTAGGTACAGTCAACAATTAATAATATTGGACTTGCCAAATTTGATCATGGTGCAAGCACACACTGACTCGGGAAAAAATGCTCAGAGAAAGAGATAGAAGCGGTACATCAACCCACCTTTGTCTAATTCCCACAAATTATTGTTACCTATTAATTAATAGAATTACGCTATTTACTGTTAGCTTACAAGATTATAACCTATTTATTTGCCCAGGGGGCTTAGACAAGATGACATCGCTTCATAGTTGGCGAATTTCGCTAAGTCCAATTTGTATTGATTTGACAGATGCCATAGAAAAGTCACGTGTTGAAAGTATGGGATTTGACATTCGCTATCGCAAATTGAGCTATAACGAACGTCATAAATGCCGCTTGTCTAGGGGGGCAGGACAGGATAAAGACCTTCATTACTGAAAAACATGTCAGCCATCGTCTCATAAGTAATAAAAAACTTATATTAATGTGACGATTTGCGTGTAAAATCATGCATGTTTGACGAGCCATTTGGTGTAATGATCGAGAAGTCGGCTATTAGGTACCAGAGGTCGCGGGTTCGATCCCCGTACGGTACAAACATTTGTGTGCATGAACATTGTCTGTTTGTACCGGTCTGGGTGTTTCTATGTAATATGTATGTATTTACAAAAACAGTATATAAGTAATGTTTATCCGTTGTCTGGTACCCGGCCATAGCACAAGCTAATGCTTAGTTTGGGGCTAGATGGCGCTGTGTGATTCAGTGTCCAGAGAGATATTTATTTTTAAATCATTTAGTGTAGATAGATATTGGTATCAAATATAGGCCATGTAACATTTGTACGGCTTATCTTAAAACAACGTATGAACATGTTTTATCGAATATGGTTAATACCACCTCCTAGAGTTCGGAGATTACACTTAGCGAGTATATGTTCTGTGACTTAGCTGATTAAATTCAATAAACATGCAATAAAGAAGTCGTTTAATGATAACAGTATGTACATACAACTAATTTCAAGCTTTATTCCCATTCCATAGAGTTCTATTACAATAATAATTGAGACTTTCTGACAGATAAGGGTAGGTTGATGTGCTTCTTACTGTATCAACATGCAATCTAATATTTATTAAAAAATGCGACATGTGTAAGGAAAATAAATGATTAGGATTTTCTTGTTTCTTTTCTTTCCTCAAAAATGTTTAGAGGAACAAGTTTTTCGACCATAATGTATGAAAAGCGGCCACCGAATTTCGAATAGTGAGAGTCGACAATGAAATCAATTATTTTTATTATAATTTTTGTGATTGTGAGGTATTCGCAGATTGTAATCGTAAGTTTATATTTTTGTGTGTTTTCAATGAAATGCAGAAAAATAAGTTTATTTTTATTTTGACACGCTGTTTAGGTGTACAAAGTTTCTTCCTGATTCATATGTCTTTAGTTAATAAATTAATGTAATAATGTTATTTTGTTTAGCATGTTCTCCGCCAAAATGACAATTTACAGGAATATTTAAATACTTATAGTGTAGGTACACATTGCGTATTTCTAATAAAATATGTCATATAATTTTATTTCTTTACACATAAACATTGAAATATTTTGGCACACTATATAATATTTTATTATTATGCATTTATTGCATAGTTATAAACTACCTACATTTACTTACCAACCTACAGACCAGACGAACTTTCATACTAACGTACCCCCTTTTTACCCACTTTAAAAGGGAAAAATTCCACATACACAATATTAAGGGTTTGGTGGTTCCAATCCCAGTTTGGTTTATGCGGTTGATTTGTCAGTCGGTTATTAAGTTAGTGTTCCTTTTCCACTTTTTAATATATAAAACTAGTTTTCCACACCAGCTTCGCACGGGTAGCGAAAAATAAATTGACACACTCTGTGATGAGAGTTACGGACCAATAAAAGAAGAATTATCTGCTTTATGAATATGCTCGCAGTAAACATTTAGGCGATTCATCGAAATCATAAAAAGGATAACCTATTTAGATTTTTTCTATGTGCAAACAAGGGAGCTATTATCTATCATCTACCCACATGTTATCTAGGTATCTACCAATCTTAGAGGGTTGTACAAAAAGTACCAATTTGGGAAATTTTCCTAGGGGACGATAGCATGGCGAATACCAAAATATTCAAGTTTTCACTTCTGCCGGCACTCCCGGAGTGCAACCCGTCGTTTTTTTTTATTGCAGGACAGTGATAAACAGTTTGACGCAGCTAATGCGAGAGCTTTGCTCCCGCCCATAGAGTATTTTCTCTATGCTCCCGCATTAGCCTTCGTGGTTATTTTTTTCAACACCTATACCCAAATTTTCGATTTACCATTCGTTACTGTGAAGTTACTTTTAGGCGATAGAATAAATAATCTTAATATATATTTAACTCAAAGATGACTGACTGACTGACATAGATATCTATCAACGCACAGCCCAAACCACTGGACGGATCGTGCTGAAATTTGGCATGCAGGTAGATGTTATGACGTAGGCATCCGCTAAGAAAGGATTTTGATCAATTTCCACGGGAACGGAAACCACGCGGGTGAAACCGCGGGCGGCCGCTAGTAATATACATATAAATCTACAGAATAAAATATTAAATAGTTTCTATAGGTAGCATTGTTAGGTTTTTTCTACTTAAAAAAGATTAAAGTAAAATAAACTAATGCATAAATTAAATCTATGACATTTTTTATCTGTATAATTTGAATTCATTACATCTCATAAACAAATAGGATTTTACTTGCTATAAGAATTACGATTTGTTATTCACCTAGGAAAACAAAAAGTACCTTATAATTTCATAAATGCGACAAATTAATATCGTTACCAAAATTTTTTAGAGAAGTGTACATAAATAAATTTTAAGCCGGAAAATAATGCAAACAAAAGCCACCGATTAGGTTCACTAATCATAGCGCAGAATTTAAATAGTTATTTATGTGACTGCTGCATAATGAGGGTCATTAAAATACGAATGTGGTTTAATGAAACGAACGAAGTGAGTTTCATAAAAGAATCACATGAGTATTTTAATGACTAATTATGTACAGTCACATACATAACTTTATCTTCATTCATACGATATTATGTCTATTTTATAGTCAGGATCGATGAGCAAATTAGTACAAAATCATGTCATAATTTGTAGGTCAATTTGAATAAATGACGTTTGTAGTTTTTAAAATCCATAAACAATCTAGACTCGAGTTGATTTCGATTCGCAAATCGATTGTTATAATTTCAGCATCGAATTAAATGTATAGGAATGGAACATAAAATTACTAATCGACTAATTCGATAATCGAAAAAACCTATTAATTTTTACTTTTAAAGAAGACGTTCGAAATTTGAACGTAATAAAAGTGTCGGTTCCGACACTAAAATGTAAACATTTCAATGCAGCCACAGATACTTATATCTAAATGTAGGGCGTTTGCTCATCGCTCCTGAATATAAAATAGACATATTATGGTATGGATGTAGATAAAATACTAAATAGAGGCGACTAACCGAAACAGAACGGGATAGAAACAAACTAAATATACACACCAGAGCAACGAGATTCTTGAATTTCGAAGAGTCTCTCCACAGGTGGTCTAAAAACCTCACATTAGGTATCACAATATCGCCTAAGGTGGATTTAATTTCGAACTCATTTCTCCGGCTGGCTGTGCAAGACAAATTCCTTTGCCATTTAACATTTTTAATCTGTGCAAATACTATTTTTCGCGTGTTGTTGATCATCGCGGAGCGCGGTATAGACTGAGTTTAACTGAGTTTGAATCGCTACTGATTACAAGCACGTCGTTACATTTTACACTGAGTACGCACAGCGAATTACAACATTTGGATGTGATAACGTGTGGTCAGGAAGGACGGCTAGACCAATTGTTTATGTACAATGACCTCGACCTTCGAACGTTTGATGTGTCGCCGTTAAATGAGTAAGAATTTTATTTTAGACCTCATATTATTGGCGTTTGCGAGATGACTGCTCATAGATATAAAACACATCACAACCTAAAAATAGGCATTGAAATTAAAACATACATATGATTTTAAGGCTATCATTTAATGAATGACTTGATTGCAATACCTACTCATTTGTAGTGGGACATTAACAGGCAGATAAATTATTTATGACATTAAAAGTGAGTCGGTGAACTTTTTTAAACAAACTGACATAATTATATAATTATGACACAAACATGTGGCCCACCGCATGAGCAATTTAACGACTGCTCCACAGTTGTTATACCATTTGTTTTCTGTCCCTATTGAAAAATGAAAAGTAATTCGAATCGAGTTATAATTACTTAATTTGTCTACGAATTTAAGCGTCACCGCGGCGAGTCTTTTTTTTTTATATACAGGGTGTTCGGAAGAACGTTGAACATACGATAATGGGGGGTAGTTGGGGTGGTCTGTTAACTAACTAGCTCAAAAGATTTCACCTAGGTCTCAAGATTTTTTTTTAATTATTTTTTTTATAAATTTCTATAATTTTTCGGTTTTGTACCTTTAAACCCGTCTAACTTTTTTTTTTATGACCAGATCCAAATAATTTTTTCATTATTGGAATCTTAGTGATTGGTAGGTCCCTTTAAATAAAAAGTTGTAAATTGCACATTGCTAGAAACAAAGTTATGGGCCCTCAAACATAAAATAAGAGTTTATAGTAGCGTAAATCAATACTAGAAGAAATTCAACGGGTCCACTAAGGTCTCGGTAGCATAGTTGGTAGTGCACTCGCCCGGAAAGCGAGGGACGTGGGTTCGAGTCCCGCCTGATACCTGGACAAATTGAATTTTTTCTAATATATTTGTATTAATATCGCCATTAAGCAGGCAATATGCTTTAAAAATTATAAAAATATAATGTATAAATAATCTCTTCTCAAAGATTGGTAAATACTTGTAAAAGTATTCCTTTCGGATGTTGTAAGTAGTAATTACTGCAACATTGAAGAGATGGCGCTGCCGTAGCGTAAATCAATACTAGAAGAAATTCAACGGGTCCACTAAGGTCTCGGTAGCATAGTTGGTAGTGCACTCGCCCGGAAAGCGAGGGACGTGGGTTCGAGTCCCGCCTGATACCTGGACAAATTGAATTTTTTCTAATATATTTGTATTAATATCGCCATTAAGCAGGCAATATGCTTTAAAAATTATAAAAATATAATGAAAAAATTATTTGGATCTGGTCATTAAAAAAAAAGTTAGACGGGTTTAAAGGTACAAAACCGAAAAATTATAGAAATTTATAAAAAAAATAATTAAAAAAAAATCTTGAGACCTAGGTAAAATCTTTTGAGCTAGTTAGTTAACAGACCACCCCAACTACCCCCCATTATCGTATGTTCAACGTTCTTCCGAACACCCTGTATAGTAGCTCAGTACATTAGCTCCACTTAGCCTGATGGTAAGCAAAAGGGGAACCCAAATTACCACGACAACGGACGCAACACCGTTATATATTCTGTGACACCGTGGCGTTCTATCCGTTGGCATCGCAGTACTGGCTCACAAGATGCTTCTTCACGCTCTTAGCGTAATTAAGAAAATTCTCATTCAAATTTCTCATATACCAATAAAATCTAACAACAAATTATAATAAAGTTGTTAGTTAAAGGTTACTACCGTACCGATAGGGTACCGTACGGTACCGTACCCGTAACCCGGAAAGAAACTATTTTAAATAGTATCATTACGGACTCCATATGCATTCCTGACCAGTCCCAACTACTCATAAATCATTTAGGCTTAATGGTCCAACACTTTCCCTGTGCAGTCTAAAATAGTGAACCAGTTTGACAAGTAACTCGTAGTTCCACATTCCGATGCACATGACTGCACCAGCGGACTTGTAGTAAAAAGAATAAAAAATATGAACAGTGCAGATATTGTTAAGTTTTTTCGTGATTGATACCCTATGCCTATTTTAAAAGACAAAAATTCACCCGTTGCAATGACGATACATGAAGATGACATTCGACAAATCATTTTTGACGATTCGTAAGTGCTTCTTTGAATGCCTAATATGAATAAAGATATTTTTGATTATGATTTTTTTATTTTGATTTAAATTATAGGTAGCCATCTTTTATTGTTGCATGCTCTATCTTTTGCTCTAGTAAAACATGACATTTATGATGGTATGGAACTTATGGAAGTATGAATTAGAATCAGACACATACAACTTGTATTATTAGATGAGGTATATACATAGAAATGATATGTTATCAAAGCACTTCACCCTTGCCTTGAATTCTCGTAACACTCTAAGGTAAAAGAAAAATATGTAAGTAAGATCTCATATTTGCGAAGGCCAGTTTGCTATGACATGATTATGCGTGTCATTTGAAAAATAATGTCACACTGCGGAACAGATCAATGACTTGATGCTTTTGCGCAAAAGGTTGTCCTTTGACGAGATGAGTTGTTGTAGTATGCGGAAACGGATCTCTCAAAAATATGTAGCTATAAATCATCACATAAACATAGTGCCATCTATCTAGCCCTAAGAAATATTAAACTAATACTTTGGGAAACAGACAATAAATACAACACAGTTCAGGCACCTTCATCTAGAAAATTTTAATAGTAAAATTAAGTTTACAATTTTAAAATGTGCACAAACGGTTTTTACATTTTCCTCAGTTCTTTTCTCAAAATTTTCCCTGATGCCGTCTTTGGTATCGCATCAACAATCACGAATTCGTGAATCTCCTTGAAACTTGACACTTTCCCGGCGACGAAATCCTTTAGTTCCTCCTCCGTTGCTGGCTTTGCTTTGTTGAGTACCACGAATGCTTTAGGAACTTCTCCGTAGAACGTGTGCGGGATGCCTATCACGCCAGCGTCTAGCACAGACGGATGGGAGCGAAGTAGGCCTTCCAGTTCCGCTGGAGCAACTTGTAGCCCTTTGACCTATAGATAAGTTTAAATAAATTTAATTGAAATAATGGTTAAAATTTTGCAATGCGTAGTTGCTAGATTTTTTGATCAGGACTCCATAGAGTCCTAAGTCTATTTGGTCTACAAATCTATCTCTCCTACTGCTGTAGGAGCCGGAATAAATTCATTATATTGGAAGTCCAAAAATTATTTTACATCAATGACTTTATTATAAGTAGGTATATATTAGTATTCGCATGAATATCAGAAAACATTTTAAGGCGAAGAGTAATAACACTAAAAATAACCTCGCTGTTTATATTTACAATCGAAAAACGAATGTAAGCAAGAGATTCCCTAATTGCCACTAAACAAAATAATTCACACTTCATAAAAATACTCGTTAAGTATATAACATTTTGTAGAAATGTGATATTGCTTTTGCGATTGTGTAGGCTTTAAAGTGGTTAAGCAATGTTAAAACACACAATCCGGCAGCAAGAAGACCTACATGACGAATTCTCAAATACTGTCTCCTCTCAGGAACTCATCTGCTTGATACTTATTCCGTGACCAATTCACTGTCATTGATATTTGATACTATTTGATTTCTAATTAATCCTTCTAGCCCCGGATTACTAGACACAATAGAAAATCTATTGTTATGCGGCACCCGAGTGCCGGTTCGGCGTTGAGTGGTTAAACACTTTGTTGGTTTAATCAAATCAACGTAAAAGTTATTTAAATTTCATTTAATCACCTTGATAAGTTCCTTAAATCGATCCAAAATTTGCAGTCCTTTATCGAAGTCATAGACGCCGAGATCACCGGTCTTGTAAAAGCCATCATTTGTTATGCTTGCTTTAGTAGCTTCCTCGTTTTGATAGTAACCCTTCATGACGCATGGAGATCTAAATAACACTTCTCCTGGCTGGAATTTAAGATTCTTTGTGTAAAACAAAAAAAATAACAATTACATTGGTGTAAACCATTCTATTTGTTTTAGGGTCTGATTCTGCACATCATTTTGAAAAAAAAAATGTACTAAGTGTTAGATAAATCCTTGGTCATTCTGGGACAATATTCACACAATTCATTTTACAGGATTAAATGATGAATAAAAATGGACCAAAAATGTTACCCTGGCGTACACCTATTATTTACATTAAAAGTAATTAAATTACATCGAAAATTTTAGACAAGTCAATTAATATATTATTGATATAGTAAATTTAATGAACTTCAAGTTATATTGAGTTAAAGATAGCTCGGTATGGTCGATATAAAATATTAATTGTTTTACCTGTCCTAATGGAACGAGGTTTCCAGAGTCAGGGTCGGCAAATCTTAACTCAAAGTTTACGCAAGGATCTCCGCAGCTCCCAAAGAATCTATTACCGCTGTTCTTATATGTCCACGCACCTATAGACGTGGTTTCAGTCATGCCATAGCCTTGAATGAATTGGGCTTGGGGCTGAAATATATTAAATAAGTATTTAGATAAGTATTACAGTCAAAATCTCTTATAGGCTAAGGATATTTTAAAATCCAAAAATAAAGTAGTAGTAAAGCCTTACAAGGAATATTACAGTCAGTGCATGTGCGATAGTATTTCGTTTCAAAGTATTTATTTACAAAAACTTCCATGCACAAATCAAGGTTACACTGACGTTTTATATTAGGTACCAGTACATATTATTATTACTAATATATTTTTATGCACACTTACATTGAATTTCTCAAGCAGTTCTTCCACATCATGAGCGGACAGAGGCGCAGCACCACAGAATGAGTACTTCAAATGTCTGAAGTGATCTTTTGTCACCGCCGGATTCTTCCCAAGTAATGTTACTGAAATATTTGCAGAAAGAAAAACTTCATTTGACGAACGATTTAGACTATTCTGTGGTACTGGTTGGGAAGTCAGTTCTACACTACACCAGAGGTCGCGTGTTCCATCCCCGAAAGAACTAACATTTGTTTATATTGCTCCGGGTGTTTTCTATGTATAGGTAACACAGTAAGAATTTAAAAAAAAACATTTAAGAATGTAGGAACCCATAGTAAAATTGCCAGTAACGCTGTGTGCCAAATATCCTATATATTTTTATTTAAATGCAGGAATAGAGTAAAACCACTGAATAAATTTATTAAGAAAAAGTTGGCTAATATACGTACACACACCAATTCTACATACCCATAAAAATGTTTATTTATGTTGGTCTGTGTATTGCCTTTTTAATGAGTATGTGGTAATTACAAAAGTATAATTAAATGTTTCCCAGTACCCATAAAACAAACTTTGGTTTAATTACTTTGCACTGTTAAGGCTACTTGCACTGATAGACATTTTCTGAGAGAAGATATTAATTTATTTTAATTTTGATCCACGAATGTTATTCCTGAAATAATTAAACTGGCGACACTTGAGAGATTTCCGACAGGGCTACCCTGCCCCCGGTCTATGTATATAACAGCCAAGGAGTTTTGGTCGGTAACCCAATAGATAACAAAAGTGCGAAATAAAAAATCAAAACTATACTTACGCAGTGGAGGCACAATGTACATTAAGGTGATTCTCTCATTCTTCAAGATGTCAAAATAGAGTTGGGGCTGAAAGCTCCTCAAAGTTACTAGCTTGCATCCCATGGCCAAATGACCCATGAGAGTAATGACGAGTCCGTAGATGTGGAAGAACGGGAGCACGCACTGTAGCATATCCTGCTGTGAACCTGAAAATGAAAAATATTGGACAACATGCATTGATCGATATGAGCCCAAAGTGATTTAATCAGAAAAATTTAGATTAAATGTAGAAAGAAGAGGTATTACTACAGACTGTCCCTGACATTTGCATCGTAAAATCCGGATCTGTTTGATAGGCAATCTCTTTTCAACTAGGAACTGCTGAGACTAGCTCACCCTTGGGTAAAATGTCGCCGTAATGACTTTAGTCAGGAATGTATGTGGAATCAAAGGCTCGAAGAATATAAGACACAGTACGGCAAATCATCAAGTACCATGTAAGACAGTTCCTAATGAAGGGTCCTTCAAGGGAATAGACCGCTTTCACCGCATAAAATCTGGTATACTGCGTTCTTGTACTCGTACACTATATGAATATCTATAAATATAAGAAACGTACCATCTGGTAAACTCGCCAAGCTCATTTTGTCATGCATCATTATCTCAAGGCTTGCCAACAAGTTCTTATATGTGATCTGCACCCCTTTCGCCAATCCCGTCGTACCACTTGAGAATGGTATAATTGCCACGTAATCGTGAGTCTTCACCACTTTGTCCAACAGCGAATAGTCTGGTTCACCAGATTCAGCTATTTCTGAATATCTCACAACACCGTCTGGTACTGCAGAGGCAGGATTGTCAACAAAGACTATTTTTGCTTGAATCTCGACTTCATTTAATGCTTTCTCGACTGTATTGTAAATCTGAGGAATCGTTACAACCACCTTTGGCTTTGTCAGTTTGAATTGATGGACCAGTTCATCTGAAAACAAAATGGGATGTAGCTTTCTCTGATAATTAAAAACATAGATTTTGATAAACAACTTTGTTCATTTGTTTAAGTTTGTTTTACAAGGAGTGTTATTGGGTAAATAAAATATGTATTTTACTGTAGCTAGGTAGCAAAAAAGAAGACTCCATCATTGGCAGCATCTTCACCGTAATTTTAATAAGGAATTTTTAAATGGAGTGCGTTGCAACGAAATCGTATGAAAAAAATCATCGATTTCCGGTAACTAGGTTCAGCATGAAAGAGTACAAAAATAGCGTTAATTCTTCATCCGCAACTTTTGCTGTTACATTTTTCGTAGGATTCAATGGTATGTATGACAATGCTAACTGTGACTATTATGATAATGATAATTATGATAATTATGATTGTAATAATTATGATTATGATAATTATAATATGACCACTAAGTTCACATAGTCCTTACAGCTTGTATATGCAGGGTTGATCGTCGTCACTATGCATCCGGCCTGGAGAGCACCAAAGGCCACAACTGGGAACTCGGGACAGTTCGGCAAGGCGATGGCAACGATATCATTCGACTGTAAGCCCAGTTTCTTCAATACTGAAGTTGCGAACACAGATATTAACTTCTGTAGTTGAGCGTAAGTGTAGCTCTTTTTTGTCTCAGCGCTTACCTATAATGTTTAGTGGGAGCCGTTAAAAAATTGTCTAATGTTCTAGGTAATTTAATTTAATAATTCTAAGTAAAAACTATTGTCACCATTTGAACACACGATTTAATTAAAATATATTTACTATGTCTATTAGCGAGCAAAAGTAACATAAATCTAGCCAACCCCTGGGGACAATATTACGACCAACAAGACCTCTCAAGTTGAGAACGATTTATAGATACGGGCCTTAAACTCAATCAAAACCTTATCGCATTCGCATTAGACCTCCCGTTTACATTTCATTGTACAGTGTACAAATACACCTCTTAGGAAAGATATAAAAAACATACCAACTTCCCATTTACAGTATTAGTAGACTAGAATATCATTTTCAAGTTAAAATACTTACCAGTGCGACTTTATCGTTGAAGAGCGAAGAATGAACCCAGAGTTTTTCAAACAATCCAACTTGAGGAATAGTCACATCTGGAATCGATGATTTGAGAGTGAACTCATCTACCTTCATGGCAAAACTCGACAGTTTCCTTTGCTTTCCTTTGCCATTAACGTAACACGAAATCTTATCAAACGATCTCAAATATCTACGATGAACGTGCATTTTTTATTATATTAAATTTCTTGGTTCGAATTTTAATATTCTGTTTCCAAAGACCGTTGACAATGGACTGATCTTTTCAACTAATATGTTATTGTAATTCATCCGTGACGCTCATAACTGTCAGTCTTTGAACCTTATGTAGCAACTTACAAGTACATGCGCTACGTACCTACCTACCTATTATTTTAAGAACATTACAAGTATTGACCTCAGGTTGAAGACTGGAGGTTGTACTGGGTCTGCCGAGCCAAGTCTGGGGGTCACCTAGTTTCTCGGGCCTCCCTAGGCGCCACACCGATTTGAAGCCTCCCGAGTAGGGGTACCCAGGGGTGGGTTGGTTTCAGCGTTACCAGATTATTATTTTTGCCAAGTCGGGACTTTGGCACTTTTTGAGTGAAAATATCGGGATTCTTCCGTCAAAAGCGGGACATAGTAAAAAAACTATCTACCAATATACTTAGGTAATCAAAATTTTTCAAATATTTATCTTTTTATTTGAATTAAAATTACGTTTACGTGACAAAAGATAGCAAAAGTAGCCATAGAAAATGTATTGTTTTAAACTCCTATCTCCATTACGCGCCTTTCTTTCTCAGCACTGCACGTACGCTCGAGTTCTCCCCGAAAAGCGGGACTGAGACTGTCCCGCGCGGAACATTTAATTTTGATTTAAAAATCGGGACGTCCCGTCAAAATCGGGACGTCTGGCAACGCTGGTTGGTTTACCTATAGCCACAAGGCTGGAACTATGTAGATCGTCCCAATCGACTGAAAAGGAGAAACTGGGGAACTTCACTGAGTAGTGAGACGCTTTAGTCTCCAGTCCCACACACGGCCGCAGGTCAAGATAGCCAGCGCTTGACTGTTAACGCATTTTCCTCAGAAAAAAGGCGGGACAAGGGTCACAGGTCACGAATGAGAAAAAAATTCTATTGCTAATCAAAGGTTTTATCGAAATTCGAAAGTCGTGGAATAATTCCTGTCTTGAATCTAATGGTACTACATACTTTTTTAGGGTCTAACTGCCTATTTTCCAGCATTATTTAAAATCCTTGGATATTAAATATCCTCATTGTTCACAAAGCAAACTAAGCGTAGCGTACTATTATAACAGCACATTCAAAATCAAAGACTAAAAAAGATCGGTGGAGCATAGAATGTAGCACCACATTAAGAGATGACTTCTTAATAAGCGTCCAGTGGACAAGGTCAAAGTGCCCACTTACCATCAGGGCGGCGGCGTGCCGGCTTGCCAACGGAAATGGTATAAAAAAATAAGAGCTAACCCTTCATTAAATTGAGAAAACTTGAAGGACCCATTAATACTTCTCTATCTAGGTATAACGCCCAAATTCAGTTAGATCTTTAAGTAAGGGCTATTCACTAAATAATCTGATGGGTTTCATTAAAAGTATAAGCATTTTTTTGTGTTACACAATCCTTTAATAAATTGGTAAATTAAACCACTACATACCATCAACATTATTTATTTAATTATTTACTAATTAATATACATAACACATGCATATAATGCAGGATACGTTTGTTACAATAATTACTTGTTTTCTATGAATGCGGCCCCCAAATGTTATGGCGACCGTGCAAATATAAATATTATAATGCCAATTGAAAAACATACTTCAATTCACTTTTTATTAACACGTAGTACTTACATTATATTCATTAAAAAAACACAGAAAAGATACAAAAATACGAACTCTACAATCTCTCTCACTGGCACGACATCGATCTTCCACATAATATTTGCATAAAAGACGCTCTCAATCAAATTGAAAGCCCTAAAATAGAACCTACATAATGTCTTAAATATCTATAGGTACGTTTCTTTTCATTTTTTTTTTAATTTTTCGATACGTAGCCTTAATAACAAATACATCGACATATTTTTTTTTATTTTGTAACTAGTAGCAAGGCTGCACCATTGTTTCGTGAAACATTTTACAGCCAGGAATAGTTTGTAAGGGATTTTTTTTAATTACTTTACCAAGTCTTTTATCTTTTTACTCCTTAAAAGACTTTCTCAAACTCAAGAACATATGAAAAGATATGTTTTACACTCATCAATATCAATTCCTTTTTATTTACGGACACTAGTTTGTTTCCACACTCAAAACTGACCGTTACCCGTACAGTTTCTTTAACTCTCTCCTCAATATCTTTCCCGCAGCGTTCTTCGGTATCTCATCAACGAACACCACGTCCTTTATTTCCTTGAATTCCGATACTTTCTCTGCAACGTAGTGCTTGAGCTCATCTGCTGTCACTTCTGCGTCATCATTGAGGATCACGAAGGCTTTAGGCACTTCGCCGTAGAACTCGTGGGGAAAGCCGACTACACCCGCATCGAGGACTGCGGGATGTGTCCGAAGAATACCTTCTAGTTCTGCTGGGGCCACTTGGAGACCTTTTACCTGGAACAGGACAAAGCATACTTTTATTTATTTATTTGGTACACCAACAATATTTTACCAAGTGCTTTGACTACAAAGCATTTAGTGTAACCAACTTCCATTTGATAAACAGTTATCGTTTCTGAAATATCCTAAAAAAAATATTAACTTTCCTTCATTGGTAAACTCGACGGAAGCCGCATGACCGTTCTACAATAATATAGCTTAATATAAAACTTAATTTTCTGAATACAAAAAAGAATAGTTTTCTTCATAAGCATTTCCAATAAAACTTTTGAAATACATATTTTACGAATATATAACTTACATTTATTAAAATAAAACCTCCTTGTATAAACAAATTGACTGAGCCTTTATCAAAGTCACAGTCGAACAGTTTCACAATCTTTACACGATCAAGTCAAATTACTACCAGTTTGAAGAACGACCTCAAACTTGCATTTCGAGGGAAGGCTAACTTAAACATAATTCTTTTAAAACCGTTACAAACAAGCATAATTTAAATATTCATTGCGGTTTCGTTTCTTTTTACTCATTACTAATAGCCCGGTTACATAGCGCAAACAATGTAAGATAGCTATGATATAGGTATTATTATCTGTGATATAGGTATTCAAGAATAGTAATTATATAATTTTATTTCTTTGAATATAGAGCCCCTGATTGATATCCCTCTGAAACGACATTATTTATGTTAATTGCGTTTATTTTTTTATTTTCAAGCCTGTTGCATGGAAGTTACTTCGGAATATTTTTGAAAGCCAAGATAAACTTTATACCTCTGAGCTATAGGGATGTATGTACTCGTATATTGGCAGTAGTTGTACGCTATTAAAATCCAAGTCATCCCTTTAGGGCCAAAGCATAAAACAAGTTGCGTCACAAAGTAACTGGTTTTCGAGCATGTGTGGCATTGAGTATTTTTTACAGTTAAAAGGCAGCAGTTTAATATTTATAGCTATTAATACATCTGAATAAAACTTGATATTATGCATGCGAGAGAAACTGGGTACTATCCTTTAGTTGGCTGATGCTAACGTTATATAAAAACATCCTTGAGACAGTAGCTATGCAGTTTAAGTATCAAAGCTCCCGCTTTTAGTATGGTTGGACTTATTTAGAATTCGACTGGGTAGCTATCGCCACGGTAATGGTATATAACATTACCGTGCTATCGCTTCCAAGTAAAATCTGCCGCCATAACCGGATAAAAGCTTTCCTTTAGGTGGCATCTCTGCTAACTGATAATTAGCATTAAAAAACTTATTCTATGTTAAAATTACAATATTTAGACCCATTGACTAAATAAAAAAAATATATGACCTTTCAAGTAAATAGTATTCATTTTATTGGCTTAAAACAAGTTTACACTTTCGGTCGTGTTAGCAGACCTTGTGTTGATTAACAAATACAACTAGAAATATAATTTAACTTAGTGTAATAGTTATGAAGTTTTATTTATACAGATTCAATAAATAACAAACAACAACTTGAACTGTAACTAGGTATACAGTACATACATATTTTATACATATCTATAACAGGTTTTATTTGATGCTTACGTCTATACTCTGAAGGACGGCTAAATCATTTAAAACATTAACTTAAATATAATATTTGTCCACAATCGTAGCTGAAATCTATCATTTTGGAACTACATACGAATAATGTAACCGGCGCGGTGTTTTAGCAATATTATTTTATTTAGAAAACCGGTAATTGCGCTTGAGATAAAGGCTAAAATAAAGCTACGGCACTTAGGTATAGCGATTTTTTAACCGGACCACAGAATATTTTTTATGGATTTTTGAAACGAAATTATTGTTAGACGGAGGTGGTTTACATTTAATTATTATATTGCATAGATACCTTAATGAGCTCCTTGATTCTATCCGTGATATAAAGTCCAGCTCCTTCTTTGTAATAGCCCAAGTCACCAGTCTTGAAGAACCCATCGTTGGTGAACGCTTCCCTGGTGGCCTCCTCATTCTGGTAGTAACCTTTCATCACCAGAGGAGATCTCATGCATAATTCTCCGGGCTGGAAAACAAGAAAATTTAAATTTGATCTTTTCAATCAAGTTATGATTGGGCAAAATGGTAACAGGGGATTTTCCGCACTTAACGTCTAGAATGGGCCATTGTGCGTGAAATAGGTCTTGGTGTTTATATGTACTAGTTTAGTCACCAATTCCCCCCTAGAGTGTATTCAGGAAACATCGTATACATTTATCTGATCCCAATGTTACTAAAATATAAACATCCAGCCAATGACGTTCAATTAAAAAACTAGACTCACAATCACGCTCAAATATTGTCCGAAGCAAAAGTCTGCCCACCTGACTATTGGGCAGAGTTTTTGTTTAGTTGAATACACTAAATGCCACGAGATAAGGTGTTAATTTGAACGAATGTGTTAATGTCATCAGTGTCAAAGCCACTCGGACGTTTTTTGAGGAATTTTTCTTAGAGATTGGGTGTCTAGTTGTACATAATATTGAACGTCATTGCATCCAGCACAATCATGTTTATCACATTCTTTTTCTGTGCGAGAAAATTTTTTAATAAAAAATGTGGACTGGATTCATGGTTTAGCCAGTTCAGTATTGGTATTACACGAACACAAAACTATATGCTACAAAAAAATTCAACAAATTGCCCTTCACGTCAAAACCAACAATCATTAATAAAAATACTTGAAATGGAAGAGTTTTTGTTTGTCCGTGATCTTTGGTAGGTATAGGGATAGAGCTGGGAAGGGACATAGGCTAATTTTTATTCCGGGAAAAATATTCCTGCAAGATATTGTCGTATAGTCCACGCGAGCAAAGCCGCGGGTTGTTGGCTAGTTTTTTATATACAAACACGTGTATTATGTTCGGTCATGGTCAAGAATCCACATATTTATTTAAATTAGGGCTATGACGCAAACATTATTCGAGAAACGTTGATCCGAACTTGACCAGTTTAATAAATTACGTTTGGTTATAGACTTTGAGCCTTGTCTAGCAAATAGACCTTAAAAAAATTCTTGCCATTTTGTTGAGACCAGTTTAATAAATTACGTTTGGTTATAGACTTTGAGCCTTGTCTAGCAAATAGACCTTAAAAAAAAATTCTTGCCATTTTGTTGAGACCAGTTTAATAAATTACGTTTGGTTATAGACTTTGACCTTTGTCTAGCCAATAGACCTTAAAAAAATGTTCTTGCCATTTTGTTGAACATCTAGCTTTTCTTAATAGTAGGACAGTCCTCCATCTCCACCATCAAAGAACAATGCCTATTTGATTTTTTCTAAGTAGGTATTGGACAGGGGATTGGTAACCGTGACAAAGTAGCAACGCTCTGTGTAATTATGATTGAATTGAACAACGTCATGAAATTACAAAAGCGATAAAATCATCAACGTTGCGTTGCATTGAACTGAGTCTCGTGATATAACAGAGAAGGAGTTGATCAATTAAAAACTACTAAAGATGTTATATCACGCGAATAAATATTGTTTTAGTGGTAATTATGACTAAAAAAATCATATCTAAGGAGACAAACTTGATGACTTCATTATAATAATAAAAAAGTAATTTATCAGCCTATTTATTCAAGAAATCAAGTCACCGCACTGTTACAATTATGGGTACTGGCTTAATCATCACACTTGCCGTTAATTGATAATTGCAACCCTGAGTTTCCCCAACCCGGGAATTAAACCTAGGAGCCCGAGCTAACGACCCGGCACTACTCCATTGACACCACTATTCATAGCCTCTATTTGTCCATAATATCCTCCTAAACAACCAGAGCAGGATATTCATTAAAAGTCTAGGTTCAGAAATTAACAGTTAACTTAAATACTAACTTGACCGATTGGAACTGGATTTCCCGTAGCAGGGTCTAAAAACTTCATCTCCACGTTGACTAAGGGGTCTCCGCACGTCCCATAGTTCTTGTTCCATGAGCCCTTGTATGTCGTCACGCCCATAGAACAGGTCTCCGTCGCTCCATAACCTTGTACGAACTCTGTGTTAGGCTGAAAAATGCTTCATAATAAAAAATCTGAGGTTACGTATCTGCTTCGTCCTGTCGCTGTTACCAGATTATGGACTTTCAATAAAACTAAAATAAAATCTCTCTTCCTCTTCCAGACACTTTTTTTATCTCTCGTAAGGGCTATTCAACGTACATGCACACCCACGCAGTTTTCGTTTTTCAGTAGTCTCTAAATTAAATAATTTGTAAACGAATAAATGATTATGATTATTATAAAATATAAGTAAATTATCTATATTTTGTTTTAAATCTATTCTAGTAAACTCACCATAAAAAAAACAAAAGATGTGAAAATAGCGCGGGAAATGTGTTATAGTAAAAATTTTAATTTCGAATTATAAAAAAAAAGTCATACGCGAATTTATAAGGGCGTGACTTTTTACTTTTAAATAAACAAAAAAGGGTAAACTTTTCGACATAGGTACTAGCTGTTAACAATTTAAATATTAATTATCGAATATTTTGTTCTTTATTTTTTCTTCGTTAGTTCATGACGTATGAGGTTGTTTTCTACCTGGTTCTTCAAGTTTTTATAGTGTATACATAATACATTTGCGGACAAAAAAACAAAAGGATAGGCTTACTTCAAGGATAAATTAGATTCGTAGACAAATCAAAATTATTAATACTCACATTAGTTTTGGTGAGAAGGGTCTCGACATCCGAAGCGGCTATAGGCGCGGCTCCAGTAAAGATATACCTCAAATGTTGTAAGTGCTCCTTTGTCACTAAGGGAATCTTGCCCAGAAGAATCGCTGGAAGAGAAAATATTCTGTCGTTTGATGTATATGTATCATTATTAAGTTACTATTATAAGTTTTCTTTTGTTTAGTAAAATACCTAAAATGCATGCTGTATTTACTTACCCAGTGGAGGCACGATGTAGAGTATACTAACTTTCTCGTTAGCTAGCGTGTCGAAGTACACGGCAGGTTGGAATGAAGACATAGTTATCAGCTTACTACCTCGGCATAAGTGGCCGAACAATGTTATCACCATCCCATAGATATGGAAGAACGGGAGTATGCAGGGTATCGCGTCTTGGTACGAATCTAAAACAAGCAATCATTTTTAGTATTATTTTGCAGCTCGGAAAAGGCGAGCTCCCTTAGCACGCCTTAACCGGCCTAAGGGTTGACCTGCGGGCGGTGGTAGCTCCTAACGCCCTCATTTGACGAGCCATTTGGTGTAATGGTCGAGAAGTCGGCTATTACACCAGAGGTCGCGGGTTCGATCCCCGCACGGTACAAACATTTGTGTGCATGAACATGTCTGTTTGTATCGGTCTGGGTGTTTATATGTATAATAAGTATGTATTTACAAAAAAAAAAGTATATAAGTAATGTTTATCCGTTGTCTGGCATCCATAGCACAAGCTAATGCTTAGTTTGGGGCTAGATGGCGCTGTGTGGATAATGTCCAGAGATATTTATGTCCAGAGAGAGATATTTATTTACCTCATTATATAGGTCGCTCGATCCAAGTCTGAGGGTCAACTAGTTCCTGGTGGGTTGGGCGCCACCCTGAGTTGAGACGTTTGAAAAATATCTCATTTTGCACAGCCTTATTGCCGCTTCAACACACTCTAAGACCTTTGTGTCTGTGTGTGTGTGTGAAAGCTTGTAGGAAACGAAATGGTAAAAAAATACGATATCATCATGTGTGACTCTAACATAAGCAAAAAATACTTAAGTTAATTATCTGGAAAAACAACTTAAGGAGAGTAAATAAAGAGAAGAGTTAACCTCGTTACATCGAGGCATGGAAGGCGTTGGGTCCTCGTGGTGTGGGTATTTTAACCCACCTTTATAACCGCATACTGCTTACCGGTAGAATGCCTGATCAGTGGAGGCTGAGCGTCATCACCCCAGTCTTCAAAGGCAAGGGATCTGTACAGGAGTGCGGCAGCTACCGCGGTATAAAGGTCATGTCCCACACCATGAAGCTCTTTGAGCGCATAATTGACTCTCGCATACGGCAGGAGTGCACGATCTCGGAGGGTCAATATGGCTTCCGCCCCGGCCTTGGAACCATGGATCCCGTCTTTGCGCTAAGGATCGTCATGGAGAGATACAGATCGAAGAATACGCCTCTACATCTCCTATTCCTGGACATGGAGAAGGCATTCGACTGTGTCCCTCGTGCGATCATTTGGTGGGCATTGCGATCTAAGGGGGTCCCTGAGGCTTACGTCGAAGTCATCCGTGACATGTACCGCGATTCAGTTTCTGTGGTTCGAACCGCTGTTGGCGACACCAAACCATTCCCCATCACCGTTGGAGTCCACCAGGGGTCCGTCCTAAGCCCATTTCTGTTTAGCGTGATATTAGACGTTGTGTCGGACAGCATCAGAGACCACCATGAGCATCCTCCATGGCTGCTCATGTATGCTGACGATATCGCGCTTGCAGACGCGGATAGGGGACGCCTGGCGAGACGTGTGAATGAGTGGAGAGGTTCGCTTGAGAACGGCGGTTTGAAACTCAATGTGGCGAAGACCGAGTACCTGGCCTGCAACACAACGGATCCTACACCCATCCGCATAGGCGAAGACATGGTCGAGCGGACGGACCAGTTTAAATACCTGGGATCTGTTCTCCACGCATCCGGCGACATCGACTGTGACGTCAGGTCACGCATAGCTGCAGCGTGGGCAAAATGGCGGGAGGTGTCTAGCGTCATTTGCGACCCAAGAATGCCGGTTAAGCTAAAGGGACAGGTCTATAAAACCATCATTAGGCCTGTCCTTTTATATGGCTGTGAAACGTGGCCGGTACTTGAGCGACACAAGCAGGAACTGCGAGTCACGGAAATGAATATGCTGCGCTGGATGTGTGGAGTTTCGCGGAAAGACCGCATTAGAAACTCCCGCATTCGCGGCAGCCTTCATGTCCGTGATATAGCAGACAAACTGCAAGAGGGTCGCCTACGGTGGTACGGGCACGTTTTACGGAAACCGGCTAACTACGTGGGAAACAAATGCCTAGCTATGCCGCCTCCGCCTGGCCCCGGCAGGAGAGGAAGACCCAAAAAGGGCTGGCTTGGCGTCTTGGCGGATGACATGCGTGTCAATGGGCTCACCACAAGGGATGCACAAGACCGTCCGAAGTGGAGGAGGAAGAGTAGGAAAGCGGACCCCGGGCCCCGCAAGGGCGCAACCGGGATAACGCTGGGATGATGATGAATGAGTTAACCTCATTACTAATAATACATGGTATAATATAACCACAGATTACTTAAGCATAACTTACAAAAT
The DNA here is from genome assembly GCA_949319885.1 of Mecyna flavalis. Taxonomy (NCBI): domain Eukaryota; kingdom Metazoa; phylum Arthropoda; class Insecta; order Lepidoptera; family Crambidae; genus Mecyna; species Mecyna flavalis. The sequence continues at coordinate 13,954,207 of OX439407.1, read as the reverse complement.
ACTTGACAAGGAAGTTTGTAATTATAGGCTGTTTACATAAAATATTAAGTACTGAAACGGTAGCAATAGTTACGTAAACATAGTAATTAGCGGTAAACAAGTCGAGCTTAACTCTTGAACTACTTGCATAAAAATTACTATGTAGAGGCGATGCACCGTGCACGTTCCTTCCTATACTCCCTTAGGCTAGATCGAGATTTACAAGCCATTTTAAGAAACAGGCAAAAAAAAAGGCATTTACTACTCGTATATCAACTTACCGCTCGTCACCTCAGCTAAGCACACTTTTTCGTGAGTCATAATATCGAAACTTGTTAGCAAATTTTTATAACAAATTTCGACTCCTTTAGGCAACCCTGTTGTTCCACTCGAGAAGGGTATAATAGCTGTATCATTGTGACTCTTTTCGACCTTATCCAAGAGTGCGTAATCAGCTTCCCCACTTTCAGCAATTTCGGAATACCTGACGGTTCCCTCAGGAACTGGTTCAGAGGGGTTGTCGACTAGAACTACTTTGGCATCCAGTTGGGATATTTGGATAGCTTTCGCTACTGTTTCATAGCTTTCGGGAATCGTTACAACTATCCTCGGTTTCATCACTGATAGTTGGTGACTTAGTTCACCTGAAATTGAAAGATTTTTAGTTGTTATTTCTTACGGTTTAATATTAATTTATTGTCAGTATATTGAGACGCTTAAAGAAAAGATTAATCCGTTAAACACATTCGTGATTCCATCTGTGACCTGATTCGCAGATATCTATGGGCGGCGGTAGTCACTTTCCATCAGGTTTTCCGCATGCTCCTCTGCCCGCTATACCATAACCAGAACTTGAAATGTAGGTTAGGTTCGTAGATCGAAGAAGCCTACAGTGTGCAGCACATTACCTAAGCGACGCGTCCTGCTTAGTTACACCACACTGATATATAGACAACATACGGGTTGCGTATACTGCGTGTTTTTTTAGTCGTTGTTTTCCCGCAGCAGAACGCTTCACCTTCAGTAGTACTATAAATTTATGCAAGTAATTTTTTATTTTTTATTTTTTTCTTACTTTTTTGAATTTTTTTTTTAAGTTTGATGGGAAAATGGAAACCAAATGTGAGTAAATAATAAATAATATTTTTTTTGATAAACGCGAAGGGCAATGACCCCGGCCAGTGACCGTCCGTGACGCAGCTAGTACTATTGGTTCGAGTTGATTTGACTAAAAAAAGAACTTTATTAGTTTATTTTACTACTAAGATAGAATCATTTTACTGCGGGAAAACAACGACTAAAATTCCACGCTGTATATCTGCTGCCACTAATATGGCATAAAAAAACAAAATACTCACGTTCTTTGTATGTAGGATTAATAGTTGTCAAGACACAACCAGCCTGGAGTGCCCCAAAGGCCGCCACAGGAAACTCTGGGCAGTTCGGTACGGCAATAGCGAGGATATCACCAGATTTCACACCAAGTTTCTTTATGAGGGAGGTCGCGAAGTTACTAGTAAACCTCTGGAGTTGCAGGTAAGTGTAGCTCTTGTTAGTTTCTGCACTTACCTGTGTATAAAGAGGAGGTGTATTAGGTACAGGTATATACCTAAATGTGTTATAAAATCTAAGGAAACATGTGCTAGTGTCATTAACATATTATCGACGGATAAAATAAGAATAAATTATTTATTTTTTTATAATACCTACCTACATTGTAGAGACGTTTACAAAAACTCGACTTGAAATCTAACCAGCATTGTAAAGATGCCGATGACTTGATTATAATGATGGATGAGTTTACCCCCCTTAAACGGAGCATTAACAAATCAAATCAATCAATCAAATCAATTTATTAAAATTCTTAGAACTATTCTATCAGCTAGTACAAAAAAAAATCTTAAGATCTAATTAACTTTATGAGCCTGAACTAAGAAATCCTGTGTTTTAGGCGAAAATCTAAATTAAATTCTAATGATCTACAAATAATAATATCACTTTGTGATAAAGGTAGGTGAAATATTAAATACTTAGTGCTTAATACTATGGGAACAGGATGGTACTTAACTTTTTTTAACGACTTTTATGTACGACTGAGCTTGTAAATTGTAATTTTTAAATCTTTCGACTCAAATGTTTGTATAGCGCGCAACAAGCGAAATTCTCATTTTGAGCCATTTTATTAGGTATATGTATATTTATTATTTACTTATTCTGTTCCTGATGTTATCGTGTTGTGCTTGTGCTCAGACTAAATAAAATAGGTCTCAGGTGTTGTGAGAATAAATCAAATGATATTAAACAGGAAAAACTTGTATGGTCTGAGATGGAATGTGTACTGACGAGAAAAAATTATAGGTACTTTGTCTATACAATAATAAATTTTATACTTGTTACGATTCTAAACGGTCAGTATTAACGACTGTATACTTTACCCTCTCGCAAAATTGTTCTTATTATTGTTTCCAGATCTTAATCGCAAAATGAACTTAGCTTAGTACCTAAACTTTCTCTGCTCTACCAGTAAAAAAATACCTACCGGTAGAATTATGTTCGTTCGTCTAATGTTATTTAAATAAATAATCAACAAACATATGTAATCGTTTAGCGTTCGCAAGGACGTAAAATTAATTATAACCGAATTAAATTCAAAAGAAATATTGAAATACAAACAAATAACTTACCAAAGCCACATGATTTGGAAAACGGGATGCATCCTGCCACAGCCTATCAAACAGTCTTATATTCCGAACAGGAACGTCAGGATACGCCGACCTCAAAATAAAGTCTCCTGACTTCACCCCGGCACTCTCTGTGAGATTCCTTTGCCATTTTATATTTTTAATCTGTCGAAGAAAAAGTTTTCGCGTGACGCTGTTCATTTCCCCGCGCGTTTTTCACAACGGCCAGTGACTGACTGTTGTAACGTGATCGAGGTTTTTCGTAACAGTGTAACCGGCTCAACTTGACCTCAAGGAAGGTAAGTTTTATAAAGTAATTAATTCTTTAATTACGTGAATATTTTGAGTGACGATGTTTATGCCACCATTTTAATCTGTATCTAGAGGTCGCTGATCGAGATAATCATTGCAATAACTTTTATGCTTTAGTTATTTTGTGAAGTCTGGGTCACAAAATACCTATGTCATGAAGTTCTAACGGCGCTCTTATAAGCATATATTTGTCGTTTTCTTCACTTTTTACTCATTGGCACTACCCACTATTTATTTCTACTTGGTCCAAAGGTTGGGTGCTAGAGAATGCTTTTAGGCATTAAGTTCGTTATGTTCTTGTTGGGTTGTGCAAAAACACGGATTGATTAAATCTTAGATTTTAGTTAAAGCTTATCCCGACTAGTTTACGAAGCGTTTATTTTTTGTAACTTAGACTCCCTCATATAACATTTTTAAGCAATCAAATGTAATGGGGTTGAGTAACAAAACCTGATTCTCGTCTTGAATCTAATTGAGGACAAACCATTTTCAATTCAGTCTGACTACCTAGCCGAAAAGTGTAATTTCTGTCGCCATAAATAGCTCTGGCTGTGTTCCGGCAATATACATTTTTGTAATTTAAAAAAGTGTTGTTTCCTTCGCCAAGTGTGACACGCTGTTACATAGAAAAATTTTACTCACAGGGATATTACGACATTGTAACTAACGGCGTTGCTGCTAAAGTGTATCCTGTTTGCTATCTTTTTAGTTAATGCTATTTAATATATTTTTATGTTCATTTGGAACCTTCCATTTGAATGTTATGTTTATCTGATTTTTTGTGTTGAGTAAATAAATAAATAAATATATCTGGACACTATTCACAGCTTCGCCCAGCCCAAACCAAGCATGGCTTGTAATGGCTGCCAAACAACGGATAAACATTACTTACCTAAAATACTTTTTTTTATAATACACATAAAAAACAACCAGATCATAAAAGACCATAAACAGGCATGTTCTTGCTCATGCAAACAAATGTTTATAACGTAGGGGGTCCAACCTGCGACCTCTTGCACTAGTCGCCGACTTCTCAACCATTAGGTAGTAATAATAACAATAGGTAATAGAAATAGTTCTCCTTCTTACTTCTAAAACGTGTTTCTCCAATTTGTTAATTAATTTTATTTTTATCACTAAATAAAATTATGTAAATGTAAGCGTAATACTTAGGTACGTTAGTAGGTAGGTAACTATTACTTTATTTGTTCATATTCAGACAACGTTTGTACCGATTACTTTGTAAGTTAAGTAGAACGACTTTGTTATATTTGAATGATATTTTTATAAACGAAAATATATTACAAAATGAACGAGTACATTCGCGGAATAGCTGTTGAAAGACATCTGAGATGGTATGTATGGCCATATTGAGGCGCAGTGATGAGACCACTCAGTACACCTTTCCTTAAGCCTGCCAGAAGAGAAGAAAGCTGGAGGCCGCCGCTGCCATTACCTGGACCCTGGTATTCGAACATAAGGAGACATCTCAAGAAAGCCTAATTGTCAGATGTGACAATCCAGGATAGATTAACCTGGCGCAGTCTAGTCAGGAGATCCGACCCCAAACAATGGGAACAGGGTTATACTAAGAAACTACAAAATTGCATTGATATACCACTTCTTTCGGTAGGCCTTTACTTCGGGGTTATCTGGTAGAGATCGCTTCTAGCGATAAGACCGCCTATATTTTGCATTTTTGTACTTTTTATTGTAATTTTTTTTTTGTTTTTGTGTGCAATAAAGAATATTTAAGTTATGTTAAGAGTAAAATAAATAAATTGAATGAATTCTTAGGGATGAGGTCCGCCTTTTGTAGGTACTCTTGTCTTGATTGTGCATTAAAGTTTAAAATTAATAAATTCTTACTACAACGTTCAATCTCCTAATTGAAAGGTAAGGATTAATCGACTTTTCCTTATAATGAGTAGGTTGATAACTATATAACTGCAAATCCATTATTTTAAATTTGTTTTATAAAATGAGTAATAATGCAAAATTTTGCCTTTTTTATACTTTACGGGGTCCCTAAGAAAAAATTAAAAAAGTACCTTAGTTCGCGGCAGTCCGGGACAATGCTATGTAACATATTGGAACTATGCATAAACACCTATAGATTAACCCCACAAAAAATCAAGCTGAGACCTGTCAAGACTTGGAACTTATAATATAATATCGTGCATTTTAGATATCGTTCCAAACAATTTTTTTTTTTAATTTTTGTCGTATATTTTGACGTGACAACGTCTTATAAATTGGTTTGCCGGGTGACACTTCAAGAAACTGCGTTACGCTCCGCTCACGTTATGCGCCATAGATTTAGTATATTTTTTATTATGCGCTCACAATGAGAGCGAGTGAGAGGCACGCGTCCCGCCTAAGAGCGAGAGAGACAGACATAAAAAGTCGTTGTCACGTAAAACTTTCGCCCGTATACCGACTTTACAGGCAACCAATTTTTTTATAAAAAAAATGACCTGAATAAAATCTGATCAGCTTGATTAGGGATATCGATTGGCATAATAAAAAAAATATAAATATGTAACAAAAAAGTCCAATGTCCGCAAATCCGAAATCCGTCCCCACTGTGCGGCGTGGGCGTCAAGTGTGCGGCGGGTCCATACAAAATGTATGAAAACTATAGAGGAAATATGCCGTTGGCAGCGTTTTGTTGCTGTGGTCGGTGGCCCGTGTGTGGCAAGGCTTAGGGCCCGATAAATAACGGAAACACGTCTTACCTCTGGGTTATTTTTTGTGTAATTACCCCCCCCCCCCTCTTTTTTTTGTGGAGAAGAATGCTATTAAGCAATTAACTTGGCTGGGGTAGGCGAGCCATATGTGGTACTCGTGCAATTTCATGACCCAGTATTTATAAAGACTGCTGCACGGACCCACTAGACTTAATATTTTATGATCTAATTTTTACACTATGGGCAAACAGACATGGTAAGCGAGCACCGTAGCCGTTCCTAGTTCAATTCACCAGTAATGTCAATCTTCAACAACTTTAAACTCTATACTATATCAGCATATTTTGCCAAATCTTAATAACACAGATTTCACCTGTCGGTGTATATTGTGTGGTAGTCATCTACCTCATAATTATCTGCCACAACCCTCCACAGGATTAAAAAAAAACAATAAAACACATATTTATATGAATTTATTTAGAATTTATACTTTTTCTTACACGAGTCCAGCCCTCTCAATGACAGAATAATAAACAAATTTCCACAGTAAATGGTCAAAAGATGACGCGATTACAAAATTTTATAGGAACTAAATACTTAAAAAAACTATACCACAGTACATTGGGAATGAAGAGATCCATTACTAAATGATTTTATATATCTCACACGAAGTTCAACACAAACCTTAGATTGTAATGTTAATTAAATGTACTTATAACGATCTTTGGTGTCGAACTTGAATAATTTATATGTACGAGATAGTTACGGTTATATCCTACATTTATATCAAAATGAGCAAGCAAAATGTCTTTCATTGTTGTTTTAGCTGCACTAACGTTTGTTATGAGGCAAAAACGTTAAATAATCCGTTTATCGTTATTCCAGCTGTTGATATCGTTTACATGACAAAACGTTATTGCAGCCGCGACATTAACAATACATATCATAGCTCGTTGTCATAATCTACTAGAATTTGGTTCTAATTATAAAAAATAGCATACCATATTATGTCGTACACAACGCGCTTATCAAATGTACGGTATACAACATTTCTTAAAACAACTTAAATAATAAACATTTCATAACATAATAATACTCTAGACGCGTTTAAATAATCAGTACTACGATAACATCGATAACGAATAATTTAGTTACGTTTCGGTTGCTATAGAAACACAAACATAATTATATTAAAAAACAGTTCATACGTTGTTTTGAATTTTTCTTATTTTTATTGTGACTAAATTTAAAATTGTAACAACCGCAAACGTTACGTCGACTAAATTTTCATTTTTAAATTCGCTAGGTCGCGTTGGTTGCGCGGAACAATAAATATAAATACTATGTTATGACAAGATCACGGTATCATCATCACAGCTGCGCTCACGCGATCACCAGCGGCTCGTCGTCCGAGAACCCTTGGATGGGAGGCACGTCGTCGTCATCTGAAACGATGATGATGATGAAAAAATAGAATTATTATTAACCGCTTACCATCAGGTGGGCCGTGTGCTTGATTGTCAACTTTATGGCATAAAAAAATAGAATTGCGTTCAAAATAAACAAAAAGTAAAATTGACCAGATGGTAACTAAGCGTAAGATTTGTTTTAATTATCAGAGTAAATTAATGAAGGAAAACAGGTTCGGTCGATTATCTGGGAAGACAGTTCTTCGTTAGATGCTTTTACTATGAGGGTGCTTAAGTCTACTACTAAGTAGACGCTTGTTTTACCACCAGACGCAATGTTCTCGCGACGCCACTCTAATTTGAAGGGAAAATAGCTAGAAAAACCTTTATTGCGCTGCCAAAATCATGCCCTCTCCAGTTAAGCTCTGGAGACCTTACCAACCGACAGAAAAACAGCACAACAGTTATGAAGTGCTACTTTATTAGGTTTTTTGCGGCTCATTTGGAAAGATCCAAAATGCTTGACCTCTCTCAAAACCAAAAACTATAATAGTATGACCAATAGCGCCCGCGAATCTCCCGTCGCCCACGCGCACTATTGGTCAGAGGTATGCTTCGGACCAATAGCGCGCACGCATCCAAACATTCGCGTTCTCCGCCATCGCCACCCGATTTCAACATGTTTCCCGGGCACTATCACAAAGGTTAGTGGGTGCTCACCGTGGTCGCCGATGGTGGCCTGTCCGCGGCGGCTGTCGTACCGCGGCGTGTGCGCAGTAAAGCGCAGGAAGGATCGCGCCAGGCGGCGATGGCGCAGCATGGCGTGCACCAGCGCCAGGCCGAGCGCCAAGGCCGCCACCGCCGCGCCGCCCACGCCCCACCACATGCCCGTGCTTGCTGTCTCCGCCTCCGCGCCTGAGGACCATACACATTACACGTATCGAATACTGGACTTATCAATATTAAACAACGCCGACGCTAGTGTCCTCTCACTAACATCGATGTTGTCAAACTCGGGCGCTTGAAACTTGCGTCGCACCACTGAGGACGTCCAAAGCAATAGTTGCATCGTCGGTACGCGAGCGCCGAACGTCCAAAAATCACTAGTTTGGGGTGTTAACAACCGACACAAATAATATGGAAATATCTGGACGAAAAAGTTTTGATAGCTATGAAGAATGCAAATAAAACAAATCTAAAATTATTTTTGAAAATACTTGATATAATCATAATTACACAAGTTTTAACTACAGGAAGCATAGTTGGTTGTAGTTTACAAAATATCGTTTCAGCAACTTTGATTGATTGATCGTTTATTTGCTAGATTTTGAGTTACAATGATAGAATGTCAAATAAAAGTACAGTCGAAATCAAATTAATCAAAACGTGCTAATATTTTTAACTTACTAACGTTAAAGTTATATCTACGCTCACCTTCCATGCTCAGCGTGTGCACTTCGCTCAGGTCGCTGTAGTACCCCTCGGGCGTCTTGACGCGCACGCTCACGTACAGCGGACTCGAGCTCCTGGCGAGCGCCGTCATGAGCAGCGGCGAGAACTCCACCGTCGCCGTTTTCATGTCCTAAGATCTATCTCTACGCTCACCTTCCATGCTCAGCGTGTGCACTTCGCTCAGGTCGCTGTAGTACCCCTCGGGCGTCTTGACGCGCACGCTCACGTACAGCGGACTCGAGCTCCTGGCGAGCGCCGTCATGAGCAGCGGCGAGAACTCCACCGTCGCCGTCTTCATGTCCTAAGATCTATCTCTACGCTCACCTTCCATGCTCAGCGTGTGCACTTCGCTCAGGTCGCTGTAGTACCCCTCGGGCGTCTTGACGCGCACGCTCACGTACAGCGGACTCGAGCTCCTGGCGGGCGCCGTCATGAGCAGCGGCGAGAACTCCACCGTCGCCGTCTTCATGTCCTAAGATCTATCTCTACGCTCACCTTCCATGCTCAGCGTGTGCACTTCGCTCAGGTCGCTGTAGTACCCCTCGGGCGTCTTGACGCGCACGCTCACGTACAGCGGACTCGAGCTCCTGGCGGGCGCCGTCATGAGCAGCGGCGAGAACTCCACCGTCGCCGTCTTCATGTCCTAAGATCTATCTCTACGCTCACCTTCCATGCTCAGCGTGTGCACTTCGCTCAGGTCGCTGTAGTACCCCTCGGGCGTCTTGACGCGCACGCTCACGTACAGCGGACTCGAGCTCCTGGCGAGCGCCGTCATGAGCAGCGGCGAGAACTCCACCGTCGCCGTCTTCATGTCCTAAGATCTATCTCTACGCTCACCTTCCATGCTCAGCGTGTGCACTTCGCTCAGGTCGCTGTAGTACCCCTCGGGCGTCTTGACGCGCACGCTCACGTACAGCGGACTCGAGCTCCTGGCGGGCGCCGTCATGAGCAGCGGCGAGAACTCCACCGTCGCCGTCTTCATGTCCTAAGATCTATCTCTACGCTCACCTTCCATGCTCAGCGTGTGCACTTCGCTCAGGTCGCTGTAGTACCCCTCGGGCGTCTTGACGCGCACGCTCACGTACAGCGGACTCGAGCTCCTGGCGGGCGCCGTCATGAGCAGCGGCGAGAACTCCACCGTCGCCGTCTTCATGTCTTCAGTCGGGTGGATTAGATCCTCGGGGATCTCCTTCTCGGATAGTATGACTTCGTATGTTTTCCTGAAAAAAAAATTAAAGCTAACTTATATGTAAGGCCATATACTATTAGGCTCACAGTTACCAGTGCCTATATTAGTACACATGCAACAATACAGCGCGATCTACAGGTGAGACATTCGTAAACTGTGGCGGGGAGTCCTGGCAGCTAGTCTCCCGTGAGGGACAGTTATAGACAAATGCCATTTACTTCTGTTGCCTAGTTTATACTTATGCCGATACTAACAACTGAAGATCAATCATTTTTGATCCGCAGCCACCCCGCAGGTAACTTCAAACAAGCCAATGAAGTTGACGCGGACTATACCTGTCGGCGGGCATGTCCTGCGGCGCGTGGTCGTTCCAGCTGACCATGACGTGTCCGTTGGGCGACTGCCACGCCACCACGCCGCGCGGCGCTTCCACCACGCCGCTGCGCCCGCGCGCGCATGTCTGCGTCGCGTTGTCCACCGCCGCCTGTAAAAGTTAAAGGGTTGTATTCAACTGCACATCAAAAAATACTGATTGTGCATCAAAAAAATATTGAATTGCTAACCTAACGTAACCTTTAGTGTGCAATCAGTTATATTGATGTACATTTCAGTATTTTTTTTTATGTACACTTAAAAATATGTATGACTCGCCTACCAACAAAGTTACTACTCGCACTCAACTACCAGAAGTTTTGAAAACAATTGGATACGTAATATTTATGTATTATTTTTTTATTTTGTGTATGATTTTTAACATTATCTTGTACAACAGAACTTCTCGAAAGAATTAACAAAAGTCTTTAATTTATCTAACAACAATTAACAGTTTAAATATTGGATTATATTCAATGACGTTCAATTAAACAACTAGACAACCAATCTCTAAGAAAAAATCCTCAAAAAACGTCCGAGTGGCGTTGACACAGATGGCATTAACACATTCGTTCAAATTAACATCTATCTCGTGTCGTGGCAGTTAGTGTTTAATGTCAATTGTATACAACTAAACGGAAACTCTGCACAATAGTTGCGTGGGCAGACTTTTGCTTCGGACAATATTTGAGCGTGAATCGGAGTCTAGTTGTATATTGAACGTCATTGATTATATTGGAGTGGATCCGTGGTAGGAAGACCTCGCGACCTCTTTCGTACTTGTGCGACTAACTGGCGGTGACGTGACATCACATAGTGCACCCTTCTTCTGTCCTTCCACCTTCCACCAGATATAAAACTTATTACTTACATATTTCTGACCGGATCGATAAACATTTAGTTATATCATGTAGATAGACCATTGAAATCTATTTAAACTATAAATCATTATTCTATCCACACATACCGTGCAAAAGTCTTGGTAAATCAAATTGCAAAATAAATACTTTGACTTTGACTTTGACATACCCGCACGCAGATCTTAAACCGCCCTCCAAGCGGCACGTTTTCTATGACGTGTGTGAGATGCGTGTCCTTCCTCGGCGCGAGCTCGTAGCGGCTGGGCGGCTTGCCGAGCGTCTCCTCCGTTACTTCCAACTGGGAAACAGATTGGTTTATTATGGCTAAGTCTTTGACTCAGGAACAGTAACAATATTCTACTAAATAATATTGCCCCAATTGTCAAAAAAAAAAAAATGTATATAAATAATTATAGTGTAAAAGGTTCTGTAAGAGGATTTGTAAGAATTGATTGATTGAAGAGAATATAAATATTCTATATGTAAATAAGTTATAAAAAAAAAGGGTACATAATAATATAAAAAAAAATAATAAAAAAAAAAGAATAATAAAAAAAAAGAATTATAAAAAAAAAAAATATTAGTTTATAAGACGAAGCTCTAGCGTGAGCAAGAATTACTGTATATAAATGTTGATTTTCTAAAATAGTAAATAAACAATAGCAAAGAACTATCTCTGACCATGTCAGAGGAACACAGGAGAACAAAAAAAAAAAAAAAAATTGCCCCATTGCCCCCCTCCTTAATCATAATTGCCCCCCCCCCCTTAATCATAAGCTGGCGACGCCCTTGGTAATGGATGCAACTAGGAGGTTAATGGCACTGCAAGCATCTATTTTTGCAACAATCGCAAAAATAATAAACTTTACAACTTTTAACTTTTTTTTTGTGACTGCTCAAAAAGTGAAGCTATTTTTATTGTTGTCTGTACTAGTACTGTTGACTGAATCCCATCTGGCCCGGTGACCTGGCCCGGCTCTGGGCCAGATGGGAAAAATGTTTTAACAGGTCCGGTGATATGTTTACCGGGCCAGATGACACAAACCAAGTGCCATCGTCCCCGGTAAGCCTTATTTTTGTTTGTGTGTTTTGCAAATAAAACTAATGACGCTTCTGACGCAAAATGACATCCGTTATGAATTGACCAACAAGCCCTCAAATACACTTGTTTTGTTTACATGGAGTAAGTAAATAATCTTTATTATAGTGTCAAGTGCTAAAGGTAGGACTTACCATGTAGCTAACAGGCTCGCTCAAGACATCGCAGTTAGCGTTCCACTGGATTTTCAATTCTTTAGTCTTCTCGTTATATTCAGATCGCAAATTCTTCACCGGAGCTCTACAAGTAACAAATAAACATTGTAAAATAAGAATCAGTCTACCAAAATTAGGTAAATTCATTTCATATATTCCCTTTGTTCGTCATATTTTATGTTATTTGTTTTGCCCAGGCCTTATGAAAAAACACTCACGAGCATTCACTTCGGTTTCGAATGCGCTTTCGCGGATTCAGCTAATTAGTTTTTTTTAAATTAAATATTTTTAAAAATTTACAAACCAGATTGTCAAGGACCATTTATACAACGTGTTAAGTTAAATGCGCAAAACCTCAGACACCCCAAATGATTTATAATACAATTGACCTAATTGTGAAGGAAAAAACAACATAAAAAAAATTAAAAGGTTTTATGAGCTGTTTTAGTTTTACTGGCAATTCTGATCGTTTCTTCCGTCTGCGACGACGCTTCGTCGAGGGACGAGTCGGTAGGTATGGTTTGCGCACGTGACGGCTTGATCCATTAATAAATAGACAGGGCAACATTGTTATTGAATATTTTTTGAAAAATGTGACCTATATTAAAAAGTGGTTTAATGGATTCTACTCGTTGTTCTGATCAAACTAATTTCAGGTTTTGCGCATTTAAATTAACACGTTGTATTGCCTATTCTGCAATATTAATGTCACTCACCTAGGATTCTCTCTTGTGATGACTTCTTTGACCTTCGACAACGGCCCACCAAGCAGTCCAACCGCGAACACGTAACTTTCACATGCGTTCAGATCGCCCAGCACCACGCTTGTCTTGGTCGTCTCGATTTTACTGTCTATAATGATGCAAGATATGTGTGTGTTAATTAATTTGCATTTAAAAACTTTCCCTGTATAAAAGTGTACACTTTAAGGCCGTTTGTCCACCGCCGCCGTCACCGGGCCGTCACCGAGAACCGATTTTTTTTCTGACCAATTCAAGAAGACGGCGCGGCGTGCGGTGGACAAACGACTGTAGTAAATGTATGTACCGCTACCTCGGCGCCGTCATCTCTTTCTCGGTGACGGTCCGGTGACGGCAGCGGTGGACAAACGGCCTTATGCAGGGATTTTTATACTCTGTGCTTTGTATGTTTGTATTTTTAAAATCTTCTGTCACCACTATTAATTACACTTATGTATAATATGTATGTATTTACAAAAAAAGTATATAAGTAGGTAATGCGTATCCGTTGTCTGGCACCCATAGAACAAGCTAATGCTTCGACTGGGGCTAGATGGCGCTGTGTGAATAATGTCCAGAGATATTAATTTATTATTCATTTATAAATCAGTAAGTAATTCGTGTTTTCAAATTATCAAACAATCTCAGTCCGGTCTCCTATCATATCATTTTAACATCCATGTGAATACTATGTTAGGTATGAGACCACCCGGAAAAAATTAATGATAGCGAAAAACCCGAATCGTTGCCTACTTTTTAAAATCTGGTAGCACATTGTGCGACGCTACCTGGTGAAGTATCCCTCAATGGAATAGGCCACAGTGGTTGCTTACCATTACGTGGGCTAGTGCCTGTCTGCCAAATGACGTAGTATGTAAAAAATCGAAGTGTACAGACAAACAGAAACACTTGGAAAGCGTCATTTTATATTCTTTGTCTATTAAAAAACTCACCATTAAACATTTCGCCCGGCCGAATCCTGCTAACGACATCAGTGAAGTGCACCTCATAGGTCAAGTTCTTGTTCTTATATTTCTCGTTAGTGGGAGGCGACCAGGACAACTCGACCGATGTTCCCTTTTCCTTCAGCAGTATGGCGGTGAGGTTGAGGGCTTCGTCGGGCTCTCCCTCCGTGCGGAGTGGGATCGTGAACGGGTCGCCCATCACTGAGCTCTTGTACGCTCGGATGTCTATGAAGAGATCGACGCCGGTTGGGAGGTTCGTCACTGAAAGAAAAATGATTCTTTATTACCTCAGCTAATTCCCTTAACTATGTTGATAAAATGGACGAGTATCCAGAGGATAAAAACTCACAAGTTTGCTTAAATGATTAAGTATACCAAAAGGACCGGAACGCTTTCATGTCACGCAAACAGCCGTGAAGAATGGAAAAGTCAACTGTTTGTTTTTGCAGAGACTACCGTCCTACTCATATGATTAAAGAGTAAATATCTCACAAATATATTATGTGGGTTGGTTTCTTTACCTGAATATAGGTACAAATAATATTATAGGTCGCAAATGATATAGGCCACAAACAACACACTGTTTTCTTCAGACATGAAATGCAATTAAGTCGGTGTAAAAAGTTGTCCGTCATCATAACGATGACTTGATTTTTATATACGAGTTGGTTTTCTTTGTACGTTGATAACTATTAACTCCTTACTTTTCCATCATATAATTAAAATCAGACAGTAACTGCTTAGTTACTGTTTGGCACTGAACTGTCTAAGGGCAGACGTGGCGCTTACCATCAGGTGTACGATCTGCTCGTCTTGTTACACATTGAAATAAAAAAAAATCTGAAAAACCAAACTCACGCGTAATATTGCTAATCTTGGTATCGATCGCCGCCTTCTTCGGATACCTTGCGGGCAAGCGCACCTGCACCTTGTACCCCTCGACGCCGCGTATGGGGAACCAGCTCAGGAACACTGACGTGGGGCTGAGTCGCTTCATGCTGACGTTGGCCAGGTCGTCCACATCGCCGCTGTCTTCGAACGTGATGTTGGCTACTTCGGAGGACTTGGATGTGAAGGCATTGTTTGTTGCTGTCACCTGTAGAGTTTAATGGACATCGGTAAACGTCCAATGAGTTTTTATACAATAGAATAATAGAGAGGGCCCCATACCTTTTCCAAAACAGGCAGGAAAAAGAAATCAAGCACCATGTTGAATATTACTGGAAAAGCGGCCAAGGTGATGCCATAAAAGCGTAAATGAAGAAAAACCTTCATTTACGTTTTATTCTACCCGTTCTAAACTTATAGTGCACTGAATGAAGTCGAAAGTCGATATTTGCCAGTATAAGGCACGAAAAATTTTAGGAATTTACTTTTTGATACAAAATGGTTTTCGTTAACGGACTGTGATGGCAGCTTACTGTCAGTCAGTAATACAGTCAAGCAGTAAAATGTCCCGGCAAAAAAAAAAAACAAAGGTACTACTAACCCAGAAGGAGTAATTGTTGTTCGGCTTGAAGAATCCCTTGAGATCAATAGACACTGTGGAGCTTCCGTTGGCGGGTATGTGGCTCTGTATAGGTGGAAGGGGTGGGGCGTAGTGAAGTGTGTAGTGCTGTAGAGAGCCTCGTGGTTCCTCCGGCGCGTCCCATACTACTTGTACTCGACTTCCGATCAGCTGGCGGACGGTTAGACGTCGCGGTGGGGTTGGTTCTATGGACACAACCAGTAAACATTATATTATGGCATTTACGTTAGAATTGTTCCACAAGACTGCCGATCAGCTGAAAGGCAACAGAGACAATTCTACAGGACAAGTTGTTATTATCACAGAGCAAATACACTAGCTTCCTTTCAAATTCCAACTTAAATTCGGAGAATTGTTTTCAATAGTATTTCAACCGTATTAACTGTGACTAACTATGAAATGTACTTATGACATAAACATGAGCTGATAGACACTTTGTATTATAAATTAATTGGCATTGCATAAAAAAAATATACGGCAACATTAGATATTTGCTCTATGGTCATCATTTATCATCCGTTCTGACTTTGACATTAAGCATAACCTTATGGCCTCATGAGTAAGTAAGCTTTATTGCATAAAAAGTGTGTAACAAATGTTGTAGGTGGTATTACAAGGTAAAAAGAAACAACAGTTTACCAATGTCGGGTATAAAATACTTAGGCTTATAAATAATGTACATAGGCACAAAAAAGTAAAAAGATTAAGAAGATAAATATCGTACTGATGACCATAAGAAAAGGAAAACTACTGCCTTGCCATAAATACAATTAAAACACATTTAATATAAATAAATACTGACCTCCTTCTCCAGTCGTAGTGTTGACGAATTTAAGCGATGCGTAAGTCTTATTCGATTTGCTGTCTTGGATGTAGAATGTGACATTGTAATTTGTATATGGCTCTAGGTCCTTGAATCTGTGAAATAAAATTATCTAATCAGTTATTTTAACTTTTAAACGTGATCAAATTATCCATTATTAAATGTTAAATCAATCAACAATCAAAACCATAAGGTCCAACTAAAACGCGATTGGTTCATTTTGACATTCATGATAAGGTCTTCCGTCAAAATAAACCAATTACGTTTTAGTTTTATGGCTACGTAGCGCCATCTAGCGGATTTTTGATTCTGAAAAACCTTACTGAATTGACATAGACATAACCTACCGGTAAATACAATCGTTGGACCAAGTCATGTTATGCCAAACGCCGTCAGAGACCTTCGCGATGGACGGCAGGAAACTGTACAGCACCATCTTCTGTTGAGCCATCCAGCACGACACGAGGAAACTGGTCGAGTTTATCGAAGAGAGACCCACGCCGATGCTTATCAACTATAGGGCAACATAAGTAAATAAAGACATGCGTTAAATTATTTATATTATTTTTTGATAGCTTCTGTTGTGCAGCGGCTAGAAAGTCGCACTTTAAAACGACTTTAACATATTTTCAGTTTTTTATTATGAGCCTCGATTGTTCATTGGTTTAATTTAAGTATATGGCCGTGATCTCGGCGTCCTGAGATATTTTTTTCCGACACAGTTTGGGTTTGTGATTAGCAATTCACATTTGGCAACCATGATGATAAAGTATGTACCTATTATTCTAGCATTGACTTAAAAATTATTTATTCAAAACATTATAGTTACACAATGTAGATTCTTTAAGTACCATGGTATCAAATAGGCTGATACGTTACTTAAATTTTACAATTTCATTTCTAAGACATTTTCATAACCTTACCTGATGCATATGCGCGGTATCGTTGAGCCCGGTGCAGTTGGTCTCATCAGCTTCATCATAGCAGTCTTGGAGGCCGTTGCACACCTTCCACTGAGGGATGCACAGTGTACCCTCGTCGCAAGAGAACTGCTCCGGAGCGCATTCCACCAGCGGTTTCGAACTCTGGAAGGCGAATACAACGGTAAATTATGGGCAAATAGTGAGAAATAAAACGTGGGGCGGTTGATATTACATAAAACAAAGGTTCAGTCGAAATGAGTCTCTTCCTTGGTATGGTTTTTTCTTCTTAATCCTAAATTATTTTAATAAATTGTTTTATTCTTGATTCTTGCAGTTGTTTTGATAGTATGAAGATTTGATCAAAAGGGTCCCCAGACTCCACTGAAAATTATTGTCCCGTTTTTTTAATACTTATCGACATCACTTTATAAAACAATTTGACCAAATGGTTACTTGATATTTTAAGGTACCCTAAGGCCTGTGCCTCGAATTTGCAGGAGCAGAAGCGGAGCGCACGCAGGCGCTTGGACAGTCACCGCTTGACAGCAGTGCACCGCTCGTGACAGCTCATGACAGCCCGTGACCAGGGCAACGCGACGAACAAAGGTAGGCGACGCGTTGAAAGAAGGAAAAGTCTTGGCTGCGAAACATCAGGGAGTGGACTGGAATGACATCCGTTGAGCAGTTGTTTCGGCTCGCGATGGACCTTTAGAACTAAAGAGGCACTTTAAGAAGAAAAAGACCAGGGCACCTGCGTGCGGGCGTGGCCGGCCCTGCTCCCGCGAAATTCAAGGTAGAGGCCTAAGTAGTTTTAGCCCAGGGCCCGACATATTCATGATCCGCTCTTGTCTTAATTAAGAAACTCACCACATTAGGTCCGCAGTGTAACTCGTCGCTCATGTCCGCGCAGTGGGCGACCGCGTCGCAGAGTTGGTCGTCGCGCACGCAGCCGCGGCCGTCGGCGCAGGGCGTGAGGTCCGGCGCGCACGTGGCCGCCGGCGCGCCGCGCCCGCTGCAGCCGTGCTCGTCCGACCCGTCCGTGCAGTCCTCGTGCTGATCGCACACCCATGAGAGGGGGATGCATACGCCTGGAACAGACGATGTGATTTAATACCAAGCTAATAGGGTATTTGACAACCATTTTTTCATTTGATTTTTATACAGTTTATTTAATATTTAAATAACAGCACAGAGCTTTTTAAAATTTTGAAATATCTTTGGAATATTTGCGGAGTTAGAGAGTTGTAAACTTCACGATCAGACAAGGAGAGCGCTACATGCATGTGACGTCAAATAACAGTAGCACTATACACGCGTCATATAAAATGTTGTTTTAGAAAGAGACAGATATACTGGAAATAAATTGTTTTGTAATTCACTTGATTTTTACCGATTTTAAATATTACTGGTGACGCAGCCTTAGTTTCTCTCTGAACCAGTATTTAATTTGCTCCTCCGCTCAGCTACTTCAGCTACAGTCTACTACAATTGTTAAGCACTAACCTGGCGAACAAGTGAAGTGATTCTTCCCGCACTTGGCCTTCTTCTGCGCCAGATCCGGCAGCGTAGACGCCGTTTCCGTATGGATCACGCCACAGCCGACCTCATCCGAGTGGTCACCACAGTCGTCTATCCCGTCACATCTCCACCAGTACGGCAGGCAGTTCCCGTTGTCGCATCGGAACATCCAGTCGAGGCAGTTGGTGGGGAAGTCCACCTTCTCCGTCGTGGGGCGAGGGAGAAGTTTCGAGTGGCCGTGGCTCGTGCAGTTCTTCTCGTCGGATTCTTCAGCGTCGCCACAGTCGTTTTCGCCGTCGCACACCTAATAAATATAAATGAATTCTTTTTTTTTTTCTCTATAAGTACATTTTAGTGTGGTAGAGCCATTCTCCAGAGAGTTTTTGTCTGTTAGTCGAACTGCGCCGGTACAGCTGGGAAACCCACCCTCACACTCTCATAGAAGATCAACATAACACGAGTGATAGCAACATAATTATAGTGGGTGTGCGGGAGGCCCTAATTATAGACATTTGTCTTTGGCCCCAAACTAAGCAAAGCTTTTAGTTTGTGTTTCTGATATTTACGCGATTACTACTCATTAAATAAAACAACTTAAAACTTATTAAATTTGATGCATAATATCTGAGTCATTCTGTGATCGAGATATTATAAAGCAATTAAAACGTCGAGTTTATAAAGTGTAACATTAAACCGTGAATTTTCATCCGTTTTAGTGTTTTATATAGTATGATATTATCGAAGTTTGCACTCACCCAAGACTTAAACACGCACTTCCCAGTAGGACACCTGAACATATACGGCGCGCACGTAGAGTATTTGCATTTGTCGTCCTTCTCATCCTCACCGCCGAGGCAATCTCTCTCTCCGTCGCACACCCACGAGTTGGGGATGCAGCGGCGACTGCTATCGTTGTTGCACATGAAGCTGTCCGCTGAACAGTTGACACCGTCGCCTTCTAGCGGCTTCGTTGGGGTTATCTGATAAGGGAAATTTGAATTTTATTGTAAGAATAAAATATGTTTAAATTGTTAGATGTATGTGGAAATGGAACGTGGACGTGTGAAAGAGATAGTAAGACAGGAATAGTTAAGGTGCGAATGAGAGGACGAATGTGTATGACTGAGTGAGATGTAGACAATCGTAAGAGTGGATGTTGGACGAATTTAAAATTCTGGATCTATTACAACCTGTGTGTTTTCTTGCTTAATTAAGTAGTAGTTATCCCACATGAATGCGTGACTGTTATTCATTGTGTTTCATTTACTAGACGGTTAATAAAATAATCCAGTATAAGAAAACCAAGTTAGTACTAAATGTAACGGGCCAATATTAATTTAATCTATTGATTTGTTTTTTGTTACCGAATTCCATAATAAATAAATAATAATAAGGATAACTAAATTCAGCTCACTTCTTATTTTAAATGTAAAAACACTTTAACATAAATTTTACATTAGACATGGTGCGGGGATAGAGACAATAGTGATGTGCAAATCGATTGACTCAATTTTTCGTCTAACAATAAATAATGACTACTGTAATGGATAGTATATACTCACAGTGCAGTTCTTTTCGTCGGAGCCATCTTTGCAATCGTTATCGCCATCGCACACCCAGCGCTTCTCGATGCAGTTGCCATTAGCACATTGGTACTGGTCTTCGGTGCAATTATTCCGCTCGCAATCTGAAATGCAATAGTCATTATAAACTCTGCTACCTAAGACCTTCACTCAAGGTTAAAGAAAAACCCGCATAAAGTTGCATAAAAGTGCACATCATATATACATTTTTGCAGTTTATGGACAAGCATTTATGTAAAGACTACAACTATGGTTTTTTTTGTGCAGAGGAGAGTACTTTTAAGCAAAACCTGTAGCCGTGTGTGGGATCAAATATAAAAATCCTACTACCCACTAAATCCCCAGATTTTCCCTTCACACCCCATAGGGACGAGTCGGCCCACCTTGTGACGAATGATCGTCCCAAAGACTACTATCGAAGAAATCTTAACCCAGAGTCATCACACTTCCTTCATGCCTCCGATTTAAAGAATGCAACAAGTGTCTTAAATCAATCGTCTAAAACATATTTTTTTATATTTTGAGTTTGTCAACTACCTAAGTAAATATATCAGTACTACCCTTCCGCCCGCGGTTTCACCCGCGCGTAATCTCTTTTTTCAAATATCCCCCCTTCCCCCTACATTTCCAGGATCAAAAGTACTCTATGTTCACCGGGGATAGTGTAGCATTCCAACAGTGAAAGAATTATTCTAATCGGTTCAGTAGTTTCAAAATTGTTAATCCCGCGGGAATGAGACGTTTCCCGTAGGAATTTTATAGCCTATGTCCTATTCCGGGTTATAAACTATACGTGTTCCAAATTTCATTTAAATCCGTTCAGCCGTTTAGGCGTGATTGAGTAACAAACATCCAAACATCTAAACATCCAAACATCCAGACTTTCGCATTTATAATATTAGTAGGAAGTAGGATTTATTATGTAAAGTAGTTACCTTTCTCATCGCTCATATCGGCACAGTCGATATCGCCGTCGCAGCGCCAGTGCGGCAGGTAGCAGCGCGTGTCCTCGCACGGGATCATGGGCGGCGTGCAGAGGCAGCCCGCCTCGTCCGACATGTCGCCGCAGTCGTTGTTGCCGTCGCAGTGCCACGTCGCGGTTATGCAGAGACCGTTCTTGCATGTGAACTGGTCCTGTAAAAAATTGTATAGTATGAGTATCAGCCAGCAGGGCAAAGGCGTCTATTATTGAAAATTATGGCATCGGAACAATGACGTTCAATATAAAACTAGACACCCAATCTCTAAGAAAAATTCCTCAAAAAACGTCCGAGCGGCGTTGACACAGATGACATTAACACATTCGTTCAAATTAACACCTTATCTCGTGGCAGTTAGTGTTTAATGTCAATTGTATACAAATAAACGAAAACTCTGCCCAATAGTCGGGTGGGCAGACTTTTGCTTCGGACAATATTTGAGCGTGATTGGGAGTCTAGTTTTTTAATTGAACGTCATTGCATCGGAACAATAATTATCTAAAATATCTTTGCAAGTTTTCTTCGACGTAATGCGTAGTTCTTGTAATCGTTGTTCAACCTACTACTAGCCACTGCACCACTGAGGCAGTCAAAGTTTGAAACCATTGTACGGTCAACAGCACATCACGGTTAACACTTGCAGTTCGATAATAGCACTTATTCCTCCGACATAAGAGCGGTACAAAGTCCAAAGTCTTACGTCTGACGTGCTTTTGACTGTACTAGAAATTACTAGCAATTTTATGGTAGAACGTATTTTAAATCGTGAAAAATACAGTATAGATTTATTCTTATCACTGATGAGTAAATGGAATTTTCAATAATAAATTATAAACGCACATTACTTGTACATTAATAGATTAATGAGACAATAAGTAGATTTACTGGTATTTTGATCCAAAAAAACCTGCTCGTTATTCCCACATAGCAGAAAAAACGGTGAAATTCGCTCATATTATCTTTTGTTATTTATGTAGTTAACATATTATTTAAAAATCACTTACAGGTCCGCAAGTAAGTCCAGGCTTGGTAGCACACGTCATATTGGCCGACGGCTTCTCTCCATTCGGGCACATGCACTTCCCATTCAGGTTGGTGAATCCGTCGGGGCAAAGACAGCTCGAACCACCTCCGGGCTTCCCCAAGCACAAAGCATCACAAGTATTCTTCACGGAGCAACCGTTTGTACCATGCTGCACGAAATGAGCGAACACCTTCAGATCCATCAAACCAGAGAAAGAGTCGTTGATCGTGAGAATATTCATTCCAGTATTCTTATCCGCCACAAAAATTGACTTGGCCTTCCAATCGTCCCAGTACATTTTATCTTTCAACACAGCTACAGCGAATGGATGTGAAACAGTCTCGTCATTCCACAATATCCTCTTGAAGTAGCGTCCACTCAAATCGGCACTCGCGATGTAGTCCTCCATAGCGTCTACCCAGTAAATCCTCTCAGACATTTGATCGATCGTGATACCGTTTGGCCATTGAACTATCGGCTTTCCGAATAACTTCTTCACTTCAGTACCGTCAAGATTGGACCTTGAGATAGAAGGATTAACACGATCCCAATCAGTCCAGAATAGATAACCAGCTTTAGGGTGAACAGCTATGCCACGTGGTTTCGATAAATGTCTAGAGTCCAAGATAGTAACCCTCATTCTACCAGAATTGGTCAAATCTGTCCTTACTGCTTCAATTTTCTTTCTCATGCCATCAACGAAGAAAAGAACATTGGAAATCCAATCCAATGCCATACCTTCAATACTTGCCAAATCTGTGTCAACAACTATCTCCTGTGTTGTTCCATTGTTAAAGCACTGTCGACTGATTTTATCTAATTCTATATCAGCCCAATAAATACAGTTATTCTTCATATCGAATTCGATGGCAACGATATTTTTCTGATCTGTCACTGGCAAAACTGTGGAGTTGTCTGTTAAGTCTAGTCGGGCAATCTTGTCTCTCAAAGCGACTAATAAAAATTCCGTAGGTTCTTCGATTGGACAAGGAATAGTATCATGTAGATATGGTAAATATGAGGACTTGTAACATATATCGCCATCGATTTGCCTGTAGCCTTTAGTACGTTTGTAGGTTTTCCCAGGACGGCAGTCTTCTGGCACCGCGTATGGATCGAAGTTAACGCTCTTGTTCCGAATACATTCGCTTCCACTGCGCATGAAACCGAAATCACATTCGAAGTCCCGTCTGCTGCATTCACAGATCTCCTTCTTAACTGGCCTATCGTAATCAATGCCGTTATAGCAATTCGTGTGTGCGAAACGCCTCTGATACGTTTCTCTAACGCCAAGAACACATGACACCGACGAGTTCAAAGACGACGGCGACCAAAATTTGTAGTCATCAGCCGTACAGTTTCGATCAAAAGTATTTCTAAGATCGATCGTTATAATGATCCATTGATGCTGGTCGTTAGCGGAACCGAACATAGTGAACGTTGTAGTGTTTTCGCCGGGCTCGGTCATCAGCCCATATATCCGAAGGTCATCCTCGTTGAACCTGAAATGAACGAGACCATTTGTTGAGGCGCTTTATCGGAGCTAGATAAGTTATTGACATTGCATTGCGTTGTGACTCACTGATAAGAGTTCCAGCTGATGCCTTCATTGGTCGAGTACAGAATCCTTCTTGTTTCTCCGCGCGACTTGAAGTACTTGACAGCGACGAGTACGCCTCCGTGATCTCCGTAGTTAAAGAAGTAATAGTCTTTGAGTATCCTCTTCCAGGTGAGGCCAGCGTCTCGGCTTATGTATACTCCCGGAATGCCTTTAAGCGACTTGCCCATCACTCCAGTTGCCATTATTATGCCAGGAGCCGACTTGGAGCTCATTATGCTAGCAGATCTGCAAAAATAATTGGTTCATAATAAGTAAAATTAAATGTTTTCTTACTATAGGACATGTATTTCATTGGCTAAATTAAGTAAACTGCAAATTTCTTAAGACGTGTTTTATATTTCAAATACCAAAACAACAAAATATTGTGTTATAGACATAGTACTTCGAATGCACCTATACATAGATAGAAAATAATCCTTCCCCACACAAGTGTCAAAACAAAGACTATAGAAAATAATAGTTTAGCTTATTTAGCCAACAATTTGTTAGAATAAATCCCTATTAGTTAATTCAATAATTTTATTAAACTTGTTATTACAAGGAAACAAATGCAATGGCGAATGCAGATATCCACACGATTAGTCACCTTTTTAACACTTATAAAACAAATTACCATAAATAAACCTCATATCTGCATTGTTATGTACCTACGGTAGTAACTTATGAATTAAAACAAAATGTAACATGCTGGGAATAGCCAACGTAAAATTAAAATAAACGCAAAAAATATATTTTGGGTATATGCAATGCAAATGATAGCTCCAATAAACATATTTGCAACTAATCCTTTTGAATGTCTTGTCAGATAGACAGTGTTCGACAATTTTATTTAAATTTAGCTAATTTAAATAAAATTGTCGATCACTGCCTATTTATCTATCGAATATGCAAAAGATAGTCTATCGAATAAGCAAAATTATTGAGTTAATTACTTATTTCTCATTGAGTTAAGTAGAATGCATTGTCAGTTTATAATTAATAATAACTAAAACTAAAATTTTAATTGTTACTAACACTATAATATGAACTCTGGTTCGAAATACATAAACATATTTTATTTTATTGATTTATTTTAAAACAACGAAAAAAACAAATTCCTGATCCTATAAAAAGTGAATATTGTAAATGATTTAGAAAATTAAAAGTAAGTCATAATTCCTGATCTAGATTTGGAATAAAAACATACATAATAGGGAGTAATTGACTTTCTGAGGAATTTTTGATTTGAATGGAGATTTTAATTAAAAAAAACGTCCGATTTGTGACCTGAGATCGTATTATACTGATACAGACAGATACAGAGTATTATAGGACGAAGAAAATTATTATCAAGTTTTACTCAACGCCCCAGAGCAGAAAAAATTGTTTTATTTATAATATCTGGGGCATAATTATTATTGAAGTTCCACCGTTTCAG
This sequence comes from Mecyna flavalis, assembly GCA_949319885.1. NCBI lineage: Eukaryota > Metazoa > Arthropoda > Insecta > Lepidoptera > Crambidae > Mecyna > Mecyna flavalis. The sequence continues at coordinate 13,928,887 of OX439407.1, read as the reverse complement.
AGCATTTACATGTAACAAGTTCATGCTAATCGCCAACTCAAACCACGTGTCTTGTGCACAAGAAAATTGTTGTTAAGCAAACAAAATTCAATAACAGATGTAAAGCATTAATATAAACCGTTCACACAACACACAATACGTGTTTGATTTACCTTGACCCGGCGGCAACAACATTTCCTGGCGGGCTGGAAGTAACAGTGGTCTATGAAATTTCTCATGTGAACATTAACATACTAGACGTAGGGGGCATATCAAGAGAGCTGTTTTTTATAGTATTCTAATATTTGTGATGTTGTTTTTTATTTATTTACACAGAATAACAGTACAATCTCTCCACTTTTTTTTACTTTCCTGGTATTTAAACAAATGGCCATGACTTAGATTACAGGCGTGTCCCTGCCACCATAAAGTTTTCAGAGATGTTATCGAATGCTACGGGTCGTGGGCCCCGCATGTCATCAGACAACAGGGTTGTTTAGTAACTAAACTTGTGTATTTTAAAAGATAGATAGTAAACAATATTTGAGGGAAATCCCTGGTGCAATGAATGGACCTATAGAACGGCATAGCGTATATTGCTCATAATTAGCTTGAAAAACCCAAAGAAAATATCAGCTCATGAGCCGGTTTGTGTCAATATCTATTGCTACCTACGGTTAAAGCTAACAATCTAAGGAAACAAGGAACTGACAAGAACACAACAAATCAATTGTGAAAAATAACATAAATGGTTATGGTACAGTATTAATCCATCGGTACAGTAATTTTGGCGTTGTTATATTTTATGCTTAAAAATGCGAAACAGCGTACGCAGCACCTACATATACATTCTTGAATAGGTATTACTACCTATATAGATATAAAACTGTTTATCGCAAAAATGTTGTTTATGATACGATGTGTGGTAATAGTCGCAATTTTTCGTGAGAAGTCTTTAATAAAAGTAACGTCAGCCATCCAAGACCACAACAACAAAGCACTTCCAGTTAGGAATAACAATCGCAGTGGCGGGATATGGTAAGAATTAATGGATTGTTTACAATTTGGAAAGAAAGAAAGATTAAAGAATAATATACCGAAGGAAAGTCGTAACTACCTAGTTATAATGGGAATTAAAAATCGAAACAATTTTATGAACTGTGCAACACAGTTGACCTTCAAATTGACGTAATATTGAACTTTTTACTATTTAAATAATCAGTATATTTGTCAATATTCATATTTTTTAGTTTTTACCTACACATTGTCGTTTTTGTATGACTTGTAAAGACAAAGAAACGTCGTCTATAGGCGGGTAAAATATCATTTCACAAAACATCAATTGACATCAAACGTACAATTTTGAGAAATTAAATTAAATTGTCACGAACTTATTAGTGGTAAAACGGGCCCCAAGACACTATCCAATAATCTTAAAGACAGAAACATAATTATGTGTACACAAATATAAAAAAGCTAGGTTGCAATGCAGATTTATAAACTAACGTTAAGATTTTTAATACCATAAACGTCTACTCGTATTATAGCCAGCTAGCTTCAGTTACTGTATCAGATTGCAGTATCACTTAACAGGCGCCCTATCAATGAAATAGGTAATAAGCTAGGGGTGGCAATAATTAATCACCATGCAAGACACAGTGCCAATAGTTTTACCACTGTTATTCAAGATCCTGATAATATATTATGATTGTGTTAAATAATTATGATGCTCTAATAATAAAATATGCACTTGATATCACATAGGCTGACCCTCTTATCTGTTCTAAAAAAAGACAGCCTCTATGATAACTGAAAAATAAATTATCAAGAACATATCACGTAAAAAATGCAATAAGTAAATTAGTTAATCGACAATCGAACACTAAGTGCATCTAAAGAGACCATTGAACATTAGATTAATTAAAAATCTTAGGTGGAAAGATATCCTCCACAAGAATATCCTCCTCTTCGTAGAAAAGGTTGGGCTTGGAGAGGAACTGTAAAACTAAGTGGCGTTCACAATAGATCAGAATTGGTCGCAGTGACTGTGGAAACACTAAGCCGCAATTAATAAAAAAAAAGAAATAGGTGAAAAGATAATTGTCATCCTTATACCTAGGTATTCATTGCAAACCACTGAATAATGAGAGCATTGTTAGTTAAGCAGAAGTGTTACGTTACATAAATTTTGCGAACTCGCAACGGTGGAACAGTGTTTGTAATAATTTATTATTAATTCTTTAAACTTAAGTGTTTTCTGTTATGAATTATCGTTCTAGTTGTAAACACTACGATTAGACGGATGCCAGTTAAGTAAGTGTATTAACACAACTTTATTATAATGCAAAAATACTACAATAATGCAAAAATACTACATTATAATTATTTTACTTATAAAAATAAACGGACTCCTGTTGGAAAGTGATCACCGTCTCCCATAGACATTTGCAACACCAAAGGCATCGCATTATGTCCTTAAGGAGCTCTTATCTTGAAGGTCGTTAGGTCGTATCTTATCGGAAATACTGCTGAAGGTAACCTGTCTGTATCCTTTCCATATTTTAGTCGTCAAATAGTTTCAGATGACGTTCGGAATGATATAATTGGCAAAACTAGAAGGATACAGTTCTTAACCAGACAATGTGATAGCAAGTCTGTAGAAATTTTGTATGTCATGTTGAAAATAATTGCTCGTATAAAAAAGAGCTTTCGCATATTATTGGAGTGCTTAACATTTCTGCTGTAACGAACAATCCATGTAACCTAACCATGTGAATGTTGCGTTACGAACTATGTGATATTAATATTTGATATTTTTAGACTCACCTTGTTACTGGATACAGTTGACTGAATTTCTGGCACAAATGCAGGCTGCATGAGCTGTTCAAGTAACATTGAAGCCTGTTACCTGTAAACAAAATAACATTTTTAAGGACACGTATAGTCACTTATGATATTCCGAATGAAACATAGGCAATAATTCATAGGCGAAATTCATAATATACCCCGCCCTAACAAAACGACTGATTAAGTTAAAAGGAAAAACATATAACCACTTTTTACCACAGGGATAAGCATAGATAGATAAAATCCTACTATGTGCTACGATCTTATCTCACAACTTTTGCTTCTTTCACATTAATTCATCTTTTCATGTAAGCCTTTCTCAATATCTCGCTTATTTGGTTCGTTCCTGTTAATATCCCCACCGACCAAAAATTAATTTGTATAAACATTGCTTGTGTCGGTCTGGATACTTCAATGTATAAAATCTTACTAATATTATAAAGGCGAAAGTTTGTGAGTTTGTTACTCTTTCACACAAAAACTACTGGATGGATTTTCATGAAACTTTACAATATTATAGCTCATACATCAGAATAACACATAGGCTACATTTTATAAAGATATTCCCGCGGGATAACGTCCTATAGTTCACGCGGGCGAAGCCGCGGGCGGAAGGCTAGTATAATATAAAATGTTTCCAAAAAAAAGTATGTGTAATGTTTATCCGTGGTCTGGCACCCAAAGCACAAGGCTATGCTTTGTTCGGGTCTAGGCGGCGCTGTTTGAATAATGTCCAAGGATAAATGTACATCGAAATCTGATAACAATTCTACAGATAATCCCAAATAACCTAAAAAGATAAAAGAGTGTAGTGTGGTAGAGTCATCCTGCAAACAGTTTCTTTCTGTCTACCACCCTCTTACAAAAAACCGACGTACCTATCACTCTATAAGTAGCTTTGCTGTTGCAATTCGTTTGGTAATGATATTAATTATGCTTCAAGTAAACTGTTGTCTTGTCAATACAGAAGTAAATATAGATAAACAATGCAGCAGACACTCTAATTGAATGAAGTAAACAAGCAATATCTTTGTTATTAATAAACTAGAGTTGTATTGCAACATATTTCTAATAGATATTACGCAAACATCCCACTGTAACTATAACAATAACCGTTATTTTGTTAGATGATAATTACTAAGATGTATATTTGTTTCTTTATTATATGACTAACAAAACAAAACAAAACAACAAGCCATAGTAGCCGAGTAGAAACGCCTTTTTACATGCGTGACACTATCAAATTTTCTATCTGCGTACCTACTTAAAACTAGCTCGCTGGTGACGGAAAGCATCGTGAGGAAGATTACAATGCCTGCATCCTCAGATTACAATGGCTGTAGACGTGATCTAGCTGGTTTTATTTCTCTTTTAAATGTTAAGGAGATCTCATGACAGTCGCTTCCATGTAAAAACTAGGCTTGCCAAATATTGGATCATGGTGCAAGCAAAACTGCAAACCTACCCTGCCTGCCTAGATCGCCCACATAGCGCTCCGGATACGAAATGACTAACGAAATTATTTACTGGAGTAGACCATGGTGCTCGCTTATCATCAAACTAGTTATATGTTCGCTACAAATGCAGCATTTAAAAAATAACGTTTTCCCCAAAGTATTTTGAATTATGCTCAATGTTGAAGGTGAACGATACTATTGACGGAATCGCGACCAATAAAGATGGATGAGGTGCTAATTGCCTGACTATAAGTGATACAATGGATATAAAATAATTAGTCCAATTATCTCATAGGAGTAATAGCAATATGATTTGAATATCGATTAAGGTCAGAGTTCCTTGAGACACTCCATAAGGTTTACCTAAAGAATTTATTGATAATATGAAAAAGTTATTTATAAATGGCCGTGAGATATAAATAGTATCGATTAGACTGTACCACTGTGTAGGCGTTACAAAAACAAAATTATCATACTCTGTCGTCAATTAAGCATTTATTTGATTTTTCTTTTTTTTTATTTCCTTTGTCATAAAGACTATTCTTGTTCGATTTGTTCATCTTTATAGAATATTGCATTGTTTTGTATCTTTTGTGTGGTAGAGTGATATTGGAAGCAATTGCTGTTTGTCAGTCGAAATGGTTCGACTCGACCGGGGAAGTACTATTTTATCCAAGAGACCAACGTATGATTAAAGCACTTCGTTTGTTGAGAGAGTGACGGATGTGCGACCCTGTGTCACGTCACGTGGTTAAAGTTACCAGTTTAACTGGTATGGTTATGCACGACAAGATTTGCAAAACTGATAATTGTTCATCTCGACTTTTATGGTGACCATACACGGCAAAATTTGGAAGCCTGATAATTGGAAAACTGTTACAGGTGTTGCAACAGTTAAAACTGTGTTTTTTTTTTCATAAGGTCAAAAAGAATTAAACAACAATATTCATTTACAAATTGATGTGATTTACGAGTTGACACTGATATACTGTTTATTTAACCTGTGAAAGATAACGATGCTTATGTTTGGGTCTCCCTCCCTCTACTATCTTTTGTTTTTCCACAGATATACAAAACGTAATACAATGTCTGCGAGGTATTTCCTTGATCCGGTATCAACCCTTATCGCAAACGTACTTTACCACATTACATCGTCATATACGAGTACTTAAAACTAGGAAGTCTATTCATTTTAATAAGCTTTTTTTTTTTTTTTTTTTGTGGAGGGGAATGCTTTTACGCACCATAACCCGCCTGGGGTAGGCGAGCCGTGTGTGGGACTCAGTGCAGCTCCATGCCCCAGTCTTAAGAAAGACTGGTGCATGGAGAATACCCACTAAACCCCCCCGCGCTCCTACATCGCCGTCGGCAGCGTCCCTGGGATTGATATGACTACCAGGAACGCCGCAGGGCGACTTGCCCGCCTCTACAAGGCGGGCCCCGCTTGCCTCCCCCCGGCGAAAGGAGGAGGCTGGACGGCAACGGCCGGGAGCGCCTGGTCGTTGCCACCCGTCGGGAGCCGTGGCCTGTGCAATGCAGGTGGAGGCGTCCCCACACCTCCGTCCTGCTGACCATTGCTAGGGAGGAGAGACGATTGGACATAGGCCCGTCTTCTCCTCCCCCTCCGACTTCTTCGGAGCAAGGGAGCGAGAGGGTTGTTTTCTCGCTCCCGCTCCGCCGCCTCTTTCTGTGACATCACGTCCTCACAGAAAGAGGCGACCGCCTCCCAAGCCTCCTCACTTCCCAGCATAGAAGTAACTACCGCCGGGAGAGAGAGGTCCTGGCCTACGACCGCACACAGGGCACGACGCTGCTCGTCCCAGCTAGAGCACACCGCTAGGGTATGCTGCGCCGTGTCCTCCGCCGCGCCACAATGATGGCACAACGGGGCCTCCTCACGTCCAATGCGGTGCAGGAACGACCCAAAACAACCATGCCCGGTCAAAATCTGCACCAAACGGTACGTGAGAAAGCCGTGTGGTCGGTCCATCCAGTCTTGAATTACTGGACCAATGGCGTCCAGTGTTCGACGCCCGAATAGGGCGACAGCCATGTCCTCCTGCCATTGGAGGAACATGACCTCGCGGACGCTGCGCCGAAATTCGGCCCTCTCGGCCGGCGCTGACCTTATGTCGAGCGCCCTTTGGTCTGCCGTCCACTCGTAGACGGTGGCCAGAATTTGGGCTTCAAGCTCCCAGGGGGGAGTCGCAGCGACAGCACATGCTGCCGCTACCCCTACAGTACGGTAAGCTCTGCTTACCCGTTGGGCGATCGCTCTTTGTGGGCGGCGCAAATAGACTGAATTCGCCCTTTTTTTGAGAGAATCAGCCCAAATTGGCGCGCCGTACAGCGCCATTGACTTGAGTATCCCGGCGTAGAGCTTTCTACACCGGGAACCCGGCCCCCCCACATTCGGGAGGAGCCACGAAAGTGATCCGGCAGCCTTCAACAGTCGTGCCGACAGACCCTCGAAGTGTGGGACGAAGGTCCACCTAGGGTCGAGGACAAGGCCCAGATATTTCATCTGAGCCTTAACACAGATACCCACTCCATTGATTACTATCTGTGGATTGGGAGGAACACGCATCCGAGGACCAGGAAAAAATAGTGCCTCGGTTTTATGAAGAGCTACTTTGAGGCCAAGGCGTTCTATGCGTTTGGCCACGAGCGTCCCCCCCGCTGAGGCTAGACAAGCTGCTGCTTCATATGTCCTCCCTTTGGCTGTGACAAGGGTATCGTCAGCGTAACAAATAACACCCATGCCAGCCAGGAGGACTCCGCGGAGCAGCCAGTCGTACCCTATATTCCACAGGAGCGGACCCAGCACCGACCCCTGTGGAACTCCCGACTCCATCGCATGTCGCATGAGACCGCCGTCCTTATTCACATAAAGGACCTCTCTCTCCTCCAGGTAGTTCCGGATAAGTTCCAGCAGATATGGAGGCACACAATGGTAGTTTAGAGCCTCCATGATGGTTGAGTGGGGTAGGGCGTTAAAAGCGTTTGCGATATCAAAAGATATCGCAAAAACACCCTCCCCACTTTCCGCCGCCAATTCTACCACGCGCTTCAGCCGATTGAGAGCGTCAATGGTCGACCTGCCTGATCTAAAGCCGTACTGGGCGTCAGACAAGTCCGGCCCTCGCTCCCTTAGGTGCTCTTTTAGCCGAGTGGAAATAATCCGCTCAAAGAGCTTGCCTGCCTCATCTAACAAAACGATGGGCCGGTAACCTGAGGGAGAGTCAACTGGACGTCCGTCTTTGCGTAGTAGGCATAGTTGTCCCTCCTTCCAGCATTTCGGAAACCTCCCGACCTCCAGACATCGGTTGAAGAGGTCACGAAACCTGCCTGGCATTTCTTTTAAGACGATCGCCAGCACCTTAGCTGGCACGCCATCCGGACCTGGCGCTGTCTTTTTCGCGCAGAGGGTTTTAGTCGCCTCTTTCAATTCTTCTTCAGAGATAGGACAGAACCCAGTCTCCAAAGAGTTATTCCACCAAGGAGGACTCATACTGGGTGGTACAAACTCAGCGTCCTTGGTCGGGAATAACGCGCGAACCACACCGTCCAACAAATCAAGTTCGAGAGTCTCGGTAAGTGGGGGGCCAATGGGACGCAATTGCTTGCGAACCATTTTATATGGCCTCCCCCACGGATCTTCGTCGAGACTCTCCAACATTTCCGCCCTTGCCGCATCTTTGGCTGCCGCGATTGCCGACTTGAAGGAATCACGTGTCTCCTTATAAGCGGCCATCAACCCCTCTTCTTGTCCTGGCTGCCTATGCCGACGGCGACGACAGCGAGCGAGTGCCCTTCGTGCTCGAACACAAACCGCCTTCCGCTCCGCAAGCTCCATCGACCACCAATAGACGGCGCGTCGCGGAGGCGGGCGGCGGGACCGGGGCATGCTGGCGTTGCATACCTCGGTTAATGTATGACGCAGAGACAACGCTGCTGTGTCAACATCAGCGCTGATTTCGGTTGGACCGAACCAGTCTTGTACGAAGGCAGCTTCCTTGGCCAGCTCTCGGTCGAGGCGAGATAATGCCCATCGAGGAAAGGGCGACGGTCTCGATCGAGGTGGATCCGTGCGACGTTGTGGGGAGATCTCAATGCGGATATGTCTGTGGTCCGACAATGTCTCCCCTAGGTCGACCTGCCATTTACTCACACGTGCAGCTGTAGCAGGGGTGGCGAACGAGAGGTCTACCACAGAACCTCCCTGCTGTCGCACGCATGTTTGAATGGTCCCCCTATTCAGAAGGGAAAGGCCAGTCGACGTTGCCCAGAACTCGACAAGTCGTCCACGCTCATTCGTCGAGGGGTTTCCCCACATCCTGGACTTGGCGTTGAAGTCACCCAATATGATGACTTCGCCAGGCGCTCGCGCTACCACTGCAGCCAGCTCGCGGAGGAAGTCGTCGAATTCCGAGGCCCGACGATTTGGGGAAAAATAAATCCCCACGAGGGTTGTTGCTCCCCATTTTGCTGCTACATACCCATGTCCCCTTTCACTAATCGAGAGGGAGAGGGAGTCTGCTGTCGGTCGCGGCACGATGGCCACGTCTCCGTCTAGGTCACCCAGCCAACTGCTGAGTACCAAGTACGGTTCCGCCACCACAGCCACCTCCGCCAACCACTCTGCCATGACCTGAAACACGAGGTCTTGGGCCGCACGGCAGTGGTTGGCGTTGGTCTGCAGTAAGGTGCGATGTCGAACTTGGGACATCACTCCGACATCGAACCATCCTCGGCACCTGGGCGAGCCCCGGGTGCAGTAGTTACAGGTGAGATCTGCACTTGTAACTTGCCCTTCTTAGCGGGGGGATTACACTTCGATCCTCCCATAACATGATTGGCAGATTTGCCAGCCTCCGCGCACACCGCGCATTTAGCCTGATTGTTACAGGCCGCAGATTTGTGGCCTGCTAGACCGCACCTGAAACAAAGTTCAGTGCGATCGATTGGTGATGGGCAGCAGGAGCGGGTGTGTCCGATTCCAAGGCATCTGAAACAGCGGAGTGGTTGCTGCTCCAAAACCCGGACTACACCGGTGCTAAAACCAACAAAGAGCTTTCCTTTGGCAAGAACCAGTTTTGCCGCAGCCACAGGACATTGTGCTTTGATTGAAGCAACGCCCCGAACACCACGCAGCACTGCGCCGGTTTTCACCTCCGCAGCAGTGCATCCGCCTAATTCTGCAATTGCAGCCGCTATATCGTCCTTGGTGACGGAATCGTCAAGTTCCGTGATCATCAAGGACGTCATTTTGATCGGTCTTGCAACTTTTGCTAAATCGGCCACTGCCTCCTGGATTTTTTTAGCAAAGGCATCAGCGTGCTTATCGCGCTCTGCTCCGGGAAACTCAAAGATCCGAGCTCCCGTTAATGTGGCGCGACATTTAACGCCCGCGTCCATCCCAAGCTCTTTAGGGTTAACTATTTCCCTTGCCTTGGCCAACAATGAGGAATACGTCTCCCCTTTCTCGACGGCTTCCGGAGAGATGGTCAACACAACCGCTGCCGTCTTAGGGGGAGACAACTTCTTTGCATTCTTCGCCGAGGTGGTGGCTTTCTTGCCACTCGCCTTAGAAGAATGTTTAGGAGCAGATGCCGGGACAGTTGCCGTTTTCGGCTTTCTCTTCTTCCTTCTCACAACTGTCGCCCATCCTTCATTGGCAGCAGTTGTAGAGGGGAGCATCAGATCCTGACTAGTCTGGGTAGATGATGCAATCGACGGGTCTGTGGGTTTCTTAGACTTACGTACTGGCCTGGAAGACACCACGGCAGAAGCGGTTGGCTTTGCACCCTTTTTGTGGGTTTGAGAGGGGCCCGCAATGGTTGGAGTAACCCTTGAAGGGCCAGGCTGGGGCTCAGGGACGGGTACCGTGTTTGTAGATGCCCCAGATTTGCCCTTTCCCTTACCCTTACCCTTAAAAGTAGGGTTCGGTGTTTCCGACTGTCCAGTCTTCGCGACCTCGGCCGCCTTTTTTCTATCGGCTGCTAGTGGTGGTCGTACCGTCTGTGCTGGCAACAGTCGGTCGTCTAATCCGGCTATTGCCGCCCGCGTGAAGTTTCGCTGAAACTCCCGCTCCTCCATTAACATATCGCGCATGGTCGTTTGCATTGCAGCGATTAAATCTGCATATGGAGAAGCAGGTTGTGAGACCGAGGGGGACACGACATCGATCACCATCGCCTCTGAGGCTGGTTTAGGCACTGACGTCTTTTTTGCCTTATTGGGAGGCTGAGAAGCAGGGAAAGTCTGGTCCTTGTCCTTTACTCTCTCCAGCTCTGCGACACGGGCTTGAAGGCGGTCAACAGTCGCCTTCAGCTTGAGATTCTCCTCCGTTGCGGTACGTTTTAAGACCGCCGCCATAATCGCTTTAATGCTAGCTACTCTTGTTTTTAGAGATTTCTGCAAGGTCCCCTTAAGATTTGAAGACTTTGCAGCTATCTCCTTAATCTCGTCTGTATCAGAGTCAAGCATTAATTCTAGCTCAGACACAGACTTCCCATCATAGTCAATGAGGGAGACGCCGTATCCGTGCTTTGCACGGGAGACTCGTGCTCGGTGCTCCCTCTCTTCCACTTTCTCACAAATGTCCAGCTGAAGCCCCTCACGCTTCAGCTTACTCAATTCTCGCTGGGCCTCAGCGAGCCCAACGTAGTGCCCCTTGGTAGGTTTTTTGCCACGAGTGCACTTTTTAGCAGATTTTGCTACCGATGGGGTATCGGAATTTGACCCCGCCGAACTTTTACCTGAAGTCCGACAACGCTTACGCGGTTCCCGGAGAAATTGGCTCCGCACATCACTAACAACGGACGCGTCCGTTAGGGTGCCTCCCTCGGAGTCTGAGGCATCCTCCGGCCGGAAGAACAAACTCCCCGAAGACGATGCCCGACTCAACTGAGTACTCTGCGTACCACCACACTCCGCGTCCAACCAACTGGTGACGCGAGGGGTCGAGCCCCGAGTAACTCGGACCACAGGCTCCTTGAAGATAGGAGACCCGCCACAATGATCTGCAGGGACTTCCTCCGAAGGGAAGCCATTTCCATCAACACCACGAACCGCCGCACTGAAAAGTGCGCGCTCGACACCTTCCTCACGTGATGCAGACATCACAAAACCAACAAACAAAACTGCTTTTAGACAGAGCGACTAGATGCCCGCTCAACCTGAAACCGGAGAGAACCTCAACGGCCAGGGAGCTGGGAAACTCTAGAAGCGGAAAGCAGCTAGCGCAATGAAAGTACTGTAAGCGCACTTTTGCCCCGAAGTGTCCGAGTTCGGTCACCAGCCTGCCACCTGCGTTACCGGGGTCAGGACTGGGAGAGCCAGGGGAGACGACGAGGACGTATCGGACACTTCTGCGCTTGTGGGGCCTCCCCCTCATTTTAATAAGCTAACTCAACTTTTGTTCTAAGAATTTGTCGTTTTCCGTTCAAGAACTTTACAATGTTACCAAGAAAACTACGTAAAATAAAACTTATTTTGGTTAAAAGTTATCAATAAGATAAAAAAATTAACCTGACCCTTCTTAGGGTGGGACAAGGCAGAAAAATAATAATGAAAACATTTAACCTGAATACAATTTCAACCCACAATCGTGGTGGATAAAGCACCCTGCTTTATCCACAGCGATATACGCCATAAAACCTAAAACATCAAAGAAAAAGACATCAGAATTTCAAAAGCCTTACCATTTTCATCTTCAGTAGGCGGGTTGATGAGCGACCAGGTGACGCCGTGGTCGAAGGTGATCACGGAGACCAGGTGCTCCGGCCCAATGTTGGACACCAGAGAGGTGGAGTTAACCTTAGACGCGATGTAGACGCCCTTCAGTCCTTCCACGCGGTATAGATCCGTGAATGGATCTTCTGTTACGTCCCTGTTTAACAAAATTATGACATAAATACCTATGTCTGTCATAAACAGCATTTCTAAGGCGAAGTTAAAACATCTTGCTATAGATGTTTCCGAAGGTAAGTCGCTTAAATAACTACTCAAGTGAATATTTTCGCGATGATGGTAGGGCTCTTTTAGTGTCAGACTTCTTTATCTTTTACTTATCGAGATGAATGCCGTTTTAACTATATTTTGTTTAGCGAATAAATCGGGTAACTTCTAGTAAAAGGCCCGAGTAGCCTACAAAACGACCGCACATTGAACTATGTGAAGTGTCTCTAATAGAAAATGCCGTGCATTGCCGCTTACTAGCAATACTAGCCATCTACCAACTTTAGTTGTATAAAAATCAGATAACGTCTAATACCCTAATGCACAGCTGGATGATCTTTTATAACACTCAACCCAAGCTAAGTTTAAAATTGCTGAACAGACTAGCACAATAATGGCATGACGCACAATGCATTTTAACCCGTATCAGGTTGCGGTCCAGACAGAGATGATTTGTGTAGTCGTTGCTTCTAGCGTTCCTTTGATTGATACTTCTGGTATGAACCAAAGGTTATTTCCCTAGAATAAACTATACGTCACTTAAATTATTTTGTGTTCCTACACAGCGATTAGTCACGGTCGTCGCGCATGATGTGTCGACTTGGGATAATTTTTCTATTCAGTTTTTCCTTTACTGAACAATACACATACCAGATTGGCATATTTGCCTGCCCACCTATCAGTCAAAAACAAAGTTATACAAAAAAGTTACGTGATTTTCAGGTGTTTTACTGCCGATTTTATAAGTTGATTCGTATATAAGCAAAAAAAAATAGGGCAAATAACTTTACGTAATGACTTTATCACGCCTTCGAAGCGATATTGTGATCAAATGCTCAAGGAAACTGTTAAACATTTGTCCTGCTTCACGGCCAATATACAGGCTAAAATTTGTAATAAGAATGGAACGAGTATGTATTTTGTTTGCAAACTTAAGTAAAAAAAAAAATTATTTCGCGTTATTCATCAGTAGTTATCAGAATTCCAACCGTGCAAAGTCGGGACAGTTTCTCAATGTTAGACTCTGTTTTGTTGCGTTTAGGTCAACGTGTTCATTGCAAACGCCCCTTCAAGCTTCCATCAGTCATCAAACAGGTGCGGTAATAATGTACATACGTACTTGCAACAACATAATTATTATAGAAAGCTGTCCTTCCAGTTATTAGTGGACGGAGAAATAACATACTACCAAGGTCATTAGGGCAATGTCCTCAAACCATCTTTCTGGTGGTGGCGGAATACCGGCCACTATAATTTGAACTCTAGTCACTTGTAAAACGAAACTAATTTTCTCAAATGCAAACTGTAAAAGGATAACTAAAGCGATCACCCTTTTACAGCCTGCTATTATCCTAGATACTAAGGTCATTATGAATGTCAGTATCTATCACAATGATTGCGTTATAAACGTTGAAACTGTGACAGCCTTTCATTGAATAATGCATAAAATTGCACTATATGCATTAACAATACTTTGTGAAATATTATCGAGTATGTAATATAATGTTATGGCACAAAACCACCATATCGGTAGGTTGCCAAGGAGATCAGGATCATTTGCGACCTTTATGAAATTTATAGGTTAATTTTCAGTCCCATTTGTTTCTGTCCGTTGACGTTGACGAGCAACTGTTTTTGAATGAGTAGGTTAAGAGCAACTGCTTTTTTAATAGGTCAGAATACTGACTGTTCTTTGAAACTGAGTTCTCTATGTAAGTATTTGCTTAAAACTCGGCGTTGAAGGAAAAACTTGATGTTCGGAAACTGCCGAAACTCACTTATTAGTAAGAGTTGTATTGCGCAAACCTGAACTTCTGCTTGTATCCTATTATATTTTTTACCTAAACTTTTACAAAAAAAAACAAAGTACTTACTCCAAGAAGCTATCCTTCCAGTTTCCATCAGGGAAATAGCACAGTATCTGCTCCAAACTCTGCACGAAGTTATACTGGGAGAAGTTATGGTTGATCTCAGACACGAACAAGTTGGCGAGCGTGTCCGTGTGCATGACAGAGACGAATATACGCTTGTCGGTCACGTCTGCTATATGGAACTTCCTTAGGTCCAGTTCCGTCTGGAACTCTGCTTTGTAGAATGGACCTCTTTGGTGAGAGATGTAGAGGTGAAGTGTGTTTCTCTGTAACAAATGTTGAAATGTTACAAAATAATATATTAAGCGGTTACAAGACAGTTTCTTGGTGAAATATTTACAATGAAATAAGTCTTAGTAATTGCTTACAATATTAAGGACTGCTTTTATAAACGTATAAATATGGTTTATGTGTTTTCCACCCTTGAACAAAATGTAAGGGTAATCCAAACTTTTAGACGGTACCTAGCTAAGAAAGACATTGTTTACAAATTTTACAATGTACAACGATTTTAGATAACAATAGTACCAATATCATCAAATGTCATATCCTAAAAATATTAATCATGATAAACAAACGTATCTTGACACTAAATGAACAATCATCTACATAAAGCACAACTTTCTTTGTTCTGATAACAAACAAGTGTCATTGTTCCGTGTTAAAGTTTTACTCGATAAAATTTGAATATTGAAAACACACTCATTATGTTTTGTTATCCAGCACGATGGAAGTATTCGAACTTGTTTATACATGTGATAAGTGACTCATTCATTGCCAATAATTAAAGTAAAATGATTCATTCTGAAATGCACACAGGATCCGATATTATTCTTTATCTACAAAGAATAGAAATATTGACCCTGTTCATTAAATCGTCTGTTTTCCATATCATTCCGGTCATTGCCCTGATAAATCTTTTGTTTTTAAACTAGCTCGCGGCTTACATTTTCTTTAGTAAACTAAAGTAAGGTTAAAAACTCATCCTTTTTAATAGGGGCATTCGATTTTTGTGACTATTTTGACTGGTTCAATGGCGCATTTGGTAGTGACCCTTTATTTTCGGAGGAAAATGCGTTTATACACCATACCATAACCGCAGGCTAGCTAGACCTGCGGCCGTGTGTGGGACTCGTGACTAAAGCGTCCACTACCCACTAAATTCCCCCGGATTCCTCTTCACACCCGATTGGGACGAGCCCATGCCAGCGTTGTGGCTATTGACCAGCCCATCCCCGGTTGATAGTGACCCTGCCATATGCATACAGTCAACCTGGGTAACTTTGACAGATCATCACTATATTTTTTTAGATAACTTTTACTGTGTTAAGTATGAGACAGAAGAGTTTACATAATCTGTGCTCTCAAGTTGATGTCCATGCTATCAAGTTATCTAACGCATAAATTAATCACACAATTCATCAAAAACTGGCAATTTGTTGTGTGTCAAAGTTATAACCCCTATATGGGTAACTTTGATACAGATTAAAATTGTCATAGAAATCGTATGCATTGTACATTTTATAGCGTCAGGGTAACATTGACATAATCCTAAAAAAATAACACCGTTTGGAGAGGTGTTTTTAGAAACGTTTTATACATTTACTTTGTTTGACAGCTTCTTTTTTTTCTACGAGTTCATTTACGAAGTTTGTTAACTGCACGAAAATATTAAATTTAATGTTATGCATCAACGGCAACATCGTAAAAATAATAAAATTCTTTGTGGCTTTTCTGTCAAAGTTACCCTGAAAATCAAAGTTACCCAGGTTGACTGTAAAGGATCGTGGATTCTGATCTCATTCAAACATTCATGTAATGATGTGATTATACATATATTTTAAAGGAACTCACTAAAATGTAGGTAATTAAGTTAGTTAACATGATATCATTATACTACATATTTACACAATACGCCCCAAAACATTTAACTGGTCGTTGTAATATGACTTAATTTAAACTGATGGTAATACCGTTGATTGTTTCACGATTTGAAAGTTATTTACAATTTATAGCCATGAAAACTGTTCCGATATTGGAGCTCCTAATGTAAATAGGCAGATTCTTAGGACATTGACTCATCGAAGTGAACTTTGTTTAACAATCACCTAGCACCCACTCGTTCTAGAACTTCTGCGTTAAGTTAATAATATATTGATTGAAACAGGAAATGTATGAATTTCTTTTTTGTGTTTGTTGTATTATGTTCGTCGAATCGAAATACAAGCAATTCGCAATCGTTTCTAGCTATGTGCTATTACATTTTGTTTTATTATATTAATCAGAAAATCTATAAGGACTATGGAAACGAACGATTCCACACGATATTATCCGTATCCGCTAGTGGTAAATACGCCAAGATAAGAATGAAATTATTCAAAAATTAGATTAGAATACATACTATCTTTATTTTCCTTAATTCCTAATGCAGTCTGTTCGTAAAACTACAAGTTCGCGTGCACCGGTCATCATAACAGATCTCACGTATAAAAGTAACAGTGACGGCCATACCGTTAGCTCTCGACTACCTAGGCCGTAGTAATGAGCAAGATAAAATTCTGTTAAAATTGCTACTATATTGCATTCAACTTTGAAGTGACCGTGCATACAATGTATATCGAATTCGATAATTTCAAACATAAAGTTATGTTTGAAATTATCCAGTCATTGCCCATGGTCCACCTTCGTAGTTCACCCAGGTGTACCAAGGGCAATTATTTCTTCCCTTTAGTTCACCCCAAGATATCTGGGTGTACCAGGGGCTTTTCTTTATTCGAAACATAATCACGTGGTTGAGGTGTTATAAGTAATCTGACAACCAAACAACAACAAATATTAATCTATACCTACCTATACAAACAAAGTATTTATAGTTTGTCATAAATAAGGTAGGTATCGTATGAAATGCAGATTGGTTAATAACTGATTATATCGAGCTAGGTTCAAAAATGTTTGTGGTCTTTTACCGGATCCGAGATTTAAAACCTAGGGTCTTAGAGTTGATGATTTATTCAGTGCTAACTTACATTGTATCTGCAACAGTGTTGCTTGCCGCAATATATCTATGTATCTATCATTAAAATCAAATCATAGACGGTAATGATATGAAATTAGCTTGGACACCACGCATGTGAAATATTGGCAGGTAATGACAAAGTAACTATGCGCCATATACCTACCCAATGTAGAATTATTTTACAGAAACTCTAGACATTTCTATGTACATACAATATGAGCTTTTCTACGTTTGACAACATTTTAAGACATCATAAGAGAAGACTGTGTTTATTTGTTTAAGAACAAATAACTTGGTGGAAAATAATCAATATATAGAAAACATATTATCAATCAATATTAAGAATTAGTTCAGTCCTCCAAGGCCATTGAGAGAGGAGAGAGCATTTCTTTGTTTAAAAATGTCAATAGGATGTTATCAGTGACTCAGGTGTTGATAGAAAAACCACTTGTCACAGTGAGAAATATGTGACATTTTTAAACACTTAACAATATTTTACTTTTATTATGATTTTTAAAGTTTTCGTGATGAATGACGCGTGCCTACAAACAACAAACATTAATTTAACAACACGCACTCAGTTTCTGTCAGAAAATGTCCTGGTTCAAGATCAATGGTTGCAATTTTTGGCCGCCTGCCAGGGAAATGTTAGTGACACTTGCTGACACGAATTGCACCATTTTTCTTTTTTTTTCTTAATTTGTACTAAACAATAGAGTTTTATACAAACCGAAGTAGGTATAAACTATAAATTATGGGACCCAAAGTTGGTAAGATAAAAAATATGTAATGTATTTTTTACGAATTGTTAAACATTTTAATCTTTCAAGCCCCGGATTACCAGACACAATAGAAAATCTATTGTTACGCGGCACCCGAGTGCCGGTTCGGGATTGAGTGGTTAAACCGAGCTAAAGTTTGGGAACCGCTGTACCAAATTACACTAATTAATGTGTTACATGACGCGTTATATTTTGATTATAAAATAATTTGCCGCTAATATCACAGTAGCTCTCTAATTAACATTCACAAAACATACTAAATATATTAAAACGCGTTTCAGCACTACCGTTCCATTAATGGCATTTGCGTTACATTTTTGTTGTAACATATACATAGAATAGAGTGCTTCGAGGATATCATATTAAAAGACAATTTGATTTGATCATCGTCGCAACATCGCATGGCCGCATTCTAATGCGAATTCAATGACGTATAGCTGAAAATTATAGGTTAAGGCGCGGTGGGTAGTGAAATGTGTTTTTTTGAAAGCATAGTACCGGACTTCTAAAAAGATTTCCTTCGTTATATTTTAGTATATGTAACTTCAGTCCTTTAACTAAGTATATGCAGAACAGAAACACGATTGGTAATACTTTTCTCGATAGTTTTTTATTTTGAAAAAGTGCTTTTTGCTATTTTTAAAAGCAAATATTTGCAAAACTATGCCGAAACTAAGCAATTAAAATGCTGTATTCGATACTTCTCCGTTAAACTGATTGCATGACAGAATATTATAGCGATACGTTTATTATTTAATTTTTAATTGAATTTTAACTACAAAATAGGCCCCACGCACTTACTCAGCGCACATCCATTCTCACGTCAGTACGCCTGTGCCCACTGGCAACGTCGGACCTGTGCACGTCGCTCCGGCGCGCTGCACTTTTGACATTTCGTAATTTATATTCCTAATGCTACGGCCACACTATCGCGATAAAGGAAATGAATAGTCCCAGTAATTCGATAATCGGACTACGAGAACTTTAGAGTTCGATCAATCGAACCAACAGGAAATAAAAAACATAGTGGTCCGATCGATCGGACAAGCCGATCGGACCACGCGGCCTAAGGGTAACTATCGCTATGTATTTAATTTACACTTGTATTTCAAAAAAGACCAATACATTTAATAAAATGTGTGAAAATTTCGGAAAACAAATGAATGTCGGGAAAACAAAATGAATCGGGAAAACAAATGAATGTCGGGAAAATAAATGAATGTAGGGAAAACATAGTTTATTGATCTAAAATAAAAAAAAAACAGGTGCAAGCGATTTTCAACCTTATTGACATTAAAAATTTTGTTGCTTTTTCGCAAACGCTTGTTGACTATCTTTGCTGGTTCATTAAAATCCGTTATTTTGGTAAATGTCGATAAGGTCGAAAATCGCTTGCACCTGTTTTTTTTGTTAATCTATTGATCTGAAGTTAAAAAAACAAGTGCAAGCAAGAATCAAGAATCAAGAATCAAGAATCAAGAATCAAATTCATTTATTCAATTTTGGCTCGTATTATAGCACATATGAATGTCAAATTTTACATGTCACAAAATTATGATAAAAATAATAAGTCAATAAAAATAAAAAAATGTCACAGATAAAAAGCAATAATCATGAATATGATTCATGAGCTGGTTCAAAAAATAATTTTTCTTTTACTACTGAGAAGATACCAACAAGAAACTCAGGAGTAATTCTTTCTTTTTCTTTTTTTAAATTTGTATTTGTTACAAAATAAAATAATAAAGTTGTATACATAATTGTGCGGGCTAGGGTGACCATGGATTCTTATCGTTGAGATAATCGTCTACCTTATAATAACCTTTCCTCATTAAACATTTTTTAAGCGTTGATTTGAATTTTGGTATTGGTAATTCAATGAGATCTTGGGGTACCTTATTAAACATTGTCACACTTTTCCCCAGAAATGAGTTACCTACCTTTACGAGTCTTATTTTTGGAACGGCAAGTTTGGCTTTATTTCTTGTGTTATAATTATGTTGCTCGCATTTTTTAGGAAAATTTTCTAAATTGTTACGCACATATAATATACTGTCGTATATATATTGGGAAGCTACTGTTAGTACATTTATTTCCTTGAATATATCCCTTAATGAGTCTCGGGATCTCAAGTTGTAAATAGCTCGAATGGCTCTTTTCTGTAGAATAAATATTGTTTCAATATCGGCCGCTGCACCCCATAGCAGCAGACCGTACGACATAACGCTGTGGAAGTAGCTAAAATAAACCAATCGTGCCGTTTCAACATCAGTTATAGATCTGATCTTTCTAACCGCATAGGCAGCCGAACTAAGTCTTCCTGCCAGGGCCGCAATATGAGGACCCCATTGGAGCTTACAGTCTAAAGTTATTCCTAGAAATACAGTAGAGTTTACAGTTTGAATAACTTCTCCATTCACAGTAATACTAGTATCTACCTGTCTGACATTAGGCATAGTAAATTTTACACACTTAGTTTTATTAGCATTGAGTAACAAATTGTTACTTGTGAACCAATTCAATATTTGTGAGAGGGCACTGCTTACATCGTCAGATACATTTTTATGTCTTTTGGTTTCGAAGATCAAAGAAGTGTCATCTGCAAATAGTACCGTCTCACAAAGACTTTCAGCAAAGTAAGGCAGATCATTAACGTATACCAAGAATAGGAGAGGTCCCAATATCGAGCCCTGGGGCACTCCCATCAATAACGGGGCGCCGGAAGAGTCAGTACCATTAATATTAACTTTTTGTAGTCTGCCCGTGAGGTATGATTTCAAAAGATCGATTGAATTTTTCGAGACACCATAATGTCGCAATTTTGTTAGTAAAATTCCGTGATCAACACAATCAAAAGCCTTCGATAAATCACAAAAGATACCCATTGCGTCATGTTTGCGTTCCCATGCATCAAAGATGTGTTTTATAAGTGCAACTCCAGCATCAGTTGTATTTCTACCTTTAGTGAAACCAAACTGTTTGTTATGTAAGATCTTATTATCTGTAAGATGAGAGAGCAGTTGGTTAAAAATAACCTTTTCGAAAATTTTACTAAACGCAGGCAGTAAAGATATAGGCCTATAATTGGATGGGTCATTTTTGTCGCCTGCTTTGTATAAAGGTATTATTTTACTGTGCTTCATGAGGTTGGGAAACTCGCTATTATCAATACAATTATTAAATATGATTGCTAAATGTGGCGCTACAGTAGATACAATAGGTTTTAAAACAGTGGTTGAAATACCCCACAAATCTTCTGATTTCTTTATATTAAGTTGGTCAAAGGTCTTCAATATTGTCTCAGGATTGATATATTGAAAATTAAAAGTAATAGGGCACTTATCAACACTTGCAGTCAAAAGAGTCTCAGCAAGTTTTGATGAGGAGTTTAATTTATTGGTGATAGTAATAGGAGCATTTGAAAAAAATGATTCAAATGTACCAGCCACGGAGGCGTCATCGTTAATAATATTGCCATCAATTTTGAGCTCAAAAGTATGATCACGGGATTTCACCTTACAAGTTTCTTTATTTATAATATTCCATGTTGTTTTTATTTTATTATTAGATGCGGCTATTTTGGCCCGAATGTAATTGGATTTTGCTACATTACAAATTTGTTTAAATAGTTTTGAATATTTTCTAGCGTATTCAATTACATTAGGGTCACCAGACGTCGCTTTCCTTTCATACAATTCATACAATTTATTTCTACTTTTATGGATACCAGTTGTTGCCCAATCACTAAATTTCAGTTTAAATTTTCCCGAATCAATGGTCTTCTGTTTGAATGTGTTGGAAAATTCATTTTTTATTACTTTAAATAAACTACCGTACATTACATTTACATCATTATTATTGAATTCTAAACATGATAATTTTTCTTTTACATTTGTCTTAAAACTATCTAATCTATGTGATGTGATCGGCCTATACACAACATTCTTTGGTTGGCGAACATTTTGGTGCTCGAATTTTGTAGCTTGACCAGTATGATCAGAGTTGATTATATTTATGATTGATTTTTCAATTGCCTTCACATTACAAAAGATATTGTCCAAGCAAGTAGCTGATGTGGAAGTGACTCGAGTCGGTTCGTTAAAAAGATTATTTAAATTAAACGATTTGAATAAATTGATAAACCGCGTTGAGTTCTGAGAGTTGTCTAGAATATTGACGTTAAAATCACCACATACAACTATCCGCTTTTTACAATTACACACCTTCCTTAACGCTTCTTCCATAATAGACTCAAATAAGTGATAATCACCTGAGGGAGGTCTGTACACGCAAATAATAATAAACTGATCTAGCTCCGCACACGATAGTTCAATATTTCGCTCACTTGAAAGGGCTACCACATCTTTACGTTCTTTTGATTTTAAGTTTTCTTTAAGTAGTATTAATGACCCACCCCTTATGGCAGACTTTCTTGTGAACGAACTAATGACCTTATAATTTTCTATACTTATCATTAGCTGATGTTCCTTCAGCCAGTGTTCTGTTAAACAAAGAATATCTATATTATTATCATTTAAATATAATTCCATTTCCAGTTCTTTTCCACTAAAACCCTGTATATTTTGGTGGATGATTGTCATGTAAGTTGTCTTTTCATTTTGTTTAAAATTTATTTTGCAAGAGTTTGTCTCTATTGTCCTAGAATTATGTTTAAATGATGATGATTATTAGAACAATTATTATTAATACTGTTTGGAACAAATTCCAAAGTTTGATTACACATGTCATTATTCTGCTCAATAAAAGCAGATTGTTTAGCCAATTTTTTGGCTGAAACATTTATATAATATGATAGCGAGGAAGCTATCTGTTTTTTAAAGTAATTTTTGAGATAAAACTTATCTCCCGTCAACATCAATTTATTTTCTAAATATTTGTTTATGTCAAATATATGAAATTTATTTGAATTATAAAATGTCAAAGTGTCTAATGTCAGATTCAGTTTATATCTTAAATTATTTTCTAATTGTGGCAGGCTGGGGCTGTAGGGAAGTGTACACAAAATTATTTTTCTTACATCTATTGAATTTAATAAGTTAATACCTTTTATCAACTCTTGTTTGTTAACATTTCCCCTTTGTCCCACAAACAACAAAATTGTGGTGTCAGTATTAAAAGTTTGTGTTACAATTTTTTTTATCATGTCAATGTAAGTCAGTCCTGGCAAACAATAATTAAATACATTTTGTCCCAGGTATGTACTCAATAATTGGCCCATGGTTTTTCCTAAGCCATCACTAAACATAATAATTTCTGAATTGACAGATTCATCTTTTTGTTCTAAGGAACTATTGGCGCTTACATTTTGTATATTGGCAGGTGGTGGAGAACCAGACAGACTGCATTTTTCTTCCTGGGAAGAATTGCAGTCTGTGAGGTACCTCATAGCCAAAGTATGTTCTTCATACTCACATTTAACTGATTCATACCTTTTAGTCATAATTTGTAAAGAACTTTTTAAATGACAAATTTCTTTTTCTAATGTCTGAATGTCCCTATCATACTCAGATATATTTTTATCTAATAATAAGGAATACATATCTAATTCATCACCTAGTTGCCTTCTTTCTTTTATATATTTAACATTTTTGTACATGCATTTTTGCTTTTTAATAAGTTTTTGGGTTTTTTTAATAAACTTACTTATTTTCACATACTTCTTGAACTTGTTTTTACTACACTGGACAATTCCCATTGCATTGGTACGGTTTAAGGTTACATCATTTGTTAAATCGACGGTGGAAAGGCAAAACTTACCAAACGCCATTAACCTAACTTTACAGTAGAGCTGTTTAAAGTTTTGAAATTTGGAAAAAAAATCATAGAAAATCCTGTATTAATCAAAAAAAGATTTGAATAACTACATTGAAACGGTATTTAATTTATCTATACAACTGTTTAAATATTATAGCGATAACTCTTTTGCTTTAGAATTTAGTGTCGTTTGGTAAAAATCTACCTAAAATCATGGGCAGGTAAAAAATTACTAAACGACAACGAAAATAAATATGGCGTAGGGTAAAACATACTAAATATAAAATGTTTTATAACTGGATACGGGAACAATGAACTAAAGAAAAAAAAATCAGTTTTCCGGTTCGGGCAAAAATTACCAACCTCATCTGTCAAGTTAGCAATAGACCATGATTTTTTACCATATCCGTAATGTGACATAACGTTGACCCATATTTCCCCAAAATTTTGTGAATTAAAAGTTGTAATAAGTAGTATTCCCTTGATTATTTTCAATTTCATTTTATTAATCCTACCTCACCTTAATAATGCTTTGATCCTCTAGTGTTTCATAATAATATAAATAAAAGAATAATGTTCTTAGTTATTGTATATTTGGTTTCATTTAGCACACCATACAGTCATAATATTATAGATACGTACTGTTAAGGATTGTGAAATCAGTCTTGTAGGTAAGTCTTAAAAGTTTTTCTCAATAGGTAATTAGGTCACAATCGTAATCGTAACATAACAAATTCAACTTAACAACATTATGAATAAACCTAGCCTAGATAATTAAACCTTAGACAGTCTTTGTAATTAGGTAATATCTGTGTAATTAGATAATAGCCTCCAACGCAAAAGTGGGAGTGCAAAATTGCAGCGAATCGGTAGTAGGATCCCAGGGGGACTTCAACGCTAAACTGAGAGTTCCAAATTGCAGCGAATCGGTAGAAGAATCCCATGGATTTTGAGCAAGGAATCATTAGGAGCAGATGCTCGTCAACTTTCTCAAACGGGAGGGGCTCTTCTTGATGAACTGTTCCTTCAAAAAACAGCCCTAAAGGAAGTGGACGTGGCAGAGCCCCGACACTATGACGAAAAACGAGATCGGCTTCAACTTGGCGGACAGGTGGCACATATGCAGATATGTCTTCGTGATCAACAGGTTTAATGCCGGCAGCGATCACAGACTTGTCCGAGGCACTCCGAATATCGACTTTAAAGCCGGACGCGTCCGTTTGATTAAAGTTCAGACTCTGGCGAACCCTGCTCCAAACCATGATAGGATCTGAAACGTTCCAGACGAACCTGGAGAACCAATTTGCTGCCTTGAAAACCACAATTGATGTTGACCGAAACCTTGAAAATGTGGTTCGAGTCCTCAGGCGCAAAGGCAGGAACTCGAAAATTTCCGGAGGGACTCTAGGGCTAATGAGGCAACAACGTGAAGACCCACCCGCTTCTTCGTTCGGAAGAAGAGCTCTTAACCGGGAGATAAATAAACGTGTGCGTCACGATCTCCGGTGCTTTCGATCTAAAGTGCTATAGAGCAAAATCGGCGGTCTAAGGTGTTCGTACAATCTCTCGGAAGAAACCACCTGACGAAGCTGACCACAGCGAGTGGAGAAGTTGTTATACGCTTCGCATGCATCTCGACCTGATACCGAAAATGAGGAGTCTAGGACCACGTTAACTCGCTATTACACTGAAGACATGCCAGAAGTCAGCGTTGGCGAATTCGAAATTGCTCATGGGCAGCTTAAAAATGGAAAAGAGGACGGCGTTCCTACAGAGCTGCTAAAGGCTGGAGGTAAACTCGTGCTGAGGAAGCTCCAAAAGTGTGGTAGTCCTGTTCTTCAAAAAAAGTGACAAAAGCCTGTTGAAGAACTATCGACTATTATACCCTTCTAAGCCACGTCTATAAGCTATTCTCAAGAGTGATCACGAACCGTCTTGCGCGAAGACTCGACGAGTTTCGGAGCGGATACGGCACCATAGACCACATCCACACTGTGCGGCAGATTATACAGAAGACCGAAGTGTATAATCAGCCCCTGTGTCTAGCATTCGTGAACTATGAGAAGGCCTTCGACTCGGTTGAAATCTGGTCCGTTCTGGAGTCCCTGCAGCGTTGCCAAGTAGACTGGCGATATATCCGAGTGCTGAGATGTCTGTACAAAGCAGCCACCATGTCCGTCCAAGTACATAATCAGCAGAAAAATTCTAGACCATTGCATCGAGGAGTGAGACAAGGGGACGTCATCTCCCCGAAATTGTTCACAAATGCAATGGAGGATAGGAAGTGGCATCAACATAAATGGCGAATATATGTCTCACTTACGATTTGCAGATGACATCGTCATAATGGCGGAGACGATGCTGGACCAACAACAGATGCTGAATGACCTGGCTGATTCTTCTTTACGCATCGGCATACGGACGAACTTGGACAAAACCAAGGTCATGTTCAATAAACAAGTTGTACCAGAACCGATTGCTATTCACGGCGCCGTCCTTGCAGTTGTTCAAAAATATGTGTGGGTACCTTGGGCAGTCGTTGCAGTTGTGTCAAAACAACTTTGAGGACGAGATGAATAGAAGAATACAGTTGGCTTGAGCAGCGTTTGGAAAACAACGTCGAGTCTTCTCAGAGTCGATTCCACAATGCCTAAAGGTAGGTTTTAGTGCGTCCTACCCGTCATGACATACGGAGCTGAAACGTGGACACTTACGGCACGGCTAGTCAACAAGTTTAAAGTCGCTCAGCGGAAAGAGCTATGCTCGGCGTTTCTCTGCGGGACTGCATGCGAATGAGTTGATTCGACAGATAACCAAAGTCACCGATATAGCTCGCCGGATTAGCCAGCTGAAGTGGCAGTGGGCTGGCCATATCAGCCGTAGAACCGATAACCGTTAGGGTAAACGGGTTCAAGAGTGGAGACCGCGTCTCGGTAAACGTAGTGTCAGACGCCCTCAGGCCAAGTGGAGCGATGATCTGCGCAAGATGGCTGGCAGGAGCTGGATGTGAGTGGCCGAGGATAGATCAGCGTGGCAAGCATTTAGAGAGGCCTATGTCTAGGTGATAGCCATATTGAACAGTCATTTTTAAACATAACTAATTTTTCTATCAAAAGATTAAATTAAAATCTTATATAAATGAAACGCGTTTAACATAAACAGTGGTCAACAACAGTGGTAATAGTCACCAACAATGGTTGCACTGAAGTCTCTGACCCAGGACTAGCAATTCCAGCGGCGGTCAACGCTTGACCGATAATGTTATCAATACGCTTTCTTCTATCCATTGTTATCTAAAACAAAAAGCAATGTTAACAGACAAACAGAACCAAATTACTTAACAAAATACGTGATCTAAATATCAGCAACACAAAATTAGTACTTACTTCGCCGTCCCACTCGCCATTCCCGGAATGCGCGTGCGTCCTTACCGACGACTTGTCGGGCACTCGACGCTTTGTTTTTTACCAAGCAACGACGCCGGAGCAATTCTTGGTTCGGACAACCGACAAAACTAAGACATCGCGAGTTATCTAAACGACAATCAGCACTTAATTATTTTCGTGTAAACTTATCCAAATGCCAATAAATTTCATGATTTGGGCAGGTAAAATTTTACCATACGCCACTCGAGCGTATTTTTATGGTAGGGTAAAAATGTCCAAATCACAAACGTTCAGAAAACTCGTCGGGGAATAACATACTAAATCAAACTGTTTATAGAAATTTTGGCTGGCAAAGATAACCAAATAACTTCGAGCAAGTTTTTAGAGGAAAGCAAAAACTACTTAATACTGATTGTGTGAAAAAGACGGTAAGGTAAAAATTTACTTAGTCCGCGGTGTAATCTGAAAGTGCTTCCTAAGTACAAAATTTTCATAAACTGCCCAAAATGATGTCGCTAGGTTTTGGAAAAACACACGAATGGAGGGAATTTTGAATTTACCAAGCGCCAAAAAGTTGATCCTAGAAGGATGAAAGTGAGACCAATCGACGCAGAAAAAAAAGACGAATCCAACGGTATATATAACTCTATATGGGCCATTTTGGCGTTTGGTAAGTTTTGCCTTTCCACCGTCGAAATCAATAATTTCCGTGGGGCTTATGTCCTGTGGAGTAGAAACCAGACTGGGCGCACTACCGACTAGCTCGTCGAACAGACTATGGGTTTGGGACGCGATGGTGTCACGTTTCGCGGTCTCTAAGTGGGTAATGTGGTGGTGGGCTTCTTGTAGCTCGTGCTCGAGGATCGACACGCGTTTGAGACCCTGCTCGTACTCCTCGCTGCATTCACTGAACCCAGATATTATTGACTGCAGTTTGTCACGTTCGTCTAACACTAATGTATGTTCCGTGTGCAGCTCAGTCATTTGTTTTTTAATTACATCGTATTTTTTAAGTGCGTCCAATAGTTCCGTCTCGTTGTCATCTCTTTCCCTATACAATTGTTCAACCAACCTTTTGGATGCCTCCAATTCTTTCAAAGTCAGGTCGAGTTTTCTCAATGTAATATCGAGTTTAGACTCTTCCTGACCAGCAGAGGCCATGCTACGCGTAGTTATAGGCATTTTTATGTTTTAACTAATAAAATAAAACCAAAAAGTCGTTTGACAAAGTGTTCGAGGGTATCCGTTACCGAATAACCTCAACGCGAAAGTGAAACAAAACACTAGGACGGATGTAAGTCTGTTTACAATTAAATTAAATTATTTACTTACGTGAAAAATCAACACAAAATTATTGGTATTAAAGAAATGACAAAGATTTACAATCAAAACAATTCAAACCGGCGGCGGTGACCTTGACCGTTAACCGGTCGGCGCAGTAGGTAAACACAATTACACGTAAAATTCACTATTTTATGCACAAATCTTTAGGTAAATTCACATCTGACGTGGTTTAATTATGTTTTGTGATGAGTTAATGGCCCAATTATTGTTATTTACAAAGAAAAAGATATTAAATCTCGGGACTAAATACGATCAGGTGTTAGCGGCGATTTTCAACCTTATTACATTCAAAGTTTTGTTGCTTTTTCGCAAACGCTTGTTGACTATCTTTGCTGGTTCATTAAAATCCGTTAATTTGGTAAATGTCGATAAGGTCGAAAATCGCGTTCACCTGTTTTTTTTACTTCAGATTAATAAACATTGTTTTTCCCGAAATTCATTTGTTTTCACGACATTCATTAAAATTTGTTTTTCGAAATATTCACACATTTTAATATCAATGTATTGCTCTTTTTTGAAATATGTATGTTTAATGTAAATTAAATACATTATGAAGAGCTACTTCAGATATTTGCATTTAATGGTAATTGGACAGCTACTCTTCAAATCGTCGCGTCGTTGCGTCTTGTCGCGCAAAAAAAACTCCCACAAAACGAGTCCGCATTCGTACGGCACTATAATAGGCATCTACTGGGGTAGCTACCTACCTATCTAAATAACCAGTAGGGGCAGTCGAGACTTTTTAGTTCCGTCTGCCCCTAGTGGGGGCAGACGGAACCTAAATTAGTTTCGCCTGCCCCTACTAGGGTCAGACGGAATTAAAAAGTTTCGACTGCCCCTACTGGTGGCAGATTTGGTAGGGGCAGTCGGGAATAATCCCGAATCAGGAAATAGTGATACTTGATTATTGTTTCTACTAATAATAATTATCTTAAATCTGAGATTCAATTCTTTTGCGCCGGGACTGGGATTTTTTTCTAAGTTTGGCAGAAACCCTTTTGAAATGGCGACTGAGGGCTCAGTTCGCAAATTATAAAGCCATGCTGTTGGATTAAGAACCGTGGAGTTAGTCAAGGTCGACTGGCGCGAAATTAGAAATGAGCTGTCTATAGACTATCTATTAATTATTCAAAAAAACATGTGAAGTGGTCAGAAACCGGTGCTGGCCAGCAAACCGGTGTCACTACCCTATATTTTTTTCGTTGTCGAGAAAAAAAAACAAGTTTTCATCGAAAACTTCTAGAAATCTTTTTTATAGAAACTGACATTTGAATGAAAGGTTGTTTTTTTCTCGTTTTCGAAAATAAGATTTCGTACTAGTTGTTCAGAATAATGGTCTGATTACATAGTATTCGGCTTAATATACCCTTTTATATCCTTGCATCAGAATAATGCTGGGGCCACAGTTTTGCGATAACGCGTTGTCGCGACACGTCTGGCCAAATAGTTCGTGCTAGTCGCGACAACAAACGCCTATAGCGACGCTGTGGGTATTTTGCCGCACATCAAAGGGTTTTATCGCGACAAAGTTCGTGCGGTTGGCTGGCTACACTTTGCGCGCTTTAGTTCATTGCAAGACGCCGAGCTGTTTGACTTTGAACGTGTTTGTACTTTTGAGATATTAGAATTCATACAAAATTAAATAAAATTCATACGAAATGAATTAATAATAAAATTGGACAACATCACATACATTGATCTGACCCCAAAGTAAGTAGCGTAAGCACTGTGTTATGGGTATCAGCAGAAACAACGAAGGTTCCACAAATATAATTATAATAAACATCCAGACACAGAACAAAAAAAAAATGTTCATCACATAGCGATTTGATATGGCCAAGCACTTCGTCGTAGGTCGCCACGAAGATTTCGCGATAGTGTGACCCTAGCATAAGGATGGTGTCAAAATAAGAACGCGCGCGGGACGCGCGGGGCCCCCTCGCTTGTTGCGTCTGCTTCACCCCCTCAAATACCAAAACTTGACGTAAAGGAGCGCCTTAAATCTCGTTAATCCCCCGAAAACATTTTGGTAATCTTTATATGGTTACCGTTTAACATTATTTTATTACATTCGTTATATTGCCTCTAAGTCTTCTTACGTCTCGACGGTCTAGTGGTTTAAGCACCGGGCTGTGAACTCGGAGTCCTGAGTGCAATGATTCGATCGCAAAAATCGCTTCATTCGATTATTTGTGCTCTTTCGGCGCGTATAAGTGTACGTTCACCTTAATACGTATATGGCCCGGTCGGCCTTGTGGGAGGTCGGTAGCGCAGCGGTCGCACGTCCTTTGCAGAGATTGCAAAATCTCGGTAACTTTCTATGCCATCAGCAACCAGATGTGCACCAATATTATACAATAACGTAATTCCGTCCGTTGGAAGACAGAAAGCTTTTTTTCCTAGAAACTATCAAACGTTTCAAAAAATTATTGGAGCTTGCAGACACATGGCCTTAAAAGCAGGTTAATCTAATTGCTTGTATCTAATATTTTTTATTTTGTATGTTATCTTATCCAGTATTATTAAGTATTTTTCGACGTATCTCAGACGTAAGCCGATACAGCAATTTATTTAAACAAATAGGTACGTAGCGCAGTGATAGAATATAGACTTCTGGCGGAGATCACATTAGTAGAATAAATCAACGCATACCTATTGCATTGTTTTCCCTATACAAAGTAACCTTATATTCTGATACGTTCACAGTAATTGTTTTATTCAATGTTACTACCATGACAATTTTACATTGTTTACTAACACACATACAAGTCTGCAACATTGTTGTTTTGCAAACATGACATATCATAATATTTTTTCCAATAGCATTGATATCTTTCGATCTATTCATATTACCGGCATTGCCATTGGCTTTGAGGACGAGAAATGTGTCAGTTTATTGCTATTATTATGCACAATAGGTGAATCGGATCCATGACTTAATGATGGTGCTAGACAACGGATAAATGCTTCTTTCACAATTTTTTCGTAAGTACATTTATCGAGACGACCGGCCAAAACAAATCCCACATTATGGTGGCGCGCGTTTTAAACCACTAGGAACATCATTGCCACTAGGATATTATAACTCCATCTCCTTACAACATTATGTAAATGTAAATCTTTATATTAAAACTCAAAGGTGACTGACTAACTGACATAGATAGATGTCAACGCACAGCCCAAACCACTGGACGGATCGGGCTGAAATTTGGCATGCAGGTAGATGTTATGACGTAGGCATCCGCTAAGAAAGGATATCTCGATATTCCCACGGGAGCGGGAACCACGCGGGTGAAACCGCGGGCGCCCGCTAGTATCGATATAAGTTGCAAGTTGTCTCGTTTTGTTACACAGATGTAGGTACGCCATTAGCCAAAACGCTATGTCGCTATCTACATGTATTGTCATCCATCTTATGCATTGTCAATTTCAAAACAAAACTTCTACACGTGGGTATATGCAAGTAACACATGCGTCAAGGTGATTGAAAAACAAATATTTTTGGACAGATTTGTGTTATGATCACGAAAGTGTTGTATATTTTTGTACATTGCCCTGGAATGCCCTGCTGCCGTACCAAGGTTAACATAATTAGTTGTGACATTGCCTTTAGCAAGATTTCTTTGTTCAGATACCAAAATAAGATAAAGCTTAAAGAGATAGGTCAGTTTTTTTACTAGAGCGTCTTATCTTCACTAAACTGTCTTCTGTTTTATAAGGACGTATGCGCGAGTAGTACAGAAGTGTATGCGCAAACGCAGATTACTCAATAATCTCTCATTCTCATAATCCAATGAAGCAGCAATCTTCCATTACTGAAGGAATAATGACTATACGTGTTTTTATTTGTTTTAGATGAACTTTCTATTTGTCACACAGACAAAATTTAAAAAAAATATTACTTCAATAAATATAGAGAAACGTGGTGGAAACATTTTTGGCCACAACGGCCTATTCGACTGAGGGACTTTTTTACAGAAAGCACGCAATTCGGTGCCATACTTTGGGCTCCTGTGTGTTCTTTCAGCTTTTGTAAGTGACTCAAATATAGCCGGTGCACATCAAATATAGGTGGAAACAGCTAGTTATATTCTAAAAAATTAAACTTTCTATCTATGAGATGGAAGCCGAATAAGATAAGAGTAATATCAAATTAGGCAAGTTATACTAGAACGACTAGATGGAAATAATATTTTTAGCAGCTTTATTTATAAGGTAAAATCAAGGAAAATGAATACTCTGAACGTTTTATTTCCAGTTCCATTGTCATTTTTACTAGAAATCAATTTATTTCATTTTAACGGATAAAGACACCGTATGACGTATGCGATAATAAATTCTGCACGAATGGTTATTTATTAGAATTCCGTAATCGCACAATAAATAAAAACAAACCACAAGCTGGTTTTAAAATTGTAAACTACTTTAGAAGTTTTATTAAAGATTTTTAATAATATAAGGAGGAATTAGGGATGATGGCCAATTACCTTGATGCTAACAGATTAACATGCCTTCCTTCCAAAGCATGAATAAAAATCTACATTAAACTTTTGGTCATCAATCAAGGTATCCAAGCAAAAAGTTACTTAGGTTTTCAAAGATCGTTGCAACGAATTCAAGGCCACTGCAGCAATAAACTACTTTTAAAGAATTATGGATTATGTGAAGACGTTAGTTCCATAAAATAGAATGAGAATCGCTAGCGATTATCATGAGAAAAAAACCAATCGTTCGACGTAATTTGCAAAATTGTGCAAAACATCTGTATAAGCAGTATACTTGTTAAGGTATCAGTAGTTATGATCTTACTATGTATTAATAACACTCAGAAAGAACGAAAACTCTGAGAACGACCGCACGCTATACCATGTACTTTCACGAGTATCATTACCAAAATAAATCACGTAAATATCAACCTTATTTGTGTCGACATAAGCGCCCGCATTTTGGTCGTGCGCATCCAACGAACACTCTAGACGAAGCAAGGAGACCAGCCCGGCTAATTCGCCACGTATTATTCACTTACAGGCATTTCCTTGCGGGATGAACTACCTCGTGACAGACTGAGCTGTCATCTGCTACTCCAAATTATCTTAGAACAAGGACAGTTGTATAACACCACATGCTACGACGAACTATTTTTATTTAACGGTTCAATTGCGTATGTAAAGCTGGGTTTCCGTCGCATTTGGGTTTGAGGTGCGGTGACATTGCACAGGCTACCACAACCACCAGATGGGTGGTGACTGGTGACCTGATGACGGGATAGCTCCCCAACGTATGCTTATACAACGTCACCTAAACTATGTCTTGGGAACAGCTTATTTCTCTGTTGGTGGAAACATGCCCATGTGGCTGTAGTGGGTACCTACCAACATGTTATATAGACAGGCGTGCCTAATATAGGATAATATAGCATATTCCCTTTTTAACTCTCTGCCGCCAAAGAATAAAACGGATAAACTATTTTACCTAATTCACCATTTTTTTGGTTAGTAATCAATATGTTTATTTTTAATCTGGAAACAATCGTAATCATTCCGTTCCACCAATTTAATTGAGATTAAATTTCTATTTTTAGTACAGTCAACAGCACATCATGGTATACACTTGCAGTTCGATAATAGCGCTTATGCTCCCGACATAAGAGCGGTACAAAGTCCAAAGTGTTACGTCTGACGTGCTGTTGACTGTACAAAAAACCTGTCTTAACAATCACACTAACTGTTTTTTTGTACTAAATAAATTTGTAACTTTACGTGTTACATACGTGTTGTTAGTTGTTCGAATCTCAAATTCGAAATAAATCTTTGCCTAATAATGCAACCGCTGCATGTTGCATTTTCAAGCTAAGATAATGCCTAACATAGTCCATAACAATAATTTTCCTGTCGACTGTACCTACTACGATTTATTCTATCTAACAACTTAATTGCTTCAGTATACAAATACATATTTATGTATTTTTTACGTGTCCATCTTTACTTCGAATATTATATCAAGTGTTTTCCTTAATAAGTGCTTTTAGGATCTTATAAGATCCGGATCTGATAATATAAAAAATGGTCGGTTTCTATGAAAATCTAGTATACACACAGATCACAAACTGTAATGAAATTATTTGTGTTTATAACACAAATTTTACATGTTAAAATATATTTAGATGAACAACAATATGTTATCACCTTTGTTTCTTTTAACTTATTTTTAGCAAAGTATCAACTGCAGTTAAAACTAAACTTATTTTGTTTTTATTTGTTATACGCTAGAAAATATTTAAAAAAAAACAGTTGTAATTGATATTTTTGCCTATAACAATAGATGTTGTGAAAACTTACCTCTTTCGACATCTTCGTAGCGAACATGAAATCTCCTTTAATCTGGAAGTCCTTAGCTTCCTCAAACAGCACGCAGCACGATATATCCGCGTTGTTCAAGTCGGTGGGGTCGCTCACGCTGAAGACAGTGCTGGTACGGTCCGGCTTCCATCTCTCTACGTAGAAGACTTTGGAGAAACCTGGCCCAGACGACCAGAAGAATGTCTTTACGAAGCCGCTGATCATCTTGAAGGTCTTGCCTCCATCCAGAGTTAGGTATAGCTAAAAGAAGTAAATGAAATCGGTATATCGTCAAACATTTATATTTTGGTATACATGCCGACAGACTTCTTGACCATGTGCACTTGCGCATGACCAATAGCGCGCGCGAATCTCCCGACGCCCTTTTTTTAAGTTATATTAGTCATACTGTTCAATCTGTGTGCTTTTCCTGTTATAGTAAAAAAATATCGCAATTATCTAGATTTTCCTTGTAAAACAACTCCTGTTAGGCAAATTGTTATCTCTTTGGAAATTCCGAATCTAGACAATGAATTCAATAGTGCATCAAATATTTGTGCAATATCACTAGGTAATAGTACCTACAATGTAAAACAAATTACAAAAATTGTTAAAAAAAAAAATATATAAATAATACTATTTATCTGTTTTTATATCCTTGGACATCTAGCCCCAAAATCAGCATAGAATGATTAAATGTAGTGTAACACTGCTCTGTAATTTACCTTTCTTGTTGAGTCGACTTTATCCAAAATCACATATTTATCAGGAAACTCCTCATCAAAAGCTAGTTCGCTGGGGTGGAAGTTCAGGTCAGATCTGTGTATATTCCGGCCATGGTCGCTGGTGTAGTACAACTTCTTATTTGTAGAATCCACAAATACACACTGAAAATAAACAATCAAATTGTAACAATACATTTTTCTAGGTTGCAGTTCAATGCTAAATCTAGGTAAAGGGAGCTATCGCGGCTCGTAAGCATTTTGCGACAAACAACTTGGCATTATGAACTTGTCATCATCCCCAATCGCAAGGGTGTGCATCGTCTCTTCCTGTAGGCATAGATTCTTTTTTTACGTCTATGCCAACGATTCGTTGGTCTATGCCTGTAGGATGCAAGGCCTATAATACTGGTATGAGTCAAGTATATTATTGCGTCTTTTATTCCCCCAAAGATCTAGGTCAAGACAATACCTTTGAGACACACCTAGACAGTTTGTCCTCACGGGCAACAGCAACGATAATTCAAAATACACCAAAACAAAACACTTTGACGTAATTTGCGTGGGAAGAAATATGAAACCACAATATAATAATACAATGCTCTGAAAAATATTGGATCAACCCTGACCAACCACTCTTACAATGGACGGAGTAGATAGATTATGCTGGTGTGTTTGACTCATATGATGAAACCTTACATTCATCAGCAGATAGCTATTTATAGATTAACATAACATAACATAAATATTCTTTATTGCACACAAAACTAAAAAAGATTAGATTAGAAAAAAAATATTTTGAATACTTACAAATTCTGGGTATTTGGGATGGTTGAAGAACTTGTCCAATTGTGCATATCCACTATCAGGTGAGTCTCCCAATCGGAAGCTCTCTGTCTTGTTGGTGAAGTTCTTGCCATAGTCATAGGATATGAAAAGAGCTGACGGAGAAATCACCCCTTTATGCCTAGGACTGGAGTCACGGGCCAAGCAAATGATTACATGGGATCCCTCACCAACCCAATGTACCATCAACTGCTGGTGATTGTCCTTTAATTGGGTTGTCTGTTCAAAAAAACAAATATATCATATAAATCATAAATTTAACATATCAATCATATCATGTTTATATGGCAATAAAGTTCTTTTCATTACTATAAAAGCTTTCTGTGCAGGCAATAGTATGTCTACCTATAATTTGTGTATTATTTTAATCTCAGCCACAAGTCCAGATGCATAACTATACATATAACAAGCCATCTTAGAAAGCTTTACTAATATGTTTTCAATACATCCATTTTGGAACTCAAAATGACATCATTTAGTGCCTGTTGCAGTGTCATTCTATACTGAAGATGATATCTGAACAATCATCATCTTTTATAATTATGATGTAGGTATATCTTTTGTTCTACTCATCTGTAAAACACCAATTACCATGAACCTGTTTAAAATATTATTTGTTACAAGTAGCTAATAAATACACTCATTAAACAAATTGCCATAACCAAAATAAATTACAAAGTAAAGTTAAAACGAATGATGCATAAATGAATTTAACGAGGAAATGTTATCAACGTAATAACAATTACTTAGTTTTTACAAATACAATTTTA
Organism: Mecyna flavalis; assembly: GCA_949319885.1. NCBI lineage: Eukaryota > Metazoa > Arthropoda > Insecta > Lepidoptera > Crambidae > Mecyna > Mecyna flavalis. The sequence continues at coordinate 13,891,792 of OX439407.1, read as the reverse complement.
ATCAATCAAATGGTTTCGCTTGGTAAATGGGTGTAAATTTTTGTTTATTTATATATGTTACGGGCAACGTGATTAACTGGGCATTATTAATAAGGACCGGCCATTATTAATAATGCCCGAGAGCGACGGGCAAAGTGATTAATTTATCACTTTGGCCGACCCTTATTAATAATGCCCGACGGCCCGTGGTCCATGTAATAAATCAGTGTTTAAGATAGCTTGAATTTATCACTTGGACCGGGCGGTATGAATAATTCCCTACTTGTAGCCGGGCAATGTGATAAATTGGACCGCGGCCGTGCCTTACGTGCGGCGGAAAGCGACTCGGATGGATATAGGTTAGAAGTTAGCCTTCGTGGTTATTTTTTTTAACACCTATTCCCCAAATTAACAATTTAACGACTTAACGATGAAACTAGTTTGGCCTAGGCTAAACTAATTTAAGTCAACATAGAATATATATTATTATAGTAAAAACTAAACAGGTTTTCAGGGTTTAAAAAAAAATAACCACGAAGGCTAAGGCGGGAGCTCCGCTTCGCTTCGCTCCCGCCCTTAACCTAACCTATATCCATCTGAGTCGATTTCCCCCTTAGTAAGAACTAGTTTAGCCTAGGCCAAGCTAGTTTGTCCTGAAATCGGCTTTGGCCGGTAATATATACATGCCCACTATTTTTTGGTAACTTTTCATGAAAAAATTGTAAGTTTTTTGTCTTTTAATAAACAAAAACACTACTGTTCACCTATTTTATTACTTGGCCCAAGATAGGGTGGGCATTATTCATAATGGCCGGGAAAAGTGATAAATTATGCTGTTTTAATCACATGGCCCAATTGAGTCGGGCATTATTAATATAGACCGGCCCTTATGAATAATGCCCAGACTTATCAAATGGCCCGTAACATATACATACCTATCTCATTCTGGGGGTGGGGAAAGAGGAATAGAGTGAAAGCATAGGTATTTAACAGTAGAGACCTTATCAGAGTAATCACTATTTGTTTATTTACAGGTTTTCGTTTATTATTATTTCTGATAACAGAAATTATGTTTAGGCTTATTATCATATTAAAAAACAACATTCGGTCAAGATAACATTGATAACAATAGACCTGATTTAACAAAAATATATCATTAAGAAAATGGTTCTAGATGTTTATTGTCTTTAGCGCGTATTTTGCTTAGTCATGCTGATATCTAGCAAATCAAGTAGACTTAAAATTGGCATAGGTACTAAAGTACAAATGCCCTTTTAAAATCAATACGGTAAAAGTACGACGTCATCACGATAACAATTATAGAAAGCGGCCCGTAAATAAACAAGTCGTAGAGCGTGAATCTCCGCTGTGACTGTCCGGCAGTAAAAATCAAAACAACAAAGGGGGTCTATCCTATTAGGCTTAACAAGGAAATGAATCGTTACCCATGTACTGATATTTTTATTCAGCGTTGCGGGTGTCGGTGCCGACGTCGGAACCGCATCCCGTTTTCTCCTTTCCAGATGCGACTGCTCCTCGTTCTCCGAAAATCTGTTTATTATTGTTAATTTTTCATTGTTTTGTTCCTCTCCTGCCACGTACAACGAATCACCGCGTGTCCCATATTGCCGTAGGCACAAAACACAAGAAATTAAATTCAGAATTAATATTAAACTAACACAACGTCCGAATGACACCAACATTTTGTGATCACTGCATAATATTCGAATACATCCAATCAAATCTGAGAAGTCGACGAAACTGCACAAAAATTATTGAAATGAGAGTGAAGTCAGCACAGGATCACGCAGTCGCACTATGAAATGACAAATGAATGTCACTTTTTAAACTTGCTTGACGTTGACACTGACAGCTTATTGACGCCTGTTGTTGCCAGAGTTACTGTAACAAATAAGCCAATTCAATTTTTGGTTAATCCATTGATTTTTTATTTATTTAAATGTGTAACAAAATTTGCAGATCGTTCGTCGTACCACCTGAGATGGTAAGCGCCACGTCTACCATTAGACAGTTCAGTGCCAAACAGTAACTAAGCAGCATAAACTTAATATATTAGATACTAGCCTTCCGCCAGCGGTTTCACCCGCGCGCAATCTATTTTTTTTAAATATCCCTTTTTTATAGCCTATGTCCTAATCCGGGTTATGGTTATAAACTACACGTCTGCCAAATTTCATCTAAATCCGTTCAGTCGTTCAGGCGTGATTGAGTAACAAACATCCAGACTTTCGCATTTATAATATTAGTAGATTAATTCCATGCTAAGCAGTTACTGGTTCACAAAGCCGCAGGCCCGCTACACCGAGACGACAGTTATTAGGTCTCTTAAACTCAGTAATTTCACTCTAGCTTCAGTGCCCTTTCCCCGAAACACAGAAGTGCTTGACAAATTTCTATTAATTCACATTGTTAATATTGAGAAAAACAATTCAAAAATAAAATTGTATTTCTCAATATTACTCTTAGTATCTCCGATTTATTCCTAGACATGACAAGGGCATTCTACTTGGTAGATCATTCCATTTTATTGCAAAAGTAGTTTATTGCAAAGATGATCGACTCGCTAAGAAGAATTGCAAAAGTTGGAGAAAATCGGAGTGAAAGGCATTCACAAAGCCGCAGGCCCGCTACACCGAGACGACAGTTATTAGGTCTCTTAAACCCAGTAATTTCACTCTAGCTTCAGTGCCCTTTCCCCGAAACACAGAAGTGCTTGACAAATTTCTATTAATTCACATTGTTAATATTGAGAAAAACAATTCAAAAATAAAATTGTATTTCTCAATATTAATCTTAGTATCTCCGATTTATTCCTAGACATGACAAGGGCATTCTACTTGGTAGATCATTCCATTTTATTGCAAAAGTAGTTTATTGCAAAGATGATCGACTCGCTAAGAAGAATTGCAAAAGTTGGAGAAAATCGGAGTGAAAGGCATGCATGCATGGCTCTTCAATGGCTCCAGTCTTACTTAACAGACAGACAACAATCTGTTATAATTACAAAATGTTACAAAGATAATGTTGTTGAGACTTACACATCACAGTTTAGGTATAAAAGAGTTAATGGTGTCCCTCAGGGCAGTGTGCTGGGGGCCTGGGGCTACTTCTATTTATACTATAATACATAAATGACTTATTAGATATTACGTCCCATAAAATGATTTTATTTGCTGATGATAATCATAAAGACTGATTTAAAGGGAGGCTTAACACAACATGAAATTGACATAAACAATACATTAAGTAATAATAAATGGCTTGACATAAATAATTTAAAAATAAATTTGACAAAAACTAATTATTAAAATGTCAAATTAACATTATGATCACTTTATGGTCACTAGGACGACAAAATTAATTTTAGTCCCAAAAGTGCAAAAAGATATTTAATGGCAATACTAAGACGAATAGCGATTTTCTCTATGGTCGGACTATATCAGAAAGTACATAGTATGGTAATTAATTACAAATTACAATTACATTTCGTAATTGTAATTCAGTAATTGCCATTACTTGTAATTTTATGAAGGTAATTGAATTACCAATAACATTATTGTCAATTTATTAAAGTAGGTAATTCAGTTACAGTAATTTTAATTACATGTAATTGAAATTATAGTAATTTAATTACTTTACGTTCAATTATTAATTAAATTACAAAAAGTAATTAATTACGCCCAACACTGCTATCAAAGAATAAAGTAATATAATACTGATATCTAGACACGCGGCAGCAAAGCAAAGTTTATTATCCTTTTTTACATTTAATTTTATGTTTTTGGTGGGTTAAATTAAAGTATTTAATATTTGGACCTTGGTAACGGTAGTAAAATAACACGAGCAATATTTATTGCCGTTCTTTAAAACAACTTTCAACTACAGTAGTAAGACGGGTAAACACCTTACCGGTATTACTACAGGTAGTAACACGGGCAATAAAGGGATAGTTCAATATTGCATTGTCTCAATAGAATTATGTGGTTTATTTGTGTATGCCTATCGATATTGTTACTTGTTTTCGAGGTCAACTACCGATAATAAGTCAACTCCCTCTAGTATACATTATCCTGTTCACGTTGCATTAAAATTGCTATAATAGCTTTAAGAACAGCCCTTCTAATAATTAACAATGGATAAGATTAATGTAAAATTAAAAAATAAAACAGCTACAGAAATTTTACTTTTTTTTATTTCATAAAATTACAGAACAATCACTTGTTGCTTGGCAGCCTGCTTTGCCTTTAGGCGGACCTGTGCCGCGATTCTGTCGAGATCACGTCTGCCCTGGACAGTGAGGATGCGGCCACCGTCGGCGACCTGCTCAACCAACTTCAGGGCTTCCAGAGCCTGGAGCGCCTTGCGGGCGATGCTGCCGGACGATCTGAAACAGAAAACAATACATATTAGTAATTTGACGAGTGGCGCTAGTGTCGATGCCGTCAAATAAAAAGTAGTTTGAAAACAGGCACACACCGCCCACAAAATAATAAGCAAATACATTTAACTGGCTACTTTAAGTACAGTCAAAACACGTCAGACGTAACACTTTGGACTTTGTACCGCTCTTATGTCGGGGGCATAAGAGCTATTATCAAACTGCAAGTGTTTACCGTGATGTGCTGTTGACCGTACAATATCGAAAGTCTAGAAAAGTAGTCTTACGAAACAATAATTAATCAGTAATTTTGCTTATGTGGAAGGCTTGAAATACATGAGAGACATAGTGATCAATAACTTGAAATAAGAACAGCATCAGACTTAAACAAGTGTCACTTTTTAGGATTAGTTATGATAACTTGGGGGAAGCCTTAGCCCATTAGTGGGAAACATGAGGCAACTACTAAAATATCAGAACAATATCTAATCAGTTTCCTGGACAAGGCTGCACAAAATCATTTTAAAACCTATATTCATACAAGAAAATTGTTTCTAGTGGTCATATTTTTAAATTTCCTGGTGATACGTTATTATGTATTTCTAGATTAAAAATATTAAAGAAATGTTTTAATCTAGATAAATAGGCATCGACTTAATTGGCTTGTCTGAACAACGTACGAGTACCTGTGCAGAACACAAACGTAGGTGTTACCTGCGCAATCAACGCTCGCAGCTAACTTCAGACAAGCTAATTAAGTTGAATCGGACTAAACTTAAAATGTTGTGCCTTCACAATGGAGGTACAGTCAGCGTCATATAGTTCGTGATACTCAGGGTACTCTAAAAAATAGGCGCAACCAAAAAGTCGATAATATCGGTACAAACAAAGTTGTCTTATTATTGTTAACAGTTTTGTCGCTCAAAAGGTCGACACACTTAAAATGTCATATAATTCGGCTCAGTCAAACTGCCATAAATATGGTTACAGTCATCCCGCCAATGGTATCCAAACATTCTAAGTGTTCAAAAACATGGAACACATTAGAAAAATAAGCTAGCATGAAACCTCATTACGCAATCTTGTGTTTGAATGTAATTCTATTATCTGTCAATGCATGTCAAATAACCATCAGCATCAGTCGTATTGATTTGTCATTTTCTTTCCTATTATTATGCGACTAGCCTTCCGCCCGCGATTTCACTTGCGCGTAATTTATTTTTTCAAATATCTCCCCCTTCCTCCTATAGTCTAAGATCCCACTGCTCGATTCTGCAGGTATCTGTTTTTTTGATACAACTAATTTTAAATGAATGTTAAGGAAGTATGCAATGAAATAGGGAATGGTTGCCTAAAAAATATTAGCCGCAATTACCTGTAATTAATTTTGGTATAATTAATTCGCGACACTAAATTGCAACTATATGTTTTTTTAATGAATTTTACGACATTTGAAAGATAATAATGTCACAAATTGAAAAAACAATGGTTGCCAGCTCTCAGTCGGCCGCATCATTAGGGTTGCCAGCTGTAAACAGGTATGTCAGTGTTCATTTTTTGCAGTCACCTGTTTTTTTTTAAATTTTAGTTCTAAATTAAAGTTTTATGTATACTAATTACAAAAATCCATGGTTGCCAGTTGGGAAATGGCCGCAAACAGAGGTTGCCATGATTTCAAATTTTCATGGACGATTCTCGCTCCAAGTAAGTGGACGCGCAAAAGGGGAGGTGTACTCATTTTTATGTGCTGTAAACAAGAATATAATGTAGTGTCGATGTAGTTCTAGTATTTTTTTTACTTTTTTTTTATTAAAACATAAATATAAGAGCATGATGACTAGTTTTTTTGCGTGAGATAAAAACCTAAATTTAATTCTGTCTTTTTGTTTTAAAACAGTGAACTTTTTGTAACATTGTAGATGATAACCATGTGCTTCCATCATGCTACTATTGAAGATTATGTCATTGTATTTACCTAAATTTTTTCTTTTTACAAAACTTTGATATAAGTTCACACTTTTTAAAAGATTCACTATTAAAATCAGGCAATTTTCACAAAACACAAAAAAATCAAATTTTGCACAAAAATACTTTTAGATAATGTAAGATACTTAATGTATTCCCAAAATAGTTCAATACGTATGACAGCTGTCATGAATAAAATCTTTTTTAATTTCAAACAGTTAACGCGTCGTTGACAGACTAAACTGACGTTTTAATGATGAAAAAAAATCTGTTGTCCAGAAATTTACCGCATTTATTTATGTTTGGCGTAAAAAATGCAATACTGTTAATAGAATGGCGTGGAGTAATTATCACAAATTCAATATAATAATATTAATTAAAGATATATTTAAAAAAAAAGTAGATTTTAATCCAATACAAACAAAAATATTACTAACCATGGTCATTAAATGAATAAATGAAAAGAGTTCGATTTCCTCAATGACGTTCAATATACAACTAGACTCCCATTCACGCTCAAATATTGTCCGAAGCAAAAGTCTGCCCACGCAACTATTGGGCAGAGTTTCCGTTTAGTTGTATACAATTGACATTAAACACTAAGTGCCACGAGATAAGGTGTTAATTTGAATGAATGTGTTAATGTCATCTGTGTCAATGCCGCTCGTACGTTTTTTTTTGAGGAATTTTTCTTAGAGATTGGGTGTCTAGTTGTATATTGAACGTCATTGGATTTCCTTTAAAGATTCTGAAGACAACTTTTCAAGTAAAAATTACAAGTGAAAGAAAATCCTTCCCCCCACATTTATGAGATCAAAAGTACCCTATGTTCACCGGGGATAGTGTAGCTTTCCAACAGTGAAAGAATTATTAAAATCGGTTCAGAAGATTCAAAATTCACTCAAAAAACAAAAGTTACCTATTCCCCGGGAATGAAACGTTTTCCGTAGGAATTTTATGGCCTATGTTAGGATTATAAGTTTTACGTGTGCCAAATTTCATGTAAATTTCTGCCGTTTAGGCGTGATTAAGTAACGAACAAACATCCAAACATCCAGACTTTCGAATTTATAATTTAGTAGGATAAAAAAAAGTAAAAAATACTAGAACTACATGGACACTACATTAATATCTTGTTTGCAGCACATAAAAATGCGTACATCTTCTCTCTTGCGCGTCCACTTACCTGGAGCAAGAATCGTTCATGGAAATTTGAAATCATGGCAACCTCTGTTTGCGGCCATTTCCTAACTGGCAACCATGGATTTTTGGAATTAGTATACATAAAACTTTAATTTAGAATTAAAATTTTTAAAAAAACATTTGACTGCAAAAAATGAACACTGACATACCTGTTTACAGCTGGCAACCCTAATGATGCGGCCGACTGAGAGCTGGCAACCATTGTTTTTTCAATTTGTGACATTATTATCTTTCAAATGTCGTAAAATTCATTAAAAAAACATATAGTTGCAATTTAGTGTCGCCAATTAATTATACCAAAATTAATTACAGGTAATTGCGGCTAATATTTTTTAGGCAACCATTCCCTATTTCATTGCATACTTCCTTAACATTCATTTAAAATTAGTTGTATCAAAAAAACAGATACCTGCAGAATCGAGCAGTGGGATCTCGTACTACTACATTTCTGGGATCAAAAGTACCCTATACCGGGGATAGTGTAGCTATCCAACAGTGACAGGATTATTTAAATCGGTTTAGTAGTTTCGGAGCCTATTCAATTCAAACAAACAAACAAACAATCAAATCTTTCCTCTTTATAATATTAGTGTAGATTTGCTTTTTATGAAGGGTCAGTCTTTATGTACGTTCGAACGTAACTTTATCAGAACTGCTCAGTTTATCGTTAATACGGAATGTGTTCATTTCAGTTACGTACCCAAGTAAAATTAAATACGAAATATACCTAATAACTCATATTCATTCATTGAGGTTAACATCTATTTAGCTGTACCTAGCTGTTTATTGCTTATATTTTTTTAACATATCTTGAGACATATCATCCGTACTGAAATACTGAAAATTCAAGCTTCTAGTTTTGTCTAAAACGAAGCTATAGGGGATCGAGAATGGCCTGCAAAGAATGGTACGGCCGTGCCGGCTTTTTTGCTCGACTTAGTCCTCACCACGGCCGTGCCCCCAAATATCGTAAATGGCTATGCAAGAAATTCTGAAATTCTATCCAAAACAAAAGAGAAGTCTATGACGTCGTGCTTAAAATGAAAAGGACAGCAGTAGTTTCTATCGCTTTCACTTTGTGTTTAATTTTTTAGATACTTATTGATGAGAAAAATAATATTTTAAATATTATAGCCGTAAGGTTTATTTTTCTAATGTGTTCCATATTTTTGAACA